>OX123201.2:55097151-56396851 GCA_944739405.2 Euclidia mi
GTATATATTAATGATTTGCCATATATTATGCAAAATAATGAAGAGATAATGTTATTTGCTGATGATACATCACTTATCTTTAAACTTAGACGAGAACAATCAAATAATGACGATGTAAATAACGCTCTCTCTAAAGTAGTTCAATGGTTTACTGCTAACAATTTATTGTTAAATGAAAGAAAAACAAAATGTATACGATTTTCAAGACCGAATGTAAAACAAGTTAAACATAACATATGTTTGAATGGAGAAGAGTTGGATCTTATAGATAACACCGTATTCTTAGGCATAACCTTAGATTCTAGGCTACAGTGGGGCCCACATATAGGTCAGTTGTCGAATAGACTTAGCTCTGCAGCGTACGCGGTTTATAAAATTCGTCAGTTAACTGATATAGATACAGCCAGATTAGTATATTTTAGTTATTGCCACAGCATAATGTCATATGGAATTTTATTATGGGGCAACGCAGCTGACATTCAAACTGTGTTTGTACTGCAGAAGCGGGCTATTCGTGCAATCTACAGTCTTGGTTCAAGGCATTCACTGAGGGAAAAATTTAAAGAAATTAAGATAATGACTGTCGCATCTCAATACATTTATGAGAACTTGTTATATGTCAGGAAAAATATAAATATGTTTTCTAAATTCAGCGACATTCATAAAATAAATACACGAAACAAAAACAAACTTGTTCTACCTTCAACTAGACTACAAAAAATAAGTAACTCATACAAGTGTCAAAGCATACGTTTTTATAACAAAATTCCAGGTAATATTCAGGAACTAAGTATTAATAAATTCAAAGTATTTATTAAACAGAGCTTGTGTTCAAAAGCTTATTACACAGTTAAAGATTATTTAGCAGACAAAAACGCCTGGAATTGAGTTTAAAAATTATGAATTGACATTAAATTATGACTTATTGACATTATGAATTTTGACATTTTGAAATTAGTGACATAATATTTTTATTTACATTTGTAGTACTTATATCTTTACATTCTGACATTTTTGATTTGACATTTGTAATTTTATTTATTTTGTTTTGACATTGTTATTTTCTTTTGACATTTAAAATTACTTAAGTAATATATTATTTTTTTTTTTTTTTGACATTCTTAAATTGACATACAATAATATTTTTTGACATTTAAATATATGACATTTTTATTGTTTAAATTTTTATAATTTTACATATTGTTTACAACATGTATTTTACTATGTATTAGCATGTAAAGTTGTGAGTACGATGTGGGCATTATTAAACATATAAGCAAATAGTTGTGGCAACCTGTCTGATGGCTTAGGCTGACATGCTTATGCATACACCTTCTGATGGCGTGGAGGCATAGTGATACAGATCGTGCTGGCTCCCTCAATCAAGGTTGAGCCGTACGATTGCTGTTGAATGCGGGCCATCAGTGGGCCGAGTCAGTCAAAAGCGTCAGATGATTTCCTGCATTGTACTTGCATACTAAACCCTTTTTTTGTCTGGACTTTAAAAGATCAAGAAAAGACTAAAGAAATTGAAGTGACAAAAAAAATAATGACTCTGAGTTTGTTTCGGCTTTTCTTCTCAAGAAGTCATTTAGCTAGGAAAAGCCGGCCTCATCTAGAATAGGGTTTTGACATGTATAAGTGTTGTAAACAACCAAAATGCAGAAATAAATATGTCTTTATGTCTTTATATTTTGCTGGCTTGGAAGGGCACAGAATGTCAGCTTCACTGTTTTCTTACAAGAATTAATATTATACACCCCAAAATTAAGTTCGAATTGGAGATAGAACAAAACAGCTCAATAAACTTCTTAGATTTGACTATCAAAAGGGAGGGTACCTCACACTCATTTGAAATTTATCGTAAACCGACGTATACAGATAGTACAATACCAGCATCGTCCTGTCATCCATCGCAACACAAAATGGCAGCATTTCACAGTATGATTCATAGATTATTAAATGTACCACTGAATATAGAATCATATAACAGAGAATTAAATATTATCTATCATATAGCTCAATCCAACGGGTATAGTAAATGCCTAATTGACAAGATGATTAGAGGAAAACAACTTAGAATGGCCAAGTCACTTTTATATCCCTCTATAAAAGAACCTATAAATAATACCGCTGTTCTTACCTATTTTGGAAGCATAACTGACCGTATGGCGCGTATACTGAGGAGGAACGGTATCAGATCAGCCTATAAACCATACAAAATGTTAAAATTTCTTTGCAATGGTAAAGATAAAGTATGCAAGAACAAAAAGTCCGGTATTTACTGCTTAACATGCGACCAATGCCAAAATAAGTACATAGGACAGACGGGTCGAAGTTTTGAGCTGAGATATAAAGAACATTTAGCGGCCTTTAGAAACAACCAGCCGGAAAAGTCTCATTTTGCTGAACATTTACTTGAATCGGGTCATACCTTAAATAGCGGACATTCATTTGACGTCATACACACTTGTCAAAAGGGTATTAGAATGTGCGTATTGGAACAATTAGAGATTTTAAAGCGGGACAAGCATACATTACTGTACGATCAAACCAACTTTAACGGGTCCCCATTGCTGAATATATTCGCACACCGTCATAATGACTCACATCAGTCGAGCAACGGAGGGAGGGGATTAGAAAGTACAATCGTTTATAAGACATGCCCACGGTTGGAAAGCGCTCAGTCGTTGCCCATCGTTCCTGAGGATGCCTCGTGCAGGGGCGAAACACGTGTCGAAGAATAGTCGGCGCATACAGCGGGATACTGCAAGTCAGGTATCTTCCTGGAACCCATACCATTCCTATATCCCTTATCCTTTTAGAGGAGTTCGATATTGTCAACCTTTTTCTATTGCAATAGTTGGGGTGGTCAATTCGAGGGTGCGTGGTGGGTTCCTCTTTCCTTCCATTAGGTTACAATGGAGTTCCGCCAAGTAACGCCTGATTCAATCAACTATATAAAAGCATATTATGTACGGCACCACGCATTTATAACCACTTGCCAAAAGAACTATTAAATATTACGAATTTTATTATATTTAAGCGTGATGTAAAAAAATTACTGCTTGCCAAAGCTTACTATTCTATCAAGGAATATCTAACAGATAGAATGTTATAAAAATATGACTGTGACATCATATAAATTGTAAGACATGTTTGGATTTGTTTTTACTGTATATTTTTCTAATTAATTCTGACATCCCTTGTAACTATTTAATATTTATTCATAAGTTATATCATAAGTGCTGACATATTTGTGTCCAATAATGTTTTAAATAAATACATACCTACTAAATAATGTAAAATATGAAATTTTGCGTGCTTTAAAGTTGAGTATGGTGATACCCTGTATTGATAATTTAAGATTCCTGTAAACCCATATTACGCAAATAAATGATTTAAATTTGAATTCAATAAACATAATCTCCGAAGAGCCTTCCAATATTTCCTTTATAGTCGTGGGTTCGCTTTGTACTAGTTCCGAACTATATGAATCGATAGTTTTAAACTCGACGTCCTTTCAGTTTCAAGCTTCACTTGTTGTTTCAAATATTTCTTGTTATATTACTTTCAAGAAGTTTTGAACGAGGTTCGCGGACGTTGGTTATATAGACAATGTTTTAACTATAGGTAAATTAAAAATAAATAATTCAAGCGTTAGCGATAACTCGCTTGCGACATTATTTGTAATCTTATGTAAAAAATAATGAAATTGATTTAGTTGATAAATCAAAAACTGGATTTGGATGACAGCCTAAAAAAATCGGGCAAGTGCGAGTCTGACCCGCGCACCGAGGGTTCTGTACGCATTTTACCTTATTTGTGGTTGGTGCTAATTACGCTTGTCCTCTAATTCTGTATGAGTTGTATACTTAGAGGACTATCTTAAATGGAGTCTACTATGTATGTATGGGGATACCCTTAAATTTTCCACATTTTTTTATTTTTGTAATTTTTCCTTTATTTGTGCTGTAAGATCCTGCTTTTCGCAAAAATCTAATTTTGACTTTATCTTTTTATCGGGTTAACCCAGGACCCTGATTTTTATACACCTAATAGGAACCATACACCTCAGTATCTGGTATAAATTTAAATTTATTAGGTCCACCCGTTCCTGAGAAAATCGGTGGTGACACACGGACAGACAGACAGACGGACAAGAAAGTGATCTTATAAGGGTTCCTTTTTTTACCTTGTGTGGTACGGAACCCTAAAAATTAGTTTTAGCAAAAGATCAAAAATAGTCAAGCCGTAGACTCATCACAAAGGCGGCAATGCGCTTGTGATTCCGCCGGCGTTGCTTGTGTCTATGGTTGGTGGTAATCGCTCTCTTTTAGGCAACCCGTCTGCTTGTTGGCCGCCGTTGACATAAAGAATATACAATCAAGAAGGGAAGATAAAATTTGATTTCAAAATATACAAAACAGAGTTTTACACTAACATAATAATATTGTAATCCGTTCGCAAAATAAACAAGTCAACACTCTCATTTCACTCCATAGCACATTCGTAACTGAACCAAAGAATTAGTATTCACATAATAAAGCTAATCTAACCTAACACTCCACAACGCAATGCTAATACCAACTAAGTATAATTCTGCAAGTTGCCATCATTCCAGCTTCCACAATTAACGCTGATGTTTATTAGAAAATATAATTTCTCACACACTCCGGTATTCAGGGCACGTAATACAATTAAATGACAATACACTTTGAATAACTCCAAGCAACCACGGCCAAGATGCCTCCTGCTATGAATATTAAAAATAGCCCAAAATTTACAGAAAAGTACACCTTATATCCCAAAAAATAAAGTTACAATTTGGAGGGTAGGAATTGCAGTAATGTGTATTTAAAACGTAGTACCTAAGTGAGAGACGTACTTAAATTTAAGTCACAAAATTAAGCTTATTTTGAGTGCTTAAAACTGATATGTTAGAATTAAATGAAATGTAAACTTAAATCAAATTAGGGTGGAAAAATCTGTTACTTTTTGTAGTTGAAGGTTAATATGTAAATTTGGCGTTGGTGTAAGAATAAAGTATGCATTTAGCCTTTTTATGGACTTCAATAAACGAGGTTATCATTGGACTCGTACTTTAAATTGCTTACGTTGCACAAGATTCATTTGTGCCACATTTGATAAGCATATTATGTGCGAATAATTGTCACGATTTTGACAGAAACTAGAAGCCAGATTCCAAGTTTTAAACTATCGTTCAACTTAGGGCACCGTATAAGTTGCATCACAATCTTTAACAAAGTTCCATAATATAAAAGATTTGGACTAGTACCTATGTCACTTTAAGTCAGTCTAAATTGCTCGTTTTCGCTTTGCAGGGTAAGACGAGCCCTTTCTTGACCCGTTTCCTGGATTAGGACCAGGATAGTGGTTGGGTTATGTCAGAGGTCTTCTTCCTAGATCTTACATATCTAGGGCTCTACCAGCTTTATGCTATTACTAGACGTCGCCAGCGGCTTCGCCCGCGTCAATAATACATATAAACCTTCCTCTTAAATCATTCTATATATTAAAAAATACCGCATTGAAATCCGTTGCGTAGTTTTTAAGATTTAAGCATACATAGGGACAGGCAGACAGAAGCCAGACTTTGTTTTATCCCCCTCGTTGGATCTTGAGTTGGAGTACTTAATTTTATTGTTGTTACTTGAGAGAAGTAAGTACTTTTTGCATTTATTCTACAAAACGTTATTTATTATCTGTTAGTGCTCCTAGACTACATATAAATTTCCCTTAGTTTTGTATGAAGACAGTTAGTGTGTTTGTCTAAGAATTCCAGAAGTAGAACACGGCGAAACCACAGGGTTTCGCCGTGTTCTACTTCTGGAATTCGTAGGTAGTCGTATTTTGTATGAGGAAAAATTATCGCTTAACATACATCGCATTGGCATGTCATAGGAGCTACGTCCAGCAATGGACTAATACAGGCTGATGATGATGATGAGGTAGTCATGCGTTTGTTCTTTTTTCATAGAACTAATAATATCTAGTTTGCGTGCGGTTTTCGTGTGGTGATGGATTAAAAATATAATATGTCAGTGCCCCATTTCAATTCATGGGTAAAAGTCGATTAAGGAAAATAAACGAAGGAAATGGTATATTTGCGAAAAGTGACAACACGACCTCAAACCCTGTTAGAGTAGACCAAATTTTTTTATTGACTCGCAGTGACATTGTGAGCAATTTAAGCGAAGTGCAGCAGTCGACTGTGATGTGTTGTAAAGGTGGAAGGGATTGTAACAGAATCCAATCTTATACTTATATATATAAAGCTGAAGAGTTTGTTTGTTTGGATGAACACGCTAATCTCAGGAACTACTGGTCTGATTTGAAAAATTATTTCAGTGTTAGATAGCCCATTTATCGAGGAAGGCTATAGGCTATATAACATCACGCTATGAGCGACGGGAGCAGAGCAGTAGCCTCAAATAACTCGGGTGTAACAGCGGGAATCCTCTAGTGATGTATAAGGTATAATAACAGCTTTGTTAATAATCTGTTCCATTGCTAGGCATTGGCCAATTCTCACTTTATGTCGATTATAGTCCTTCATGCTCTCAATTACAATGTACTAACATAATCATTGTTTATTAAATTGACTGACCCACTTTATATACAACAGCACATATACATCGTATAAACTGCCTTACTCATCGAAGAACACCGCCTCAAAATTTCTATATAGAGTCAGCAACTCGACAAGTGTGAAATTAATTTAAGAGGAGAAACTTGGACGAACTTCGTCAGTGTATTGAGTCCGACACCCGCACCTAACAATAACCAGCCTTTGATAATATCTAAGAGAGTACAGGTATGCAAGTTAGGAGATACATTTAACTAAAGAGGTGGGTAGGCAAGTTCGTAAGTTAAGAGAATTGAAATTTGTTTGCCTATGTTGGTAGTTGTACTTTAGGAATTGTATCAACTTTGTGTTGTTTTAAGTGTTTTATATCATGTGTAGGGTGTACTACTCAAATTTGAATATTTTTTTATAAATATTGTATTTGTAGCTGCAATACATAAATTTCATATACATCTATGTGCTACGGAGCCAAACAGCGAAATGGCGAGTGAAACACGTCAGGGGCAAAACCTCGCCGGCCGCTAGTTGTACGCCGCTAACAATAAAGTGCGACCCCTTACATAATTTTATATATACTAAGGTACTTTCACAGGGCTACCTAGTACCAATAAAAGGCGTGTTCCGGATACGTCTTGATGACTTATTGTCGTTTCTTTTAAAGCGCCGTGGCTTGTATATTTAAATAAAGGTTTTCATATATGATGATACTGTAGAGGATAAAGGTGTGGTGCTCCACCAACTAGAGGGAGGATCCTATAACCAGCCTGGGTGATCGTGCCTGGTGGACTATCAGTCCAACGGCCGTATTTGAGAAGTTCTATACAATTTAATGTTCTGCATTTGCAAAATATTTTAATAATACAACGTAGACAGTATACTTATTAACCTAAAATTATTTCAATCAGTGTGCGATGATTTAAGACCCTATTATATATACATTAAGTGTAACTTAGATAGTAAATCAGAATTAACTATTTAATCGTGCAAAATTAATAGCGCTATTTAATAGCGCAGTCCCTGTAGGTATGTGTGCTTGTGTGTGTTAGGAATCTGCAATGGCGATCAGCTGAGCGGCGGCGGTGGTCAATAAGCCGACTTAATTTTCAAAGTATACAATGATGAAAAATCTTTTTTAACATTTAGTGACTTATTTCTTCATGTATTTGTATTCAGTTATAGTCATATATTCACCCCTTGAAATATTTTGCAAATGCAAATCAACACCCTGTTTATAGTCAACTTCGTGTGCGAACTCTGCTTGCGCGATTCAGCACTTTGTTTTCCGTCGTATCGTGTCCGATAGATGTCGCCGTATTGTTGTAACTTCGGCGTCGTTCGCTAGATGGCCTCAGTTGTTTGTAGCTACCGCTACAATACTATCAACTGTCATGTACGGCATTTTTGCAGTGACCATAATATATTTTATGTATAATTGTTGTTTTTAACTTTTCAGAGGAAAAGATTCGATATAATGACAGCTAGAGATGACAGTCGTTCAAAGGCAAGTTAACATGATGACAAAGGAATTCGAGAAGTCTCTCCTTGCATGTGCAATTTTACGGTCCGCAAGAAACATTGTAACGTTTAAGAGGTGTGATGTGGGCACCTAAATACCTATAGAGTTACGTAGTAGGTATGTGTACTGGAGAGATAAATTAGATACTTATTAGTTGGTTACAAAATAGTATTTATTGGCAGGCGTTACACATAATATACCTGACAGCAAGCGGTAAGAGGTAAGACCTCAACTCATGGCGTAGACAAGCAGGCTGACGCGACTTCAGGCTCCTGGACAGAAGGAGCACTTGACTTGGCGGCGGTGTCCGGGTTCCGAGAAGGGCCGACTGCTGCCGCGCCATGGTATATATATTGTTAGGAACCAGAAGTGGACTTTATTAAAAAAAACACAAAGATAAATTATAACCGAACTACCTTCACTTTTAATTACCAAATTACGATTCACTTTTTACACAACCTTTTCACAATCAAATGGAAGAAAATAACAATCACCAATGTAAATAGATTTGCATTAAATTATAGCGAACAATTATAGCAAATATAAAACAAAGTTAACTATAAAAGATCTCACAGCCCTTGACAGATGTTACCGCTTCGACGACAGTCGACAAAATGAGCGCGGCAACCGTTTGCGCTCGCTTATATAGTAGTTTTGAAATTGACTGGCCGGCTATCTTACACGGCCTCTCCTGACGTCAAGTCGTCCTCGACTGGTGCTTTATTTTTCGGTTTGATCTTCCGGGCCTGTTTCAGCTGCTTCATTGTCAAGGCAAGGCATGGATAGTCCAGCTACCATGGGTTCTTTACTGCTGGATTGTCCTGGATCGCCATCGACACCCTCTGTTGCTTCGTCTGAAATATTTCAACTTTTGTTATTCGTTTATCGCGTTTAGGTACTAAGAACTCAACGGCGTTTAGAAATAAAGCTGAGATGTAGAATGGTCGGCGTCCCGACTATTCTTCATCACCGCTGTATACTTTACCAGCGGACGCACCGCGTCGTTGGGCGGACTAACCGCAGCGGACACACCGCATCGTTGGGCGGACTAACCGCAGCGGACAAACCGCATCGTTGGGCGGACTAACCGCAGCGGACACACCGCATCGTTGGGCGGACTAACCGCAGCGGACAAACCGCATCGTTGGGCGGACTAACCGCAGCGGACACACCGCATCGTTGAGCGGACTAACCGCAGCGGACACACCGCATCGTTGGGCGGACATACCGCAGCGGACACACCGCAGCGGACACACCGCAGTGTTTCTGCATTCCTGAAACTAACAATGTTAGTGGAAACAGCAGAGTTAACAATAAACACTTACTTTCAAAAAAGGAAGCGCAAGTTTCTGGGCACCATTCTCCCTTCCATAGTACCATGTACTGGGCCGCTGCTTGGGTAGTCTTCCCACAGCTACCACTGAGCAATTTGAGTTCGTACCGCCCATTAGGTAGAACCTTGGTGACTCTGTATGGTCCTCGCATCCCCGAGTCTAGTTTTCCCGTTGATTGCGAGTATTTTATAACGAAAGCCAAGTCATCGACTTTATATTCACGTGGCAAGTGTCTGGTTCGGTTGGCTGTGACATCTTGCTGCTCTTGGTTCTTCTTCAGCATTTGGCTCGCACGATTTCTACTGAGCTCCCGTACCGCTTCTCTATTAGTTGCTGGTGCGCTGACGGCTAAGTCTCGGACGAGAGAGCGTATGATGGGAGTGGTGCCGTTCGTGCCGATCATCAAGTTGATCGCCGAGGCTTGGGTGGTCTTCTGTTTTGTGATGTTTAGAACTAACTGCAACTTCCAGAGTGTGTTTGCCCAGGAAGCATTTTTATGTCCCGCCTCGATACGAAGCATATTAAGGACAGTTCTTATATAGCGTTCCACTTGGCCATTGGAGTTGTGCATTTCGGGCGTGATATAATGTAATTCAGAACCGAGTTCGGTTATCCATTGGACAAAGTCAGCGGATTCAAACATTCTACCCCTGTCGGTCACTAGCATCTTGGGTGCGCCAAATAGTGAGACGGCGGTAGTCATTACCCGTTTCAACTCGCTGGTATCCTGGCGGTAAATGGGATATAAAAGGCAGAATTTGGTGAAAGCGTCAACTATTATTAGGACAAACTTGTAGCCCTCAGACTCGGGTAATGGGCCCAGGACATCCACGTGGACTGTCTCAAAAGGAACATCGGGTTTCGGCCAAGACGAGATGTTCTGTAGTGGTGCTCGGGGAACTCGCTTTTTCGAAATGCACACTAGACAATGAGACGTGTATTTGGAAACAAATTGGCGTAGATTGGGGAACCAAAAGTGTTTCAAAATGAGGTCTGCGGTCTTGTCGGCACCAATGTGTTCGTGTTCGTCATGAAAAATTCTGAGTAAACTCAGTCTATGACCTTTGGGTATAAAACAGAGAAAGCGCGGCTCCTCGCCGACTGGAACATATTTATAGCACAATAGGTCGTTTTTCATGACATAACGAGTGGAATCGAGTTGGCCCTCCGAGAGTTTTTGTATTAAATCTCTTGTTTCATCATCGGCGGCTTGTGCTATTTGCGCCCAGTTACGGGGTCTTGTGATTTGATTGACTGAAACAACTGGGTTCCGACTGAGATAGTCGGCATGCGGTAGTAAAACCCCCTTTCGGTATTCAATGGAAAAATGGAAATCCTGTAAGTAGATCCACCAACGGGCGACGCGAGGGAGCAGGTCCTTCTTACGCTCGGTTGATTTGAGGGCATTGCAGTCAGTTACGACCTTGAACTTCAGGCCAACCAAGTAATGCCGAAAGTGCTGCAAAGCCCTCACGACCGCCAATGTCTCCAGCTCGTAACTATGGTATTTACTCTCTGCTCCCTGCGTAACTTTGCTGAAGTATGCTACCACGTGCTTACCACCGTCGGGGTGAGTCTGCAAGAGCACTGCCCCATAGCCGGCAGAGCTCGCATCGGTGTGGACTTCGGTAGGGAGTTCGGGCTTAAAAATTGCGAGGACCGGCTCGCTAGTCAAGCATTGGATTAAATGCTGACGAACCTGTTCCTGTTCAGGGCCCCAGCGAAATTCGACACCTTTCCTGGTCAGACGAGCTATACACGCGGTCTTTGTGGCATAATTTTCTATATACCTGCGGAAATATCCGGCAAGCCCTAAAAGTTGTCGAACCTGTCGAACGTTTCCGGGTATTGGAGCATGTTTCAAAGCCTCAGTTTTACGCGGGCTCGGCCGCACCTGACCAAAACTGATTACTCTACCCAAATATTCAACCTCTGTTGTTAAAAAGGAGCATTTTCGCAAATTAATTGAAAACTCTGCCTTCGTGAGCGTGTGCAGAACGCTTTTGAGTAAGGAGATGCCCTCCTCGATGCTTTTGCTCAGGAGGAGCACGTCATCGATGTAGACCAGCACATTGCCCGCCTCTATGAATTCACGAAGGGTTTGGTTGATGATACGTTGATATACGATTGGGGAATTCGTCAAACCAAATGGCATCTTAAGATATTCATAGTGACCTTCCGGTGTGACGAATCCCGTCACGTGTACGGAACCCTCACTGATCCTGATTTGGTGAAAACCGGTTGCCATGTCAAGGCTAGTGAAATAGGTGTAACGTCCTAGTCGGTCAATGTGGTCGTCTATTAAAGGAAGAGGGTACCTTTCCTTTTCAGTAATGCGATTAAGCGCACGGTAGTCGACGCACATCCGATCGGTTCCGTCTTTCTTTTTGACAAGAATTATGGGACTGGCATACTCTGATCGTGACTCCCTGATGATTCCTTTGTCCAATAAGTCTTTAATTATTTCACGAACTTTAAGTTTTTCGTCGTAGGAGAGCTTGTATGGGCGGTAAGCAACAGGAATGGTGCTGGTAAGCCTAATTACCATTTCGCCTGTAGTCACTGTGCTTGTCGCTGTACCGGAAATAAGGTATTTCGAAAATGATTGGACAATAGACATCAAGGACTCACGCAGGGCGCCTTGTAACGAGGTGTTAACTAACGTTTGATCAAGAACCCGAACTTCGTTTGCAAATGTGTGAGGAGGACTGGACCGCGTTAGGTACTGATTGTCTTTTGTGCGCACGTACATGACACCATCGCGATTGAGGACATCGGTCCCAATTATGACAGCAGTACTCATGCATGAATCAGGTACGACGATTAAATCAACCTCAAGCGATATATCACTTAACTCAATGGTAACCGTCACAAACGAGGTAGCTACGATTTCCCTTTCGCTTACACCCTTTAATACGCAGTGCGTAGGCTTTGCCTGACAAGAGAGGTGCTTTAGAACGTCGGAGGAAATCAGCGATACGTTTTGAGCGCCACTATCTATGAGTACATCCATAGGGATGCCTTGGATTACGGCGGAGACTACGTCGTTTTTACCACTCGTACGATCCGTACATAAATTAACATTTCGCTGATTTCTGGATTCCGACCGGTCTTTCGCGAAGCAAGTCTCTTCGGTGTGGCCCTTCTTTTTGCAAAACGAACACTGCGTCACGGTCCTAGCGGCGGGCGTGTGCGCATCGGGCTTAGCAGTGGAAGTATCGGTTGTTGACGTTGCGCGAGGCTTCTTGGTGCAGTGACGACCCAAGTGACCACGTTGGTTGCAAACGTAACATTTTGAATCGCGATCGCCAATCGAATTTGGCGGTGCACGCTTTTTGTTAGGCACTCCACCTCGAGGCTCCTGCTTAGCGCGGTTTGGTTTGGTGTAAATTGAAAGAAATGAAACCAAGTCTTCCACCGTCAAGCCCGCATTTGCCGCGGCAGCCCTAACCTGGGGGTTCTCAATGCCACGAATAACTATAAGGGTACGCAATTCATCGGATAAGCCTTTGACTATCCGTAATCTCAGTAAAGTACGCCGGGCGTATTCGGCATATGTTGTATATTTGTCCGATGTCGTATTCATTGCTTCAAACAGGATATTGGCATAATCCAACTTTCGGGGGCAAAGGGGCTTAAACTCGGTTTTAAAATTAGACCAACTGCGATCATTGGTGACCCACTCGTTTAACCACACTTTAGCATCCCCTTTAAGGCAAGAAGCTACTCGCGAAAGACACTCGTAGTCGTTCCAACCGTTCGCGGCTACCGCGCGGTCCACCTCTCCGCACCACACATCGATATCGTGTATGCTTGGGTCGAAATTTGAGACGTAATAATTGCGCGACTTTATTGGTTGTAAAGATTTGATAGCGTCAGCAAGCAGAGCTGCGGTCAACGACGCATCGGAACCGCGAGCGATCGGAACGGGTGTACGAGTAGTAGACGAGAAATCCTCAGAATTATCCATGCGAGCTCGCTGCGAACCACCCCCCGGTGCACTAGGACGCGGGGTGACGCCATGAATCGAGTAGTCAGCGTTAATTACAGAATGATTGCCTTCTTGTGCCGAGCTCTCGAGCGTGCTCGAGCGTTCGATGGCATCAAGCCTCGCCATGACGTCACTGAGGGTTTTTCGCAACGTGCTATCATGCGGAGACACCGACAGACGTTTATTACGCGGTGGAGTTCTGCGCGAATGTGTCGATTTCGATCTAGAACGGTGGCGGGTACGCGCATCGCGACGGCGGTAAAACGAGCTATCCTTCGAATCACTACGTTCGCGGCGACGACTCCGACGACTTCCGCGGGTACGATACGAACCTCGCACGGATTCGTCGCTAGTCGACCTATCTCGCGAGTAATTGCGGGTCCTACTGCGCGAACGTCGGCTTCCAGATCGTCTAGGCATATTTTCACCAACACACACAGTCACACAGAAGAAAAATAACACAGTAAAATAAGAAAACAACACGTTAAAAAAAAAGAAGAGAGAAAAAAAATATAAAACGAGAAAAGTGATTGTTATTTTGTTCCTCGGATAATCGACCGATAAGTGAGCCTTTAGATCCTTTATCCCACTTCTGATGTTAGGAACCAGAAGTGGTCTTTATTAAAAAAAACACAAAGATAAATTATAACCGAACTACCTTCACTTTTAATTACCAAATTACGATTCACTTTTTACACAACCTTTTCACAATCAAATGGAAGAAAATAACAATCACCAATGTAAATAGATTTGCATTAAATTATAGCGAACAATTATAGCAAATATAAAACAAAGTTAACTATAAAAGATCTCACAGCCCTTGACAGATGTTACCGCTTCGACGACAGCCGACAAAATGAGCGCGGCAACCGTTTGCGCTCGCTTATATAGTAGTTTTGAAATTGACTGGTCGGCTATCTTACAATATATATATGCCGCTAGGAAGGGAGGGGCGGCCAGCCAAGGGTAGTGGGGGCCAGCGAGACGACTACGACGTCACAACATATATGCCAAATTTCAGCCTCTTGTGCCGAATAATTTTGGGAGTTGTCTGTCAGTCAGTCAGTGACAGAAGAAATTTATGGGCGTTGCTGCGGGATTCTTTAGTCTTATATAAACCAGTAATTATTATGTATAAAACTCGTGTCTATATAAATATATGTAATTTAATATTAATAATATTGTATGTAATATTTCAAATCTCAAACGACTATAGTTCTGAGATAACCAATCGACAGTCCATGAGTACTTTCAGATTCTCGCAACACGCTCATGTCATACGACACATTAACCAGAGGTAGATGATTTTAGCGATCAAAAATCAAATGAGAGCTACTTGAGTAGCAGGTTATCCGTGATTGCGATCAACGAGCACACTTTAATGTACTTGGCTCTAGGAATAAAAGAAAATTATCGCACAACACTCATTCTAGTCGTTCGGCTATTCCTGACCCAAGTCGGTGGGTGGTAATAAAAATCACAACCAACTCTTTCTCTCGAAGCTGACATGTTGACCAACACGCATACTCGTTAAAATAATAGGAAACTGATTAAAATATTGCATTAATCATACTTTGACATCCATCGGGTCTTCAACATGCTATGCAACCTCCAACCGGTTACACAACACCACCTGGATAATCATTTCGAGCGTAACAAAGTAATCGTAAACGAGGTTTGTTCAACATGTTGCTTTGGTTTTCCTTATCACATAGCAGACTATAAAAAAAATCTTACTAGGCTGATACTCTAGATGTTAAGTTTACTACCAAGTATCCAATCAGTCTTTTCAGCGTTATAATTTTGTCATGGATAGTCTAAATACGAAGCATAACCTAACCTAATCATTAGCGATACAGCTACGGACCTTTCGCGCTCAAGACGATGGTAACGTTTGTGATACTACGACAATGCACTTACAGCTGTCTTATTTGCGCAAGAATATGACTGACACAAAAGCTCAAGGGTAACCTAGGCTAACCAGAAAGGCACTTTACCGGTCCAACTAATGGCAACGCATGGTTAAACATGCAGCCGCACAAACGGCTTATCTAGTTTATGCAAATCTACACTGACGGTAACGTGGGTACCACAAAATTATCACAGCTAAGACTAAGAAAGTACCCATTTAATGAGAATAAGGACAAGCATACAATCATCACTAACGATCACTAACCTAGTTCTACCTACAATGAAAATTAAAATCTCTGAAACTGGTTATCGTAACGCACTACGATGATAACTCAATCATTTTCTTCTACGTCTGATAATCGAGTTTAACAGCTTCTACTAGAAACACTATCACTCTTAAACGTCCTAAGCATAACTTGGTATTGGCCAGAGAACTCGGGGCACTTGATAAAAATTCCCAGCGTATCACATGAATTTTAAAAACACACAGTAGGTCATTTTCACGCGTAAAATCTTAAAATTGAATTAAATTTTACTAGTGGTGCCATCTAATAATCATGAGTAAGAAACATTTTAATGTGCCATGTTAAAAATTTATGCACACTAAAAAGCAGGTGTAATTGCAACACCGAGATCGTCTGTACAACACAGAATTACAACGAGTAACAGTGCAACTTTTTACTTAGGCTCTGATCATGTTTAAACGAAAACCGTTACGTATTATCAACACCACGAGTCGATAAAATACTGGCGCTAGTAATATCTTTTGACTATGGTCAGGTTACACTAACCAACCAACCGCACTCGTCTAGACAGCACTGCAGTTCATACGTCTATTTAAGAAATAAAAGCTACAAGCTGTTCTACACAAAATCAGTACATTTAGAAGCAATAGCTCCGCACAGTCTTACACTACGAACCTAGTATGTACGATTCGATTAGTTAACCAACTTTAGCGCCGCTGCCCTGCGAAGGACAGTCTAGACCGGAGTTATTTTTCTAGATTTAGCAGAAAACCAACCATAGCTGGGTGTTGGTTCTAAAACCAATATTACAACTACACTAGAACAATAACTAGCACGTTTCACTCAAACGCACTTGTTTGGAATAATGCAAGTCGGCCTGTACGCTCACTCTCGCTACCATTACAGTCCATCAAATAAGACCGAGACCAGATAATCTATTTGCAAGCAAGCATAACATGATCACAAGGTTCGTAACTGCGCGCCACCCCCGTATGAAGAAATAAAATAATCGCTTTCTTTTTAACTGGCGTATCAAACTCAAAACCTCCGTTCGCTATCTACGCTATAGCTAGATCACTGTGGCAGTCAGACAACCATAAGCTAATTTAAAATACGGCAAAGCTCACAATTAAATCGTCACTACCCACATTTCTTTTGTCTTTCTTCTTTAAGCTATTAAAAGGAAGATTATTCATGAGATCATGCCATGGAAACCACGACACCGTAAAAGTCAAACAAGGAATCAAACCTACAACACTCGGTACAATGTGATGGCGACATCACCACAACGATTATGACATTTCCAAGGTTAAACGCGTAATATTTTACTACTACCGCCACTAAACACAATTGGCAGTACCAATAAAAAAATCAGACAAAATACGCTCACCACGGTTGCAATTGCAAGTTCAGACGATTGACCAACATAGCAGCGTTAGCAGTTGCCTTCGCTCGCGCCTTGTGGTTGCGCTGGTCCATGATGCCACTTCTGATGTCAGCGGTTTGCTTGATTCTTGACCGGTATCACCACGTCACAGTTCACAGTTTGTTATAAGTTCACACCAAATCAAATGAACAATACTGACTATAATTATTTTGCATTACTGAACACGAAACGAGTGACAGTTTCTAGGTACTTTCTGTCCGCCCGGAGTCTCCAAGAGAAGTGATTGTTGTTGTGTCGCTCCGTTGAACGTCAACCGTCACCCCCCTCTTCAACTGTAGCGAACGTCACACTAGACTCTGTCGGAGCGCGCCATCTTCACACTTCCGTTTCGTAGTCAATTGACGTCCCGTACTGATCATTCCGATATATTAGTATATATAGTATTAGTACTGAAAAAGAAGAAATGTCAGTTAGAAAAGTAGAAACTTTATGAAGAAGCAAGCAAGAAACATAGCATATACGATTTATTGAAACATCAGAACCGCTGCGGCTTACTTCACTTGTAACTCAAACTATAATCCACGATGTATGGCCGACACATAGATAAGACGCACACATTAAAATAGCATAAAGCTAATGCTGTATCAAATTTGGTTAGACTGGTAAGCGGACCCCCTGCTCCAAGGCGATAGTTTTGGATGCAAACGGGATAACGCTAGGTCGATGATGATTATGGTGATCAGAATAGCTCATAGGTATTATAAATGCCCTGATAAATAACACCTACGTGAGAGAAGCCACGGACGGAAGCTAGTATATGCGATGTATAAAACGAGGTGTCTCTACATAACATTTAATATTTTCTTGGGTCGGAATTTCGGCCTGATTTACTTGTCTCTCTACTGATACACTTCTGTTTAACTAGTTTATTGTATACTAGCTTAACCCAAGGCTTTACCCGCTTTATTATTGATTTGTTCGCCTCCATTTTATAAAAAATGTTTAGTACTATTTTATATAGCATTGTTCTTATAAAAAGGTGATGTAAAACAAGTCATACATATATTCATTGACTTCAAGTAATATATAGAATTCTATTACTGTATCAATTTCGGCAGCAATAGCCTAGTGTAATAGTGTTCAGGGAATTTATAACAAAATGGTTTTTACACATTTATAATAGTTTTTATAGCAATATTATTATTTTAATGTTTATAATTATTAATTTCAAAGGGGACCGATAGATGTCGTTCATCGGTTTAAATTCGAGATACGGTTTCGTTACCAATGACACTACAAATAGTTTTGGGGATTTTTGTAGTTACATTTCGTGCCGATAGATTGCACTCATCGATTTTAATTCAAGGTATGGTTTTGTTACTGCAGCTTGTATAAATATTGGATGTTTTTAATGCAATAAACGTACTTCATCTCATGCTCTGGTGTTTTTATTGTTGAAATAAAGTGGTTCCAATCAGCACCGTTGGATTTCCCTAAGAAATTGGGACATGGAGAGACTAATAAACTGCTACCCAGAGAGTTTCAAGTTCATACCCACCACGAACACTTTCGAAGTTAAGTGCGTATAAAATTGTGAATTATCGCTTCCTAAACGGAGAAGGAAAAAATCGTGAGGAACCCTGCATAACTGAGAGTTCTCAATTTTTTTTATATACTGACTGCCATCGTGGTTCTGTGGATAGCATATGCGTCTGCTGATCGGAGGTCCTGGGTTCGATTCCCGGGTCGGGCAAAAGTGTTACTGAGTTTTTTTCCAAATTCTTAGTAGCAGCCCGGAGTCTGGGGATGTGGTCGGTAACGGCAATAGGCTCGCCCCCTATTATGTGGGACCTAAAAATTCATGGCGAAGTGTGGGTGTAATATTTACACCTCTGCCTACCCCTTCGGGGATACAGGCGTGAGACTATAAAAAAATAGAGTAATCCTCAATAATGTTCTCAAAATAAAGTTTGAAGTGCCAACCCGCAATTGCCTAGCATGATTGAACTATGATCTTTACTCGAGAAAGGTTATATATATAATAGGAGAGGCCTGTGCTCAGCAGTGGGACAGAGAAGACGATGATGATGTACTGTTTAAAGATTCTTGACTCACTAAAAGAATTGTAGAATGTAATATCTAGTTTACGTAAACTTATGAAATGTATCACATCCGGCCAATTCTTTAAATAATTATACGAATTAATGTAATATACATTAATATTTAATACAATAATATTTAACGTCCTTTTTTAATGTATTAAATTAGAATAATTTTACATTTAAAAATAGAAAGTTTATTCTAAAACCAATTCTAAATCATCTTAAAATTATAATACTGTACCATGAATGTGATGTGGCCGTAACATTTCCTTAGCTACGCCGTAGCAGTTCCGTAGATATGAAAGTTCATTTATAGGGGCACGGTACATGACTATTTAAGCAACTAGCCTGTTATTATCGTGATTGTTACATGATTCACATACAAGACACGTATTTGCCTGATGAGCACGATTATTTTCCTTGCGTGGGTGTTATTTCTCTGTAATATTTAATGATATATAAATACAATGTCATTATGTTAACCTTCATTAAGATCCATCTAGTAGTTTTTTCGTGACATACAGGATGTAAAAAGACCCTTAATAAAAACTGAAATCCCATGTTATACCAATCACTACGAACATTTTTTACTTCGGCACCATACCTGGGAAATTACTGCTTAAGGAGATATTGAGGCTCAAAGTAAGTATGGATTTTTTTCTAATTAGATACAAAATCGATGCATTTACCCTGCCAATATGTTCTTTAGATGCCCAATGACCCCATGGTTAAGTAGGTATTTCGCGCATAGCACGCGCGTGCGTTTTTAGTAGCGGTTTAAAAAATGTGAAACCATAAAAAAACATCGTTTCCCAGGTATTATTTTTAGTTAGTATGACTTGGCATCATATCCACTACGAGTAGACTTCGGCATGGTGATGGGTCTTGTGACACCCTGTATATACATATGACTATACATGCATACATGCTCACAAACTTTTACTATAATTAAGTCAAAGTCAAAGTCAAAATCCTTTATTCATTTGGGTCACAATGTGACGCTTTTGAACGTCAAAATAATAAATTTATAAAATAATTTACTTAAAGAGTCTACATATACATTTACTGCCACGTTCGCAAAGCAAGGGCGTAAAACAATGAGAAAGAACGGGCAATAAAACTAACGGTCACTCTTTTTCATCGCCAAGTTTTGCAAAATACACATAATTTATATTTTGTAAGGTGCTGCAACTGTTACATCTTCTATATCAATTGTATATATTTACTGTACATAATAATACTCAATTATAATACTTAATTTTGATGTTCATTTAGTTAGCCTCTTCAGAATAGACATGGTGAAACAGGAGCATCCACTTACATTATATATACCTAATAATGCAGGCAATCCGCCAAAAGTGATCAGAATCATGATGGAAATGATGCAGTTAAATATTAAAATTTAATTTATAGTAAGACTATGATGAGTACACTAAGTTGATAACTAATCAAATCAACCATTTACCTTTTTAGTTGCTGGCTTATCAGTCAGTAATCCCTGACATTATAGCTATCTGCCTGTCAGTAAGGCAATCAATACTTTAAGGTTAGACCTTAGAATACATAAGGCTATTGACCTCAAGGATTACTCTACGTCGATATTAGAATTGTATAAAATATAAACATATTTCAGCGAAATGTTAAAGCTTTCTTGTAAATTTAACAAGGGGGTTGTTTGTAGATAGTAAAATATTATATTGAGACATTTCATGTCCAAAATGCTAATGCCTAGACAAATAGACAAATTCAAAGGTTGTATTCTCTAGTATATGATATATTTACAGTAGCAGAACATTATTATTATAAGGGCAAATAAAAAAAAAGTAACTCGACGATAAGTTATTTAAAAAAATAACCCCAGGGTCAATATCTGTGTCGTGAGGAACTTTACCATCATTCAAATAACGGACATAAAGAATACTAAGACTAGAAATATTTATATGCGAATCACAACCTGTTTGTTTCATGTACGAAAATTGAATAAAAACTTTCGAAAGTGACCTTGAATGTGACGTAGCTAAAGCGTGTGCTATGCGGTAGCTTGGTAGCTAGTCCGTAGAGGTGAAATTTCGTAAGGGCATCGAACTTACGACACGCAATGGATGAAGCAAGGTGACTACTACGTCATAAATACAGCCAAGGACAGGAGAAATATTAACCTTTCGCAAAAATATATAAAGTAGCAATTATTGATCTGTGTATAAAAAAGTTAATTTCGAATGCAAGCTCAATATAAACTTGTACCAATTTAGTTTTCATCCTATAAGTTTACCCCCAACTTACAGTAGCGAAGTAAATGCAAAACCAATATTTATTTACTTTGTTAATATTTGTTCTGAATACACCGATGAAAGTTTGTAAAGACGGCATACATAGTTATGCAAACAGCTCAAAGAAAAGCGAATCTTTATCTCTTTTTCGTGTACTAGTCAAACGATATAAGATATTATGGTTGGTATTATTTATTTATCTACTAATAAGTATTATAGATTGCCATATAAATTATTTCTAGGGTCATAAGTGTTTTAGATGAAAAAATAATGTCCAAATCTAGTAAAAAATATTTATGGAGTCCTCTCCACAAATATTTTTTTTCCATTTATCATCTATCGTTGATATAAAAATAGTTTGCGACCTATTCCCGGGCCTACCAAATATACGCAAAAAATCATTAAATCTGTTAGGCCCTTCGATACAAACATCGTGATACGAGTTTTTATATATTTTAGATATAACATTACTTATAGATATAAAATATTGCCTCTTTGGTGCAGTGGATAGCGTATGCGACTGCGTCTGCTGATCGAGAGGTCCTCGGCTCTCTGCCCGGGTTTGGCGAAATTGTTACCGAGTTTTCCGAATTCTTAGCATAGCAGCACGGAGTTTGGCAATGTGTTCGGTAACAGTAATAAGCTCGCCCTCTATTTCATAAGGCGACCTAAAATTCATAAGGCGAAAGTGGGCGTAATATTAGACCGCTGCCCACCCCTTCGAGGATATAGGCGTGAAGCTCTAAAAAAAGTACATAAATAAAATCACATGTCATGACTGATATATTATAGCAGAGGCTATACTATGGCACATAAAAATATGTTGGTGAGCCCTTTTTTAACGTGGATACTCACTAAGCAAGGGGTTTTTAATATTCTTTAGCCGAGAAAATAAAATACGGATCAAATATTTGTTTGAATATCTGCTGGTCTTCAAGCTAGCACTGCGGAAAAAAATCGTTACAATATTTTCATAAAGTATCGATAATGAGAGCGTGCTATGTAGAGGGTCTCGGGTTCAAATCTACAGCACACACCAATGACAATCCGAAGTTATGTCCGTATTCAATTGTTAATTATCGGTTGCAAAATTGTGAAGGAAAACATCGCGAGGACACCTGCATATCGAAGAGTTTACCATAATGTTCTCCAGGACATGTGAAGTCAGCCAAGCTGTACTTAGCCAGCGTGGTGGACTATGGCCTTCTTACAGTAAGGTTAGGCACGTGCCCAGTAGTTGAACAGTTCATATACAGGGCTTATAATAATAATTAATATTCTTAAAAGATATGAAAAGTTTCTTGTAGAAGACTTAACAAAAATTCAAACACAAGTTAGACCCTGACTGACAAAGAATTGCGTACCACACAATTTTGTTTAAAACAAAACTTTTAATGTTTTTGATATTTTTGCCTTTTTGATATCTTTGTATTTTCTCCGATAATTAATTGATTCAATTATAACGTTGTTATCATCAATTCATCACCTTAATTAATTAATTTGGCTTCGTGAGATAAATTATTGTCTGCGTTTTAAGAGATAATATTTTATAATTTGGGCATTTGTGAGGTTTGATTATTGTTATTATAAATTAAAATAAACTGAACTTGATGTTCAGGATAAAATTATTTATGAATAATTTTAACATTTAAAAATATTAGAATACTTTTGTACTAAAGCAATTACGTATTTGGAGAGAACCATTCTAAAATAATGCTAAATTACCTTGTATTTGCTCCAACGTTTTACCATATGTTAAATTAGCCGTGGTCACGGGATACCTGATAAAAACATCATCTATTACTAGGTAAGTCCGCAGTGACACCCGCGCTATTTAAGGCTATTGCCCTTCACCCGTGGCTCATAACTTGATGTTTATTAGCCTTCCTCAATAAATGAGCTGTCGAACACAAATATAATTACTAAAATTGGACTAGTAGTTCCTATGATTAAAAAAATCTTTTCAGTTTAAATTTATTAGTATAGATGAATTGTGAAAGTTTGAGAACAACTCTCTTTTATACGTAGTCTACCAAGGTCCGACACAGCTCACAGACAATACGTATAGATACTAGGCCACCATTTTGTTTTCAATTCCATGTTTATCCGTTATTCAATTAGGTTTCGATTTCTTAAAGAATGTACCTTGTTGCCCGAGGTGAACCTAGTTATAAATAGATGCTACCTAGAGACCTAGCTCTCGGATATTTATAATAGTAAGTTTGATGTATACCGGGTATTAATCTTGAATAGCAAGGTTGTATAGTAGAAATATTTACTTTGTTGGAATCAGCATGAACAATGGGACCTCTATTCTTCAATGGTACCTTATACTAAGTGAAACTTACATACAGTCTACCATGTCACCCTTACGACGTCCACCGCTGGGCATAGCTAAGATACACATGGTAAACGGATCCTAAACTAGCCAGAGCCTGTGAAATGGTGACGAGTCAACTAAAAATATATTAGTTTATTCTTTAACACATCATCATCCTCTTAGCGTTATCCCAGTTTCAATCTGGGGTCCGCTTACTAGTCTAACCGGATTTGGCTGAATATTAGCTTTTCCACAGAGCGACCTGCCTGTCTGACCTCCGCAACCCGAAGGCATAGCGATATTCCATGGTTTAGACTAGTGTCAGTTTATTTAGAAGGTACTGACGCTCTGTAATGACTGTCAAAGATCTTCATGACAACCGGGACCGACGGCTTAACGTGCTCTCCGAGGCACGGGACAAGCGATAATTAACAATTCAATACGCACATAACTCCGAAAAGTCATTGGTGCGCGCCGTGGATTCGAACCCGATACCTGCATGGCAGTCTGTTCGTATATCCACTCAGCTATCGCTGCCTTCTTCTTTAACACATACTTATATATTATTGGGTATCCCAGTTATAATCATGCTAATCATAGTTAGCTTTTGGACTCCATCTTTAGCAGTTAAAGTCCACAAAAATTAAATCGGCCAGTGTAACATGACTTTCAACATTCCTAAACGATGTTAAGATATTTATATGGTTTCATTCCAATAATTTGTTCTGATTAAATCTGCTATACGATATCTCTATAACACATTGTGGCATAAAATATTCCCCACCTTAATTGAATAAAATGATTCCGAATACCTTCCGCCCGGTTACACTATACCACGGCCATAAACCTGTCGTACAAGCATCTACATGTAACGACGCGCTCGCGGCGCGCGTCGATCCCTTCAGGGATGAAAGCAGATATCGGAGAATTAATCTTAGTTTGTATCGCAGCTCACGGCATGCAGAGGTAAACGGTAGTAATTATATTGTCGTCGGCTCTCTGAGGGATGGTATGACCGACAGCTTTATTTCGGTTTTAATAAAATGCTTCCTTAGTTCGATTGTGCTTTGTTTGTTGAATATAATCTTTCCGAGAGACAAAAAGATGAAAATATTTAACTTTATTTTTATCCTTATGGCTAGTCTTTCTTTTAGTGTGAGTGTGAGGCTTACTCTGTTATCAACGTTCGATTCTTCTCTTAGACAATAACTATGATCGATATCTTTACGTACCCTGCCGAAATACAGCTTGTAGTACTGTGATGTAAATGTCACAAAAAGTGGTCACCCATCCAAGTGGTGAGCAAGGTTGCGTAACTGTGCTGATCTATTACAAATAAGAAGTCAAATCACGGTACAAACGCTGTCATATTGGCTCACCAGTCAATAACAGAATCTATATATACTTCTCGTAGGTCATCGTAGCTGTTCTACGAAATCCCGTAGCACCTCTTCGACTTACGAAAATTTAATGCTATATTCCCCTTCAATATGGTAAATAATCCTTTGAGGGCTGCATATAGCCCGATTGATAAATACCTTAATTCAAGCGTACATATCATATAACTTGGGCACCCCGGTAAGTTTCCTTATAACTTTTTGTACAATATTTCTGAGAATGCGACGCAGCGATAGCTTAGTGAAGATGAATAATTTATTAATTAGTTAGTCAGGGTTAACTAGTTTGGCCATATTTACTTGAGGTTCCTTTGCGTGAATAAACAAGGAACCACGGTCAAATAAATAAAGTTCAGCTCACAATAAGAAAGAAGGAACAAAATAAAGAAAGTAAGTTTATTGTTGCAGTTTTCCGAACACAGGGTTAGTGTAATGGTGCTGATACACTTAACCATTCATGAGTCTGTTTTAGCAAGCATTCTGCCGAGGGTTATGGTGAAAATTCTAGCGAATAGTCATTAAATTTGCTTCGACCTTTGCTTTGATGATTAGAACGTTCGCTAAAAAGATCGTGAATATGATCGTAGCAATGTTTGCCTCTGTTCGTTGTTCAGTATGGCAATAAAAAAAACGGTGAATGCTCGTTGGTCTGTAACAAGTGAATACTCAAAAGTATATATTTTTTTTTTTTAGCCTTTACTTTCCCACTGCTGGGCAAAGGCCTCTCCCATATCCTTCCACAATCGCTTGTCATGCGCAACCTCATACCAGCTGTTGTGGTAGGCGTCCAATTCGTCTCGCCATCTTTTTCAAAAGTATATGGACCATAAAAATAATACAAGCTTTCAAATACTAAATGGCAACTCCATCAATCAACTTGAAACTTGTTTTATTTAGTTTATCCAAATTATTTATTTACAGATTGATTACTATTACAATTTGTATCTAATAATAAATAACAATTTGTGTGTACAAGGCCCTTAATGTGGAAATAATACTTGTTTTATTACGGTTTGATTAATTCTGACTCGGTTATTACATTATTTATCATTATGGCGTCCACATCGGGCGTTCCGATAGTTTGGGTTTCCTTAATATAAGAATATGAATGGTTTTAAGTAAAAATATGTCTTTTGGAATATTTAAAACGAGTTTTGAACTCTCGACCCTGTTATTTAGTTTTATTAGTTTTTTATGTTTAGAATACATGTACCGACAGAGTATAGAAATGTGTAATAAGATAGTGTTGTGGGGTAAAAGAAGATGTATTGACAAGCTTTGAGAAAGGTACGCTAAGATAGATGGTTTGGGCACAGGAAGAGGACGAAGACACAGATGACGAAATACTCATACTGACCAACAAGATAGATATGGCAATAGTAATAAGAGAGTGTTGTGGGCTAAAAGAAGATGTAGTGATAAGCTTTGAAAAAGGTACGCTAAGATGGTTTGGGCACATGAAAGGATTGTGTAGAATTCGGGCTAAGAATGGGTATTTTTTAACAGAGATCAGTAGAAGCGATTAATTCATCCAGTCTTAGCCCAAGACAAAGGATCTAAACACATGGACCAAGTTTCTTGGCGCTAAGAATTAAACAAATGTCTTACCAAATATCTCCTGGTGATGTTCTTGAGTGGAGTCCTGGAGGCAAGTTAGATACACACGAGACTAAAATTGGCCAACATTAGCAAGTGAATTATCTTTACTTTACCAGACTCCAACGCAGCGTCTTCAATGCACGATGCAAGTTCACAGGATTCACAATTTCTCTTTGCAAATGTCAATGAATAGTTCACAATGTCTTTTATCACAATTTACCGTTGCCAGCACTAGATCAGGCGGCATTCAAGACGGTTTACTCTATTTAGTTCAATTAATCAATTCACACGAAATGCAAAAGGGTGTGCTCACAATAACTTTTCACAAATGTTCAATATGTCACAAACCGTGCCGGAAGTCAAAAAAGCGGCAATCTATAAGATTTCACAAACTATTCGCGTAGCTACAAGGATGTGCTTTTCAAAAGGCGATTTTACGTACGAGACGACAACGTAGTAATTTTTCAAGGCAAGCAACGGAAGAGACAGTTCAGTGTGACTGTTTGAAATAGAATTAGTTTTTATTATAAGTCAAATCGATTAGATCGATTGAGTAACATTTTGTTTAGTCTATTGAAAATTTCTGACAATGGTCTCACTGAACTGTCACTTCCGTCTTCCGTTGAAAAATTACCACGTTGTCGACTCGTACGTAAATTAATTGATCGCCTTTTGAAAAGCACATCCTTGTAGCTACGCGAATAGTTTGTGAAATCTATTAGATTGCCGCTTTTTTGACTCCCGGCACGGTTTGTGACATATTGAACATTTGTGAAAAATTATTGTGAGCACACCCTTTTGCATTTCGTGTGAGTTGATTAATTGAACTAAATAGAGTAAACTGTCTTGAATGCCGCCTGATCTAGTGCTGGCAACGGTAAATTGTGATAAAAGACATTGTGAACTATTCATTGACATTTGAATTTTGTGAACTTGCATCGTGCATTGAAGACGCTGCGTTGGAGTCTGGTAAAGTAAAGATAATTCACTTGCTAATATTGGCCAATTTAGCCTCGTGTGTGTCTAGCTTGCCTCCAGGACTCCACTCAAGAACATCACCAGCAGATATTTGGTAAGACATTAATATTAAGATTATAAGTCATCGCTGTGCTACCACAGTGAAGGTGTTTAGATAAATTGTCTATCGTGGTCAGGTGGATGTAGTACAGCTTCCACTGCAACTCTGTTCTCAACAGTTTCCCACCTGGCTGCGGTAACTCTAGACATAAATTTTGGTAGCAGAGCGTGGTTAACTGTGCCTATATTGTAAACTTGTATCTTAGCCGTTGATTGCATCTGAAGTCAGATTGGTGTTGTATGAGCTATATATCTCACCTTGTAGACAGTATTGTAGTGTTTGTCAGGTCAGTTATTGTCTAAAATACATAATATTTAATTGTTTAAGTTGACCTAGATAATTTGAAACATATTGTCACACATAACCTCAATCAGTAATTGTTGATTTGTATTGTTGAAAAATCTAACTTAAATTTGTTGTTGCATTAATAAGTCACTTTGATTGGATACATATCAGTTATATGTATCAATTGATTTAGTTTATTGCATATATTGATATATTAAGTTTGAACCTTACATTTTTAAACCTTGTTATAATATAAAGATAATATTGTTAGGTAACACATATTCTGTGCTTACTTACTATTGTATATCTTAAATAATACAGCCAGTCTGTCTGTTGCAAGTAATTAGTTAATTTATTTGAATATTTAACTTTAATTAACTTATTCGAAGGTTCAACTTTGATAACTTTGACTTTGTTTTGTGTCAATATATATTGAAATTATTAATTTTGTTGGACAGTAGATACCTGTCACTTGCCTGCACTTGCAGTAAACAGGCTAATACTTTGTTGGTTTCAAAGAATTAAGAAAAATTAAGTTTTGATTGTTAATTGTATTTAACGCTTGTCCGGGCTCTTTTGAATTTTGATTATGTCAGCTATCAAGGACTTGCGTGCGGCTGCTGGTGCCATTGTATCAGATTTGCGCTGGTTTGCCTCGGCCAGTGCCTTAGTGAACCGGCCTGATCGCCAGCAGGCCTTACTTCAGAGGTACGAGCGGATTGACGATCGCCTGGCAAGTGTGGAACAGCAATTCCGCACTTTCAGCACTTGCTGTCTTGAAGTGTCAATCAATGATTTCACTGCTGACCAGCGAAATAAGGTCAGTGAAGACTATGCCCAGGTCTTAAACCTGTATGATGCTGTCTCCAATAGTGCGAGACAACTAGTTGCAGATAGGGAAGGGCAACCCGGCCTGAAGCAGGAGCTTCCTAGGTCAGCACCGGGGCTGGTGAGTAGGCTCCCTACCTTGGACCTCCCCCATTTTGATGGCTGCCTAGGAAGCTACCTGGGCTTCGTTAATTTGTTCGACAGCCTAGTCAATGATAGGGCTGACCTTCGGCCGGCACAAAAGTTGGCCTATCTAATGTCGGTTCTGGATGGGGAGGCTAAGGGCCTCATCCAGCATCTGCCCGTGTCTGACGAGGCGTACCAGACGGCTCGGGACCTAATTGCCCGTAGGTACCATAATAAGCGTGGCCTCGCCGATACGCACATCGAGCAGATTTTGGGTTTGCCGACGCTCACCCGGGTCTCTGGGTTGCGCACCCAACTGTTGAACCCGCTCTTGGTGGCCATCAACGCACTTAAGTGCCTTGACCTGCCCGTGGACCAATGGTCCTATCTATTGGTGCACATTGTGCTGAAGAAGCTGCCTGCCGACCTGAGGTCGCGTTTTGAACAGCGCTTTGGTGGGGATAGCGCGACCCATCTGCCCCCCTTTGCTGACCTGGAGAAGTTCCTGGAGGACGAGTGCCGGGTCTTGGACAACTCCGGTGGTGACACGCCGGCTAAGTCGCAGCCGCCCAAGGTCAAGGAGCAGGCTCGCGTTCACACCCGAGCCAATGTTGACCGGCGCCCTCCTCGCTTTGCGGTCACGCAAAGCCCAGCGGAGTGCTCCTACTGCAAGGTCACGGGGCACAGAACGGCCAGTTGCAGGGCATTTTTGGACCTTCATGTCGCCTCTCGTAGGCGCATCGCGAATGCTCGCCGCCTTTGCTTCTCTTGCTTGGGGTCCCACTACCAGCGAGACTGCCCAAACTCTCGCCCCTGTCCTCACTGTGGAGGACAGCATTTGGACATTCTCTGTATGAATGCCAGAGAGGTTGGCCGCTTGTCCAACCAGCCGACGCCGCGCACGGGCGGGTGTTTTGAAGGTGGCAGCTTAGGCTCACCGGCGCGTAGCCGAGAGTCGCCTCGCTCAATTGATCGCCACTCGCCCCGCTAGGAGAACCGTAACGTGCGCACGCCTCCTCTCTCTCGCGCACCTGAATGTGCTGTTCAGCGTCACCAGCACCATGACTGCTGCCCCAGGTATTCCCCTCCTTTGGCGGAGCGTCCCCGCCTTGACTCGCGCCCACCTCGTTTTGGGCGGGTGCGTCATTATGACCCCCCACAGATGGCGCGCGGATCGAGTCATCGCGCCTTTGAGGACTTCAAGCCGCACCCTCGTTTTGACTTGCCTGGTCCTGGCCAACGGTTGCCGCCCAGGCAACAATAGGTCATTGACCCCTGCCCTATAACTCCAACCTCCCCCATTGAGACCGTTATCCTACCAACGGTTGCTGTTAGGGTCTGGGGACCCACGGGGACCTCTGTTGTTGTCCGTGCTATATTGGACACAGGTTCACAAGGTTGCATTGTTTCCACTTGTTTAGTAGGGCAGGTTAAATTAAATATGGGTTTATTTCCAAATTGTATACGGGGCATAGGTGACGTAGCCTCTAATGTTGAAGGGCAAGTTAAGGTTTTGTTTGGCCCTGTTGAATCTTCACACCCGAGGATTAAAACCTCGGCTATTGTGTTGAAGAATATTTTGGGTATGCACCCACAGAAGCAGCTACCTGCTGCTGTGGTGAATTTGACATCGGGATTGGAACTGGCAGACCCCAAATTTGACACACTGGGACAAATCGACTTGTTGATTGGCTCTGATGTCCTCGGTGGAATTTTGATTGGTGGGAAAAGGGTCTTGGTGCCAAATGGTTTGACTGCCATCCCGACCATATTTGGACTTGCTTTGATGGGACCTGTACCTAGGGACCCCCCTCCACCTGAACTTGATAATTTGTTGGCTGTAGGCTCTGCTCTCTCTGATGCGGTTCAGAGGTTTTGGGAAGTAGAGGAGCCCCCTCAAGTTGCCCGTTTGAATCCAGAACATGAGGAGTGCGAGCTGTTCTTCCAGAACAACACTGGTCGACTCCGTTCTGGTCGGATTATCACGAAGCTGCCCTTTCTGTCTGTTCGGCCTCCGCTTGGTGAGTCACGACCTTTAGCCGAAAAGAGATTGTTGGCTATGGAGCGTCGCATGGGTCGTGATCCGGAGCTCAGACAGAAGTACATTGAGTTCATGAGAGAATATGAACAATTGGGACACATGTCTGTGTCAAATTTGGATTGGCGTTCGGTGGAGCACTACTTTCTCCCGCATCATGCGGTATTGAAGCCATCGACTGGCAAGCTGCGCACAGTATTTGATGGTTCTGCGCAGACCTCAACAGGCGTATCCTTGAACCAGTGCTTGCATTCTGGTCCCAAGTTGGTCAAGGACCTTTGTGACGTCATCACCAGCTTCCGACGACATCAGGTTGTCTTTGTGGCCGACATAAAAATGATGTTCAGGCAGACTATTATCCACCCCGATGACCGTCACTTCCAGCTGATCCTTTGGAGAGAGTCTCCTCGTGATCCCATGGTCGTCTACGAGCTCAACACTAATACGTACGGGTTAAGGTCAAGCCCCTATTTGGCAATACGTTCTCTTTGGGAGCTCGCAGACCGAGAAGGCTTACGTTTCCCACGAGCCTCCGCCATCTTGAAAGACGATATTTACGTCGATGACATTTGCTCGGGCGCCTCCACAGTGGACGAGGCGATCCTCCTGCGGGACGAATTGATAGGTATTTTGGCCTCCGCTGGTTATGAGTTGCGCAAATGGATTTCCAACTCACCAGCGCTTCTGGAAGGCTTGCCAGAGGATCATCAGCAAGATCCACATTTGTTTGAGATTGTTGACAACCCCGCCATGATGGCTGTTCTCGGCGTTCAGTACAGACCAGTCCAAGACATCTTTACATATAACGTAGACTTGAAATTGCCGTGTTCTTGGACTAAACGTCTCGTATTGTCTACTGTCGCCAGAACCTTTGATCCGAACGGTTGGATCTGTCCAATTATATTTTGGGCAAAATGCTTCTTGCAGAAGCTTTGGACAGCAGGATTGACCTGGGACGAACCTCTGCACGGCACTCTTGTTGGAGGAGGAATGGCCCTCTTTTGTATCCTCACTTCCTGCCGTCAACGAGATCTCCTTGCCTCGTCCCTTCCTTCCTCCCGGGAAGTACAAGGCCACCCTTCACGGGTTTTGTGATGCCTCGGAGCGTGGGCACGCGGCCGTGGTGTACTTGCGCACAGTTAGTGCCTCAGGTCAGGTGAGGGTTTCCCTGATCATGGCGAAGAGCAAGGTTGCACCCCTTCGTACATCTTTGACCATTCCGAAATTGGAGCACTCGGGAGCAGCCCTACTTGTACGCTTGTTGAATCACGTGTCCAGCACCTTGGGTAAAAGAATTTGCATTAATGGGACCTACGCCTGGACAGACAGCCAAATTGTTCTTTGTTGGTTGAAGGCTTCTGTCCACACCTTGGAGGTATTTGTCGCTAATCGCGTCTCCCAAATCCAAAAATCCGAAGTCAAACTTGTTTGGAGACACGTGCCAGGTGAGTTCAACCTCGCTGATTGTGCCTCGCGCGGATGCTTGACGCCTAGTTTGATAGGTCATTCGCTGTGGTGGGGTCCAGACTGGTTGAGTCGACCAGAAATTGATTGGCCTCGAACGCCAGTTTTGAATACTTCTAATTTGCCGGGTCTACGAACACTCGCTCTTGAGAAGGTAGAATGCGCCTTCGACCCCGATTTCCTGTTGAATCGTTACAGCTCCCTCGACAAGTTGTTAGGTGTTACTGCTTGGATAAAGCGTTTTGTTTTTAACTTTAGGCACCCACAACAGAAACGACTGACACCGTTTCTCTCACCACAGGAACGACAAGAGTCCCTCACATTTTGGGTTCGTTCTGTGCAATTGGCGCATTTTGAAAGGGAGATTGCTATCCTCAAGTCGGGGAAATCGAAATTGTCGGGAGCTGTATCTAAATTGAACCCCTTTTTGGACGATACGGGTCTCTTGCGCGTTGGAGGGCGTCTCAAGAACGCCAACCTCCCTTACGGAGCACGTCACCCCCCTTTTGTTACCTAGGGACGGTCATTTGATACGCTTGTTGGTAACTGACCGTCACCTTAAAAATTTGCATGCTGGTTGTAATGCTTTGTTGGCCATTTTGCAACGCGAATTTTGGATTTTGTCTGCCCGAAGAATTATTCGGAGTGTAGTCTTTCACTGCATCCCTTGCTATAAGCTCAAGGCTTCTACCATGCAGCCCTTGATGGGAGACTTACCGGCAGATCGCGTAACTGAGAGCAGGACGTTTGACGGTGTTGGCACGGACTTCGCAGGTCCCTTTTTGGTGAAAACGTCGACACTTCGAAACAGCAAGACTGTCAAGGCCTACTTGTGCGTTTTTGTTTGTCTCTCCACAAAGGCCGTTCACTTAGAACTGGTCTCCTCGCTTACGACCGAGGCGTTTGTAGCCACATTTGACAGATTTGTATCCCGCAGAGGGCTGCCTTCCTTGATCCGTTCTGACTGCGGCACTAACTTCAAGGGCACTTATAATTATCTGAATGATGTTGTTAATTTTCTTGAAACCAACAAAGCTGATATAGGTGATAGGCTTGCCCGACGTGGGATAAATTGGTTGTTTTCCCCACAAAATTGTCCACACTGGGGTGGTTTATTTGAGGCCGCCGTAAAATCGGCCAAAACACACTTGCGCAGGACAATCGGTGAATCTGTCCTTACATTTGAGGAACTCGTAACTGTGTTTTGTAAGATTGAGGCCGTTTTGAACTCTCGGCCATTGTGCCCGATCTCCTCAGATCCGAATGATTTGGAGGCCCTTACGCCGGGCCACTTTTTGATTGGTCGCCCACTTGTCGCCTTGCCTGAGTACCCCTATATTGATACGAGACCTGGTCGTCTCTCGCGTTTTGAATTGGTACGCCAGATTACTCAGAGCTTTTGGAAACGCTGGAACTTGGAATATTTGCACATACTCCAGCAACGCGTTAAGTGGACCGACAAGACCGATCCACCCAAGATTGGTGACCTCGTTTTGATCAAGGAGGCTAACCTTCCGCCACTCAGATGGCGCAGGGGGCGCATCCTTCATTTGGTAACTGGGGCTGATGGAGTTCCCCGATTTGCTGAGGTCTTGGTGGACGGTTCGATTCTGAGGAGAGCGGTTGCAACATTGTCACGTCTACCAACCGATTAGCGGACCGGTAGGCCGGTCCGGGGCGGGTGGATGTTTGAAATAGAATTAGTTTTTATTATAAGTCAAATCGATTAGATCGATTGAGTAACATTTTATTTAGTCTATTGAAAATTTCTGACAATGGTCTCACTGAACTGTCACTTCCGTCTTCCGTTGAAAAATTACCACGTTGTCGACTCGTACGTAAATTAATTGATCGCCTTTTGAAAAGCACATCCTTGTAGCTACGCGAATAGTTTGTGAAATCTATTAGATTGCCGCTTTTTTGACTCCCGGCACGGTTTGTGACATATTGAACATTTGTGAAAAATTATTGTGAGCACACCCTTTTGCATTTCGTGTGAGTTGATTAATTGAACTAAATAGAGTAAACTGTCTTGAAAGCCGCCTGATCTAGTGCTGGCAACGGTAAATTGTGATAAAAGACATTGTGAACTATTCATTGACATTTGAATTTTGTGAACTTGCATCGTGCATTGAAGACGCTGCGTTGGAGTCTGGTAAAGTAAAGATAATTCACTTGCTAATATTGGCCAATTTAGTCTCGTGTGTGTCTAGCTTGCCTCCAGGACTCCACTCAAGAACATCACCAGGAGATATTTGGTAAGACATTAATATTAAGATCATCAGTCATCGCTGTGCTACCACAGTGAAGGTGTTTAGATAAATTGTCTATCGTGGTCAGGTGGATGTATTACAGCTTCCACTGCAACTCTGTTCTCAACAGTTTCCCACCTGGCTGCGGTAACTCTAGACAGTGACCATTGTCAGAAATTTTCAATAGACTAAACAAAATGTTACTTAATCGATATAATCGATTTGACTTATAATAAAAACTAATTCTATTTCAAACATCCAACCGCCCCGGACCGGCTTACCGGTCCGCTAATCGGTTGGTAGACGTGACAATGTTGCAACCGCTCTCCTCAGAATCGAACCGTCCACCAAGACCTCAGCAAATCGGGGAACTCCATCAGCCCCAATTACCAAACGAAGGATGCGTCCCCTGCGCCATCTGAGTGGCGAAAGGTTAGCCTCCTTGATCAAAACGAGGTCACCAATCATGGGTGGATCGGTCTTGTCGGTCCACTTAACGCGTTGCTGGAGTATGTGCAAATATTCCAAATTCCAGCTAAAAGCTTCCAAAAGCTCTGAGTAATCTGGCGTACCAATTCAAAACGCGAGAGAAGACCAGGTCTCGTATCAATGTAGGGGTACTCAGGCAAGGCGACAAGTGGGCGACCAATCAAAAAATGGCCCGGCGTAAGGGCCTCCAAATCATTCGGATCTGAGGAGATCGGGCACAATGGCCGAGAGTTCAAAACGGCCTCAATCTTACAAAACATAGTTGCGAGTTCCTCAAATGTAAGGACAGACTCACCGATTGTCCTGCGCAAGTGTGTTTTGGCCGATTTTACGGCGGCCTCAAATATACCACCCCAGTGTGGACAATTTGGTGGGGAAAACAACCAATTTATCCCACGTCGGGCAAGCCTATCACCTATATCATCCTTGTTGGTTTCAAGGAAATTAACAACATCATTCAAATAATTATAGGTGCCCTTGAAGTTAGTGCCGCAGTCAGAATGGATCAAGGAAGGCAGCCCTCTGCGGGATACAAATCTGTCAAATGTGGCTACAAACGCCTCGGTCGTAAGCGAGGAGACCAGTTCTAAGTGTACGGCCTTTGTGGGGAGACAAACAAAAACGCACAAGTAGGCCTTGACAGTCTTGCTGTTTCGAAGTGTCGACGTTTTTACCAAAAAGGGACCTGCGAAGTCCGTGCCAACACCGTCAAACGTCCTGCTCTCAGTTACGCGATCTGCCGGTAAGTCTCCCATCAAGGGCTGCATGGTAGAAGCCTTGAGCTTATAGCAAGGGATGCAGCGAAAGACTACACTCCGAATAATTCTTCGGGCAGACAAGATCCAAAATTTGCGTTGCAAAATGGCCAAGAGCGCATTACAACCAGCATACGAATTTTTAAGGTGACGGTCAGTTACCAACAAGCGTACCAAATGACCGTCCTTAGGTAACAAAAGGGGGTGACGTGCTCCGTAAGGGAAGTTGGCGTTCTTGAGACCAACTTGAGTTCCAACGCGCAAGAGACCCGTATCGTCCAAAAAGGGGTTCAATTTAGATATTGCTCCGGATAATTTCGATTTCCTTGACTTAAGGATAGCAATCTCCTTCTCAAAATGCGCCAATTGCACAGAACGAACCCAAAAGGTGAGGGACTCCTGTCGTTCCTGTGGTGAGAGAAACGGTGTCAGACGATTCTGTTGTGGGTGCCTAAAATTAAAAAAAAAACGCTTTATCCAAGCCGTAACACCCAACAACTTGTCGAGGGAGCTGTAACGATTCAACAGGAAATCGGGGTCGAAGGCACATTCTACCTTCTCAAGAGCGAGTGTTCGTAGACCCGGCAAATTAGAGGTATTCAAAACTGGCGTTCGAGGCCAATCAATTTCTGGTCGACTCAACCATTCCGGACCCCACCACAGCGAATGACCTATCAAACTAGGCGTCAAGCATCCGCGCGAGGCACAATCAGCGGGGTTGAGCTCACCTGGCACGTGTCTCCAAACAAGTTTGACTTCGGATTTCTGGATTTGGGAAACGCGATTAGCGACAAATACCTCCAAGGTGTGGACAGAAGCCTTCAACCAACAAATAACAATTTGGCTGTCTGTCCAGGCGTAGGTCCCATCAATACAAATGCTTTTACCCAAAGTGTTAGACACGTGGTTCAATAAGCGTACAAGTAGGGCTGCTCCCGAGAGCTCCAATTTCGGAATGGTCAAAGATGTCCGAAGGGGTGCAACCTTGCTCTTCGCCATGATCAGGGAAACCCTCACCTGACCCGAGGCACCAACTGTGCGCAAGTACACCACGGCCGCGTGACCACGTTCCGAGGCATCACAAAACCCGTGAAGGGTGGCCTTGTACTTCCCGGGAGGAAGGATGGGACGAGGCAAGGAGATCTCGTTGACGGCAGGAAGTGAGGATACAAAGGAGGTCCATTCCTCAACAAGAGCGCCGTGCAGAGGTTCGTCCCAGGTCAATCCTGCTGTCCAAAGCTTCTGCAAGAAGCATTTTGCCCAAAATATGATAGGACAAATCCAACCGTTCGGATCAAAGGTTCTGGCGACAGTAGACAACACGAGACGTTTAGTCCAAGAACAAGGCAATTTCAAGTCTACGTTATACGTAAAGATGTCTTGGACTTGTCTGTACTGAACGCCGAGAACAGCCATCATGGCGGGGTTGTCAACAATCTCAAACAAATGTGGATCCTGCTGATGATCCTCTGGCAAGCCTTCCCAAAGCGCTGGTGAGTTGGAAATCCATTTGCGCAACTCATAACCAGCGGAGGCCAAAATACCTATCAATTCGTCCCGCAGGAGGATCGCCTCGTCCGCTGTGGAGGCACCCGAGCAAATGTCATCGACGTAAATATCGTCCTTCAAGATGGCAGAGGCTCGTGGGAAACGTAGGCCTTCGCGGTCTGCGAGCTCTCAAAGAGAACGTATTGCCAAGTAGGGGCTTGACCTTAACCCGTACGTATTAGTATTGAGCTCGTAGACGACCATGGGATCACGAGGAGACTCTCTCCAAAGGATCAGCTGGAAGCGACGTTCATCAGGGTGGATAATAGTCTGCCTGAACATCATTTTTATGTCGGCTACAAAGACAACCTGATGTCGTCGGAAGCTGGTGATGACGTCACAAAGGTCCTTGACCAACTTGGGACCAGAATGCAAGCACTGGTTCAAGGATACGCCTATTGAAGTCTGCGCAGAACCATCAAATACTGTGCGCAGCTTCCCAGTCAATGGCTTCAATACCGCATGATGCGGGAGAAAGTAGTGCTCCACCGAACGCCAATCCAAATTTGACACAGACATGTGTCCCAACTGTTCATATTCCCTCGTGAACTCAATGTACTTCTGTCTGAGCTCCGGATCACGACCCATGCGGCGCTCCATAGCCAATAACCTCTTTTCGGCTAAAGGTCGTGACTCACCAAGCGGAGGCCGAACAGACAGGAAGGGTAGCCTCGTAATGAGCCGACCAGAACGGAGTCGACCAGTGTTGTTCTGGAAGAACAGCTCGCACTCCTCATGTTCTGGATTCAAACGGGCAGCTTGATGGGGCTCCTCTACCTCCCAAAACCTCTGAACCGCATCAGAGAGAGCGGAGCCTACAGCCAACAAATTATCAAGTTCGGGTGGAGGGGGGTCCCTAGGTACAGGTCCCATCAAAGAAAATCCAAATTTGGTCGGGATGGCAGTCAAACCATTTGGCACCAAGACTCGTTTCCCACCAATCAAAATTCCACCTAGGACATCAGAGCCAATCAACAAATCGATTTGTCCCGGTGTGTCAAATTTGGGGTCTGCCAGTTCCAATCCCGATGTCAAATTCACCACAGCAGCAGGTAGCTGTTTCTGTGGGTGCATACCCAAAATATTCTTCAACACAATAGCCGAGGTTTTAATCCTCGGGTGTGAAGATTCAACAGGGCCAAACAAAACCTTAACTTGCCCTTCAACATAAGAGGCTACATCACCTATGCCCCGTATAATTTTGGAAAAGAGCCCATATTCAATTTAACCTACCCTACCAAATAAGTGGAAACAATGCAACCTTGTGAACCTGTGTCCAATATTGCACGGACAACAACAGAGGTCCCCGTGGGTCCCCAGACCCTAACAGCAACCGTTGGTAGGATAACGGTCTCAATGGGGGAGGTTGGAGTTATAGGGCAGGGGTCAATGACCTATTGTTGCCTGGGCGGCGACCGTTGGCCAGGACCAGGCAAGTCAAAACGAGATCCGTGCGCCATCTGTGGGTGGTCATAATGACGCACCCGCCCAAAACGAGGTGGGCGCGAGTCAAGGCGGGGACGCTCCGCCAAAGGAGGGGAATACCTGGGGCAGCAGTCATGGTGCTGGTGACGTTGAGCAGTCGCACATTTAGGTGCGCGAGAGAGAGGAGGCGTGCGCACGCTACGGTTCTCCAAGCGGGGTGAGTGGCGATCAATTGAGCGAGGCGACTCTCGGCTACGCGCCGGTGAGCCTCGGCTGCCACCTTCAAAACACCCGCCCGTGCGCGGCGTCGGCTGGTTGGACAAGCGGCCAACCTCTCTGGCATTCATGCAGAGAATGTCCAAATGCTGTCCTCCACAGTGAGGACAGGGGCGAGAGTTTGGGCAGTCTCGCTGGTAGTGGGACCCCAAACAAGAGAAGCAAAGGCGGCGGGCATTCGCGATGCGCCTACGAGAGGCGACATGCAGGTCCAAGAATGCCCTACAACTGGCCGTTCTGTGCCCCGTGACCTTGCAGTAGGAGCACTCCGCTGGGCTCTGCGTGACCGCAAAGCGAGGAGGGCGCCGGTCAATATTGGCTCGGGTGTGAACGCGAGCCTGCTCCTTGACCTTGGGCGGCTGCGTCTTAGCCGGCGTGTCACCACCGGAGTTGTCCAAGACCCGGCACTCATCCTCCAGGAACCTCTCCAGGTCAGCAAAGGGGGGCAGATGGGTCGCGCTATCCCCACCAAAGCGCTGCTCAAAACGCGACCTCAGGTCGGCAGGCAGCTTCTTCAGCACAATGTGCACCAATAGATAGGACCATTGGTCCACGGGCAGGTCAAGGCACTTAAGTGCGTTGATGGCCACCAAAAGCGGGTTCAAAAGTTGGGTGCGCAACCCAGAGACCCGGGTGAGCGTCGGCAAACCCAAAATCTGCTCGATGTGCGTGTCGGCGAGGCCACGCTTATTATGGTACCTACGGGTAATTAGGTCCCGAGCCGTCTGGTACGCCTCGTCAGACACGGGCAGATGCTGGATGAGGCCCTTAGCCTCCCCATCCAGAACCGACATTAAATATGCCAATTTTTGTGCTGGCCGAAGGTCAGCCCTGTCATTGACCAGGCTGTCGAACAAATTAACGAAGCCCAGGTAGCTTCCTAGGCAGCCATCAAAATGGGGGAGGTCCAAAGTAGGGAGCCTACTCACCAGCCCCGGTGCTGACCTAGGAAGCTCCTGCTTCAGGCCGGGTTGCCCTTCCCTATCGGCAACTAGTTGTCTCGCACTATTGGAGACGGCATCATACAGGTCTAAGACCTGGGCATAGTCTTCGCTGACCTTATTTCGCTGGTCAGCGGTGAAATCATTGACAGACACTTCGAGACAGCAAGCGCTGAAAGTGCGGAATTGCTGTTCCACACTTGCCAGGCGATAATCGATCCGCTCGTACCTTTGTAGTAAGGCCTGCTGGCGATCAGGCCGGTTCACTAAGGCACTGGCCGAGGCAAACCAGCGCAAATCTGATGCAATAGCACCAGCAGCCGCACGCAAGTCCTTGATAGCTGACATAATCAAAATTCAAAAGAGCCCTTACAAGCGTTAAATAATATTAACAATCAAAACTTAATTTTTCTTAATTCTTTGAAACCAACAAAGTATTAGCCTGTTTACTGCTGGTACAAGCAAGTGACAGGTATCTACTGTCCAACAAAATTAATAGTTTCAATATATATTGACACAAAACAAAGTCAAAGTTATCAAAAGTTGAACCTTCGAATAAGTTAATTAAAGTTAAATATTCAAATAAATTAACTAATTACTTGCAACAGACAGACTGGCTGTATTATTTGAGATATACAATAGTAAGTAAGCACAGAATATGTGTTACCTAACAATATTATCTTTATATTATAACAAGGTTTAACAATGTAAGGCTCAAACTTAATATATCAATATATGCAATAAACTAAATCAATTGATACATATAACTGATATGTATCCAATCAAAGTGACTTATTAATGCAACAACAAATTTAAGTTAGACTTTCCAACAATACAAATCAACAATTACTGATTGAGGTTATGTGTGACAATGTGTTTCAAATTATCTAGGTCAACTTATACAATTAAATATTATGTATTTTAGACGATACTGACCTGAGAACACTACAACACTGTTAACCTGTTAAGAAATAAGATGCTTAGCTCAGATACAAGTTTACAATATAGGCACAGTTAACCACGCTCTGCTACCAAAAATTATGTGTAGAATTCGGGCTAAGAATGGGTATTTTTTAACAGAGATCAGTGGAAGCGATTAATTCATAAAGGATCTAAACACATAGACCAAGTTTCTTGGCGCTAAGAATTAAACAAATGTCTTACCAAATATCTCCTGGTGATGTTCTTGAGTGGAGTCCTGGAGGCAAGCTAGACACACACGAGACTAAATTGGCCAATATTAGCAAGTGAATTATCTTTACTTTACCAGACTCCAACGCAGCGTCTTCAATGCACGATGCAAGTTCACAGGATTCACAATTTCTCTTTGCAAATGTCAATAAATAGTTCACAATGTCTTTTATCACAATTTACCGTTGCCAGCACTAGATCAGCCGGCATTCAAGACGGTTTACTCTATTTAGTTCAATTAATCAATTCACACGAAATGCAAAAGGGTGTGCTCACAATAACTTTTCACAAATGTTCAATATGTCACAAACCGTGCCGGAAGTCAAAAAAGCGGCAATCTATAAGATTTCACAAACTATTCGTGTAGCTACAAGGATGTGCTTTTCAAAAGGTGATCAATTTTACGTACGAGACGACAACGTGGTAATTTTTCAAGGCAAGCAACGGAAGAGACAGTTCAGTGTGACCAATGTCAGAAATTTTCAATAGACTAAACAAAATGTTACTTAATCGATATAATCGATTTGACTTATAATAAAAACTAATTCTATTTAAAACAGGATGGATGACGAAATACTGACCAACAAGATATATATGGCTATTGTAAATGGAACTGAAGGAAGAGGAAGACCTAGACGACGGACGTTTCCTGACCGCATTGTAGCATCCTAAAAAAAGGACAGGTTAGAAGTACCCTTAACCGAAGAGCATGTATGCGATTGATGAGAGTGGATGAATTCAATTCAATTCAAATAGTTTATTGCGAATATAGGTAAATTACAGTTGATATTTATAAAATTTTCTGTGCAGCTATATTCTGCCATTTGGCGTGCAAAATATAAAAGGTACATTGTTCTTTAAAAATAAATAATAAGATCAAAGAAAAATTACATTAGGTTTTCAAATAAAAATTAGAATTTCAAATTATACAAAGTCAAAATAATACCAATTAGAATAGTCAAAGTAATAATACACACATGTCAATTTAGATTAAATATTAATTATACTAACTAGAGGACCCGTGCTGCTCCACAGCATATTTTAATATTATAAAAAAGCCACACGTATTTTTTTAGTAGTAGGAGGACCACCCGGTGCGAAATCTCCAACAGGGCCGTCATTGACCAAGATTCTTTGTTCAAAGTTTCTCTGAGCATTTTCCAATTTCCTTCCAAGAACCATAATTATAATTGAAAACACAACTACTCAAGAAAATACGTTATTAAATCAGAAACTTAAGTAACTAACTTACGCTATCTTCACTTTTTTATTTTATCTGTCAATATAAAAAAAATATATAAACAATTTTTTTTTATAAGTAAGAAAATACGTTTTATTTTTGCAATCCAGCCAGCCAGAAATATTTCTGTGAGAAGCACGATTTATTTTGTATGGGTGTGATTAATCCATCATAATTTAGAAATGTAAACTTAGGTAGAAATGGTACTTTTGATAGACATGGTAGTTTTGGTAGAATTGGTAGGAATGGCACCTTTGCTAGCAATCGGAAGTAATATTGCTAAAGACATAAAGACATAAAGACATATTGATTTCTGCATTTTGGTTGTTTACAACACTTATACATGTCAAAACCCTATTCTAGATGAAGCCGGCTTTTCCTAGCTAAATGACTTCTTGAGAAGAAAGGCCGAAACAAACTCAGAGTCATTGTTTGTTTTTGTCACTTCAATTTCTTTAGTCTTTTCTTCATCTTTTTAAGTCCAGACAAAAAAGGGTTTAGTATGCAAGTACAATGCAGGAAATTATCTGACGCTTTTGACTGACTCGGCCCACTGATGGCCTGCATTCAACAGCAATCGTACGGCTCAACCTTAATTGAGGGAGCCAGCACGCTCTGTATCACTATGCCTCCACGCCATCAGAAGGTGTATGCATAAGCATGTCAGCCTAAGCCATCAGACAGGTTGCCACAACTATTTGTTTATATGTTTAATAATGCCCACATCGTACTCACAACTTTACATGCTAATACACAGTAAAATACATGTTGCAAACAATAAGTAAAAATAATAAAAATTTAAACAATAAAATGTCATATATTTAAAATATCAGAAAATATTATTAAATGTCAGAAAAAATTATTGAATGTCAATTTATGAATAATAATATATTACTTAAGTAATTTTAAATGTCAAAAGAAAATAAATAAAATAACAATGTCAAATCAAACAATGTCAAAACAAAATAAATAAAATTACAAATGTCAAATTAAAAATGTCAAAATGTAAAAATATAAGTATTACGAATGTAAATAAAAATATCATGTCCCTAATTTCAAAATGTCAAAATTCATAATTTTTAAACTCAATTCCAGGCATTTTTGTCTGCTAAATAATCTTTAACTGTGTAATAAGCATTTGAACACAAGCTCTGTTTAATAAATACTTTGAATTTATTAATACTTAGTTCCTGAATATTGCCTGGAATTTTGTTGTAAAAACGTATGCTTTGACACTTGTATGAGTTACTTATTTTTTGTAGTCTAGTTGAAGGTAGAACAAGTTTGTTTTTATTTCGTCTGTTTAAATTATGAATGTCGCTGAATTTAGAAAACATATTTATATTTTTCCTGACATATAACAAGTTCTCATAAATGTATTGAGATGCGACAGTCATTATCTTAATTTCTTTAAATTTTTCCCTCAGTGAATGCCTTGAACCAAGACTGTAGATTGCACGAATAGCCCGCTTCTGCAGCACAAACACAGTTTGAATGTCAGCTGCGTTGCCCCATAATAAAATGCCATATGACATTATGCTGTGGAAATAACTAAAATATACTAATCTGGCCGTATCTATATCAGTTAACTGACGAATTTTGTAAACCGCGTATGCTGCAGAGCTAAGTCTATTCGACAACTGACCTATATGTGGGCCCCACTGTAGCTTAGAATCTAAGGTTATGCCTAAGAATACGGTGTTATCTATAAGATCCAACTCTTCTCCATTCAAACATATGTTAGGTTTAACTTGTTTTACATTCGGTCTTGAAAATCGTATACATTTTGTTTTTCTTTCATTTAACAGTAAATTGTTAGCTGTAAACCATTTAACTATTTTAGAGAGAGCGTTATTTACATCGTCATTATTTGATTATTGTCGTCTTAGTTTAAAAATAAGTGATGTATCATCAGCAAATAACACTATCTCTTCATTATTTTGCATAATGTATGGCAAATCATTAATATATACAAGGAAAAGGAATGGACCAAGAATTGAACCTTGCGGCACTCCCATTGTGACCACTGAACCCATAGAAACTTTTCCATTTACCTCAACTCTCTGTATCCTATTACTCAAGTATGATGTTAGGAGATCCAAAGCAGTGTTCTTAACTCCATAGTAATGTAATTTCCTGATCAATGTTTCATGAAACACGCAATCAAAAGCCTTAGATAAGTCACAAAAGACTCCCAGAGCATCATGCGACTCCTCCCAGGCATCAAAAATACTATCTACAAGCTCAACTCCAGCATCGTTAGTTGAGCGACCCCTAGTAAAACCAAATTGTTTTTCATGTAACAGCTTATTGTTATTAAAATGAATTTGAAGCTGACCTAGAACTAATTTTCAAAAATTTTACTAAACGTGGGTAGCACAGATATTGGCCTATAATTTGTGGGGTCAGATGTGCTACCTGATTTAAATAACGGAATTACTTTACTACTTTTCATTTGATCAGGAAACACACCAGAGTCAATGCATCTATTGAAAATCATTGCCAGTTCCGGTGCTACTGTGTTGATTATAGATTTCGTAATCACAACAGAATTGCCCCAAAGATCACTAGTCTTCTTCAAATTAAGGGTATTAAAAGTTTTTACAATATCTCTGTCAGTGACATAACTAAAACTAAATTCAATGTTACACCTATTGACATTTTGTTTCAATAGAGATTCGGCGTCATTAGGGGACGAGTTGAGGGATTTAGTGGTTGAGACTGGAATGTCTGTGAAAAAATTTTCAAATGCTGTGGCAACCTCAAAATCTGACTTTAATATCTTTTTATTTAATTGAAGAGTGTAATCGTTACTTTTAATCTTGACCCTTCCAGTCTCATTGTTTATAATATCCCATGTTGCTTTTATTTTATTGTCACTGTTTTTAATTTTTGATTTTAAATAAAGTGTCTTAGCTTCACGACAAATCTTTTTAAATAACTTGGAATAATTTCTTACATATTGACAAAATTGTTCATCATTTTTATTAATTACTTTCTGTTCAAATAATTCGTAAAGCTTATTTCTACTTTTATAAATTCCAGTGGTTGCCCATTCACTGAAGGATGTAGTACCAGCAACTGAGATCCTCTTAGGGACAAAGATAGAATTGAATATAGTACAGTACATGTCAAAGAAAGAATTGTACAACTTATTAGGATCGTTATTATAGCATAAGTATGGTAATGTACTTGTGAGTTTATCCTTAAGTCCCTCCAGACGACGCAAAGTTTTTGGCACCACACTCAATTCCTTTCTACCTACTTTTGTAGACTGCATAGCAAAGGTTATAGATTGTCCACAATGATCTGATGTTAATTTGTTAATTATTTGCTTTCTAACTGGTACAATATCTGTAAATATATTGTCTATACAAGTAGATGTCGTGGAAGTTATCCTGGTGGGTTCCAAAAATAAGCATGCAAGATTATACGACTTGAACAAATTCTTAATTTTGTGGCAATTCAGGGAATCTTCTAGTAAATTAATATTAAAATCGCCGCCTACTATTATAGATTTATTTTGTTAGCATAGCTTCCGTAACACATCATCCATGACACTTTCAAAGTTGTCATAGCAGGATGATGGTGGCCTATACACACTCAAAACAAGAAGTTGGTCCAACTCCACACAGGCTATTTCAACTGTCCGTTCAACAGAGAAACTAACAATGTCACTACGATTCTTAAATTTAAGCAGCTTGTTAACTAAAATCAACGATCCACCATGTATTGCATTTTGTCTGCTGAACGAACTACCAACTAGATGGTTATTAAAATTACACATGAACTGGTGATCTTTAAGCCAATGTTCTGTTATACACAAAATATCGACGCATTCACCGTTCATGAACAACTCCACTTCTAAATCTTTATTTGACATACCTTGTATATTTTGATGTACCAGTTTTAATACTTGTGAATTTCTAAATGAATTGTTAGTTGGATTGGGCTTATTCGTACCATATAGCATAGCCCATTATGAATGAAAGTGTCATTGCAAGAGGTATTCTCTATTGTCGAATTATTTAATTTAAATTAATAAAAATGTCAGACTGTGTAGCCAAAATACTGGCTGAATCATTATATATGTAATTTTGTTGCTGTATAGGGGCAACACGTTTATTAGCCAAATTCTTGACTGAAATGTCAATACAAAATGCTAGCGACTCAGCTAGTTGTCTTTTATAATAAGAATTCAGATAACAAGTATCTTGCGTCAAATGTAAAGCTTTACTAACATAATTGTTAGAGTCAAAAACATGAAATTGATAGTTATTGTATGACCAACTACACAAATTTATGTTAAGACTATGTCTAATATTATTTTCTTTCTATGGCAATCCTTTACTGAAAGGTAAAGTGAGCATAATAATTTGATTTAAATTTAATTCACATAATTTACTGTAATAATAGAATAAGAGTCTTTTATTTAAAGATCCTCTTTTACCAAGTAGGATCAATAAAGTTGTATCCTGGTCAAAATTGAAGTTTATAATTTTATCTAAAATAGCAATGGAACTTAACCCAGGCAAACAGTAGTTCATCACTAACCCATCACTATATGTGTTCGCCAACAACTGACCCATACCTTTTCCAATCTCGTCACTAAATATTATCAGTTTATTTTTATTTTGTAATATAGCTTTACTGTCTAGTTTGTTATTTTTTAATTTATTTAGAGTGTGTTTAATATTTGAATTTATATTGTTTAAAGAACTATTTGGCAAAACCGGGTCACATGTTGGCAATGAGCAAGCTGGCGAGTGTTGGTGGTTGAACGGGATGTCATTGTTCAATGGTATTGACCATTTGTTACTATTTGATGCCACCAACTCATTCGTTGCCAATATGTACTCTTTCATTTGTAGTTCAGAGCTTTTATATTTATTTGTCATTGATACTAATTTGTCACTAAGATTATTTAATTCTACCTGCAAATTATTTATTTCTAATTTATGTTTCAAATTATTTTGGTGATATTTCTGTGTGTATATTTTTAATTTTTCAAGAGCAAGTAATCTTTCCCTATTTAACTTAACATTTTTTATGAAAAATTTTTGTCTGTGAACTAATTTTTGGGTCTTTTTTATGAATTTGTTTATCTTGACATATTTCTTAATTCTATTCCTACTACCCCTAATCAATTTTATTGAATTATTTGATTCTTTGCACACTGAGAGACTATTTGGAAATGATGCTTTAGAATTATTGATGTCAGTAATCATGCATGGAGCATGAACCACCAGCTCATCGAACAGACTTTGATTTGCCGAGGTAGTGATCTGTTCTTGGGTGAATTCTAGATGTCTTATTCTACTATTTGCCTCATGTAACTGTTTGTCTAGAAACTGAATACGGTACGGGTTTGCCGAGTGTAGTTCAACTCGGCAAACCCGTCCACAATGAGCTGGAGTCCATCCCGAGCACTCATGGCATCAGAGAATTGAGTATGTAGCTGAGCCATTTCACATTTTAATATCTTATTTTTTTCCAGTAAGTTCAACATTTCTTTCTCGTTATCTTCTCTTTCCTCTATCAGTTTGTTACACAACTCCTTAGAGGTCTTTAATTCAATTAAAGCCAGTAGGAGTTTAGACTCTTCCTGGCGAGCCAAAGCTTTACGAGTCATAATCATAGTGAAAAGAGAGAAATACAAGTACAAAGAAAGTTTTGTTCAAAAGTAAAGGAGAAGATTGAAATACGTAGTAATAGTAGAGTTTAAAGCTAAATAATATATTATTGTAAGAAAGAACAGCTGATCTCGTTGAAAGTTGTGTAACCAATTAACAAGGTTTAGGTTATGTTTATGTATTTTTACTATTTATAGGTGATTATTTAAGAACTTGATAGCACTTTTTATTCGGAAATATACTAATTAAAACTATTTTATACGTATAAGTCGATTTTAGATAGTAGTTACAATGTTATACCTGTTTGTAAAATGACAATGCAAATTTAGCCGGTAGATTGGTTGTCAAAAAAGAAATCACAATAAACTCACCTTATTTTCACAGAAAACACTAATACTTTTATAGATTATTACAAATAACACATTTATTAAGTAATTAACTTGTAATAAGCTTTAATTATTTGATTATTTTATATTTTTATTTGTAAAAAAATACGGGACAAGGTCGGATCCTACCTACCTACCAAAACTACCATATATGCCAATAATACAATTTCTACCAAAACTACTATTCCTTGTGAAAATACTATTCGTATCAAAACTACTATTTGTACCAAAACTACTATTCGTATTTCGTACCAACACTATCATATCTACCATTTTTTTTATCCTACCATTTCTACCAAAAGCGCCGGTGCTGTCAAAAGTACCTTTTCTCTCAAAACTACTATTCTTACCAAAGCTACAATTTCTACCATAACTACCACTTGTAATATGATTATATGACAATAGTACTATGAACCGCTGTAATATGTTCCACATAAAAAAATTAAGATGACCGAAGAAAGTCCTTAATTTAAAAACAAAAATTTTCCTAACATAAAACGTAATTTACCCGTCTGTAGGGTTGATTTTCCCAACATTAGTTTTTTCCTCGGGTCGCGGGTATGCCCCCCCCCCCGAACATCTAGGGGGGAGAGCCGAGCCACACACCCCCCTCCACCTGCCCCAAACTCGGTACAGAGTTCGCGGAGGCGTCCCTTTGAGGGACAGTCCGTAACTGGATTTAATCGCGATACAAAAAAAGGGGGAAAATTCCTCAACATCAGAGATCAGTTCACCCAACATTAAGGGTTAACTGGTAACATTCGGGAAATATTACCTGCCATCAGCGATAAAATCACTATAGTGATAATTTTACCAACATCAGCTATAATTTTACACACCACCACACTCACGCCCGTATAAAAGTAAGGCCGACTGAAGGACGCTGTGTCCAGGTCATGAAATAAATTATTAAATAAAATATAAAAGTAAGGCAAGGTCACCTTAAGGAGGCTTTACGGTTTTTCCTGGCAGTTACCGCAAGGAACTTAATAGATGCCATAAAAATATTTTTGAATTTAGAACCGTCCATGTAGAGAGAAAGCAATGGAATCTTAAGAAATTTATAGGAAAATATTGAAAAATAAGTTCAATGTCCACACCTATCTTCCTTCAAACTTACCCAATTTAAATGAGCATACCATCAAATGAAAGAGCTCTTTTCAGCGGGTGTTCTAGGCTTATAACGAAACGCCTACCTCAATGAGAACCAGATATATAGAAGCAGAAAGACATTGACTACGGCTACGAAAACGTAAAAAATGTATGGGAGAAAACTGTTTTTGCATATATCTTGTTGAATGTGCAAGTTAGGTAATTTCTAATGCTTGATGACAAATCTATGCAGCGAGATCTTTCATTTAAAAAAAAACTCATGAGAATCGGTTGGGCAGAACGGGCTGGCCGACTCGTATTATAAAACACAAATTCTTTTAATATATAGATGTCATTTGTTCATTATGCGTCATGTATTTGCTGAGTTGTAAAGTTGTCCTCGAGATATTCTTTCACACTGTAGTATGCCTTTACAACAAGAAATTGCTTCAATTGCGTTTTAAATTTACCTACTTTGGATCATCTCACAATGTATAGAGGTAAATGATTATAATTCAGGGAGCCATACAAAATATGCTGTTGCTAAATTGTGCTGTATTATTTGACGGAAAACTTATTTTATGGCTATTACGTTTGCTGTGCAGGCGCTCAAATAGAGAAATATGTGTTATAACAAACACTGCTACCTCAAATATATAAAGGCATGGAAGCGTTAGCAATTTCAAATTAATAAAAAAGGGTTTACAACTATCCGTCTGTTTTAATTGCAAAATGGCCCTTACACATCTCTTTTGGGCTTTAAATATTATGTCATTGTCTACAGAGTTTCCCCCAAAAATGACACCATACCTTAGCAATGATTCTACATAACCGTGGTACGCCGTGATGACAGCAGATTGATTCACAACGGTCCTAAGTCTATATAGCGCATAAGAAAATTGGTTGAGTTTAGAACAAACATCTTCCACTTGAGATGTCCAATTTAAATTTGAATCTAGGTTTAGTCCCAAAATTTTTGTATTCCCGACTATATTAATTTGTTTTCCATTATAGCAAATATCAAGATCAGTCAAATTATTTTTTCTATTTCTAAATGTCATTAAATTAGTTTTATGCAGATTTATTATTAAATTATTATTAGATAACCATTCAATTATTATGTCAAGTGTTTGATTTATGTCAGATAACATTAGATTTTTGTTTGTGCTTGTAAACATCACTGTGCTATCGTCTGCAAATAGTACCATATCTTGGTTTATATAATTTGGTAAATCGTTTATATAAATGATGAACAGCAATGGACCTAGAATACTTCCCTGTGGGACTCCTTGAGTTACTTCACGGTATGAAGATGAATGTACTATTTGTCTATATGTTTTTGGGCATATGCGAGTAATTTGCGTACATTGTTGCCGATTTATTAGGTAGCTTTTTAGGAGATTGAGGACATTACCTCGGATTCCGTATGTTTCCAACTTACTTAAGAGAATATTGTGATTAACATAATCAAAAGCCTTCGTTAAATCCATATATAAAGCGGATACTAATTGTCAAGAGAGATATGTCAAAATCTCTGCGTACCCTTTCGAGAAACAGGCGTGAGCCTATGTTTGTATGTACGTGGTTATATAGATGTTAAAATATGTTGTCACATCGATACATTTTAAGGCACTAATATATTTCTTTTGTAGTAAATGCCACCTATATTACTTCTGCTTATATGTAGTTACTCGTTTTCATAAATTCTATTTCATGCCTGCCCCTTCGGGAAACAGGCGTGAATATGTTATTTTTTTATCACTCTGGGTTGTAAAAAATGTCAATGGGTATTCAACTATTTTTGTTATCTGTTAACTAACGATGGTCTATTGAGTGATTCAAAACCTTGAATTAGAAGCGTAGGCGGTTCTGTCCAATTGTCCAGTCGTGGTCAGGGGTTCATTGACCTCAGTCGTTTTGTACGCAGTCGAGGTGACGTACCTACAATGTGTGTTGACTTTACGTTACGTAATTTGATTATTTAGACCTTTGTAAACTGGCGTGTAGATGCTACGGCATTATTTCAAATCTATTCTTGGTAAGGCAGATCTGGTTGTCATCATTTTCAGATATTTGTTTTGATAGGTTGCGATGCTTAAATGATACTAAATGATAACACATGTGTGAGAACTAACTTACTAAATCTCTTGCTAATATATGCTGCTAACTCACATACCGATCCGTGTGGTGACGGATTAAGAATACGGAATGTCACCACCCCATATCATCTCATGTGTGTCGTAAGAGCCGGCAGAGGGAGCATATTATGCAGAGAATAGCACTGTAGGAGAAGGAAAACTTGATACGAATCCTTTACCAACCCGTTTGGCCAGCGAGGTATAGTAGGCCAATTCCTGCTTTCAAAGGAGAGACCTAGTCCAAGGCTGGACTGTTAAAGGCTGATGATGAACTCACAGACAGTCTTTCCTTACTGTGTGTGTGTGTGTGTGTGTGTGGTCAGTTTTGGAGTTGAAGTTTACAGAGGGTTCAATGGTCTACGATCCATTTCCTGAGGCTAGGATCGGAACCGACAGTCTTTCGTACCCTCTAAAGCACGCTAGCACTCTGATGTAAATGCCACACGCGGTCAACCACCCAAGTGGTGACTTGTGCAAGAGTTGCTTAACTTTGCTGATGTGTTAAGAATGGCAAGATGAATGCAACATACATGGTCATACCATCCCAAAGTAGGGCGAGCCTGTACTATAGTAACAATATAACTGATGAATACTAGCTTTCGCCCCCGGCTTTGCTCAAGGTCTTACAATATTGACTTCACTTGCAATATATCTCGTGTCTAACTTTTTGCTTGATCTGAGCAAACTCATTACAAATGATCGTCTTTATTTCTTTGTAGTATGTCACTACAAAAAATCATCTAAGTGTTAGTCCAACATCTATATAAGTCGTGTGACAGTAGTTCGTGGGGGAACGTGAGCTCTCCCGCCAATTGTTCAAGTTTTGTACCACGAAGTGTTGAGAGAATGATATGGATGTGGTATTGGACTGAAGGGTACAAACCTTGGCATTATAGTTTTATTGGCGTACTGGTAAAAACGCACTAGGAAGAAAAAAAGACGTGTGTTATTCATTTCTTAAGTCAATTCAAATGATTATTTAAAGCGTTTCGATTTTTATGCGTTTGTAGTTTGTTTTTTTCATATCAATATAACAAATTAAATATGGATAATTAGGCTCTAATAAATAAATTAATATTAGTACGTAAGTATCTGCATTTAAAGATAAAACATTAAAATGCCTAAATCTGAGGACTAATATAATTTTCAGCCCAGACCCACGAAGAATCGAAGGAAATTGAAGAATAAAGAACTACTTATTTACTTGAACTATATATTGTGATTAAGAGCCGTTAAACCAGTATGCTGCAATAAATTGCGTCAGCTCAAAACCGTTCAATAATTTTGGTTAAATAACCGTTCAATAATATAAAATCAAGGTCGTGAACTCGTTCATTTGACCAAGATTAAGGCACGTAGAGGCTTGATATTTCTTAGATCTTCCTACTCCATGTAAGACACTTCGTACGTGTGTAAGTTGGTTTTAGTTTGAAGTAATCCGACAGTTTATGCGTCGCGGGGGGCGTACGTACTTTGTCACATGTGAGTGATTTTAAGCACTTGTGGCGCTGTGGTTAAAGTGGGAACTTTAGTACGATTGACCAAAGTTTAAAAGGCAAAGATAAAGAGAAATAACATTTGCATAACAAAAAAGCAAAAACTATTTTACTTATTAACATACGAGCATTTACATCTAATTAATTGTGTCAGACAAAGTTTCACTTCACCGATTAGCATGCAATAATTAACATATTAATACGGACGAAAAATCGTGTGGTGCGCGCCGTGTATTCAAACCCGAAACCTTCTGCGTAGCAGTCTGTCGGTCTCTCTATAAGCTATCGCAGCATATTTATACATAAGGATATATTTTTATGGCTTGTACCGTATCGTATAAGATGAATCCCTGTGCGTAATTAATCTAGATAATTTACACGTATCAATAGTTGGCTTTGAGGGAATCACGTGGGAATAAATCAAGGAACAAGTAGCTAAGTAAAAGTATCTAATACAAAGCCGAGCTCATTCAATTAGTAACGCTGATACACGCAGGCTATATATTGAGTTGTATTTACTTGTAAATAGTATATAACCTATGTAATGTACTAGATAAGGTATTACCATTTCCACCCGCACGCAAATATACGCCAGGACGTGGAGTTGCGGAAACAGCCCGTGCTACCAAGTACCAAGTAGTTAAGGTATTTATATTTTTGGCTCAGTGTAAAGCTGAGTAATTATTCATATTATATTTGTATTTTAAAGTGAACTATAGATAATCTAGAAACAAAGTTATAAAGTCCCTGAAGATTTCAAGATACTAATTATAACTAAGAAACATCTGATATTAAACTACGAACGATAGTTAGTTTGGTTTATGACAAAAGCGTATCTTTCATGAATCAATAAACTTAATATAAAAGAAACGAACTAATTCCTAGTCACTAAGACGTAACAGTAGTATGATATACCCAACACTCGCTTTTGGTTGATAGGGTAAAGTACCCCACTAATCAATTGATGATAAAATACACAACAATTATTCTAAATACATAACTAATATTAAAAAAGTAACAATATATCGGTGGTTTCGACCACAAAACATAAAAAAGCAATAATTCCCATTCTTACCTACGTATCCCCGTTTGGGAACAGTCCGGAATAACCCAATACTATTCGGTCGCCCCGGGCGCTGTTACAAGGTAAGATTGTTCGATCCCGCACAACGCAAGTAGAGTGCACCGCCGCGATCGCTTCACACGAGGCGCGAGACATGGAGAGGCGTCAGGCCCCTTGAGATGTTGTCTTGCAGGAGAAATTCTTGTGAACTGCAGATTTAAATTTGTTACATTTATTCCTGAGGTATTATTGGTTTCTAAGATATTGATAATACGAGAACAGTATTCGTTGACGGGCCTTAACCTTTTGATTAGACTAGAAAGTGGACACTGACTATTATTATATTATATTATATTATCTGTTAGTTAATGCTACCGGGATAACGCTAGAACGATGACGATGACGCAGACGACTTTATGAGTAAAAATACTTCTCTGCTCCGACTCCTCGGTCGGGTTATATTCGCCGTAGTCACGGAAAGACACAGTCGACAAATAAAATGTAATAAATATGATAAATTGAACCTTTTACTATTGAAGCTATGAAATATTAAACTCATTCATAGCTACGCCAGGAATTAATTTTTATTTTCATTCATAAAGTAAAAATCTTAGAGAATTTGAAACTTAATGACTGAGAACATGTTCTTCACAAAGATTAGCCAAATATTCATTATAATAAAATAATATGAAAGTCTATGAATCGATATTTTTAAATAGGTTGATTGCTAGCAATCAACCTATTATAATAATATATTAGTCTCTCAACGAAATCACACATAATCTCTGAGCGAAACATTGGCAAGGCTGGTCACTTCGGTCACTAGGCGGACGTTCTCTGACCAGATTGGAGACATCCTAAAAAAGGGACCGGTCAGAAGTACCCTAAACAGAAGAGCATGCATGAGAAACTTGATGGAAGTGAATGAAGCAAAGGAGGTATATCCGGATTGTTGCAAATGGCGTTCCGTTGTCTCTGCCTACCCCTCCGGGAAACAGGCGTGAGTCTAAGTATGTATGGTCATTTCATGCCGTATGGTGACGGTATTGTCACTACCCCAGTTCATTCCGTGGGTGTCATAAGAGACGGTTAAGAAAAGTCCACCAAGCATATAATGTAGTATCTTTGGGAACAGACAGTAATCTGACATCAAATCCTACACCTACCCTTCTGAGTAGTGTGGTACAGTAGACCAAATTTTCCAATTGACTCACAGTCCTATTATGACGGAATTAGGACAGGCCTATGTCCAGCAGTGGACTATTAAAAGGTGTACAGACACTTGCCGATTTTAGACCGACCGCAAACCTTGCAGCAATCTTTATGAAAACGGTTACCGTCTTTTATGTAAAGTTCAAAAGGCATTTTAAAAATAAACGTCGTTTGAACATTTTCTCAAAGCGCCACCCACTTATATACGCGTGTGAGGTCTGAAAGGGTCCTCTAAAAGATACATCAGGGTATATTTAGAATGCCCGTAATTTGTTTATGTTGGTTTTATGAACTATATTTAGAACATTTGCTAGTCCCTGTGGCATTACCCTTAATTTCACTAAAATGTTGGCCGAAAGGTTCGTGACCCTTACTGCGAAGTCAGAGGTCGTGGGTTTGATTCCTACTCGGGACACAATTTTGTGTGATAAATACGATGAATCGTTCTGTTTTTAAGTGGATTTGTTTACTCTTACTTAGGAATACATAAGTATATTTATCATATTAATTTAATAAATCGCCTGTGCTGGGTGAATATTTAGTAATATGCAGCAATATTATCGCGACTGCCTTGTTGGTCTCGCGGCATAAATATCCGCGTGGGATTGATAGGTCTCGGTTTCGATCCCCGGATTGGGCAAAGTATTATTGGGCTTTTCAGTTAGTAAATTCTCAGTAGCAGCCCGGAGTCTGGTAATGTGCCCGGTACGGCAATAGGCTCGCCCCCTATTACGTGGGACTAAAATAAATCTGGTGAAAAGAGGTTTTGTAGCAATATACCTCTGCCTACCTGTTCGGGGATATAGGCGTGAGACTTTGTACGTATATATGTATGTATGTATATTTATCAGCTTTCTGGTCAACATAATACAGGCACTGCATAGTTTGGGATCAAATGACCTGGTATGAATAGTCGTATTACACTAAGAGGAAGGCAGAAAGGCTCTCAGAAAATCAAAGAATATCACATATGTTTATAATGAGTAATATAAAGAACAAATTAAATAAAGTGGCTGTGACATACGGATGGACAGACAGACAGACATGGCGTATCTATAAGGGTTCCGTTTTTGCCATTTTGGGCTACGGAAACCCTTAAAAACACATTCTAATCTTGAAAGAGTTAAGAACAACGTACGTGAACCCATAAGCACAAAAAGCAGTTAAGCCTTTTAGGAGAAAAATACGAAGATATGCAAAAGGAATTCTGCATGTAAATATAGTTCATTCTCATTACACTAATAGCCAGACTTTTGCTACTGCCAACAGTTTTGTGAATGAGCTACTGGTCTTCTTTGTGTGGGTCAATGACCTTTGTATATCTGTGGGTATTTTAAGGCTGTTTTTGTAGCTCGTTTAGTCCGGTAGCCTCTTTATACCAAAGTAGATTTTTAACCGTCTTCAAACTAAGGCGGTTTAATTCGATGGGCCTTTTTACATATGATTGTTGCCTTATCACCTTAACTAATTTAAGGTAGAAATACAACTGTTTTTCCGACGTTTTGACCGTCTCACAGTGGCTGTGGTCTCGGCGGGAAGGCGCTAGCTACCAAATAAAGAACGCAATAAAAAATTATGATCTGATTTGGTGCGTTGATCAAAAGTCAAGTCGGTCCAATCCGTACATATAATTCTGCGATTCATTTCTATTTGTAAGGATGTTTGTTTGTTTTTCGTGTGTTAAGTCTGTTTCTCGCCGCGGTTATGCTATTGTAAATACCGGATTATCGCCCTGGAGGTGAATGAAACAAGACGTTCTCGTGGTTCAAAGCTCACTTTGTTATAAATCTGGTCGAAATCGGTTTAGAGGTTTCTGTAGCTTAGCCGCGAAGGTGTTAAAAATAAGGCGACAAATTTAGATAAATGTGTAGTTTGTTTGTTTAGTTGAACGCGCTAATCTCAGGAATCACTGTTTCGATTTGAATAATTATTTTTTTGTGTTGGATAGCTCATGTATCGAGGTAGGTTATAATAGGCTCTAAGACATAACGCTACAAGCGTGCGCATCAGTAGCCCTGAACAATATGGGTGAAGCCGCAGGCGCAGCTAGTTTGTATACAAATTGCCGTATTGGTTCCGATGGTGACGAACTACGACATCGTAGTTCCCGGGTTCAATGCTCTTTCATTCAATCGATTGGCCTGTACTGATCTTAACCGAGAGTGTAATCGACTACCACGGGTTCGCGGATTCGATTCTCGACCAGGTCAAACATTTGTGTGTATTTGCAAAAAGTACATAATATGTATTCTTATGCATTGTCCCATATCACAAGTTCAGCTTAGTTTGGGACTAAACTAGTGTGTGTGGTAAGATATTGTCATTATCTGGGGGCACCGCAGTGCCCCCACCAAGTCGAGCAAAAACGCGGCACCGGCCGTACCATCCTTTTCTCGAAGCAATTCAGGCCATTTTCGACCCCCTATAACTTCGTTGTGGATAAAACTAGAAGCCTGATTTTTTTAGTAACTATGCAAGCATTGTTTACACATTGTGTATTTTAAATTTCATTCAATTTGAACTAGTAGTTTAAGAATTATAACGAGTCAAAATTCTTAATTTTGTCAATCACTGACCGATCATCAAAAGTCTAAGGCACTTCCAGCAGACATAGAAGCTTCAAATTTAGAATACGATTAGTATTTAGTTTATGAATCAAGGAAAAATTAAAATGTTTTTCAATTTCTGACCAGTTTTCGCGATACCTTAACTGCATAAAAAACTTTGTAATCCCATATAAGGGATTACAAAATTACATTTACAGTTAGAGCTTTAATTAAGAAAATTCGTTGTTGGTGTACAAGAAGCAGAAGGTACCGGAAAGGATAAAAGTAGACTATCTACAAAAGAAATGAGATCCCATTAAAACAATACACTTGTCAAAAATACCAAGTATCGCGACCGGAAAATGTTGTGAGATCCATGAAATACCAAGTCGGTTAATAAAAAATCTTCAATGTTTTAAATAAATATATTGACTTGGCAATCGCATTAAACAATCTAATTTATATATGATATAAATTAATCGAATACGCGAAATAGTTCCCTAAGGACGCGGGAGAAACCGCGGGCAACAGCTAGTTGGACATAATTTACAACTAATGAGTAAACTTTTATCATACACCAGGAAGTCAACTGGAAACGAAAGTTTTACGCTTTCAACCTTGTGGTGTTCTACGCGTATAACTCGTGGTAATATCATCATCATCAGCCTTTAACAGTCCACTGCTGGACTAGGCCTCTCCTTTCAATGGACGGATTAAGAATACGGTTTGTCACCACCCCATATCGTCCCATGGGTGTCGTAAGAGCCGACAGAGCGAGCATATTATGCAGAGAACAGCACTGTAAGAGAAGGAAAACTTGATACAAACCCTATACCAACCTGTTTGGCCAGCGTGGTATAGTAGGCCAATTCCTCCTTTGAAAGGAGAGGCCTAGTCGTGGTAATATAATGAATACTAAAGGAATAAACTACGGCATTTTTACTAAACGGTGTCAGATAAATAATTATTCTCATTTTATCTTCAAGGTAATTTCGCCTCAATAGGTGCATCGTGAGAACAAATAGGCTACCGTTTATAGCCATAAGCGCTAACGAAGTTAGTGGGCGGGCCGCAGTTAAATGTTAGTATTTCAATTTCTTTTTTATTTTATTTAACTCGTCAGTAAATTGTATTTTATTTTAAACTAGAGAATGCCCGCGGTTACACCCGCGTTATTTAAGGCTACTACTCCGCTCCCGTCGCTCATAGCGCGATGTTATATAGCCTATAGCCTTCCTCGATAAATGGGCTATCTAACACTGAAAGAATTTTCAAATCGGACCAGTAGTTCCTGAGATAAGCGCGTTCAACCAAACAAACAAACTCTTCAGCTTTATATATTAGTATAAGATAAGGTAAGATACTTAGTGACATACTGAAAAAGAAGAAATGCCGGTTGTAAAAGTAGAAAGTTTATGAATAATAATAATAATTTATTTCCAAAAACAATACACTTGTTGTTACATTAAATGCTTAAAAATAGTAGGTAAGTAATGAACAGGTATTAGGTATGTATATTACAAAGCAAACCTTGAAATATAATACAATATGTACCCTGCCTCTTAAACTAGGTAAAAACCTGTACCTTAAGAGACAGTATAAGCCATACATGTGGTTTAGGTTTTAGTACAGTTGTGTCACTGTTTTTTACGATGTTGTTACGAAGAAGCAAGCAAGAAACGTAACATATACGATTTAGTGAAACATCAGAACCGCTGCGGCTTACTTCACTTGTAACACAAACTATAATCCACGATGTATGGCCGACACAAAGATTAGACCTTTGTAATGAGTTTGTTACAACATAATTAACTGCTGACGAATCTGCGATATGTTTGCGGGCTTTGATAACATTTGTTCTTAGTTCTTACTTGTCAGATTCTTCTGCGAGAATGTTAGGGCGAATTTGTAGTTCAAAGATTTGATTGGCTATCTGGAGGATGGAAAGTTAGTCTTGAAAGTCGTGTGGATGTAAATGAAAAGAACTAATAAAATAATGTTGAACAATATGTTTTAATGCGCTGTTATTTGTTCATTTGTTTTTATTGAAAACTAGCTGATCCGGCGAACTTCGTAACGCCATATCTGATTTTTAAATATTTGCCTTTATTTTTCAATATCTTTTTTTAAACAAACCTTTTCGTGACAATAACGAACACATAAAGCAAAGATTTATCCAATTTGGTGCAGTCGTTTGGTAGTTATGCGCGTACAAACATTTCGGTGATTCATTTTTATTTATATAGATTGGGGGAGAAAGTGCTAGAAAGAAGTTGTGGGTATACAAAGACATGAGGTAGTTTTAATAATTTACCTGTACAGCCTTTTGAAGTCCACTGCTGGACTAAAGCCTCTCGTAATTTGCTTCACAGTATCACTGTTTGTTTGTTTGTTTGTTGACACAAACAAACAAACAAATATCACTGTGAATAAATAGAAGTATTTAAATACAGTCGAACAACTTCCCGCTAGACTACCATAAGGGTGAGAATCGCTCAGCAAGACATCGTCGCTTCCAGTGCTACTTTTTTGTTTTTTTTTATGGTAATAGGCGGCAAACGAGTAGACGGATCGCCTGGTGGTAAGCAATTAACGCCGCCCATGGACACAAGCAACACCACAGGAGTCACAAGTGCGTTGCCGCCCTTTGGGGTTGGGAAAAGGGATAGGATGAGGAGTGGGGTGAGAGAGAAGGAATAGGGGATAGGGCTTCCGGTACTCTCACTCACCGCACGAAACGCAACAGTTTAGGTACTGTTACTTTACGTCGATTTTCTATGAGAGGGTAGTAATTCCCCGGTCGAGCCGGCCCATTCATGCTGAAATCAGCAAGGCTCTACTACCTTGAGACCTTACTACTTTACACAAACATTGATATTCGTATACAAAACCAGTTTCTAATGTGCCTCGACTCTATGAGCGAGCCAAGGGACTTTTATTCAAACTGTTTCACCGCCGACTTGTTTGATTGTACCTTACCACGTTGGCCAGACGAGTTCGTGTAGAGTTCGATGTCGAGTTTACCGTCTCTCGGTAAATATATTATTTGCTTCGTGTATTCTCCTCATTTGCCTGTTACGACATGCACGGGATGAAGGGTAGTGACATTTTGTATTTTAAATCCGGCACCACACCGAATATTTTTATCAAATGAATATCGCCGTAAATTATAAAATACTGCTAAAAATATAAAATTATAAGAGACTACCTCCGTGGCCCAGTGGATAGCGTATGCGACTGCTGTTTGGAGTTCTCGGGTTCGATTCCCGGGTCGGGCAAAAGTGTTACTGGGTTTTTCCGAATTCTCAGTAGCAGCACGGAGTCTGGTGATGTGCCCGGTAACGACAACAGGCTCGCCCCCTGTTACGTAGGACCTTAAAATTCGTGGCGAAATCTGGGTGTAATATACCTCTGCCTACCTCTTCAGACATACAGGCGTGAGTCTATTAATAAAAAAAATATAAAATACTCATCACATTTCAAGAGCATGTTATTAACATTAACGGCAGGTTAATTAGCTGTATTACAATTTTTGAATAACTATTCATAGCTAAAATGAAATAAAAGAACTTCTTTCAAAAGATCTTTTTCTTTTTAAAATGTAGAAAATAACCTGTAGCTGGTGTGCGAAGGCATTAACGAAAAAGGAGGTGGAAAATACGAGACGTAGCCAAGAAAGTCATGTTAATTTTCTTTTATTCGACTGAAAATGGCAATTTATTTTCACTTTGTATTTGCTTTTTTGAAAAAGAGCAATTATTATAGCAATTACATATTTTAAGATTGTAAAGGCAATTAGAAATTTGTGACAGCCTGTGAAACCGTTTTTGAACGCAGAACTGGAGCCATTTTTTTAATAAAAATCACCGAACAAGAGAATAATCAAAAAGCTCAAAGAGTTAAATAATTTGTTTCAGTTGAATACCACTAGATTTTTGCTTTTATATGAATCTGTAATTTTCAGATCAAAGAATACGAAAATTAATTATTTATTGGAATATGAAAACAGTTTTTGAATTCTAAGTTTAGTTACTGACTCTGAAGAGATTTTATTGAGTTATTTTTAGAATTCGATTAGAAAGCCAATAGTTAGAGAGAAAATATAGACCGCTTGATAATATGACTTTTAGTAAGCGAAATGACACGAAAATAATCGTATAAAATTTTGTTCTTTTCTCTCACATACTTGCTATATAACAATATGCGGCTCTGCGTGTAAAATAAAATAAAAATGAGTGCAAGTGATTTTTAAAAGAAACAATATACGAATGTAAAATCTTTTACCTTTTTTATTTCGTTTCAGTTATATCCTGTGCCCGTAAATGTTAAGTATTATTTTTTATACTGTCAAAGATGTTCATGACAGCCGGGACCGGTGACGCAGCGTGGACACCGAGGCAAGGGGAAAACGATAATAAGATTATATTTGAGGTTTTTACATAAGTAGTGAGGCAGCGATAGCCTAGTGGAGATACCAATGGACTGTTATGCAGAGGGTATCAGGTTCGAATCCACGGCGCACACCAAAGTTTGACTTTTCGAAGTTAAGTGTGTATTAAATTGTTAATAATCACTTGCCCTGTGCTTCGGAGAGCAACGTTAAACCGTCGGTCCCGGATGTCATGAAGATCTTTGACAGTCGTTACGGGGAGTCAGTACCGTCAAATAAACTGATACTGGTCCAAACCATGGAATATCGCTATCCCTTTGGGTTGTGGAGGTCAGACGGCAGTCGCTCTGTGGAAAAGTTGATATTCTGTCATATCTGGTTAGACCAGTAAGCGGACCTCGGGCTCCAAGGCCTGTAAGTCTTGGATGCAACCGGGATAACGCTAGGGCGATGATCATGACATAAGTAGTGAATGAGAGAAAATAAAGGCTCTTTGATGAAGGAATGTGGATAGACTATTTAGTGGCCAAAGTATTCTGGACGTGAATAACATCTATCATTCATTCGTGCAACAGGTGTGAGGTGACGGCGCTTAGTTGATTTATTGCTTTAAGTCTATGTTGAGTCTATGCATTTTAATAAGCATGAAGTACCATTGGTTGTTGTATAATACGGATCATAAAAACACCCTTAACGAAAATGAAATCCCACGTTGTACCAATCTTACGAACATTTTCACTTCGGCACCATATTTGAGAAATTACTGGTTAGGAAGAGGTGGAGGCTAAAAGTTACCATATTTTTTTTTAATTAGGCAAAAAATTGATACATTTACTCCACCAATTTGTTCTTGTTCTTTGGGCTTTTAATAGCGGCTTAAAAATGCGTATTCTTAAAAAAAGATCGTTCCTAGGTATTATTTTTGCTTAGTATGACTTGGCATGATGTTCAAAACGAGTAGACTTCGGCTTGGTGATAGGTTTGTGACACTATGTATATTAAATATTTATCTGTTAAGCTTAGCGGGTTTAGGACGCAGCAGACGTAGCCCTCTCAAAAGGTGGAACACTGCTCTTATTATTTATAGTAATAGGCGGCAAACGAGCAGACTGATCGCCTGATGGTAAGCAATTACCGCCGCCCATGGACACAAGCAATACCACAGGAGTCACAAGTGCGTTGCCGCCCTTTAGGCTTGGAAAAATGGATAGGATGAGGAGTGGGATGAGGGAGAAGGAATAGGGGATAGGGCCTCCGGCACTCTCACTCACCGAACGAAACGCAACAGTTTACGTACTGTTACTTTACGTCGATTTTCTGTGAGAGGGTAGTACTTCCCCGGTCGAGCCGGCCCATTCATGCTTAAGTCAGCAAGGCTCTACTACCTTTAAAACCCATCCATCCAAGCAGTGACCTATTATACCGTTGCTTAACTTTGCCTATCTATAATGACCCGCAAGTCAAGTCAATACCTCCTATTACTAGTATCACAATATTCTCTCTTTTTCCGAGTCGAATAAAACGTTAAACACGACATACAATATCAGAGCCAATTACAGTAAAAAATAGGTTAACCGTTTAAATCATGAGAAACGCGTTTTAGCAGCGTAGTTGTAAATTCTTTCAGACTTTTATTGTCTTAGAGCGGTGCCAAAAGAGCTCCTTGAAGCACAAATGGCGTTAATTAATACATCGCAGCCTTTTTTAATGGCTTGATAATTTATTAAGCGCTAAGAGCATTAATTATGTAAAGATTTAACAGCTGATTAATCTTCAATGGTTAGCGTATTTGTAGTCTGCGAAAAGATGCATTGATGGAACAATGTATTGTTTTATTGATTTAAATTCCTTTTTAAAATGTCAGTAACGCACTTATGACCAGCATGCTCGTTTGTCCTATGCAATAAAAAGGAAAAGAAAAATAATGCCGGGGAAAACTAGAACTACGGATTTTGAAGGCAAATGTAATGTTACTGGTTGAGAGTGATATGAAGTGTGACAGTGATTGGGCATACAGCGTTGTACCTAAGTCACCGAACGACCTCTGGTATAGTGTCTTATGCCTTGTTGTAAAACGTACAATTCTTATAAGGATCTCTCAATATTGTGTTCTTCTCCTTTGTTATTTGTAAATTTTAATATATCGGCTGGAGCAATTTTTTATTCTTCATATCAGCCTTAACAGTCCACTGCTGGACTAGGCCTCTCCTTTGAAAGGAGGAATTGGCCTGCTATACCACACTGGCCAAACGGGTTGGTATAAGGTTTGTATCAAGTTTTCCTTTTCTTACAGTGCTGTTCTCCGCATAATATGCTCCCTCTGTCGGCTCTTACGACACCCATGGGATGATATGGGATGGTGACATTCCGTATTCTTAATCCGTCACCACACGGACACATTTTTATTGGGTATAATAAAATAAAATATTAGTTCATACAGTCATACACTCAGTAGCTGAGTAGGTGGAATAGTATATAGTTTTAGTTAAAGGCTATCTGCATGCACCATGTGAAAAAGCATTTGCAGACAGCTTGAAGCTGGAACCAAATAATATCAATTTTATTTATTACCCGACTACGGCGAAGCCAAAAGGAAGGGTAATGTTTTTTGGCAGTCTATGTATGTAAGTATGAATGTTTGTATGTTCCACCGTAGCGCCTAAACTACTGAACCGATTTTATTGAATGGGGTGTCAAAATATTCGTAATAATAGCGCGGCTATATAATTTTTATCTAGATATAAATTTTCTTTAACGGAATTAATGCCTAAGATTCCAACCTCAAAAACAATTTGACGGAGATAAACATTACGTGTTCATTATCAAAAGAAAGGTATTGTACTCTTTCTTAAAATGTGACAATGTAAATATTGCACAGTTAGTTTACATGCCCCATCGGGATACGCGAAATAATTAAATAAAAAAAAGTTAAAAAACTAAAACCCGGCTACGTAAAAAAGGGATCTGAGCATTTCTATACTTATCTTTTTCTGGATTTATATCTGAATGAGCTGTCTTTTTTCGTCCTTTTTATTTGTAGTAGTTTATACATCTCGCGCATCGTCTTACTTATTATTATTATAGACTTTGTGCATAATTCGTTGTCATCTCCGTAAGACTTCTGACCTAGTTCATTCCAGAACATTCTTCTTCAAATCAAAGCCAAGAAGTTTCTTTATTTATTCAGCTACGTGATTAATGTTTAATTTATTCACTTGCCATCGGTACTGGGTATGAAGCTTGTGAAGTAGTGCCCTATTTGAACATAGTTTACAAGAGTTGTGCCATTTCTGCAATTAATATTTGAGTATAATATACTTGATTTTGCTTTCTTGGTATTTATTGTAGATGTGCTTGCGTTTTATTAGTTTAGGGTACTAAGATTGTTTTCTCAGCATTACATAAGTAATCTTATAATGCTGTGTAGTGCACCAAGTGATTGCACAAAGGGTCGGTGTTCATAGCTTGACTAGATGGTCCAGTCGTAATAGATCATCAATTATTTTAAATTGTCTTTCGGGATATAGGTTTAAAGAACTTTATTCACATAAAAAGATAAAATATCCACTAACAAAAGAACAATCAAATAATTAATATAATGTTGTTAGGTACAAAACCCTCTGAATCACACAATACTAGTAGAGTCTGTATGCCGCATATTGGCTCCATTTTATTTCGATATACACCACGTACCTTTGTTTGGAGTAACCATTATTTCGGCACTGTTGCAAGCGCTATGTTCAGTACATCCATGAAATAAGTACCTAAGTTTAAATTACCACTAAATTCCTAGATCATCACTTGTACGGGTGACCACTACTAGCGCTGCACACGTTACGTAAAGTTGTAGGTCCTGGTTCTCATGGTAACATAAAATTAATCCTTTTTGCGGAGGCCTTCGGGTGGTCTGTAAAGTCCAATATCAGCTTTGGCCACACAGTCAAATAAAAAAGATCATCATCATCAGCCTTTTATACTGTTCCACTGCTGGGCACAGGTCTCTTCTCACTATGAGAAGGGTAAGGCCATAGTCCACCACGCTGACCAAGTGCGGGTTGGCAGACTTCACATGTCGTTCGAGAACATCATGGAGAACTCTCAGACATGCAGGTTTCCTTACGATGTTTTCCTTCACCAATAAGCAAGCGATAATTAATCATTTAATACGCACTTATCTTCGAAAAGTTATTGGTGCGTGGCGTGAATTTGAACCCGGGACCCTTTGCGTAGCAGTCTGTCAGTCTCAACACTCGGCTATCGCTGCTTTGTTAAATCTGAAATGAAAAAGAAAAAAATAAAAATCTAGTTTTCTTTGTATCCATTGTTTGAATGTTTGTAAAGGCTTCTACGATTCGGATGTTATTTCTAGTCCGTTGAATAGACCAAATTAATGAGATTGTGTTTTCAATAGTTGGCAACGTGTGTGTTGCGTCCCACGCGTTGACCTGTATTAACGCGTGAGCTATATAACTAATTACCAATCAGTTATCATAGCTTGATTGTTACTAAACATTGTAAGTCAAATGATATTATCCCAAATAATATTTTCTATGAGTAACATTTAGAACATATTATTGTAGAAATTGGCCCTTCTACACAACCTAGGAAACCTACATAGCTTGGTATTACTACGAAGCGAATTAAGAACTTTAAAAGGCCAAGGAAAAACTAGATATACTTTCACGAGAGCTTACAGTTTAGTTACCCGTACCTATGTATACAATATGTTCGTCTGCGCTTGCAAAATATTTTAATAAAAAATACATAGAGTATACTTATTCACCTAAAATTATTTGTAACAGTGTGCGATGATATTAGACCCTATTTTCATTCAATGTTACTTCGATAGTAAATCAGAATAAACAGTTGAATCGTGCAAAATAAGACTGTACCGCGCAGTCACTGTAGGTACGTGTGCTTGTGTGTGTTAGGCACTTTTTTTTTGTTTTACGAGATGGAAAATCCCTTCAGATCTCCGACTCTTGGGGAAATGAGAGCCGGAGTATGGGGTGTTACCACTAAACCACTTCGACTTTCTAATGTACCCGTGTGTCGGAGGGTCGGGTATCGCCGAAGCATTCATCGCAACCCCCCGACGGGTATTGGCCCGCCAGATGGTCAGGCGGGCCCCGAACAAAACCCCCTTGGCGGCGGATGAAGGTTTTGGGCTCCGCCGCCAAAACACCCAGCGTCCGCAGAGGATAGGGAGGACGGCAACGCAACACCGCATCTCCTCTTCCTCTGCGGCCCCACCGCGACGCATCGAATGGTGCGCCCCCATTTGGTCGCGGGAGATAGGGCGCGCGGCAACGCAACACCGACACGCCACTCCTCCCGCGACCGCACCCGACTGCGAGGGACAGACAGAACTGTCCCCCGCACCCGCACCGTTGGACGCATCCTGCGCAGGCCCCTCCAAGCCCACGCGGAGCGTCCCCTCCTGGATCCCTCTTAGCTTCACCGCGGGTGATCAATCCACGGTTACTGAGCCCCCCCCACCACGACAAGGTGGGATCCCACGGGGGGGATGTGTGTTAGGCACCTGCTATGGCGACTAGCTGAGCGGCGGCAGCAGGCAATACACCGAGTTAATTTTTAAAAAGTATGACGTCGAAATTATTTTTTTTGCTTTTAGTGACTTATTTTTTCATGTATTTGTATTCAGTTATAGTAGTTTAATCACCCCTTAAAATATTTTTCAAATTTAGATCAACACCATGTATATTTTAGGGTTACCGATTGACTGATAGACAAGGCACAGTCGAAAATACTGGCTGCAAGAAGCTGTAGTTTAGGATGTATGTTCCTTAGGGATCGTAGAGATGCGCTTTGAAGGGATTTCCTGAAATTCTCACAGGATCGGAGAAAATCAGTTAAGGGTCGTAGCACACGTATCAACTCGGAAAGGGATCGGCACCGTATCAACTGGAGCCGTTCAGTATTATTTTTATGGAACTCCCTACTGCAACGCACACTAATCGGAATCGTAACGTAATCGCGGTCAACAAAGTCAACGCCCCTTCCGCGGTCTGCGTTCGGATTCAAAACGATTGAAGTAGAGCCGCCTAGCCGTCAACCAGCGGTCGGCGAGCCGTAAGCACGGCGTCGCCTAGCTGTAGGTCGCCTTACATCAGGTTGACGCCTGTTTGGCGGCGACGCGAAAGGCGATACGGTGACGATTATTTTCCGAGTTGATATGTGTGCTACGACCCTAAATTGGAAAAAAATGTGTGCATAGCTGCGGGCATCCCCTAGTGGAAAGTAACGTCTTGAACCACATTACTAAAACAATACTTAATCACTTTACTCATTAAATCAGTTGTCCAAGTGTCCCAAACTAACTAGCGTACAATCAAACAAGTCGGCGCTGGACCAGTTTGAAAAAAATCCCTTGGCTCGCACATAGAGTCGAGGTACACAAGAACACTAGAAACTGGTTTTGTATACGAGTGTCAATGTGTGTGTAAAGTAGCAGATGGAAGCGACGATGTCTTGCTGAGCGATTCTCGCCCTTATTGTAGTCTAGCGGGAAGTTGTTCGACAGTACAAATCGCCGTCATACTCTACAGAACTAAATTTAGAATGGCTCACAAAACTGACATCACCGAATTGAGGCTCATCTAAATATATCTTGACGTAACCTTCGGTAAGGGACTTGCCCTTTCAGGAATTCAGGCACGTAAATAAACTGCTATTGTTGTAGCTTTAGCGGTTAGACATAAGATGACAAAATTATAGGCATCTGATTTTAAATTCGGGACATATACCCCGTACCTTTGTTTAGAGTTATCGATATTTCAGCACTGTTGCAAGCGCCATGTTCACGAATGTACTGAAGTATTGCGGTTACTCAAAACAAAGGTACGTGGTATATATCCCAAAAAGTCAGTATAAAATCAGTTTAAATGACGACAAAATATTAAATCCCTTTTTTTTAAGACAACGCCCGCAGTAGGACTAAATCCTGTGTCGCGAGGGACTTTACAAACATACAACTAACGGACACAATTAACAACCATTATAATGGGTGTTCATTTGGAGGTGCTTTTTACAAAACAAAAAAATAATAAATAAAAACAAATGTATCGGGTTATTTTTACTTATAATATAAAAAGAACTATTTTATACATTTATTTTTTGAAGATTATTTCTTTCAAATGTTGCCCGTAACTACGGTTAACAGAGTCCATTCTGCCGGTCCCATTTTTGATGGCGCGACCAAGCATTTCGGTTGGTATTTGGCGAATAACGCGAGTAATGTTGGCTTCCAGTTGTTCAATCGTACCGGGCTTATCCATATAGACTTTGTACTTAACAGAGCCCCAAAGGAAAATTCTAGGGGTGTGATGTCGCAGGATCTAGGCGCCCAACTCACCGGTCCGAAGCGCAAAATTAATTTTTCACCAAATTGTTCACGCAATAAAGCCATGGTTTCACGTGCCGTGCGGCATATGGCACCGTCTTGTTGGTACCAAATGTCCTGGAGACCACGGGCTTCAATTTCAGGAAACAAATAGTCTGTTGGCATGGTACGATAACGGTCACCGTTGACAGTTACGTTCCGGCCGGCCTCGTTTTTGAAGAAATATGGACCGATGATTCCACCGGCCCATAAACCACACCAAACCGTTGTTTTGTCTGGATGTAATGGCAGCTCTTTGTTTGCTGACATATCCGTTAAGCCAGAAATGTGCCTAATCACTAAACAAATTTTTTGTCGAAAACAGTGGCTTTTCTTCGAGGTTTTCAAGAGCCCAAAAACTGAATCGGTGACGATTTGGTAAATTAGTAGGGTTCAACTCCTGCACAAGTTGAATTTTGTATGGTTTAAACCAAGATCCTTACGTAAAATACGCCAAGCTGTTGCATACGACAAGCCAAGCTGTTGCGAAATGCGCCGGATCGATTCTTCGCGGTCATCGCGTACACTCTCAGCTACCGCCGCAATATTTCCATCACTACGTGCTGGATGTGGTCTATTTGGTCGTTTGTTATCCAATGATGTAAATAGGCTTTCAAACTTTTCAATCGTATAGCGAATCATGCGTTCGGTAGGCCGATTATGTGGACCATGAGTTGCTCGAAGTGCACGAAACACATCCTCGTAGAACGCTCATTAACGTAGTACAGCTGAATAATTTGTAGACGCTGCGCGGGGCTAAGTATGTCCATGATGAAATGTCACACTGTACTGAACAAATTACCATAAAATGTTAACACGATACACCCTTCATCTGTAAAAAAAGCCATACACAAAAAGGTACAACTAAATTTTAATGAATCACCTGTTATAAGCATCTAATCTATAGCGGTAATTCATATATTTGTAAAGTATTTGTCTTGTTGTAATCTGGTTTGAAAAAGTGGCAATGAGTTTTATTGCCTGTTCTTTCTCAAGGTTTTAAGCAATTGCGCACATTGTGGCATTCAAAGTAAATATGTTATCAAGTAAAATTAATATGTGATGTTGATAATCGTCTCATTGTAAAGTGAATAAATGAGTTTGACATTACATTTGACTGCCGAGTTCGGCGAACGTGCTCTCTGAGACATGAGACAAATGATCATTAAAAACTTATTACGCGCATAACATCGAAAAGTCGACGGTGCGAGCCGTAGATTCCAACTCGATACACTTTGCAAATTATTCTGTTAGTATCTTCACATATCAATAAAACCACTAGCTTAGTAAAAGGTCCTTTATATACCACAAATACAATAGTTCTAGCAAAAGGTCTTCCAAACATTCCACCAAAATAAACCGTGAATTAATTATAAGACCATCAAATTGATATAGTATGTTAATAATTTTAATATAGCTGAGTCTATAGCCTATATAATCTGTTGTGGGTATTCATTGTTCACAATATATTAAGGCTTAGTGGTGAATATTGATAGTGTACCTAATATGTGTTGCGATTTATATGCTAATACTAGAGGACGCCAGCAGCTACGCCTGCATTTTTTTTAAATTTACCCATTTTGGCCGATCCCGTGGGAATTTCGGGAAATCCCTTCTTAGTGCACACCTTCGATCCCCAAGGAACATACATGCCAAATTTCAGCTTCCTGCGCCCAATAGTTTTGGCTGTAGCGTGTCTGTCAGTCAGTCAGTAACGCAAGGATTTTATATATTACGATTTCGTTACTATACGCATGTAATCCCTGTTATGAAAGCGTAGGCGTAATGGTTATATGTGAGAGTTTTTGATAAGTAGAAGGCTATAGAAAGGCTGATTTTGTTTCTCGTGTGAGTGTGTGGCTAATTCTAGTGTCGGAGTTTTCAGAACGCTCGAAAGCCTCCGACATAGCTTAACCATTTTTGTCTAGAATCAAAAACAGAGACCCACAGTTTTGTTTTGCTTAACTTGCCAGCCTATCATGATCGCAAGCCAAGTCACGCAGCTCTACATATGGTTTGGGTACGCAGCACTAATTTTTCGAATTTATATTCGTATTATATAGCATATGTGTACGAGGTTTATGCTACAAAGGTCCTTCTTCACCGAATTCTAGAATACACCTACTTTTAATCTCTGCACCACTCTAAGGTAGACTGGGAGAGAATGCCTACGGCATTAAATCCGCATTCAAACGCTCCGTATATATAAAGTTATTAAAAAAATAAAAAAATAATGATCGTTTAATCCGTGCTCCGTTAAGCACGTTAAACCGTAAGTTCTCGCTGTCATGAAGGGTTTTGGCAGTCGTTATGGAGAATACTGTTGAATATATTATATATAAATATATTAGAAGCAACAATAGTCTAGGGAAGAGACTAATATACTGCTTCGAAGGGGGTATTGGGATCAAAACCCAAGGCCCGCACATATCCAAGTAACGTGCGTATTAAATTGTTTATCATCGCTAGCAACACAGTGAAGCCTCTTGCTGGAAGTAATATTTGCTTCGGGTATTTTCGTAAGTCCGTGTGGTGACGGATTAAGAATGCGGATTGTCACCACCCCATATCATCCCATGGGTGTCGTAAGAGCCGACAGATGGAGCATATTATGCACAGGCAGCACTGTAAGAGAAGGAAAACTTGATACAATCCCTATACCAATTCGTTTGACCAGCGTGGTATAGTAGGACAATTCCTCCTTTCAAATGAGAGGTCTACTCCAGCAGTGGACTTTTAAAGGCTGATGATGATGATGATGATGATGTATTTTCGTAAGTCGCCTCTTACGAACTACATCTACGGAATGAAATGTGGTAGTAACGCTTTGTATTTTTAATTTGTCATCACACAGAAATTAACCCAACTATACATATAATTCAAGTAGGAGTATATATGGTGGATAAAAACTCTTTCGATTAGAATAAAAGGAAACACGTCGTGTTTGTTTTGAGGGCGGTCCTTCCTCAGGGAGTACCGGGACTACGAAGTGTCGCGAGGGATTTTATAAATCGAAATACGATTTGCGTCGGGTACATAGATCTGCTTACGGTGCAATGACCCCAGTTTTTTATGTTAGTTGTAGAGGCAAAAATGTTATAATACGATATTGGGTGATTACATAGGACGATAGATGGTTCAGAGTTCTTTACTATTTTCTACGGCTTACCAAAAAGCCTTTCATCGTCATCAGCCCACATACTGTCCCACTGCGGGGCACGGGCCACTTCTCATTATAAGAAGAGTAAGGCCATCGTCCACCACGCTGGCTAAGTGCAGGTTGGCAGAGTTAACGTGTATTTCGAGAATAATATGGAGAACTGTCAGACATGCAGTTTTCCTCACCGATAAGCAAGCAATAATTAACAATTTAATATGCACTTAACTTCGAAAATTCATTGGTGCGTGCCGTGGATTTGAACCCGAGACCCTCTGCGTAGCAGTCTGTCCGTCTCTCCACTCCGCTATCGCTGCTCTCTAAAGCCTTTATCCCTTTGCGAAAGGTCTGAAGTTTATCGAAGGTTATTTTTCGGAACTGCAGCCTAATGGCGAGACTAAGCATCTGTTAAATAGATTTTATGTAGAGGTCTTGTTGTTACAGTTCTCGTGTATGTCTTGGTGAAATGTAGATAACTATTATAAGAACTTGATAAAAACTTAGTTATTTTGAAATCATATACAGTCACTGCAAGTTTATTTATACGTAAAGTATTATACAACTAAGAAAGTAATATAACTAGATTTTTTATTTAAATGTATAGCAATGTATGTATAGCGTTTGGCCATCTTAAACGACATGATGGCTTTATCAAAAACGTACTGGAAGGTAAAATAGAAACAAAGAGAGGAAGAGGTCGACTCAGGAGGGCATACATGGATCAAATGAGAGAAAAGGCTAAGATCGAAATATATGGTGTACACTCCACCGACAAGAGCAAAGCTCTTAAATAGAAAAGAAGCAATATAAAACTAAAAAGTTAGATACTATAAAATACAATATACTATATCTCAGCAGTGAGGTGTACAACAAAATCACATGCATAGAACACGTTTCGTAGTAGTGCAGGGAGATATTGCGCGTCAGTAATAAACGGGACGCGGCAGTTTCCTCTGGATTGCAAACACACTACTTGGAATGGAGAAATTTGCATTATACATACAAAGACATGCTGTATTATGCGGCGATAGCCTAGTGGAGACAACGACAGGCTGCTACGCGGAGAGTATTGGGTTTTAATACACGACATGAACCACTAACTTTTCAAAGTCAAAGTCAATAAATAAATAAATAATCTATACTATAATAAAACTGTAGAGGTGAAAAAGTCTGTACATTAAAGATATTTTTACGAAAATTAGCTGAAAAAATTTAGGAAAATGCTAAAAAGCAATACTTGATATTTTTTTGAATTTATGTCTGTCTGTCTGTCATTCCCTATGTTGCTAAAGATCTCTCAAATTGCGAAATTGATTTCAATAAAACTTACACTCATGTACAAAGGATACTCAAACCTATAAAATAGTATATGTTACATCACAATCGGTTGAGTGGTTTTGGGGTACAGCTTGACCTCTCCTTTGCACGTAGTCCCAAACAAAACAGGGATCATCCAAAACTGGTTATATGTATATGTGGTGCCATCTATGGCCATTATAAGTTTGTTAGTAAAATTATAGTTAGTCTAAATAGGTACCTTCAAAGTATTTTATGGCTATTTACCCAACTTTAAAAAAGGAGGCGATTCTTAATTTCGTCAGTATATTTTTATATATGTTCGATAAATAAATTACTGGAACCGAACATAAGTATAGTTATCCTTCCGACCGATAGATGTCACTATTTACAAATAATTTTCTAGCAAAATAAATGTTTCTTGCAAAAAAGACAATAATCATGTGTCAGGTACCTATCTTCCTGTTATTAAAAAAATAATAGAGTATAATATTCGGCACTTTCATAAACAAAAAGTATCTGTGTCAAAATTTATTACAATGCCCACTTAATTAAACGGTCAAACTCATTTATTTCAAATTATTATGTTTATATAATAGTCATATAATCATTTCATTTTATTTTAAATGATAAAAACAATAACTATAGATCCTTTTTAGGGTTCCGTACCTAAAAGGAAAAAAATCGGAACCCTATTACTAAGCCTCCGCCGTCTGTCCGTCTGTCTGACACCTACTGATGGCGTGGAGGCATAATGATTCAGGTCGTGCTGGCTCCCTCAATCAAGGTTGAGCCGTACGATGGCTGTTGAATGCGGGCCATCAGCGGGCTGAGTCAGTTATAAGCGTCAGATGATATCCTGCATTGTACTCGCATCTAAACCTATTATGTCTGGACTTCAAAAAAATATAAACGAAGAGATGAAATGACAAAAAAAGCAATGACTCTGAGTTTGTTTCGGCCTTTCTTCTCAAGAAGTCATTTAGCTAGGAAAAGCCGGCTTCATCTAGAATAGGGTTTTGACATGTATAAGTGTTGTAAACAACCAAAATGCATAAAATAAAAATGTCTTTATGTCTTTATGTCTGTCTGTCACCAAGCTTTATCTCATAAACCGTGATAGCTAGAAAGCTGAAATTTTGACAAACTATGTATTTTGGTTGCCGCAATAACAACAAATACTAAAAATAAAAAGAAATGAAAATATTAAGGGGAGGTCCCATACAAAAAACGTTTTCTTTTTCGTATTTTTTGCTCAAAATTACTAACTGTCACAAGTTTTTATTTTCACAGAATATGTAGTTGTATATTACCTTTCAAAATAAATGATTAAATTAAAAAAAGTAAATAATAAAGGGGGGCTCCCATACAACAAACGTAATTTTTAAGCAATTTGTTACTCGATCTTAATAAACAGGTAGAAACTTAAAAATTATTTAAGTATACATACAACAAACGTGATTTTCTTTTATAGATGATGGTACGGAACCCTTGTGCGCGAGTCCGATTCGCACTTACCCAATTTTTTCAATAAATTGTCGATTAGTCCATAATTATTATTTTCTATCTCGGTCGGTTTGTGTATGCATAAATGACGTCATTTTCTGAATGGCGGTGTTAAAATTCTCCGAGGATTGATGAGGTTCTCGGTTAATTTTCTTTCGTCGTCGTTGTATTACCTAGATTGGTGTCTTTGTCGTTTCTTTTGAATTTTTGATTGTTGAATGTGATTGTGTTTCTTTGATTTCTTTCGTTCGTTCGTGTTCTGTTCTTATACAGGTGTCTCATTATTCCCAATTTCTCACTCCTCACGTCACGTACGTGGGAATCTTTGGGCGGGACACTGACGCCTGAATTCAGATACCTCTTGAGTTACTCAACGGGGCTATCTTACTTTCGGCAGAGCTGGATATTCGTAGTCCTGTGTGTATTTTTCAAATAAATCGCACAGACACTTGAAACAGCTGGAATCGACCTCCTAACATATTGTTTTTCACATGGTCAGTTATATGTGGCATGTTCACGAGTGAGCGGTAAAAATAATTTACCTACATTTTCTATGTGAAGGTGGTGAAACAGTTACTGTAGTGTATAAAGAAGTTCTCTAAAGATATATCTATATTAGGTATATAATATAATATATACATATAAAAGTTATAAATATTATATACTTTTGGCATAAATGTCAAGCTAATTAAATTCTAACATTTACGCGAACGAAGTCGCGGGCACAGCTAGTAGGGATCTATACTTAAAAAATGAAAACAGAATCTTTATAGGAACACTTTGCTGTCCGTCTATCTGTCTGCCTGTCTGTCAAGACCCTTTTGTGTGTATTATATTGGTAACTAGCTGTTACCGGCGGTTTCACCCGCGTCCTGAGGGAACTACTTCGCGTACCCGGTTAATTTATGCCTAAGTTAGTCCTTGGTACATCAGCTATCCGCCAGTGAAAATCCCGTCAAAATCGGTCCAGCCGTTCATCCGTCCAGCCGTTCCACAGATTAGCGAGAAAAAACAGACAGACAAAAATTGAAAAAAAATCTTTTCGGGTATGTACCGTGTATACATCCATATGCATTTAGTGAAAAGCGGTTATTTTAATATTACAAACAGACATTCCAATTTTATTTATGTGTATAGATTATAGCTTGCTATGTGCCTCTGCGTCGAAATATGTCTGACAGTCGTTATAGAGAGTCAGTATTCTTATATATACTGACCCATGTCTAACTCATGGAATATCACTATCCATTTAGACGACCGGTTGGTGTAGCGGGAGTGTAAGCGACTGCTACGCCGAAAGTCGCGGGTTCGATTCCCGCTCAAGTCAAACATTTGTGTGCATGAACATGGATGTTTGTCTTGGTCTGGGTGTTTCTATGTATAATATGTATGTATTTACAAAAAAAAGTATATATGTATGTTTATCCATTATCTAGTACCCATAGTACAAGCTCTGCTTAGTTTGGGACTAGATGGTGTTGTGTGAATGTGGTAGAATATTATTATTATTATTCCTCTTTATTACGTCTTTTCTCATGGTAGATTTTTATGCACTTAAATAAATAAAAAAAAAATAACCATATAAAATAGGACCACGGAGACCCACCGATATCGGGTACAGGGACCAAGCTACCGGTGGTTAGGGCTCCAGAGAGAGGAACCTCCGAACTATGCGCGTCGTGTCCAACAATACTGCCTTCTGTATAGAGGACTTGATCCAGCCGTCTAACGAGAGCCTCTTGAGATGGTGGTCGAGGCTCTTGGCAATGAGACCATTAACTGACACGACTATCGGTACAATGATCGCCGAGTCCACATCCCACATGTCGACAATCTCGTGAGCTAGGTCCAAATACTTGATTTCCTTATCTTTTTTGGCTTTCACGAGATTCTCGTCATGGGGAATAGTAACATCAACGATCATTGCAAGGCGTTCTGATCGATCTATCACCACAATATCGGGCTTGTTAGCCACGATAGTCCTATCGGTGATGATAGATCGATCCCAGTACATAGTGGCACGACCATTTTCGAGAACTGGATCGGGCACATACCTGTAGTACGGTACTTCAAGGGACGATCCTGGCTACTTGATTGTGCCTGTGCAAGTATTCGCCGTTGGCAAGAAGAGAACAACCGGAAACTATATGTCTGAGGGATTCGCCGGGCTGGTGACACGCCCGACATATGTCAACAGTCCCATCCTTCAGAATATACGGTAGTTGTTCGTCATGACAACTTCGTCCATAATTGCACAAACAAAACCTTCGGTCTCTGCAAATAAATCACCAAACCGTAGCCAGGCTACTGATGACATGAGGTCTACATCGGGCCCATGCAAGGCCCGATAAAAACGTTCATGCAACTCTTTGCCTTTCCATACTTCCCTGCGCTCTTCAGTACTAAGTACAACAGGTTTGCGCCAGCTCTCTTTTGCCAGACCCAACGGGGTAAGTCCGTTGTCTACAGCAACAATATCACGATGCACACCCGTATCAGCCTTAAGAAAATATTCTCTAAGATTGTACACCTCGCGGTTGTGGAGCTCCTTAGCACTTAAGAAACCACGACCACCACATTTCCGCGGGATGTACAACCTCATTACTGATGACCGCGGGTGATGCATCCGATATTCAGTCAATAGACAACGGACCTTTCTGTCCAGGGCTTCCAGTTCTGATTGAGTCCATCTGAGTATGCCGAAGGAGTATGCTAAGACTGGCATGGCCCAACCATTATAGGCACGTACCCTGTTGCCGCCTGATAAAAAACTTCTCAGTATTTTCTTCAGGCGGCCCAAGAAGCGCTCCCGCAATGATTGTTTCATGGCAGTCTCTGCAATACCTAAGGCCTGCGACATACCCAGATACTTGTAGGTCTCGGCCGCAGATAGAGATCTAAGTTGTGTGGAATCTGAAAGCTCTATACCCTCAGATTCCACAATCCCACCTCGTTTTACATGCATGACCGCACATTTACTCACACCAAATTCCATCTTGATAGAATTACTAAAAGTTTCAGTTACTTTTAGTAACGCTGTCAATTGGAAAGTGGAGGGGGCAATTAACTTCAGGTCATCCATATAAAAGAGGTGGGAGATAACTTGACCCCTACGCTGCAGCCGATAGCCTAACCCAGAACCCTCTAGCAAAGTGCTGAGAGGATTCAGAGCTAGACAAAACCACAAGGGACTCAAACTGTCACCCTGGAATATACCCCGTTCGATCTTAAGAGGAGCACCGCAATCGCGAATCTGCCGACATCCTGGATAGCGTAGGACCGTACTCCACTGTCCCATACATGCCTTCAAGAAGGCGCATAGAGTTATATCGACTTTATATAACTCCAGCACCCTCAAGAGCCATGTATGTGGCACGGAGTCGAAGGCCTTCTTGTAATCTATCCAGCATGTCGCCAGATCCTTTCGGTTGCGGCGCACCTGCTGGCTAATGGCCATGTCAAAGAGGAGTAGCTCTTTTGTACCACGGGCCCCATTCTTACATCCATTTTGAGCCACTGACATGATGTTATTATTTCTAATATGTGATAACATCTTTGTCCTCAAAATGGATGTAAGAAGTTTATATATAGTCGGTAGACACGTAATTGGTCTATAATTTTTGGGGTCCGTGGTACAACCTGACTTAAAGAGCAGGTGAGTGAGACCAGTTGTCATAAAAGTTGGGATCGAGCCCGATTCCAAAGATGCCTGGAATTGGGATGCCAACCGAGCATGGGCACTACGTAGCCACTTCAACCAGAAATTGTGCAGTCCGTCCGGTCCCGCTGATTTCCAGTTAGATAACGAACGGACTGCACAAGCTACATCTGTTGTTTCTATGGCTACGCGCTGCATTTGGGGTATTCCCTCACATGCTCGCTTAACATCCCCAAACCAATCACCTTCAGTGTGGCTAATGGGCATCGACCAAATGCTGCGCCAGAAAGCGTTCGTTGCCTCAACATCTGGCAGACGCCCATCATCCACACCTGAATTGGTTCGCTCCCAACTTCTATATACCCACCTTTCATCTTTTTGGAATGCCCTATTCTGGGCGTATCGGTCCACCCGCTTTTTGTACCGTCTTATACGGTTTGCCCACGCACAAACTTTTTGCTTCAGGTAGTCAATGCGTTCTGTGACTCGTGACTCGTATTCTTGGCGACTAAGGCCCGTGCCAGAGAACGTCCGAGTCACAAAACGCATCACTCTCGGTCTTGTATTGCCCGACCTGAAGCAAATTAGCTTTCCGATGAGCGCCCTGGTCTCAGCGATACAACGCTCAATCCTGCACTGCCAGGCCGGTACAGCATTAATATAATAACTTTTACTTTATTCAATAAAATAAACGTCACATGTTACATAGGAAAAATATTACAGTAAAAATAATTAAATTAAATTTTATAATTCATTATAATGTATGCGATAAGTGCCTTTGTTAAATTGTGGTACATTGATGCGTAGTTACTTTATTTATTACGGTAATACATTATATTTGATATAAATAGCTATTTTAATGTTTACCTGAACTAGGCTTTAACACCTGTGTTTCAGGAAAAAATCTTAAATAATAATAATAAAGGGCTATATTTTAACATAATAATAATAATAATCATGAACTGCCAATATGTAATAGAAAGTAGACTTAATATTATGATTTGTTGTAACTTAGCGTAGGTACTTACACACTATTTTATTACAGTAAGCAAATGCTCTGTATCAGAGTAGGTCATTGTCATTAGGTGTTTTGTAACAACAAGATGACACTGCTTATAACTTATGCTATATAAATCTAAGGTTTTATTTAATTTATTATATAGGAAAGGTCCGAGGAAAGCAAAGAATCTATTTACATAAACATGTTTACCTATAGGTTTGGTGCAGACTAGATCTTTCCGTCTTTTGCCTGATGGGATTGGTGTATAAGGAAGAAGGGTGTGTTGTTTTAGGATGGTGCGTAGAATAAATAATTGGCGCATTGGTTCGAGGGGCAGAATTACTACCATTTGGTATTTTAATACCTGCCACTCGACACGCTGTAACAGCCGCACAGTACAGAATCGAGTGGGTATCGCTAAGATCTTCACTATTGTCTAAATACGTGGACAATAGTGAATCCAGGGCACACACCAGCGCTATATTTTTCTTGTGCGTGGGCAAACGTGGTAAGCGGGGCCTATCTGCTCTATTCACAAAACGATACTCCCGAATAGTGCATTCCAAAGTACTCCTTAATTCATTTATGTACTGGGTACTTACTTGTGTATCCCTACTATGCACCTCTTCAACAGTCCTTTGCGTTGTGACAATATTTGAAACTTGTGTATCGCTACACGTAGAAGAAGTGATAGGAGGGCTACGTTGTAAGCCAGAGCGTAGCCTCTCAAGTGCGTCGTTATCCAGCAGGCGGCATCGCTGGATAGCCCGCACTTGATCCGACAGTCGCTGTGCCGAAACGTTGACAGCCGGTTCCAAGCCCTGAAACAGAGGCAGCATGCGGTCACGATACGCCGTAAGGTTGGAACCTCCCTCTGTAGCCACAAAATATGCCCGCATGACGTTTTCGTTCATGGATTTAGTCCATTTCATGCGGTGCACATTACCACCGGCAGCGGGGGCCCTGTTCGAAACCGGTGGGTCTTGGGGTCCCAAGCGTAGCGGTAGCCGGCCTCTCCCACAGCAGCGTACAGGTGTTGGCGACGTCGGCGGGGAGAAATACTCGTCGCTCGACGAGCTCGACGCCTCTGTGATTGCCGACAACTCTGTTGTAGGTGCCGGCGGCTGCGAGGCGGAGCTGAGCGACGAGTCCGGGGGTGTATTACGTGCAGCAGCAGCTCTAGCCCTCGTCAACATCTCATTTCCTCGTTGTATTTATATTATAGTGTTTATTTACAATTTTCTTTGTTGATATGTCATTGACGTTAGTTATCATCTTGAATGTTTTGTAGATACTTTTCTTAATTAATTAAATGGTTTCTTGATTTTGGTTTCTTGATTTAGTAATATGTTTATCATGTATAGAAGTCCTGTTTGTAGTAAAAATATATATATATAAATATATATGAATCCCAAACTTTGATATAAAACAAATAATAATTAAGGCCGGCAACGCACTTGTGACTCCTCTGGTGTTGCGGGTGTCCATGGGCGGCGGTAATCGCTTAACATCAGGCGATCCGTCTGCTCGTTTGCCCCCTATTCCATAAAAAAAAAAAAAAATAATATAAATATTCGAGGAAAAAATGTATGTCGTCTTGTTGACGTGTTCATAAAATAATAATAATAATAATAATAATAACCTGGCAACACTAAGGTTGACAGTACATTCATGGAACAATTTTTCAATTTTATTTATTTTTACAAGTACTGAGATACTATTTCAGATAAAACAGTTACCACTAAATAATTTCGTAAGAAACTCAATAGATAAATAGAAACCTTTTTCATAAATACACGAAGAAAATATATTAAGAGACATGAAAATTTTGCTGACAGCTGACATCCGTCATCATCTCATAAAATGTGTTATAAACAATAACAAATAACAAGAATGTACTATGTTAACACGGGCTAAGGCAGCACGAGCACGCTCATCACCCCCGGACTCGCTGCTCTGCTCCGCCTCGCAGACGCCGGCAGCCGCATCGGCGGCGCCGGCCAGTGGAGAGGCGTCGAGCTCGTCGAGCGAGTATTTTTCCCCACCGACGTCGCCAACACCTGTACGTCGGCGGGGGAGAGGCCGGCCACCAGCATGCTTGGGATCGCGTGACCCACCGGCCACGAATAGGATCCCCGCTACCGGTGGTAATGTGCAGCGTATGCGTTGGACTCGTCAAATAAACGAAAACGTCATGCGCGCATATTTTGCGGCTACAGAGGGAGGAATTAACCTCACAGCGTACCGTAACAGAATGCTGCCTTTGTTTCAGGCCCTTGAACCAGCTGTTAATGTTTCCGTGCAACGACTATCAGATCAAGTGCGCGCTATCCAGCGATGTCACTTGTTGGATGACGAGGCACTTGAGCGGCTACGCTTGGACGCTCAGTGTAGCTATGTTGTCCCTACCTCTTCTGACACTGTACCAATGGTGGACACAGAATCAATACAACATTTTGAGGAGGAAATGGATAATGTAGCTATAAATGTGAGTACCCAGTACACTGATAATTTGAGGAGCGCTTTGGAGGATGCGTTACGGGATTATCGTTCCACACCGCCAGATCATCGGCCACGTCTGCCACGACTGCCCACGCATAAAAAAAACCTAGCGCTGGTGTGCACCCTGGACTCAATGTTAGCTAATTATTTTAGTGACAGCCGGGACCTAACAGATACGCATTCAATTCTGTACTGCGGTGCTACTGCGGTATGTCGCGTAGCAGGGGTCAAGTTTATGAATGATTCTGTTACGCGACCAAAACCGAAAAAACCAGCATGGCAGTGCAGAATTGAACGACGTATAAATGAGACTAGGGTGCTCATCAGCAAGTTGATATGCTTCAGTTCGGGTAATCAACGCCCGCGGGTGATGCGTTTCGTGAGACGTGCGTTTTTGGGGACTAATATTAGACCTCAAGAATATATTACACGTGTCACGGAGCGCATCGACTTTCTAAAGCAGAAAGTTTATGCGTGGGCAAGTCGTCTTCGCAGATACAAGAAGCGTGTGGAAAGGTATTCCCATAATCGTATGTTCCAAAGTGATCAAAAGTCTGTTTATAGAACTTGGGAACAATCAGACCAGTGTATGGGTGATAGCGATCGGCCGGAGGATGCCGAGGTTATAGCCTTCTGGCGTAATATCTGGTCATCGCCTGTTGCCCATACAGAGGGTGATTGGATGTGTCAAGTAGAGCGAGCATGTGAATCTATAGAGAGAATGGAAGCTGTAAATATTGAAGCTGCAGACGTAGCCAATGCCATACGTCCGGCGTCAAACTGGAAGTCACCGGGGCCGGACGGACTACATAACTTTTGGCTAAAATGGCTTCGTAGTTCACATGCTTGCTTGGCTTCACAGTTTCAGTCATCCTTAGAGTCTGGATTGTTACCAAGTTTTATGACTAAAGGCATTACCCACTTGCTCTACAAGTCGGGTAGCACCGCGGGTCCCACCAATTACAGGCCAATCACGTGCCTACCAACTATATACAAATTATTTACGTCCATTCTGACAAAGAAAATTAATGTACACATATCTGACAATAAGATCATGTCAGTATGTCAGAATGGATGTAAAAGTGGGGCCCGCGGTACTAAGGAGCTTCTCCTCATAGACATGGCCATTAGCCAACAGGCTCGCCGTAGCCGAAAGAGTCTGTCCACATGCTGGATAGACTACAAGAAGGCCTACGACTCTGTGCCTCATTCATGGCTTCTGAGGGTGCTGGAATTGTATAAAGTAGATACAAATCTATGCACCTTCATGAGGTCATGTATGGGGCAGTGGAGAACGGTTCTTCATTATCCAGGGTGTCGACAGGGTCTCGGAAACGGCGACCCTATTAAGATAGAGCGGGGTATCTTTCAAGGTGACAGTCTGAGTCCCTTGTGGTTTTGCCTAGCCTTGAATCCCCTTAGCACATTGCTGGGAGATTCGGGGCTTGGTTACAAGTTGCGCAGGAACGGTCAAAGTATATCTCACTTGTTATACATGGATGATCTGAAATTATTTGCATGCAGTGAGTCCCAACTGACAGCGCTACTGAGGGTCACTGAAAACTTCAGCAGTTCTATCAGGATGGAATTTGGTGTAGACAAATGTGCAGTTATGCATGTAAAACAAGGCAGGATAGTGGAATCTGATGGAGTACATCTATCAGATTTCACTCAGCTTAGATCGATCCTCGCAACTGATACCTACAAATACTTGGGTATGTCGCAAGCCTTGGGCATCAACGAGACAGACATGAAACAATCGTTGCGGGTGTGCGCTTCTTTGGTCGCCTGAAAAAAGTCCTGAAGAGTCTTCTTTCAGGCGGCAACAAGGTGCGCGCCTGTAACGGTTGGGTCATGCCATTCTTGATGTACTCTTTCGGCATACTCAAGTGGACTCAGACCGAACTGGATGAGATTGATAGGCGAGTCCGTTCACTGTTGACCACATTTCGAATGCTTCACCCACGTTCGTCTGTAATGAGGTTGTACATCCCGCGGAAGTGTGGGGGCCGAGGGTTTCTAAACGCTAAGGACCTACACAACCGCGAGGTGTACAACCTTAGGGAATATTTTCTTAAGCGTAGCGTGGATGTGCATCGGGATGTGGTTGCAGTTGATGGTGGCCTCACCCCGCTCTCATTGGTGAAAGAGAACTGGCGCAGGCCTGTAGCTTTAGGCGTTGACGAACGCAGGCTTGTATGGCAGAGCAAGGAGCTGCATGGTAGATTCTATCGGGCCCTTCACGGACCTGATGTGGATCTACCAGCTTCTGTGGCCTGGCTACGTTTCGGTAATCTCTTCGGGGAAACCGAAGGTTTTGTCTGTGCAATTGCAGATGAGGTTATCAAGACGAGAAATTACCGGAGATATATCATGAGGGACGGCACAGTAGACCTATGTCGGGCTTGTAATCGACCTGGTGAGTCCCTCAGACATATAGTCTCCGGATGTTCTCGTCTTGCTAATAGCGAGTGAGAGACACAACCAAGTAGCCAGGATCATACATCAGCAACTGGCTCTGAGGTACAGGCTTGTGGACGTCGAAGTGCCATATTACAAGTACATCCCTGAGCCAGTTCTCGAGAATGGTCATGCAACACTGTACTGGGATCGATCTATTGTCACAGATAGGACTGTTGTTTGCAACAGGCCTGATATTGTGATAATAGATCGATCAGAGCGCCGCGCAATGATTGTCGACATCACTATTCCACATGACGACAATCTCGTGAAAGCAGAAAAAGACAAACAAGAAAAATATTTGGACTTGGCTCACGAGATTGTCGATATGTGGGATATTGATTCGGCAATCATTGTTCCGATAGTTGTGTCCGTTAATGGACTTATAGCGAAAACCCTCGAACGCCATCTAGAGAGGTTGAAATTAGGCAGCTGGGTCAAGAGTTTGATGCAAAAGGCAGTAATTCTGCAAACGGCTCGCATTGTGAGGAAATTCCTATCTCTGGAGCCCTAACCACCGGTGACTTGGATCCTATTCCCGTCGTCGGTGGGAATCTATTTTTATATTTTTAAATGTCATTTTTTTGGAATGTTATATTTAAAAATGTAAAAAATAGGAAAATTATGTAAATAAAGAGAATAATAATAATAACAATAATAAAGATTGGATTTCCAAGAGTGCCCGCAGGACTCTCAACTCTGGCTTGCCTTGGTCGGCCGGCCAGATGGAAGCCGCAAGAGCTATTAGCTCGGGGGTGGAAGTGTCATTCTCAAGGGCGTAACTACGGGGAAACCCGCTCCGGGCCTCCGTTGTCACGAGACCCGTGATGGCGAAACCGGTGCCGCACCGCTCGACACCCCTAGCCACTCGCACCTGTGTTGCCCTCTGGCTGCCTTTATAGCAGAGTTTGTTTGCTTTGGGCGGCTGTTTTGAGAGGGCCCATCTAGTGAGTTGGCGAGTCACCACCTGCCACGCGGACGGATGCTATAGGAGTATCACTGGCAGGTGCCGTTTTTTATCCATAGTATCATTATTACCAGTCCATTTAACACCCATCCCCATAAACCAGTAAATTAGACTCCACATCATTGCAATAGTCCTACATTTGCTGCGGCTAGTCCATAGCTGTATTCAGTAGTGCAGTTGTGGAGGCTCAGCGGCATGTGTTCCATCCCATTTTAGATTAAAGTTCTCTACGGGCCTCTTCACGTTGGATCCATATCCCCGTGTAAGCCTCCCAAAGGACCGGTTATTCTTCTAACACCATGTTAGAAGAATAGCCGTGAAAAGGAGACAATAATAATAATTATTATTATTATTATTCCTGTTTATTACGTCTTTTCTCATGGTAGAATTTTATACACTTAAATAAATAAAAAAAATTTAACCATATAAAATAGGACCACGGAGACCCACCGGTATCGGGTACAGGGACCAAGCTACCGGTGGTTAGGGCTCCAGAGAGAGGAACCTCCGAACTATGCGCTATTGTTATTATTATTATTATTATTATTTAGCTTTCCCAGGGTAGAATTTAGTCGTCTGAGTCAAAGCCAAAATGTTGTCAAATGTAGTTAGACCTGCGCGCGGACTCTTTAATCCATCCGTTCCAAATGTCCAAACCAACGCAACATTCCTTTTTCAATCTTTGTTACACTTGTTCATCATATAGAAATAAGTCTAGTGTTATATCTCTCTCCGTGCTTTACAATACAACTTAAAGAACAATGGCAGAATTCGGTCTGGGTTTGTTGTGGCGACCTTAAACTTCATATGAACAAAACAAATTGTTTTTATTTTCTACGATTTTTAATATTTTCACTTTGTCTCGTTAAAGCTGGAGTATTTTATGATGATAAAAAGCATACCGATTGATTACGAACTAGGTACCTACTTTATTATTTGATTGTTGCCATAGACAATGGTGTGACAGGAATAGACGAGAGTGCTATTGATCCGTATCGATTATTAAAATATAATTATTAAAATACAGTTATTTGATCTTTAATTAAGATCAATCTTTAATTATCTTTAATTATATCAATAAGCTAATAATTTTTGAAGCAAAACAACTTTTAAATCAAATAAAAACGTCAAAGCATCGTTTTAATGTTGTATCGATTTCACATAAAATCGATTTAAAATGTGCAGCTCTGCTTTTGTCTTTGGATGTGACAGTTAGATGCTACAGAATACTTCTGCGTTTTGATGTCAATCTGACATTATTTCATTTGATAATTCAAACGTACCTACATTGTTCATTCTTAACTAAAAACTAAAACATCGATATCTTGTTTTTCCGGGTTTCCCGAGTGAAAATAGAATCATTTTAGACTCTGTTACTTACGCCGATTTTTTTTAAATATTTTTTATTACTGTGCGCTTCAATTTAATTTCAGACATTTCGATGTATGGAGATCTGCCATAGTCCTTTACAGTGTAAAATCAACTCACACATGAACATTAGTTGAAGCTGTATAACAGTGTTGGAACAGTGCCATAGATATCCGAGAGATATGCCTTCACTGCGTAATAGTTTAGTATAGTAGTGTCACTGCTTGCCATGTATTGAATTTGTATTTATCATAATATGCAGTTACTAAGTGACATTATGAAACGATGGCACATGTGTATAAGCCAACATTGGCATTTCACGCCAGCTCGGCATATATCCGTATATCATGTTACAGCTGAAATAAATGTATTCGATTTTTAAAGATATCAAATGTCAGCGTAGTGTATTTGGTGCATTTCAAGTACATTTTCCCATGCCTCATTTCTAGTCTCTGTTTCTCTCTCTCTCTCACTGACCACTATTTCCATGACTTTGCTCTTGCTTCCAAAGCGCCTTCAAGACATTTTTTTAAATTTCTTTAAAGAATGTGCCTTTCATAATCTGAAAAATATCTGGCCTTCCTCAGTTATTTGAACACCACTTCTCGAATATCCAAACCGATAACTCACAGTCATCTGCGCTTTGATAACGCAGTAATAAATAAACCATATCTTTATCCGTAGCCTGGCTCTCTGCTCATCCACGAACAATAGCGTGCAGATAAAATATCCGAAAGGTAACCAGTTACGTTCAGAAACGAGAATCCAATGAGCTAAATGTTTGCCATTCCAAATGCACATTCTAAAATTTGAAGTTCCAATTTTAAAACACGGAATCTGACGTATATAGGTATGTACGTGATGTTTGAATCAGGGATCTGGTTTTGCTATGTGGAAATATGTGGATGGAATTAATTTATTTTCTATCGTGCAAGTGAGATACTTACGAATATAATTATTGAATTAATATGGTCAGTGTATTGGCTTCTGTCTACATTTCCAGATCACTGTCATTTTTTTTAAAGAGAGCTCTACAGTGTATATTGTAAAGACAAACATTCAAAGACTACAAACAACACCCAGACTCTGAACAAAAGTTTATGTATCATACAAAGTGTTGTCTCGCGTGGGGATCGACAACAGTCGAGGCAGGCTTAAAGAGCGCTGCGGCCGCTTTAACCAATACGCCGACGACGGTGCAGTCAACATTTCTCGAAATTGCAGTCAGTACATGCTTCTATTTCTCTAAAAGAAAGCACAATTACGTTAGCCATGATTTAACAATTAAAATGAAAGCCACAATTGCCACACAATACAAGTCAGTACCTGGATAGCATAGAAAAAATACTATTAAAAAAATTGGTTGCCTGTAAAGTCGGTACACGGGCGAAAGTTTTACGTGACAACGACTTTGAGTGGTAAAATAATTTTAATGTGAATATTCATTCGTATAGTAGGAAGAAGGATGAAAGACGCGTGCCTTTCACTTTTTATGTCTGTCTCTCTCGCTCTTAGGCGGGACGCGTGCCTCTCACTCGCTCTCATTGTGAGCGCATAACGTGAGCGGAGCGTAACGCAGTTTCTTGAAGTGTCACCCGGCAAACCAATTTATAAGACGTTGTCACGTCAAAAACAAACTGAATCAGAGATCATGCACTTTAATCCTCTATCAAATAAAATAATCCTACTTCATCCAAATGTTGGTTCGAAGAAATAATGACGGCGCATGCGGACCTTCACAATGGAACAATAAAACCAAATGCAACGCAGAATTTGAATTTAGAACAGCCAGCTATCAATATTTTTGAACGAAAAACTTTTGAGTCGCTACAAAGCATTCTATCGTTCCCAATTTAAATTCTTGTGAACGTTCAATAACGGTTTATGTTACGAATCTATTTGAATCGTTTGTCTGAGTGACGTCCTAATTCTAAAACGTATGGTTTTATGCGCCAGTTCCAGTTTTCGTGGCTAAGCAAACTTTTACGCGAGGCTGATAATAAACTGTTCTATTCTATTTTTGAATTTAGTTTATTTAAATATTAGCTCATTCATAAGCTAGAATGGTGCAGAAAAAGGAGATATTCTTATAATTTTGTGGTTATTTCATAGTTTATGTTTTTGGTCCATCGTAACGTTCTCGATGTGGGTTTGACTCCATTATGAGCAGTTTTTCTTATACGTCTGATACTTAGATCAAGTATAAAAAGGCAGATATTGCTATATCCTAACTACACGCATCGAAACGCCAACACATCATTCAATTAAACCTGTTAAAAAGTGGTCTCGCTTTTTATTGTCAGTGAGTCATCTAACTTATTTTACTTGATCTGTGGTATGAGCGTATACTGATTTACGCTCCTTTATTTTCTTTTCTTTCGCCATGACTTATTTTTTTATTTGCCTGAGGTATAAGCAATTCAATTTTCAAGTCTATAAGACCGCATATACTTCCATGGTTGACACCAAGGGTAACAATTAAACTGGGAGACGATTAGGCTCGAAAGAAGCCGGCACCGACCGCAATAAAGATAAGCCGAAGATAACATCGTGAGAAGGAATTAAATTAGTGGGACCCGATAGTAGTTTGCTATCGGGGTGTAAAATGTATTTTATGTGGACTAAGATCGGTATTGGGTTTAAGGTCTGTTGATGCGCTGAATTAATCTTGAAATCGTGAAATGCCAGAAATCGTTAGTCATAGACATATTAAAGCTTCTATACCAATATTATAAAGCTGAACAGTTTGGCTACCTCCGTGGTACAGAGGATAGCGTATGCGACTACTGATCGGAGGTCCCGAGTTCGATTCCCAGGTCGGGCAAAAGTGTTACTGGGTTTTTCCAAATTCTCAGTAGCAGCTCGGTGTCTGGTGATGTGCCCGGCAACGGCAATAGGCTCGCCATCTATTACGTGGGACTTAAAAATTCATGTCGAAATGTGGGTCTAATATTACACCTCTACCTACCCCTTCGGGGATACAGGCGTGATAATATAAAAAAATAGAAGTACAAGATACATGGTTACGTAAACTATAATTTTGAGAAGCTAAACTAAACTGTTCAAATTATAATTTTTGAAAGTCCTTAAACGATTCAGCAATGAACATACAATTTATAAACTTTGTGTTTTGATAAATTATCCAAAACTGAAGTAACTTTGTAATTGAATGCTATGTTTATGCAAAGAGTTATTATTCTCATCCTCATCAGCCTGTATCAGTCCACTGCTGGACGTAGGCCTTCCTATAGCGCGCCAATGACCTCGGTCTTTAGCTTTCCTCTTTCAGTCCCTGCTGTGTTAAAACCGTCTCGTGGGCACGAGCCCTGAGAGTTTTCTTTTATACGAGTGTGTCGAGAGTAGGTATTCGTTTATCCGGCGAGTTATTTCCTATGAATAAGTACGTTATAGATGGCTTTTTATATGGAGACAGTTTCGGCATTAAGGAAAGTAAAGTTGGAAAAGGATATGTTTTTGTATAAGCCTATTGCTGTAGTAATAAATAAGTCTACGGCGTAAGAGGTTAGAGGTGAAATAGAGGTTGGGCCTCACTAAGTTTCACTAATCGAATGAAATGGAAATATAAAGGCTAATCTCTGGTTGCTAGGTTCAGCTTTCCTGGTGCGGGTAGTATTGATTAACGCACGTTATAGGTGCTATATGCTGTAACTATTTTCACTAGTTGATGGGCCCGTATGTGGAATGTTTGATATGAGGAATGTTTGATTTCAACGGCGAAGGATAAGCTCATGATTAATAGACAACGAGAGAGACAGCTATCATGAAAGTCATCATCGTCTTAGCGTGATCCCGGTTGCAACCAACACTTTCCCTTTGGAGCCAGGGGTGCAGTTTTTAGTCTAACCAAATATGACAGAAGCTTTTCCACTGAGCGATTGCCGTCTATCGTCTACAATCCAAGGACAGGATATAATAAAAGTATAGTTTTATTAACGTACAATATCACTTTCTATGCGAATTAGAGCTCAGTCAAGCGTGGCTTTCAAAGAACGTAAAGAACTCAGCTAGTAAAAACCTCAGTATTCAAGCAACAGAATATATTATTTCCTTCCTAAAATATGACGCCAAGCGCTAAATACCGAGGCCATAGATCACAGAGGAGTTTCATACACCAATAAACGTAACTTTGCGCAGTAACTGCGTAAGGTAAACAAACAGTTGATTGCCTAGCTGCGGTTTTAAATCATACAACTTGTGAATAAAAGTTGTAAAGTGTGCAAGTTACCCTGTTACGCGGGACTGATGTTGTTTTTATATTGGAGTGCGTGCATCGGGGTCTTTTTATTAACGTTGCTAACAGCACTAGGGGCGTGCGAGGAAAATAGATTTTTAAAATATGGTTGACTATTTTGTTGCTTTGTATTACTTTTTGTTTATATGGTAGAGATCTGTTGAGGTCAGCTTCAAAGAATTAACACGTTGTATCTTCTCAGAATATTGAAATGAAAGTATTCGTACTTCACCTATGTATGTGGGATCATTCACAGCTAGCGAAATATATGATTAGCTGGCGCTAAGCATGATATTTTTACATGTCAATAGTAAGCCTCTGCATGGCATGCTGATGCTACTATACTTAATCATCTTGACCGTTCGGTCTCCTATCGTTTTCAAGGTAATATGCATAACTTTTTCTTATTAACTTGTTATTTGTCGTTGCTCTGTGCTTCTGAGGACATGTTAAACCGTGGGTTAAGTCTGTCATAACGATATCTGACAGCCGTAACGAGAGTCAGTTCCATAAAATGTCCTGCCAGCGTAGAGTACGGAATATATGTATTTACCTATCGATTTATGCAGAGGTCAGATTGCAGTCTTCTGTAGTCAGCAAAGCTAGTAAATATTCTGTCTTCAAGCAAACAACAAAACGGACTTTAAGCTCTATGGCAAAGATCTTGAATCAGCACCTATAACCCACCCACCTATATATTATCATCATGCACGAATAAACTATGCACCATGATAATATTTGCACTGACATGATGAAATATGGCTATTACAATAAGCTAGGATTGCCTAAACCTTGGATGGCGGCTGGTCTAAGAATTTTTTTTTATTAATGACATTTTATTAATAGGTAGGGCTCTTTTACAATATAAAGGTTTAGTGCCAATCAAATTCCCAACCATTGTCGAGTATACGCGACTTGCTGTAAACATTTCCTTAGCAAATATTATTTAAAATTTGCCGTCAACCACGCAAATGAACAGTGACATGTCGTTGCTCTCCTTTCGCTTATAGAAATAACAAACAACTTCCTCATTTACAACGCCAGTCTACCTAGAATATTAGAATTTCAAGTTGCACAACACATCGAAAACCCCAGATCATTAATTCTAACGACCTATACCGACTTATTTTTATACCAACTTATTTTTCTACCAACTTCAACTAACAACGGGATGTTTTGAGAGAAAGGTTCCTCAATAACAGACAGTTTGACGTCAACACAAAGGTTTAATTATCTGTTTAGCATGGAAACACCACTGGAGCCACTATAATGGAACCAAAGTGTACTTATTAGTACGGGCGAAGCATAAAGTAGTAGGAAAATAATGGAGGTTCTACGCAGGACGGTTTGATCGTGGTAAGAGTATCCGGTTATTGTGATAGGTTACAACGCGTGTTTTGTGCAGTTTGAAGTTTGGTTTGTCGATGTGTGTAAAAATCGAATTTATTGCTACATTCATTACATCCATGTATCTACAGGTAAAAAGAAATTGTTTTATTAGTGTCACAGTTTTGCAATAAGTAATGTTCTGTGCCTGTGTGAACCTTCTGTTGTAAACTTTCAGTCCGGTACCTCGGTGCTTTTTTTTAAGCCATAAACAAACAAATTTGTAAGTCTGCTAGGGGGTACCGTATTCCCCGTAATACACAACAGAATAAGAGAAAGATAAGTTTTGTTAACTAAGTTTTGATAGAGATGTAACAAGTCAAAGTATTCTTGCATTTTATAATCAAAGGATAGTAACAACGTGTGTTATCACTCGTCACGTAATAGTACATCCGAATTGATGGTAAACGATTTACTTAATAAAAAAAAAATATTACTGGATCATACCTTTGCCGGACCGCTCCAAACCGCCAAGTGTACAACTTCTTACGAAATGTGCCTTGCATACAATAACACTGGCCACATTAAAATTCATGAAGAGTTTTTTGTAGAAAATAACAACAGCAGCAGCAGAATATAATAACTTTTTTTCTAATTTTTCTTCCTCTTTTCTGCGTCGGTTTTAAAGCTAAATATTTGATGCTACTCATTTGTAGGGAGCTCAATTTTTTTGCGTGAAACGTCTAGACATTTTTATGATGCCTGCTAAAATATGGCTTAAATCTTGTGTAACTAGGCCATATTTCGTTTGAAGAAAATGAGGCCATCCTTTTATAAGCTGTGTTGTTCAATCGAGTGGAAAATTCTGAAGCCGAATGAAAAGATTTAACCTACATCTTCTATTAATATTATAAAATGGAATATTTCGTTTGAATGCGCTTGTATCAGATACGTCTTACTTGAAAACTATTACAATAGTGTATTTAACCAGGAGCTTAAATGATACAAACGTTCATACTATGAGGTATAAGTCCAGAGCAGTAAACTATAATGAAAAAAATGCGTGTGAAACCACGGGCAAAAGTTAGCATTTAAAACTATTTCTTGATCATTTGTTATGGTAGTTTAATAGTTTCTGGAAAACGCATTTCTACTCCTTGTTCGCCTGTGCTTATGTCCGTTTTGACGCATTACTGTCATTTGAAAGCGGCCGATATTAGTCATACGATGCTTATAATTATAGCCGTAGCATTGATTTTTTACCGACCTCCGTCCATGGCAATGTAAAATTGCTATACGTTCTCTAATCAGAACTATATGGTTATATTTATGGTTATAAGCTTGCTTGCTAGCAATCTTTGAAGTGTGAGGTAGGCGCCCAACGTAGGACTTGTTGTTTAGGATGCCACACTGCGTGCAGTCTTTGGTAGTAGATTCTTAAGCCTATAACTTCATGCTTTCCACGTTTTATTTTGTTTCATGTGTGTCCTTTGAGTCCGTTAGTTTAACTTTTGTAAAGACTGCCGATGTATAAAATGTATAGCTAGTGCAAGCATTATCATTACAAATATGGCACTTCACATGTCCTTCATTTACTACAAACTTTTTTTAAATATCAATTTTCAATAGTCAAACATCACCCTTAGTTTAATTCATATTTATATAACACTATGTTCAATGATTTTAATATTGTGTCACCATGTACAGTCAGCCAAATATCTTGTCAACTGCCCTAGTGACGGTGTGCCTGTTACGTCAAAATCACGTCGCGCCAATTTTCTACAACCTGACTGTCTTCATTTCCGGAGGGGACGACGTCCGACTATTGTTCAGACACCCTACCGACTGCGTGTATTTGATACTTGATATCATTTGAATTGATTTGACTTTTTGTTGAAGATTTTGGTATCAGTTTTATTGGATTAGGATGGGATGGGATGGGGTGTCAATCGGAACTCCTAAAACCTCTCTTAAATTTCCTATTATTAATAATGTAAATCATGATTTATAATTGACAATTTATTTTTTCTGATGCAGTGGAAAGTGTCATACTTTTTTACATACATACAACAAACCATGCTTCATTAAAATTATCCTGGTATTAGCATCCGTTACTAAAAGCGGTTAAACGTTTGTATAAAATGTCACACGGCATAAAACTCACAAAAGGAACTTGTTATATACAAAGATCGGATTACTTATAACTTATAACATTTAATTTTAATATTATGTCCGTGTGGTAACGGATTAAGAATACGGATTGTCATCACCCCATATCATCCCATGGGTGTCGTAAGAGCCGACAGAGGGAGCATATTATGCAGAAAACAGCACTGTAAGAGAAGGAAAACTTGATACAAACCCTATACCAACCCGTTTGGCCAGCGTGGTATAGTAGGCTGATTCCTACTTTCAAAAGAGAGGCCTAGTCCAGCAGTGGACTGTTAAAGGCTGATGATGATGATGATGATTAGATCCCCACTGTCATGAAGATCTTACTCAGTCGTTAGGGGGAGTTAGCTCATTGACACTGGTTGTCATGGAATATCGCTAATAAATCGGGCTTCAACCTAAAACCTTGGATGACAGTCTGTTGCTTTCCCCACTGGACTGTCGCTCACTTACCTACCATAAATATATTTGTTTTCAAATAAAAATCATAAAAACACAATATTTACAAAACAATACGTCGAGCGAAAACTCAGTAGGTACATTTATTTCTACCATTATATGTTTAACTTTCCCTCCAAGAGGCTTTTTCGCGCAATTTGCACAAACATGTCCTCACAAGAACGCTTCAGATGGTACCCTCGGCGACTATTTAACTGGAGAATTAAAATTACTTATCTTTATACCCTGCCTCTTGGGGATAGGCAGGGGAAGCAGATCTCAATGGAACCGCGGCGTGACTGAATTAAAGCAGAATTACGCGTATGTTTTTGTATGTTGATTGGATTGGAGACGATAATATTTCGAAAGATATAGAAGAAACTAGTACCTAGTAAAAATCCAAGTGATTAATTTACACATATCATTATAGAAAAGCAACAAGAAAATAGTTCCGTATTATATAGAAAATATTTTTGTATAATTTAAATGTTTGTCTAGGAACTCCAGAATATATTCCTCAGACTGTAGTTTTGTTTCATATATCTAGATAAACATTTTGATTACAGTGGACAAAATTTAGTTTAGTTGTGACCACATGACAATGCTTTTCTTTCAGTGGGTCGTCGGTAAAAATGATAGCAAAATTATACTAATATATAGGCTGTCGGTAGCCTTGGTCACCATGGTCTGTCATGCAGCAGGAGCGCGGGTCGTATTTCACGACACGCCAACCTCAACGACATTCTGCGCCGTGCTCTTGTCACCGCTGGCGTTCCAGCCCAACTTGAACCTCAGGGCTTGGCACGCGACGATGGCAAGAGACCGGACGGGATGTCTTTACTGCCGTGGAAGCTGGGTAGGCCTTTGGTATGGGACGCGACATGTGTCGATACCCTTGCGCCATCCCATCTTTCCAGCACAGCAGGTTGTGCGGGCGCTGCTGCTGCTTCAGCAGAGACCCTCAAACGGCGCAAATACGTAAATCTTGTAGGAGATTATGTGTTTGAGCCGTTTGGGGTCGAAACCTTGGGGCCATGGGGTCCAAGTGCGAGATCCCTTTTTAGGGATCTCGCAAAGAGAATGATCGACGGCTCGGGTGACCAGAGGGCTGGCACGTATTTAGCACAAAAGATAAACATTGCTATACAACGAGGCAATGCCGCCAGTCTTCTGGGCACGCTTCCGATTGACTGCGATGCGGATGACTTCCATGACGCCTTCTAAATTTAATTTTAATTTATTTTTCGTATTGTATATATTAAATAGGCTTATTTTAATTTTAGGACATAATTAAGTTGCTTCTTATGTAATATATATAGTTCATTTTGTTTGGAAAATAAATAATCACTAAGATTATGATGATAATAAATATGTACTAATATAGAAATGATTTCTGAAATGTAGCAATGTAATTTGTAAGTTTGCCAGCACGAAAATGTTGTGCATACGTTCTGCGTACATTAATTCGTAAAGTTCATTTGCCAAAACGCTCTGCAGTGTAACGCATTTAGCGCTATAATCGCCAATTAAACAAACAGGCCCTGCTCATCTGTATAAATGCTTAGTTAAAGCGAGAAAGCGAGCATTCCCAATGTGGGCGGTCGTGGATCTCATTCATAGCGGTGTCAAAGCCTGGCCGACTTTAGTTGCGTGTGGTACTGATAAAGATGTGCGGTAGGTAGCTAAATTGTTTACAAGGCAAGTGTCTTATATTTATGATGTCTGCCGAAATAATTTTAATTTCTAGTGCGTAAATTGCTCTCACTTCATCTCTCACCTTAAAACTCGTACATAAATTTGGGCATTATTTTAATCTGCCAGTATATATATAATTGTGTTACTGACTGACTGACTGACAGACACAAAGCTGAAATTAAGCAAGCACTTTCTTTGGGGAGCGTACGTCAGAAGGCATTTTCCGAAATGCCCACAGTATAAGAAGAAAACGGTTAAATTAAAATAAAATGTCCGAGCGATGCTGCGGGCATCATCTAGTGATCGTATAGGATGATGATCTTTATAGTATTTATTTTTTTATAGACTCACGCCTGTATCCCCGAAGGGGTAGGCAGAGGTGTGATACGTTTTTACAACAAAATTCCAGGCAATATTCAGGAACTAAGTATTAATAAATTCAAAGTATTTATTAAACAGAGCTTGTGTTCAAAAGCTTATTACACAGTTAAAGATTATTTAGCAGACAAAAATGCCTGGAATTGAGTTTAAAAATTATTTTGACATTTTGAAATTAGTGACATGATATTTTTATTTACATTTGTAATACTTATATTTTTACATTTTGACATTTTTAATTTGACATTTGTAATTTTATTTATTTTGTTTTGACATTGTTTGATTTGACATTGTTATTTTATTTATTTTCTTTTGACATTTAAAATTACTTAAGTAATATGTTATTATTCATAAATTGACATTCAATAATATTTTCTGACATTTAATAATATTTTCTGACATTTTAAATATATGACATTTTATTGTTTAAATTTTTATTACTTTTAACTTATTGTTTGCAACATGTATTTTACTGTGTATTAGCATGTAAAGTTGTGAGTACGATGTGGGCATTATTAAACATATAAACAAATAGTTGTGGCAACCTGTCTGATGGCTTAGGCTGACATGCTTATGCATACACCTTCTGATGGCGTGGAGGCATAGTGATACAGATCGTGCTGGCTCCCTCAATTAAGGTTGAGCCGTACGATTGCTGTTGAATGCGGGCCATCAGTGGGCCGAGTCAGTCAATAAGCGTCAGATAATTTCCTGCATTGTACTTGCATACTAAACCCTTTTTTGTCTGGACTTTAAAAGATGAAGAAAAGACTAAAGAAATTGAAGTGACAAAAAAAAACAATGACTCTGAGTTTGTTTCGGCCTTTCTTCTCAAGAAGTCATTTAGCTAGGAAAAGCCGGCATCATCTAGAATAGGGTTTTGACATGTATAAGTGTTGTAAACAACCAAAATGCAGAAATAAATATGTCTTTATGTCTTTAATAAAACTCCCACATTTCGCCATGAATTTTTAGGTGCCACGTAATAGGGGGCGAGCCTATTGCCGTTACCGGGCACATCACCAGACTCCGTGCTGCTACTGAGAATTCGGAGAAACCCAGTAACAATTTTGCCCGACTCGGGACTCGAACTCGGGACCTCCGATCATCATGAAAAATGAAATGAAATGAAATGAAAAAATGATTTATTGCTGCCACACCCAGACCCAAGTATTTACATATTAAAATAAAAGAAGGTAAGAACATTAACAAAAATAAAATAAAATATACATATATATCTATACAATACATGGTAAGACCAGGTCGTGGCAGTAATAGGACCCCGTTCAGCATAATACCAGACTTGCTGGCACTGATATTCTACGGGGCCCTACTAGTGAATCACGAAGGTACAAAACAGTGGGTACAAAACACAAGCCAAACATCAATAATTATATTAAACATGTTTACCAGTTACCTACCTAGTGATAACTGATAGCAAAACAAACAACAAAAATACACATAGCACGGGTGCGGGCGGCGCTGGCGGAATGGGCGGAGTCTTCATCGCGTCAACCGACAACAAGAAAGAGACATCAGACAACCGAACAGAACGCTCACCATCAGTCGCATATGCTATCCATTGGACCACGGAGGCAGTCTTATTATGAGTTCTAGCTATTTAAATGGGCAGTATTATATTGTGCAAGCAGTTGTGCCGTTGTAAAAAGCATTAAGTTATGTATGGTAAAAAGTTATAGTATCCTTTCAAAATTCATTGACATTTAAATTATTAGATAATTTCAACTTATGGCTCTACTATGGCCAAAAAATCTAGAGACTTCTAAGAGGTGGGTCGTATAAAGGCATCAAATGTTAAAGTATATTGTTCGTTTTTGTTAATAATAATAATTATAATAAAATCATTTATTTCGAGCATTCACTCATAACACAATTACAACAATTAATCTTATGGACACATTAAAATATCATAGAAACATAATACAATCATTAAAGACAATCGAAGCATTACATTTGTCAGTAATAAAAAACCTAAAGAATTAAACATTATTATTACAAACAAAAAAAAATCCTATACATTATCTTATTATGTCATAAAAATTCGCGGCTTATAATTCATTTCACATCACAGTTTGGAAGTTTTATTTCTTGTTCGCGTCGCGATGCACAGATAACCAGTACCTTAGAATAGGATTATCCCAGTACTCAGACATCGTACCATGAATTGAGTTCTGTGATGAGCGTATCCGATCCCAGAAAGATGCTACCCGGGTTCTCATTATTGCAAAGAAATCAGGGACTCCAGCCGAGGCGAACATGCCCGACGCGCTGCAGTATCGTGGTAATCTCACTAGTATACGAAAAGCGTCAATATATTGTATTCTTATCGTACGATACGCTTTCCTAGTGAAGTTAGTCCAAAGCTGGCATGTATAAAAATTTTGGCAATATGGCCTAAATAACGTAATTTTGGCCTCCTCACTGCATCGCACAAATCTACGCGCAAGCATGTTACACCTAACAGCCAAAGCCCTGCGCTCACGTTCTATGTCATCATCATCCTTTAGAGTATCGGTTAAAATATGACCTAAGTACTTAAACTCACCTACTCTGGCGACGGGTGTGCCGTGTAACAGCACGGGTGGGACATTCTCCGGACCTTTGCGATACTTGAAAACCAGTAATTTTGTTTTGTCAACGTTATATCTAAGACCATGAGATTTAAGAGAATTTCATTTAAGAGGATTTACTTACTACATAACAAGTAACACACATCTTCAGCAGTGTCCAGTATACTAAGATTTCATTTTAAATTTGAAACAGTATAGTATTAGGTGTTTATCTTTGATTCTAAAATTATGTTTGATGCAATACTTTATTTCATTTTATGAATAAAACTTAAACAACAATCTGATTGCACTTTAATCTATACTAGATTGTTCCGGTTGCTACATATATTTACTTTATGTAATACTAGATGATGCCCGCGGTTACACCCGCGTTATTTACGGTTACTGCTCCGCTCCCGTGGCTCATAGCGTGTTGTTATATAGCCTATAGCCTTCCTCGATAAATGGGCTATCTAACACTAAAATAATTTTTCAAATCGGACCTACTGGTCCGATTTGAAAAATAAACATGTTCCTGAGATTACGTTCAACCAAACAAACAAACAAACGCACGTTCAACCAAACAAACAAACAAACAAACTCTTCAGCTTTATACATTAATATAAGATTAGAAACGCCGTCAATCTGATTTCCTCTATAAAGCAATTTCATCCTCCAACTCGAATGGTTGTATTGGCTCTTGATCAAATTTGTATACGATAACCCTGAGCCAAATTGGCCAATCAAAAGTAAAAAAAAAATATCTCGCTACTCGTTGGTTCCATGAAACGTTACGCGTGACCATCGACAAAAATACAAACGCATACAAGTTGATTTGAGAATGCTCTCTTTTTTTTAAGTCGGTTGAAAATGTTTGTTAGAGGTTTATCCAGTCACTATGGCTGTTTTTTGTTAGACTATGTTCAAAATGGTTTTTAGCGTCGTAAGATATTTTAGAGCAGCGGCGATAGCCTAGTGGTGTACGTAACGGACTGCCAAAACGATGGTCTCAGGTTCATTCCCCAGTTACCCCGGACAACTCTGACTTTTCGAAGTTATGTGTGTATTAAAATGTTAATTATCGCTCGCTTTACAATGTGCCCGGTAGATGGCAATAGGCCCGGCCCCTATTACATTGGCATTGAAACATAACTGGTGAAGTGTGGGTGTGTAATACACCTCTGACTACCCCTATGGGGATAAAAAGCGTGAAGTTATGTTATGTTATATTTTTGCTATATTTTGGCTATTCCTACAAGTGATGAAGAAGCTATTTTATTTAAATAATTTACAGGAATTATCTCGCAGATCTGCCAGCTTGGGTGTTGGTTTTCGCGACAGCTTAGGTATGTTTTATTCTAATGTACAAGTATACTCTGATATACCTATAACTGCAAAGTTTTGTCAACATTCATTCAGTAGTTTTATTGTGAAAGCAGGACAATCAAACGAACTTTCGCCTTTATAGCATTAATAATAAGTATAGTAAGAATTACTGTAAAACAGAATACTTTTGTATATTTATTTATTTATAGTCTCACGCCTGTATTCCCGAATGGGCAAGCAGAAGTGTAAATATTACACCCACATTTCACCATGAATTTTTAGGTCCCACGTAATAGGGGGCGAGCCTATTGCCGTTACCGGGCACATCACCAGAATCCGGGCTGCTACTGAGTATTCGGAAAAACCCAGTAACACTTGACCGACCCGGGAATCGAACCCGAGACCTCTGATCAGCAGTCGCATACGCTAACCACTGGACCACGGAGGCAGTCCCAGAATAATTATGCCCCAATGTTACGTCTATTACATCTCTCGTATAGTTATAAAAGTTAAATTGCCACTTGCGGCACATTTTCAGATTTTCTCAATTTGCCAACGATTCTTACCAACATTTTGCCAGTGCCGGTAATCAATTTGAAAACCCACCGAACAAATCAAGTCAAAAATACTAAACATAACTAGAAAACCTTGAAATCCCATACGTAGGTACAAGAAGACACAGCGTTTGATTACAGTTGACAAAGAGCCGCGCTAGCACGGTCTTTACAAAAGAGCGTCTGTTGACGTCACTCTATGTAATGCAACCATCTGTTCTGTGAATGCAACGATACGACGGGGTTGGGGAATATGATGCTAACATCAGAAAGAAACAGAAGTATTCAGACGCGATAATCTTAATATATAAAATCCTTGCGTTACTGACTGACTGACAGACACGCTACAGCCGAAACTATTGGGCGCAGGAAGCTGAAATTTGGCATGTATGTTCCTTGGGGACCGTAGGGGTGCACTAAGAAGGGATTTCCCGAAATTCCCACGGGGTCGGCCAAAACGGGTAAATTAAAAAAAAATGCAGGTGTAGCTGCTGGCGTCCTCTAGTGAGTAATAAAGAAAGCAGATGCTTTGTGATTTAATAGTGTAATATAATAAAGCTGAAGAGTTTGTTTACTTGTTTGTTTGAACGCGCTAATCTCAGGAACTACTGGTCCGATTTGAATCATTCTTTTTGATTTGGATAGCTTATTTATTGAGGAAAACTAAAGATTATGTAATATCACGCCTTGAGCTACATGTGCAAGGCAGAAGCTTTAAATAACGCGGTTGAAACCATGTCCTTATCTTATATTTGAGTCAAATCAAAATTAAATCTCATTTCGTTCGAAATTCAGTTTCGATGTCATATGAAATACGGGAACTGGCCTGCAAAACTCATCCAACAAATTAAGTCTAAATTACTAAACATAATTAGAAAACCTTCAAATTCCATGCGTAACTTCAAGTAGGCAGCGTTTGATTACAGTTGACAAAGAGCCACGTTAGCATTGTCTTTACAAAAAAACGTCTGATGACGTCACTCCGTGTAATGCAACGCTACGACGGCTTTTGGGAATATGACGCTAACATTAGAGAGAGACGGAAGTATACACGCGGTAATGGGTAAAGAAGAAAGTAGATGTTTCTTAATAAAGTATACTCGAATGTAATGTCTTATGTTTATGCGAATATTAATAGAGACTATTTTTCTGCCTTGTCTGGTATCTTTTTGTACAACCCAATAAATTAGCGGGTGACAATCTATATTTATTAAATCCTTGCGTTACTGACTGACTGACAGACAAGCTACAGCCAAAACTATTGGGCGCAGAAAGCTGAAATTTGGCAGGTATGTTGCTCCTTCTAGTAAGAAAATATAATTATTGATATCTCGAATTTTGCTTAAATATTCTAATACTTACAACTATTTCATCTAGACTCAAAACAACATTTTGTACTTAAAGTCTCTCTCGAAGTTAAAGATTTGTCTCATATGGGAATCGAACACACTCGCAGTGCTAAACGGCGAGACAACCGCGACCGCTAAAACTCTACACCACCTGTGCAGTCATAGTTAAGGGTAATATTTGTTAACCATCATCATCACCCTTTATACTGTCCCTGCTAGACACGGGCCTCTTCTCACTATGAGAAGGGTTAGGCCATAGTCCACCACGCTGGCCAAGTGCGGGCTGGCAGACTTCACATGTCTTTCGAGAACATTATGGAGAACTCTCAGACATGCAGGTTTCCTCACGATGTTTTCCTTCACCGACTAGCAAGCGATAATTAAAAATTTAATACGCACTTAACTCCGAAAAGTCATTGGTGCGTGCCGTGGATTCGAACCCGAGACTCTCTGCGTAGCAATCTGTCGGTCTCTCCACTTAGCTATCGCTGCCTCTCAGTCTGTAAACCATAATTGATTCAAATAGCGATAAAATAAAATAAAACTGCTAATGGACACAATTAACCCCCAGAGTCGAAACAACAATTTATGTATCACAGTAAGTTATGTCTCGTATGGTGATCGCGCCCACAACTCACGGCGCAGTGTTAAGCTAGGCGGCCGCTTAAACCACGATTTCTCACACCATGAACCTTCATCTTTAACAGTCCACTGCTGTACTAGGCAAATGGTGACAATCCGTATTCTTAATCCGTCACCACACGGACAATCTATACATATTATAAAACAAAGTCCCCCGCCGCAGTGTCTGTCTGTCTGTTCGCTTAAAACTCGAAAAGTACTCAACAAATTTTTATACGGTTTTCAACAACATCGAGACAGATCCATGAGGAAGGTTTTAATGTATAATAAGTTTTAGTTTTGTGCAAAATGACGATATTACGATGATATTAGTTCGACGCGTCGGAAAAAATTGAGCCGATCGGGAGCTTTCCTCGTAAACGCTGCCAAAACATTTTGAGTTATAGCAAAACAATGTATGGTGGGATTGTACCTTTTTAATAAATCTACAAAAAAGTCCGTGATGGTATATGTCTATCTTCCAAGGATAACCCACAATAAACATATTTTGCTTTTACATCTATCTATCTATACTAATCTATACTAATATAATAAAGCGGAAGAGTTTGTTTGTTTGTTTGTTTGTTTGAACGCGCTAATCTCAGGAACTACCGGTTGGATCTGAAAAATTATTTTTGTATACGATAGCCCAGTTATTCCGGAAGGCTATAGGCTATATAACATAACGCTTCAACCCTTTGGGGCCGGGCAAAAGGCTAAAAAGACTAAAACATAATGTCGGCTAATCTCAGGAAATATCAGTCGGATTTGAAAAATTGTTATTGCCTGTGATAGCCCAATTATTCCGAAAGGCTATAGGCTATATAAAATTACGTCACAACTTTTAGGGGCCAGACAAAAATAATAAAATGGTCAAACGAGAAGGGGGAGGGTTGGGTCAAAGGCAAAACAAGGCTAAACGAATGGGATACAATCTATACGGATATCGCTTTCGAGATTTTCGGGACGCTGATTAATAATATGAAATTTATTTAGTGATCCAAAGTGGCGGACGGGAAATCAAAGATGGCGGATGAGAAAATTTTAAATATCAATATGGTTATCTCCTTCGATATTTTAAGGGGTGGAGAATCGAAATACAACATCTATTTCGTGCTCAAAGATGGCGGATGGGCAATCAAAGATGGCGGATGGGAAAATTTAAAAAAATCAATATTAGTATTGTCTCCGATGTTTAAAGGGATGGGGAATCCAAATACAAAATCTATTTCGTGATTCAAGATGGCGGATGGGAATACAAAAATGGCGGATGGGCAAAAATTAAAAAATCAATATGGGTATCGTCTCTGATGATTTAAGGGATGGTGAATCCAAATACAATATCTATTCCGTGATCAAAGATGGCGGATAGGAAATCAAAGATAGCGGATGGGATTATTTTTTAAAGACGATATGGGTATCGTCGCCGATATTTAAAGGGAGTGGGAATCCAAATCCAACATCTATTTCGTGATCAAAGATGGCAGATGAGAAATCAAAGATAGCGGATGAGAAATCAAAGATGGCGGATGAGAAAGTTTTAAAAAATCAATATGGTTATCGTCTCCGATGTTTTAAGGGATGGCGAATCTAAATACAACATCTATTTCGTGATCAAAGACGGCGGATAGGAAATCAAAGATGGCGGACGGGATTTTTTTAAAGTCGATATGGGTATCGTCTCCGATATTTTAAGGAGTGGGGAATTCAAAAAACACCATCTATTTCGTGATCAAAGATGGCGGATGGGATTTTTTTTTAAAATCAATATGGGTATCGTCTCCGATGTTTGAAGGGATGGGGAATCAAAATACAACATCTATTTCGTGATTCAAGATGGCGGATGGGAAATCAAAGATGGCGGATGGGAAAATAAAAAAAAATAATATGGGTATCGTCTCTGATGATATAAGGGATGGTGAATCCAAATACAACATCTATTTCGTGATCAAAGATGGCGGTCGGGATTATTTTTTAAGTCGATATAGGTATCGTCTCCGATATTTTAAGGAATTGGGAATTCAATATTATATAAAAATCTATGCTTGTTTTTGCATCATTTATAGACCCTGGAATGATAAGAGATTAAGCGCTAAGTCAATGGTTACTTTGGAAAAGGGGCTTGGAAAAAAGGGAATTAAATAAAAACTCTTAAAAAGGCGATACGGAGTTCGCTGGGTCAGCTAGTATAAATATAAAGATTGATATAAATATATAATATATCAATATTTGTATTTTCGGCTAAAGTATAATATGTAGAAAATATGTTAAAATCAGTTACAAAACATATCTAAAACCGATCTGTCAACCAATCTATTAAAAAAAAAGATCAGGCAATCCATCAAGCTTACCTGTCAGTGTGTTCACTGTTCACCCCTTACAAGATATATACACCAGCATTACAGGGACAAGTCTGTACACAATCATCCGTCAGATACACACATGCTAAGTACAACGACACGTGATAGGACGAGGAGAGGATATAATTCTAATAGCGCTAGGTACATACCAAGTCAAGCTGGCAAGATCTCACTGTGCCGAGCATTTATCAAATGGTCTGTATATTATAATTGAAACGTACAGAGAGGGAGCACTTGAAGATCTGCCTGACTATGGCATACACGAAGATGCCTGGCTTTTGCATGGACGAATCCAGTCGCGACATGTCCGTATAAAAACATATTTTTGTTATATATTGATCAACAGTGCAAATAATATTGTCCAACAGTATTGCACATGGTTAACCGGGCGACGTACGATGCGCACTTGTGCACATATAGTGTCCATCGTATGGTACCTAGGCTATGCGAGGCATACGGGATTTACTGCTCCGGCATCTTTCCTCAATGCTGTTATAGTTGATATCGATATGTAATGTTTTAAATCTACTCACTTATTGCTAAAAATTATATCATTTTTATTTGAAGAACGCTTGTTTTCTTACTTCTTTTAATAACAGAATCCTAAGTGTGATATATCATCCTCTAATTCTATCTTATACCAGCTTTATTTTACTAATAAAAGTAGTTTGTAGTATAATCTCATTTATAAAACTTAGTGAGATTACTACTTCCCCAACGTGAATAGGGACAGGCGCCATGGTAGACGATTTTGTGCATCAAGATGTCTTTTCAATGATATATTAATGATGACTATTGGAGCGGGTACCACGTTCCAAACATTTTTGCCCATTCCCCTTTTGATATTTTTTTTTATTTATCTGGAATATAAGTTTCACCAAAAGCGATGAAATTGGGCCTTAGTGACAAAGCCTTGTTATCCACCAGTTTAAAAACATCAACAATTTTTCTTGCCTGTTGTTTAGATGTTAATTTCCCATTATGCATCCAAATGTTATTCGAATGCTATCATCTAAAGTGGGTGGTGGTAATACGCCAGCGAATAAACCTTAAAAATAACCTCAAGAACATTTTGATGCAATTTTGACTGCACGGTTGGTGTAGTGGTTTAAGCGGCCGCCTCGCCGCTTGATACTGCGCCGAGTGTTGTGGGTTCGATCCCCACACGGGACAACACTTTGTGTAATTCATAAATTGTTGTTTCGAGTCTGGGTGTACATTGTGTCCGTTAATTGTATGTTTGTAAAGTCCCCCGCGACACAGGATTTAATCCTAATGCGGGAGTTGTCTTTTTAACAAAAAAAAAAAATTCCAAGATTAAAGACTCAGAGAGGATTATTTATTTCTAAAATATTTCCAATATACATCCGATGAAATTCATTGCGGCTTCCAAGACAGTTCAACTTTCCAGGGCCTTCACGAGTACCAAAACTTGCGAAGCCGTGGGAAATCTTATATTCAATCTGCCCCGGTTACAACTATACCTTGTTACACAGGTTGTAGATGGGCCATGACAAAAGTTACTGAACTTCATGTTTGTCTACTAAATGTTTTATCACACCACAAGACAAATAAAATAAAATATAATGCAAATATAAAATAAAATGACAGTAAAATTCCGCCACACCACAAATTTAAAGCAAACCGCTTCAAAACTCAACTCAACCAGCTAATTAACGTCATTAATAAACAGAATGTATAATTGTTCCAGCCCGCTTTGTTGCATTCTCGACGGCACATACTCAAACATGTTCCTCAGTCAATAAGCTGTTCCAATTTTCATATTTGACATGAGATCCGCAGCAGTTTGGCAAACATCTTCTTCCAAACTCAATATTTGATGTTGAGTTCACTTTTTGTATTGAAATAAGGCATTAATAGGTATTTGGAGAGAGTTCAGTGAAATTTAATGCAGCGGAGAAAGGTTGAACAAAGGTTTTGGTCTGAAATAATTTCTGAGTGAGTATGGATATTGATTTTTATGTGTATATTTCAGATTTTAGTAATACTTTAAATGTAATGTGCAATGACAAACTCCGGGCTAGCAATCAACAGATCATGGGATCCAGTGTTTTTATTAAACTGTTAATTTATCATTTTAGATTAATTACATGTATAGATGTCCATCACAAACTTAAGATTATCATATTGTTGATAAATTACACTCAACACGAAACAAATGATCGTGTTCATCACATAATGATTAATTTGTTCTGGGTGAGAATCGAATCTTCGCCTCGTCTCGTCAGAAGTCAGGGTCGCTTGCCACGAGACCAACAAGCCAATATATTTAATATATTTTAATAGAGGATGTTCGGAGCTACGCTTTCACATTTATCCCGATTCTGTGGGCATTTCGGGATATTCCTTCTTAGTGCATTCCTACTATCTCCAACGAACATACATGCCAAATTTCTTGTAGCTTGTCTGTCAGTCAGAAAGTAACGCAAGAATTGTATATACATACACATACATACATATCGTCACGCCTTTTATCCCCGAAGGGGTAGACAGAGGTGTATTTCTACACCCACTTTTCGCCAGATATACTTTAGTCCCACGTAATAAGGGGCGAGCCTATTGCCGTACCGGGCACATTTCCAGACTCCGTGCTGCTATTGAGAATTTCGTGACAGAAAAACCCAATAACACTGCCCGAACCAGGAATCGAACCCGGGACCTCCCGATTCCACGCGCACATTTATGCCGCGAGACCAATGAGGCAGTCGTATAGGGTTTGATGTCGAGATTTCCGTCTCTACGCAAAGATGGTATTTGCATCGTGCAATTGTATATGTGCAGATTTATTTCACTTATGTTAACTTTAAAGTCGATATTAATCCGCACGGCATCGGCACCGGAGGTACAATGAAAATGCAATTCAGAAAACAATAAAAAATATATGTCTGTACAAGTTAGGGCCTAACCTTCGATAGCTCTTAAGTTTAGCCCTAAGCTTGCACGTACCTAAACCTAGACTTATCCTAATTTAAGCCTACTGGTACCTATATCTAGCCTAACCTATCTTATGATATACCTATCCCTATTTTAGATCTAACTCTAACCTAACTCCCTAGTCTACCTAGCCCTGTTAGGTATAGTGTATAGCGAGGCCGTGTACACTGTGGTCACACAGACTGTCGCGTATACAACCCTAATCCCTCGTTCCCTAGCAGTCCCTGGGATCCCTAGGCCGGGATATCTGTCGCCGGGAGACCTAAGGCGACAGACGGAAAGTGGATAGGATTAGGGTGTAGTGAAGTGGGTTTTCTCACTGCCGGTCGAGCAGACTCACAAGACCGATCATGGTGACGGCTAAGGGTGTCTTGGCCGCAGTGAGAGGTGAGGGTAGGGTATGAGTCAAAGCCGGGAGTGAGCTAATGACTGGTTTATTTCTTAAAATTATAATCTTATATACTAAACTTATTCTATGTACACATATACACGTATTTAGTTGTGTGCCGTCTGTGTATTGTGCCGATGCAGCATGTCTGAGCCGACCGCCGTACGTGATAAATTACATGATCTTAAAATATCACGCATCTTCCTCGGTGATAAGTTGGATGTGTGTTGGAATGCCAAGAATGTCATGTTCATGTTTGAACATTCTGGCGTCTCTCCGGGATAGGCTTCAGGAAGGCCATGTTCCGGCGTGAACATTCTAGCGCCTCTCCGGGGCAGGCTCTAGAAAGTTCTTATGTTCAGGCGTGAACATTCTGGCGTCTCTTCGGCGTAGGCTTCAGCTCAACGTTAACGGCATCTGTAGTTTGTTGTTCACTGGTGATTCGTTTTCTTGACGGCTTCGGTTGGCTGGCTGTAGACCATGTATGATGCGGTCCTGGCAGCGGCAGCTTATTGCGTTGCTTGCTGTGGAACCTTGAGGATCGTTGCGGTGGATATGTTAAGTACCTATGTGTAGTAGGAAACAACAAGGTATATTTTATATTTAGTCAACATGCAGTTGTTTTGTACTATTGCATGTTATTCACCCCTCCAGAAATTTCATCCCTTCTCTAACAGTAGTATTAGTTGTAGTAGTAGCAATTGTAAAAGTAGTTTCTCTCAACTTGGCTACCGTCACAGTAACCAAGTCCTCCTATTCCTTTGTTGTAGTAGTAGTTTCCCTCAACTTGGTACCATCGCAGTAACCAAGTCCTCCTATTCCCTTGTTGTAGCAATAGTTTCCCTCAACTTGGTACCGTCGCAGTATCCAAGTCCTCCTATTCCCTTGTTGTAGTAGTAGTTTCCCTCAACTTGGTACCGTCGCAGTATCCAAGTCCTCCTATTCCCTTCTTGTAGCAATAGTTTCCCTCAACTTGGTACCATCGCAGTATCCAAGTCCACCTATTCCCTTGTAGTAGTAGTAGTTTCCCTCAACTTGGCTACCGTCGCAGTATCCAAGTCCACCTATTCCCTTGTTGTAGTAGTAGTTTCCCTCAACTTGGCTACCGTCGCAGTAACCAAGTCCTCCTATTCCCTTGTTGTAGTAGTAGTTTCCCTCAACTTGGTACCAAGTAGCAGTATCCAAGTCCTCCTATTCCCTTGTTGTAGTAGTAGTTTTCCTCAACTTGGTACCATCGCAGTATCCAAGTCCACCTATTCCCTTGTAGTAGTAGTAGTTTCCCTCAACTTGGCTACCGTCGCAGTAACCAAGTCCTCCTATTCCCTTGTTGTAGTAGTATCCCTCAACTTAGTACCATCGCAGTAACCAAGTCCTCCTATTCCCTTGTTGTAGCAATAGTTTCCCTCAACTTGGTACCGTCGCAGTATCCAAGTCCTCCTATTCCCTTGTTGTAGTAGTAGTTTCCCTCAACTTGGTACCGTCGCAGTATCCAAATCCACCTATTCCCTATCTCCCTCGTGCTACCCTACCCCTGTTAGGTATATTGTATAGCGAGGTCGTGTACACTGTGGTCACACAGACTGTCGCGTATACAACCCTAATCCCTAGTTCCCTAGCAGTCCCTGGGATCCCTAGGCCGGGATATCTGTCGCCGGGAGACCTAAGGCGACAGACGGAAAGTGGGTAGGATTAGGGTGTAGTGAAGTGGGTTTTCGCACTGCCGGTCGAGCAGACTCACAAGACCGATCATGGTGACGGCTAAGGGTGTCTTGGCCGCAGTGAGAGGTGAGGGGGTAGGGTATGAGTCAAAGCCGGGAGTGAGCTAATGACTGGTTTATTTCTTAAAATTATAATCTTATATACTAAACTTATTCTATGTACACATATACACGTATTTAGTTGTGTGCCGTCTGTGTATTGTGCCGATGCAGCATGTCTGAGCCGACCGCCGTACGTGATAAATTACATGATCTTAAAATATCACGCATCTTCCTCGGTGATAAGTTGGATGTGTGTTGGAATGCCAAGAATGTCATGTTCATGTTTGAATCTTATTGAAAATATGAAATCACAAATTTCTGTGCTATTCAGTGGAATTTATTATTTGAAAGCAAGCACGTACTCAAATATGTTTTAACGGGTCAAAATGTCAAGTCAGATAGTGCTGTATTATTGCGTAATAAATGTGTATAGTAATAGTTTACTACATCATACGTGCAGACATTCATCAAGCAATGACTCTGAGTTTGTTTCAGCCTTTCTTCTCAAGAAGTAATTTAGCTAGGAAAAGCCGGCATCATCGAGAATAGGGTTTGGACTTGTATAAGTGTTCCGAACAACCAAAATGTAGAAATAAATAATTATGTCTTTATACATAAGGTTATACAATAAGTAACAAATTTGCTAAGAAATTAACCCCTTAACTAGTCCACAAAGCAACAAACTATAATATAAAATGAAAATATATATAATATTACCACAATATTTCTTGGGTCCAGCGACATACAGTTCCCAGTAAACACGCTATAAACATTAAAGAACGGTACGATACTGTTTACTTGTTGCTCACGCCGCAAAAGTTCCAATTACTTCCTTCGAACATTCTCTCACATGTCACTGCAATTGCAATTATTTGCTGGATTGGTTTCATTTGATATTCATTTAAATTAACTTTTAAATGTATAGATAATGGTTGGCTGTAAATAAACATTCTATTACCTATATTTGTATGAACAACTGTATTTACAAAATTACTAGTAGGAAGACATTACTAGAAACTATCAGGCGCAAGAACATGGGTATTCGATGTACTCTATTTGTTACCCACAAACAAGCTTAACTGTCGTACACGTCACGTTATAGTGCTGTGAAAAGTTGATTTTGATAAAAATACTAAATATTTTTTTTTTACTATATTTTGTAAAATAAATGCTATAGGTAGTTTCAATATTATGGTCCGAGTACATACTTTTCAGGAAACTACTGATTTAATATACACGTTGCATATACCGAATTTATATACTAAGACCACCCGGCAAAAACAAACAGTGCCACCACACTCATACATACTACTTCTAAGACAAACAGACGACATTCAAGTGTCCATACAAATTAAGAGCAGGGTTCCGTATTCATTGAATTCACTTCGGCAGCCCTCGAGACCCTCTCGAGGGCTGCAATACTGGGAAGGGTCCAATTAAACCTGCTGTGTCCTCTCGCTAAGCGATTGTGTAAATTAAGAGTTTACTCTTGATCCCTGTTCAAATTTATAAGATTGGTAGATGCAATTTTCAATGTTGGGTATAGATGTCGTTACCTGGTATCGGAATTAATGCCTTATGGGAGAATGTTTAGGTTTGTTTTACATTGATGTGGTTTTAGCTTATGGGTGCTATTTAAACGTTGACAATGGAATTATTGTAGTAAGGAATTCTTAGACGTTGCTAATATATATTAAAGTCTGCTTCTTTCAAGAGAAAGTTGTGAAGAAGGATTGCCCACCTACATTTCTATTATATTTGTAAAGAAAGGATTAATATTAATTTATAACTTGAATAATATATCGACGGTCCCTACGTATATAAAGACATGTCGAAAATGGCATATTTGTTTATTGCATCATTGGCTTTAGATTATCTATGCGCACATACTGACATACGATTTTTTTTAATTTTATTTATTTACCTTGTTTTACAAATCGTATAAAAGAACAAGTACTATAAATAAAACGAATAAGTGTCGTAGATACGGACATCTGTTACTTATCTTTTTGTACGGTGCTTTAAAATGCGTGCCACTCGGTGCGAATGCGGTCTTGTATAGGGGGTTGGTATAGAGTTTGTATCAAGTTTCCTTCTCTTACAGTGCTGTTCTCTGCATAATATGCTCCCTCTGTCGGCTCTTACGATGATATGGGGTGGTGACATTCCGTATTCTTAATCCGTCACCACACGGACAGCGTATAAAAAGGTATAATAGACATGACTGACATTATTACCGGCGTAGAAACGGTCATCTATCAGTTTTTTCAAGAAAACGTAAAAAAATTAAATTTGTGTAAATAGCATTATAAATCTCTTAAAACTGTTAAAATATTGTAAAAAGAAAATATTTATTATTGGTCATAGAACTATTTCTAGGGCGTGTTAAACACAAATTACGCTCTCCTGTAATCCTCGATTTTTGACTTGACCTTATGTACGTAGGAACCGTCGAAATGTTAGTTGAAGCGATTACGAAGCGAATATTATAATAAGATGTGTACAGAACAGACTGTCATGCAGAGGGTATCGGGTTCGGATCCACGGCGCGCACCAATGACTTTTCGGAGTTATGTGCGTATTGAATGATCAATTATCGCTTGTCCCGTGCCTCGGAGAGCACGTTAAGCCGTCGGTCCCGGTTGTCATGAAGATCTTTGACAGTCGTTTTAGGGTGTCAGTACCTTCTAAATAAAATGACACTAGTCTCAACCATGGAATATTGCTATACCTTCGGGTTGCGGCGATCAGACAGGCAATCGCTCTGTGGAAAAGCTAATGTTCAGCCAAATCCTGTTACCCTAGTAAGCGGACCCCAGGCCCAGGTTGAAACTGGGATAAGGCTAGGAGGATAATGATGTGTACAGATCATGAAAGTCTTAAATAATTTCTAGAGTTTGTTTCGTATTCTATAAATATAATCATTTAGTATGGTTTTCAGTGTCAGTTACTGAGCAGGCTCATTGACTTGAGAGATTTTTAATTTGTGCGTGTGAGCTCTAAGATTTTATTTATTTGTTTATTTTTTTAAAAAGACACCTTCCGCATTAGGACTAAATCCTGTGTCGCGGGCGACTTTACAAATATACATCTAACGAGGACAATTAACACCCAGACTCGAAACAACAAATTATGGATCACACAAAGTGTTGTCTCGTGTGGGAATCGAACTCACAACATTCGGCGCAGTGTCAAGCGGCGAGGCGGCTGCTTAAACCACTACGCCAACCGTGCATGGTTGAGATTAGAGAATGCCCGCAGTTACGCTCACACATTATATTTTAATTTAACCGTTTCTTCCAGATCTTGCGGGAATTCCGTGAAATCCATTCTTAGTGCACCCCGACAGTACCCAAGAAACATATATCACAAATTTCAGCTTACTGCGCCCAATAGTTTCGGCTGTGCGTTGTCTGTCGGCCAGTCAGTAACGCAAAAATGTTACATAATACACATTGTTCTGTCGGCAAATCGTACAAAGACGTGATAATTATGTTGGTTTTACACAATGCATCATTCGCGTTAATGGTCTTGGATTATTTGCTGCGTTTTGCCGACAAGCCCATAACAATACGCAATTCATGGAAAATCCAACAACAAAAATCGATCAGATGATAAAAGATGGAGCAGTGGCTGAATTCAATTAGTAACTCGATACGGATCTCAAGTAATTACAGCTGCGGGTCCGGTAAAAGATATTGAATTATACTATCCGATGCAAAGTGCGGTTTTTCTCTGCTTATTGCGTAACGCCGATGGGATACGTTTCTAGTAGAGTATATATGAGTGGTTGTGTTTACGGGCGTGCGTATTACGTCCATATACTGTACCGGTGATATGGTTGAATAATGTGTTTTTTTTTTGTATAGTATCTGTGGTCTTAGGACTAGGCTGCATTTTATTGGATTATGACTTTATTATTTTGACATATCTCTGAGATATGTCAAGATCGTTGCAAATGGCGCTCCGTAGTTTCTGCCTACCCCTCCGGGAAACAGGCGTGAGTCTATGTATGTATGTATGTATGTATGACTTTATTAATGTTAGTAAAATGTTGGTCCAAAAAGCATCGAAACTTGTTATTCCATTTTTTGTGCAGACGTAAGTATTTATAGTGCGACTAGCTGACTCGGTGAACTTAGTATCGCCATATTTTATTTCTCTAGATATTTTTTATTTTTTTTTGGACTAAATTGTGAATCTAAACTATTCTCAAGCCCCTTTGAACACAAACAAAAAAATTCATCAAAATCGGTCCAGTCGTTCAGGAGGAGTTCAGTGACATAAACACGCACACAAGAAATATATATATATACATTTATACATACATAGACTCACGCCTGTTTCCCGGAGGGGTAGGCAGAGACTACGGAACGCCATTTGCAACGATCCTGACATATCTCTCTTGCTTCATTCACTCCCATCAGATTCCTCATGCATGCTTTTCTGTTCAGGGTACTTCTAACCTGCCCTGTTTTTAGGATGTCTCCAATCTGGTCAGAGAACGTCCGCCTAGGTCTTCCCCTTCGTAGTGGGATCTCCACCTTATCGTGGTAGGGGGGCTCAGTAACGGTGGATTGGTCACCCGCGGTGAAGCTAAGAGGGATCCAGGAGGGGACGCTCCGCGTGGGCTTGACGGAGGCCTGCGCAGGATGCGTCCAAAGGGTCGGGTGTGAGGGACAGTTCTTCTGTCCCTCGCAGTCGGGTGCGGTCGCGGGAGGAGAGGCGTGTCGGTGTGGCGTTGCCGCGCGCCCTATCTCCCGCGACCAAATGGGGGCGCACCATCGTTGCGTCGCGGTGGGGCCGCAGAGGAAGAGATGCGGTGTTGCGTTGCCGTCCTCCCTATCCTCTGCGGCCGCTGAGTGTTTTGGCGGCGGAGCCCAACACCTTCATCCGCCGCCAAGGGGGTTTTGTTCGGGGCCCGCCTGACCATCTGGCGGGCCAATACCCGTCGGGGGTAGCGAGGAATACTTCAGTGATACCCGACCCTCCGATACACGGGTACGTGAGGAATACGGGTTGGTTTTTAGTCAGTAAGAGTCTGACGGTCCCCTTCGTCCTTCCCCCAGGGCGGAGGGACTCCATGAGGATTTTCCAACCCGACACAAAAAAAAAACAGAATAAAAAAGCTCTTCCCCTTCGTCCTGTCCCATCTACACTTGCCTTATATATCTGCTCGGTCAGTCTTATGTCATCAATCCTCTCCACGTGCCCAAACCACGTTAGCATACCTTTCTCGATGCTTGTCACTACATCTTTTTTTACCTCACAACACTCTCTTATCACACAATTCTTTACTCTGTCGGTCAAAAATACACCACACAGTGCTCTTATTTCTACAGCATTTATTCTACTTTCAAATCTCTTCTGCCATACCCAACTTTCACTACCGTACATGAGGGTAGGCACTAATACCCTTCTATGCACAGCTAAACGTGCCTTTTTGGACATGTTTTGGCTATTCATAAACGCCTTCAGAGCTCCATTCACTCTATTACCTGCATTAACTCTTCTTTCAATATCTTCTTCATTCTTACCATCTCTTGTAAACAACTTCACTTGCTCCACTCGTTGCCCATCGATCAAAACATTACCAGCCAGACAAAATATATATAACGACTAGCTGACCCGGCGAACTCCGTATCGCCTTTTTAAAATACCTTTCTTAAGACGGCGGATGGGTAATCAAAGATGGTGGATGGGAAATTTCAATAAAATAATATATTGATTTTCCATCTGCCATATTTGATTACGAAACAGATGTTATATACGAATGCCACATCCGTTATAACGGCGGAGCCGATACCCATATTGATTTAATAGAATTTTCCCATCCGCCACCTTTGATTTCCATCCGCCATCTTCGATTGCCCATTTGCCATCTTTGATCACGAAACATATGTTGTATTTGCATTCCTCATAGCTTAAAACATCGGAGATGATACTCATATTGACTTAAAATATTTTTTCATCCGCTATCTTTGATCACGAAATAGATGATGTATTTGGATTCGCCATCCCTTAAATCATCAGAGACGATACCCATATTGAATTTTAAAACTTTTCCCATCCGCCATCTTTGATTTCCCATCCGCCATCTTGAATCACGAAATAGATGTTGTATTTGGATTCCCCATCCCTTTAAACATCGGAGACGATACCCATATAGATAAAGAAAAAAAATCCCATCCGCCAACTTTAATCACGAAATAGATGGTGTTTTTGAATTCCCCATTCCTTAAAATATCGGAGACGATACCCATATCGACTTTAAAAGAAATCCCGTCCGCCATCTTTGATTTCCTATCCGCCATCAATGTTGTATTTGGATTATCCATCCCTTAAATCATCAGAGACGATAACCATATTGATTTTTGAAATTTTTCCCATCTGCCATCTTTGATTTCCCATCCACTATCTTGAATCACGAAACAGATGGTATATTTGGATTCCCCATCCCTTTTAACATCGCAGACGATACCAATATTGATTTTTTTTTATTTTCCCATCCATCATCTTTGATTTCCCATCCGCCATCTTTGATCACGAAATAGATGTTGTATTTCGATTCCTCACCTCTTAAAATATCGAAGGCGATACCCATATTGACTTTAAAATTTTTTTCATTCGTCATCTTTGATTTCCCATCCGCCATCTTTGATCACAAAATAGATGTTGTATTTGGATTCGCCATTCCTTAAAACATTGGAGACGATAACCATATTGATTTTTAAAACTTTCCCATCCACCATCTTTGATTTCCCATCCACCATCTTTGATCACGAAATAGCTGTTGGATTTGGATTCCCCATCCCTTTAAATATTGGAGACGATACCCATATCGACTTTTAAAAAAATTCCCATCCGTCATCTTTGATCACGAAATAGATGGTGTTTTTGAATTCCCTATTCCTTAAAATATTGGAGACGATACCCATATCGACTTTAAAAAAATCCCGTCCGCCATCTTTGATATCCTATCCACCATCTTTGATCACGAAATAGATGTTGTATTTGGATTCACCATCCCTTAAATCATCAGAGACGATACCCATATTGATTTTTTGAATTTTTCCCATCCGCCATCTTTGATTTCCCATCCGCCATCTTGAATCACGAAATAGATGTTGTATTTGATTCCCCATCCCTTTAAACATCGAAGACGATACCCATATTGATTTTTTAAAAAAATCCCATCCGCCATCTTTGATCACAAAATAGATGGTGTTTTTGAATTCTCCATTCCTTAAAATATCGGAGACGATACCCATATCGACTTTAAAAAGAATCCCGTCCGCCATCTTGGATTTCCTTTCCGCCATCTTTGATCACGAAATAGATGTTGTATTTGGATTCTCCACCCCTTGAATCATCAGAGACGATACCCAAATTGATTTAAAAAAAATTTCCCGTCCGCCATCTTTGATTTCCTATCCACCATCCTGAATCAGAAAACAGATGTTGTATTTGGATTCCCCATCCCTTTTAACATCGCAGACGATACCAATATTGTTTTTTTTTAATTTTCCTATCCGCCATCTTTGATTTCCCATCCACCATCTTGAATCACGAAACATATGTTGTATTTGGATTCCCCATCCCTTTCAACATCGCAGACGATACCAATATTGATTTTTTTTAATTTTCCCATCCGCCATCTTTGATTTCCCATCCGCCATCTTTGATCACGAAATAGATGTTGTATTTCGATTCCCCATCCCTTTAAACATCGAAGACGATACCCATATTGATTTTTAAAAAAAATCCCATCCGCCATCTTTGATCACAAAATAGATGGTGTTTTTGAATTCTCCATTCCTTAAAATATCGGAGACGATACCCATATCGACTTTAAAAAGAATCCCGTCCGCCATCTTGGATTTCCTTTCCGCCATCTTTGATCACGAAATAGATGTTATATTTGGATTCTCCACCCCTTGAATCATCAGAGACGATACCCAAATTGATTTAAAAAAAAATTCCCGTCCGCCATCTTTGATTTCCTATCCACCATCCTGAATCAGAAAACAGATGTTGTATTTGGATTCCCCATCCCTTTTAACATCGCAGACGATACCAATATTGTTTTTTTTTAATTTTCCTATCCGCCATCTTTGATTTCCCATCCACCATCTTGAATCACGAAACATATGTTGTATTTGGATTCCCCATCCCTTTCAACATCGCAGACGATACCAATATTGATTTTTTTTAATTTTCCCATCCGCCATCTTTGATCACGAAATAGATGTTGTTTTTCGATTCCCCATCCCTTAAAATATCGAAGGCGATACTAATATTGATTTTTAAAATTTTCTCATCCGCCATCTTTGATTTCCCGTCCGCCATCTTGGATCACTAAATAAATTTCATATTATTAATCAGCGTCCCGAAAATTTCGAAAACGATACCCATATAGATTGTATCCTATTCTTTTAGCCTTTTTTTGCCTTTGACTCAACCCTCCCCCTTCTCGTTTGACCATTTTATTATTTTTGTCTGGCCCCTAAAAGTTGTGGCGTAATTTTATATAGCCTATAGCCTTTCGGAATAATTGGGCTATCATAGGCAATAACAATTTTTAAAATCCGACTGCTAGTTCCTGAGATTAGCCGACATTATCTTTTAGCCTTTTTAGCCTTTTGCCCGGCCCTAAAGAGTCGAAGCGTTATGTAATATAGCCTATAGCCTTCCGGAATAACTGGGCTATCGTACACAAAAAGAATTTTTCAGGTCCGACCGGTAGTTCCTGAGATTAGCGCGTTCAAACAAGCAAACAAACAAACTCTTCCGCTTTATTATATTAGTATAGATAGTAAAGATAGATATTCGGGGTAACACAAATCTCCTTTATTGGGCGGATACTATATAACTGTAAAAAGTATTTACACATACAAACTACTTAGTACAAAGCAAACTTGAGCCAATATCATAGAGCCAATATGGCGACTGTGATTTGTCTGTTAGAACCATTAGAATTTAACAAAATACTCGACAATCCGAATTTTGCGGATATATGTTGTCGACTCGAAATCTTTATTTTTTAATGTTTTATTATTCAGGTAAAGTTTCGATGTACTCCTTGACGAAATTATTAATATAAGATTATCGACATCTGTTCGAATCTTTTGGAGTTAACAGATAATTGTGACTGTCAATTAATTATGGACAAATAATTTGCAATAAAATAAAATTGCGACTAAAATTAAAGATCTAAGCTATCCTATCTCTCAAGTTGGACCAGACTGCTCACGGTGTGCCAATTTAATTTAAAATCGGTTAAGTAGTTTAGGAATCCATCCCGAACAAACATCGTGACAGGAGATTTATATATATTAAGACTAGCTGACCCGGCGAACTCCGTATCGCCTTTTTAAAATACCTTTCTTAAGACGGCGGATGGGTAATCAAAGATGGTGGATGGGAAATTTCAATAAAATAATATATTGATTTTCCATCTGCCATATTTGATTACGAAACAGATGTTATATACGAATGCCACATCCGTTATAACGGCGGAGCCGATACCCATATTGATTTAATAGAATTTTCCCATCCGCCACCTTTGATTTCCATCCGCCATCTTCGATTGCCCATTTGCCATCTTTGATCACGAAACATATGTTGTATTTGCATTCCTCATAGCTTAAAACATCGGAGATGATACTCATATTGACTTAAAATATTTTTTCATCCGCTATCTTTGATCACGAAATAGATGATGTATTTGGATTCGCCATCCCTTAAATCATCAGAGACGATACCCATATTGAATTTTAAAACTTTTCCCATCCGCCATCTTTGATTTCCCATCCGCCATCTTGAATCACGAAATAGATGTTGTATTTGGATTCCCCATCCCTTTAAACATCGGAGACGATACCCATATAGATTAAGAAAAAAAATCCCATCCGCCAACTTTAATCACGAAATAGATGGTGTTTTTGAATTCCCCATTCCTTAAAATATCGGAGACGATACCCATATCGACTTTAAAAGAAATCCCGTCCGCCATCTTTGATTTCCTATCCGCCATCAATGTTGTATTTGGATTATCCATCCCTTAAATCATCAGAGACGATAACCATATTGATTTTTGAAATTTTTCCCATCTGCCATCTTTGATTTCCCATCCACCATCTTGAATCACGAAACAGATGGTATATTTGGATTCCCCATCCCTTTTAACATCGCAGACGATACCAATATTGATTTTTTTTTATTTTCCCATCCATCATCTTTGATTTCCCATCCGCCATCTTTGATCACGAAATAGATGTTGTATTTCGATTCCTCACCTCTTAAAATATCGAAGGCGATACCCATATTGACTTTAAAATTTTTTTCATTCGTCATCTTTGATTTCCCATCCGCCATCTTTGATCACAAAATAGATGTTGTATTTGGATTCGCCATTCCTTAAAACATTGGAGACGATAACCATATTGATTTTTAAAACTTTCCCATCCACCATCTTTGATTTCCCATCCACCATCTTTGATCACGAAATAGCTGTTGGATTTGGATTCCCCATCCCTTTAAATATTGGAGACGATACCCATATTGACTTTTAAAAAAATTCCCATCCGTCATCTTTGATCACGAAATAGATGGTGTTTTTGAATTCCCTATTCCTTAAAATATTGGAGACGATACCCATATCGACTTTAAAAAAATCCCGTCCGCCATCTTTGATATCCTATCCACCATCTTTGATCACGAAATAGATGTTGTATTTGGATTCACCATCCCTTAAATCATCAGAGACGATACCCATATTGATTTTTTTAATTTTTCCCATCCGCCATCTTTGATTTCCCATCCGCCATCTTGAATCACGAAATAGATGTTGTATTTGGATTCCCCATCCCTTTAAACATCGAAGACGATACCCATATTGATTTTTTTAAAAAATCCCATCCGCCATCTTTGATCACAAAATAGATGGTGTTTTTGAATTCTCCATTCCTTAAAATATCGGAGACGATACCCATATCGACTTTAAAAAGAATCCCGTCCGCCATCTTGGATTTCCTTTCCGCCATCTTTGATCACGAAATAGATGTTGTATTTGGATTCTCTACCCCTTGAATCATCAGAGACGATACCCAAATTGATTTAAAAAAAATTTCCCGTCCGCCATCTTTGATTTCCTATCCACCATCCTGAATCAGAAAACAGATGTTGTATTTGGATTCCCCATCCCTTTTAACATCGCAGACGATACCAATATTGTTTTTTTTTAATTTTCCTATCCGCCATCTTTGATTTCCCATCCACCATCTTGAATCACGAAACATATGTTGTATTTGGATTCCCCATTCCTTTCAACATCGCAGACGATACCAATATTGATTTTTTTTAATTTTCCCATCCGCCATCTTTGATTTCCCATCCGCCATCTTTGATCACGAAATAGATGTTGTTTTTCGATTCCCCATCCCTTAAAATATCGAAGGCGATACTAATATTGATTTTTAAAATTTTCTCATCCGCCATCTTTGATTTCCCGTCCGCCATCTTGGATCACTAAATAAATTTCATATTATTAATCAGCGTCCCGAAAATTTCGAAAACGATACCCATATAGATTGTATCCTATTCTTTTAGCCTTTTTTGCCTTTGACTCAACCCTCCCCCTTCTCGTTTGACCATTTTATTATTTTTGTCTGGCCCCTAAAAGTTGTGGCGTAATTTTATATAGCCTATAGCCTTTCGGAATAATTGGGCTATCATAGGCAATAACAATTTTTAAAATCCGACTGCTAGTTCCTGAGATTAGCCGACATTATCTTTTAGCCTTTTTAGCCTTTTGCCCGGCCCTAAAGAGTCGAAGCGTTATGTAATATAGCCTATAGCCTTCCGGAATAACTGGGCTATCGTACACAAAAAGAATTTTTCAGGTCCGACCGGTAGTTCCTGAGATTAGCGCGTTCAAACAAACAAACAAACAAACTCTTCCGCTTTATTATATTAGTATAGATAGTAAAGATAGATATTCGGGGTAACACAAATCTCCTTTATTGGGCGGATACTATATAACTGTAAAAAGTATTTACACATACAAACTACTTAGTACAAAGCAAACTTGAGCCAATATCATAGAGCCAATATGGCGACTGTGATTTGTCTGTTAGAACCATTAGAATTTAACAAAATACTCGACAATCCGAATTTTGCGGATATATGTTGTCGACTCGAAATCTTTATTTTTTAATGTTTTATTATTCAGGTAAAGTTTCGATGTACTCCTTGACGAAATTATTAATATAAGATTATCGACATCTGTTCGAATCTTTTGGAGTTAACAGATAATTGTGACTGTCAATTAATTATGGACAAATAATTTGCAATAAAATAAAATTGCGACTAAAATTAAAGATCTAAGCTATCCTATCTCTCAAGTTGGACCAGACTGCTCACGGTGTGCCAATTTAATTTAAAATCGGTTAAGTAGTTTAGGAATCCATCCCGAACAAACATCGTGACAGGAGATTTATATATATTAAGAAGAGATTAATAAGTTGAAAAAAAAAATTGAAAAAAACGTGAAGTGAAATGGAGAAGATCCAAGACGAACAACTGGTTTGAATTGGCAGATAATAGGTAACGAAATTGACTTTTCTATAGAAAGGGACAAAGCTAACAATTTGTCACTCTAAGTGCTCGGCCACAGTGGAAGGCGGGCGCGGGTGCGGGCGCGACGCGGGAAACTCAAACATATGGAGCTCTATAGAAGTGTCCGTAGTGGGCGAGCGGCGCGGCAAGCGGTGCAGCGCGGAGAGCACGCGGGCAACTCAAACCATAGAACTTTCATACAAGTGTCCGTAGTGAAAGCGCGGGCGGCAAGCGGGAAACAATGCGGAGCGTGCGGATCTCAAACTTTTATGAGCAATAATAATATTATGAGTAATTATGAAATCAAGTGCGAGTCGAACTCGCTCATCAAGGTTAACGTAGTAGAGGGATTTATTTAACTTAAGCATAACGTAGCCCCTAAGCCAAATATCACTATCAATTTTTGGCCAGCAATAATAACTTTGGTTTCCGTAGTGTTTGTGTATCGATATTGTTTATTGATATTGAGCACCAAGAGTTTTGGGAAGCAAAATTTATATTTAAAAATCTCCATAGGCACCCCGCTAGTATAGGACAGATATTTTTTTTTGTATATAAATCTTATAGCGATGCACACATACATCTACTTACCAATTTTGAAATTTGTAGTCTTAATAGTTTCGGCATAAAGTGGCTGTGACATAGAAACGGATGCATAGACAGACATGGCGAATCTATAAGGGGTTCAGTTTTAAGCCTCCTAGCCTTTGGCTAGGGAACCCTAAAGATAGGTTACTTACATATTGTCAGTCAATCTTCAGAAATACTCTACTAATATTGTAAATGCTAAAGTGTTTATAGATATATATTCGGTATGTAGTAGTAATATGGTAGATAATGTCATGGATACTGACCGAATTACTTTTTACCTACTCTATAGAGTTTCTGAACTCTTTAGACTAATCAGGAGTCTCACACAACATGAGACTGAAAGTAAATTAATGTTACCCCGACTTCAACGCGCACGAAGCCGCGGGCAAAAGCTAGTCTATATAAATTCTAATTGGTTTTATTTATTTACATTAACACATATCTCTTTTTAACCCTTCCAGTCGTTCCTGAAGTTACTAGAATTTGCAAATTTTTATTCAAAATATTATTTTTATTTTTAATATTTGCCAAATTTTTATAAAGATTTTCCAAATATCATAAAAACCAAAATTATTATAACAGTTATAAATGTGATTTGAACACACGTCCTCAGACCGTGAGGCGGTTGTATTATCCGCACGGCTTCAGCCTTGTTATAAGTTAGTTGCGAATTTGATGAACAATTGACATAGTGTTACTGTGGTGAGTGATAACGTCATCTAACTGAAAACTCATATTAATCTAGCCGCGATCCTAAATTTGACAAACACTGTACACCGCACCCGCAAACGCGCCACTACGGACACATGAAGACGCGCGCGGCGCCGCGCGCGGCCCGCGCGCGGGCTGCCCGCGCTACTATGGCCAAGCACTTAATGTTTTTGTAGAAGTGTTTAATCTAAGATTTTCAGAATCCTACATAGAGACGTAAAGACATATTTATTTCTGCAGCTTGGCGGTTTACAGCACTTATACATGTCAACACCCTATTCTAGAGGTCTTTTTTGGCTTTTCCTAGCTAAATGACCTCTTAACATTCCTTTTTTTCTGTTCATGAAAGAGAACAATACAAAGTTATAAGTGTATCGTTTGCACTAATTTTAGATCAAAATTTACTAAACAGCTTTGAAAAGAATATTCAGTTCAGCTCTCTATGTCCACGGCATTATCCAACTCGTATTTTGCCATTCCTTGTAGCGAGCTAGGCCTGTCTGAATCATTTATAGCGAAACCAACAAATCCTCTGGCGGAATCGTTACAAAGCCGATCGCAATTATTTATTTATCTTACTAGCTACCGTTGTTTTCTTCCTATTAAATTATTACTAGCAGTAGATGTAAGAATTAGATATATGATTATGTTACTATGATCCTGATTGGGGCTATAAGTATTTTGTTGTATTGGTATTCGGGCATTTAATTCTCATCTTCATGTTAAGGACTTCTGGGAAATTTATATAGGGTATTTATAGTGAATGTGTTTGTTAGTTGTCTTAGTTTACTATGAATGTTGATTTGTCCTTTTTCTCTCAGGAGCGAGTTTTTAGTCAAAGTGTAGTATTTAAATAACTTAGGTTGTCTAATATTGTGAAACACAAATTCGACAAAATCATACACCAGTAAACGGCAATAAGCTACGTTTTATAGACCTGATCAGTACTAGCAACCGAAACAGTCGTGTCACTTCAATTTATTATTTTTGGAAAGCTGTTACACTCTTAATGCACTGTAAAGGAATATGTAGAATTTATAACCACGTGTAGTGACGAATTATGAATACAAAGTGTCACCATCCCATTTCATGCCATGGATGTCGTAAGAGGTAACTAAGGAAAATATACCGAGCAATTAATTTCTTTGGGATGTGACAGAAAACTCGACAAACCTTAAACAACCTAATCTGTAAGGCCAGCTCCTCCTATAGACTCACAATGCAATTGTAACATAAATAAGAAGAGGCCTCTACCTCAGCATCAGCTTTTAACAATCCACTGCTGGACTAGGCCTCTCCTTTGAAAGAAGGAATTGGCATACTATACCCCGCTGGCCAAACGGGTTGGCATAGGGTTTGTATCTAGTTTTCCTTCTCTTACAGTGCTGTTCTCTGCATAATATGCTCCCTCTGTCGGCTCTTACGTCACCGATGGGATGATATGAGGTGGTGACATTCCGTATTCTTAATCCGTCACCACACCGACCCCCTCTGCCTATTATTTCGTAAATATACATTATTCTTCATCTATTTATACGCATTCAAAAGTAACACGTAATCAAACAAATTGCTAACGAATATTAAAAGCTTAAAGTTTTTATAAATTTAATAATGATCGTCCAAAGAAGTTCTTTTCATTCGAATGAAATCGATACCGGAGTAAAATAAGGCTATTGTGGTTGGCGGGCAGTCAGGGAGATCAAGAGATACTAAAATTACGATTTTCATGAAATATTGCCATGTAAAAAATGGTGATTTATTTATTCGTGAATTTTATTTTTACATTTTGGACCGTGCTACTTGTCATAACATTTGACTAAATGTGCCTTAAACGGCGTTTGTAGTAAAATACTTCTAAGATTTTTATTTTGTATGCAGCTGATGAGTCAATATCAAAAGCAGGAAACCTGCAAGGGATGTGATGCAGGTGGGCAACCTTCAACTCAAGGAAGGATCCCTTGACCAGGCTACTATCACCCTGATCGTGCCACGAGCAGCGAACTACCGGCGTCAGTGCCCTTTGCCTTAACATGATAAATTACAGTTGTATGTAGGCTAACGCTATAGACTCATCTCGAAGACACGGTTGGATTCTCTTACATTACTAGGTAGGAAGTCTAAAAAAAGCACTGTGTTGGCTACAAAGTCTACGTTTCCATATTTAAACTTGGCCTTAATTTGTGATGAAAAGAGCATCATGCGTCTTGAGATATTTGCAACGAGTTAAGAGTTAGTATGCTTTGATTTGAAACAAGACAAAACGTACTTCTGGTTCGCCTATCAAAGTATATCCAATCACGGTAGGCAGCGGCTTTGCTGTGTATACCCTGACATTAGCGAAATCCATGAGCAGCGGTTACCGTTTACCATCAGATGGGCCGTTTGCTCATCTGCCACTAGCAGAAAAAAAAAGCAATATATAAATAAGTATATTCTTTATTAAAAAGGTGGATGAAAATAATGAGTAAAGTACCCTTTAAATATTTAACGAGAAAAGCTTTTAAAACATATTGCCTAGCAATTTACAAAAGATTAGCTTAAACGAATCGAAAATGTCAACAAAATTCATACGTTGTACGAATTCTGGGAAAACGAGTTCCATCTGGATTATTTGTAGGTCTGGGAAAATTGCTTTTCGCAGTTGATTCCAATATGGCAGCGAGAAACTTATATTAATCGTTTCTATAAATCATGCTTTAAAACTGTTGTATTTAATGGCTTTTATACGCGTTTTTTATTAACATTTTTCGTTTGACCTTGAGAAGGTCAGATATTCTTAGAACTGTGTGTAGGTGTTAACTGTATGGCTCTGTCTATTTATGAATGGTGTAGCGATGGTGTAGCGTTTTATGTAGCAATATTGCTACATCAATGCGTTGAATGTCGAAGTAGGCTAGATTTCAAAAATGACAATTGTGATAGTGAATAGAGATTCTTGTAGAGTTTTTTTTTATTGACTCACGCCTGTATCCCCGAAGGGGTAAACGGAGGTGTAATATTACACCCACATTTCGCCATGAATTCTTAGGTCCCACGTAATAGGGGGCGAGCCTATTGCCGTTACCGAGCACTCCACCGAACTACGTGCTGCTACTGAAAATTCGGCAAAACCCAGTAACACTTTTGCCCGACACGGGACCTCCGATAAGCAGTCGCATACGCTACCCACTGGACCACGGAAGCAGTCTTAGTGTAGAGTTTCTTAAAGATTTTCTCAGAAGCAGTCACGTCCTGAACTGGTGGTAGACTAAAATATTGTCATTTTCTTTCTCCTTTCCACTTAAAGAGACAGCACCTTGGCAAACATAGCGAAGCACGCCCAGTATGTAAAGTGTCGCTATACGCAGAACATCATCGGAGAGACTGATAGTTATATTCAGCAGTGGACTACGGTGTACGTATGATTGATGATGACGCACTAAAAATATATCACAGGAGAAAAAATGTCATAATACAATTTTATTTATTTTGTACAAAAAATAATGTCATAATACAATTTGGTGTATAATACACCTCTGCCTACCCCTTTGGGGATAAAAGGCGTGAAGTTATATGTTACGATTTGGAGTTATGTCTTTAAAATAGTAATAATAGTAATAAGTCCTTCTAACTCGATAGGTACCTAATAAATGATTCTTTAAACTGCCATTGAAACACTTAAAGTATTGACAAATTCACGAACAATTTGAGTCTGTTTCGAACCTTTTGGATGTCTTATATATTTGCCCAACTGGTTTGCCGTAGAACTTCCTGACTAAGTGTGGCTTACAACTGACAAAGGAATTCTGTCCAGTTTTACCAAACTATGTCAAGGAGAATACCGGAATGCTTACAAAACAAATTTATGAATGCCTGTGTACACAGTTTGTTTGCGTTTAACCAATTGGGACAATTTGCAGGGTACAATTTCCTCCTATTTAATCTCCTACTAGGACATGTTACTTTAAATAGGCTAGATATTGATATCACTTTATATTCACAGAATAGCGACGCTTAAATGACCATGGCTTTCTACAGTGTGTTAAAAAATTAGGCAAGTGCGAGTCGGACTCGCGTACGAAGGGTTCCGTACCATCATCTATAAAAGAAAATCATGTTCGTTGTATGTATACTTTAATACTTTTTAAGTTTCTACCTGTTTATTAAGATCGAGTAACAATTGCTTAAAAATTACGTTTGTTGTATGGAAGCCCTCCTTTATTATTTACTTTCTTTTTATTTAATTATTTATTTTGAAAGGTAATATACAACTACATATTCTGTGAAAATTTAAAGCGTCTACCTGTAACAGTTTGTAATTTTGAGCAAAAAATAACACGTGTTTTGTATGGGACCCCCCTTAATATTTTAATTTTTAGTATTTGCTGTTATAGCAGCAACCGAAATACATAATTTGTGAAAATTTCAGCTTTCTAGCTATCACGGTTTATCAGATACAGGCTGGTGACAGACAGACCGACAGGCAGACAGACTGCGGAGGCTTAGTAATAGGGTCCCGTATTTTACCTTTTAGGTACGGAACCCTAAAAATCATAACGAATTATTTTTAACCGACTTCAAATAATGATGTTACCAATTTGAACTGTACTAAGGTGTGTGATTTATACATACATAATCTAATACTATCAAACCCCAAATTTTTATATTTGAGTATGATGATCTATAATAAGCTTTTGAGAACGTGTACCTATTTTTTGAGAAGACGTTCAATTTGGTTGTTTAACTAACAAACTACATATTTTACTGTTTTACTTCGTTTTGCGTAAGCCTCTCTGTTTAAGTGTACATTTAGTGCAAAATGAGTAATAGAAAAGCTGATGTCATAATATGTGTATTTGCTGTCTGTGGTGTCTAAATTGCCCGATCTAACGGCACCAAATTGTCCCAATCCGTAACCAGCCATCGTGAGTAAGCGCTTTTACATGCCAAACTTCGTACGAAGTGTACGATTCCTAAACATTTATCTGAACCTAGTTTCTTTTCGTAAACAAACAACCTTTTTCTGACTTTGGTCACGCCTACTCACAGTTTCAGTTTATTGATTTAGTATTTCGGTGACCTTTGAATATAAAGATGTGAGACGTAGGCAAACAATGTTTCAGATATTCTGGTAGATTGTGTGCTAGTGTTTTAGTCACGTTCTACAAATACTGCCTAAATTTTTCATACTACAAATAAAATAATAGTTCTTGACTCCCACTCTGGTAATACGTCTTGTATAGCCGGACACGTTACAAGCATTCAATGAATGAATAGGAAGAACATCCAGATTCGAATCAATAAATTGTGATAGCTAGCTGCAGTATCCCAGATGCAATACCCGAATTTGGTATTAAGTTTCGCTACTAGAAAAATCACAGTAATACTTATAAGTGTGTGTATTGTTTTCTTTCACGAAAAACAAGTGTGTGTTAATGAAAACACCCAACATTTTGATATAATTACTTTGCCTAAAGAGATGTCCCTTAAATTTAATCATACCCATATATTTCTCGCCCTGATGTAAGTAGATTACTTACCTTGAAAGTAATTACAAAATAAGATTTCATTTTCAATCATAAATTTGGGCAGTTATGCGTAACACTGCCGGCTATACAAGAGAATAATAATAACAGCTCTCTATTTAAACTGCCCCACTGCTGGGCACGGGCCTCTTCTCCCTTCTGTAAAAGTCAAAGTCACATTAGAAATTTGTGTGTTGGCAGACTTTACATGTCTTACGGAAACATTATGCAGAACTTCAAGACATGCAGGCTTACGATGTTTTCTTTTACCATTTAACAAGTGATATTTAAGAATTTATTGACTACCTCGTTGGTCTCGCGGCATAAATGTGCACGTGGGATTGGGAGGTCTCGGGTCGATCCCCGGGTCGGGCAAAGTGTTATTGGGTTTTTCCGTTAGAAAATTAGCAGCATGGAGTCTGGTAATCTGTCCGGTACGGCAATAGGCTCGCCCCCTATTACGTGGGACCTAAAAAAAATCATGGCAAAATGTGGGTGTAATATTACACCTCTGCCTACCTCTTTAGGGATGAAGGCGTGAGACTGTGTATGTATGTATTTAAGAATTTAATAAGGACATAATTTCGAAAAGTCAGTAGTGGCATGTGAGTTTGAACCCGAAAACGTCTAAGTAGCAGTTTGTTAGTCTTTCTATTAGGCTATTGCTACTTTTGTCATAATTCTCTTGACCTGCTTCCAATTTAGTTGGGGGTGACGCAGTATATCTTGCGCTTTCTCACCTGTCTGTCGCCATTCATCGGATTATTCACCCTTTCTCTTTCATATCCATCCTTACACAGTCCATCCTTCATTTCCTTGGCACGTCTCTTCCTTTTCGAATATCATCACTTGCTTACCTACATGTGACGTCGAGCACCTCCACGGGTCAGCGCAAGCGGTCTGCACGCGCCTATATAAAAGCGGCTCGTCCTCTTTCGCCCGTCGACTACACGCTAGATAAGTCTTATGTCCTGAACAGAAGCCACGTCCAATCTTTATACCGAACCACGCCTTGACTGTCGGGTTATTTCACATTGTAAATCTTCCTAAAATATAAAGCGTTAATTGTTGATTCAATCTTTCAATTCTACAATTCCTGTGACTTAAGCTGGACAGCTTAACTAAAATAAATAATTGATCTAAAGGTCACCCTAAAGATCATACTGGCGCACAACGTAGGGTTTTATAATTAAATTGACTTATCATTATACATCTTACGTATTATAACTTACATACTTCAATAAAATATTCATTCGGTGTCGTTCACTCATTTCCATTACTACTCTAGAGTGATTAAATTTCACGTTGTTTATTAATGTTTTTTGTAACCACTTTTCCATCAGATTATCGGTAAATATAATTATTGTAATTTGTATGTTGCTTTGATTATATAAAAATGTTACATTAAAAATACAATTCAAATGTAGTTTAGAATAAAGTGGTATATAATGTAACACAATCAGACTATGACAGCATCAGAATTTTATCACACACCAAAGAAGAAGAAAATACATGCGCCTACAATAATACCTTTATAAGTCAATGTCACCAATCTTTAACATAACAACTAAGAGAAAGCACAAAGCAATCAGTGTCAGTATAAAAGTCAGGCACTGGCGACGGATCACAGCGGTCCCCGGGGACTTAAAAGACTTCCTTAAACACCTCTGTCAATCCAGTAACGCACCACACCGAGAACTTGATGAAGTAATCGATTTCGTTATTACCTCACAAAGTGGTAGGCAGGGGTGTAATATTACAACCACATTTCGCCTTCTGAATTTTAGGTCCTACGTAAAAGAGGGTATCCGTGTGGTGACGGATTAAGAATACGAAATGTCACTACCCCATATCATCCCATGTGTGTCGTAAGAGCCGACAGAGGGAGCGTATTATGCAGAGAACAACACTGCAAGTGAAGGGAAACTTGATACAAACTCTACACCAACCCGTTTGGCCAGCGTGGTATAGTAAGCCAATTCCTCCTTTCAAAGGAGAGGCCTAGTCCAGCAGTGGACTGTTAAAGGCTGATGATGATGATGATGATGAAAAGGGGGCTTATTGCCAGATTTCGTGCTGCTACTGAGAATTCGGAAAAACTCTGTAACACTTTTGCCAGACCCGGTAATCGAACCTGGGACCCGGGTAGTTATTCTGAATGTAGAACCATTGTTTCGTCGGCTTTGCACCTTTACTTTTTACTTATTTGCGAACGTATTTTTTGGTTACAGCCGAAGCTTAGTTTAAAAAAGAAAATGAGGGGTATTTGTTTTATGTTTTTTCGTATCCCGTTAGATAAAAGCTGTCTGCATTCGTTGAGTTAAAAGAGTTGGATTCTGTTGCGATATTACCAAGCTTACGTTACAATAATATATGACAATTTTATTGTTGACAATTGTACATTTGTTACCAAACTGCGCTGTGCCTTTAATAGGTCAAACAGACAGTTTAAAACACACTTATTTGTTCTTAAATAATAGGCTCATATTATAGACTAGATGATGCGCGCGGTTACACCCGCTTTATTTAAGGCTACTGCTCCGCTGCCGTCGCTCATAGCGCAATGTTATATAGCCTATAGCCTTCCTCGATAAATGGGCTATCTAACACTGACAGAATTTTTCAAATCGGATCAGTAGTTCCTGAGATTAGCGCGTTAAATGAAACAAACAAACAAACAAACTCTTCAGCTTTATATATTAGTATAAGAAGTATACGATGAGGTACACCGAGACACAAATCAAATTTAAGTGCTGAGTCATACATATCTTTGTACAGGGCGGGAATCGAACACACGATACGAGAGGTCGTAGCTAGGCTCACTAACCACTAGATGCACACCAATATGATTATTATGTAGATGTACTCATATTTAGAAAAGAAACCGATTCATTGTCATTATGGTTTCTAATTCAAATTCAACTTTGCATACTAATAAATAGGGTTGATTTGTTACAACATAAGCCAACTCAAATATAATGAAGGCTTTCATACTTATTGAAGAAAGAAAACATCGTTAGGTAACATGAATGTCTCATAAAAATTACGCGTGCTTTAAAAATTGACACTAGTTAGCGTGGTATGTCATGGCCGCCTCTATAAATACTGAGAAACTGTGTTTCTTAGCACTTACGGAACTTCTTAGACACTCATGTGTAATCCAACATTACTGATTTTTTCGTGAAAACCTTCAGAAGTTCGTAAGAAGAATAAATCCTCTTTCGAGCGAGACTATACAAATATAGAATGAAAGAATACGCTAAGACCTAGATTTAGGGATTTGCGAATCAAACTCACAACTCTAGACGCAATATTAAATGGCGATAGTGAATTAAATCATTACCGCCATGCGTGCAGTCAAATTATCAGTTGTAAAACAAATGTTGAGTCATCGCATCTGGAATGCTTCTTAAGGCGCTGTCCTAAGCGACTGTTTTGGTAAATGAGGGGGTGAAGCAGGGGAGGTGAAGGGAGCTTAGCTCCGTCTACTGCGGGGCGCCCCCCTTCATTCTCGTCGCGTGCGGCCGTATTCTGGCGACATCCGTATTCCAATATTTCAAAATCGCAAGCAAAACGTTTTAGCATATTGAATTGAGATACTGATATTAAAATTTATATTACATACATCAATCTGTTTGTACAATATAGGCATAGCGCAATTTTTGTTCTCAGTGCAGCCATGAGCAAAACTGATTTACATTAGACGTTACAGGTATTAAATGTTGACGAAAGTAGGTAAATACCTACGTGCCGTAAGATGATAAAAAGAATTAAGTCAGTTCCATGTATGGAGAGGCCATTATTATGTTTGTTTTGTTTTTGTATGAAAATAGTGAAGCAGTTCATAGAATACCTACATCTAATTCCATTCCTGCCAGTTTTCAAATCTGTTTTGCAATAAATTGGCTGTGACATACGGGCGGACAGACAGACAGACATTGCGAATCTATAAGGGTTCCGTTTTTACTATTTTTGGCTACGGTACCCTAAAAAACACAATACTGCTCTACTAAGCGCAAAAGCCGTATCTCAACTAAAGCGAGTTACGAGATAATTGAAGTTTAGTAAGAGCTGTTTTCTTTTATTTATTTATGGATGTTTATTGTTATTATAGGTATAATTATTATGTCAAAGGTTTCGAAATACGTCGCCGTTTTTAGGGGTTGTGAGTGATTGGAGAGGGAGCAGGGGAGGTCTTAAAACCCCCCTCACCATTTTCACTTGCCGGAAATACTTGGTTTTCTCAGAAAAAAAAAATCTCCAAACATCGGTGTGTATGGCGCTGCCAACTTCCACATTCATCACACTAGTTTAATAAACTAAGGTTGTCGGAGCCCTGCGAAGGGCTTCTATTTTCGGATTAAGGGTAAAAAGAGAACCTAACATAACCTATTTATTTACTTATTACAGTCGCACCTAACCCAAGGCACTCGAAAATAATGACGCACAAATTTGACATTAGCTGTCAATATGATCATTCCAAGATGGCAGTTTTGCGTTTCGTTTCACGTTTTTCACATAAAACCTAAAAATTACATTTGTAAAACTGTACTAAAGTATAAAAACTATGTTCCGTTTTGCATAATTGCCGAAGTATTTATGAAATTTTGGAAATTGTTTAAAAATATTTAGACGCAACTCCCGCAGCCAAAATTACTTGTAGGGTATTAAAACGAACTACCTTAAGCCGCCTACACTACCAATACCCTCAAAGTCAGGCGACTCGTTTCGAAACCCAACCCATTATTATTTTTCAAAATAGATGAAACATCAAAAATATATGTGGATATACCTTATTCATGAGATACTGCTATGTCGCTTAGAAAATTATAGAATTAGAATTTGAGTTACTGCTTTTTCGTTAGCTCTCGTCATACATGTTTGTATGGAAAAATATAAAAAAATTCTTTCGCTTCAAATATGTGTTGTTTCAAAGAAAATAAATATTAAAAGATATTTATTTATTTTCATTTATAATTTATTAACGAAATACATAGTTAACAGCTCATCAAAAGTTAGCTGTCTGCTACAACCCGGCAGGTTTTCTTTATTCTCATCGAATGTTAAAGGCAATGTGTGAGGTGATAAGGCTTCAATACTTATTATTTGCTGTTGTTCACGAGGAACAGTTTCATTTACTTTCCTTTTACGGCTTGGTATTGTAGAAATTTCAAGCACTGATGAGACATTTTCCTCTCCGTGATCTCGCAATGCCATCCCTTGAGCTTGGCGAGAATCAACAATTTCAGGCAACTGCCAATTCATATAAAACGCCACAGGCTTCTCCCAGAAAACGTCATCTCTTTCTATAATTTCTATTTTTAGTGGTATACTTTCGCCACTTCACACAGCAAATAAACACTTTTGTTTGCGTGTAACGTGGCGTTGCCCCTGAATTTGGTAATAACAATTACAATATTTGTTTAGACTAGTCAGTTCACTTTTTTATCATGTTTCCACATTTGTATTTTATTTGCTCTTATACTATATACCAGGGCCATTCTTATAGGCAACTTTAGAACATTAAATTTTCACAATCGTGTTTGGACCTATTAATCCATCTGGCGTGGCACCAATAATCGAATAATCCACAAGGCTCGATAGTTACATTTTCTTGCTTCGCCAGTTGTTGCAAAGCCAGTTGTTCATTTTAGATTCCATGCGCAACTGATTTTACATTGCAAATATTTTATTTGTACAAAATATTTTTTACTAAGTTGGCTTTACTGGTGTTATCTATTCTTTTTACCACTATACAAAAATTTCAATCTGTCAACATATTCTTACGCAATTCGAACCAATCACTGCTATCCCTCTTGTAATTTTTGCTTATCACTACGGAATTTGAGTCAAATTTGTTAAAAAATTGTTTGGCATTTCTTAGCTAGCTCTTGAACAGATCGTGTTAGGAATGACTTGGAAAGTCAAATGTGTGTAAGACGTTGCAGAACTGTTATCTTTAACTTCACTGTAATTACAATAATGATAATTAGTTACGTACTTTATTATTAAAAAAATACTATATCTTGTGTTATAGCACTTATAGCAAACAGAGAAGTCACCTTCTTACTTATAAATGATTGATTTTAGAAATTAAAAAGATATTAGATGTACTGAGACATACCTAATAGTTTATGAATAATCAAAGTTTTACCCGATGTACCTACCTAAAAAGGTTTATGTTCAAAACACAATAATACAACATTCGTTACCGCTTGTGTGCGGATAGCGGAGCGCCATATTAGCGCTGTCATCATTATTGTTCACCGTGGCGGCATCTTAGCGCTCCAGGCGCTCTGACAAGCTAATGAATTTGAAATATAGGTACATAAAATGATTCGATTTTATGTTATTACTCTTTCAAAAATTGAAAACTGTGGCAGCTATGTATTGTGAGAGTAATGTATATAATTATATTATGCATAATCGATAATGCATAAGTAACATAGTTAGTCATAAAAGACTCTTATGAAAATAATTTGTGTAAAAATGTTACATATTTCATAATCACTTGGCCATGGATGAATTTCTACTTTATTACGACGCTTTCTTGTACAAATCCTTCGTAGAACTTCATTTTTCTAATTGTCCATATTTTATTCTTCTAATTATATATTTATAAGCACAGAAACAATGACACATTAAACGCAACAAGAGTATAAACTTAGGTCCTAATTATATGTGCCCATAGTTACATGAAAAGCCTATTTGATTCAAAGTATTCAGTCTATAACATAAAACATGAAATTACGAACTCAAATCGGCGTATTATAATAAGAAACAGGTTTACGTAAAATTTCGTGCAGCGGAGACGCAAGCGACATGACCTATCTCTCACAGGGCTCATAGCCGACTGATGAGGTTTGGGCGGGGCGTAAACTAGCAACTGACACTAAGTACACCGCTTATGCTAATAAGGTTTAAATTGCTGAAGCGTTTGATATTGATGGGATCTACCGAGCGTCAAAATCATAGACGCTTGGCAGATTTTATTTAATTTTACAAAATATACACGTATAATATGAAAATAAATAGGGTAATTCTTTAGTTCATTAAATTTCCTACAATATTATCAAAAAAAATATGACAGCTTACGATCAAAATATTGCAAACAGTGAGACGAAAGATTATTTTCCGCCTCGATTTTGTGATTTTTTTACCGTGATTCTATTTTACGTACATGAAAAATTCTTTCAAAAGTCTTTTGTTCAGACTTTTGACTTTAAGCTCTAATTTTTGCTAGTTTGTAATATGTACCGTTATGGCTAGATGCGCGACGAAAAATTAGGTGTTTCACGGCTTCTGAGGTATAACAGCGCCTTAAGCATTATACGCGAGATGTGGGAACAACATAGCGTGGTTTTAACGAATCGCGAAGAGACGTAAAGAATAAGTGAGAAAATAGTCTGTGTTTTTCTTTTCTGGTTTATGTGTAAAAATCTAAGTATTAAAAGAACATTGAATGCGCAGTAAAAATAATATATTTCATTTATATGAATTAATCATTAACTAGCAATAAAAATTAATAGTTTAAAAAACACTAGAAAAACACGCTTTTATAAATGCACGTAAAAAAATAAAAATTAAATTATGGATCGTTCAAGTTGTCTCCTTCCTGCGCTGAAGTGTAAACTATGTGCTTTAAATTATAATATTTGATTGTCAAAGCGTGGGGCGCTGGAACAGGAAAGACTTTATTGTTAACAAATACTAATACTACCGTCCTGGCGGAAGCTGCATGAGGTCGCAGAAGAGCATAGCATTTATATGGTGATGGAAGATGATTAAATTAGGTAGCTTATATTCCAATATATAGTTAGTTACTTACACGACGACTTAATAAAAGCGTGTTAAAACATTATATAGGTTGCCTGTTTGCGGATTGGGCAACTTAATATCAAAAATTAAACCACCCGCACAATCTAACACAAACTTTACACACCCGTGGCCGCTCGCAGACCATAAAATCGTAATCATCCCTCAAATACAAACTCCACAGCCTTCAAATACAGATTAAAAAACGCACATTTTAATAATCATCCAACATCCATCAGATAATGGCCTGGATACCCAGAGCAAACATTTTGAAGCATCGATCGGTCCGATGAAACACATCTACCTACAAATATCTTCATTTAATCCCTACTTTACAAACATTTCGTCCGAAATCAATGGTTTATTCCTTTTCGGGCCTCGCCGGGACACTGAGGACCTCTCAATCGTTCTTTTTTACGATTATAAGACAGGACAGACTGTGTGCCTTCCCTCGAGTATAACCCGGACCGTTTTTTATACGCAATTACCTGCTTAGTTGATGACCTTCATAAAGTTGGTGGGTTATATAAATTAAAAGGACAGTGATAAGTTATTTTTGGTCGTTTTAGTGTGTGTTACCTTATTGTTTTTGTTTTGTGTATAATAAGAAAACTATGGGTTTAATTTAGACTATGTATGTACGCCTCTAAACGCCCGACTGCCTCGTTGGTCTCACGGCATAAATGTGCGCGTGGGATTGGGAGGTCTCGGGTTCGATTCCCGGGTCGGGCAAAGTGTTATTGGGTTTTCCGTTAGGAAATTCTCAGTAGCAGCACGGAGTCTGGTAATGTGCCTGGTACAGCAATAGGCTCGCCCCCTATTACGTGGGACCTAAAAATTCATGGCGAAATGTGGGTGTAGTATTACACCTCTGCCTACCCCTTCGGGGATACAGGCGTGAGTATATAAATAAAAAATAAAATGAATTGTATGAACGCTTTTGTGGGAAAAATCGTATTCACTAATCGTCTGGTTACAATAAACTTGTTCGATATACTTTGAAGGTATTGAAAGCAAAGCTTTGTATTTCATTATCCCGAAACGATGGCATGAAAAATAATATAATTATTTGGTACGCCAAAGTTAATATAGGTCTAAGATTCCGCTGCTAATGTTCAGTACGAGTATATTTTTATGTAAGGCCTTTTATCGTCTAATTTTACTAAGCTAACATTTCTATCGATAAGTATATTAAGTGACCCTTGCCCGCATTGTCATATCTATTAGATTCTAGACTCTTTATTCGCGTAGTAACTTAAGAAGAGAAAGACATTTGAATGGTAGCCGAGAAGGATATCTACTGATATTACGACTTGTGTTGAGTGTTGCTGAGCCGAGCGAGGAAAATTAAGTGATGCAAATAATAATAATATATTTAATAATAATATATTTATTTGCATCAAACATGGTATAAAAAGATGTTACAATTGTGAAAGAATGTTACACATGTTTTGCTTAACATAGCATGCAATACATTTAAAGCAGTCTAATAGCTACAATTTTTTATCAACGAATTCTTTAATACTATAAAAATTATTTTCATTAAGCCATTTATGTAATTGTATTTGAAATAGTCGATTATTTAACACTTTTAAGTGACAAGGTATCTTATTAAATATACGTATACACATAACTAGGCAGCTTTTATTATATTTAGTTAACCTTGCAACATCATCAAGCACAAGTCTGTGGGGGTCTCGTCTACTCCTTGGATTAACACTGTTTGCTGTCTTGAACAATTCTTTATATTTCTTTACAAACGTACAAATTTCATAAATATAGAGAGACGGTAGCGGCAGCAAACCAAGATCTTTAAATATCGGTCGACACGTTTCATCAGGTTGTTTTCCACACATAGCTCTGATACATTTCTTTTGTGCGACAAATGCTCTGTTTATATCAGTACTGTTACCCCACATAATAAGTCCGTAGCGTAACAGTGATTCCACATACGCATGGTAACAAGTAGTGGCCGTTTTTAAATTTGTTACGTGTTTTATTTGTTTAAGCGCGTAAACAAATCTATTTACTCTGTTCGACACATTTTCCACGTGTGTCTTCCAATTTAAGTTTTCATCCAGTGTTATGCCCAGGAATTTGGTATGCGTAACTTCTTTGAGTTTTGGTATTACACATACATACATACATATCGTGATGCCTTTTATCCCCGAAGGAGTAGGCAGAGGTGTATTTCTACACCCACTTTTCGCCAGATATACTTTAGTCCCACGTAATAAGGGGCGAGCCTATTGCCGTACCGGGCACATTTCCAGACTCCGTGCTGCTACTGAGAATTTCGTGACAGAAAAACCCAATAACACTGCTCGACCCAGGAATCGAACCCGGGACCTCCCGATCCCACGCGCACATTTATGCCGCGAGACCAACGAGGCAGTCGCATAGGGTTTGATGTCGAGTTTTCCGTCTCTACGCAAAGATGGTATTTGCATCGTGTTATCCCTTAGTCGCCTCTTACGACACCCACGGGAAGATAGGGGGTGGTGACACTTGTATTCTATGCCGTCAACCACACGGCTTAGTTTTGGTATTCTTAGCTTAATATTGAAATTACTATTATAAGATTTATTAAATTGTATAAATACGGATTTATTTAGATTAATTTTTAAACTATTTATATCAAGCCAATTAATTAATTTATCAATTGTATTATTAATTTCATTTTCGTGGTCATTAACAGTATTATATTTTTTATTAGATATCACAATGATAGAAATGTCATCAGCGTATAATATGGTTTTGTGATTTGTTATATTGATTATATCATTAATATAAAGCAAGAATAATACAGGGCCCAGCACGCTTCCCTGGGGAACGCCACACCTATTATAATTGTATTGAGAATAGTACGGTACCATATCTCTATTATGATTTATTTTTGTAACGACAACGCATTGTTGTCTATTACTTAAATAGGACGAAAACCACTGTAATGGATGTCCCCTGATGCCAAGATTCTGAAGTTTTTCTATTAGTATGTGATGTGACACCAAGTCAAAAGCTTTTGACAAATCGAAAAACAAACCAGTAGTCAAGTTATTATTATTTAAGTTTGCCACTATCTCTTTTATCGACGAGAAGATAGCTAAGTTCGTAGATTTATTTTTCTGAAAGCCATGCTGTTCATCTCTAATAATATTAAATGTGTTACAAAAGCTTATTAATCTTTTATACATACACTTTTCAAATACTTTGGATATTATAGGAATCAGGGTAATCGGGCGATAGTTACTAATATCATATTTGTCACCCTTTTTAAACAGTGGCTTTATAATGGACAGTTTGAGTGCCTCCGGAAAAACACCGCTTGAAAATGATGAATTTATTAGATGTGTTAGAATGCCTGTGATTTCTTCTACACAAGCTTTAAGAACTTTGGTTGTAATCTCATCATAACCCATAGTATTTGTATTGTTTAGTGACATAATTTCTCGTCTAACTTCAGATTCTAACATAGGTTTCAGGAACATTGAACTCATAATTACTTTACTACTAAAACTATAAGTTGCATTTTTCTGATTAAAACCATCATTAATAAAATGAGCATTAAAGGCGGATGCGATTTCAATTGGATTTTCAAGCATTACATTGTTGATTTTAATACTTTCTATGTTTTGCTGATCCTTGATATCGTTTACTTCATTTTTTATTACTGTCCATGTCGCCTTACATTTGTTGTCATTATTTTGTATAAATTTAATATTTGAATACTTTTTTGAATTATAAATACATCTTTTTAATAGTTTAGAATACTTTAAATATTGAATTTTATTATGTATAGTTTTCTCTTTATAATACTTGTACCTTAGTATTCGTTTAGTTTTACAACTTTGTCTCAGGCCCCTGCTTATCCAATTTTGTCTATCCTTCTTATTTCGATTAACTTTTACTCGAACTTTAGGGAAGCAAAGATTATAAAATAAGCAAAACAGCTCATGAAACTTACTAAACGGTACATTTGTATCCTCCTCTGTGTATATATCGGACCAATATAAGTTTTGTAAGCATTGCCTAAATTTCAAAATATTATCCAAGTTATAAATCTCTTTTATAAGTATAATAAATAGCTATATTCGGTATTCTTTTCTTAGTCGGAATGCTTATCAATTGAGCTGTTTCGTGATCAGACAGATGGAGCGGCAGAACTGAGGCAATGGCATTTGGTATATTGCTTAAGATATGATCTATACATGACGATTTCCGTGTAGGCTCATTAATGTGAATTTTCAAATTATAGTTATAACATATATCTTGTAAATCGTTCGTAATACTACCCTTTTTTAGGGTATTTATGTTAAAATCTCCCGACTTACATCGTACAAAAGATTATTAAGTTTAGATAAAAACTGTTTCGGGTCTGACTGGGGAGTTCTGTAAAGACAAATTATTATTAATTTATTAAACATAATTTCTATGCCACATGCTTCGAAAGTATTCTGCACGGCGTATTTTTTTATAAATAACAATTCCTTAAACGTAATAGTGAATAAAGCAGCGGTATAATAGTGGAGATACAAACAGACTGCTACGCTGAGGGTCTCGTGTTCAAACCCACATCTAGTACATATGTTTTTTTATTAAATTGTTTATTCTCACTTGCCAATCGGCAAAGGAAAATATCGTGGGATAATATGCATCTGATGTCCACAATCCGCACTTTGGCGGCTTGTTGGACTCGTAGTGGAGCTTCTCATCATTAGAGCCCTTCTTTCTATGAGAAGAGGCCTGTGCCCAGCAGTGGGACAGATTATAAACAAAGCTGATATAGTAAAGATAGCTGTTTCCCCAGTTTCACCCGCGTCCTGAGGGAACTACTTCACTTACCCGGTTAATTTATAGCCTAAGTTACTCCTTTGTACATCAGCTATCCGCCAGTGAAATTCCCGTCAAAATCGGTCCAGTCGTTCCAGAGATTAGCGGGAACAAACAGACAGACAGACAAAACTTTAAAAAAATGTCATGTATGTACCGTGAATACATCCATATGCATTTTGTAAAAAAGCGGTTATTTTAATTTTACAAACAGACACTCCAATTTTATTTATATGTACTTATAGATTTTACTAGGACACGCCACACAGCTCGCCGTTCGTATTCGGTTCACCTGAGACACCACATTGTCGAATGTTTGATTGCCAAGTTGTTCAGAGAATGCTATGATCACCAAAAGTTATTATTGTGTTGTTTCTAGTAAAAGCCAACACAAGCATTGATTCTAAGAAACAGAAATGACTTCAATATAAACAATCGTGACTGTGTCCAGTACTTGTTATTCACATGTTATTTGGAAGAAAGAAAGAAATAAAAGAAAGAAAGCATGAAACCGCTTTCTATTACAATAACTGTTAGACTGGATGTAATGAAATGATCAGATAACATTTTGTCTAGTCTAAATGTCGAACCCACTACAATGTGTGCAGTGGTAAATGCTGCATGCTTAAATCACTAACGCACCCGAGCCATTCATTTTCCAAGTGACAGTAAAAACAATCAATTATTGAACTTTTGACCTGACATCAACTCTGATTACACAAAAACAGCAATAAACAATGTGAAATAAAATCACTCTAGAGAAATGAGTGAACAAGACTGAATGAATGAAAAAATAATACATCTACTAGGTCAGAATTTAAACTAATGAACAGTTCTGGAGTACCTCAAGGGAGTATCCTTGGCCCCCTCCTGTTTTTGTTATATATCAATGACCTGCCTAACGTGACGGACCACCAGTGTGTACTATATGCTGATGACACCACCCTAATCATTACAGATAAAAACAAGAATAAACTTGAGCATAAAATAAACAACGCCTTGGGAAATATAATGGAATGGTTAGATCACAATCAACTTAAAATTAACATAAATAAAACAAAAATGATCCAATTCCAAACTTATAATAGTGAACCTACTAAACTTAATGTAAAATATAATGCAAACATAGTCGAAGAAGTAGATGCCACATCATTTCTAGGCATCATAATAGATAAACATTGTTATTGGAAAGACCATGTTCAGAATCTTTGCATAAATATAGACAAATTTGTTTACGCTTGATATAGATTGACACAAGTCTCAACTTTAGAAACTGCTTTAAATGCCTTCCACGGCTATGTTTCGTCCAAATTAAGATATGGTCTGATATTATGGGGTAACTCGGTGGAGTCAAACAAAGCTTTCATCGTGCAGAAAAAATGTATACGAGCATTATTCGGCTTACAACAGACTGAGAGCTGTAGGGAGTACTTTATAAAACATAATATCTTACCCTTATCTAGTCAGTATATATATGAAATTTGTATTTTTGTACGCAAACACCCACACTTATTCTGTAAGCACAATGATGTCGTGATGAGACCAGGGAGACACACACACAAGTTACTCATACCCAAGCAAAGATTAAATGTATTTAACAAGAATGTTTACTGTATGGCGATACGTATTTACAATAAGTTGCCAAATAATTTTAAGGAAATTGATACTTTTAATACTTTTAAACGAAAATTATTTATACTTTTATTAAATAAATGTTTTTATTCAATTAATGCATTCTTGGATGACAAAAAATTGTGATATATTTATAACTAACTGCATAGAATTTTAAAATGAATTGTTATTAGATAATATTATTAATCTTATAAACTGACAATTCTATACATGCTAATAACAAAAATAATCAATATTTGTATGCCAGATAATGGTAGAATATGGCTTGAATGTAACGTAATGTAAACTAACAACTTTGTATACCCATATTCCGACGAATAAATGTTTATCATTATCATTATCATTATCATCATCAATGAATATTTTATTTGAATGAACGAAAGTATCGTATCGGTCACATGTCAATGATGAATTTAAGTATGCAGGGTGTAGTATGTACATACATACATACATACATAGACTCACGCCTGTTTCCCGGAGGGGTAGGCAGAGACTACGGAACGCCATTTGCAACGATCCTGACATACCTTACTTGCTTCACTCACTCCCATAAAGTTTCTCATGCATGCTCTTCTGTTAAGGGTACTTCTGACTTGTCCTTTTTTCAGGATGTCTCCAATCTGGTCAGAGAACGTTCTCCTAGGTCTTCCCCTTTGTCCTGTCCCATTCACACTAGCCTGATATATCTTCTTTGTCAGTCTATCGTCATCCATCCTCTCCATGTGCCCAAACCATCTTAACATGCCTTTCTCAATGCTTGTCACTACATCTTCTTTTACCCCACACCACTCTCGTATCACACAATTCTTTACTCTGTCGGTCAAAGACACACCACACATACTTCTCAGTGCTCTCATTTCTACAGCATTTATTCTACTTTCAAATCTCTTCTGCCATACCCAACTTTCACTACCATACATAAGGGTAGGCACTAACACACCTCTATGCACAGCCAAACGTGCCTTTTTGGACACGTTTTGACTATTCATAAACGCCTTCAGAGCTCCATTCACACAATTACCGGCATTAACTCTCCTTTCAATATCTGCTTCATTCTTACCATCTCTTGTAAACAACGTACCTAAGTAAACAAACTCATTCACTTGTTCCACTCGCTGTCCATCGATCAAAACATTACAAGCCGTAACGCATTCCTCCTTTTCAAAAACCATAACTTTCGTTTTACTTACATTCACTTTCATTCCTTTCCTTTCTAACGCACGATGCATGATTGTTACCATCTCCTGCAACTCCTCCGTTGAAGATGCAAGTATAACCTGATCATCAGCATAAAGGAGGCATTTGACGAGTAACCCATTCATCCTTAATCCGCAGTCACTATGTTTTAAATCTTGCAAACAACTGTCCATGAAGAGGTTAAACAGCCACGGCGACGCTACACATCCCTGTCTAACACCTTTATCGATGGTAAACCAGTCAGTGTATGCCCCGTTTATCCTCACACAAGCTCTAGAATCCTCATAAAGGGATTTCAGAGCTCGAATGAGGCTGCTGTCCACCCCGTTCATTGACAGCACCGACCACATTTCATTCCTCACCACTTTATCGTAAGCCTTTTCCAAATCCACGAATGCGCAATAGACCTTTTGACCTTTGGCCAAAAATTTTCCGGCTATGCTTCGCAAGGAAAAAACCTGATCCGTGCATCCCATACCCTTTCGGAATCCCGCTTGTACATCCCATATTTTCTTGTCGGTTACTTCCATAACTCTTTCAATAAGTACCTTTGCATACAATTTGCCAACAACGCTGAGAAGGCTAATGCCTCTATAGTTTTTTCAGTCTTGTTGCGAGCCTTTTCCTTTATAAAGAGGCACAACTACAGCTGTGGTCCAGTCATTAGGTACTCGGCCGGTGTTCCAACACAAGTTATATAACCGCTGCAACTGACCAACTCTGATGCCCTGGCCAGCCTTGAGCATTTCGACTGTAATCCTATCATATCCTGCAGCCTTACCTACTTTCATACTTCCCAGTGCCTTCACGATCTCATCCACGCCAATAACGCTTTCATCATTGCTATCATTACAATTCACTTCAGCTATCGGTGTCTCTATCGCCGTTCTTTCGAATAAACTTTCAAAATACTCTTTCCATCTCTTCAGCACGCACAATTCACCATTTACTATACTTCCATTCTCGTCTCTGATGGATGTGTGTTCTGAGGATTGAGTTCTTCCTCGAACTGCACGAACGGATTTCCAGAAAAACTTAATGTTACTCTGGAAATCGTCAGATAATCTGCTATCAAACTCATCTTTCTTTTCCTCTTTTTTCCTTTTAACCATTTCTTTCACTATTCTTTTTGACCTAACAAACTCCTTTTTTGCTTCATCTATGTCTACACTCGTTGCTTTTCCCATTCTTTCATTTGCTCTGGCAGCCAACCAATCTGACCAAGCTTTTTTCTTCTCTGACACTGCTGATTGTACATCCTTGTCCCACCATGTATTCTTAACCTTTCGTATTTTCCTTCTCTTGATCATACCACATACTTCAGACGCTACACATACTACCTCTTCTTTAAAGGCCTGCCATAATTCTTCCATATCATTTATGCCATCGAATCTCTCAAATCTTGCTATCAATCTTCGTTTATACTCATCTTTCACATCTTTCTCTTGTAGATTTTCTACTTTTATTCTTTCCAAGACCCTATTTTCATTACGCTCTCGGTGTTGCCATCCTTTAAAGAGCCCACTTATCCGGCTCAACACCAAGAAGTGGTCTGTGTGGATGCCGATCCCTCGATATACTCTTGTATCCAACACATTCTTTCTCAATCGTTCATCTACTATCACAAAATCAATCATACTTCTTCTAACATTTTTCGCCTCTCGCGTATACATATGTATCCTTTTATGATCAAACATGGTGTTTTTCACACAAAGGTTCCACTCCAAACAAATCTCAAGCAGTGCTTTTCCATTTTCGTTCACACTCTCATCACCAAATGCACCTAACACCCTTTCAAATCCATCTCGCTTTACTCCCACCCACCCATTGAAATCCCCTAACAAGATCAATCTTTCATTATATTTGCAGTTCCTCAAAATCTCTCTTAAACTCTTCTCTCTCCCAAAACTCCTGCCTTTCGTCTTGCTCATGTTGTGATATACCCGTAACTATATTGACCGGGGCGTACACCCCCACAATAAAGAGACGAGTAAGTCCTACTTTCATTCTCATCCACAGTAGCCTAGCATTTACACATTCAAACTCTTTTACGCACTCATTCATTCGCGCAGACAGTACTACACCAACTCCCTTCCAGGCTCTGGTGGTACTATCGACCCCAGACCAATACGCCGTATATGCACCATGCTTGGTGGTGTCACACCCTTTTCTTTTTGTTTCATTCACACAAAGAACATCAATCTTTCTATCATCCATCATCTGACATACTTCATCCAATTTGCCGTTCATTCCTCCACCAACATTCAATGTTGCAAACCTGCTTTCCGTAGGCCGCTTTTCGCCCTCGCGGGAAACGAGACGTGACGGGTTGCGAACCGCGTCGCCGCCGTATGGAGAAGAATAAGTTTTTGTTCCCATAGCGTTCCCACGAGATTTAGGGATCTAGACGGTCCATCCCCGCAGAGCCCTTTACGGGGGTAAGGCGGAATATCAGCTGTGCCCTGTGACCACCAACACAGGCACCCTCCGTTTACGACCAGCTTGCCCTCTGGCCACGAATCCCTCGGCACGGGTCGGTTCACACCTTAGATCGGGGTTTTGTTTGGGGTATGCTCCCTGAAAGTTGGTTTAAATTCGGAGTTTTCCTTCTCCTAGACAGGTTGCCAACCAAGGCTAACGAGGCCCATCTCCCCGTGTAGTATGTGTATTATTAAAATTTGAATATGTGTATGAAAAGTAAGTGGAGTACCGATATGCCTTTGGCACAGATTACAAAAAATATACAGATGGAGTCATCTGTCATATTTCTTCAACACGAATTGTTTTCAGGTAGGTAAATGCCATTATTACGATTAAATAAGTAATAATTTGACATTTGACAGAAACCCAACTGGCTACGCCGATTTTAAGAGTAGTCGTTTGCCTTCACTTTTACAAGTGATGGCTCCTTCTGATTTACTTTACAATTCCTTATGCGTTGTCGAGGTCAGATAGCAATCATTATGAGGAAATCTTAATATACGGCCATATTATCTGGTTGAATTATATAAAATCAAAATCAAAAGCTTTTATTCAAAATTGGCTGGTAAACAGCTCTTTCTGAACGTTAAATTTTACAATAGAAAGTCCCCCAAAAAACCCAACCCTTCACTGCTTCCTATGTGTTTTCGCTAGGAAGAAGAAGCAGCGCAACAAACTCCCTAGCAACACAGTACTGTCTGCATAGTTAAATGTGAAGTTATACATTATATTAATAAAAATAATAATATCACAATTTTCAATTAACATGATAGCTATCACTCAACCTATTGCCATTTATTTAGTTACGTACCTACTTAAGACTTGAAAATTGAGATTAATGACTAACACTTAGCCTCCAAAACAAAATGACACAGTTCGCCATGTGAATTTTTAGGTCCCACGTAATAAGGGGCGAGCCTATTGCCGTTACCGGGCAATGAAGTAGTATTGCTGGTATTCGGAATTCGGAAAAACCCAGTAAAACTTTTGCCCGAACCTTGAATCGAACCTGGGGCCTTCTGATCTGCAGACGCATACGTTATCCACTGGACCACGGAGGCAGTCGAATACTTTGAGGTAACGTAACTATGGCTGGTGTAACCCGTGCTGAAAATTCTGGTCACGGAGGTATTTCACTATTATTTTACGTGAAAGCATATTTGTTAGATATCTATAACTGTGGCTGATCTAATTGTTCTCAAACTATGCGATGATTTTAATTATAGGGGATAAAGGGATAACGATATTCCTTGGTTTAGACTAGTGTCAGTTTATTTTGACCCGTATAACGGCTGTCAAAGATCTTAATGACAGCCGTGGGCGACAGCTTAATGTGCTAGCCAAGGCACGGAGCGAGCTGTAATTAACAATTCCATACGTACTTAACTCCGAAATGTCAGTGGTGTGCGCCGTGGATTCAAACGATATCCACTACATGGCAGTCTTTTGGTATCTCCACAAGCCTATCGCTACGTTTGTATGAATTTTTATGTTTAATTTTTAAATTTCACCTTTTTTCCACAAAAAGTAAGTCAAGAATATTTCTGACATATTTCAAAGAAATAGAAGAAAGAACTTATTGTAGCAACTTTACCTCAGGGGAAATCTCTCAAAAGATCTCTTGTTCAACTGTATCGTTATTTTCTATGTCATATAGTATATTTCCTGTCTCATTATACTGCACTTGGAAAAGCTGCAAGAATGTCTGAGAAAATATTTAAAAATTTTAGCAACATGTCACTGTATGCTTCTGTGTTATACATATTTCAAATGCAATATCATAATGTTAGTGTCTGTGTCTTTATGCTGCCAAAATAGCAGTAACTTATTTTTCAAATAAAAATGCTTTGAGCTCTTGATAAGTAGTCTCAATCTCTACACTTTTTTTCATATAATAAATGGTAAAAGCATGAAGGTAATATTAATTAAAAACTCTATCTAATATACCAAAATCTCGTTTCACAGTTTTTGTTAATGAACTTCTCCGAAACGCCTTCACCGATTTCTATGAAATCTGTGTATATTTCGTAGTTCTGAGGTTTGATCTCCTAAGCTTTTTGTTCCCCTATGTTATAAGACAGCCTTCTTCTTCTCTTTATTTAAGTGAATAAAATACTGTACTATGTAAGAATCAATGGATTATATTCATCTCATAGAACGACAAATAGCAACTTGCTTATGATCATTCACTCTTCAATACGACCACAAGTATCTGTTACCTCATATATAGAACTGTATCATACCCTTAGTGGTATAATATGGGACTATAGAAACTTGCTAAATTACACATAACTACCCCATAGCGAGTCGTTGACCCTCTTCCTCTTTATCAGAACGTATACAAGTTCGGAACCTCTCATTTACACACTGTATAGCATTTATACATTATATAGATTACAAAGAGTGTAGGCGCAGTTATATAAAAATATTACTGAGCTATGTTGGCTTCGCACGGGTAGTATTTTATTGGGTTTCACAAACCTTTACAAAAAATTTAATCATGGAGGCTATTTGTATACACATCTATAAACTTATTTACTTACTAAATCTTACTGCCTATTATAATGCCTAAAGTGTGTGATGATATGGCGTAATATTTGCTACTTGTTCGACCCAGTGCACAGAGTAAGATTAAACTTAAAAATAAAATGTCTTATACTTTAAAATAACAGCGTTATATCAACACTGGCAAAGCCTTGATCGGAAACTAGTTATACACGAGCACACTTTGTAGCGCAGTGTATACACGATCGGAGGCAATTTTCGCCTAAACTTTATCGAAGACAAACAGTGTAGACCCGGCTTTACACTATTGATATATTTGTTTGTTGCCACGTATCGGCTCGTTGGCGACCACCAGTTTATGATTTTGTGTTGTGGTAATAGAATTTTTGCAAAGAAAGGTTGGTAAATAGTATAAAACAATTATTTACTAAGTTTATACGGGTCGCTGATTGGAAAAAGGAATAAGAAATAAGTGCATGTCGAGCCACGCACAATGTAGGGTTCCGTTGTATAGGATAATACTCATAGATATAGATGTAGGACTTTTAGCATAATACTCATTTTATCGCTCGTAACTAGAAACTTAGCGTGTGGTTGTAGTTTTTCCAAAATATTTCGCACACGAATCCCAATCTTTTCCCAAAATTCCATAGAAATAAAAAATACAGTAAAAGTAAACTCCTAGTGATTCAGTTACTAATCTAAAGACACAATATTGTAAAAATCACTTTCTCATCCAGGTATATGGGAGCTACAAAAAGACGTAACCTTTTTTCAAAATGTTATTCTTCCGTTTTTTCGCGTGGTTACTATGTATAACTATGCGAATTACAATGTATGTAATATGTACCTTGCCAAATTACAGCTCTCTATTGTTTAAAGTTTTTGCGTAAAGCCGTGGGCAGACAGACGGATCGACGGATGCAACGAAGCTTTAAGAGTTCCTCGTAGCTAAAGGATCCCTAAAAAGTTATTATTTTAATTCGATATTTTCATCATTTTCGAATTATGCTTAACCAACGTTTATCATTCATCCGCCTTGATGGAATTTTCCCTACAGAAAAAGACCTCCTATAGTGCTACTTAAATCACAACCGCAGTAAATTGCGAATCCCACGTAAATCCGGCAATAAACAACAAAACACTTGCCCAATATCATAAACCAATTAAAATCGGCATCCCCACTAAGCCGACAGTTTGCGCGTAAATCCATTGTGCGTTCAAGTGATTTTGAACTACATATAGTGTACCTACACCGAAACTATAGGAAGCTGAATGTTTACGATAAACTGACAGGCTCGCACGTATGTCGTCGTTACGAAAAAATTGGGCAAGTGCGAGTCGGACTCGCGCACGAAGGGTTCCGTACCATCATCTATAAAAGAAAATCACGTTCGTTGTATGTATACTTAAATACTTTTAAAGTTTCTATCTGTTTATTAAGATCGAGTAACAAATTGCTTAAAAATTACGTTTTTTATATGGGAGCCCCCCTTTATTATTTACTTATTTAAATTTAATTATTTATTTTGAAAGTTAATATACAACTAGATATTCTGTGAAGATTTAAAGCGTCTACCTGTTACAGTTAGTAATTTTGAGTAAAAAATACGAAAAAAAAACGTTTTTTGTATGGGACGCCCCCTGAATATTTTCATTGTTTTTATTTTTAGTATTTATTGTTATAGCGGCAACCGAAATATATACATAATTCGTGAAAATTTCAGCTTTCTAGCTATCACGGTTTATGAGATACAGATACTTTTAGGTACGGAACCCTAAAAACATGTGTAACATATTTCATCAAAATCTGTTCTGTAACTAATTAGTTCAGTGAAAGATTACAAAGATCCATGCAAAAAAGTATCTGTTGTCTAGTACCCATAATACAAGCTCTAATTAGTTTGGGACCAGATGGTGGTGTGTGTATATCTACACTAATATTATAAAGAGGAAAAATTTGTATTTTTGTTTGTAATGGATAAACTCAAAAACTATAGGACCAATTTTAGAAATTCTTTCAGTATTAGAAAGCTACATTATCTGCGAATAACATAGGCTATATTTTATTTTAGAAAAACAGGGGTCCGTAAAATATTAGGGTTTTTCGGGTACGCGAAGTAGTTCGGTCAGGACGCGGGTGACACCGCAGGAAACGGCTAGTGATAGAATATTATTATACATCGTAAAACGGTATCGAATCCACAACAGTTAGTTCGATGTAAAAACGAGGTAACCAACAAGCTGTAGTACAGATTGTTGCTTTTTCTTCTTCTTCATGTGAATGGTTTCATTGGTGTTAACTATATGACACCCGTACAATACTTAGCCATAATTGCGTGAAGAGTGGCTTCCTAAAGCTGAAGTGAAAAGTGCAGGTGCTCGGTCAAAAAAGACATATCAAGCCTCGATCGAGCCATTGTCTTCTCTGGCTCACCACATTCACACTGAGCGATGTATTGTTGATTTTATATACAGCAATTTGCACAACAGTAACAAAAAAAATCCATTTCAAGCAATATGAACAACATCCAAATGTGCACTCAACTGCAATATTATATGAGAACGACGGTGTCAGACATTTATTGCAGGTTCGCTCAGTGTATGCTCAGCACGATATTAGTGTCAGACATAAGTGTCACCGCGTGTGTACAGTGTCGTAAACTTGCTTTGTAGAAGTTCTAGTGTTTGGTTCGTACACAAAGACTAGAGGCATGCGCACTTCATAGCTGTTGTCAAAGTGTAAGAGGTAAGTGTTTACTAAAACTACGTGTGAAGTACTTTTTGAAAAATATTGAATGCTAGGAAATCTTTTGAGTAAAACATCACTATTATTTTTTTATAGACTCACGCTTGTATCCCCGAACGGGTAGGCAGATATGTAATATTACACCCACATTTCGCCATGAATTTTTAGGTCCCACGTAATAGGGGGCGAGCCTATCACCATTATACATATATAGGTATATGGTTGTGATGTAGGTACTATGAAGTACATACACACTATATAATATAGTTTACCCTTTAGTAGACTAACAGCCGGTCCCAATATTTAAAATGGTTACCTATCCGTCAACGCCGAGTATGCGTGCCCTCACAACACTATACTCTATCCTCATGTGTCCTAACCCACCTACCTATTTAACCCCTTATTTTAAGTATCTACATTCCAACCACGACAGAACGTTACGTCCTTCTAACAATCTACTTCTTCTCTGTCCGACACATAACTCTGATTTCCTTCATTCTTCTTTTCCTGTGCAATCTATTCTTCTGTGGAATGCCCTCCCTCTGGAAATCAGGACGGCTACTAGCCGACATACATTTAAATTGAAAGTGCGACAACTACTGCAGAACGAGTTGGCAGGATCATCACAGAGTTGACATCTCCATTCAATTGTAGTTATTATTATATATTTTCTATATATATGTATATAATTATAGCCGTGTGGTTGACGGCATAGAATACAAGTGTCACCACCCCCTATCTTCCAGTGGGTGTCGTAAGAGGCGACTAAGGGATAGCACGATGCAAATACCATCTTTGCGTAGAGACGGAAAACTCGACATCAAACCCTATACGACTGCCTCGTTGGTCTCGCGGCATAATTAATTTGCGCGTGGTCGTGGTTGCATAATTAATTCGGTCCTGGGTTCGATTCCTGGGTCGGGCAGTGTTATTGGGTTTACTGTCACGAAATTCTCAGTAGCAGCACGGAGTCTGGAAATGTGCCCGGTACGGCAATAGGCTCGCCCTTTATTACGTGGGACTAAAGTATATCTGGCGAAAAGTGGGTGTAGAAATACACCTCTGCCTACCCCTTCGGGGATAAAAGGCGTGACGATATGTATGTATGTATGTATAAAAGTGCGTGTGTGTATGTATATAGCGTATTCTTATTTATTAATATTATTTATATGTATATATATTTTTAGCATAAATTATCTTTATGTATACCTATATATTATCTTGATTAGTTTTACTTAATACGAAGAATTGTCCTTCTCTACTTATAGTAACTTCAATTTACACCTACTTTGTTCAATCTCTGCACCACCCAAAAGGTAGACTGGTAGAGAATGCCTTAGGCATTAAGTCCGCCTATACATATTTCTCTATAGTGTATGTATGAAGTTTAATAAATAAAAAAAAATATATATATATTTGAACTATCCATGGCTACTATAGATACATATTTCTAGTAGCTAAATCCAAGTAAGATTAGATCAAAATTGAGTCTGGCTTTAAGTATTGTCAAAATAATGAATATTGTGTTATTTTTCCAGGTTTATACCGCTTACATCCAAGAGTCGACGTCTATCGATGTCTATTCTGGGGTAATTCATGCATTGTAACGTGATTTGACTGAGCAGTGATAACATAACAACATGATATTTAACACGTGTGCGGTTACACCCTACTTGTCACATGTTGAATTGAATAATATTACATTTCTATCTAACTCTTCAGGGATTTACCCCGAGATTTCTAATCCGTAACACCAACCATAGTCTCGTGCTGTTTTTATTCGCAACATATACACAAAATAAAATAAAACCACATTGGCCATTTGTTCCTAGTTCGTACGTCGAAGCTACCGTACCGGTCTTGACAAACTGTTTCAGTGGGGGGAGCCTCACATTTGTTCTCAGTAATCTATACCCACTAGATCTTTGTGGACTTATTGGTGTAGTTAGGGCCACATAAAGCAACGGTAAGCACGTTTAATGTCGCTGAAGAAATGAATGTTGCGGTGACTCATCTTTATTAATGGGTAACTACAATTAATGTAATAAGACAATTCAGTTATTTTTTTTATATTTTCATAGTCTCACGCCTGTATCCCTGAAGGGGTAGGCAGAGGTGTAATATTACACCCACATTTCGCTATGAAGTTTTAATTCCCACGTAATAGGGGGCGAGCCTACTGCCGTTACCGGGCACTTCACTAGACTCCGTGCTGCTACTAAGAATTCGGAAAAACCCAGTAACACCTTTGCCCGACCCGGGAATCGAACCTAGGACCTCCGATCAGCAGGCGCATACGCTATCCTCTGGATCACGGAGGCAGTCAATTCACTTATTTAGATCAGAAAACCGAAAGTATCGACGAACCTATAAATTATGACGCGCTTGCATCAATAAAGTGCCTGCAGATATTCTACGTAGTTAGGATTAAGAAATATGTCTTAAAACCAGAAAGATAAAATTCATCGTAGAAACTTTCATACGAAAGTAGTGCATACGTAGTGGTTGAGGCGATCGCCTTGCCGCTTGACGTCGAGAGTTGTGGGTTCGATCATCACACGATACATCATATTTTATCCATACATTTTTGCATAAACATACATACATACATAGACTCACGCCTGTTTCCCGGAGGGGTAGGCAGAGACCACGGAACGCCATTTGCAACGATCCTGACATACCTCTCTTGCTTCATTCACTCCCATCAAGTTTCTCATGCATGCTCTTCTGTTTAGGGTACTCCTGACCTGTCCTTTTTTTAGGATGTCTCCAATTTGGTCAGTGAACGTCAACCTAGGTCTTTCCCTTCGTCCTGTCCACTTTCACACTTGCCTTATATATCTTCTTTGTCCGTCTTTCGTCAATTCAAGTCGTTGCATAAATTGTGTCGGTTAGTTGTGTGTTTGTAAAGTCTCCCGCGACACAGGATTTCTTCCTAGTACGATAGATGTCTTAAAAAGAATGGGTCACTCTGGACATCCGTTTTCTAAAATATCGTAATATTGCAATCTGGTAAGGTTTCCACCAATCTATACTTGGCCTAATATTCAATATCATGGTTGACCTTCCGAGTGTGTACAAAGCTTAATTTATAAATATAGCTGTTGTGGATATTTTTATGTCGTCGAGGAAAACATATGTAGGACATTATTGTTTTATTGGTTTAGGAAAAAGACCCAATTATTAAGTTTATTCGATGACCCGGACAATTATAATGGACTTCGATAAATATTAAGATAATTATGTTATATAATAATGAGCGAGCGATAGCCTAGTGGAGATACCAACAGACTGGCATGCAGAGGGTATCGGGTTTAAATCCACGGCGCGCACCACTCACTTTTCAGAGCTACGTGCATATTGGATTGTTAATTATCGCTTACCCCGTGCCTTGGCTAGCACGTTAAGCCGTCGGTCGTGGTCGTCGCTGTCATGAAGATCTTTGACATTCGTCATAGGATGGGAGGTGGGAGTGACACTAGCCTAAACAATGAAAATATCGCTATCCCATTGGGTTGCGGATGTCAGGCAGTCGCGCTGTGGAAACGCTAAATATTCAGTCAAATCCGGTTAGACTAGTAAGCGGGCCCCGGGTTGAAACTCAAAAAACCGCTAGTAGGATGAATAACAAAAACAGCAGATAAACATCAGATTTAGACGCTACACAGATTTTTATAACAGTAAATCAAATAACTCGTATTGACTGATCCGGGAATTGAACCTGATTATCGAGAAATAAAACTCTGTAAGGCCTTGAACACTTTGAAGGACAGCATGACCGCCATATGCGGTATCTAAATAAAACTTTCTTGTGCACTTCAAAGTTAAAAGTAATTAAATACATAACATTCAGGACGACAATAGAAAACGTGCCATAAATCTTAACGCCAAGGTCTCAATGAATTTAAAAAAAAAACTTACAGTATGACAAATGTCACCGAAGCACGAATTTTTACAAAAATTAGGTCAGAGTTATATTTAACAATTTTTATTCCGTCGCCTTTGTTAAGCACAGCTTCTCAGTTAAACTACTTATAACTATTTTTTTATTTAACTGACAGCAAACGAGTAGATTGATCGCCTGATGGTGAAAGATTACCGCCACCTACGAACACAAGTAGGTAACACTAGAGTAATCTTAAGTGCATTGTCACCCTTTGGCATGTTGTGAAGGACAGAGGAAAGTAATGCATTTTGATTGTTTTTACACTAATTGCAAATAAAATTGTTATCTCATTATCGAAAATATCGAAAAACATAAATGAGATCTAAGGGCACAAAATACATAATTTGGTTTATTGCATATTCACAAAGAATAAATTAGGTAACACATTAAAGTAATTACCAGTACGTACCGAAATTTCTCTGTACCGGCAAAAAGAAGTACAATTTAATTTTGGCAACGAAGTAACCTAGAATTAAACGAGTTTTAGGTGACAATATGTCATTAGCAGAATACGTTCGTTAGCATTCTCTATTGAATATTTAAGCTCTTAGCAACTCGTTTTGGAGCTTTCAAGCGGAAGCGTGAAGTACTTGATTAACGCCGGTAAGGGAAGGGCAGAAACTAGGTATATGCTTTTGTTTCTATTGATAATTTTGCGTTTCTTAAAGAAGAACAACAGCGAAAGCCTAGTGAGGAGATCAGGAAACCCAATGTGCATCATACATTATATTCTAGGACAAGTCGCACAGACACCGGATTTCAATCAAACAAAGCAGAAAAAATACTCTTGCTATTAAAGGTAAGAAAAAATGGTACAACCATTCTAAAGTGTAAAAGTCTGTGAGAATAGATGTGTTAAAATTAGTTTCTCTTTCACTCAAATATACTAAATGATTTTTGATGTGTGCAGTATTATAGCTTGAACCTCAGAATAGACCACATTTTGTCACGAGAGTTAACACTGGTGCGAGTGAAGTCGAGGATAAAAGCTAGTATCGTGTTATGTTTTCAAGAGGCTCACGTTTAAATTCATTTTACATTGTGCAGTGTTAATGAGTTGAATAGGGTTTTCAAAGCTAGAGTAGTTTTTGTCCGTTGCCACTACGACGACCATTGCGGTGAGTGATCTGTTATCTCGCAGGAAGTAAGCATTTCTGTCATATTAATATAGTTTTTCCTAGTCTGCTTATTGTTTTCGTCTTTTTAAAGTTATGTCTTACGGAAACCAACTTTTTCACATAAACAAGACTTATTAGAAAAGATAGTTAAGCTTTTGTATCCATGAGAAATTTTCAAGACCTAAAACGATTTGCTTATGGTCGATTTTTTAAGATTTCATCGCTATCATCGTGCCATATATAGCCCATCATCGTCCCATTGGCAGCAATAGCCTATTGCAACAGACTGCCATGCAGATGGTATCGGGTTCGAATCCACGGCGCTTACCAATGAATTTTCGAAGTTATGTGCGTATTTAATTGTTAATTGTCACTGCCTACATAATTATCTATTAAGGCAGAATCAAAAATAATTATATTTGAGTTGTGTATTTTGTGTATAGTGAAGGCTGCATGTATCAGTTGCATAAAATTCTTACCAATGGTCAATAAAGCCTTCTATACCCATTGAAACTATTGAGATATATAGACCAAGTTATAACATTACTACTGTAAAAATAAAATAACAAGCAACTAGAATAAATGCGCGGTATAAAAAGATGATATAAATGATTGGTGGTATCGTTAAGACACAAGGGTCATCTTCGCATCGCGTGGGCGGTGTTTGAATTATACTTGTAAGATGGCGGCTTTCCAATGCGTAGGTTTAGAAGACAAAGAGCTTGAAACAAGTACTTGTAATTTATTAGATATTGGCGATAGTGGAGACTGTTGCGCCTTACCTATCTTACGTAGGCGTATTTCCGGATTTGATGAAATTAAGTAAAATTATACCGTTATTCAAATCTGGCAGTAAAAATGAAATTAACAATTTTAGGCCCATATCTATCTTGCATTGCATTTAGTAAAATATTTGAAAAGATTAACCACTTTAATTTAAATAGTCTGCTTCACAAAGATCAATACGGATTTACTAAAGGTAGATCTACTACTGATGCGGGTGTTGCTCTCATAAAACACGTTTATACTGCTTGGGAGTCATCAAAGAATGCTATTGGAGTTTTCTGTGACCTATCTAAAGCATTTGACTGCGTTCAGCACGACACGCTACTGCGTAAGCTCCGCCACTATGGCGTAGAGAAAACCGCACTTAGTGTTGTCGATTCGTACCTGCGGCAGAGATTTTAGTGTGTGGATGTAAATGGGACTACATCCTCTAAATTACCTATACAGCTAGGCGTTCCACAAGGCTCAATTTTAGGTCCTTTTCTATTTCTTGTATATATAAATGACTTACCTTTTTATTTAAAAAACATCTGTGATGTTGTACTTTTTGCAGATGATACGTCACTTATTTTTAAAATAGATAGGAATAGAAATCAATTTGATGATGTAAATAATGCACTATTACAAGTTACACAATGGTTTACAGCAAACAACCTAGTACTTAATTCTAGGAAAACTAAATGCGTTAAATTTGCTTTACCTAACGTAAGACAACTGGGACCTAATATTATGCTAGATAGGGAGGAACTTGACACAGTAGACTCTACAGTGTTCCTAGGTATTACATTAGATAATAAGTTACAATGGGGTGCACATATAGCATGTCTTGCAGGAAAGCTCAGCTCTGCTGCGTATGCCGTCAGAAAAGTTAGGCAACTTACTGACATCGACACGGCTCGTTTAGTATATGTTAGCTATTTTCACAATGTTATGTCCTACGGCATTTTGTTATGGGGCAAAGCTGCGGATATTCAGAATATCTTCGTTCTACAAAAACGAGCGGTAAGAGCAATATACATGTTAGGTGCAAAAGATACTCTTAGGGAACGCTTTAAGTCTATAGGAATTCTTACAGTAGCCTTGCAATTTTTATTTGCTAATATTTTGTACATTAGGCAAAATATAGGTTTATTTACCACAAAAAGCGATATACATAACATAAATACTCGAAACAGGCATAGGTTATATGCCCCTTATCATCGTTTACATAAAGTTAATAATTCTTTTGTAGGGCTAGGTATTCGTATACACAATAAAATACCAATTAGTCTTTTAGAATTACCATTTAGTACATTTAAAACTAAAATAAAAGACTGCCTTATTAAGAAAGGTTATTATACTATTAATGATTATTTCAGTGATAAGGATAGCTGGTCACTTACGCTAGACAACTCATGATCTTTATACCTAATTAGAATTATATAGATCCTTTGCATTTTTCAGTTAATCTTTATATAATATTTCTAGTTCTTTTAAATTACTGTTCATGTATTATTAGGTCATTCATCTTAGGTACTACATTTACATTTGCATTGTTGTTCCACTAATTTTATTAAAGTTTTACTGCACTGTAAGATGAAGATAACTCGTGATTATGGGCTGTAAACTAATGTTTTAGTAATTTTGTGTATTCATATACAGTCACTTCTGTAACATATATTTCCACCATAGTTATGAACATGGTCGCGAGTTGCCTACATTATAAGACGTAAGTGGATGCTTCTGTTACACAATATTCACACTGGAAGGCTACTACAGCACTTAAATTGGTAACTGCATTAATTATTTAAGTATTATGTATGTTCCTAATTACTATTTACAAGTAACTAATTACAATGTGAAACAGTTGCAGCTCCTTACAAAAACAAAATATGTAACATAACACTGGCGATTAAAAAGAGTGGCCACGAGTTTTATTGCCCGTTCTTTCTCGTGGTTCTACCTATTGCTTTGCGAATAGGCAGTAAATGTAAATGTAGAAGCATTAAGTAATGTACATTAAAATTTGACGTTCATAAGCGTCACCTTGTGACCTAGATGAATAAATGATTTTGACTTTGACTTTGACAAGCCTCACGCACGGAAGCGGAAAGCATAGAGGAATATACTTAACTCATGTTAATTATCATCGACATTACTCTTGTTATCTATCGCTTGATAATAGGTGAGAGTATACATCGTGACGACACCTACATGTCTGAGAGTTCTGCATAGAGTTCTTGAGAGACTTAATTATTTCAAGAAAATTCAGACCCGAATGTTTACTCCACAAAAATACCAATTTTCAAATATCATGTTTCTAGGTTCAGTAATCTAGCCTCCGAGATAATAATATAATAATATGTTAGTCAGGCATAAATTCGTATTAGCTTTTAACGTTAATTAGAACATGGAATCCCGTATCAAATTAAATGAAAATACATAGTTGAACATATATACTAAAATAACAGAGAATTTGGTTTTAGGTTAGGTATAAAGATAACTCGAGATATATTAATAGGTCCCAGTTACAAGGATTAAGTGACATATTTCTGTATTAATATTATACGCCTGAAGTGTTTTTTGTTTGGTTGAACGCGTTAATCTCTGGAACGACTAGTCAGTTTTGAATAATCATTACTGTGTTGAATAACCCATTGATAGAGGAAAGCTACAGGCTTTAAAACATCACGCTACGAGCCATGGGTGTGGAGCAGTAACCCTAAATAACGCGTAGGTTTGTTAGATAAAAGTAAATAACGATGCTTTGTGGTGAGTTCGTATATTATACGGTAAAGATTCGAACTCATAGAGAATAAAGGTCTAAAACAAATGGCCACGATCAGCAGTACTGTTCTGATAAGAAACAGCTGTGCATATAAAGCTGTCGCAGCGACGAAAAAACGGATTCGATTGCTGTTCGGCGTATTGATTTGTTCGAAATTGTAGAGCAATTTGCAACAAATAATGCTTTAACAATTTTCTGTGCGTTCAATAGTTTACATACTTTGGTAAACACTTACCAATATTTAGACATTCGTCTGTCATTGATAAAAGCAACACAAAACAGAACTGATGAAGTCCGCCTTTAAAATTTTGCCAGTTTGCTCATTAACCTCATCCTCAGATCCTAGCCTGATAGTCATGAGACTTGAGAAGAAGCTTAGGAACCTTTAAGCTAAGATTCCAACGAATTAAGAACCTCTATTCTCAAAGTCTGTTACAAAGCAACAGAATAATTTTCAAAAACCGAAATAAACGGTTCTTCCACAAAATTCACGGTATTAGGCCTCATTAAGTTCGTATTAACAATGCCACTGCAAGTCGTGACGTAGGTTAGATAAGGTTGTTTTTGTGACTCGTATGGGCGGCAAAAACTAACCACTACCCTAAAAGACTAATAAGCACCTCAGGGACTAGGCAGGCCAGTTTTTACTGGACAATGAAGTCAAAGGGCCTTTGTTCTATTCATGTCTTTGTGGAATATGTTTTGTGGTAGTGCTTAATTTACTTACTTGGATTCGATGAAAATATGAGTGAAATGATTTATAATGAAATTTGCTTTTTAGAAAATCTAGGCAGTCAAACATGTAATTCTTTTATATTTACTGCCATACTAGTAATTACCCTAGTTCCACAAAATCAATCAGCCTATCGCAGTCCACTGCTGGACATAGGCCTCTCCCAACACGCGCCACAGTACACGGTCCTCAGCCATCCGCATCCAGTATGTCCCAGCCACCCTTTTCAGGTCGTCGGTCCACCTAGCCAGCACCACAAAAGTCTTTACAGAATTGAAAACAAAATATAGAAAACACCAGGTAAAGCTATTTTTGGATGACGCAAATATGCATACAACACTAGAACGTGACTTGTACGACTGTTGAGCTACTTTATAATTATGTATTAATTAAGTTCTTCGACCTTACGCATTAACGGTCACTTTGCAGTGCAGTCAAATATTAGTTTTGAAGAATACATTTTTATGTAACCCTAGCTGTTTCCCGCGATTTCACCCGCGTCCTAAGGGAATTGCTTCGCGTACCCGGTTAATTTATAGCTTAAGTTACTTCTTGGTACATCAGCTATCCGCTTAGAGATTAGCGAGAACAAACAGACCGACAGACAGACAGAAAGACAGACGGACAAAAATTAAAAAAAAAACATTTCGATATATGTACCGTGACTACCGTGTATACATCCATATGCATTTAGTAAAAAGCGGTTATTTTAATATTACAAACAGACACTCCAATTTTATTTATATGTATAGATAACTTCACGCCTTTATCCCCGAAAGGGTAGGCAGAGGTGTATTACACACCCAAACTTCACCAGTTATATTTCGGTCCCAATGTAATAGAGGCACATGTTTAAGCGAGCGATAATTATCATTTTTAATACACACATAACTTCGAAAAGTCAGAGGTGTGTGCTCAGGGTACCTGGGGATCGAACCCGAGACCATCGTCTCGGCAGTTCGTTACGTACACCACTAGGCTATCGCCGTCAATATTTATATTTTGTAAAACAATGCTATAGCAATCTTCTATATCATAGACTGAGTACATAGTTTTCGAGAAATCACTGAATTATACACAGAGTATATTTTTATAACGGTAAACAGTGACAAGTTCACAATATATGCGGACATATTGCCCGTTTATAAGGCACATATTGAGCGCTTTCCAACTAACCTGTTTCGTATAATTTAGCACATGTAACAAGCTTATTTTCCGCATCAATGCCCGCTGATGCTATCTTGTGACACGTTATATTAACTACAAGCAATTATTTGTTTGCATATGGCGGCCGTGTTTTCGATGTAAGCCGATAATATAAGCGTATTTACATAAGCCTTTGATTTCATGTGGTTTCGGTAATTTAATTTATTGTATAGAGGTTTTGTGGTGAATGTATCATGCTACCAATGGGTTTATTCAGCCGCAGTTGAATTATTTAATACTAGACTTCGTACTGGTTCCGCCGGCTTGTGTGTAGGTTATTGCGGTAAAAAGTACCCTATGTCGCTGTCCAGCCTCTTGAATATATCCACAATAAGACAAATCATATCAAACAATTGCTCCATCGCGACGTAAAAGAATGATGAACAAATAGACAACCAAACAATATTTTGGTATACTAGCGTGAACAATGGATTTATCTATTTTTTTTTATTTATAGTCTCAAGCCTGTATCCGCGAAGGGGTAGGCAGAGGTGTAAATATTACACCCACATTTCGCCATTAATTTTTAGGTTCCACGTCATAGGGGGCGAGCCTATTGCCGTTACCGGGCACATCACCAGACTCCAGGCTGCTTCTGAGTATTCGGAAAAACCCAGTAACACTTTTGCCCGACCCGGAAATCGAACCCGGGACCTACGATCAGCAGTCGCATACGCTATCCACTGGACCACGGAGGCAGTCTTATTTATCTATTAATTGTAGAATTTCACGAAACAAATAGGATCTTTGTGAAGAGACGGAAAGTTGGATATTATACCATCTGGCCAGGAGATCTCCTATTGAGTCACAATGCTATGTGAATCAAATTAGGATAGTCATATGTTCAGCAGTAGACAGTGGAAAATTATTTTTTTAATGAAAATCTAATTCGTGCTGATTTTCATTAAAAATTGAATTTTTTGACATATTTGGCCTGAAATTAATTTAATTCTTATTTTATTTCCTAACAGCACAGGCTATCTCGTGTCCCGAGACTTTGAAAATGTCGAGACTTTGCAAACCCTAATACCACACCATGACCATGCATTACCATATCTTCTGTGTACATAAAATTCTTGCGTTACCGTCTGACTGACGGAAAAGCTACAGCCAAAACTATTAGACGCAAGAAGCTGAATTTTGGCATGTTTATTCCGAAATGTCCACAGGATCGGACAAAAACGGTTACATAAAAATATAATGTAAACCTAAATAAAAACCTTCCTCTTGAATCATTCTATCTACTAAAAAAACCGCATTAAAATCCGTTGCGTAGTTTTTAAAATTTAAACATACGTAGAGACAGACAGACAGAAGACAGACTTTGTTTTATACTATGTAGTGATGCAGGGCGTAGCTGAGGGCATCCTTTAGTGGTATATAATATTGTTTTCTAATTGCAGTAGCGTCAAACCCCGGGGAAATTATGTAGCTGTTAACGTGAAACGTCGTACCGTGACAGAACATGGACATAATAACCATTGTTATGTGGTCATGTAAACATATACTTAGAGTTTGTGTGTGGTTAATTACAGACCAAGCATTCCCTTGAAATCTGTATTATAATTACCTTTTTTTATATTTTTTTTATAGACTCACGCCTGTATCCGCGAAGGGGTAGGCAGAGGTGTAATATTACACCCACATTTCGCCATGAATTTTTAGGTCCCACGTAGTAGGGGGCGAGCCTATTGCCGTTACCTAACCTTAGTAATTAAAGACCAGGCAGCACTGGGTCTCTACACATCATTGATCATCATCATCATCTTGATGATGTCCTGACTGAACAAAAAAGAAAGATCCGTCACGGGTTGGATCTGTTTTCCCACCTAACCAGGTTGCACAGAATAATTGCTCTCCGACTCTACGACTGCCGTCTCAAAACTATGTACGTGCAATGGTAAGTTGATTTCCCATTTTGACGTCGCAGTTTTTGGTATAGTGTAAGAATATTGTCGCTTCTATCCGTCTGTATAAAAGCAATAAACTCGACAACTATCGAACAGGTCTGGATACGGTCTTACTAATAGATAGAACACTCTCAGGAATCACCATTCCAGAGAAGATTTCGGTGTATACTTCACGCGGGCGGAGCCGCAGATGAAGTCTAGTTTATTATGTTTTAGACTCTAGAAGATGACAAGCTGATAATATAGACCTCATTTCTATGCAATAGCTTCTCTGCTGCATCATCAGCCCTTTATACTGTCCCAATGCTGGGCACGGGCCTCTTCTCAGTATGAGAAGGGTAAGGCCATAATCCACCGTGCTGGCCAAGTGCGACACTATGGAGAACTCTCAGACATGCAGGTTTCCTGACGATGTTTTCCTTTACCGATTAGCAAGCGATAATTAACAATTTAATACGCACTTAACTCCGAAAAGTCATTGGTGCGTGCCGTGGATTCGAACCCGAGACCCTCTGCGTAGCAGTCTGTTGGTCTCTTCACACAGCTATTGCAGCTTTTCTGCCTATATCAAGAAAACTATCTTTTTCCATTATGACCTGAGGAAGTACAATAATGCCCCGCCGAAATGAACGTTACTATCTCATACCTGTACAGCTCACACAAAGGGTGACGTGTAAAAAGTGTCGCGAGCACGTGACTTCGTCAGTGTGTCGTCGTATTGTGTCTTGACGTGAATGCCTACGGCTATAGGGACCAGGGAGCGGACTTTTGGGGGATATGATTAATTGGAAATATATGTAGTTGAATTTTTGCGTAAAATTAAGGTAATATACAGAGCAATAACGCGAGATAAAAAGATAATATTCCGTCAAATTCTATTAGACTAGTAAGCGAACCCAAGCTTGCATCAAATACACAAATACGCTTTTCGATTTGGATGCAACCGGATTAATGTCATGAGAGTAACGATGTCCACATACACATGGACTGGGGTGAATAACACATTGACTACATAGCACGGAAGGTGAAGTTACTCAGAATATTTAATATTTAAATATTTTAAAAATGTTGAATATTTTGAAATATTACCTGCAATATTACTAAACAAAAAATGAACTCTAAAACTGAAATCAATTATTCGAATAAAACAAAACCATAAAATAATTACTAAAGATCACACAATGTCTTTTCTGGTCTGTGAACCGAATCCACGACACTCGATGCAGTGCCAATTGGCGAGCAAACCGCTTTAACCACTACGCCATGCAGTCAGAAAACGTTTATTACCACGAATGAAAATCGAAACAACAGTTGATTAGTTAACTCAACGGTCGAAATAGGCCATCTCTAACATTATGAAGAGTAGAATAGAGGATGAAATGTTACCGATGGGAAATTCGGCGCGGTTAGTTGCCGATGAATGTTTAAGTAACGGGACGATGAAGTGACATAGTAATGCTGAAAACAGGGTTCTGATCACAGTTTTCAAATCTGTATTTTAGGATAAAGAGGTAAAAGTGGTTTGCTAAAACAATTACGATTATTTTTTATGGGTTTTTCTAGGTGTTATAAAAGTCTATGGACTCAAAAAAAACACTTGAACTTAAATGAAGTGTGCGCAAAATCGTTTATCAAAAATCCATGACATTTTGAGCAGTACTTTTATATAGATACTAAATTCCTGCGATTCTGCCTACCTGTTGTTTCGAGTCTGGGTGTAATTTGTTCGTCGCAATACAGGATTTTATTGAAGGCGTTGCCTTACAAAAAATGGACTAGCTTAAAGACTTATCTTAAAAAAAAGCAAATGAGAAATCCAGATTAGTTCTATAACTCCTATAGTTGTACGATAGATGGCGGTGGAAGCTATGAGCCGCTTATTAAAAAGTAATGAGAAATTTTAACACTTAACTGTCAACCGTGATTAGCTTAGTCAGCAGACCGAGGGACGCTGAGATCGTGTTTAAGTCCTACTTTGATTGATGATTAAAAATATTCGCTTCCTTCATTCGATTTAAATAAATGAATTTTTAAACTACTGTGGTAGAAATGTTTACATAAACTCACGCCTGTTTCCTCGAAGGGGTAGGCAGAGGCATATTAAACGCCCACTTTTCGCCAGTGTTTTGATCCCACGTAATAGGTGGCACGTGGTGGTGGTGGTGTTTGCCAGAGCCTCATCCGTTGATCGGCAGGTGCACCACTTGCAGGTGAGGTTGGCTTGGGACCCTAAGTTCTTGGTGGGAACCCTATGCACCTTTTAATGTTTACTTTCTGCCTATTCCTAGTCTGACTTGCCTTTAATGTAGCAAAAGAGATCTGATAAGGAAAAATGGTACGGTACTAAATGTGGCAAAATGGTATGGTATGAAACGTTTATAAGAAACATCTTGGAAGGAAAAGTAGTAGTAATTAAGGGACAGGCCCTGTACGCCCAGGAAAATTTTAATAGACTTAGTGTAAATCAAAGCAATATTACGGTGTATCATCAAAGCGCTGGCCAAAGACTTCATAGAAGAGGTTTTACAAACAAGAGCTTAGCACTTAAATAAAACTAGAGGACCCGTGCTGCTCCACAGCATATTTTAATATTATAAAAAAGCCCTTACATATAGGTATAATGAGTACATTGTAGCCTTATTTGTACCAAAACTACTATCATATCTAACACTAACACTATTATATCTACCATTTTTCAAAACTACCATTTCTACCAAAACCAAAAGTGCTGTCAAAAGTACCTTTTCTCTCAAAACTACTATTCTTGCCAAAATTACAATTTCTACCATAACTACCACTTGCAATATAATTATATGACAATAGTACAATGAACCGCTGTAATATGTTCCACATAAAAAAAAATTAAGATGCCCGAAGAAAGTCCCTAACTTAAAAACACAAAAATTTTCCTAACATAAAACGTAATTTACCCGTCTGTAGGGTTGATTTTCCCAACATTAGGTGGAAATTTCACTACATTTGGGGAAAATTCCTCGGAATTGATGACGTCGTTACCGACACCCCGTCGTGAGGGTCGATAGAGGAACACCGCGGTGTTTTAGTTGGTATGCCCCCCGAACATATAGGTGGGAGAGCCGAGCCACCTGCCCCAAACTCGGTACAGAGTTGGCGGAGGGATCCCTTTGAGGGACAGTCCGTAACTGGATTGCATCGCGATACAAAATAAAAATTGGGCAAGTGCGAGTCGGACTCGCGCACGCAGGGTTCCGTACCACCATCTATAAAAGAAAATCACGTTCGTTGTATGTATACTTAAATAATTTATAAGTTTCTACCTGTTTATTAAGATCGAGTAACAAATTGCTTAAAAATTACGTATCTTGTATGGGAGCCCCCCTTTATTATTTACTTTTTTTAAATTTAATTATTTATTTTGAAAGGTAATATACAACTACATATTCTGTGAACTTCCGTCTACCTCTTACAGTTAGTAATTTTGAGCAAAAAATACGAAAAAAAACGTTTTTTGTATGGGACCCCCCCCTTAATAGTTTATTTTTTTTTATTTTTAGTATTTGTTGTTATAGCAGCAACCGAAATACATAATTTGTGAAAATTTCAGCTTTCTAGCTATCATGGTTTATGAGATACAGCCTGGTGACAGACAGACAGACAGACGGACAGACAGACAGACAGACAGCGGAGGCTTAGTAATAGGGTTCTGTTTTTTACCTTTTCGGTACGGAACCCTAAAAAAGGGGGAAAATTCCTCAACATCAGAGATCAGTTCACTCAACATTAAGGGTTAACTGGTAACATTCGGGGAATATTACCCATCAGCGATAATTCACTATAGTGATAATTTGACCAACATCGGGTATAACTTTACACACCACCACACTCACACCCGTATGAAAGTAAGGCAAGGTCTTTTCCTGGCAGTTACCGTAAGGAACTTATTAGATGCCATTACAATATTTTTGAATTAAGAACTGTCCATGTAGAGAGAAAGCAATGGAATCTTAAGAAATATATAGGAAAATATTGAAAAATAAGTTCAATGTCCACACCTATCTTCCTTCAAACTTACCCAATTTAAATGAGCATACCATCAAATGAAAGAGCTCTTTTCAGCGCGTGTTTTAGGCCTATAACGAAACGCCTACTTCAATGAGAACCAGATATATTGAAGCAGAAAGTCATTGACTACGGCTACGAAAACGTAAAAAATGTATGGGAGAAAACTGTTTTTCCATATAACTTGATGAATGTGCAAGTTAGATAATTTCTAATGCTTGATGACAAATCTATGCAGCGAGAGCTTTAATTAGAAAAAAAAATCATGCGAGTCGGTTGGGTAGAACGGGCTGGCCGACTCGTATTATAAAACACAAAATCTTTTAATATATAGATTTCTGCTATAATTTGTGGGACGGAGATATGAAATATAACAGCAGACCTACTTTTTGTTCAAAATACAAACTTCAACAGATTATATCTATCGCAAATTCGCAATGCCCTTCAAATGTTTCAATTCCGTTCCTAAAACTTTAATCACAACAAAATAAATTCAATTAACACAAATCTGAAACCTCGAATCAGTAAATTCGCAGTAAAATTAATTATAACTAAAACAAAATACCAATTCACTTATTCACTTCGACTAAGCTAGTTGGAAATCACATTTCGTCCAATGAAGATTGTAGGCAGAGAACATTAAATAAGAGGTTTAGTGTACTGTACCATTCAGTTAGGAGAGTAACAAAGGGGAAAAATACGACAAGGAAATACAGAGTGCTCTGTATGATTTTTGAGAAAAGTTTTCGTTTATATAATTATGTAATAATAATAATAATAATAATAATAATAATAATAATTTATTTCAGATAAAAAATACATCCATATATGTTAGTAAAACGAACTTATAAGTAATGGACTGTAATGGACTTATTTTTGTCGTTCGAAGGTTTTGGGTAAATGGATTTCGTGATTTTGGGGTGTCGATTTTGCCAGCGATATGCATAAGAAAGGCCCACAGGTGGCCAGGAACAAGGTCTCCATTTCGAATCTAAGACTTTTCATTGTATTAAATTATTAAATGTGACCCATGCCTCGGTGACTCGTAAGCTGTGGGTTCTGGCTGTGATAAAGATCTTTGGCAGTCTTTACACGGAGTCAGTACCTTGAAATATCTCGTACTGGATCTACGAAATCTTAGAATATAACTTTCCCTTATGGCTGCAGCGAGATTTCAGTTGCTCAGAAGAAAAGTGACGTCAGTCTATAATTATCTTAACACTTCACCATCACTGAAGTAAGCCGTACCGTTATTTGAACTTAAAGAAAGTATCTACGCGATTTAAAACTTTCAAAAATATCCCATAAAATAAGTTCTAAATTGTTTAAAAACACCGCAAATATAAAAGGCATCGAAGTAATTATTACGTGATTGGATTTCTTTTCCAGAAGAAACGATGCACCTTGACCCTGCTCCCATCATTTCTTTTAAAACATTCAAGTTTATTTCGAAGACTATCCTGTTTGTTCACTTGACATACACACCCTAGTGCCCCTTATCTACAATTTGTATGAAACATGGTCAGGTCGAAGCATTCAATGGTGGAAAATGTACATTTTTTTCTCCGGATTCTTAATGGCCGTCGACAGTCGTTAGGCTTTTTGCTAATATTCGATTATAAGGCACGTTCTCGACCGGATTTAGCTATCGCAAAGTCGATAATTCGATTGAGCCTTTCGTTTAACGTTTTAGTTAGATTTTAAGCATGACAGTAATTGGTAAATGACGTAGTTTTGTTTGCTAAAAAGCAGTTAACCTGCGAATCCGCCTTAATATGCCTCTGCCTACCCCTTCGGGGAAACAGGCGTTAGTCTATATATGTATGTATGTATGAAAATTGCACGATTTTTTATTTGAAGTTATAGGACTGACTAACATAATAATCAAGCAGACATTATTTAAAATAACATTCAAATGCTTTCAACTGCACTATTATAGAATCTGCACAACTCGAAATTCAGTTCTATTTTAGCATCATTTACGTAAGATACAACCAATAAGTAGCTGTTCAATGGAGTAATGTATACCCTACTCTTATAAGCTTCCTTAGTTTATGAGAACTATGAAAAGCTGATATTCTGTAATATCTGGTTAGACTAGTAAGCGGACCCCTGGCTCTTAGACCTCAGTTCTTAGACAGTCTTGGATGCAACCGGGAAAATGCTGGGACTATGATAAGTTTATGAGAACTATCGATAAAAAAAAACTTTGAAACCCTAATTGTTTCTTTAATCATAATACTGTCGTAAAACATCAGCTTATATAGACGAGAATAAACGCTTGGATTAAGCTGCTCTATTTCAATGCATAACATTTTGAAATTTGTTTAGCATTCAATAACTTATTAACTTATCTATTATACATAATATTAAAGAAAGTATCGTTTTCTTTCTGTCTGTTTGTATGAACGCGATAAACTCAAGAACTATAGAAGGGATTTTACACGTTTTCCATGAATAGATAGTGTGATGTAGGTAGTATAGCCTTGCTTATTTCAACATGAATGGGCCGGCTCGACCGGGGAAGTTCTACCCTCTCACAGAAAATCGAGGTAAAGTAACAGTACCTAAACTGTTGCGTATCACCTTTCCTTCAACCTTATCGCAGTCCTCCTTCTATCCTTTTCCCACCCAGGGGCAGCAACGCACTTGTGACTCCTGTGTTGTTTGTGTCCGTGGGCGACGGTATTTGCTTACCATCAGGCGATCCATCTGCTCGTTTGCCGCCTATTACTATAAAAATATAAATAAAAAAGGTGAAGAATACGCGCGGGCGGAGACGCGGGCGAAATTTAAATACCTTAAAAATATGCTTTGTTTCTTTTAAGGTCTTCTCGTCGGTAACTTTGCACTGATTTATCTCATACAGACTGATCACATATTATTTTTATTTTATACTAGAGGATGCCCGCGGTTACACCCGCGTAATTTAAGGCTACTGCTCTGCTCCCTTTGCTCATAGCGCAATGTTATATAGCCTATAGCCTTCCTCGATAAATGGGCTATCTAACACTGAAATAATTTTTCAAATCGGACCAGTAGTTCCTGAGATTAGCGCGTTCAACCAAACAAACAAACTCTTCAGCTTTATATATTAGTACTAGCTGACCCAGCGAACTCCGTATCGCCTTTTTAAGAGTTTTTATTTAATTCCCTTTTTTCCAAGTCCCTTTTCCAAATTTACCTTTGACTTAGCGCTTATTCTCTTACCATTTCAGAGTCTATAAATGATGAACAAACAAACATAGATTTTTATATAATATTGAATTCCCCATACCTTAAAATATCGGAGACGATACCCATATCGACTTTAAAAAAAATCCCGTCCGCCATCTTTGATTTCCTATCCGCCATCTTTGATCACGAAATAGATGTTGTATTTGGCTTCACCATCCCTTAAATCATCAGAGACGATACCTATATTGATTTTTTAAATTTTTTCCCATCCACAATCTTTGATTTCCCATCTGCCATCTTGAATCACGAAATAGATGTTGTATTTGAATTCCCCATCCCTTTAAACATCGGAAACGATATCCATATTGATTTAAAAAAAAAAACCGCCATCTTTGATTTCCCATTCGCCATCTTTGATCACGAAATAAATGTTGTATTTCGATTCCCCACCCCTTAAAATATCGCAGGTGATATCTTTATTGATTTTTAAAATTTTCTCATCCGCCATCTTTGATTTCCTTTCCGCCATCTTGGATCACTAAATAAATTTCATATTATTAATCAGCGTCCCGAAAATCTCGAAAACGATACCCATATAGATTGTATCCTGTTCGTTTAGCCTTTTTTTGCCTTTGACCCAACCCTCCTCCTTCTCGTTTGACCATTTTATTATTTTTGTCTGGCCCCTAAAAGTTCTGGCGTAATTTTATATAGCTTATAGCCTTTCAGAATAATTGGGCTATAATAGGCAATAACAATTTTTAAAATCCGACTGCTAGTTCCTGAGATTAGCCGACATTACCTTTTAGCCTTTTTAGCCTTTTGCCCGGCCCTAAAGGGTCGAAGTGTTATGTTATATAGCCTATAGCCTTCCGGAGTAACTGGGCTATCATATACAAAAAGAATTTTTCAGATCCGACCAGTAGTTCCTGAGATTAGCGCGTTCAAACAAAAAAACAAACTCTTCCGCTTTATTATATTAAGTACTAGCTGACCCAGCGAACCCCGTATCGCCTTTTTAAGAGTTTTTATTTAATTCCCTTTTTTCCAACCTCCTTTTCCAAAGTTACCATTGACTTAGCGCTTAATCTCTTATCATTTCAGAGTCTATAAATGATGAATATAGATAGATACAAACATAGATTTTTATATAATATTGAATTCCCCATTCCTTAAAATAGCGGAGACGATACCCATATCGACTTTAAAAAAAATCCCGTCCGCAATCTTTGATTTCCCATCCGCCATCTTTGATCACGAAATAGATGTTTTATTTGGATTCACGATCCCTTAAATAATCAGAGACGATACCCATATTGATTTTTTTTAAATTCCCATCCGCCATCTTTGATTACGAAATAGATGGTGTTTTTGAATTTCCCATTCCTTAAAATATCGGAGAGGACACCCATATCGACTTTAAAAAAAATCCCGTCCGCCATCTTTGATTTCCTATCTGACATCTTTGATCACAAAATAGATGTTGTATTTGGATTCTCCATCCCTTAAATCATCAGAGACGATACCCATATTGATTTTTTAAATTTTCCCGTCCACCATCTTTGATTTCCCATGCGCCATCTTGAATCACGAAACAGATGTTGTATTTGGATTCCCCATCCCTCTTAACATCGCAGACGATACCAATATTGATTTTTTAAAATTTTCCCATCCGCCATCTTTGATTTCCCATCCGCCATCTTTGATCACGAAATAGATGTTGTATTTCGATTCCCCACCCCTTAAAATATCGAAGGCGATACCCATATTGATTTTTAAAATGTTCCCATCCGCCATCTTTGATTTCCCATCCACCATCTTTAATCACGAAACAGATGTTGGATTTGGATTCCCCATCCCTTTTAACATCGCAGACGATACCAATATTGATTTTTTTAAATTTTCCCATCCGACATCTTTGATTTCCCATCCGCCATCTTTGATCACGAAACGGAAGTTGTATTTCGATTCCGCACCCCTTAAAATATCGAAGGCGATACCCATATTGATTTTTAAAAAAAATCCCATCCGCCATGTTTGATTTCCCATCCACCATCTTGAATCACGAAACAGATGTTGTATTTGGATTCCCCATCCCTTTTAACATCGCAGACGATACCAATATTGATATTTTAAAATTTTCCCATCCGCCATCTTTGATTTCCCATCCGCCATCTTTGATCACGAAATAGATGTTTTATTTCGATTCCCCACCCTTTAAAATATCGAAGGCGATACCCATATTGATTTTTAAAATTTTTCCCATCCGCCATCTTTGATTTCCCATCAACCATTTTAAATCACGAAACAGATGTTGTATTTGGATTCCCCATCCCTTTTAACATCGCAGACGATACCAATATTGATTTTTTTAAATTTTCCCATCCGCCATCTTTGATTTCCCATCCACCATCTTTGATCACGAAATAGATGTTGTATTTCGATTCCGCACCCCTTAAAATATCGAAGGCGATACCCATATTGATTTTAAAAAAAAATCCCATCCGCCATCTTTGATTTCCCATCCACCATCTTGAATCACGAAACAGATGTTGTATTTGGATTCCCCATCCCTTTTAACATCGCAGACGATACCAATATTGATTTTTTTAAATTTTCCTATCCGCCATCTTTGATTTCCCATCCGCCATCTTTGATCACGAAATAGATGTTGTATTTCGATTCCCCACCCATTAAAATATCGAAGGCGATACCCATATTGATTATTAAAATTTTCTCATCCGCCATCTTTGATTGCCCGTCCGACATCTTGGATCACTAAATAAATTTCATATTATTAATCAGCGTCCCGAAAATCTCGAAAACGATACCCATATAGATTGTATCCTATTCGTTTAGCCTTTTTTTGCCTTTGACCCAACCCTCCCCCTTTTCGTTTGACCATTTTATTATTTTTGTCTGGCCCCTAAAAGTTGTGGCGTAATTTTTTAGAGCTTATAGTCTTTCGGAATAATTGGGCTATCATAGGCAATAACAATTTTTAAAATCCGACTGCTAGTTCCTGAGATTAGCTGACATTATGTTTTAGTCTTTTTAGACTTTTGCCCGGCCCCAAAGGGTCAAAGCGTTATGTTATATAGCCTATAGCCTTCCGGCATTACTGGGCTATCGTATACAAAAAGAATTTTTCAGATCCGGCCGGTAGTTCCTGAGATTAGCGCGTTCAAACAAACAAACAAACAAACAAATAAACAAACTCTTCCGCTTTATTATACACCGCTATTTTTTAATTAGTACAAAAACTTTAAGGACAGATTAGCGAAGATATTATTATCATATATGTGACGTAAGAATTTCATAATATCAATAAAGAGCAAAGTTATTATCATTTGTTTATTGTAGAAAATCTCACTTAAATCATAGTCATATTTTACAATCCATTCACTAATTCATTGATAATATTCCATCCTGCTCATTCGCATTCTCTCTGTCGCACTTATGATGTTGGTAGCAATAGAAAATAAAATGAAGAAAAATAATAAATGTAGGTAGTTATTTTTTAATTTTGTTAGTTCTACCCTCTCCTTCATACTTCATTCGGGCGTAGGACCGGTAAAATTTATCGTTTAACAAGTAATTAAATACGGAGGTATGTAATTAGAAATCAAACAAATATCAAAATAAAAGATGGTGTTCTGGACTAAAAGAAAAGAGTAATTTTGGCGTATTTATGAAGTTAGAATCATCTGCTATTTACAAATTATTTTATCGTCATCATGTCAGCCTAGAGACGTCCACTGTTGGACATAGGCCTTCCTCAAGGTGTGTGGAGAACACAGACCGATTTTGAGGCGCCTGCATCAAATTATTATTTACTTAAGTACGTATTATTTACTAAACTTACAAGTATTTCCATTGTCCTTCGAAATGTCCACCACCGTTGTCAAAAGCATCCAATATGCACTGTTTTAATTGTTTGACACTGACCCGGTCACTTTTGTACACTCATAATACGATGTCCATGGGTACACAGCTGCACTCGCGATTTTTCCACTCAAAAAGTACGCACGAAGCATAGCTACATACTCCCGTGATATGAACTGATATGATAGGCCATCGCGTCGGGCAAACGTAGACAAACAATTAAGTTTTGCAACGAAATTAGATACGCTGACTTTCGCTAGTAATTTAGTACTGTTTTTCGCATCGTCGGGGCGTGGCGCAGGCGCAGAGGGGTGGGGGGGGGGTTATTTATCAATGGTATGATAGTACACGGGTCGGTCATAGTATTAGTATTGCATTTACCAATTATCACGTATTTTTGTGGACAGTTTTGAGACAGTTTTGGGACTTAGTGTTTTTATTTTTCAACTACATAATTATGATCAGTTAAAGATACTTAGTGCCCTGTTAAATTTTTTGTACTAATTAAAAAATAGCGGTGTATTAGTACTAGCTGACCCAGCGAACTCCGTATCGCCTTTTTAAGAGTTTTTATTTAATTCCCTTTTTTCCAAGCCCCTTTTCCAAAGTTACCATTGACTTAGCACTTAATCTCTTATCATTTCAGAGTCAATAAATGATGAACAAACAAACATAGATTTTTATATAATATTGAATTCCCCATTCCTTAAAATATCGGAGACGATACCCATATCGACTTTAAAAAAAAACCCGTCTGCCATCTTTGATTTCCTATCCGCCATGTTTGATCACGAAATAGATGTTGTGTTTAGATTCTTCATCCCTTTAATCATCAGAGACGATACCCATATTGATTTTTAAAAATTTTCCCTTCCACCACCTTTGATTTCCCATCCGCCATCTTGAATCACGAAATAGATGTTGTATTTGGATTCCCCATCCCTTTTAAAATCGGAGACGATACCCATATAGTTTTTTTTTTAATTCCCATCCACCATCTTTGATCACGAAATAGATGGTGTTTTTGAATTCCCCATTCCTTAAAATATTGGAGACGATACCCATATTATTTTTTTAAAATTTTCCCATCCGCCATCTTTGATTTCCTATCCGCCATCTTTGATCACGAAATAGATGTTGTATTTGGATTCACCATCCCTTAAATCATCAGAGACGATACCGATATTGATTTTTTTAATTTTCCCATCCGCCATGTTTGATTTCCCATCCGCCATCTTGAATCACAAAATAGATGTTGTATTTGGATTCCCCATCCCTTTAAACATCGGAGACGATACCCATACTGATTTTTTAAAATTTTCCCATCCGCCATCTTTGATTTCCTATACGCCATCTTTGATCACGAAATAGATGTAGTATTTGGATTCACCATCCCTTAAATCATCAGAGACGATACCCATATTGATTTTTTTAATTTTTCCCATCCGCCATGTTTGATTTCCCATCCACCATCTTGAATCACAAAATAGATGTTGTATTTGGATTCCCCATCCCTTTAAACATCGGAGACGATACCCATATTGATTTTTTAAAATTTTCCCATGCGCCATCTTTGATTTCCCATCCGCCATCTTTGATCACGAAATAGATGTTGTATTGCGATTCCCCACCCCTTAAAATATCGAAGGCGATACCCATATCGATTTTTTAAATTTTCTCATCCGCCATCTTTGATTTCCCGTCCGCCATCTTGGATCACTAAATAAATTTCATTTTATTAATCAGCGTCCCGAAAATCTCGAAAACGATACTCATATAGATTGTATCCTATTCGTTTAGCCTTTTTTTGCCCTTGACCAAACCCTCCCCCTTCTCGTTTGACCATTTTTTTATTTTTGTCTGGCCTTTAAAAGTTGTGGGGTAATTCTATATAGCCTATAGCCTTTTGGCATAATTGGGCTATCATAGGCAATAACAATTTTTAAAATCCGACTGCTAGTTCCTGAGATAAGCCGACATTATCTTTTAGCCTTTTTAGCCTTTTGCCCGGCCCCAAAGGGTCGAAGCGTTATGTTATATAGCCTATAGCCTGCCGGAATAACTGGGCTATCGTATACAAAAAGAATTTTTCAGATCCGACCGGTAGTTCCTGAGATTAGCGCGTTCAAACAAACAAACAAACAAACAAACTCTTCCGCTTTATTATATTAGTATAGATAGATAAGATATACATATTTTTTATAATAAGTTGTTATGTCTGGACTTTAAAAGAGACTATGACCTCTGAGTTTGTTACGGATGTTTTCTTTCTTCTCACCCTTCTTCTCAGGGCAGTCAGGCATGACTGACCTAAGAAGAAGCGTTGCCCCGCCCTAGGAAACACCGGCCTCATCCAGTTTAAGTATGACTTTAATTAAGTGTTTGTAACGAATCCATGAACAAATAAATTACTTAACTTGACTGAAGTGGTGGTAAAACACAAACGTACATGTCATACGCACTTAAAAAGCTTACGCGAGGTAAATAGATATTTCGTTTCATCAATTTCATACCATATTTCTGAGTAATCTAGAGGTATCCATCTTTTTACGAAGGTAGTATTGATTATCGAAGTAATGGATGTCGAGCTGAGTTAATGTGCTCGCTCTAGGCCACAACCGAGATAGTTGGCTTATCTACTTGTGCCGATATCTTAATAGGGCTATAATGTCACTACAGTATTAGGGACCGACACGATAAATACATGTAATACGGCCAACTAGTATTATGAGGGCATTTAACCCTTGATGTGATTTTGAGGTTGCTTTGATTTTATTTTTAGGTGGTTTATGACCTCATCCAATGCTTTAAAAATTTAATGCTAATACACAACCGTTCGTATCACAAAGAGCACGTGAAACCGTAGGTCTTGGTTGGCAGGAAGTACTTAAGATCTTTATGGTTAGAAAGCAATATGTCCTGATACTAGTTTAAACTAGACTAACTAGATTTGACAAAGTTTTCGTAAGATTACTATCTCATGTCTTCATCCTCAACCTAAAATCATAGCCATAGTGGCCATAGTCTTGGAAGTCAAAAGTGCAGGAACTCGGGTTTACTCAATGTATTACTCAACTTTTGTGAGTCTTTGTTAAAAGATTTTGGGAAACTTCATAGACTCAAATTATGGGCGGTATCGTTTTTCAGAGATTTTGTGTTAATAGTGTGCATTGTTTGATATTATTCACGAAATCAGTCGGCGTTTTAGTAATTTAAAAAACGTGATTCAAAATGTAACAGATAAAATACAATGTATTTTACAATTGCGTTGGATAGTTTTCTAAACAATTCGCCTAACTGGAGTTGACACCTATGGAATCGGACCTAACACTTTAAAGGACACCAGTCAAAAGCAAGATAATGTGATGTTTTAAACTATCACTTTTTAAAACATTTCATTTCGTTTAAGCATAAAAGCAAAGTAAAGGTTCATCATCATCAGCCTTTAGCAGTCTACTGCTGGACTAGGAACTCCTTTGAAAGGAGGAATTGGTCTACTATACCACGCTGGCCAAACGGGTTGGTATAGGGTTTGTATCAAGCTTACCTTCTCTTACAGTGCTGTTCTCTGCATAATATACTCCCTCTGTCGGCTCTTACGACACCCATGGGATGATATAGGGTGGCGACATTCCGTATTCTTAATCCGTCACCACACGGACACAATTAAAGGTTATTATAAAAATAAAACACAATATCATGTTTCTTATTAACCTCTTACAAAATCCCCAAGACATCGTATTCTCATTTAACATCTAAGGTAAAGAATACACGATTCAATCTCATAATATTATGACAACGCGTTTCTTCCTGTCAACACCCGACCTTATGATAACCTTCTAGTAAATTAAATGAAGAAAATATATATTAAAACATTCTTTTTTCTTTACAGATTACATCTCCGAAGAAAATTGGATAAGGTAAATGGAAAAATGAGATTAATATTTAATTCCTTCAAAATTAAATGTCGGATATTATTGTTCCTTTTAATGTTTATTTCATAGAATTTTTTATGTTTCTCTGTGTTTTGTTGTCATGGAAAGCAAATCGGCTTATCGTTTTTGTTTTTGTAAAGCTACTGGCAAGTCATGTCTCTAAAACAATTTTAATGTACGTATATCACAATTAGAAGTGACGATATCGATACATTCATCTTTAACCAGGCGGGTTAAAGATGAACTATCTGCCGAATTGTCTGCTTTCCTATAGCAAATAGCAGCTTTCTTAAACCTAGAATGTATATTTTTCCCGTGCCAAAGAGAGCATCATGAAGATGTTTGACAGTCCTTAATCTGTACCCTTGCATATACTCAGACTGGTTGAAGCTATGGAATATTGGTTTGCGGAGGTCAGACTACCGTCGCCCTGTAGCTAGCTAATAGCCTGTCAAATTTAATTAGATTAGAAAGCGGACAACGGACATCGAGGCATGAATATAACCGGGATGACCCTAGAACGATGATAAATTAACGCTGTTAATACGAGTCATACTAATGCCAAAAATTTTAAATTTTTATATTTTATCAAATTAAATATTGTCAGTAAAACAAACTAAACACAAAATTGTATCCCATCATCATCTAGAGCAGGCTAGAGACGTCCACTGCTGGACACAGGCCTCCTCTAAGGCCCGGGGTCGCGGTAAAGTATGGTATCCGCGATTCGCGTGACCCCGCCACAACACAGGACTGTAGTGGACACCGCGGTGGTTTTAGTGAGTACGCCTTTAGGGGAAAGCCTCACACACCTCCTCCGCCAGCCCCCAACTCAATCGTACGATATGATCGAGTGGCGGAGTCGAGACGACTCGCCACCGCGGAACAAAAAAAGAAGGCCTCCCCTCTAAGGCTCCCACGCAAACTAATCTTGAGTCGCATCCCGCGATACCAAGTAGGAGGCCTACCTCTGCTTCGTTTTTCCGGTACGTGGTCGGCATTCTCAAACTATTCAGCTTCTCTCTCTCTTCCTCGCCTTATCCCATTATTTGGGGTCGGCTCTCCTAGTAACTCGTCGCCAGGACTGTCTGTCCTGGGTCGTCTCGGCTGATGTTTGTGCCTTTTTCATGTCATTATTTACAGTGGCTATCCATGTTTTTCGGGGTCTTCCTCGTCGTTTTGCTGCAAACTATTCAGCTTAATTATAATTATTCCAGCGCATTTCTGAATTTCTGATCTGATCTCGCAGGTAAATCGAGCATAGCTTCTCTATCACCACTTTTCAATATATTTTTATTATTTAACTAGAGGATGCCGCACATTTTATTTTAATTCAACAGTTTCCACCCGATACCGTCGTAATTTCGGAGAATCTTTTCTTAGTGCACTTCTACGATCCATAATGACACACATACCAATATTTCAGTTCAAGGAACTAAAATTTTGGTATGTGTGTTCCCGGCCAGTGCGTTGTCGGTTACTCAGTTAATAACGCAAGGATTTTATATGAACAGATTTGACTGCCTCGCAAGTCTCGCGGCATAAATGTGCTCGTGGGATTGGGAGGTCTCGGGTTCGATTCCCGGGTCGGGCAAAGTGTTATTGGGTTTTTCCGTTAGGAAATTCACAGTAACAGCACGAATTCTGGTAATGTGCCCGGTACGGCAATAGGCTCGCGCACGTGGGACCTAAAAATTCATGGCGAAATGTGGGTGTAATATTACACCTCTGCCTAACCCTTTGGGGATTCAGGCGAGGCGTGAGTCTATATGATTTTATTATTAATACCTTTTAAATATCTCTTCCTATCCAGCTCAAAACATAAAACGTAAATCTTCATTCGCATCAACATCTCAACCCCTTTTAATTAGCACTATAAAATACTCATTGCCATAATAATAAAATCTGAACAATAAACCTTGGAGTTGCCATATCCATATAAAAGATATTCATCACTTAAGGTGTGCTGACGCCAGTCCAAGGAATCCGGGTCATCCATTCACACACATACATACTTTATTTTATATAACTGCGCTGTTTGAAAGTTTTCTATTGTAAAACTAATATTCAAATACTGAAGAGTTTGTTTGCTCATTTATGACTAGGTTCTGCACGTGGCTACGACCATGTGTTTTTCGGTTATAACAGCAAAATGAAACCTTTGTAATATGCTGATGTATAAGCTTTCTTACTGCAAAGTTTGATAGAAAATAAAAATCTATCAAAAATCTATCTATCCCCATAAACTCCCGGGTTTATAGTATGTGCCTACTAGAATAGACTAGCTGTACCCCTTGGTTTCATACGCTAATCTTTCTCACTTAGCGGTTATTTTGTTTTTACCCCCTTTGGAGTGAATTTCGCATTTATAATAGTAGCAGGGTTATACATTGTCGCTAATGTCTTGCCCGTTCCTTATTCTCGTGCTACAAATGTTTAATTACCACATTAACCGGTAAGTCGAGAGTACCCCGTTTGTTTACCACCTTGCCAACATAAAAAAAAACATAGTTACCCGTAAGAGGGGCACTTAGAAATCATCATGGCATCGTTCCATGCTATCACATACGTAAAGTAATCGTGAAGATATGGCGTGTCGTCAAATAAACGTTATTGCTTCTTAACGAGCCGTGCGATCTTAAAGGTGCAAGCTTCAATCTAATGGTGCTGATACACTTGATACACATAATTAATTAATTTCGCCCAGGTATAGCAAGGCTATTTTTGATCTATGGAATTACACAGTAACGTTGTATTCAGTTCTCGTGTCTAATAAATAACATTTTTTTATAGTCTCACGCCTGTATCCCCGAAGGGGTAGGCAGAGGTGTAATATTACACCCACATTTCGCTATGAATTGTTAGGTGCCTCGTAATAGGGGACGAGTCTATTGCCGTTAGGGCACTTCACCAGACTCCGTGTTGCTACTAAGAATTCGGGAAAACCCAGTAATACTTTTGCCCGACCCGGGAATCGAACCCAGGGCCTCCGATCAGCAGCCGCATATGCTATCCACTGGACCATGGAGGCAGTCTTTAACCAACAATTATTTGATGTATTGCCCAAAACATACCTGTATAAAATAAACTGACATTCAAGACTCCCTATAATGGGTTATTTATAGTAAACCATATGAATTAAACTAAAATAGCTCATGTATAATAATATAATTGGCTGTAAACAGACATATTACGATAATTATTATATGCATATCTGGTACTTTTATTTTATTTATTTGACTGCACCGTTGGCGTAGTGGTTTAAGCGGTCGCCTCGCCGATTGACACTGCACCGAGTGTTGTGGGTTCGATTCCGACTCGTGACAACACTTTGTGTGATTCATAAATTGTTGTTTCGAGTCTGGATGTTCATTGTGTCGGTTGGTTGTATGTTTGTATAGTCCCCCCGCGACACAGGATTAATTCCTAGTGCGGGTGTTGTCTTTAAAAAAAAAACGAGCAGTTACGTTCATCATAATAGCTATTACAATTCTGCGTTTTAATGGGTACAGTAAAGGGTTATCTTTTAAATTTCGGCAAGAAGACTAAAGAAGAATTTTAATAATTAAATTACCCGTTTCTGGTGTTTCACGTTTCCTTTTATTTCCCTGACCAGTTCTGTGTCAGGGTTTCTTACTTTAAACGTCAAGATACCCTGGCCCGGACATGGAAACATTTTGGCATCTGCAATAGGTGCCAAAATGTTTCCATAACCGATTTAAAACAAGCGAGTTTTAAATTTATTCGCCACCTCCAATGTCTAAACGACATTCGTATAATAAACCCAACTCGGAACATTTGGCAACTAAAAGTAATTTGTGACCGTATTCCCGCCTTGAGAGGTCGTTGTTCTGTCAAGTTCAACACCCTGTATATGAGTGTAATTAGTTACATTTATGTCAAGTGTATCACGTTGAACAGCTTCTATAAGAGCTAAATGAAATTACATGGAAAGTGACTTTAAACTTCTTCGTGTTAAAATGCTTTGCTGTTTAAATTGGACTATTTACTTTGCATAGATACCTTTATAGTATGTTCTTGAAGAGTAAGAAGTTTAAAAATAAAAATGTAGGCAGTCTTATTTTGGGAACTACAAAGCAAAGTACTGACATTTAGAGTTATTGTAAAATATACACATACACATACATACATAACGTCACGCCTTTTATCCCCGAAGGGGTAGGCAGAGGTGTACTTCTACATCCATTTTTCGCCAGATATACTTTAGTCCCACGTAATAAGGGGCGAGCCTATTGCCGTACCGGGCACATTTCCAGACTCCGAGCTGCTACTGAGAATTTCGTGACAGAAAAACCCAATAACACTGCCTGACCCAGGAATCGAACCCGGGACCTCCCGATCCCACGCGCACATTTATGCCGCGAGACCAACGAGGCAGTCGTATAGTTTGATGTTTGATGTCGAGTTTTCCGTCTCTACGCAAAGATGGTATTTGTATCGTGTTATCCCTTAGTCGCCTCTTACGACGCCCACGGGAAGATATGGGGTGGTGACACTTGTATTCTATGCCGTCAACCACACGGCAGTATATTGTAAAATATTTGCAGTCAAAATAAAATATTGTGAAAACTGTAAGTATGCTATTTTCATACACTGACTTTTTTGTTTTGAAAGACAACTCCCAACGGCATTTGGCAGTATCCTGTGCCATGGAGGACTTGAAACAACGAGTGACAACATGTGAATCACACAAAATGCTCTTAAGTGAAGATTATCTAATCTAAGCAGAACCCTTTTGATAAACTTCTGTCCAGTCTTTCGCAGTCCACTGCTGGACTAAAGCTTCTCCTTGTACCTTGTACGGTAGCAATGGAAGGCAATAAGAGAATTTGGTCAGAGGGGTTGGTTTATAGTTTGATGTCGAGTTTTCTATCGCTTCGCAAAGATACTTTTTGTTTGATTTATTTTTCTCTACAAAACTTACGTAAAACGGGGTATTGACATTTTGTATTATTAATCCGATACCACATGGACGGGTTATATACATCTAATACCTACAATCAATCCACAAGACTAATATCAAATACCCTTCGGCCTAGTTTCACCCCCTCTGGACATGCCTAATGTTCATCTGTATATATAAAATCCTTGCGTTACTGACTGACTGACAGACCAGCTACAGCCGAAACTACTAGGCGCAAGAAGCTGAAATTTTGCATGTATGTTCCTGGGGAACCGTAGGGGTGCACTAAGACGGGATTTTCCGAAATTCCGACGGGAACGGGCAAAACGGGAAATTCGAAAATATATGCGTGCGAAGACGCTGGCGTCGACTAGTGTTCAAAATAAATTCACACAGTTAGAACAAAATTTGCTTGAGGTATCTCACATATTAATTGAACAGTAACTTATCATTGAACGATGAAACTAGGCCTACTTATTTAAATTACACTCATATAAACATACATATATACTTTATTTTTGTAAATACATACATATTATACATAGAAGCACCCAGACCAAGACAAACATCCATGTTCATGCAAACAAATATTTGACTTGAGCGGGAATTGAACCTGCGACCTTCGGCGTAGCAGTCGCTTATACTCCCACGGTGCCAATTGGTCGTTAAAAATATAAGCGCCTATATCGCATATCTAACAAACTATCCGCCAGTATACCCACATCTGCAGATAGAGCTATTGTTATTAGGTTAAGGGCCCTATCCCCGACAGTATCAATGGAAACCCAGTTACGGATCGCTTTGCGAGAGTGATGGTTCCGACAATTTTAGATAGAATTACTTTGAATCAACCTGTAGTGGTTTTAGTAGGTGTTACAATTGACTTTTGTAGTTTGTACGAACCAACCACGTAGACCTCCACCCGATCACATCAAATGCAATTTTTCACCGAGTTCTTGAATTATTTTAATTGACTTTAAGGAAAGAATAGGTTCTCGATGCATTTGCATTCTTTTACGTTTGAAACTTGATATTGCCGTCATTTATACGCTTCCGAAAATTCAATATTGTTTTATTCCAGGACATACTTACCGATTGGTATTATAACTTTGAAGACTGATAGTAGTCGATATTTTAATAAAATAGTGATTGTTGGATATGCATGATTTATGCTGAAAGCACCACCTAAGAAAGAATTTTGTGAAATTCCACTCCTAAGATAGTAGAATGGGGTTAAAAGTTGGTTTGAAAATCCACTGATCTGGAACTGAGTGATACGAAACAGTTAGTAATAATGTGTACGAATCGCGAAGGTTTACCTATTCATCTCAAACAACCATTAAACATAACACACCAGAACAGGAGATTGATTACTCATTTAGTTCACCAAGATACCATTTACAGTGAATTATACGTACGTCTAAGTGCTATGAGACCTAGCACAGACCCTGCAGCAAGCAGGAGACCTCTCCACGATATATAAATCATACCCTCTAAGTCTAGTGCCGGATTGAAATTAGATCTCACCAGTTCCTGGTGGAGTAATTCCGTTACCCAGACTAAGTGGTCCGCTGTAATTATTCACAAGCTGAATTGACTTGTAATGCTTTCTTATAAGAATCAGTTTAGCATGCATGTGTGTAGGATATTGTTGTGTATGACATGTGATGTATCAGGGTATGTAATAGATAAGACTCATGTTTGTTGTTTTGGCGTTGCTGCACCGTCTATCCGATTTTGATGCGCTGTCAATTTAATACTATTGTAGTAATTGTCAGCCTTGTATATAAACTGTCCTAATCCTAGTCACAGGCCTCTTCTAACTATAAGGCGTATCGCTAAGGCATTATTTGCATTACATTGAAATTTGGATTGGAGACATCCTAAAAACCGGACAGGTTAGAAGTACCCTGAACAGAAGAGCATGCATGAGGAATCCGATGGGAGTGAATGAAGCAAGAGAGATATGTCAGGATCGTTGCAAATGGCGTTCCGTAATCTCTGCCTACCCCTCCAGGAAACAGGCGTGAGTCTATGTATGTATGTATGTATGAAAGTTGTTAAAAAATATACCAATGAAACCATAATGAAACACCTTTTTTAAGATGGTGCTTTTCTCTCTTTCATGGGCATAACGAAATTCTTGTTATTCCTATGTTGTCTTATTGAGTTATTGTTTTTTCTCAACTATTCGTTAGGTGTTGTAGTGATGATGTTTAGTATTCTAGAAAGAGACCTCATTTACATAAATATTATTTTACCGTGTGTGACTACGCAAAAATTTGTGAGGATCTCTTTGTCGCAAAAGCTACTCAACTGATTTTGATGTAAATGCAGTATAGATTATACACTGACTGCCTCCGTAGTCCAGTGGATAGCGTATGCGACTGCTGATCGGAGGTCCTGGGTACGATTCCCGGGTCGGGCAAAAGTGTTACTAGGTTTTGCCGAGTTTATTTATTTATTTATTTGGCACACAAAACAAAACATAGTGCGGGAATAAATTCTTAGAAGCAATATTTTACAGTTTCGTCTTAAACTATGTTTCTAACTATGTGTACACGGAGTGTGCACGGAGTCTGATGGTGTGCCCGGTAACGGCAATAAGCTCGCCCCTTATTACGTGGGACCTAAAATTCATGGCGAAATGTGGGTGTGATATTACACCTCTGCCTACCCCTTCGGAGATACTGGCGTGAGTCTTTAAAAAAAAAAGATTATACATCAGAATAGCACTTCTACTACCTTTTGTCGCGAGAGCCGACATTCCTTGTAGAGTCGCGAGCAAAAAATATTATTTATTATTAATTTCCAGAGCGCTAACGCGTAAGGAACTAAGGTCTATAATGCCTCATTCTATTCTGCAAGGCAAGCAAACACACGAGGCTATATAAGACGCGTATCTTCACAAGCGCTGCGTCGCCGTCGCCTCATTTCAATTTGAAACCTTCGTCTTGAGTAATTGACCAACGTACTTACTGCGATAAAATTATATTACATACTTGCTAGATGGGGCTAGATGTGGCCTCGTTGACTGAACGTACTCGATGAATCGTATACTTATTTTTTATAGAGTATTTCCCAAAGGCTACGCTAGGTCTTGGAAGTAAGTTCTACTAATATTAATAAGGAGAATGTTCTGCAAAGGTTAGTTAGTTAGTTAGTTAGTTGGACAGGTGTTTTCCGCACTTAGCCACTTAGTTGGGCCATTGTGCGTTAGCAGGGACACGGTTGTCGCCTGCTACTCATACCATGCAAGCTCCTTCCAGAAGGCCATGAGTTGACCAGTGTTGCGTATGGCTTCACTCATGGTTCTGGGGTTGTTCAGGAACCTCGTCCGTTGGTCGCTCACGCTGGTACAATGTAGGATCACATGAGCGGGTGTTTCTTCGGTCTCCATGCAGCCCCTACATAGTGGGCTGTCCGTGACGCCGATGTTGTAGAGATGCTTGTTTAGTGGACATTGGCCGGTTATTATGCCAGTCAGATGCTTGAGTGTTTTCCTGTTGGAGTGCAACAATTTTTGCGAGAGTCGTTTATCTAATTGGGGAAAGGCATCTTTAGATTGCCTACACTCTTTTAATTCTGCCCACTCTTTTTCATGTTGTTGTAGGATTCTCTCGCGTAACCACGTTTTTAGTTGGTTGAAAGGTATCGGAACAGTTGGTTCGGGTCCCAGAGTTGTTGTGTCCGATCCTTTCCTTGCCAGTTGGTCTGCTGCGTCATTGCCCGTGGAGTCACTGTGTCCTCGTATCCACTGGAGCGTGACCCGATTCCTCGCTGCAGTTTTCTGCAGCTCTTGGTGGCACTCCATAATTAAGCCAGTTGCCATCGAGAGCTTGTAGTACTGAGGCACTGTCTGTGATGATGCGTATTGACAGGTTGCTCACGTTTCTGGCCGCGATCGCCGTCGCCGCCCTTATAATCCCAACGCATTCAGCTTGGAAGATGGTGTTGAGTTTACCAAGCGATGTTGAGAGATTGATGTTCAAGTCATGGGAGAATACTCCGGCACCTGTCCCATACTTTGTTTTTGAGCCGTCTGTGTATACTCTAACTTCGTGTATACCAGAGCTATCCTTGTGCTCTTCATGCAGTTGTATGCGGTATTTTTTGTCAAAGACAAAGGTTTTAGGTATGAGGTCGCACGTTGCATCTAGCATCGGGATCTCGTTAGTTAACGTCCTTTTCAGGCGTACATGGGTTATACGGTCGTCTCTTCTCCAAAGCCCGAACTTATCGAGCCGGATCGCGGCGGCACCTGCTTCCTGCTGGATAATGAGGTGCAATGGTCGCAAGTCGAGAAGCACCTCCAATGCCGCCGTTGGAGTTGTTTTCATGCAGCCTGTTGTGGCCAGACAGGCGAGGCGTTGTATGCTCTGCAGCTTGCTCTTGACTGTGCTTAGTTCAGTGCGTGGCCACCACACTACTGCACCATATGTGAGCATGGGGCGTATTATGGCAGTGTAGATCCATAGGGAGATGAATGGTTTGAGACCCCATTTCTTGCCTATTATTCTCCTGCACTGCCAGAAGATTGTACATGCTTTTGTGGTTTTAGTGGTGATGTGTTTATTCCAGTTGAGCTTGTGGTCGAGTGTTACGCCCAGGTACTTGACTTCACTCGATAGGTTAAGCTCCGTGCCAAAAAGTTTTGGTTTTCTGGTCATACGGGTGTTCATTTTGTTAGTGAAAAGTACTAGCTCCGTTTTATTAGGGTTGACCGTCAGTTCATGGTGGGTGCACCATTGTTCCATGATCCTGATGGCTGCTTGCATCCGATAATGGATCATGTCTTCCGAGTTTCCTTTGATTAGGATGGTTATATCATCTGCGTAGCCGACCGTGTAGAAGCATTTGTCATTCAGGCTTCTCAACAGATCGTCTACCACTATGTTCCAAAGCAAGGGTGATAGGACACCTCCCTGTGGGCAGCCTTTTGCTACTATCCCCCTTGTGGTGGTGTTAACCGTGAATTGAATAGCCCTTTGTTTCAGGAGTTGATCAATTCAGCCACTGACGGTTTGTTCAACTCCGAACTTGTCAAGGGCTCGGCTAATGCTGGTGAATTTAGTTTTGTCGAAGGCGCCTTCTATGTCAATGAAGGCGCCTAAGGTCATAAGTTTGTAAGATAGCGCTGTCTCTATGGTCCGCACTACGAAGTGAAGCGCTGATTCCGTTGATCTACCACTTCTGTAGGCATGTTGTTGCGGGTGTAGTGGTCTGCGTAGCAGTGCGCCTTCCCGTAGGTATCTGTCAGCGAGCCTCTCCAGCGTTTTCAGCAAGAAGGAGGTTAAACTGATAGGTCTGAACGATTTTGCTTGAGTGTAATCCGTTTTGCCTGGTTTTGGGAGAAATATGACTTTTACTTCCCTCCACCTTCGTGGTATGTAATTGTGCGCTATAGATGCTCTATATATGCTGAGTAGCTGTGGCACAATCGTTGTGCAGCCCCATTGTAGAAGTGCTGGTGTTATTTCGTCCAGACCTGCAGATTTGTACGGCTGGAAGCTATCAATTGCCCATTTCAGCCGGTCCACGGTAACCATGTTGTTGGCTATCGTCCAGTCTGTTTGGGTCGGTGGTCTGTGTTCTGATTCTTCCCAGTCACAGTCGTCGGTCACAGTGCAACCTGGGAAGTGTGTTTCGATTAGCACTTGGCTTATTTCCATGTCTGTGATTGCGTAGGTGCCATCAGGCTTTCTGATGGAGCCTAGGGTCTTGTTGCTGTCCTGGGATAGGATCTTTTTTACCCTGGCTGCCTCGCATGTGGAGTTAATGTTGGTGCAGAAATTTCGCCATGACTCTCCCCTGCGGAATCGTATGCGTTTCTTGTAGTGCGACTGGGCTTCTTTGTATTTGTCCCAATCTGTGTCTTTCCTTGTGTTTTTGGCCCGGTTGAAGAGTTTTCTCAGATTGCGCCTGAGCTTCTCCAGTTCCGATCCCCACCATTGGGTTTTACTACTCGTTTTCGGTAGTGTGGTGGGGCAGGCTTGTTGGTAGCTGCGTTGTATGCATTTTGTTAGTAAGTTAGTGTTGTGTTCTATGTTTGTAGTGCTTGCGGTCATGTCGTTGAAATTTGACATGGCTATTTCCTGTTCGAGCAGGATCTTGTAGCTCGCAATGTTGGTATTGCGTGGGTTGCGTTTTGGTTGTGTGACCCTCTCTTGCACTCGTATGTCATAGCAGATACGTCTGTGGTCGGCAAAGGATGGTTCGGCGGACACATGCCAGTTCGTGACAAGTTCCGCGGCCCCATCCGATGCCAGTGTAATGTCTACTATGGTTTGATATCTGGAGCTAACAAATGTGGGCTCTGAGCCTTTGTTGATTACAGTTAGTGTTGTTGTGTAGATGTATTCAGTTAGGATCTCACCTCGTCTATTTGCCTCGGGGCTTCCCCACAATGGATGGTGGGCGTTAGCATCTGCCGAGAGTATTATTGGCCAGCCGTGGTCCTCACAGTGCTGCACTAGCTCGGCCAGCTCCTTCGATGGGATCTCCTCATCACCGGGCATGTAGACCGAAGCTAGTACTAGCATCTGATCATTGGGCCCTGTTCGTATTCCCACGGCTGTGAGATCTCTAGAACAAAAGTTAGTCAGCAGCAAAGCTGGTACCGTTCGGGGAATGTATATGCATGTTCTCGGCTTAGGAGCCGAGCTCCAGTGCAATATCTTACCTCCGATGTTGTTGAGTCCACATATGGTGTCGCCTCTGATCCACGGCTCCTGGATTAGGGCTATTGTGTGGTGGTTAACCTCCAGCAGCCTGCGTAGGGTAGCCGTTGCAATTTGCTTGTGCTGGAGGTTCGTCTGTACGACTCTAGTCTGACGAAGATCCGAGAACATTGATGTCCACGGACTCCCCGTCAGACGAGTCGTGCTCGTCGTCGACGTCCGTCACAGCGATGTTAGTCGCTGCGGGCGTCGTGTGTGCTCGGGCTGTGCCCGACGTGGAAGGTTCGGCCGGTGTTGTCGCTTGTCTCTGCCTACTGGCGAGCGGCATCTCCCCGGGCGCGGCAGCCGCCCCGCCACCTCCCGCCCCGGCAGCGTGGAACACTACGTACACGCTGCCGGTGAAGAAGGAGACTCGGCGGTCGCGTGCCTCGATTTTCGGCATTTCCGATTCCGGGATACCCAGAGATAGGTACAGGCCGTGTTCTTGCATGGTAGCGCTGTATAGTTGCCAAGTTTGGACAGCGTACCATGGGTTTTGGGCAGCTAGGAGTTGGTGAATCTTCGGGAGGTCCAGGCTGGTCGACCTCGGCAGCCAGAGCGATGCGCGTACGCGCTTCGCGAGATCCGTCTGCCTGATGACGGTCAGCCTGGTTCCTTCAACCGGTGATTGTAGTCCCGCTACCGTCTGTTTGAGCCACGCCAGTGATTTTTCATCCTCGCACCATAACTTCAGGACACCTCCTGCTGCGAGGGGTTTGCCTCTAAAGGATGGCGCGAGTGCAGGCTCGTTGTTTGACCGAGGTGCGAAGGCTGCTTCTAGAATCCACTCCTCTATGGAGCGTTCGAGCTGCCGTGCTTGTTCCACCGTCAGGTCTGTAGGTGGAGTGGCAACGACGGCCACCATCAGATGCGAGTTAGTCGCATCGGCGTAGCTAATCGTTGCCCTCTTGGGTGTTGCGTCCACTCTTGCACGCTTCGACGTGGCGCTTGGTGGTGTGTCGTCGTGACGGTTCCTCTTCGACGGTGTCGCCGAAGTGGGCCGTCCCGAGAGCGCCAGGTTGGTTGGTGCGTGCCGAGGTCCGCGTTTTCTAGGGCCGCGTTTGCGGCGTGGCCCGGTGATGCCCCATGGGGCTGCCGGCCCCGCATCTCCGACTGCCGTCGGAGGGTCGCGACGGGGGTTGCCCGGTGCTGCACCGGCCGGAGCGGCGCGTGCAGCCGGTGGGAGCGAGCCCGAAGACTCACTCTTCGCCGTCCGCGTGGCTTCCACTTGCATGCCTGAGCTGCTGCGTCCACCACTCGCGCCGCGTCCGGCCGATTGCATCATCCTGGGCGGTTTCCTAATCGCGCTGGCTGGGGCCGGGTGTTCGCGCTGGTGCGTTGCACCTGCTGTTTGTCGTTTCGCGGGGGGTGCGTTCGCCGATGTTGTCGGTTCGCTACCTCCCGCGGGGGGTGCGTTCGCCGATGTTGTCGGTTCGCTACCTCCCGCGGGGGGTGCGTTCGCCGATGTTGTCGGTTCGCTACCTCCCGCGGTCTGAGTCCGCAGGTCTAAACTTTCTCGTGAAACATTGCCCCCCCCAGAATACGTGGGGCAGCCTGGACCCGAGGGTGCAGGGAGGGATTCTCCAGCGTCGCGGACGCTGGTACCCTCCTGGGGTAGTTGCTTCTTTTGTTTCACTTCCATATTGTTTGCTTCGTATGAGTGTGTGCGTGGGCGTGTGTGTGTGTGTGTGTGTGTGTGTGTGTGTGTGTGTGTGTGTGTGTGTGTGTGTGTGTGTGTGTGTGTGTGTGTGTGTGTGTGTGTGTGTGTGTGTGTGTGTGTGTGTGTGTGTGTGTGTGTGTGTGTGTGTGTGTGTGTGTGTGTGTGTGTGTGTGTGTGTGTGTGTGTGTGTGTGTGTGTGTGTGTGTGTGTGTGTGTGTGTGTGTGTGTGTGTGTGTGTGTGTGTGTGTGTGTGTGTGTGTGTGTGTGTGTGTGTGTGTGTGTGTGTGTGTGTGTGTGTGTGTGTGTGTGTGTGTGTGTGTGTGTGTGTGTGTGTGTGTGTGTGTGTGTGTGTGTGTGTGTGTGTGTGTGTGTGTGTGTGTGTGTGTGTGTGTGTGTGTGTGTGTGTGTGTGTGTGTGTGTGTGTGTGTGTGTGTGTGTGTGTGTGTGTGTGTGTGTGTGTGTGTGTGTGTGTGTGTGTGTGTGTGTGTGTGTGTGTGTGTGTGTGTGTGTGTGTGTGTGTGTGTGTGTGTGTGTGTGTGTGTGTGTGTGTGTGTGTGTGTGTGTGTGTGTGTGTGTGTGTGTGTGTGTGTGTGTGTGTGTGTGTGTGTGTGTGTGTGTGTGTGTGTGTGTGTGTGTGTGTGTGTGTGTGTGTGTGTGTGTGTGTGTGTGTGTGTGTGTGTGTGTGTGTGTGTGTGTGTGTGTGTGTGTGTGTGTGTGTGTGTGTGTGTGTGTGTGTGTGTGTGTGTGTGTGTGTGTGTGTGTGTGTGTGTGTGTGTGTGTGTGTGTGTGTGTGTGTGTGTGTGTGTGTGTGTGTGTGTGTGTGTGTGTGTGTGTGTGTGTAGGTGTGGTGTGTGTATGTGTGCGCGTCCGTGTGAGTGATTGAAGCAGTGTGGTAAATGTATGTGTATGTGTGCATGTACGTGTGTGTGGGTGAGGGCGGCTGGAGGTTTCTGTTGCGTCTGTTTCATAGGGAACCAGACCAAATAGTCCACCAGCCTTGCCTTAGGGATCTACACGACTTGCGCTCTCCCCTAAGGCCATTCGCCAAACTCTGCAATGGACGCAGGTGCAGAGAGTAGAAGTCAGTGCAGTTCGATGGTGTTAAATGAGTTGAAGTGCACGGGCCTCCGCCCTCTGCAAAGGTTATTAGGCCAGTCCTTAATCTTAATCATCAGTGTGCACGTGTACTGCAAAGCACGGTAGCACTCTGGTGTAAATGCCACACGTGGTCACCCCTCCAAGTGGCAACCTGTGTAAGCCATGAACGCATAAAACATTGCACTGCACTTTCTGGTACAGTCGAACAAAAAATTATACACCTTTTCAAGAATACACAGATATGAAAACATGCACATTGCACAATAGCAATCAATTAGTTGCATACGACTAGATAAACAACATCTCCACACAACCGACACAACGATTCAATCGGCGCAAAATTACAAACTGTTTGTTCCGCGTACATTGAAAACAATATGTATTTGTTATGCGCACACACCAATGAACTGTGCACAATGTACTGCGTAAAACATGATACGGTCATTATCTCCGGTGTTATAACCCGTAACGTTGTATACGGTATACTGTTGGAATTATGTCTTACTGAATAGAGCTTTATCCGGTCTCAATATGAGCTATCCATAGTTTTGGCTACCGGGTATATGTATTGGACATAAGCTCTCTACAGATTATCTTATACTACATTTCTTTGTTTCTCTCTGCTGACTTTACTCACTCTTCCTTATATTTCAAGTGCTTACGGGGTAGGTCTGTTCAAATGATGACCCGCAGAATGGCAGTTCTGGAGGACAAATTACAGTCCACACTCAAGGAATTGGAATCCTCTAAAAGCCTGTGTAACCAGCTGCTACAGGAAAGAGAGGACGAAGAAGACGTAAAGAAAATAGTAGACAAGAACACTGAACTCAAGGCACAGCTGGCTGAAATGCACACACACCATCTTGAAATACTTGAGCAACATGAACAACTTCGACTGACGGTGTCCAACTTCCAACAGTGCATGGACACTCATGAAGAAGCTCTGAGACGTGTTGCTGAACTGGAACGTGAATTGAGTAAAGCTCATAAAACCATCTCCAACATAGAAATAAATAAACACAGTCAACAGATTGCGAATACCTGTAGCCTATATCATGAGTTGGTTAGTAGTGAGCCTGATCATGTGTGCATTAGGGAGCCAGTTGTGACAATAGATCTGACCAGGGAGGATACCATTATTATGAGACCCAGCTTTTCTAGTCATAATAAACTTAAACGTTACATTAAAATTACTAAATTAATAAAATATGTCATAAATCTATTAGGAAATATAATGTACATAGAGTTAATTTAAATCTTAGAAAGGAGCGCATAAACTTAGTTAATCAACTTTCTGAGTACTCTAGAAATTTGGAACATAGCAGATCAGTGTATGATATGGACACTCATCGCTTAAGGGAAGAGATATTACTTAGGGAAAGAACCTTAAATGAGATCTTCAACAAATACCAAGCTTCTCAACAAGAACTGAGCAAGCGTATAGTGGAGGCAGGTGAGCTCGTAGACTTGGTGAGGTGTAATGCAGAAATGTATGAGTCTCTGACCAATAAGCTCTCGTGTTCTTGTACTCATACTCTTGTACCAGCAGAGCCATTGAGTACCGTATTACCTGAGAATTTTTCTAACAATCCACAAAACTCACACTCATTACAATCAAATTTAAATAAATCTAGGCTTCCAACATCTATTAATAAAGTTTTTATTTTTTCTGATAGGCTAGGTCACCATTTTGGTAGTCTTCTCAGTGAATATACAAATCAGTGTGTTATAAATTATTGTAGGCCAGGGGATAGTTACTGTAGTTTAGTTAATCAGATTAAGTTACACCCCTTAGATGAGAGTAGTACTGCAATATTATTGTTTGGTAACAGTTTAACTGTAAAGAGACAGGATATCATAGAATGTGTTGAATTGTTGATAGAACTTAATTCTAAATTTAGTTGTAAATTTATTTTAGGTGCTTTACCTTACTCAAACAACTTAACACACACACAAAATATTTTTTTTTTTTTTTTTTTTTAATAATATTCTACCACATTCACACAACACCATCTAGTCCCAAACTAAGCAGAGCTTGTACTATGGGTACTAGATAATGGATAAACATACATATATACTTTTTTTTTTTGTAAATACATACATATTATACATAGAAACACCCAGACCAAGACAAACATCCATGTTCACGCACACAAATGTTTGACTTGAGCGGGAATCGAACCCGCTTGAGCGGGAATCGAAGTGTATATGCACATACACTCATTAAACATGTTATTTTATAACATAACTTGTCGTCATAGTGACGCAATATTGTTTTTTGACTCTAATAAATTTATTAGTAAATTTATTTTAACTAAAGATACAATGTATCTGCCATTTTATATAAAGCGACAAATTACTAAGTTATTAGCATACAATTTACAGCAAGGCAGTGAGCCTTGTGTTGACAATTTATTTGATAGGGTTAGTACATGTACTAACAACGTTTTTATTGACACATCTTGTGATTTAAACTCCAAGATAGGACAACAGTTAGGCTGCAGTATTTGAATATAGTACATCAAAACATGCAGGGAATATCTGGCAAAGAGTTAGAGTTAAGTTTATTTCTAGAAAAATATGACGTTAAGGTTTTGTGCTTAACTGAACATTGGTTAAGCACCCATGAGGTTATTATTATAAATGAATATTACACAGTGCAGAGTTCGTATATAAGAAAGCAATCTATTAGAGGCGGTTCTCTCATAATGACTTCAAATTTATTAAAATGCAAAGAACGTAAGGATATTGTAAATTTATCTATTGAGCGCACTATTGAGTTGTCCTGTGTGGAACTAGACTTATATATTGTTGGTGATTATAATCTATTTGAGACTCTTATGGAAGATGCTCTTAATAAAATTATAGGTAGATAGTCATAAGAATATTATAGTATGTGGTGATTTTAATATTAATATTTTAGAGAATTCTTCACAGTGTACTAGATTTCTGAATCTTTTTAAGTCATTTAATTTAAGTAATTTATTCTGTGAACCTACTAGAGTCTCTGAAACATCTTCTACTTGTTTGGATAACATATTTAGTTCTTGTGTTGCTAAAAACCCAGTAGTTATTAGTTATCTTCCTTCTGATCACCGTGGATAGATAGCTAGTTTTTCATGTACAACATATGATAAATCAAATACAGTAGAATGTAGGCCTCAAACTACCAATCGTCTTATACGTTTTAAAAACAATATTATCGCTAAACTCAATCCCTCAATTTTGAACTCAGAAAATCCAAATACAATTTATAATTCACTTTTTGGAATAGTAAATAATGAGTTTCAAGATACTTTCAAGAATAAAACGGTCACATTAAAGGGTACTACCGGATCTTTTAACCAGTGGGCCACTATAGGTATATACAGAAGTAGAGCCAAATTGTTTGAATCATATGGTATGAAACAACATAGATTTGACACACCTTTTCTAAATTATGTAAAAAACTACTCAAAAATTTTTAAACAAGTTTGTGTTATGGCAAAATCTAAATTTATTAGTAGCAAAATTAAGCATTCAACAAATGTAATTAAAGAAACTTGGAGAATTATAAATAATGAAACAGGAAGAGCACGACCTCGGGAAAACCAATTTGAACTAAAAGAAAACAATTTATTAGTCACCAATCAAACTCAAGTAGCGCATATGTTCAATAGTTTCTTTGCGAGCATACCTTCAAAAACTACTAGCTCTTTATAATCATCATCTTTAGACGCTGGAAATTTTTTGCTTAACAGTGTACCTGAATGCAAGAGCGTGTTTAGATTCGAGCACGTTACCCCGCGAGATATATTGATCGCATATAATTCAATTAATATTAAAAACACCGCCGACTTTTGGGGCATTTCAATTAAAATTTTAGGTACTATAATTGAGACTGTTGCGCCTTACCTCTCTATAATTTTTAACCAATGTTTTGACTTAGGCGTATTTCCGGATTTGATGAAATTAAGTAAAATCATACCTTTATTCAAATCTGGCAGTAAGAATGACGTAAATAACTTCAGGCCCATCTCTATCTTGCCGGCATTTAGTAAAATATTTGAAAAGATTTTATTAAAGCAGCTACTAAGACACTTTAATTTAAATAGTCTGCTTCATAAAGATCAATACGGATTTACTTGAGGTAGATCCACTACTGATGCGGGTGTTGCTCTCATAAAACACGTTTATAATGCTTGGGAGTCATCTAAAAATGCTATCGGAGTATTCTGTGACCTCTCAAAAGCATTTGATTGCGTTCATCACGACACACTATTGCGTAAGCTCCGCCACTATGGCGTAGAGGAAACCGCACTTTGTGTTGTCGAGTCTTAACTGCGGCAAAGATTTCAGTGCATCGATGTAAATGGGAACTACATCCGCTAAATTACCTATACAGTTAGGCGTTCCACAAGGCTCTATTTTAGGTCCTTTTCTATTCCTTGTATATATTAATGACTTACCTTTTTATTTAAAAAATATCTGTGATGTCGTACTTTTTGCAGATGATACGTCACTTATTTTTAAAGTAGATAGGAATAGGAATCAATTTGATGATGTAAATAATGCACTTATACAGGTTACACAATGGTTTACAGCAAACAACCTAGTGCTTAATTCTAAAAAGACTAAATGCGTTAAATTTGCTTTACCTAACGTTAGACAACTTGGACCTAATATAAGGCTAGATAGGGAGGAACTTGACTCAGTTGACTCGACAGTGTTTCTAGGCATTACACTAGATAATAAGTTACAATGGGGTGCACATATAGCATGTCTTGCAGGTAAGCTCAGCTCTGCTGCGTATGCTGTCAAAAAAGTTAGACAACTTACTGATGTTGACACAGCTCGTCTAGTTTATTTTAGCTATTTTCATAGTGTCATGTCCTACGGTATTTTGTTATGAGGCAAAGCTGCGGATATTCAGAATATCTTCGTTCTACAGAAACGAGCGGTACGAGCAATATACATGTTAGGTGCAAAAGATACTCTTAGGGAACGCTTTAAGTCTATAGGGATTCTTGCAGTAGCCTCGCAATTTTTATTTGCTAATATATTGTATATTAGGCAAAATATAGGTTTATTTACTACAAAAAGTGATGTACATAACGTAAATACTCGAAACAGGCATAAGTTATATGCCCCTTATCATCGTTTACATAAAGTTAATAATTCTTTTGTAGGGCTAGGTATTCGTATATACAATAAAATACCAATTAGTATTTTAGAATTGCCATTTAGTACGTTCAAAAGTAAAATAAAAGACTGCCTTATTAGGAAAGGTTATTATACCATTAATGATTATTTCAGTGATAAGGATAGATGGTCACTTACACTAGCCAACTCTTGATTTTTTTAATTTATATAGATACCTTACTTTTCAGTTATTTTTTATATAATATCTCTAGTTCTTTTAATTTAATATTCATGCATTATTAGGTCATTCAACTTACTACATTTACATTTTCATTGTTGTTCCACAAATTTTATTAAAATTTGCTACAGTGTTAGATGAAGGTAACTCGTTATCATGGGCTGGATACTAACGTTTTTGTAATTTTCGTGTATTCATATACCGTCACTTTCTGTAACATACTTTTCCACCATAGTTCTGAACATGATCGCGAGTTGCCTACATTATAAAGCGTAAGTGGATGCTCCTGTTACACAAGATTCACATTTGAAGACTACTACAGCACTTAATTTAGTAACTACATATTGTTTAAGTATTATGTATGTTCTTATTTACTATTTACAAGTAATTCATTACAATGTGAAACAGTTGCAGCTCCTTACAAAAACAAAATATGTACCATAACACTGGCGATTAAAAAGAGTGGCCACGAGTTTTATTGCCCGTTCTTTCTCGTGGTTCTACCTATTGCTTTGCGAATGGGCAGTAAATGTAAATGTAGAAGCATTATTAATTTACTTTAAAAATTTGACGTTCATAAGCGTCACGTTGTGACCTAGATGAATAAATGATTTTTGACTTTGACTTTGACTTTGACTAATTTATAAAGCTGAAGAGTTTGTTTGTTTGGTTAAACGCACTAATCTCAGGAACTACTGGTCCGATTTGAAAAATTATTTCAGTGTTAGATAGCTCATTTATCTAGGAAGGCTAAATATATAACATCACGCTATGGACGACGGGAGAAGAGCAGTGGTCTTAAATAACGCGGGTGTAACCGCGGGCATCCTCTAGTGTCAAATATGTATCTCTCGTTGCCAAATCAGAATCATGGACAAATCAAATATTTGGACTAACCGCTAGGTAGTCTGATAAAAGTGGTATGCTAGACTTGATTATATGGAGGACTCATACCTGTATCCCCGAAAGGGTAAGCAGAGGCGTATTAGGTATTACACCCACATTTCGCCATGACTTTTTAGGTGCCACGTAATAGGGGGCGAGCCTATTGCCGTTACCGGGCACATCACCACATTCCGTGCTGCTACTGAGAATTTCCTAACGGAAAAACTCAATACCAATTTTACTTTACACAAGATTATATGCTGCTTTTGGTAGGTCAGTAAGCGGATCTAGAGCTTGGTGACGAAACGTGTTAGATGGCACCGGGATAGCACTGGGACGATGATGATGATAATTAAGAAGAAGTTTGATTACCTTTGGTCTTTAGTGTTACGTTCACAAAATGAAACTGTACTGTGAATGAAATTACACGGTCAAATATACCCAGATTTGACTCAGATTTCCATGTGGTGACGGATTAATTTTTATTTAGGATTCTTTACCATGTCTTCTATTTTAAATACTGACACGAGTTCTTTAAACTTAAGAATTGGACAAAGGATAGACATTGTCAATTAAATATAGGACATCAAAATATACAGGGTCTATCTGGCCAACATTTAGAATTAAGTTTATATTTAGAAAGTCATAATATAAAAGTTATGTGCATAACGGAGCACTGGTTGAAGGATTATCAAATATCTTTTTTAAATAACATGCATTACACTGTGCAAAGTGCTTTCGCTAGGAGTCAAGCCATCCATGGTGGATCCTTGATACTAGTTTCAAATACCATACTGTGTAAGGAACGAAAGGACATAAGCACCTTGTCTGTAGAACGCACTGTAGAAATTTCCTGTATTGAACTGGAACAGTATGTTGTTATATGTGTGTATCGCCCTCCTTTAAGTAACTTTAATATGTTCGAATCTATTATGGAAGATGCAATTGGTAAAATTAGGACCAATAAAAAAGGGATCATAGTTTGTGGAGATTTCAATATTAATATACTGGATAGTTCACCAATGACTAGTAGGCTTTTAAATCTTTTTAAATCATTTAATTTGACAAATTTATTTCTTGAACCTACTAGAATAACTGCATCATCTTCCACTTGTCTTGACAATATATTTAGTAATCATACAGTATCACATAAATTAGTTACTACTGACTTAACTTCGGATCACTGTGGTCAATTGGCAGGATTTTCATATATAAATGATAATGCAGTACGTAAGGTGACAGTTAGGCCATTACCTAGGTATAAATTTAATGAGTTTAGGAACAAAATTTTAATAGGTATGAATCCTGATATGATGGAGCTTAAGTCACCAAATAAGATTTATGAAACTATGTTTAATTTAGTTTACAACGAATTTAGAAGTACTTTTAAAACCAAGGAAAAAGTAATCAAGGAGTCTAGAGCATTTAGTGAGTGGGCTACTGTAGGTATTTATAAAAGCAGAGCAAGAATGTATGAGTTGTATGGTATGAAGAAATACAATTTTGATGCGAGCTTCACTGAGTATGTCAGAAATTATTCAAAAATATTTAAAAAGGTATGCAATATAGCTAAGGCACGTTTTGTAAGTGATAAAATTAGAAACTCTTCTAATAAAGTTAAGGCCACATGGCAAGCTATTAACGAAGCAACGGGCAAGGCAACCTTTAGGAATACCAATTTTAACTTGCTAGATAATAATAAAATGATTAATAATGACGAGGAAGTCGCACTCGCATTCAATAATTTTTTTGCTAGCATACCTATTGCTACTACTATAGGTCTAAACTCATCAGCTTCAGTCGCAGTAAATTTATTAGAATCTAGTGTAGAAAAATGTAATGTATTATTTAAATTCAGTCCTATTAGTTCTACTGACATTATAAACACTTTCCAATCTCTAGAATCTAAGAATACGGGTGATCTCTGGGGAATATCTGTGAAGATTCTGAAAAGTATAATAGATATAGTAGCACCTTATCTAAGTAACTTGTTCAATAAGTGTATAGAATCAGGCGATTTTCCAGATTTAATGAAACATAGTAGGATAATACCTCTGTTTAAATCCGGCAGTAAGACTGATCCTAGTAATTATAGGCCAATTTCAATACTACCTACTTTTAGTAAAATCTTTGAAAAGATAATACTCAAGCAACTTCTGAAGCACTTTAATTTAAACAGCCTCCTTCATACTGAGCAATATGGTTTTACTAAGGGTCACTCGACGACGGATGCAGGAGTAGCTTTACTCAAACACATCTACAATGCATGGGAGAACTCTCAGAATGCTATTGGTGTGTTTTGCGACCTTTCGAAAGCATTCGATTGTGTCTGCCATGATACGCTCTTATGCAAACTTAAACATTACGGTGTCCAGACTAAAGCATTGGATGTTATTAAGGCATATTTAAATAACAGAATCCAATGTGTAGAAATAAATGGCTCAAAATCCAGTGGCGTACCAGTACAATTGGGAGTGCCGCAGGGTAGTATCCTAGGGCCTTTCCTGTTTCTAGTTTACATAAATGATTTGCCATTTTACCTGAGAAATATTTGTGACGTGGTATTGTTTGCTGACGATACTTCATTGATATTTAAAGTAGATAGAAATAAGGAAAACTTTACCGAAATAAACAGTGCTCTTATTCAGGTGACTAAATGGTTTACTGTAAATAACTTAGTACTGAACGCCAGAAAAACCAAATGTGTTAAGTTTGCTTTGCCCAACGTCAGAAACCTTGGTCCTAACATAGTTTTGAATGGTGATGTACTGGAAACAACTGAATCTACATTGTTTCTAGGAATAACACTTGATTCGAAGTTACAATGGGGCGCACACATTACATATCTGTCAGCGAAACTTAGTTCGGCTGCTTATGCCATTAAGAAGGTGCGCAATTTAACAGATGTCGATACGGCTAGATTGGTATATTTTGGCTATTTTCATAGTGTTATGTCTTATAGCATATTACTTTGGGGTAGAGCTGCTGATATCGAAAGTATTTTTATATTGCAAAAAAGGGCAGTTCGGGCCATTTACCAATTACGGACAAGAGTTTCGCTCAAAGAAAGATTCAAGGAAATCGGTATTCTAACAGTAGCGTCTCAGTATATTTATGCTAGTGTTATGCATGTACGTAAAAATATAAATTCATATTCAAAGAATAGTGATATACACTCTATAAATACAAGAAATAGACATAAATTATGTGTTCCGTATTTTCGTTTGTGCAAAACTCATAGTTCTTTTATAGGACTTAGTATACGTATCTACAACAAGATACCGATAAGTATTTTGGACCTGCCTTTTAACGCATTTCAGATAAAGATTAAAAATGACCTAATGCAAAAGGCATATTATAATTTAAATGAATATCTGAATGACAAATGCGCTTGGAAATAATGTTTCATAATTCATATATTATACAGTAAATAGGTAGATGATAAGTTTCTTGACATGTAATTAAATATTATTCCATTCCAATTAAAATCATGTAAATGATAGTTTTTGGAATCGCCACCACATTACTAAATGTCACTCATCTCGTTAGATACTTTTATTTGTTATTTTTTTTATAATGTATTATAATCGTGTAGCCAATCAGTTCGATCGGTGGTTATATTTCAAAAAGTATCATGTCAATCAATCAAATATAGGTACTACATTTGCATTTTGCACGCGTTCCACATATTTATGATAATATTAACGATCTGGAAAATGCAGGTAATTCGTGTTTATGGTCAGTATACCAACAGATTGTTAATTACTGCCGGTTCGTGTACCGTTGTCGTCATGCTCACTAAAATGTCATTTCTTGTGGTGGCGTCGTGTGTCGGGTCATCCCTGTCCCTCTGATATGGCGAGAGGGATGATGGCTGGCCCATGCGTCATACTCGTGAACGGGTGCTACTTGCGATGACTGGTCGATGTCGGTCTTACGGGCTGGTATTACATTTTTAATATTAAACTGTATCATTTCTATCATGGTTCTGAACATTTGCGCGGATTGCCTGCATTGTTAGGTACTTAATGTAAGTGGATGCTCCTGTTTCACCATGTCAATTCTCAGGAGGCTAATTAAATGAACATCAAAATTTTACTACATTATGCTTGAGTATTAAGTAGAGTAAATATATACAAATGACATAGAAGGTGAAACAGTTGCAGCACCTTACAAAATTTAAATTTGTATGTATTATGCAAAACCTGGCGATGAAAAAGAGTGACCTTGAGTTTTATTGCCCGTTCTTTCTCATGGTTCTACCTATTGCTTTGCGAACGTGGCAGTAAATGTAAATGTAGAAGCTTTAAGTAATTATTTTTTTAAATTGACGTTCATAAGTGTCACTTTGTGATTTAAATGAATAAAGGATTTTGACTTTGACTTTGACTTAAGAATACGGAATATCACCACCCCATATCATCCCATGAATGTCGTAAGAGCCTACAGAGGGAGCATATTATGCAGACAACAGCACTGTAAGAGAAGGAAAACTTGATACAAACCCTATACCATCCCGTTTGGCAAGCGTGGTATAGTAGGCCAATTCCTCCTGTCAAAGGAAAGGCCTAGTCCAGCAGTGGACTGTTAAAGGCTGATGATGATGATAACCAGATTAAAATTTTGCCACGCTATCCCGCTGTGCAGCGGTAATCGACCGTGTAAATGACTAGCTGTGTGCGATTGTCAACTCATAGAACAGTAGCAACATTTTAAAAAATTTAAGTAATGATCTAACCAAATATAGTTACCGACCATAATTTCGAATGACGTAGCGAAGCAGTGTGATAGCGCAACTATGGATCGAAAATATTACCATGAGTTGAATTAATAGAAAATATATTTTTAGTAGCTGTAGTTTAATATAGAGCACATTGAAATTTAAATAACCAAATTGAAATTTAAGGTGGGACTTCCTGTTGTCAACGCACCGCTTTCTTGTACTGCTACGAGTAACGATGGTTAGAAGCTCTTCAACATCCCAGCCGAAAGACGCCTAAGTCGTGGGTTAGATCGACGCACGGCACAACTTTGTTTTATTTTAATTTTTTTTATAGACTCACGCCTAAACGTAAATATTGCACCCACATTTCGCCATGAATTTTTAGGTCCCACGTAATAGGGGGCGAGCATATTGCCGTTACCGAGCACATTACCGGACTCCGTGCTGCCACTGAGAATTCGGAAAAACCCAGTTACATTTTTGCCCAATCTGGGAATCGAACCCGGGAACTCCGATCAGCAGTCGAGTACGTTATCCACTGGACCATGAAGGCAACTTTGTGTGACTCACATTTGTATTTTTAGAGTCTGGGAGTATTTTGTGTCCGTTTTTATATCCGTCCGTATACGATTTTGAGTCGCCCGCATCCAAACGCTTCCCGCGATCTTAAGTAAATTATCAGTCCACCTTGCGGGAGGCCTACCCCTACTGCATTGTCTGGTTCGTGTTCGCAACTCGAGAACCTTCCTGCCGCAACGGCCACTGGGTTTTAAAAGTGTGTATGTGCCCAGCCCATTGCCACTCTGTCTGAAGAACCTTGCGGTAGGCCTTTGTTTGGCAGTGAACGTCACTTGGCTGAAAAAAACATCATCATCATCATCATCAGCCCTTTATACTGTCCCACTGCTGGGCACGGGCCTCTTCTCACTTGAGAAGGGTAAGGCCATAGCCCACCACGCTGGCCAAGTGCGGGTTCGCAGACTTCCCATGTCTTTCGAGAACGTTATGTAGAACTCTCAGACATGCAGGTTTCCTCACGATGTTTGCCTTCACCATTTAGCAAGCGATAATTAACAATTTAACTCGCACTTAACTTCGAAAAGTCATTGGTGCGTGCCGTGGATTCGAAACCGAGACCCTCTGCGTAGCAGTCTGTCGGTCTCTCCAGTCGGCTATCGCTGCCGATAAAAATATATTATGAAATAAAAAGTTACTTCATTTTCATTTCAACACTAAAAGAATAAACAAAATGCTCAAACAATGTCGCTTGAAACCAGTGTTCATTCCGCAGAGAGTTGGCAACAAGCTGTAAATACGCGTAATTTATTAAAACACATCATCAGTAGTTTGTAACTTATAATTACATTCGGGGACGCGGTTGCTCCTACTTTAATCCCACCGTTGCGTTTTAACCAGTAATATTAATTAGCTTATTCACCCGCAAGTGTGTACAGCGAGCTGTTCACACTTGCGGGTGAATAAGCTAAGGGAGAGTGCACAAAGGATGCTTTAAGCGTATAATGGTACTGATACACCTGAGCATTCACTTGTAATAGAACAGCGAACTTTCGATGTTTCTGGTTTTCGACAAAACCAGAAACTTCGTAAGTTCTACTAAACAACGAAGAGCCAAACATTGCTACAAACATTTTTACGATCTTTCTAAGGAACGCTCTTATCAGCAAAAACGTCAAAGCAAATTTACTATCAATTCGCTAGAATGCTCTCCAGAACGTTCGTAAGAATGTTCGGAACACTCTCGTTTGTTTTTCTGTTTTCAACATTCGCGAGAATGCTCATTACAGGTGAATGCTCAAATTAATCAGCACCATAAGACTAGGGATTTTGCGAAGTCATTCATGTAGTATTGACCGTTGTATATCGGGTAGTACACGTGGATTTATTTACCTTTTGATATACATGAGCAAAGTCTAACAACGTTGCCGAGGTCACCACTTGGATGGGTGACCGCGTTTCGAGGTATTTACATCAGAACGTTACTATGCTTCGCAGGGTACATAAAGCCGTCACTTCTAGTTTTGTCTCAAGAATACTCGTAAACATATAAGGGCAAGTTGGAGCCTTCTGGGCTGTCTATGAACTCTGATGACTGCTGCTTCCAGCCACCGAAATACGAGTATGACTAAACGACTTGTCGCCAAATCGCATAGTAATCTTAAGCACTCACGTTACCAGTCGCTCAAAGTCGCCTATGTGTCTTACCCCTTATATAAGGCCATCTAGCCTTTAGGCAGATTACTCTCCAGGTATACAAAGAAGTTATCATAGTATAACAACGACAGAAATTAGTATAACAAGAGAGAGCCAGGTGGGTGCAACGTAAGAAGCTAACCCGGCAAGTGAGAATGAGGTATGCTAGTTGGAATGTTGGGACGATGAGTGGAAGAGCCAGAGAATTAGCGGATGTACTGAAAAGGCGACGGATAAATGTGGCGTGTCTACAGGAAACTAAGTGGAAAGGCACAAAGGCGAGGGAGATTGGTGAGGGATACAAGTTTTACTACAGTGGAAGCGATGGAAAAGGAAATGGTGTGAGAATTGTTTTAGATGGTAATTTCAAAGAAAGTGTGATGGAAGTTAATAGAGTGAATGATAGGCTTATGGTGGTGAAAGTTATGTTAGAAAATGTGATGCTGAATGTTATAAGTGCGTATGCCCCACAGGCAGGGAGTGATGAAAGGGTGAAAGAGAAGTTTTGGGAGGACTTTGACTCTGTTTTAATGAGTATTCCAGTGAACGAGGAAATGTATGTAGGTGGTGATTTTAATGGACATGTAGGAAGAATGAATAGTGGATATGAAAGAGTGCATGGAGGATGGGGAATGGGTACTCGTAATAATGAGGGCGAAGTCCTGCTACAATCGGCGATTGCGTTTGACCTGGCGATGGCCAACATATGGTTTCAAAAAAAGAGAGGCCACTTAATTACGTATAAAGATGGCAACCACACCACTCAAATTGACTACTTCCTCGTCAGACGCAACAAACTCAAACAGGTCAAAGACTGCAAAATAATACCAGGAGAAAGTGTAGTATCGCAGCACAGGCTCCTAATTATGGAAGTTGCTATAGCAGTTATTCGCAACAGAAATAAAGAGCGACCACCCCCTAAAATTAAATGGCACCTTTTGGAAATGCCAGAATATGAAAAGGAATTTAGAAAGCGAGTGGTGGATAAAATGATAGCGATGGATGACATGGCATATAGAAGTGTGAATGAATGCTGGAGTGAAATGGCAGTATGTATCAGGAGTGCAGCGAAAGATATTTTGGGAGAATCAAAAGGAAAATGTACGATAGATAGAGATACATGGTGGTGGTCGTCAGAAGTACAAAAGGTTGTGAAGGAAAAGAAGAGGAAATTTAAAGAATGGCAGGGTGTGGAAGATATTAATTTGAAACAAGAAAAGAAGGTAGAGTATGATGAGTTAAGAAAGAATGCTAAGAAAGTCGTTGCTCTGGCAAAAGCGGCAGCTCAGGAGGGCTTAAACAATAACCTAGAGAGTCCGGCGGGTCAAAAACAACTGTACCGCCTCGCTAAAGCTAGAGCGAGGAAAGCAAAGGATGTATATCAGATAAAGTGTATAAAAGATGAGACTGGAGCGTTACTTTCCGCGGATGACAAAATTAAGGATAGATGGAGAAATTACTTTGCGAGACTGATGAATGAAGAGAATGAATGGAGTGGTTTGCTTGAGAATGTACCTGTGAATGAGGGGCTGATAAGAAAGGTAAGTGAGGAGGAAGTGAGAGTAGCAGTAAATGAAATGAAGAACGGAAAAGCTGCGGGGCCGGATGGAATACCAGTTGAAGTATGGAAGATACTCCAGGTAGATGGATGGAAGTGGTTAACGTTATTCTTCGATAAGTTGTTGGTGGAAGAGGCCCTACCTGATGAATGGTGTAACAGCTCGCTGGTTCCCATCTATAAAAACAAAGGTGATGTGCTGGAGTGTAACAACTATAGAGGAATAAAGCTAATTTCACATAGTGTGAAAGTTTGGGAGAAAATGGTTGAACGAAGATTGAGAGAAGAGAGTGTCATTTCACAAAACCAATTCGGTTTTATGCCTGGTCGAGGAACAACAGATGCCATTTTTGCGATCCGCCAACTCTGTGAAATATACCGAAGTGCTCACAAAAACTTGCACATGGTTTTTGTGGATTTCGAAAAGGCATATGATCGGGTACCTCGTGAGGTTTTGTGGTGGGCTCTTAAGAAGAAAAGTGTGCCTGGGAAGTATGTACAGTTGATCCGAGCAATGTACAGTAGATGTACAACCTACGTCCGGTCTACAGCGGGCAATACCGGCAACTTCAATGTGGCTGTAGGCTTGCACCAAGGGACGGCTCTTAGCCCTCACCTCTTCCTGCTTATAATGGACGCTCTCACGGCGGACATACAGGAAGAGGCTCCCTGGTGTATGCTGTTCGCCGACGATATTGTGTTGATTGCCGAGAGTGCTCCTGAGGTCCAGGGCAGACTGACAAAGTTGTGGCAAAGGCTGGAGAGTGTTGGCCTGAAAGTCAGTATACGCAAAACTGAGTACATGTTTTGCGACTTCGGCGGTCTCTCCAGTCCCGCGCCCATATCCGTTGGTGGAGAGCCAATATCGGTCTGCTCCGACTTCCGGTACCTCGGGTCACTTATTCAAGGGGACGGGGAAATAGACCGCGACGTCACGAACCGGATCAACTCAGGTTGGATGAAATGGCGACAGATCACAGGAACAACATGTAACCCACGGATGCCCCTTAGGTTAACATTATTTATTTCAGAATAATTAATCAGTGTAGTTCTCAGCTGGATATAGGCCATAGGAACATAGGCATCAAACCGCTTCCTTCTATCCCGACAAGATCACCGGTCCACGGTGTGGCGGCCACTATAGAACTTATTATAAGAGTATAATAAGTTCTATAGTGGCCGCCGGCAGAGGCCCATGATAATGAATTTTAATGATAAGATGTTTTCAATTTATTACTCATGACGACAAAAGCTTAAAATCACACTTATTTTTCTACTTCCTTCCACTATTGACAATAATTAATAATAATAATATAATATAATAATATAATATTCTATCACATACACACATCACCATCTAGTCCCAAACTAAGCAGAGCTTGTACTATGGGTACTAGATAATGGATAAACATACATATAATATACTTTCTTTTGTAAATACATACATATTATACATAGGAACACCCAGACCAAGACAAACATCCATGTTCATGCACACAAACGTTTGACTTGAGCGGGAATCGAACCCGCGACCATCGGCGTAGCAGTCGCTTACACTCCCACTGCGCCAATCGGTCGAACAGACCATCAACTCGTATATTAAACTAGTTGAGCTGACACCTAGTAATAGTAAGCGAAAATTGTCATAAACTTAATTCACTAAACCACAATGGCACTATTGAATAACAAATAGAAGCACATCAAACTTCACTCAACATTATTAAAATTCTTCTTAGGCGTTACGCTCTTGGCAGAGTGGTCGTGGTCGTCACATCTACAGCTGTGGCCTGCTTCACAATTCGACGCCACTCGTCACGTTTTTCCGCTCTTCTTGTGCATTCGTGTAGTGAGCGGTTGGCAGCGATCTTAATTTGGTCTGTCCACCTCATTGGTGACCTGCCGCGTGGTCTGGTGCCATCTACTTTACCCTGAACTACTAGGCGTTCTATAGACTGATCTCCGCGTCGTGATACATGTCCGAAAAAAGTGAGTATACGAGCCTGAACAATAGAAGATAACCTCTGTTTGATGCCTAGCTCTCGAAGAATGGACTCATTCACTTTTTCACATTTGGACTCGTTCGGAATTTCGTCCACGATATACCGAGCATTCTTCTCCAGCACCACATTTCGAGTGCGTTGATCTTCTGTTTCTCACTTTCTCGAAGAGTCCATGTCTCAGAAGCATAGAGGAATATGGAAAAAACGAAGGCCCTCACAAGTCGTATTTTCGTGGCTTTGGTAATATTTCGATCTTTCCAAACTTTCTTCAGTTTGTCCATAGCAGATCTAGATATTGCCATGCGTCGCTTGATTTCGTCTATGCAGCCACCGTTGTTTGATATCAGTGCTCCCAGGTATATGTACGTCTGAACTACTTCGCAATTAGCAATTTGCCTGACTTCTGGAGAGTTGTTATTAGCACAATCAATGATCATCATCTTAGTTTTGCTGCGGTTTATTCTGAGACCGAAATCAAGGCTAACTCGTTCCATCCTGTGCAAAAGTTCTTCCATAAAAGTGATGTTACTAGCGAACAAGGTGGTATCATCCGCGTAGCGAAGATTTGATATAGTTCGGCCTCCGATCGTGACACCGTCAGTCCAACCCTCAAGTGCAATTCTCATGATGAGTTCTGTGTAGGTGTTAAAAAGCAAAGGAGAAATTATGCATCCCTACCGAACTCCTGCGCTGGGATGAAAGTCGTTAAACAGAACCTCATCAGTTCTAACTGATGCTGTCCCGTTCTCATAAAGATGCCTGAGAATTGAGACAAGGTGTTTCGGCGTACCCATATCGAGTAGTGTTTTCCAAAGCATTGGCCACTTGACAGAATCGAATGCTTTTGAGAAGTCGACAAAACAGATGTAGGTCGGTTTATTTTTCGATTATTTGGCGTATGGATAGAATCTGTTCTCGGGTACCCTTACCTTTTACGAATCCAGCTTGCTCAGGTGATATTTCCTTCGATAGATAGGATTTAAGGTGATCGTTTACTATGTGAAGAAGGATTTTGCTCGCGTGTGATGTTAGTGCAATTAAGCGGTAGTTGTTGCAAGATTTAGTGGAGCCTTTCTTGTGTAATGGTACAAAAACTGTGTGTGCCCAGTCACGGGGCCAAACACCGGTCTGTTTATTGTTGTTTGTTATACAACGTGTGAAAAATGTTCCTACCATATTCTCCTGAAGCTTTAATAGTCTCTATGGGGATAGCATCTCTTCCTGTTGCCTTCCCACTTTTTAGATGTTTTATGGCTGCTCTCACTTCGTCTTTTAATATGTCAGGTTCCATTTCACCGTATCCAGGCTCCGTAGGTGGGAAAAGTTCCGATTGTGGATCATGAAATAGAGATTGACAGTAATCCTTCCAAGTCTCAGAGATGGCATCTAATTCTGTCACCGTCTCGCCTTGAGCATTATCTACGGCCCAAGTCTTAGATGTAAGGGATTTTGTGATCAATTTGATTTTTTGGTGTAGGTCTTTGGATTCATGTCTAAAGGCATGGGCCTCAACTTCGGAGCATATATTCTTGAGGTGATTGTTCTTATCTCGCCTACATGCTTCTTGAATTCTGGCTGATTTAGCGTTAAGATCTCTCACACTAGCTCCAGAAGCTTTTAACAACCTTCTTTCCTCTACCATGGTAAGTGTGGTATCACTCATCCAGTGCTGGCGTTTACGATTGATCATGGGTGGGCTGGATTCCTTGACATCTTTGCTTATTAACCTTTTTGCTTCATCCCATAGCACATCAGAGTTATTTGTATTTTCTTTCAGCTCAGACCATTGGTTCCAGTTATTCTCTAGGACATCTGTAAACTTTGAGACATCTCGTACGACTAGTCGCTTTGGTAGAGCCGATTTTTTGTTAAAATACCTCTCACTAAACTAATTAGTGAAATCAAAGCTCGGTGTTCATATAGTCAAATTAACTATCGCATTCTTGTTTAAACTGAGCTAGGTAAATACGTATTAAATTAATTATGTTGACCATACTAATGTTTCAAATGGGAAACAAACCATATTATGATACGTCCGTATTATGTAGTGGGGAACAGAGTGCATGGGGTATACTGATAATTATGTAACAGGACTTAATACGTACTAGTAGACTCAATAATTGTAAGTATTTTTATAGGATACTAGAGCCACCGCTATACCCGCACATTTAATTTTAATTACAGCGTTGGTGCCCAATCCCCTTAGTATTTCGGAGTATCCATTTGTAGTGCACCCCTACGGCTCCCAAAGAATGTAAATGCCAAATTTCAGCTTCTTTCACGCAATAGTTTGCGCTGTGCGTTGTCTGTGAGTCAGAAACAGAAAAATATGTGACATATTTTGTACTAGATGAGCGTGCGGTTACACCCGCGTTATTTAAAGCTACTGCTCCATTCCCGTGGTTCATAACATGATGTTATATAGCCTATAACCTTCCTCTATAAATGGGCTATCTAACACTGAAAGAATTTTTCAAATCGGACCAGTAGTTCCTGAAATTAGCGCGTTCAACCAAACAAACAAACTTTTCAGCTTTATATATCTAGTATAAGATAGAGCTTAAGTCAAATACATGTCTCAAGTAGACAAACCTAAGGAAAAATCGAATATTGAAAACTGGCGATGTATACAGGAACTAACAAGTAAGGTGTATGTTTGTTTTCCAACTTTGAAGTAGGCACAATGTTTACGAATACTTTTACTAACAGACGTGTTTACTATCAATGTTGTGTGGAAAAAATGGTGTACGTTACACAGGATGACATAGCGGGTGCCGAAAATAGATTTGTAGGCAGTAGATCTGTGTTTGCCTTCGCGATGCGGGCGATATCAGTTTATTTGAGTATGTTCTATGCAATGTTACTGGTGATCTAAAATATTTATTTAAATATTTTTGGACATGTTGATGTGCGTGTCATTTAGGTTTTCTTTTACCGCTGTATTCGATTCTTTGATTTTGATGCTATAATTTTGAGGTATTGGAGCGAGTACTTTAAAATAACAATTTTATTGTGTCATGGGTGGCAATATGCCGTTAAGATATAAAAATATATATAAAGTGCTGGTGTATTGATTATGAAAGGGAAGGGTCAATCATGTAATGAACCTGATGAAGATATTTCGATAAGTGCTACGTCTCTTGAGCTAAAATATTCCAGGGTTGTTTAACCTTAAAAAGGCAGGTTAAAATAGCACTTTTATGTTATAGCGATTAATTTACTTTAAATCAAACGTATGGCCTATTCAGTTCGTAAGATCTGCAATCTGTGGTTTTAGATTTTAAACAAAATATGCTACAAATATAATTTTCAATTCGTGTAACGTAAGTTTCTGGGCAAAAATAAGATACCCTGGAAATTGCTATTTTTTTCTAAAAAAGTGTTTGCCTTTATGTTTTATTAAAAGCATCGTCATTAGATGCCACTCTACTATATTTAGTCGCGAGTCAACTTCATTTGCGAAGGGTTGGATTTCGTACCTAATTATTCTATTTTCCTAACCTAAATCTAGAAATAAGCGAAACAAATTCCAACAGACATATCTATTAGTGCTATTTATTTAAGCGCCCGGCGATTCTTTGTACAAATATTGGTCTCATTTGTCCGATAGACGCATTGGAAACAAAATAAATCTATGAATTATCTGGGTATGTGTTATCTAATAATTCTAGTCCCTCCAATATTATTTCTTGATCCAATGGCACTTTAATTGAATATTTTATTTTTAGGGGATCAGGAATATTTACAGAAATGTTAAATAATCAGACAAAATTTATTTCTTACGCTTATGGATCATTGTAGGTCCGTGTGGTGACGGATTAAGAGTACGGATTGTCACCACCCCATATCATCCCATGGGTGTCGTAAGAGCCGTCAGAGGGAGCATATTATACAGAGAACAGCACTGTAAGAGAAGGAAAATTTGATACAAACCCTATACCAACCCGTTTGGCCAACGTGCTATAGTATAAATTCCTCCTTTCAAAGGAGAGGCCTAGTCCAGCAGTGGACTGTTAAAGGCTGATGATGATGGATTATTGTAAGTCTTGAGCTAGGTTGCTGTATTCAGTAGGCTTTTATCTTCAGTGTATTTTTATAGCCATCTTGTTGAGCTTGACCGCGTAAACACTTGTAATAATGACGTTCTATGGTTCTTTTTAAAGTCGTTAAAGCCATTCGGCATTCTGCAGAGTCCATCATTGATCTTTCTTGAATATGCATAATATTAAAACTGAGTGCTACGTAACTTTGTTTAATTATGTTATTTTCATAATTTTCTCATGAATTTATTTATTGTGATTGTATTTTTGTCTACACTGTATGTATCTCTGTTGTTAGATTAGCATAGCACGAGTTCCGCTTAGTTGCAGTTCCGATCATTGTTTCACGATATTAGCTGTATCTACATTCATGCTAGTCACTGTAGTCTCACTCAGTAGAAGACACTTGTACTATAAATTATAAGTACTTCTACTTTAAGATAAAGATAAGATAAAAACACTTTATTGTACACCAGTAAATACACAATATTACAATGGATTACATCAAAACCTTAAAACTAGTGGTACAAGGGCGGTCTTATCGCACATTGCGATTTCTTCCAGACAACCTAGTTCGGAAATACATATTAAATATCAATGCTAAAATAGTGGGTAATGGCGTACCTTGTGGAACAGTGATTGTGAAAAAAAAATTATAGTGGATGGGAGAAAATATTTGTATATCAGAATAATATGAAATATAATTATACTTATAAATGTAACATAATTAATAAAAATAATACCGTACATAAAAATAAATGTTAAATTTATAAATATAAATATGCATACAATATATATACTTATATAAATATATAAAATTATATATATACATATTTATAAATAAAATACTAATATTGATATATACACAAACAATACATGGATGAATAAATACGTAAACTAAACTATATACTATGGGTATGTGTGTTTATCAGTCATGATGAATCTGCCATATAGTGCTTAGTGACGAGATTTTTAAATATGGTTAAGGATTTAGCCCGTCTGATAGATTCGGGCAACGCATTCCATAATCGTACAGCCTGCACGGTGAAAGATTTTTCAAAGAAAATCGTTGAATGTGTAGGGACTTTCAGTTTTAGGTTTTCTGATGATCTTAGAATGTGTATTATGAAGATAATCGAACCGATTTTTGAGATACATGGGATAGGAAGGATTAAAAAGAATATTAAAAAGAAGACAAAGAATGTGAGTATTCCGTCGAAGGCGGATTGGTAGCCACTTGAGCTTGTTACGAAATTCAGAGACGTGATCATATTTACGTAAACCGTATATGAATCTTATACAGAAGTTTTGAAGTCGCTCAAGTTTATCTAGCTGGTCCTCATTGAGATATAGCTGGCATCGGCATAGTCAAGAATGGGTAGAAGGATGGATTGCACCAGTGCAATTTTAGTGGATATTGGCAGGAAGTTGCGCAATCTTTTCAATGATGCTGAGGCAGCGTAGAGTCGTCGACTAACATTTTGTAGCTGCACAGTCCAAGACAGCGTTTTGTCAATGTATATCCCCAGATTCTTCGCATCATTACTTATAGGAATTACAACGCCACCAAAAGACACCTGGGGAAGCATTGACCATTGAACTTTTGTCATCATTCTGGAACTGCCGATAATAGTAACCTGGGTTTTAGCAGGATTAATCTTAAGTCCATATCTATTGGTCCAGTGTGTCATTTCAGCCAAGTCATTATTAATAATTGAGATTGCTGACGAAAAGTTGTCAACCTTCGCTTGAGAGTAAATTTGCAAATCATCTGCATATAGGTGGTAGGAAGAAGTTAAATTATTTGAAATTGAATTGATAAAAATTGAGAAGAGTAAAGGAGATAAAACGCCGCCCTGAGGGACCCCTGCAGCGTTGTCGCACCATGGAGAAAAGATATCATCCAGATGAATGCGCTGCCGGCATCCAAACAGGTAACTACGAAACCAGTCGATCACTGATGGAGATATGTTAAGAGAGCTTAAAATGGCAAGGAGAATGTCAAAGTCAACAGTATTAAATGCATTGCTAAAGTCCAGCAAACAGAGAACTGTTAGCCTGCCACCCTCCATGCCTGACCTTATATCGTCCGTAATGCTGACAAGGGCAGTTGTAGTACTATGACCCGTGCGGAAACCAGACTGAAAGGGATTGAGGATATTGTTTTTAGAAAGGAAGGAGTTAAGTTGGTTATGGATGAGACGTTCAAGGACTTTAGAAAGGAAGGGTAGTATAGATATGTGTCGATAGTCGGAGAAAGAAACAGGAGTGGATTTTTTAGGTAAAGGAACTATATGAGCCTCTTTCCAAGCTGTTGGAAACACGCCATTTGAAATGGAATGATTGAATATATGGGAAACAATAGGTAGGATCTCATCGAGGATAGGGAGAATCATATTGCGGGTGATACGATCACTGCCGATGGCGTTAGATGTTATGGACATTATGCTCTTCTTAACATCACATGCAGTAAACTGACTAAAGACAAAAGGAGTATAGTCAGGAGTTGGAAGCGATGAAAGATAATTTAAGGTATTCATTTTTGTTGTCCTATTAAAATCGGACGAAGCAGAGAAATGCTGATTGAGCGAATTAATATCAATATCGGAAGAATTCTTGTTTAGATTTTGCTTCCCAACTCCTATTGATCTAAGAAATTTCCATACTTTAGCAGGGCCACCATTTTGAACAGAACTATGAATGTGCTGGCGTTGTGCATCCCTACACAGCCTATTGCAGAGATTTCTAAGCTTTGTATATTTTTCTTTATTAGTTTCAGAAGGCTTGAATTTATATTTCGATTTTGCAGCTGCTTTTTTCTGAATAAGTATGCTTATTTCTTTGGTAAGCCAAGGCGATGGTGCATGTTTCAGTTTAATAGTGCGAATCGGTGCATGAATATCGTATAATTCAGTAAGCTTACTCTCAAATATTTGAATTTTGCAGTCAATAGAGTCAGAGTCAAGTAAAGGTTTCCAATTTATTGCTTTGACATCGTCGCATAGACGTTCAGTATCCATACCACTAAAATTGCGTAGCAAGAGAGTTCTTGACTTTGCCTTGGGAGGACAAACTTTGTAAGATAGATAGATAAGATCATGGTAAGAAAATGCATCAGCATCACATTGGCCGTGCTTAGCGACATGACCAAGCGATGAGCCGAAGATGAGGTCTAAAAGTGAGGGGGCAGAATTAGGGAAGTGATGAGTAGCATTCAGGGGAAGAATATGCAGATAACTAGAAACAGAAATAGAATAAAGAGATGAAGAGCGTGAGTCGTTCTTAAGGATACAGGTGTTGAAGTCACCCATGATTATAGTTTGACTGTAAGAGGGAGATAGAGTGAGTAAGAGATTTTCAAAGGAGGAAAAGAAATCAATACGCAAAGAAGGACAATAATAGACCCCAAGAAGGATTTTGGTGTGATGCAGCTCGACTTCCAGGAAGAGATGCTCACCGGCATTGGATGGAGGCGGTTGTGAAGATACATTTACCACAGAGTAGGTAAAATAAGAGCGTATATATATGGCAACACCACCGCCACCACTACCAGTACGGTCATTTCTAATGAGTTGGAAGCCGGGCAAAGAATAAGAAGCAGAAGGAAGACATGGCTTAAGCCATGATTCGGAAACCAGTATAGCATGGATGTTCTTACAGTCAAAGTTTGCCAGCATATCAGGGAAATGGGCGGGAATACTCTGAGCATTGATATGAATCACATTAAAGTTACTCGGAACATCAGAAAACAAAGTTTGCAGGTTGTCTGCCAAAGAAGGAACGCTAACAAAACTTTCGTTATCGGAGCTCACTGAAAAGTATTCGTCACTATCACTATCGCAATCTAAACACAACATTATAATTAAAGTAAATAAATACATTTATAAATATATAAAATAATGTATGTTAAATAAAATAAAATAAATATGAAAATAGATACGATAAGTTAAAAATAGTCTTGCACAACCAAATTCTACAAAGTGCACCTACCAGTTAAATAATAATGTACTAACAATTAATAGAAACAGCGTGGAAAAAACGCAAACGAAAAAAAATAGGAAAACAGAAGGTGAGTATAATCCCAGGTAGCAAGAAAATAGAAATAAAGAAAAGAAAAAAGAAAAAAATTAAGTTACAAGTAATCTGAAATCTGACCACGTAAAACTACTGCGGCGTGTAACATTAGCCCAAACCGATGTGTATCCGAATTCTGGACGTAATATTTCAACTGTCATAGTAATAATTGACAATAGTGACGTCTAAAAAGTTAATTTTATGAGAATAAGTTATAATAAGTCGGTATTACGGTAATAATTGTGATATTAAATAAGAAAATAAATCTGATACATGTTAAAAATAAATCATGTGGGTAACACAAGTCGTAAACAGAAATAAATGTATAACCACCTACCTGGGATTACGTACAATATGAAAGAGGAAGATTACAAAAATACAAAGCACTATTTTTTAGTCGCACCAGCTCTTCTCGATTTTGCCGGCTCATTTTTCGAGGAGGACGGCCCTGGTTTCGACTGGTCCACGGCAAGAAGATGATCAAGCTTTTGTACATCTACCAGGGAGCTGACGCGATGTCGCTCGCCGTGTGCACCTAGGACGTAAATGAGCCCTTCTTTTGTCCAGCATTTCGAGACCCCAAATTTCTCCCGCGCTGCCACGAAGGTGTCATGTCGGGCTTTGGTCAGGAATTCAGACGCTGTGATGCCGGAACCCTTAAGTTTAGGTTTAGAGAACCAAGCTTTGTCACGGACCAAGACACTCTGAAATTTCACCAAGACAGGACGGTGTCTATTTGGAGCTGAGGGTCTTCCCATGCGGTGACAGCGCTTGATGGAGTTTGGTGCAAATTCTTCGAGCTTCAAGTGGGACTTCATGATATCGGTAACTGTCTGCACCAGGTCCTCGTTCTTTTCTTCTTTCACACCATGGAAAAGTAGGATTTTACGGCGGCCTTGCATTTCCAGGTGATCCACAGTGTGCACCAATAACTGCACCTGTTGCTGTAGGCCCTTCAATGCATCCGTTACAAAAGTCCGGAATAAGGCAAATTCAGAAGCCAAACTAGCCAAGTTGGAAGGAGGGTTAGTGTTGTTGAGCAGTTTATCCTCAAACTGAGTCATCCTCTGGTGAAATGTATTGTTTAAGTTATCAATAGTGCTGTGTAATGCTTCCATGGTTAATTGTATGTACGGTGAATTTAGACAGGAGATAACTTTCACTGGCAGGTAGCGTGTTATAATGAACTATATTAAATCATAAAAATACTGAATTTATGTTTAAATTAATTATTAAAAGATTATAAAAACGAGAGCTAAAATTTTTACTTGTGGTCACAACTACCCCCAACAAATTCCTACTTTCATATTTTCTCAGGTAATAGTTTGTTTTTGTTGATGTTTCTGCTTCATGGCAATCTGTTTACCAGTGTAGGCCACTTCTTTGTTTGATTTCTCAGTTTATGTTTTCCTCAAGACCCATACTTGAATGAAAATTATTTTCACACGACTCTCTTGATGTTAAGTTGTAAATCTTTTATGTAGGCTCGGTATGTCACTTCTTTTTAGGAAACTCTGATATCGAAGTTTATAGGCGGCCCGTAGGACTCCATCACTTATCTTAAGCTTTCTCAATTTTTGTCCTGAAGAAAGTACCGGTATACAAAGCTTTACGTGCTCTCCGAAACAAGGTAGCGCTCTGATAAAGATGTCACTCCAAGCGGTCACCCATCCAAGTGGACACCTCCGCAAACGTTGCTTAACTTTGCCGAACTATCAATGCAAATTAAGGATGCGATATCGTATTGTCCCAAGCTTATTATAAACGAAGTGATTAAGTACAGATAATTCAGAGCGTGTTAACAGACGTGTCACGCGTATGGAGTGCACGCAAAATGTTTTTATGCAAATCGTGTACACGCATCCATTCAGAAATGAGCTAAATTTCATTAAACATGGTTACATTTAAATATGAATCGCGTGATTTTGGTTAATTGCGCTTTTCTTGATTATGGTTCTTTAAATAAGGGGTGTGCTCACGAGCTGTTTGTTTCTCACAAATGTGATGTATGTTTTGAAGACGTATGTTTTAGTTATGAAAATTATTTTAATGTTATATTATATATGTCGGAGATTGGAAAACGGAACGTCAAATTTTAATAGATTTGGGCGTATTCGGATACGATGGTTGGCAACACTGAGGTCGGCAGTTGACAGCTGTCAATGTAATTTGATGTTTTTATAAGCGAACGTGGAGCTGTCAACGGTCACTGTGGCGACAGATACAGCGGAGGAAACAAGTTTATCCATCCAAGCCACGTGTGCATATTAAGATTGTGAAGATACTGTATTTTGTGTCCTCGAATAAACAGTGTGTATTCATTGCAAAGAGACCTAGCTGTGCCCACCTAGAACTGTAAAGCGTTGATACCGACCATACCGAGCCTATTGCCGCTCACGGGCACATCACCATCTCCGTTCTGCTACTGAGAATTCGGAAAAACGCAGTAACTCTTTTTGCCCGACCCGGGAATCGAACTCGGGACCTTCGATCAGCAGTCGCATACGCTATCCACTGGACTACGGAGGCAGTATTTAAATTATAAACATTTCAATTTATTTTTGCAATAAATAGTCCAAGTCATTTATTCATTTAATCTGACACAGGTGGTTAATATATGTAACCTTTTCTAATTGGCAGATAGCTCCCGCACAAGGAATATCCTTTTTTAAGTGTTACTTTATAAAATAAAAATCAATCGATGTCACAAAACGTGTGCAACTCAAAACAGAAGAAAACCGTTACGAGGCTACCGTTTAAATCTGCTACATCATACGTGCGGTCAAAAAACTGACAAGTTCAACAAATATATTTTCTATATTAAAATGTTAAAGCCACTTCTCGCGATCTCAATCTTCGTTGAGGCGTCCACACGATAAAATTCTTTATGCATTTCTCGCGGAATCGCTCGAGATCCAGTTTCATTACGCTAACGAAATAATTCAATTACACCGCCGCTGTCCGCTGAAGGTGGAACTTTGTCCTTATTTAGATTCTTGCTGATTATTTTAACTGCCTTACCGTTTTATTGTGGGCGTTTTTGTTGGATGCTGTCATTTGGCGTTTTGGAATATTGTAATTTTGATCTACCGTAAAATGCACGATGCTCGAAAAATAAATTCAGGTGAGCACGGATACTTACCTACCATCCAGGTGAAGTTTTTTATACTATCTATATTTTGGTTCTAACATGTCATCATCAGCCCTTTATACAATCGCACTGCTGGGCACGGGCCTCTTCTCACTATAACCACCTCGCTGACCAACTGCGGGCTATCAGACTTCACATGTCTATCAAGAACATTATGGAGAACTCTCAGACATGCAGGTTTCCTCACGATGTTTTCCTTTACCGATAAGCAACCAAGTACTTATTCATTATTGTTTCAAGTAAATATTACAACGGTAGTATCAATATATTAATAATTTATGTAATATTTATTAATTCGTAAATGAAATAATTTTCAACCATGCGTCACTTTTTGGACAAATCTTGCTACATATTTTTGATAAAATGTTCTTCTACGTAACTAAGATTTTCTAACCAATTCTAGGTTGAGCTCTAACTGCTTAAAAATTCATTATTTGTAAAACAAAGTATGAATAACTTTTCTAGAGAGCTCGGCTCTTGAATACTATGTGTTTTTACGGCAGCTGACAAGGATCTTAAAACATTGTGGTGTGGAATATGTTGAATTTTTGCTCTCATTGGTTATTCAAGTAAACTTTCAAACTACCGCGATTCTTAGTGGGTGTGTGATCTGCAGTGTGATTCTGTAAGACTTCATTTTAAACTTCGAATCTGTATCCGCTGTGAGTTTCTTGATTGGCATTCGAAAAACTCAGTTGCTAATTCGAATCTACACTAGCGCTACTCTTGCGAGCGTGTTTGCGAGTTGAACTAAATTGACCTCGAGATTTTGACAGATAAAGTATGAGATGACGTAAAAAGTGGCATTCTTTAAGGTAATTCCCCCGTCAGTTCGACGCTCACTTCGCACTCAAAATCAAGGTCATTTTGAACCTTATGCGAAGTGAGAGCGACAGAGCGACGTGACATGCGAGTTGTTGTTTGAATTTTACAGAATCGACGTGCTGTATACATACTTATAATTATATATGTTACGAGTTTTAATTACGCTTAATTGGAGTTTTTGGATTGGAGTCATTGGATGACTCATTCGTGTCGTGTCGAATTGTAGCGGCAAATATATGTACAAGGTATTTCACTTTTATCTATCTATCATCAGCCTTTTATACTGTCCTATTGCTTGGCACGGGCCTCTTCTCAGTATGAGAAGGGTATGGCCATAGTCCACCACGCTGGTCAAGTGCGGATTGGCAGACTTCACATGTCTTTCGAGAACATTATGGAAAACTCTCAGACATGCAGGTTTCCTCACGATGTTTTCCTTCACCGTTAAGCGATAATTAACAATTTAATACGCACGTAACTTCGAAAAGTCATTGGTGGCGTGCCGTGGATTCGAAACCGAGACCCTCTGCGTAGCAGTCTGTCGGTCAGTGTTTCACTTGTAGTAGGCCTATCCTAATTTAATTCACAATAGCCACTGTGTGTCTACAGTATTACACTATGCTAACCTGATGGGATGATAAACAGTGCAATGTCAAGATTTTTTTTTTTTTTTTTTATTTATAGACTCACGCCTGTATCCCCGAAGAGGTAGGCAGATGTGTAATATTACACCCACATATCGCTATGAATTTTTAGGTCCCACGTAATAAGGGGCGAGCATATCACCAGACTCCATTTTGCTACTGAGTATTCGGAAAAACCCAGTAACACTTTTGCCCGACCCGGGAATCGAACACGGGACCTCCGATCAGCAGGCGCCTACGCTATCTACTGGACCACAGATGCAGTCAGAAGTTTTTCGTCCTTTCTCAAATTCATTATTTTGGTCGTGTATTTACTTTAGTTGCTTCTTAGAACCACCCATAGAATGAAATGAGATAGTAACATATTCTATTCTTAATCGATTTTCTGTGAGAGGGTAGTACTTCACCGGTCGAGCCGGCTCATTCATGCTGAAATCAGCAAGGCTCTATTGTTGTCTATATTATTTATAACAAAGACAGACTTGTCATCAGCTATGTACATAAATTAGTCCCACTGTTGACCCAGCTACCAACTACTAACGAAAAAGTCTGGGACAGTTTAACTAATAAAACTACTGAACAGATTTCGAGGAAACTGCAGTAATGCAGTTTGTACTATCAACTAGCACATGGGCTGCCGTTTGACTTGATCAGTTGGTACCCTTGGTAGCTCTGATCTCTTTACTTTTTATTTATTGTTTTTGTCTTTGAACCGTGACAACCATACTTGTTTTCCATTACCATCACATTGTATTGCATTGCATACTTTTATTTGCTACTATCTTAATATATAATATCCTTGCGTTACTGACTGACTGACAGACACGCTACAGCCGAAACTATTGCGCGCAGGAAGCTGAAATTTGGCATGTATGTTCCTAGGGGACCGTAGGGGTGCACTCAGAAGGGATTTCTCGAAATTCCCACGGGATCGGCCAAAACGAGTAAATTAAAAAAAAATGCAGGCATAGCCGCTGGCGTCCTCCAGTTGTAAAATAAACATATTTAAAGGACTAAACATAAACTGCTTTGCTAGTAAAGAAACATACAAAAGAAATACTACGAGCTTCGGCTTAATAATCCTACACAGGCGTCCCATCGTTAGTCGATCGGATCTTCAGAGAATTCAATACCACGCAAAGTAAACCAAACAATAATTGTATTCAAAAACATCGTCGAGAGATGTACTAAAACGATACACTTTATAATACACTTTGGAATAAAAACCTCCCAACTTAACTGGATCGAATTGAATCGTAACGAAACGTAAAAATCGTATCAGTCAGTAAAGACGGAACGAGTTTTGGAATCATTCTCAATCGATTTAAATACGGTATTACGGTTTTATTACATTAAAGATTTTACGCTGATTTCGTTCATTCGTTATAGTATTTTTGGATATGTGCATGAGTGTTTAAGTATTTCATTCGTTGTAGAGTTAGCTTAAATTTTACGTAATATATTCTGTTTCGTCTAATGATAATTGATTATAAAAATGTAGCTTTGGGGTTCATATTTTGTCATATAAGATACCTAAATAATTTAGATTGATTATATTTTATGAGAGTTCTGTTTTGAATAAACTGTCTAGCTCGCATTGACTAAAATGCCTAAATCTGCAACCAACTTTCATATAAAACATTATAATACTTATTTATTAAATGCACAAAACACATACCTACCAAATTATGAATTATAACAATAACCTGGATTATAACGTAAACAGTATGTGTTCACAAAGAAATATAACTTTGTGTTCCGGACAGATACGTGTCGAGGCGGCGACGACCGCTACTGTTAGCTATACCGGGAGCCAGAACTCATCTTATGGCTAAAACACCACTTGTGCATACCATCCACATTATTAATAAGTTACATGAAAGAACTGATGTATTTTTTAGTAATGTGAGTGAAGTCGCAAGGATTTTAATGAATATTGTTAGTTATAATTGTATGTTAGAGTAGTAGTTAGTAAAATAATATGTATACATGCCACACTATTGTATTAGGCTTAAAGCCTGTAATGATAGTTGATGAGGATTATTCAATAAATAAATAAATAAATAACAGCAAAATTAAATAAAATAAAAACTATCTCAATAACAGTAAACAAAACAATAAATAAAATAAAAAACATTTTAATGTTAAACGGTTTTATTACAATAAAAAATATGTAGTTAGGTTATGTACTAAAAGCTAAAAAATAATTCGGCAAGTCCGTGGGACCTAAAAATTCATAGCGATATGTGGGTGTAATATTACACCTCTGCCTACCTCTTCGGGGATACAGGCGTGAGTCTATAAATAAAAAAATAAAAAAAAAACTTGACATTGCACTGTTTATCATCCCATCAGGCTAGCATATTGCTAGATTTGATGTGTGGATGGGTTTATGAATTTTGTTACTCTTTCATGCAAAAACAGCTAACAGATATTGGGAAAAAAAATTAAAAGCAAAATCTGAATAAAATATTAACTACCTCTGCTTGCGATGCATTTGATATGTCTGCCCAAAACCTAAGCCGGCAGAGCCGCGAGCGAAATTTAGTAGAGAATAAATTGTCCATTCATTTGTAATAGGAAAAACTGACCGAATCGACCAAACAAAGCCGCTAAAAACTACAAGTACATCTACTATGAGAATATTATAAAAACTAAGCATAAAATTACAAAGATTGCGAAACATTGCTGCAGCTAATGGTGCTGTCAAAAAGCACGATTATAATGAAGTGTTGTCTAGTTATGCTTAATGGCTCGACGTTGTAAAAAGTTCAAAGATACTACTGTGACACAGCGATGAAATGCTTTATTAGACTTGGGGATAACTGCAGGTTTGACACAGGCCACTTTATGTGGTTGCAGTTTCGCAGATAATGCGTTAGATTGCTTATTATTTATTTATTTATCATTCACACGTTCATACAGGAATAGTGCAGTGTACCACAAAACCGTACCATCGGTTTGACTGTGGGATCCAGTCTCCGTACAGTATTAGAACTTAGGTTCCTATTTGTTGTAATTTATTGTATCATCAATCTGAATATGCTTGTTATAAAAATTCTTCGAATACTTATCGAGGCATTGCGGAATAGGCGACGACGAGAAGACCCGGCGTAGCTTACCGAATGCTGCACTCGACAGAAGACAAACATAAAAATGTAAAATAAAATTTATTTGAATACCTCAGACCGAATTATTTAACAGCAAAATATGGTGTTTTAAACAATGGACTTCAAATGAATACGTCTATCGCAAAATTATCAATATGAAATAATTATAATATGCTTTTGAAATATTCACTCTTATTGAAAACACAATATTTCTACGAGTTTTCATTCACTGTATGAAACAAATACAGAAGATATTTTAATAACAAGCTTTTATTTACTTCACCAGTCCCGATGAATCTAATACTAATATATATATAAAGCTGAAGAGTTTGTTTGTTTTCTTGACCGCGCTAATCGCAGGAACTACAGGTCTGATTTGAAAAAACTTTCAGTGTTATTGAGGAAGGCTATAGGGTATATAACATAACGCTATGAGCCACGGAAGCGGAACAGTAGCCTTAAATAACGCGGGTGTAACAGCGGGCTCATCTAGTAAAATATAAAATCTCTGGTGCCAGAGGTTTTAAGCCGCCCGAATGCCTCTGACATGTCCTAACGATTCTTTTCTTTAGACAAAAAGCGGTACCGACAGTTGTACATGTCCTATGAAGCACGTTAGCACTCGGATGTAAAGTAATGTTCACACGTTCATGTGTCCAACTTGTGACTTGTTCAAGCATTGCTTAACTTTGCAGACTTATTACGATGGGAAAGCTAAGTAGTAACACTATACTGGATGTCACAAGACCCATCACCAAGCCGAAGTTTACTCGTTTTGGACATCATGCCAAGTCATACTAATTAAAAATAATACCCATCACCTTAGAATTTTTGTTTTAGTTCGGCACATTTTTTAAAGCGTAATTAAAAGTGCACGCATGCAATGCTCGAAATACGACATCCATAGGGGCATAAGACATCTATAGAACAAATTGGCGCGGTCAATGCATGGATTTTGTACCTAATAGAAAAATGTATGGTGACTTTTAGCCTTTATATAAAATAGCCTAATATATAAGCCCCTGAAGTGCCCTGAACCAATAATTTCCCAGGTGCCGAGGTAAAAAAATATCCGTAATGATTGATACAATATGAGATTTCAGTTTTCATTAAGCGTCTTTTAACACCCAGTATATTTCCCGACGGTACCAGCTCAAAGTACTAAAAGAGTTAACTAGCATATAGCACATCCAACATCATAAGACTTTTATAACTGAAGCGCTTCATCTAAGAATAACAACATACAATCATGGTCGGATGTCACATCAGCATTAAGCTAAGCATGTTTTAGTAGCGCGACGGCAATAAATTCATGATATGAAACTTTACGGGAAAACATAATGAGACTCTGTCTATTTATGACTTAATCGATAAACGTGAACTTGAATTTGTAGCAAAATACGTTGACACATGTTAATCTTTGTGCACCTAAAGATTTGTGTGTGTATCTTTTGCCAAGCGTTTTGTTTCAAATTTTAGGGTGCAGAAACAGATAGATTTTTAAGTACCTAGTGATATATGTTTCTTTTTCAACTCCTATTTAAGTACCACATTAATTTATCTATAATTTGGAGTCACTTACAGTAATAAGGTACAACGGCCTTTCCCTATTCCTAGTGAGTAGCTGCCTGTGCCCAGCAGTATGACATTTTACATACAGGGCTAATGATGATAATCATGCACAGATTTAACAATAAAAATAAATACAGCATGCATAAATTATAATGTTACTTTACATCTCTCATGTTCGGTAAGTAGGTTCTTATTACCTCCAAATGGGGCTTGTAGGTGACTAATTATCGCTCTAGGGTAATAATGTAGCTAGAAAAGCCCTAGGGCGGTAAGTAATAAAAAAAAACATTTCTTTCTTTCGAAAAGTTCGCGTAGGTACATCTAACCATCATACTGGCTATAGACATCATGCATTCAGCCCAATGACCAAAGAGGTCGCTTTGCTATTCAGCCTTGTCTTCGTGTGAGTATTCAATTTCGTTCTTGAAACAAAAAAATATTTACTTGATTCTTTTTTATGATAAAAGGCGGGAATAGAAAACTTTTACTTTAAATATTGTTTGTTTTAGGGATTTCTTTATAATTACGTGCTAATTAAGAAAAAAACATGAGTTCTTCGAGTGATGAATATATAAGCTGCACTCCCGATTCAATTAAAATGGAAGCTGAAGCAGCAATTTACAATTAAAATGTTTTATTCTTGTAATGCCAGTTTTTTTCTACTTACCTCACAATCGAGATGTAAAGCAGAATAGTTAGCTCGGGTGTAAGCACCAATTGCACCCTCGAACTATAGGCGCCCTCGCTGCGCTCGGGCGCCTAAATATCTCGGGCTGCAATTGATGCCTTACAGCCCTTGGCTACTAATCTACTATTAATATCAGAAAATATTTTTATATTTTATATTAGTGATCCAAGATTTTGCCAATATGGCAACTTCAATGAATACCTGGCAACAATTTAGAAACTTTTGATCGTTCATATAACATCGTGATTTCGGTGTTCACTTTGAACAAAAGTTATCATAATAACGAGCAAAAGGATTTTCTAAGGCTGGGCGCATACGCTCTGTTTCCTGATTAGGTTTCCTGATCAGGAATTCAGATTCGGAATTCCGTGTGCCTCGCGCAAATATCCGTTTTTTTGTATTAGGAATTTATACTGTCAGTTCGAATAGAGACGCTTCTGTGAAAGCACAAATGGACGACGATGATGAATTGATTGCTATTACACTTTTACTGGCGCTAGACATAAAGAAGAAGAGAAAACGTCGTTACTGGGTACATCCGTGCTACGGTTTTGGAGCGCTCCGAATGGAAATTTCCGTTCGTGTGCGGCGAACGATACGAAATGTATGACAAGTACTGCGTTCGGGGTGACGTCATTAGGTTTTTTTCCGTTCTTACGACCCGAACGCACGGAATGAATTCCGAAACAAACGACGGGTTTTTTTCCGTTCGGAAATAGTAAGGACGTGTGCGCCTTGCCACATTTTGTATGTAAAAGAAGCATTCAGGTTTCCGAATCTGAATTCCTGATCAGGAAACCGAGCGTATGCGCCCAGCCTAAGAGGTTTACACTTTACCAAAACAACCTTGTATTTCAATCTACCATCGCATATTCCTCAAGACAAATCCCTTCAAAAGCACACACCTACATCTAAAGCAGCAAAGCAACGGGTTAAACCCACGAACACTTTAAAATCCGCTCTGACGCTCAGTGTTCAAAGACGCCCGTTTGCTAAGATATATCAGCATACAGGCATTCGAGTCAAACATTGTTTAATTGCTGTACAAAAGAGAGACTCAAACTGAGCAACAACGGCTTCGCACGGCATGTGAAGCCGGGACACGCAACTAGGTCAGTTGGAGTAGGGCTGTCGAATGTTACAAGAGCTTTTTAAACGCATTATTATGCCTAAGAAAATTTTCTTATTTATTGTATTATATAGCTCAGTAGTGTACGTAACGGACTGCTGAGACGATGGTCTCGGGTTCGATCCCCAGATTCAATCACCTCTGACTTTTCGAAGTTATGTGTGTATTAAAAATGTTAATTATCCCTCGCTTAATAATGTGCCTGGTATATGGCAATTGGCTCGCCCCCCTATTACATTGGGACCTAATCATAACTGGGGAAGTGTGGGTGTGTAATACACTTCTGCTCACCCCTTCGGGGATAAAGGCGTGGAGTTATGTTATGTTATGTTTTTATAGCTTGCACTGATATTGTGGTGATTTAACTTGTTAACGGCTCCCATTGAAGCATGTCATTTCATTGTGGGCTTGTGACCTTGTGACCCGGTGAATAACAAAGGCCTGTGTATTTCATAAGGTTGACTCAGCGGCACTACACCCCATGTACAACATACTGTGACCCGGACTGCTGACGTGTTAAACGATAGCATTTTCCATTGTCTGTTACACCGAATGCTGTGGGTTAGGATAAAAAATATTGTGTTATTCGCAAATGGATGTTTAAATGTAAAGCTAGAAATGTTTATTCCGAGACTGTGTCCTTTACGTCCATTGCATGAATGTTTTTAGACCCCGTAATACGGGATTTGGGTATACCAAATACCGTCAAAATCTTTAAAAGCAACTATTTTGTTGCTCTACTTAATTTTTATTTATAAACCTATGATCACGTTGCGGTGCTCTTGGGACCATGAGGTCCCTTGAGCAACACGTCAAAGTCAAAAATAATTTATTCATCTAGGTCACAAGGTGACGCTACTACTACTACTACTATGCTCGAGTGTAGCAGGTCTCCTCCATTCGCTCATAAGCGTCACCTTGCACATAACTTTACCTAGTGCCCATAAAGACATTATGAATATCGTAAAGGAATATGGCCAACCGGACATGAAACCATATAAAATTGAAGGCAGAAATGACCATAAAACATTATGTCCCATGAAAGAAAGACATCTCAGTTATATTTAGACTGCGTACTACTTATTCCATGGGCTTTTTATGGCGTTTTTGTATGAGGCTTTGTTTTAATCATGATTTTTTTTGTGGGATATGAGTTCAGTGCTCTTTAAAAAAATGATTTGTCCCAGAATTTACCCATCGGGTCAATGAGTGTAGATACCAACAGACTGCCGTGCAAACGGCATAACTAAGTATTTCTGGAAGAACGTGAAAGATTTCCCGTTTACGTTCATGTAAAATGGGCATCCACAACCAAAACGCACAAGATATTTTTGTTTATTTTATTCAAATTCAAAATCATTTATTCATATAGGCTCGTTGGTCTCGCGGCATAAATGTGCGTGTGGGATTGGGAGGTCTTGGGTTCGATTCCCGGGTCGGGCAAAGTGTTATTGGGTTTTCCCGTTAGGAAATTCTCAGTAGCAGCACGGAGTCTGGTAATGTGCCCGGTACGGCAATAGGCTCGCCCCCTATTACGTGGGACCTAAAAATTCATGGCGAAATGTGGATGTAATATTACACCTCTGCCTACCCTTTCGGGGATACAGGCGTGAGTATATAAATAAAAAAATATTACATATAGGTTACAAAAGCAACGCTTATGAATGTCAATTCTTTTTTTTTACAACCTGGTTCGGGATGGTAGAGCTATGAGAAGAGTCTGGAAGAAACTCATGCCACTCTTTTAAAAACAGAATCTTAATTTTACAATATGTGGTTCCATGATTGCCGACACAGCCAAAACACTTGGCGTTATTGATTGGAAATAAATGAAAGAAAAAAAAATAAAGCAAAACATGCAAATAGTACAATAATAAAACACTATAGCTCGGTAGTATAGATGTCTCAGCAACCAATAGGTTAAATAATTTTGTGAAGGTGACAAGTAAACAATGATATGATCAGGGATAATTAATGTTAAACTACATTCAACAAATCATAAAAATATCCAAATCCTGCAAAATCATGTGTTCACGAGGCACCTCCACTTAACATGTCACTTGTCAAAACGAGAATTTATCAAATTTATATAACAATAATGATGTTAAATGGTCAGAAATGAAAATAATCGTGTAATTCATAAAGACATCAGCAAGGTGCCGAATATCCAGAAGGTTCTGGACATTACGTTACATCTATGAAGTCAGTCCGCATCGAACCTTAAACTTAGACGTTCAATACAAGTCTGCGTTTAAACGATCGTCCTCTAAAAAGCAGTTGGAACAATACACAAAGAACAGTACGGAGCGTGTGTCGGGTATTATTTGAGTATTGATTCGACTGTGGGCGATGCTTGGTGTGCCGTGACTCGGCGGCGTTCAAAGTCGCGTCAGGTCACGGTAACACAGTAGGGCTGGCCACTAGAACATTTTTTCTAATGGAAGGAAAGATAAACCCGTCCAGCACCCTCGGATTGACCGCCCCAACTACATTGCAATAGAAAAATGTTGACATTTCGTTTTTGTCACGCCGAAGGTGTGTGGTGGGTTGCTCTTTCCTTCCATTAGTATACAAAGGAGTTCCACCAAATTCGATCAATTATCAAAAAAAAAACTATATACTACCGCCTGTGTCCTCTCAGTCTTAGGCAGAAGAGTATTACACCAACATTTCACCATGTATTGGATTTAAAGTCCCACATAATAGGAGGCGCGCCTGTTGCCGTTACCGGGCACATTACCAGAGTCCGTGCAGCTAATTATTAAAACTTCACAATCACTTTTGCCTAACCCTGTAATCGAACCCGAGACCTGATCAGAAATCACGTACGCTATCTTCTGGACTACGGAGGCAGTCCTGTGAACAAAATATAGTAAAATATGCTAGAACAACATTCACGCGGTCATCTTAAACTAAAATGAGCAGAGCTTATAGACGACCGGTTGGCGCAGCGGGAGTGTAAGCGGCTGCTACGCCGAAGGTCGCGGGTTCGATTCCCGCTCAAGTCAAACATTTGTGTGCGTGAATATGGATGTTTGTCTTGGTCTGGGTGTTTCTATGTATAATATGTATGCATTTACAAAAAAAATGTCTATATGTACATATGTTTAATTGTTTATCCATTTTTTTTTTTTATAGTATAAGGCGGCAAACGAGCAGACGGATTGCCTGATGGAAAGCAGGCCCTATCCCCTATTCCTTATAGGGGATAGGGCCTCCGGCACTCTCACTCACCGAACGAAACGCAACAGTTTAGATTCTGTTACTTTACGTCGATTTTCTGTGAGAGGGTAGTACTTCCCCGGTCGAGCCGGCCCATTCATGCTGAAATCAGCAAGGCTCTACTACCTAGAAAATTTATCTAGACTACATTATCTAGTACCCATAGTACAAGCTCTGCTTCGTTTGGGACTAGATGGTGTCGTGTGAATGTGGTAGAATATTATTATTATATTAAACTAAAGGAACCAGATAAAAGAATCACGCTTTTTACTCCTGAAAAACTGTATGAAAATCGGTTCAGTCGAAATCGCAACTATTGTTTTATAAATCTGGTTAGCTTAAAAGCGTACCTGGACCAAAGTGAAAATCTTGGATACTGCTTTGGTAACACTCGATGCTGACGAAGGAATTTATTTTGAATTTCATACATAATAAATATAGAATTTCATACATAATTAATTCATAATAAAATTAATTATTGCTTGCTATACGGTGAAGGAAAATATCATGAGAAAACCTGCACGTCTGAGAGCTCTCCATAATGCTCTCAAAATACATGTGAAGTCTGAAAAGTGCCAACGCGTGCTTATCCACTTTTGTGGTCCCGTGCCCAACGTTGGGACTATTTATATACAAGGCTGATGATATGATGAATAATGATTTTATTCATATTTTTAACAGTTATTCTGTTTTTTACATGGGCTATCTGCAGCTGTTTTTAGTTGGAATTATGTCTTGGCAGGCGCACTTGACATGATTTACGCAGTACTCGGACATTTTACGCGCCAATGGTTAAGATAAAACGATGTCGTATTGGCTAGATTATATGCTGTTTTTCCTTAAAATATGTTTAATGAAACGCCTTTTAATAGTGCGGAATAAGAAAAAACTAAAATTTTAACTAAATAGTTATACTCGTTAGTTAAACTCGTTAGTAATTTAGTATACTGCATGTGTTTTTAACGCTAAATGGACCGAGATTTGTGTAATCTTCATCATTCATCAATCATAACAATCTTCATTCATCATCAGCCCTTTATTATATAAAATGCTGATGATAATGATTATGAGTTAGAACAGTCCCATTGCTATGTACAGTCCACTTCTCACTATGAGATTCATCATCCTCATCATCCTCCTAGCGTTATTCCAGTTGCAACCAGGGTCCGCTCACTAGTCTAACCGGATTTGACTGCATATTAGCTTTTCAACAAAGTCCACTAGGCTGGCTAAATGCGAGTTACCATTAAAATTCCAATTCATGCGTACCTAATAGTCTGTTTTCTATTTACTTTCTTTTTAAATGAAACGTTCAAAATGTCTGTTCAAATAAATAAAATGCGATTGAAAATCTACGTATAAACACTGTCTGAACATGAATATTAAAAGTACATTGACTGGTATTTTTGATAATTGATTTAAAATGTGCTCGGTATTCGGAAGGGACGATACAATGTTTTGACAAATTTACCGAATGATTAATGACTTTGCAAGGAAACTGACATCAAATTATTTTCTTCCATTTTTCCGATACTGTTTGCGTGTAGGGCGTGTAGGCCATGTATAGATATTTAGATTTATATCCACGTATCTGATACTAGACGAGCCCGCGGTTATATCCGCGTTATTTAAGGCTACTGCTCAGCACCCGTAGCGATGGTATTTTGCCTATAGCCTTCCGCGATAAATAAGCTATTTAACACTGAAAATACTTTTCAAATCGGATCAGTAGTTATTAAGATTAGCGCTTTTTTCCTAAGTAACAAACTCTTCAGCGATATAATATTAAGTATAGAAAATTCACATGCTTATTATGTTGCCGCGTTACATAAAATATCAAATACGATACAAGTACTTAGTACATATTCTTGAAGACAATTTAAAATAAGTGATGCAAGAAATTTGCTTTGATAAGAAACGTCGCAGTACTGCCAGACTTCTTGACACTTTTCTAATCGACAGCGATGTAGAGGACTTTCATGGCACACTTCATAATATGATTATTGTTTTCCTATTCTATTTGTATTGTACCTATTTTTATTTTTAATAGGCGGCAAACGAGCAGACGAATTGCCTGATGGTAAGCAATTACCGCCGCCCATGGACACAAGCAACACCACAGGAGTCACAAGTGCGTTGCCACCCCTTGGGGTTGGGAAAAGGGATAGGATAAGGAGTGGGATGAGGGAGAAGGAATAGAGGATAGGGCCTCCGGCACTCTCACTCACCAAACGAAACGCAACAGTTTAGGTACCGTTACTTGACGTCGATTTTCTGTGAGAGGGTAGTACTTCCCCGGTCGAGCCGGCCCATTCATGCTGAAATCGACCAAGGCTCTACTACCTATGAAATATATATTTGAGTATATAAATAAGAATTGTATACTTGCATTGACAAATAAATGAATGGGTACTACATTAAAGTAATGCCAGGCGAAAATTTACTTGCCAAATAATAACATACCAATGTCCACTGACATATATTTAGTACATCTATATCGATGCCACTGTCTTTCACAGTCAATGAATGCGACACACTTTTAAAATTATTTGTATAATTATACATTTACATAAAGCCGCATCTACATTAAAAAAAAAAGTCGGCGTGCTGAATAATTTCATTATGAAAATAATTAAATTAAAACGACACTAGAAGACGCCAGCAGCTACGCCTGCAATTTTTTTAAATTTACCCGTTTAGGCGGTTCCCGTGGGAATTTCGGAAAATCCCTTCTTAGTGCACCCCTACGGTCTCCAAGGAACATACATGTCAAATTTCAGCTTCCTGCGCCCAATAGTTTCGGCTGTAGCGTGTCTGTCAGTCGGTCAGTAACGCAAGGATTTTATATATTAACTGTCTTATTAATAAAAAAATATTACTCACACGTTTAACGTATGTATACTTACACAGCGTATAACTTCTGTATAGGAGTTATACAGGGTTTACACAACATCGCTACTAATAAACGCAAAGACAAGCTTGTGTAACTACTCACGCTGTGTAGTCTGTGTACACACAGCTACACATTAACCTATACAAGCCCAATATTAGGCGAACTCCCTTAGTGTGACCAACCTGTTGTTGAGTAGTTCAGCTTATAATGGTTTTGTATAGGTTGATGTATAGCTGTGTGTACGTCAAATGTGCTGACAACCTTTTATGAAGTACGTTCAAAAACTTCTAATCGTAACTTGGTTTTAATAATTGAATTGTATTTTATAGTTTATATATAATTTTTCAAGCTTAATTATATATTAAATGGAGTTTCTTCTTAAAAATATCCCTTATCTATTAATCTAATGTACAAAAACTAAAGACTAATGCTTGTTATTTTCTGAAGGATAAATATGTTTTGATTTGTACTCATAGCTTCCGAACGCCTCCACTGACAATCACATTCATTTCATAGATCAAAGAAATATAACCTTCCTAGTCCAACCTCTCTTTCATAGATTGCGCGCATAAACTATGTAAAGTGACAACCTCAGCGTCCTCAGCTGGCCAAATGGCCGCCATTTTGCTCTTACGCACTCCTTATACAAGGGTGCAAGCGTGTGTAGAGCTTGTGTAAGTCTAAATAGATATTTTGATCTCTTATAACGCATGTATACACGTAATCTGTCAAAATATTTTTTATTAGTTGCGTTTTTGTTACGCAATGCTTATAGTACTTGTATACACTGTGTCATATTTTTTATTAGTAAGACAGTAAGATTATAAACTCAAGATCGTTCCCAGTTGAACAAGAGGTTTTGCTTTAAATATACGAATATATACATATAGCGGATTAAAATAACAAATTGCTCAAGCTGCCAGCCGTGCCTCGCTTCGTACATTTAAGCTACCGTATGTTGGTCGCGCTACCTTGGTCGCTACCCAGGTTTAACCAGCAAGCAAGTCTACACATGAGTTTTTATGCCGCCGCCTAGCAACAAAAGCCTCAACAAATTGTTTATATTAAGCCAAGGACGTGTTAGCAGCGGTTGCCTCCTTCCGAAGTGGCTCGGCAGGGGGCCTCAATGCACTGACGCCCCAGCACCTAAAAGACCTTGTGTGTGCCAGTGCTGGGGTGGCTGGCGATATACTTCTGAGGGAGTTGACTGCGCTAATAAATATGATGCTCTCCGGTAATGTGGACGACGCCATCGTTTACATCTTGTATGGGGCGAACTTGTGCGCCCTTAACAAGAGGGATGGTGGCATACGTCCCATTGCCGTGGGTTGCACATATCGGCGTATAGCAGCCAAGATATGCTGTAAATTTTACAGCAGGGAGCTATCGGAAAAACTCCAACCCCTCCAACTAGGTTTTGGTTCCAAAGGGAGTTGCGAGGCTGCTATACATGCCCTTTCTACGTACCTTCGAAGTGGTGATGGAAAGGTCATTTTGAAGGTTGACTTGAAAAACGCCTTCAATTCAGTGAATAGGGAGTAGGGACACTTTGTTGGCACAAGCAAAATTAGAAACCCCTAAAATTTTTAAATTTCTTTGGCAATGTTACAGGTACCCCACAAAATTATTAAATCAGGATAAGCTTTTGGAATCAGCAGTCAGGTGTCAACAAGGTGACCCTCTTGGACCAGTCATTCTTAGTTTAGCAATACACCCCATTATTCGGCAAGTAAATTCTAAATTTAATGTATGGTTTTTAGATGACAGGACCCTAGGAGGGGATCCAGATATTGTATTACAAGATTTAGCTCTTCTTAAAAATAAATTCGCATCTATTGGCTTGGAACTAAATTCTAGTAAATGTGAGCTGTTTATAAATACAACAGACTCTACAAAAAGACTTTCGATACTATCTAAATTTAATACTTTGGCATCAAACATCAAAATTATTGATAAGACATCTCTTCGCCTCCTAGGTTCTCCAGTATTTGAAGAATCTTTCGATTCTTTCATAAAGGAAAAGATACAAAATTTCCGTTAAGTTTCAGATCGCCTATTCAAAATTAATATTCACTCGGCCTATACTATTATTCGATATTGTCTTTTCGTCCCAAAATTCACACATGCCTTAAGATCTTCCCAACTTTGGAAAAGCACTATGCACTTTTAGAACAAGTCGACAAAATTATCCAAAGTACTTTAAAGAGAATATTAAATGTGGACTTGGACGACCGAGCCTGGCTACAAGCGTCATTGCCTATACGTCTGGGTGGGCTCGGTGTACGCAAAATTTTTAGTGTCAGTTTACCGGCGTTTCTGTCTTCGGTTCACAGCACGGAAGAGTTAACTAGGAAAATTTTATCACTTACACTAGTTAACTCAGAAGTGCTGTGCAAAACCGAAGCTGTAAACGCCTGGAAAATGGCTTGTCCAAGCACTGATTTGCCTACCAACCTATTCTCCCAAAGACAGTGGGACGCGCCGCTTTGTGACATTGTAAGGAAAAGTCTTTTAGATACAACTTTTAATGTTGCAGAGTGTGCTCGCTTGCTGGCTGTGGGAGAGTGGGAATCGGGTTTGTGGCTTCAGGCACTACCATCGTCCAACACTGGAACCATGTTGGACGATGAGACGTTCCGTATCGCCACTTGTGTTCGTTTAGGTGCTCCGTGTGTTTCTCCGCATCGATGTCATTGTGGAGAAGACGTCGATAGCCTCGGACACCATGGGCTATCTTGCAGCAGAAGCGCTGGTAGAATTCCCCGTCACGCCCATCTGAATGACATAATTCGTCGTGCTCTTGTCGCGTCTGGCGTACCAGCTGTACTTGAACCAAATGGTTTGGTACGCGACGACGGTAAGAGACCTGATGGTATGTCATTGTTGCCTTGGAAAATGGGTAGGCCTTTGGTGTGGGACGCAACCTGCGTAGACACCCTGGCGCCATCACATGTTCCAAGCACGGGAGGCCATGCTGGCGCTGCTGCTGCAACTGCGGAAACCCTCAAACGGCGCAAATACAGTAATTTATTGAGTAATTACGTGTTTGAGCCGTTTGAAGTGGAAACACTAGGCTCATGGGGTCCGAGCGCTCGTTCATTATTTCGGGAAATTTCGAAACGTTTAATCGACGTCTCACGTGATCAGAAGGCTGGTTTATTCTTTGCTCAGAGAATCAGCATTGCCATCCAGCGTGGCAATGCTGCCAGCCTTCTGGGCACGTTACCCGATGACATTGATGCGGAGGCATTTTACGACGCCTAAACCTTGTAAATATTTTCAATTTTTAATTTCTTATTACGGTTTTTTTGTACATATACTACTTAAACATTAAGATTAGATTAAGATATGTTAAGTAAATTAGATATATAAAATTAAGTAAAATGTAAATACATATCTAATAAATTCGAATATTATACTTACAATGTAAGAAAAGCCGCATAAAACATTATACATGTGTGTCTTTTTTCCTTGAACATAATGCCGCAGTGCCTTCTGGCTGCAACATTACATCGCAAAATACTAAAGAGATTTCACAATCACTAGCATTGTGAAAAAATCTTTTGAAACTGGTAAAAATAGCAGCAATTTTTTTACGGTTTTGCTTTTAAAAACATGTGAAATCCATAGTTTTGTGTTTTCCATGCTTGAGAAGATAAGCAGAGATTCACTGTGGTTGCGTCTTTTTCGAATAAGCATTTCAGATCAGAAGGTATACCAGAATTTCTGCCAGCATATAATACTATTATGATTACCTGAGTGGACTCGGGTGCTCTTGTAACCATGACGTGATCATAGGTTTATAAATAAAAATTAAGTAGAGCAACAAAATAGTTGCTTTTAAAGATTTTGAAGCTATTTGGTATACCCAAATCCCGTATTACGGGGTCTAAAAACATCCATGCAAAGGACGTAAAAAAGTACACAATCTCGGAATATATATTTTTAGCTTTAGATTTAAAAAACCATTTGCGAATAACACAATATTTTTTATCCTAACCCACAGCATTCGGTGTAACAAACAATAGAAAATGCGACCGTTTAACACGTCAACAGTCCGGGTCACAGTATGTTGTACATGGGGTGTAGTTCCGCTGAGTCAACCTTACAAGGCTTTTGTTATTCACTGGGTTTTCGGACAACGGTCACAAGCCCACAATTAAATGACATGCATCCATGGGAGCTGCCAACAAGTTAATTTACTTATTTTATTTATTTATAATGAACACCAACACAATGTACATAAATTAAATGGTTATAAAATTCAACATAATTAAAACATGCTAAATGCCACTGCAATTACAGGTGCAGACCGCTTCCATAAAATGCTAAAGCGAGTACCACATAATTATTTAAACATTGAAATTTGCAAAGGCAGGCATACTTAAATAATAAAAGTTAAAAAAATAACTAGTCCATTCAATAATTAATACAAAAAAAAACAATTAATACAAATTAATAAATATTAAAATTAAAAATTGTGCATATTAAGTGCTAAAAACAATTATTGATCATAATAACAATAAATAATTGATTAAAACGTCATGCATAAACAAATAAATTCAAATTCAACTAATATAATTTTAAACACCATACCATAAATGGTTGAGTATTCCAGAATATCGAACATGTTAAAACATAATAGACTTTCTAAACTTGCCAATGTTGTCAACAAATAAGTCTATCCCTTTGGATTTATTAAAATTATTATATTCTGTCACCATTCTAATAAGTGGCGTCTTTTTGCCAAGATTCGATTTATGTGAGCTCTTTGTCAACAATTCATATCGAGATGCACGTGGTAACCGTAAAGGTGTATGAAAAGACAGGGAAGATAGTAGCTCAGTTGTGTCAAGGATACCATTAGCAAGCTTATATAGAAACATTAGGTCAAGCATACGTCTCCGATCGGCAAGTGATGTTATATTAAAGTACTTCAACCTCTGAGTGTAGGACACAAGTACTTTTCCTTGATTGATCGAGTAAGTTAAATGCGGCAAAAGTCTCTGCTGTATACTCTCCAACCTATTGTTATACACATTGTAAAATGGATTCCAGACGACACTACAATACTCCAAACCACTGCGGACTATCGAATTATACAGTAGAACTTTAGTTCTCGGTGATCTAAAGTCCCTGCAGTTACGAAGAAGAAAACCCAAATTTTTGAATCCCTTAGAACAAATATTATCAATATGTACATTAAATTGCAATTTGGCATCAATATCAATCCCTAAGTCCTTAATAGAATTAACTTGCTGTAAGTATTTCGATTTTATAACATAGTTCCTCGTTAATTTGTTTATTTTTCTTGAAAACTGTATATGATAACATTTAGATGCATTTAATTCCATTAGGTTGCACTCACACCAAATAACCAGTCTATTCAAGTCCTCTTGTAGGAGGTCTACATCCGAAGGAGTGTTTATGGTTCTGAAAAACTTTAAGTCATCGGCATACAAAAAATATCGAGAGTGGTGGAAACAGTCGCCAATGTCGTTGATAAAGACGTTAAATAACAATGGTCCAAGGTGTGATCCTTGGGGTACTCCGGAGGTGACTGGAAACAAGCCAGAACAATAACCATTCAACACAACCTTAGAATGTCTCTCTGCCAAGTACGACCCACACCAACTCAGCAAAGGCTCCGAAACACCGCAATTAGCGAGCTTTTGAAGAAGAACCTGATGGCTTACTCTGTCAAAAGCCTTACAAAAATCGGTGTTAATAGCATCAACAGAAGAACCAGCATCAACTGCCAACGACACATTGTTTATGAACGACGTAAGGTTTGTCACTGTAGACTTTGCTTTCATAAAGCCATGCTGATAAGGGTTAATTACCTGTTTAAGATGCCAAGACAAAAGGACATGTACAAGCTGCTCAAAAACCTTAGCAAAAACCGGAAGAATTGAAATAGGTCTGTAGTTTTTTATTTGTTCTTTTTGTCCGCTTTTGTGCAAGGCAAAAATCAAGGCCACCTTCCAGTACGCAGGAAACACACCGGTGCTCAGGGCTATCAAAAATAAGACGCAGTGGTTTAACAAGACCTGGTGCAGCCCTAGCAGCAGAAACTGACGGGAGTCCGTCCGAACCGGCTCCCTTGTATAAATCAAGTCTTTTTAACACTTTTAAAACTTGATCGTCTTTAAACTTTATGGTTGTTAAATAAAACACCAGAATATCCATGCAAGCTGTAAAAACATAACATAACATAACTTCACACCTTTATCCCCGAAGAGGTAGGCAGAGGTATATTAAACACCCACACTTCGCCAGTTATGTTTCGGTCCCAATGTAATAGAGGGCGAGCCTATTGCCATATTACAGGCACATTATTAAGCGAGGGATAATTAACATTTTCACACACATAACTTAGAAAAGTTAGAGGTGTGCCCGGGGTACCCGGGGATGGAAACCAAGACCATCGTCTCGGCAGTCCGTTATGTACTCCACTGGGCTATATAATACAATAAATAAGAAAATTTACTTAGGAATATAAAGCCAGGCGTTTAAAAAACTCTTGTAGCTTTCGACAGCCCTACTCCAACTGACCTAGTTGCGTGTCCCGGCTTCACCTGCCGTGCGAAGCCGTTTTTGCTCAGTTTAAGTCTCTCTTTTGTACAGCAACTTAACAATGTTTGACTCGAAAGCCTGTATGTTGATATATCTTAGCAAACGGGCTTCTTTGAACGCTGAGCGTCACAGTGGATTTTAAAGTGTTAGTGGGTTTAACCCCTTGTTTTGGTTAGATTTAGGTGTGCGCTTTTGAAGGGATTTGTCTTGAGGAATATGCGATGGTAGATTTAAATACAAGGTTGTTTTGGTAAAGTGTAAACCTCTTAGGCGGTCATTGTACTCGTTTTACAATTTTTGTTCTAAGTCATCGCTGAAATCGCAATGTCCTAGAAATAGCTTCCATAATTGTTGCTTTGTTTTGAACATTGGCACAACGGTGGATCAATAATTGAAATATTTACAACATGTAAAATTGTAAACTTAAGTATATTGAATTCATTATTTTAAAAAGTGTTCATGCTAGTATGAATGTGAGTCACTGTTCTTGAGTGCAAACGTGTGTCAAAGTATTTAGCTCCAAAGACATGTTCACGTGTATCGATTTAGTCATAAATAGACGAAGCCTCATTATGTTATCCCCTTTAAGTTTCATATCATGAATTATACTGTCGCTGTACTAAAACATGCTTAGCTTAATGCTGCTGTGACATCAGAGCATGATTGTATTTCGTTGTTCTTAGATGAAGCGCTTCAGTTATGAACGTCTCATGATGATGGGTGTGCTATATGTAGTTAACTCTTTTAGTATTTTGAGCTGGTACCGTCGGGAAATATACAGGGTGTTAAAAGACGCTTAATGTAAAACTGAAATCGCATATTGTATCAATATATACGGTAATTTCTTACCTCGGCACCTGGGAAATTGCTGGTTCAGGAGATATTGAGGCTCAAAGTCACTATACCATTTTTCTAATTAGGAACAAAATCGATGCAATTACTCCATCAATATGTTCTATAGATGTCCTATGCACCCGTGGATAAGTAGGTATTTCGGGCATTGCACGCGTGCACTTTTAATTGCGGATTAAAAAATGAGAAAACAAAACGAGTAAACTTCGGCTTGGTGTTGGGTCTTGTGACATCCTGTATGGTGTTATAGCTTAGCTTTTAATTGTGTTACTTAGCTTTCCGATCGTAATAGATCGGCAAAATGTCGAACGCTTGAACAAGTCACCAGTTGGACACATGACCGTGTGTGGCATTTACAACCGAGCGCTAACGTGCTTCATGTGGCACTTACAGCTGTCGGTACCGGTTTATGTCTAAAGACACGAATCGTTAGGACATGACTGAGGCCTTTGGGCGCTTTAAGAACTCTGAAAACTCTGACACCAAAGATGGCCGTGTGGCCCTCTCTGGTGTCAGAGATTTTATATTTTACTAGATGAGCCTGCGGTTACACGCGCGTTATTTAAGGCTACTGTTCCGCTCCCGTGGCTCATAGCGTGATGTTATATAGCCTATAGCCTTTCTCAATAAATGGGCTTTCTAACACTAAAAGTATTTTCAAATCGGACTCTGTATTTCCTGAGATTAGCGCGTTCAAGCAAACAAACAAACAAACTCTTCAGCTTTATAAATTAGTATTAGATTCATCGGGACTGGTGAAGTAAATAAAAGCTTGTTACTAAAATCTCTTCTATATTTGTTTCATACAGTGAATGAAAACTTTTTTTTTTAGTAAATATAGGTTCGCGTTTGACCACTATCTTGCCTGATGGCAATGATGCGATGCAGTAAATGTAAATGTAGAAGCATAAGTAATAATGTTTTTATTACATTAGTAAGTTTGACGTTCATAAGTGTCACTTTGTGATCTAAATGAATAAAGGATTTTGAGTTTGAGTTATTATGCCAAAACAAATTGTGCCAAAATCGTTATGCCGAAGTATATTAGGACAAAGAACATTATGAAAAGAGGAAGGGATCCCGTTGTTAACATTGTTTTGTTAATTGATTTTTGACATGAAATGAAAACAATAATAGCGAAAAATATTTATTCGACTTTTTTCTTTTTACGTAGTCTGGTAAAAATTCACGTAGATGTGCTCACGTAGGTTTTAAAAATAAGTATTTATATATTTTAGCAAAGCGTGACGAGTTCATATTTAAAGCTCTTTCCAATTCATTTTCTCCATTTTTAAAAACTCTATAAAACCTGCGAAATGAAGAATAAAGACAGCGTCAATCTCAGTTGTTATATGATATATTTTTTGTGATTATTGTTTATTTTTTACACACTGGGTAAATAAAAATGATGTTCGTTCTTCGCTGTTTTATTACAACGTAAATTTTCATTTTGTACGTTTATATTATTTTTATTTTAGGTTTTTTACCTTCAAACAGAATTGTTCTAATTGCAAATATGAAGTTGCATTGTCATTATTACAACTAATACCGTTTCTCACCAAGAAAAGCGTTAGCCATGGCTCAGTTATATCATCATCATCAGCCCTATATACTGTCCCACTGTTGGGCACGGGCCTCTTCTCAATATGAGAAGGGTAAGGCCATAGTCCACCACGCTGGCTAAGTGCGGGTTGGCAGAGTTCACATGTCTTCCGAGAACATTATGGAGAACTCTTAGACATTTAGGTTCCCTCACGATGTTTTCCTTCACCGATTAGCAGTAGAAGCGATAATTAACTATTTAATACGCACTTAATTTCAAAAATCAGACGCAATGCCTTGTAAGTGTTTACCTTAAATGTATAAATATATAGGTATATGATGTGGTTGTGCTAATAAATAAAAAATAAAAAAAACGTCTTTGGTGCGTTTCGTGGATTCGAACCCGAGACCCTCTGCGTGGTAGTCTGTTATCTCTACTCATTGGGTCGATAATAGCTATATGGTAATTACCATAGAAATAAAAAAGAACCTTATATTTTAGCAAGATTCGCTGTAATTTTACACATCTTATGGTGGTGATACATCTGAGCATTCTTTTGTAACAGAACAGCGGGCATTCTCCGTTTTTTGTTTTGTCGAACTGAACAACGAACAGAGCCGAACATTGCTACGAACATTTTCACCATCTTTCTAGCAAACACTCAAACGTCACAGCTTGGCCAGAATGCTCGCCAGAACGTTCGTAAGTATGCTCGCTAAAATACACTCGTAAGTTTCGAGGTTTTTTTTTACTTACTATTATCCTGCTAAATGTAGTCTCCTTTTAATCATCCTCGTAGTGTTATCCAACTTGCAATCAATGGCCTACTATGTGTCTCTAAACGGTTAGAGACACATAGTAGGCCACATAATAGGTAAAAAAATATATATTCGAGTCAAGTCCGGACTTGACTCGAATATATATCTTTTTTTCACTTGACCTCCGCAACGCAAAGGGATAGCAATATTCCATGGTTTAGGCTAGTGTTACTTAACAAATAGATTCTGACTCCCTATTACGACTGTCAAAGATCTTTATGACAGTCGGGACCGACAGCTTAACGTGCTCTCCGAGGCACGAGATAATATTAACAATTCAATATGCACGTAACTCCAAAAGGTCATTTGTATGCGTTGTGCATTCGAACCCGATACTTACTGCATGGCAGTCTTTTAGTATCTGCACTAGGTTATCGCAGCACTCCTATAGTCTCCTTTTAAGACAGTACATTAATTCAATAATATCGAGCGTTAACTACAATATCTTTCAAATAACTTATACCACCTATTATACAATTCTATATACTTTCCCACACATCCTCTTTACCAGTCCTGGGAGCTATTGACTGTCAGGCAACTGTATATTAGAAACTGTATCCTCAAGCAACACTCTCTAACTTATTTTAATTGCGATGAACTTTCTCGTCGTATATGTGGTTTCGATGTTGTTCCTCGAGATGTACAGCCTAGACATTCTTTCACCAGGCGCTTTTTCTGTTTCATGGGTCCGTTTCTTTACAATAAATTGAATGCTACACTCAATTTCTATACGCAAACGAAACAACAATGCAAGTTAATTATTACTGTTTTTATACGGACTTGTGACTATGAAAGCACTGAAAACCTATTGAAAATTCTAACTTGAGCTTAACTTTGGCATATTACTCACACACACACAAATACCTTTTTACACCAGTTTAAACACTTCTACACTCAAGCGCAATTTAAACAAATATGTAACACAATTAATTCCAGTTATCAGCTTCAATTCTGTCTTTATTTAATATTTTTATTTTATTTGACATGCAAAATTAAAATGAATAATTTGCAATTCTTTGACTGTATTTTGTTTATTATATTTTGAATTTGGTATTATAAATTGACATGTAAATTTAATTTATTAATTTCAATGTTTTTATAACTTTCAAATTTAATTCTAATATTTGTAATGTTTAAAACTTAATTGAATATTGTGCATTATTGTTTATTTTGTTTACTATAGTGATATTGTCATGGTACCCAAGATACAGGCCTAGCCTAGTTTGGGACCAGTGGAACATCTGTATAACGTTTGTAATTATTTTGGGAATAAACGCATTATTATTATTATTATTATAAAAAAATTCTCACCAAAAGTATGAGTACGTACGTAACCGCAACGAAGCTAGGCAATAGCAGAAACAAGGCGTCAGCTAGACAAAAATATAATAAACAGTAATAACTCTATGAATACAAGAGTTTGTGCTGCAGCCGACTGAGGCCTCTGGGGGAAATCTTCACAGTCTATAGCAAACGAGATGTAGACGCTTTAAAAGTTCATATATGGTTTCATTTTGTGTAGTTTCACAGGAGAATTTGAAATAAAAGATCTCAGATTAGAGAAGAGGTATCAGATAGAGCGCATTCGTCCAACTAAGTGTGGCACGTTGACAGTTATGTGTGCGTGACCTTTGGCGACTGGCACTGTACGGACACGCGCGTCTATGTGTGTAAAGTTGCCAGATTATGAATAATCTCCCAGTATTTTGCATATAGTTATGTAATATCCTTATATTCATTTGCGGTTTTGAAGAATTTACCACGGATTTAATTAATGCTTTTATAAATACATTTCTTAAATGTAGGTACCGAGTTAAGTTTTAACTACTTCGTAAATCTGTATATATAAAATCCTTGCGTTACTGACTGACTGACAGACAAGCTACAGCCGAAACTACTCGGCGCATGAAGCTGAAATTTAGCATGTATGTTTCTTGGGAACCGTAGGGGTGCACTAAGATGGGATTTTTTTTTACTAATCCCACCCTCATTCCCACTACTGTGTCACCTGTGTAGCCAGGTTCAGCAGCAGTGACCATTGATGACAACGAGTTTTGACACTCGTGAAGTCCCGGGGAAAGTTAAACTGTCTTGGAACCCGCAACGAACTTAATCAGAAGTATATTGGAGGAGTTGGAAAATGAATAATCCACTTCCCTCCTTAACAAAGCGGGAGACAAGCAACGAAGAGATATAGTGATGAGAAAAGATAAGCACCACGGACATGAGCATTAGGGGGCCTAAATTGTGAACTATGCCTGTTTCCAGTAATATGTATGGCAGAAACGCCTAAACGCACGGAAATTCGTCCTACTTGCCACAAGATCCGTATAGTACACTACTCCAGAAGTTACCTCTAATTCGTTAAGCATGATATTACGTTCAATTTGCCAAAGACTACACTCCCATAGAATGTGATGAGCAGATTGTTCATAATTGTTGCCAGATGTTGAACATTGACATAACGGTGAATCAACTAGCTTAAATGAATACAACTTGCTCTTAAAGTTGCCATGACCTGTAAGAAATTGGGCTACACAGTGATCCACCTCCAACCAGTTCCTCGCCAGTCGCTCTCGGACGCATGGGAAGAACTGGTAGAGGTGACGGCCCTTAGTTGATGTGTTCCAGCGACATTGCCATTCATCAAGAAGATCATCATAGACTGTGGATTGATGGTTCAACAATCTAGCGATCTTATGTCTGTCGCGCGGAGCTAGAAAATTTAGATCCATGTTATCTCGTGTCACGTAATACATTGCTGCTCGTCTTTGTGCCTCAAGATCGACTGGAAATACACCTGCCAGTACTGGCAAAGCTTCAGTACTAACTGTCCTATAAGCCTTGCACAAAAATATCAACGCGAGACGTTGACTTTGTAGCATTTTACGTCGTACAGCACCGATAGTAGCTCTATCAGCCCATGCAGGCGCACCATAACACATACAACCCAGATATGTTGCACCATAAATTACTTTTAAAGTTTTGAACGAAAGCCCCCATGTCGCAGTTGATATCTTTGACAAGGCGTAAAAACTTCTTTTAGATTTTTCACCTACTGTTCTAATGTGCTCGACAAATGAAAAGTTTCTCTCTAAAACTAACCGCAAATAACAAACTGATTCTTTGTTTCTAATGGTTATGTTATTGAATTTGATTCGAGGCGGTGTTTTTAAGTTCCCTTTCAAAAGTAATTGAAATGTTTTCTGTGGAGAAAAATATAAACGATTGCGTTCACCCCAATTGTTGATTAAGTCTAAACATTGATTAGATAACCTTTCAAGTCCTACCCTAGTATTAGATTGAATAAGTAAAAGACCGTCATCTGCATATCCGGTCAATGAGCAACCTGGTGGTAGTGGTATGCTTAGAAAGTCATCAAAACCTAGATTCCATAAATACGGGCCTAACACTGATCCCTGCGGACAACCCATGGTCAGCGCCTTCGACACAGCATGGTGGCCTAATTTTAACTTTGCTGTTCCATGTAGGAAATACGTATAAATGAGGGAATATATGTTACTAAAGCATCCACGAGACTTTAATTTAAGTAAAAGCATTGGCCACCATGCGTTGTCGAAAGCGCCAGATATATCTAAGAATATACCTAGCACATATTGTAGTGTTGATGCCAAAACTATCTTCCTAACCGATATAACTGCGTCAACTGTCGATTTACCTACTGTGAAGCCAAATTGTCTATCGCTAAATCTAATACCGCCCGGCAGAAGCCGGGGAACTACGAGACGTTCTAAAAGCTTTCCTAGTGATGGTAACAATGTTATTGGCCTATATGACTTAGGGTCGTCGGACGGTTTGTCTCCTCTTTTTGGTATGATCCTAATGTAACCACTGCGCCATATACGAGGAAAAATACCTTCTGCTATGCAACGTTTAAACACAAACAAAATGGACTCACCAGATGTTTTACAAGCTTCCTTTATCATCTTGTTGGAGATTTTGTCTTCGCCTGAAGCTTTGTTAGGCGGCAAAGATCCGACAGCATTTATAAATTCGTCATAGGATGGTAGGTCTGACGTTGGTGAAACGGGTTGCAAAGTAGCCCATTGTCGGATCTGACGGTGGTAGCCTGTGTCATTCTCCAGCCGATCGTTGGGTATCAGACAATTCAAGAGATAGTCCGCTGTCTCCTCAATACCAGTGGAATGTCTACCATTAATTTTGATATTTTGGGTATAAGCTAAGTCGATAGGTCTATTTGCTTTAAATTCGTGATATAAAGGAGACCACGGACCCTCCCTATCGAGTCTATCAACAATCTTACGTAACAAATTTCTTTTGCATTTATCAACTGCAGACCTATAATGAGATCTAGCAACTCTAAGAGCAATGAAGGCAGTATCATAAACGTCACCTGTTATTTGACGTCTTTTTAATAGATTTAACTTTCTACGTGCTCTGCGAAAGGCTCGCCGAAGTTCAGCTAAGTTGTTATTCCACCAATCACACCTACGAGTGTTGGTGATAGAACCACGGCCAATGGCAACATCCGCACAATATATGAAGGTGTCAGACAAAATTTCAGCACTCTCTTCTACAGAAAGACTATAGCAAGTGAAGTATTTGACATGTGACGCGAATAGTGAACCAAAAAGATCCCAATTAGCTCCTTTTGTTTTATATCTAAAATTAATAGAGGACATACATGACGAGTCCCGTGGCAGCCTTGACGTGAATTCGTACACGATTAGGCGGTGGTCACTACATGACGCGTCCGGTAGGACACGCCACCTATCTATACGAACGTCCCCACAAGAAAGTGTGACGTCAATAGAAGACTCGCCCATGGGGCTGCAAAAAGTAGGTGGTGCATCTGGTGTGTTGTGGATGGATAAATTCATTTCTGCAATGAAATCCTCGACGGCGCACCGTCGATCCCTATCAGAAGAACGATATTTGCCATACCATAACGTAGATGATGCATTTACATCGGCACTAATTATGACCTTATGGCCCACAAGGGACCTTAAAACCAAGCGAAGATGGTGTAAGTAAGGGGCAACCGGATGTGAATACTGAAAGTAGCAGCTGACAACATAAACTCTAAAGGACGCAGAAGATACCTCCGCAACCGCACAGTGTGACGTCATGAGATTACTAATAGATGTTACAGTTAAGTTTGAATTCGCGACATAAATCCCAGCTCGTGCTTTGCCATCCAGCTGTATGATTTTATTACTCTGGCTTGTATTTTGATATTGTTCTTGTACGAGTATTACGTCTAACTTATATTCTATAACTAAGCGCTCTAACTCTAATGTCGCCACCCTATCGTTGTGAAGGTTTAATTGTCCTATAACGATATTATCCATGATGTACCTTCCTAAGTATGAGGTTCCCTAAACTATTAATTCAGTAGTTAGTATTAAGAATTAGTTGTTCTAATTTCAACTTATATGTGAGACATTCCTGAGATCCGCAACGATGGTCATGCGGTTTCTTAAGGCGTTTACATGCTACGCATGAAGGTTTAAAATCAGGAAGATCTTTATTTGAGCAAGTTTTTGTTTCGTGTTCCCCAGCACAGTGAGCACAAGCAGCTGTTTTATACGTACAAAACTTTTGAACGTGACCGAAGTGTTGACATTTTGAACACCGCACTATTTCTATGTCGTCTATAAACCTACATGTTGCCCAATCTATAAACAATTTTTCTTTTGTGCTAACAAGATGTTTACGAATGTCTGGTTCTACTTCCAGGCCTATCCATTTACGACCACTATCTAATTTACGCCTACGAGTGATTTTGGTATTTTTAATAAACGTTTCCTCATCTACACTTACCTCATCTTTGATATTCTGACGGTATAACGCCGTGATGAACGCTTTGTCCTCCATAGCACCGGGTACGTCCTTGACAAGAATTCGTGGCTTACGCCCTTTCGGCTTCTCTAGACGTAGACCGGCAGACCTAATCGCACTTACGGATTCCAACTTTTTGAGTTGTTTTTCGTTGGCTACACGTAGTACTACCCCAGACTTGGCTGTTTTTTTGACACCTACTATTTGAAAGCCTTCGTCGCAAGGTTTGATGGCCTTCATCAGTGCCTGCTTCGTAGCGGATGACGACCCGTATTCAGCTGAACGCTCTGTAGTCGGGTAAGCTACAATAGCAGGGCGTTGGACACGGTGAGACTCCACCGCGGCCGCCGCCGGCACTGACTTCGCTGGTAGACGAAGGCTAAGTTTTTGTGCGTACGTCGGCTTTTGCTGATTGTTTTTTAAGCTATCTAACTCTCGTTCCAAATGCGCCATCCTAGTTTCGTTGCTAGACGATTTTAATGCTAGTATGGATACTATACCTGTTATACGCTGCGTAAAATCCATTATGGCAGTTTTGTTAGCGACGTTAATACGCGATCCTTGATCGTTCACTAACTCATTTATGTTGGCCAAATAACTAGTTGCCTGAGCTACTAAATCACAATAACTATCAGAATAATTGACACTATTTACCAATAGTTCGCTTTGAAAACGTTTTGACCTATCATCTGGCGTAATAAACGATGGTGACATATCACTAAATAAACGTTTAGTCGTTGGCGACTTCGGTGTACAAAAATCCGTGCCACCACCACGATCAGGTGGTTCATTACAGAATAAAGACATTATTACCTTACCTTATTTAACTATACTATATTGTATCCGCAAAAGGAAACCTAAACACAAATATATTTAACAGTAAAAATAATTTAGTAAAAAACTTACCTACTTTTTTCGCAGTACCTACATTAAGAAAAAATAAAAGACTTACCGATCGATGAATTACACTTATTTACACTATTTACAATATAATATGTACAAAACTTACAATACACGGAGCCTAAACCCTAAAATACACAACCAGAAGCAACTCACGAGCTGAAAAATTATCACAAAACCGGTAAAAAGTTATTTAAAAAACACAGCTATTTGTTTCGCACCACACTGTACGAAGCGCTGGAGGGAAGTGTGAAGATGGGATTTCTCGAAATTCCCACGGGATCGGGCAAAACGAGAAATACGAAAATATGTGCGTGCGAAGCCGCTGGCGTCGATTAGTTGAGAAATAAATAGTATGTATGTACACACGGCACCATGTCAAGCTAAACAGTTGCTGTACGATTTTGATACTTATTCCTTACGCCATAAGTATGTATGTACACATGGCGCCAAGTCAAGCTAAACAGTTGCTGTACGATTTTGATACTGATTCCCTCCGCCATAAGTATGTATGTACACACGACACCATGTCAAGCTAAACAGTTGCTGTACTATTTTGATACTTATTCCCTACGCCATTAGTACGTATGTACACAGGGCGCCAAGTCAAGCTAAACAGTTGCTGTACGATTTTGATACTTATTCCCTACGCCATAAGTATGTATGTACACACGGCGCCAAGTTAAGCTAAACAGTTGCTGTACGATTTTGATACTTATTCTTTACGCCATAAGAACGGTGCAAAGGTCAAGCTTGACGAGTAGCAGGGTGTACACGAATATTTGGATCGTTTGGGGATCGAACTCAAAACAATATTATGTAAGGTATATACTAATGGAAATTGAAATTCTATTACTATATTTATGAGAAAGAAGATATATCTACAATATACTTTTATAATACGGTAATGTATTTTTCATTAACATGACAATCATTATCACATAATCAATTGACAAGTGCATTTTCCCTAATTCAGGCAGAACGGCGTCGACAAAAACTGGCAACACTTACATATTTCTTGCACAAATACGAATTTTATCGAAATTAAATTAGGAAACAGTCAAATTATCAATAGTTACCTGTGAAAAGATATTCCATTTTCCTGTTTTTGTTTTTAGGAATAACTTTTACAGTGTTTAAGAACACAAGAAGGCATTTTGAGAATTTAAAAGTTGAAGTGATCGTGACGCGTGAACTGTACGATGCTTCGTAGCGCACTGAGACGAGTTTGTATTCGCTTTTCAATTTTGTATTTGCTTTAGTGGTCGCACGCAAGTGTGCAGCGCGTTCCATCTGATAGTACTTCTCTAATCTGAGTAAAAGATATTATTATAAAATGAACAAGTTTAGTTTTTTTTTTCTCTCTCTCATGTGTCGGAGGGTCGGGTATCGCCAAAGCATTCGTCGCAACGGCGGATGAAGGTGTTGGGCTCCGCCGCTAAAACACCCAGCGGCCGCAGAGGATAGAGAGGACGCCAACGCAACACCGCATCTCCTCTTCCTCTGCGGCCCCACTGCGACGGAAAAATGGTGCACCCCCATTTGGTCGCGGGAGATAGAGCGCATGGCAACGCAACACCGACACGCCTCTCCTCCCGCGACCGCATCCTACTGCGAGAGACAGACAGAACTGTCCCCCGCACCCGCACTTTGGACGCATCCTACGCAGGCCTCACCCAAGTCCACGTGGAGCGTCCCCTCCCAGGATCCCGCTTAGCTTCACCGTGGGTGTACCTCAAACCCACGGTTACTGAGCCCTCCCCACCACGACAAGGTGGAGATTCCACGGGGGGATGAACAAGTTTAGCTGCAAAACAAGTTTATTTGTCTCACAGGCAGCGATAGCAGAGTGGATATACCAATAGACTGCCATGCAGAGGGTATCGGGTTCGAATCCACGGCACGCACCAATGACTTTTCGGAGTTATGTGCGCATTGAATTGTTAATTATCGCTTGTCCCGTGCCTCGGAGAGCACGTTAAGCCGTCGGTCCCGGTTGTCATGAAGATCTTTGACAGTCGTTACAGGGCGTCAGTACCTTCTAAATAAACTGACACTAGTCTAAACCATGGAATATCGCTATCCCTTCGGGTTGGGGAGGTCAAAGCTAATATTCAGCCAAATCCGGTTAGACTAGCAAGCGGACCCCAGATTGAAACTGGGATAACGCTAAGAGAAAGAAAGAAGAAGACAAGTTTATTTGTCTGTATTGGCAAATATGTTTTTGAATTAATGCTGGTTTAGATCATATACAGTTACAATTTAAATCGCACTATCAGCAAATTCAGGGCTTATAATAAGTATCATTTACACTGTCCCACTACTAGGCACAAGGATATTTTTAATACGGGAAAGGGTAAGGCCACAATCCACCACGCTGCTCTAGCAAAGAGCAGCCAAGTCATCCAACATTCTACCTTTATAAAAGTCTAACAAATTTCTTCCTTTACTAGCTCAAAATCTCGAGATGAAAGGGAAATTAACCATGCATTTTCCAGGCTCCATTGGCTAATTGAAAGCTATAAAAAAGGATAAAACATATGTGCTTGATAGAAATGTGTGCTTCAGTCGTTTTTCAAAAAAATATCTTGTACTATACGTACAACTCAATATAACTGAATATATGCATACACGTCCACTGCTTAATTCTGGTTGACAAAACAGGCATTTGAATTTACCTAGCCGTGGCTGTACGCGTCGATTCCTTTGTTATCCAAAATGGTTGACGGCTGTCAATAGCCAAAGAGATTGGACATATATACATAGAGGTAGTCCTAGTACTTACAAATTGAACACAGTCAACTGCCGTGTAAGATACAATTTAGACAATATTATGCCATCAAATTATATAACCTTAGTGATTTTTTCTTTTATAACAGTTCTATCATGATTTTGAATTTAGTCGTATAATATTTATATCGACTTTTCAAGTGTTGTTAAAAATCTTATCGATATGTCTATCCACAGTATTTTATCTCATTATTTTTAAACTACCACTATTTGCACACATACTAAAGATTATGTAACGGGATGACTCTCCCACTTACACATATCCCGTGACCACGGCTGGTGTAACCCATGCCGAAACGTCGGGAAAAATAGAAAGGTATTTCATCTTTCTTTTCGTTCATTAACACGATTCAGACCCGTTACATAATCTTTAGTATTTTATCTCGTTATTTTTTAGATTTCCACGTGATAAAGATTTATAAAATAAGTGGATTGCTGCAGTATGTCGTGGCGAAAATTGGGTGCCTAGAAAGCACCATAGAATTTGTTCCAAGCTTTTTACTGCGGAATGTTTTTATAGTATTGACAGATGGCGCAGACTAAAAGAAAATTCTGTGCCAGCATTACTCCTCCATTCTAAACGTATCAGTGTGAGTGTTTAAATAATTACTTGCTTTTACTTTTATAAGGGTAGCAGCGCCAAACAGGAATCGGATCTTGGGCTCCATTCGATGTTTATATTTTGTTGAATTTTATTATCAGTGCCTAGGGTTCCCACCAAGAACGTAGGGTCCCAAGAAAACCTCACCTGCAAGTGGTGTCCCTGCTTATCAACGAACGAGGCTCTGGCAAATAAAACATCCCGATTACGTGGGATCAAAAGTCTGGCAAAAAGTGGGCGTTTAATATGCCTCTGTCTACCCCTTCGGGGAAACAAGCGTGAGCCTATGTATGTATGTTATAAACAGTATTCAACCAGCTACCTGCAGTTAGACTGTTGCCACGAAAAGCCACGACACGCTAAGCGACAAGCGATTTCGATGTTTATTTCTGCAGTTTAGTTCTGCACTGAGGTAACAGCGCCGGCGACAGAATAGAGAGCGGCATGAACATTGGAATCGCTTGTCGCTCAGCGTGTCGCGGCCGTTCGTGGCAAGGCTGTTAGGCGACATCCACTCATTTCATAGTTTTACCATATCCTTACTAATACCTATTATAAATGTAAGTGAATTTATTTATTTGTTAAGCTTTGACATTTTGACTACTCAATCGATCATAATAAGTTCAATGCACGTTGCTGGGAGTAATGGGAGTACAGAAAAAGGTGTAACGTACTTTTTGTCAATCGGCTTTGACCCATAAATCAAGCTTCATGTATCATCAGTGATTGCTAGGGAGGCAAACACAAAGGGTATGCTTATTTATTTTAATATACTGCTTTGCATTAAAACGTGGCTTTTTTCTTTCTTTAGTGTACGCGTGCGCCTTCCATAAATGTTACATCTTCTGTTTCTCCGACAACCAGCACTAAAGCGCCAACGTTAGTTACAATTTCTCTGCCAGTAGGTACAGAAGCGATGAAAATCGTGTGCGCTAAACACTTAAGTACAACATAATTAAAAATAAATTATTTAAGACAACGGTCTAAACGTCTGATGAAAAAGAACATTGCTATGAATTCACGTTTACTTGATAGTTTGCAAAACGAAAATATCGTGAAGGAGGATTTGATAATTTTAGATCACGTGAAAAATAACAGTGTTATTGAAAAATACTTTTCACGCGCGGCTGGTGACAAAACACGTGAGACTAGCTTGACGTTAAAAAAAAATGCTGTGACGCTTCATTATTATGTGGCCATGAGTACCCATTTGAAACAAAAAAATATAGATTCAGTTTAAAAATGCAAGTTTGTGTAATAATTAGATATATAAATACTACCCATTAACTAGCGTTCTGACTGCTGTGGACACAAACTTACGGAATGTATATCATGTACATACTTACTATACTTTACAAGTCTGTTTGATTTTGAACCTATATTTAAACTTTGATCAATATCGTTAGCGGATTTGCTCAATCACTAAAAAAATTAAAAAGTTACGAAATTTGTGTTCAAATGGTCTTTAGCCCTAACTGACAAACATAGTGCCATCTTCTTCTGGCAACTCTAATTTGTCATATGAGTGAAGAGTGTAGCTATATTCAATTTGTTCATAAAAATATCGTTCATTCCATGCTTTAGTTATTCTTCTGTGTCAATAGCATTGGCGCTATTCCGATTCATTACTAAAACAGGAAAATCATGTCAAGGTCATTGTAATATTACAAAATGGAACTGACAAAACAATTTACGCAGAATTCAATTTATTATTTTGACTTATTTTTTGGATAATTATTAATTAACTTTTAATCGAAGGTACCGTTTTGTTTGTTGTTTTATGGAAATAATGTTTATGGCTTGCATGATCATGTGATTTTAGTAAATTGAAGTATATTTTATGAATACCTTGAGGCAGCTGAACGTGGCAGATGATAAAAATTATTTTTAAATAAAAATAAACCCACTTCAAAAAACACTAAGGAACTAAAAAACAAAAAATAATTGGTTTTGGAGCAAACATTTTTGGAGTCGGTGCCAAGCAAAGTATTTCTGATCTGACTATAAAACCTCTACACATTTTTATATAACTTTCGTTGTTGATGGAATAGGTAGTTTGTAATTTAGTAACTTTTTGCGTAAGGGCTTGGCACCGAATTCAAAAATGTTTGCTCCAAAACCAATTATTTTTTGTTTTTTAGTTCCTTAGTGGTTTTTGAAATTGGTTTATTTTTATTTAAAAACAATTTTTATTTTTTGCTTTTTAGTGGTATACTAATAAAAAATAGTAATAGGTGGTACATGGGATAGTGTAGGTGGTACATGATGGGGAGGCTTTCCTTACGTGCCTCAATTCTGAAATGTAGACCTGTACGTTTCTGGCAATTTCAAGTATTTTTTGTTTTCAACTAAATAGCCTTAACACGTTCGTTTCAGTTCCATCATCAGATCTCGGAAATCATCCAATACCAAAGACAAAACAAACGAGCCCAAACTCGATGGGATTGCGTAACTGTATTACAAATATCCCATGGCTACCTTCCTGCTCCATCATCAGAGTTTGGTGAACATTTAGTACTAAAGTCCATGTAAAGACGAATGAAACGAGCCTAAGCTCAATGGGATTGCATCTTTGTATTACAAACATCCCATGGCAACCTTCCTGCTCCATCATCAGACCCTGCAGAACATCCAGTACCAAAGTCCATGTAAAGACGAATCAAACGACCTTAACCTCGATGAGATTGGGTTATTGTATCCCAAAGATCTCTTGGTTACCTTCCAACTCTATCATCAGACCATGGAAATCATCAAGCATCAAAGTCCATGTAAAAGACAACTCAAACGAGCCCAAACTCGACGGCATTGAGTTGTTACGGTCAAATCGCTTCAAGTGTGCTTATAAAATTTGAAGAGTTCTTTCGATTTCTCAGGATTCCATGATCAGATCCTGACCTGATGATCATGGGACCAACTAGGAGGTATACTCTTTCAATCAAAACAAGAATATTCGAAATCGGTCCAGGCGTCTTAGAGAAATCGGGGAACATACATAAAAAAAAAAGATTCTGACGAATTGTAAACCTCCTCCTTTTTTTGAAGTCGGTTAAAAATTAAAATCATATCTGCAGAAATATTGGTCTATGTAAAAATAAATAAATATAAAATTGAGTGACATGGCTTTATATTGTGTCGCCGTACAAAGCCTAAAGATATAGCCCAGGTATGTGGCATAAAAAACTATTGACAGCTCCAAAGCCTAAAAGGTCTAGAATACTACATGATATTGGTGATTCGGTTTCCCCAGAGACCGATCAATATCATTCTAAGCTGTCCAGGCACGAACTTTTAACACAAAATGGTGCTCCTTTGAAATGTGATGTGGCGACAGCCAACTAATACCTCAGTAATATTACGATGTTGACAGTCAAAAAAGTCAATTGTAAGTTTTAATTGGTTTATAGCAATCCGGGAAAATGGCAATATTTCTGCCAATGGCGATTAATCCCGAAATATTCCTTGGAGAGTCACCTTGTGAGTTTCACGTGAAGTTTGGGTGTAAAGTGGTTAGAACTTCGAGTATGTTGCGACGACTAGCGAGCATGCAGTTCGTAGAGACGTTCAGAATTGTGATTAAGATAGTTCTCATCGATTTCAGTGTTGGTGTTCTTGGCCCGTATAAGTCTTAATTAAAGTATTTTAAAGGAACATCTAAATGGAATGTTCTGCAAAGACGGATCAAATAAGGATCGATAATCCCTTCCCATCAAGATCTTCCACCCACCTTGTGGGAAGTTTACGCCTGTTGCGTCGTCCAACGCATGGCCAGCACTTTAGAAGCTTCCTGTACTAACGCCTTTTCCTTCTAGTAGATCATCCATATACGCGTATTTTATGCCACGTGACTATTTATTTTTATTTTTTGTCGTGAGACAATTTGCGTGACTACTTTAGGTACTTATACCGCTTGTGTTGAATTGTGTTACATTTTCAGTAAAGTATTTTATATTTAAATTTTTTATTATACCTAATAACTGTAAGTTATCTCACCTGTGGCGATAAAGATATATTTCTTTCTATTTGCCATAACCAGCCTACATTTGTTGCAAACACCAAATAAAGCATTATTGATCCACAAATAGTTGCTCAGACTCTGAGTGAGATTGTATTTGTAGTTTGTTGTAATATTTTCTTTGCTCGTTTCTGTCCGTCATAGTTTCGGTCCCATGAGACGCACCCCTTATTTCTGTAACGTGTATCGTAATCATGCTGAAGAAATATATTTTTGTAGGAATGGTGGTATTTATTTCTTAGTTTTTTATGTAATAGGCGGCAAATGAGCAGTCGGATTGCCTGATACTATCAGGCAATCCGACTGCTCATTTGCCGCCTTTAGCCAGCGATTATCGCCACCCACGGACACAAGCAACACCAGAGAAGTCACAAGTGCGTTGCCGCCCTTTGGCTTGGGAAAAGGGATAAGAGAAGAAGTAGATTAAGGGATGTGGCCGCCGGCACTCTCCCTAAGGCGACGAAACGCCACAGTTTAGGTGCTGTTACATTTCGTCGATTCCCTGTGAGTGGGTACCTAGTACTTCCCCGGTCAAGCCATTCATGCTGAAATCAACAAGACTCTACCTATAAAATGTATTTCTTCATAACTAACCTAATAATCTAATCTAAAGTGTTGAATATTTATTTCTAGTAATTTATATTTGTCTACATCAGTAGACAAATCTAAATTACTAGAAATAAATATTTAACACTTTAAATATTTACCACTTGCAACTAAATACACATTGATGAAATTTACCGCAGGTATTTAAAAATTCGTTTTTAAATACCTGAGGTAAATTTCATCAATGTGTATACTTCTAAGTTATTCGAAACTTTAATATGCGAACGTTTACATTCGCTACGTTTATAGTAATCCTTTGAATTCCACTAGTAACAAACACGATTGATGGTAGAGACAGTATCTATAGTACTAATCCCGATTACAGGATAAGACCTAATGAGATCCTAAGGAGCTTTTTAATTAATTTGTGTCACGTCTCTGCCTTTTTCTCATAAGTGTGTAGACAACCGGCGATAGCCCAGTGGTGTACGTAACGGACTGACGAGACGATGGTCTCGGGTTCGATCCCTAGTTGCTCCGGGCACACACCTCTGACTTTTCGAAGTTATGTGTGTATAGTAAATGTTAATTATCGCTCGCTTAACAATGTGCCCCCTAAACATAACTGGCGAAGTGTGGGTGTGTAATACACCTCAGCCTACCCCTTCAGGGATAAAAGGCATGAAGTTATATTATGTTATGTTTATGTGTAGCCAACTCTGCCCGACGGCATCCAAAATGTTCTAAACATTCATGTCCTGAGATAAGAACCGAGCCAAACAGCTTTATGTGATTGCCAAGCTACATCAGAGCACTGATGTAAATGTCGCAACAAGCGGTCACCCATCCAAGTAATGACTCGTGCAAACGTAGCTTAACATTGCATATCTATTACGACTGGCTCCGTGGTCCAGTGGATAGCGTATCCGACTGCTGATCGGAGGTCCCGGGTTCGATTCTCGGGTCGGGCGAAAATGTTACTGGGTTTTTCCGAATTCTCTTTACCAGCACGGAGTCTGGTGATGTGCCCCGTAACGGCAATATGCTCGCCTCTATTACGTGGGACCTAAATATTCATGGCGAAATGTGGGTGTAATATTACGCCTCTGCCAACCCCTTCGGGGATACAGGCGTGAGTCTATAAATAAAAAAATCTATAACGAAGGCCAAATCAAGTTACTATACGGGCGCATCATCTTTTCCTAAAGACATTTAAGACTGAAAGATGAATGTCATTTCTGCTAAGATTGAAATACAAACAATTTTCCCGCCTCAATTCACGATCTTATTCCACACACATAGCTACTCAAACAAATGGCTCAACGAAGCCACTTTTAAAATAAAATCAAATAAATGTATGCTCGATCGTCTCTCGAATATAAAATTTCTTAAATTTTTTATACTCTCATTATTGTAGTCAGCAAAATGGCATTTAACTTTTCTTTCCTTAAACGTAGCCTTACCCTTCGCAGGTTCACTTTCAACGAAATTATTCAATTAGATACTTGAGCTCCCCTATTTGAGATTAATTCACCCCTTTTTTCATTTACATTATCTTTGGGTCCAATTGATAAGATGCATAAAAAGATTCTTAAATGTTCTTGGTTATGTGGTTTCTAAACTTTCGATAATTTATTTATGCCTTGAAATAAATAAATTATCGCGACTAAGACCCGCTAAATAATATTGTATGATGAAATAATGTCCTTAGAAAATATATTTTTTATTTAGAAAAGATTTTTTTGGAACCTGTGGCTATATAAACATGAATAGTTCTTTGAGCCTGGATCCATAGGTACCCGGAAATTTCAACCATGACATTTAATTGTAGTTATAATATCTATTATAATTAAGAATATCTTTAAGGCAGCGACAGCTGAGTGGAGAGACCAATATACTGCTATGCAGAGGGTCTCGGGTTCGAATCCACGGCACGCACCAATGACCTTTCAGAGTGAAGTGCGTATTAAATCGTTAATTATCGCTTGCTAATCGGTGAAGGAAAACATCATCAGGAAACCGGCATGTCTGAGAGTTCTTCATAATGTTCTCGAAAGACATGTGAAGTCTGCCAACCCGCACTTGGCCAGCGTGGTGGACTATGGCCTTACGCTTCTCATAGTGAGAAGAGGCCCGTGCCCAGCAGTGGGACAATATAAAGGGCTGATGATGAATATCGATATAAATAAAAATTAATTACCGAAAATTTTATCCTCGCATAACTTCCAAATGACTGCAGCAAATTGAATAAATCTTTCTTTTATTTGTTCGCTATTGTCATGAGAAGATTTGTATGAAAAAAAAAGATATTATTAGAAAATATAGCGCTACTAAGTGCGGCGGGTTACTTTGTATCTTTATATAAATATTTCTTATGTGCATGTGTATGTCACTGGACCGATTTTGATGAATTTTTTGTGTGTATTCAAGGGGACTTGAAAATGGTTTAAATTCACAATTTAAACAAAAAAAAAAATAAAAACGATCTAAAGAAATAAAATATGGCGGTACGAAGTTCGCCGGGTCAGCTAATTACAACATAAATATTATTAAACGTTGGCGTTGAAGCAAAGAAATCGGTCATATTTTTGTTGCCTGTTACAATTCCGCAAAAACCTAATCAGTCGTGCTATATTTAGAATTCGGGGTTTCGGTACTTAGTTGGCGTTTGAAAAACGAATGAAACAAGGCAAACATTTAAACCCGCACATGTACAAACGCCCCAGTACAACGCCGGCCTTTGAGGTACTTCCTGGAAGTTTAATGGTGACCAAACATCATATCATTGACTACTGTCAAAACAACGATTTAGTGATCTGATACATCTTTCTATAAACCATACTGTTTGTTTGTTTCTCAAAAAGAATAAAATTATTGGTTACCGTTTCCTGATTAACATTATACAACATTGTTATGAGAAGATTGAAATTTCCAACTAGCTCTGTCTACTGCTGCTGAAACCGGCTACACAGGTGACGGTTCCATAGAAGTGGGACGAGTCCGGGTCAAGTCCCAATAAGATATACTTATACCAAACCGCTAACAATAACTTTCAGTACCATCGAACTAGCAAACAAATTTACTGCAGCGTTATTGCAGCTGCTACCAATATTCGATAACCTAGTCAAACTTAACTTGTGGACAAAAATGCAGTTTATCTAAAGGCAATGTGGTCGTCAGACATAATTATAATCATGGAGTTCTTTAGTGCCTTTACAAAAACGACATTACATAAAATTAAAACCAATCAATCACGACTTGATGAACATCAAACAATAAACAAAAACACTCTAAAATCGAAAACGGTGAAAGAAAATTAATTTCAAAGTGACCATTGTTCGTCATTTTTATTTTCTCTTAAAAGAAAATATGAAACAATATTTAAGTCGAAACAAGTTTAAGCAAATAGCTTTATGCTCACTTGTTAATGGAATTTGTGTGCAACTACACACATTTGGACTTAAGTATTTAGCCGAATGCATATAATATGTCTGTAAACTTTAGATTGCGAGCGTTAAAAGTTTTCGTATAAAATTTCTTGTGAATTATACGCTTATCTTTATGTGTTCGAAGTCTTTGTGGGTGTTATATTATATTTAGGGGTTAAGTAAGCTCTTCTGTCTCCCAGTGGGTGTTGTTTATAACTGACAGATTAAGACGAGCATGCACCTGTGTATTCGTAAGATCGTACTTTACGAAGTTCGTCGATTGCGGAGTATGTTTAACTTTTAGAAGACCTGAGGGACGTGGTTTTGCGCTCAATTAGCGTTTAGTATGCTAGTGTCGCTTAAAATTTATGATACTGTAATCGTAATTTACATTTAAGGTATATTTATTCTGTTATTAGTGTTTTAATTAACAGCACTTGAGTGTCGTCCACAACAACGTGAAATGGGTATCGTAAACAAATTTTGCAGTTCGTTCTTGGATATATTTTATTTATTTATTTATAGATTCACGCCTGTATTCCTGAAGGGGTATGCAGAGGTGTAATATTACACCCACATTTTGCCATGCATTTTTAGGTCCTACGTAATAGGGGGCGAGCTTATTGCCATTACCGGGCACATCATTAGGCTCCGTGCTGCTACTGAGAATTCAAAAAACCCAATAACACTTTTGCTCGACTCGGGAATCAAACCCGAGACCTCCGATCAGCAGTCGCATACGCTATCCACAGGACCACGGAGGCAGTCTTAGATATAATAAAGGTATTTTAATTTATTTTTATTTGCTGAAGTTTTCAACTATCCCGTTTTATTTAATAGCTTAACATTAGGAATGTTATTAATTGGTATTATTTAATACCATTAACCTTAATAGAAAACGGTTTAAGATGAAAGCTGTACAACATTGCCATATTGGCCTAGTCTTGACTGGACAGTCAAATAATACACCTGCCTGAGCCGGGTATCTCGTTCTCAACCTCAAGACAGCAGAAACAAATGTCTTCACCTGACTCCCTCAGATCTAAGAGCCGGCCTGAATTTCTGGAATTACCTGTACCTTCTCAGAACTCACGCCACCAAATGTATTATATCAAAGAGGAAATTAAATTTAGACTCCTAAAGAGGTTATGTTTTATTAAAAGAAAATTAATTTATGAAACTTAAAAAGTTAACTTTGAGCCTTTACTATTCGTAAGATATGGTTGTCGGACAAAGCTCCTGAAGTTTATTGTCTTTCATATTTTAAGCGAAATACTAGACCAATTTAAAACATTAGTTATTACATAGACTAAGTGTTTCTTAAATTTGGAACCCTTTATTTATATTCAAGAAGAAAATGGACTGAAAGATTAAAAAAAGGCTCTCCATTATATGAAATTGTTCAGTAAAATATTTTAAACGAAGAAAGAGTCTCAAAAGAAATGTTGACGAAAGTCGTTGAAAAGTCTGATGAATTCATCGTAATATTTATTTAGGTTCAGTCAAAATGAAAATAAATACTCGATATATTCATTATCTTCGAGTAAGTGTTAGACAACATTATTTAGCCATTCTGAATATAATTCATCGCCCTTAAAATTATTCAAACCTCAGGTGATAAGGTCCTACTTGCTGATACTTATGTGAATTTTCTGTAAACTGAAATCCAATTTCACATTGTTTTACCAGAAAATATGTAAAATCCAGGACCTAACGATTAAATCACTCGAACTTCCCTTAAGATCACACCGAGATAGTTTAATGTAGTCCTTTTGTTTGTAAATTCTTAACATTTTGTACGTCGTGTTTGTCTAATTAATTACCAGACACGAATACATCATCGCTGTAAATACGTAGACATGGTTAAAACCCGGGACAATTCAAAGCACTGTATCTGTTGGATCTAGGTTGAGCTATTGTTCCTCTGCAAATAGATTAAATCAAAGTCACTTTGAAAAATGAGGGCACAAAGACGGTGGCACCAGCACGGATAGACAATAAGCTTTTATTTGAACGAATGCTTTGAAAGGATCACTTTTTGATATGTCATATCGGGCTTATTACTATATCTGATGTTCCTGTACCATAAAATTGTACATTTTTTAGTCTATTGGGTTCTATTCCTGTCTCCAGAATTTGTATTCAGGAACCTTCAAGTTTAAATTTGAATTCGATAAAGCATTAGTTTAAAGTTGCTTTTTTGATCAGTTTAGTCTTGCTTCACAAATATGATATTTTATATAAAATTTCTCATACTATTCGTGCTGCCTTTATTATAGCTCGATCATCTCAATAGGTTTGGCTCTTCAACACGCGGGATATACATAATATTTACAAATTCAGTTGTTATTGTTTTTTGTGCAACTCTGGTGTCCACGTTTTTCGCCCTATGTTTTTTTTTTTTATGGCAATAGGCGGCAAACGAGCAGACGGATTGCCTGATGGTAAGCAATTACCGCCGCCCATGGACACAAGCAACACCACAGGAGTTACAAGTGCGTTGCCGCCCATTGGTGTTGGGAAAAGGGATAGGATGCAGAGCGGGCTGAGGGAGAAGGAATAGGGGATAGGGCCTCCGGCACTCTCACTCACCGAACGAAACGCAACAGTTTAGGTACTGTTACTTTACGTCGATTTTCTGTGAGAGGGTAGTACTTCCCCGGTCGAGCCGGCCCATTCATGCTGAAATCAGCAAGACTACTACCTAGAATGTCTAAAATAACCTAACCTAAGAATTCTAATCCTGAGAAAAGAAGCGAGATCGACAGTTTTCCGTGGCCCCTGAAGCATAGTGGCTCTCGATTGCAAATACCACACGCGATCACCCATGCAATTGGTAACTTATGCAAGCTTGATTTTGCCAAACGGTACAAAAATTCAGTGACAGACTGACTCATTTCACTTTTTATCCATCCGATCCCAAACAATACCATTTGACATTTGAAATATAGCTGATGAAATTATGGAGATAAAAAGAATAACCTTAATATATTATTATCTCTCCCTTCTAAGGAAATGTTAGATAAATAATTAAATTTATCCAAAAATATGAAACGAGAAACGACGCGGAGTAAAAACATAAGAGCGGTTTCAGACCAGCGTTTTATACGCGCATATAAGCTCGTTTTTGGAAGCGCATGTAGGCGCGTATAGGCGCGCCTTTCGGCACACGCACAACTCGTATGAGCGTTGACGCGCTTCTAAGCGCGAGGGACACCCCCTGGATGACACTACCGTTTCGAGCGAACACGCCGAAAGAAGCCCGTTTACGCGAGTCCGGTTTTTTTAAGGCGCTTAATGTAGCGCGCGCGTATTAAATTGTTAATTATCGCTTGCCCCGTGCCTCGGAGAGCACGTTAAATCGTCGGTCCTGGCTGTCATGAACATCTTTGACAGTCCTTACGGGGAGTCAGTAGCCTCAAATAAACTGATACTGGTCTAAACCATGGAAAATTGCTATCCCTTTGGGTTGCGGAGGTCAGACGGCAGTCGCTCTGTGGAAAAGTTGATATTCTATCATATCTGGTTTGGCCAGTAAGCGGACCTCGGGCTCCAAGGCGAAAAGTCTTGGATGCAACTGGGATAACGCTAGGACGATGATGAATGTAGCACGCGCGTATGCTGCAACGACCATATACGCGCAGAAAAATACGCAAATCTGAAACCGCCCTAAGAGTGCGTCGAGTGAAATGTCACCGTTGAAAATTGGATTTGTTAGCGGGCTATCGACATATTGGAAATTGTCGCTCGGAAGTTTTCACTTTTAATTATTGTGTTCGTTGTGTAGCACCTCTTAAGGGACACGCCGTTAACATTTATTTTTAATAAAAATATGGCTCGGTTTTTATTTATTGTATTCTTGTAGATAAGCCGCTTACGTACGATATAGCTTACACTACAATTTTGAGTGTTGCTTCTTGACATGGCTACGTTTCATAAGTATTTATTACAGAAATTGAGCCTTAAAAATCCTAGAAGCTTCTACTGTACTGTGCTCTGTACTTTACGATGGCAAATAATTACAGCTTAAAGGTTACTACCACGTCAAGCAAAGCGGTATAACATACAAAATTGCACATAGTGATTTAAATAGATTGGGTATAGTCAATATTGAGCGCGCTGTTGATTGAACTCATTTACCTTAGGTCTATATGTGGCCTTTCATGTCCAAGACACTATGACTTCATACTACATACTGAAGTCAGTATAACGTTCGGAGTGTGTTTTCATTGCACCAGACCCAATTATACGGCAGTTTCGTACTTATCAGGACATACACACATACGTTAATATGGTAACGCCTTTTTCCGATCGGGGTAAGCAAAGATAACGGAACGCCACCTGCTTCTATCCTTACAGATCGCAAACCAAAACTCAACCGAAAGCCTCGCGCTTCCTCTACATTCATTATTCTTTTCATACTCGTTAGTAACAAAATAAGAAACTCCCAACCATCAAAACATAATAATCAAACAGTATAACAAAAATACTTACAATCTTGTTTCTACCATCCTCTGAAAACCAATTACATAGACAACAAAGGATATATTTTAATATATCCTTTGTTGTCTATGTAATTCACATTGACTTTTCTTTTTGGTCCCACGACATATCTTTCGAAGCTATCCAGTGCCTAGATCCACATTAAGCCGGATTTCTTAAATCTAAAATGTAGGAATACATCGCCTTATGCCATTTATTTGCAAGAAAATAAAATACTTATTTTCCTTATTCGTTTCTTTGAAGTTGAAAAGGCTTAAAATGTAAGACTTGGTAGTTTTTCGTTGAAGGCATATTTTTTATACATATTATTATATGTATAAAAATATTATTGTAATTCTTCTGTGGTATGTATTATTGTATTTTATTAATCTCTTAGAGGGCTGGGCTGATTTCGGTCAACCAAGTCAATAATTGGACTTAGTAGGTGGCGCTGCTTCCATAATACATGGAAGGTTAGGTATATGAATATGTTATGCATGCTCACATATTATGACTGTATTTTAAATAATTATGTTGGCCACAAGAATGAGAACAGTCTCACTATACAGTTTATAAACAAGGCCTATATGCACAATGTTCTCATACGAGTATAAATTTGGATTTCAATTGAAATCAAATTGCTTCAAAGCTGTTTGCACCATTCTATAAACTTTTTTTAGAATGCTTGCTATTACAACATTGTTTGCACAACAAATAATAATATAAGTAAGTGTACGTCGTAGGCGTAGTGAAAAGTAAGCGAGAAACGAAAAAGCAGTTGTTAAAATTAATACCATATAACCGATAGAGCTTATTCAACAAAAAACAACGATCAAAGGAAAGAAAATCTAAAACACGCCCTTAAACAAAGCAATCTAATGTCTTCACAAAAGAAACGTTTATAATGTATCGATACCCACGTGTTTCTACAATTCAACGTTCCCAATTTATTATTTTCATTCACATGTAATCTCATTTCTGAAAGGCAGACTTGCAATTTTTCAGCTGAAAAGGAGCCTTTATCGTCGTTCGGCCGTGAACGGAGGGAAAAGGGGATATGAAGAGAGGGGGAAGGGAAAGCAATCCGTGTGAGGATTTCCTCAGACGATATGCGCTGTGCATTACGCAGTAAGTGTTGATAAGATAGGAAGTATTTGGAGAAATTCAGTTTTTCGGTGCGACGGTTTTGTATAGAATAGAATTACCTACATACATACATACATACATAACGTCACGCCTTTTATCCCCGAAGGGGTAGGCAGAGGCGTATTTCTACACCCACTTTTCGCCAGATATACTTTAGTCCCACGTAATAAGGGTCGAGCCTATTGCCGTACCGGGCACATTTCCAGACTTCGTGCTGTTACTGAGAATTTCGTGACAGAAAAACCCAATAACAATGCCCGACCCAGGAATCGAACCCGGGACCTCCCGAACCCACACGCACATTTATGCCGCGAGACCAACGAGGCAGTCGTATAGGGTTTGATGTAGAGTTTTCCGTCTCTACGCAAAGATGGTATTTGCATCGTCTCTAGAATAGAATTATGACGCTTTATATGCAAAGAAGTTTAAGCTTAGTTTACGCAATGCAATGCTGTTTGTTTCTTTGTTAATCCCATTGCTGCAACTATAAACCCGTAGCTCGAATGTTCGTGATGATGTATGTTTGATTTTTAGGCGTGATATAGTTGGTTATAAATGGTCCAATTTTTCACGCAATGATTTGTCCTCAGTGCTAATCCAAAACTAGAACCACTGGTACTAAACCAGTGATTTTGGTTGGACCTGGTCAAGCCCGCTAACTAGTAGACTTGCAGATGAGTCAGCCTTTAAAATCTTATATTACACTAGAGGATGCCTTAGTTTTTCATGCCTAGATCCCTTGGGAACTCCAGGAAATCCTATACTGCCCAAAGGGAATACATGCAAATTTCAGCTTCTTGCGCCCAGTAGTTTTTGCTATGGGTTGTCTGTCAGTCAGTCAGTAACGAAAAACTATTATTTATATTGATGATGATAAATATTTACTTTTAAAGGTATACTCAGTATTGTGTTACTACTGTAGAATACTACGAACGACTGCCTCCGTGGTCCATTGGATAGCGTATGCGACTGCTGGTCGGAGGTCCCGGGTTTGATTCCCGGGCCGGGCAAAAGTGTTACTGGGTTTTTCCGAATTCTCAGTAGCAGCACGGAGTCTGGTGACGTGCCCGTAATGGCAATAGGCTCGCCCCCTATTACGTGGGACCTAAAGATTCATGGCGAAATGTGGGTGTTATATTTACACCTCTTCGAGGATACAGGCGTGAGTCTATAAATAAATAAAAAATACTACGAACTAATATGAAATAGTATTATTGGACGTCTCCACACAATTTTCTTGTAAAGTACGTACTTGCTTAAAAGTTTGTGTTTACCGCGCATTAAAGAGGACTGTGAGACTTTACCTAACTACTCAAATTATACTGTAATACACCCAAACCTTAAGGGAAATACCGGGCAATATTTAGTAATGGCAGGCAATTTTATCCTTAATCTTGACACAATTGTAACAAGCGGAATAGGTTTGTAGAATTCTTAATACTTTCAACCTTTAACAATTTGTACAAACAGCTACAAGTCAAGCTGTATAGTTGCAATGTGATTTTATCCTTATTTCCTACGCCGTTAGAACGGTACGAAGGTCAAAGTGTCTAACTTGACGAGGAGCCATGTGTATACCTAGAAATATGCAAACAAACAATAAGTAAAAGGGTATTGATAAACTTATGATCCAGATTGCCTTCTTATCGCCGCAAATGGAAGGCATACCGAAATTCCATGGGTTAGACCAGTGTCTGTAGTAGAGGGCCCTCCTGACTTTACGTGCTTTTCGAGATACGGAAATGACTTTTTGTCCGGTCACCCATTTTATAAATGACGGTAATCATCATCATCAGCCTTTAACAGTTCACTGCTGGACTAGGCCTCTCCTTTGAAAGGAGGAATTGGCCTACTATACCACGCTGGCCAAACGGGTTGGTTTAGGGTTTGTATCAAGTTTTCCTTCTCTTACAGTGCTGCTCTCTGCATAATATTATGCTCCCTCTGTCGCCTCTTACGACACCCATGGGATGATATGGGGTGGTGACATTATATTCTTAATCGTATTCTTAATCCGTCGCCTAAATATATGTCTATATAAAATGACGGTAATAAAATCGCTTAATCTCACAAAATAAATAATTCGTTTATCATCCATTGCGGCATGATATATGCAAACGTCGTGTATGTAAAAATACAAGCACACATTTCGATTAATTCAATCCTCACAACAATCGTTTGTACCAAAGCGAGGTCACTGCAGAAACCTTTGAAAGCCCTTAATTTAATCCTATAGCCGATAAAGCGGTTACATTAAAAGTGGTATTAGTTCGGGACGGTTTTATCCCTTTAGCAAGGACTTATTTTGTAACAGAGTTTTACGACTCTGTGTTTCAATGGATAGAGTATGCGTCTGTCGGGAGGTCTCTGGTTCGATGCCCGGGTCGAGCAAAAGTGTTACTGAGTTTTTCCGAGTTCTCAGTAGCACAGTCTGGCAATGTGCCCGGTAACAGCAAGAGGTTCATCCTCTATTACGTAGGACCTAAAACTCATAAGGCGAAATGTGGGTGTGGTGTTTCACGTCTGCCTACCCTTTTGAGGAAACAGGCTTGATGATATAAAAAAAGTTTTATGTATGCTCAGTAAAATACGTTGCGAGTTTTATTTCAAACTGTATTGAGTGAGAGCCAGTCAAATTCAAAAGGCATCCTTATGGCATCCCGTTCAGGGATTGATGGCCGTGCTATTAAGAATATGAGTGTGATGACGTAAATCTGTCTGGGAATCTCATTTCTATTTGATAATTTTAATGAGCCTCTAATTAACAAAATGTTTTCTTGTTATGGATAAAATCTGTGGGTTATCTACAATTGGTTGTGCTAAGTTTGAGTGTTCTGTATTTAATTTGATTATTTAAAAATATTTTTTATTTATAAATCATCATGTCAGCCTAGAGACGTCTACTGCTGGACATAGGCCTCCCCAAAGGTTCTCCACACAGACTGATCTTGAGCCTTCATGTTAACTAGATCTTCGTTATTTACATTCATACATAGTCACGCCTGCTTCCCGAAGGGCTAGGCAGAGACTACGAAACGCTATTTGCAACGATCCTAACATAAATTTCATTACTTGTAAATACTTAATCAGTAATTATGATGTGGTCTTGGGATGGGAATTCTGGTGGGAATTTTGTCTTTCTTTGAACTAACGGAGAAAATATAAATATCAATTAATTATAATTGTAAAGATCTGTGAGCAGAAGTTTAGTGCTAAATCATCCTTTGAACTAATAATTATTGCGCGAGTATTTATAAAATAATGGCCAAGTTGAATGATAAACTGATGTTAAATCAAGAAGAATCTAAAGTTAGATCTATATAATAATATAATGGTTTAAGAAACTTTTCTCTAAATTCGTAGAAAGATGTAAATAAAAAATTTAATTGTGATCATTTTATACGCTGGACTGCTGGTGCACTAAGATCGGATTTACGGAAATATCTCACAGAACATGGCTATTGTGTAGTGGGATGGTGTAACCCATGCCATCATCTTTCTCATCTCAGGGCTATCCCGGTTGCATCCATATCACCTTTGACCCCTGGGTTCACCTTTCTAGTCTAACCCGATTTGACACAATATTAACTTTTCCGCAGAGTGACTGCTGTCTGACCTAGACGGAGGTCGCTTTTCCTATATAATTTATTAAAACCTAAAAGAATCCCTGATAGCAAAAAAATATTCGCCAAGTGATGATTAGTTCCAGTCACCTGCGCGCGCGCTCCGCGGACGGTTGTGTTAAACACTACCGCGCTGTACTAACCTACCTACTAAGATATATTAGATAGAAGTATAATAATGGTTCAGTGTAAGAAGTGCAAATTATTCTTATCCATCACCAAAGATGATGTTGTGAAGTGCAAAGGTGCGTGTGAAGCACATTATCACAAAAAATGTGTGCAAAACTACAAGCAATTCTTGCAAACATCAATATGTGATGAATGCCAGAAATTGAAGAATAGCCCTACACCATCACCGCAATTAACATTAAATCCAACAGAAGCATCAGGTGAAAAGGTTTTGATGGAAGTCAATAAAAAATTAGAAGTATTGTATAGCGTAGAGAAAAAGCTAAGTGATCTGACTAACAGTGTCGAGTTCTATGCGGAGATGTACCAATCTCTTGTAGAATACAAGGAAGAGTCTCAAAAGAGGATCAAAGCGTTAGAGCAGAGAAACATTTACTTAGACAAATGTAACAAGGCGCTGGAAGAAAGAGTACAAGAGTTAGAGCTTAAGGATAAAGAAAAGGAAATTGAAATACACGGGTTGGAGGTACACGATAATGAAAATATTAAATCTGTTGTTCAAGGCATAGCACAAATACTGAACGTGGACCCAGATGATATCGAGGACGCAGTGAGGGTAGGACAACAAAAACCTGACGATATCAGGCCTAAAGTTGTAATTGCCACCTTGAAATGCAAAAGCGCACGAAAAACTTGGATGCTTGCGAAGAAAAATAAGAAGATAACTAACAGTAAAGTGTACCGCAATGGCAACAACGACCAAATATTTATAAACGAAGCCCTACCAAAGTTCAAACGCCAACTCTTATGGACAGTGAGAAATAAATTGAAACCAAAAGGCTATCAATATATCTGGGTTCAAAATGGCAATATTTTAGTTAAAAAAAATAGCGAGGAGAAACGAATTTATAATATAAAATCGGAGAATGATTTGAACGGATTCCACGAATTACAAAATTCCGAGTAATGCAGGTGCAGCTGGCACGATCAGTACACACTAGGTGAATTTTTGTTATAAAATTCGATTGCATACAAGACGATTTTTTCAAGGAAGTCACATACAAAAGATACCACGACGTGAAAACATTACGTAAAGATTTACTAGAAATGAATAGATATACACACATAATGCACCTTAATATACGATCACTAAGGAAACATTTTAATGAAATACTCATACTATTAGAAGAAAGTTACTACATAGTAGACATTCTGATATTAAGTGAAATAAATATTAAAAAGGATGAAATTGACTTCTACCAAATACAAGGTTACAAAACACATATATTAACCAGAGAAACAACTAGAGGAGGGGGTATATTAATATATGCAAAGGATAAGCTCACCTTCGAGGCTCAAAGAATGAACACTGGATCTTTTGAAACCCTTCATGGACAGCTAACAACTGGGCAGAAGAGTAAAACGCATATAATTGCTTTGTACAGACCGCCGCAGAAAAACAAAGTTATATTCATACACGAATTGGAGACAATCATAAAAAGTATCCCCGGAACAGAAAACATTATTGTGATCGGCGATACGAATATAAACACATTAAACGGCGTGACAAATCCAACGACAACACACTACAAAAACACCCTGTGTGAATATGGCCTGCAGTCTGTTATACCGAGTACTGAATCAACGCGCGAAGCGATAGCGGACGGAAGGAGCGAGACGTCGTGCTTGGATCACGTGTGGGTGCGAGCGGGACGCAGCGAGTGCGGAGCGACGTCATTCGTCCTTGAAACGCAGGTGTCCGATCACTATGCAGTTGGTGTGTCCTTGGAATTGAGTAATAATAATGAACATTATTTGGATAGTTTAATGTCGAATAACAAAAGCGGTGTGCGTAAAGTTATTAGTGATAAAATACTAAGACAAAAGTTTATGGAATACGACTGGACTCAACTGTATGTATTGTCATGTCCTATTATATTATTTAATTCATTATGTGAAATTTTCGAACGGATTTATCAGGAGAGTACTATAACTGTACGTAAGCAGCAGGGTAAAAGAAAAAGGGAGCCATGGATAGATCAAAATTTATATATAATGTTATTGCGCAGAAATCACTTGTTTAGAGTATGGAAAGCAGAACCAAAAAATATGAACAAACGTTTAGAATACACTAAATTTAGGAATAAGGTAAATAAAATGATAAATGAGGCTAAAAATAAATATAGACAATCAGAAATAATTAAATGTAAGGGGGATTTTAGAAAGATATGGGAAAATATCAATTTGTGGCTGGGCCGACAAAAAACTAGTTTAGACAGTGTTATTATGAACCACTTAGGTAAAACAGAAAATATTAAGAATATATGTACCAATTTTACTCAAACTTTTACTCAGGAAATACAAAACATTAAGCATATATGTAGTATAAAGTTTTTAGACCGGGAGAAATACGTGCGCCCATGTGACGTGAGCTTTAGATTTTGTCCAGTAAATCCGTCCGATGTAGAAACAGTAATTAATATGTTATCTAGCAGAAAATCACCTGGCTTGGATGGCATACGAGTAGATGATATTAAATACTTGCGAAAACAAATTAGTCCTTTATTGGCTAACTTTATCAACATGTGCCTAAAGAACAGCGTATACCCAGACCAGCTAAAAAGCGCCATAATACGCCCGATTTATAAGTCTGGCAACCATCTGGAGTATGTTAACTATAGGCCAATAGCCATATTATCAGTGATAGACAAAATTGTCGAAAAAATTGTTGTTGGACAAATTAGCAAATTCCTTGAGACAAATAGTATACTCACTGACACCCAATACGGTTTTAGAAGGGGCAAGAGCACTATCACTGCTTTGACGAACTTTGCAGACTACGTTAATGAAAGCTTGGACTCGGGGAAACAGCTGATAGCACTTTTTATTGATTATAAAAAAGCGTTCGACACTCTGGACCATAGTATACTATTGCAGGCCATGGATGAATGTGGCATACGCGGCCCCACCAATAACTGGTTTAGAAACTATCTGGTAAATAGAAAGATACGTACTCTTGTAGGTGGAGTGACCGGGGAAGACGCCGTAGTGAGCTTAGGCGTGCCGACCGGCTCCATATTTGGGCCGGTAGGGTATATTATGCATGTGAACAGTGTATCAAACGTAGTAGCTAACTGCAGCGTGTTCATGTACGCAGACGATATGTGTGTCCTTTATGCCTCTAAAGATATATCACAGGTACAAACAAATATACAGTCAGATTTTGAAAATATAACGAAATGGGCGCATGACAATGGTATCATACTCAATTTTAACAAAACGAAATGCATGCATCTACATTCTCCATACAACAAGAGCGCAAAAAACACAAATACTAATAATCTTACCATAATAGGACACACATACGAATGCCTACACGATAACAAATTGAATTGTATTTGTTCTGCTTTGCAATATGTTGAAAACTTTAAATATTTAGGATTAAGGATAGATAAGAACTTCAATTGGTCTATGCATGTATCTGACGTGTGCGCTAGATTGAGATCTGTATTGGGCAAGTTCTACCAGCTTGAGAGAGTGTTAAACACAGATACACTAAGAATTGTATACTATGCCCTTGCAGACTCACTGATTAGCTATGGGCTGATTGTATACGGACGAACCTTTATTACGTACTTAAAAGACATCAAAAGCATCCAAATAAGACTGATGAAATATTTAGTAAGTAAGCAAGACAAAAATATGTGCAATAAAGATTACGAAAAATTGTTTCCTTTATGTAAAATACTGCCCATAGAAAAAAAGGTTCAATACTTGATAGGCTTAGCATATTACTTTAATGAAGAGTACAAACATGTTGTCGAAAACAAATATAACACTAAAAGAGCCAGGGAACATAAACTTAAGAAGCCAAAAGTAACAAATTATTATGGCCAACGAACAGACAAGTATATTGTACCCTCTATTTTTAATAGTTTAGATTTATTAAGAGAAGTTCCTCAAATTAGTTTTAGTAACCTAAAGAAAAAATTGAAAGACGTCCTTTTGCAGTTTTAAGTTTTTAAAGTGGATAAGTATATACATAAGTTTATAAAGATTTTGTTAAATGTTTTACATATTTTATAATTTTAGTTTAATTTAAGTTTTTTGTTATTTACATATATATACTTGGCTTAAACATAATTTATAACCCTAACTATTAGTTTTGTAAGGTAGGTTTAGTAAAATGTTTAAGAGCGCATCTCGCCGTTAAACAATTGCGTTTGGCGAGTTTTAATTTGTAATTAGTTTTAAGATTTTTTTCAAATATTAAATAAATCTTAAAAAAAAAAAAAAAAAATCTGCATTAAGTAGGTCTACTTTTCTGATCCTATAAGTTTTATATTAGTCAGGCCGAGATTAAAATCAGTTACCTACCTAAGTCAAATAAGAAAATATTAAAGAATGTTGAAATCGTATAATTAATAGAATTGTTATTAATTGCTAAAATCAGATTACCTTTTGCGGATTTTTGCTTTCAAATAATCATGATTAATTGTGTTAGCTCAGATTTCAGTTTTTTGTTATTTTCTTTGTGTGTTAGCGGCGATAGCCCAGTGGTGTGCGTAACGGATTGCCAAGAAAATGGTCTCGCGTTCGATCCCTTCGAAGTTATGTGTGCATTAAAAATATAATATATATTATGTTTTAATGCTTGAAATGCCATGGCGAAACTATAAGGATTCAAAAAGGAAATCGTGTGATCCAATTACTAATTCTTTTCTTAAATGTATTTCTGTCTAAAAAATACACAAATCATCGAGATCGAGGTTCTATTTAAAATTATATTAAAGTAATTGTTCAAATGCTAAAAAAGCCTTTTACACTACTTACCTTTACCTTACCTACATTCATTAATCTTTAACCGGCGTCGATACATTGATAAAATCTCTTATACATATATTTGGTACTTGTAATTATATTTTACAAGCTGACCTTTCTACATTAGCAATAAATCAAATTGTTCGCTTGAAATGAATTCAATTTTATTTTGAAATTGTAAATAAATATTGAAAAATGTTCTAGCTCTGAAATCGTTGGACTATGCATTATATAATAAACGTGGGTACAACGACAACAAATTCGAGGTAACTATATCGAATGCAAACGGTGAAAACAATATTTTAGGACCAATATAAAAATTATTATTAAAAGTATACATAGTGATATTGTATTAGATTGTATTGAAATAATACCAAAAAGTGTCTTTTAATCCTTTCTAAAATTTTAACTGCAAATTAAAGGTATTTTTCTATTCAGTGCCAGTTTGCCGTGTGGTTGACGGCATAGAATACAAGTGTCACCACCCCCTATCTTCCCGTGGGTGTCGTAAGAGGCGACTAAGGGATAACACGATGCAAATACCATCTTTGCGTAGAGATGGAAAACTCGACATCAAACCCTATACGACTGCCTCGTTGGTCTCGCGGCATAAATGTGCGCGTGGAATCGGGAGGTCCTGGGTTCAATTCCTGGGTCGGGCAGTGTTATTGGGTTTTTCTGTCACGAAATTCTCAGTAGCAGCACGGAGTCTGGAAATGTGCCCGGTACGGCAATAGGCTCGCCCCTTATTACGTGGGACTAAAGTATATCTGGCGAAAAGTGGGTGTAGAAATACACTTCTGCCTACCCCTTCGGGGATAAAAGGCGTGACGATATGTATGTGTACCTATGTGTATGTATGTATCTGCCAGTATGGTGCCATTGCTGAGAAGTATTAGCCAGAAACTTTTAACTCAAAATGCTGTTTTTTGACTTATCAGCTTCCTATATTTTTAACCATCATACATCATCATCATCAGCCTTTAATAGTCCACTGCTGGACTAGGCCTCTCCTTTAAAAGGAGGAATTGGGATACTATATCACGCTGGCCAAACGGGTTGGTATAGGGTTTGTATCAAGTTTTCCTTCTCTTACAGTGCTGTTCTATGCATAATATGCTCCCTCTTTTTCGGCTCTTACGACTACCATGGGATGATATGGGGTGATGACAATCTGTATTCTTAATCCGTCACCACACGTAATATTTTGTGCGCTGATTAATAGCAGCTCAATCCCAAGCATTTTAATTTTCTATATAACTTAGAATCTATTTTACAAGATTTCGCGCGCCTCTCCGCCCGTTTGGTTGGTTTTGAGTTTTGGCGACATAATTTTATAATATGTATAGATAGATGGTTTGATGAAAGTAGCAGCGATTTTAAACATATTTATCGACAATTATCTTATAGTTTCAAGGAGTTGGTGAGCAAGGTGGACCGACGATTTTTTATTAATTAAGCTAAGATCGCGGTGCGTGGTTGGATGCTGGCGGCTCAAGATCGGTCTGTGTGAAGAAACTTGGGGGAGGCCTATGTCCAGCAGTGGACGAGGCGTTGATGATGATCAAGCAACTTGTTATACTCATAAAAGCGTGTACTAATATAGCTAAATCTATCAATATATTTTAGTGTTTGTATAGATGTACTACATTGTGATTTTCTGTATTATTCTTTGCCATAGTGAATGTTATTTGAACTTTGGCAGTATCATGATATGTTATCCTTTTCCATTTTAACATCTGTGAAAATATACCCATTTGTTTCTCGGAACATTAGTATCTAGGAGGAAAAATATAAGGAAATTATAATTTTTTCTCCGATGGAATAACGACATCAATTTAAAACTGAGAAGAAAGATTGCCATTAAGAAAATATCCAATTATTGGCAAAGTGAGTGATTTTTATTCATGATTGGATTTGTCAAATCTGTTAATGCTTGTTTATAAATTTCAATACAGATAATTGGGTTCGAAAGAAACATTCACAAAGTTATAATTTAAATATTTGATATGTTTGAGTTTAATATCAATATTTGCAAGCATCCCTACAATACACAGGCTGCCATAAATACGGTATAACTGTTCCTTTTAAAAGCAAACTGGATGGATCTAAACTATTTCTTCAGAAATGGTAAGGTCAACGAGGTCCAAACATTTAATAAATTCAGTCTCTCAGAATATATTCATAGTACATTACTAAACGTGTTTTCTAAGGTTTCGTAGGTGAATGTCAAAAAACCTAACCCTTCGTCAAATCTATATTCGTCATGTTAGTTCGTCTGTTTGTCAATTACACTTTTTTGTTAAATTACAATTAGGATAGAGAATATTATTAGTTTTTGGACCAATTCCGTTAAAAGTGTTCGTCGTTACAATTGATAAAATGTATCTGAGATACAGGTTTTAGAAATTTAGCGTTACTCTATGCATAATAACTTTTACTCAGATAACATTTAGATAAACTTCATCCAATATTAGCCTAACTTTCATTATTAGTCTATCAAAGTTATAAAACTATCCTGGCCAAAACATCAAGCAATTTAAAGTGAATAAATACCAAAGCATAATCCATTACTTTTCATTTCGATAACACTGCAATCGCTGGTTTATAACAAAGAAAACTCAACAGTTTGAGAATGTTGACGAAATATTTTATTATCATCATCATCATCAGTCCTTTATACTGTCCCACTTCTGGGCACGAGCCTCTTCCCATTATGGATAACACTCAGACATGCAGGTTTCCTCACGATATTTTCCTTCACCGTTTAGCAAGCGTAAACAATTTAATACGCACACAACTCCGAAAAGTCATCGGTGCGCGCCGTGGACTCGAACTCGGACCCTCTGCGTAGCAGTCTGTCGGTCTCTCCACTAGGCTATCGTTGCTTATTATAGTGATGATTTATTTTATTTTATGCTTCGGCGGCAAAACACCTGAAGTTGTCCTAAATTCATAATAGCTTGAACTATTTTTCAAAGGTCGTTATTCATTTCGATGTAAATCGTTTTAACAAATGTCAAAGAGATGATTATAATTTTTTTTAGTAAGAAGTTTATGCTACTAATTTGAGGCTACGTTTTGTCCATGTTTTTTGAGTAACATACATCGCTTGGTAGACATAAACCAATTAAATACTTTAGTTTATAGGTCCAGAGAATATTGCTATCCAATTTATCAATTATTTATTAAAAGAAGGCACCATGATGCCAATATACTAGCGACCCGCCCGGGCTTCGCACGGGTGCAATGCTTATTAGGCATGTATTATACATATAAACCTTCCTCTTGAATCACTCTATCTATTAAAAAACTGCTTCAAAATCCGTTGCGTAGTTTTAAAGATTTAAGCATACATAGGGACAGACAGACAGAAGATGGACTTTGTTTTATAATATGTAGTGATACAGATTGATCGCTGACTACTACCTCCTTCAAGAGCTTGAAATTCAAATATTTTCTTTAATTTTTATAGACGCTTCATTTTATTTCATGACTAAGTATAATATTTCGTACGACTGAGTACTCAAACGCCAAACAATGAACGCTGTTATCTTAAAAAAACTCTAACAAAAGTCTGACTCGAGAAAAAATAAATCGTCAATTTAAAGGGCCCTCAAATCTATGAGACGCTTGAAATCGCCCTTTACCGTAATAATAAGGAAGTTTTATATTTACATAATTTCGGCATTTCAGTGGTGCACGTAACAGACTGCCGAGACGATGGTCTCGGGTTCGATCCCCTGGTACCCTGGGCACACACCTCTGACTTTTCGAAGTTATGTGTGTATTAAATATGTTGATTATCGCTTGCTTAATGTGCTCGATAGATAGTAATAGGCTCGCCCTGTTACATTAGGACGGAAACATAGCTGGCGAATTGTGGGTGTGTAATACACAGGCCGTGGGTGTGTAATATACCTACCCCTTCGGGAATACAGGCGTGAAGTTATACAAAAAAGAGTAGGAGAATGAAAAAGCCTACAGAGTTTTGAACCTAACAAAGAGCGTAACGCAAATAATATAAAATTCTATCGCACGTTACATCAAGATAAACTACATGTTCTCATTCAAAACAAATGGGTCGGAACTACGGAAGTACGTACAATGTTTACCGCTGGCCGAGGGTGAGCGACCCTTAACTCCTTTGGCAAATGATTCGTGAACTAACAAGGATAAGGCTGCAGTTAAATAAAATCTAATTGGCATTGAGGCGTCAGTTTATTTAGATTGTGTGATAGCTAGGGAACGAAAAGCGAACAAGAGTGAAATTTTCAAATTCTGTTTTCCTTAGGTCAAAAAACGATACTTCGAAACATACTTTATATGGTTTCTTTTTTTTATAAGTTCATTTCACAGAAAAGACACTTTTTGATACAATAACGCATGCCTTATTGTATAAAAAGTGTATTTTCTGTGAAATGAACTTACTATCATATAAATTTTTTATAATATATTTCTTTCATCAATCGTAAATCATTTATCAAATGGTCTAAATATATTATAATCAAAATGGTTAATGAGAATTTGCGCTTCATAAGAGTATTAAAACCAAAATTCGATTCATCACCATCAGCCTTTAATAGACCACTGCTGGACTAGGCCTCTCCTTTGAAAGGAGGAATTGGCCTACTATACCACGCTGGCCATGCGGGTCGGTATAGGGTTTGTATCAAGTTTTCCTTCTCTTACAGTGCTGTTCTCTGCATAATATGCTCCCTCTGTCGGCTCTTACGACACCCATGGGATGATATGGGGTGGTGACATTGCGTATTCTTAATCCGTCACCACACGGACAATTCGGGTCAATTTCCAAATTTAGCCAAAGTTTCTGAGTATTTTAAATTAGTATTCTACTATATTCAGTGCGCGGCTCCGCCCGCGTAGGTATCGCGACAAGGAGTAGGTGATACCGAAGTACAGTCAAACAATCCGGCGGTGGACCAGTTTGAAAAAAAATCCCTTGGCTCGCTCATAGAGTCGAGGCACATTAGAAACTGGTTTATACTAGTGTCAATGTGTGTGTAAAGTAGCACTGGAAGCGACGATGTCTTGCTGAGCAATTTTCGCCCTAATTGTGGTCTAGCGGGAAGTTGTTTGATTGTACGTCTATGTACGATACGTGACCATTAACCCTATAGATGTGTCAATCTGATGTATCAGCTATAATAGCGCAAGGCTAATCAAATTACTTTTAGAAGTTTTAGTGATGTAAATGGACAAACATCCAAAAAAACACACGTGACGGTTTTTCTCTTAGATTAAGTGAAAAATTCGATTTGAACTTATCTGTGCTCATTGTGATCAATCAAACACAACCATATTGTATTGAAACTACAGTTTGCGAATTTTATCGCGAAGTATTATTTTTACTAACATTACATAAAATGTAAAGCGTCAATGTTTAAAATTCGTGTAAAACAAAATAATGCTACTATTAAACATTTAATTACATGTATGTTTAGTTATGCCAAACTTTAGGGAACACCGGTGAACCAAAATTCGGGCAACAATATTAAGCAGCTTAATGATGCTGTTAAAACTTAGTTAATCGCTAAATAGTCCACTATATGATACGCATATCTCTTAATCTCATAACCGGGAACTTTGAAGTTCGGCCCACCAATCTGCTGAACGACATCACATAGAATTATTTTTTTAAATATAACATACCTACCTAGTATTTTCTTGGTTTTATATGTATGTGTCGGAGAATGGAAAACGGAATGTCAAATCTTAATAGATTTGGGTGTATTCGTATACGATGGTTGGCAACACTGAGGTTGGCAGTTGACAGCTGTCAATGTCATTTGAAGTTTTTATAAGCGAACATATAGCTGTCAACACTTTGGTGACAGACACAGCGGAGGAAACAAGTGTGGCCCACCTACGTCCGACTTCGCCGCGTTTTCAAAAGTTATCCATCCGAGCAACGTATGCATATTAAGATCGTGAATATACTGTATTTTGTGTCCTCGAATAAACAGTGTGTTGTACTCAGTGCGTATTCATTGCAAAGAGACCCAACTGTGCACACATAGAATTGTGAAGCGTTGATAGCGGCCAAAAATGGAGATACCCATCATTATATTATGAATGTTACAAATTGAAATCGAACTACGGTTTACGGATTCTATCGCGGTATATTGGGTTTACTGACAATACATTTTATCGAATGATCTAGAAACTAAATTATGTAATGAGCCGATGTTTCGGCTACTTTGTAGTACCTACCCCGTGACATACGTAGGATTGATTCCTAGTGTGGGAGTTGACGAGGAGTTTTTTTAGAGGTTGGGAGTTAAAAAAAATAAGAAATCAAAAAATACACACAACATATTTGACATAGGCTCCATAAAAAACATGTTAAATATGTAGATCTAGTAGCCAAATCTACAACATAACATAACTTCACGCGTTTTATCCCCGAAGGGGTAGGCAGTGGTGTATTACACACCCACTTTTCGCCAGTTATGTTTCGGTCCCAACGTTATAGGGGGCGAGCCTATTGTCACCTACCAGGCACATTATTAAGCAAGCGATAATTAACGTTTTTAATACACCCATATCTTGGAAAAGTCAGAGGTGTGTGCCCGGGGTACCTGGGGATCGAACCCGAGACCTTCGTCTCGGCAGACCGTTACGTACACCACTGATCACAAATCTACGGATAGATCAAATATCGGGACAGGCCGTTAGAGATAATAATTAGGTATCACATCACAGTGTATGTCCCGTGGAAACAATTGCAGTGGTTTATTACTGGCGATATCAAAACTATCATTGAATAATCCGTTCAATTAAAGTGCACCCAGATAAACACCAAACTCTATTGTTGGCAAATTATAACAATAGGAGCTTAGAACAAATTAATTTGACTGCACTTACTGTGTAGTGGTTTATACGCCACGCCACTAAAGACTGCTCCGGAGGTTGTTGGTTCGATTCCACACGATACTTCATGGATATTCTTTTTTTTTCATAGTCATAGGCGGCAAACGAGCAGAGGGATCGCCTGATGGTAAGCAATTACCGCCGCCCATGGACACAAGCAACACCATAGGAGTCACAAGTTCGTTGGCGCCCCTTGGGTTGGGAAAAAAGATAGGATGAGGGAGAAGGAATATAGGATATGGTCTCCGGCACTCTCACTCACCAAACGAAACGCAACAGTTTAGTTACTTTACGTCGATTTATTTTGAGAGGGTAGTACTTCCCCGGTCGAGCCGGCCCATGCATGCTAAGATCAGCAAGGCTCTACTTCCTATTAATGAAAACGAATTATTGATGATTGGATTCTAGTTGTACATTGTATCCACTAGTATAGGTATACTTGTAGGTGCAGTGATGGATTAAGAATACAAATTGTCTCTACCCCATTAATTCATGCCGTGGTTGCCATAAGAGACGACTAAGGAAAATACACATGACAATGCTACCTTGCGGAAGAGACGAAAAACTCTAAATCAAACTCTATGGATGACGAAAGACTGACCAAGCAGATATATAAGGCAAGTCTGAAAGGGACAGGACGGAGGAGAAGACCTAGGCGGACGTTCTCTGACCAGATTGGAGACGTCGTAAAAACAGGACAGGTTAGAAGTACCCTGAACAGAAGAGCATCTATGAGGAATCTGATAGGAGTGAATGAAGCAAGGGAGATATGTCAGGCTTTGCAAATGGCGTTCCGTAGTATCTGCCTACCCCTCCGGGAAACAGGCGTGAGTGTTTGTATGTATATATGCTAATCCTGGGTAGCGTGGTATAGGAGGCCAAATTCTGTTATTGCCTAGTTATGAAAAAGAGAGTTTATTGTTACAGTCGGCAACATAGTCAGTGTGTAATTGTACATATAGCTTTGTAAAGTCTGTAGTTTCGAAAGTCCACTGCCACACAGGAATAAATAATCTCCCCAACATTCAATTAAGTTATACTTATAAGAGATGGGTGTCTTAAGAGCCGACAGAGGGAGCATATTATGCAGAGAACAATACTGTAAGAAAAGGAAAACTTGATACAAACCCTTTACCAACCCGTTAGGCCAGCGTGGTATAGTATTCCTCCTTTCAAAGGAGAGGCCAAGTCCAGCAGTGGACTGTTAAAGGCTGATGATGATACTTATAAGAGAGCCATGACTGCGAAGTGAATGGGCATCAATAGATAAGTAGTTAATTCTGTAAATTCACAAACTAACTTAGTCTTCTTTACAAACAGAACGAATAATTGGGTCCCTGAATCCACAGCTGAATTAAAAATCATAACTCCACTTATCCAAACTTAGACCATTAAAGCGTCAATTGGAAAAAGTTCAAATAGATTTTCACGTTGGCTTCTCTACGATATAGGGTTGCCATTACTAGGAAATCGAAAAGATTTGAGAAGTTATTTCTTTCGATATTTTCAATATCGCCTTTACGTACTCGTTTAAACTAAAATTTGTCTTAAATCGTTTTTTTTTAAGATTTAATAATTCATTTGTGTTTATAAAATTCTTCCGTTAGTGATTGACTGACAGACAATCTACAGCCGAAACTGTTGAGCACAAGAAGCTGAAATTTGGCATGTATATTTTTGGGGACCGCAGTGTGCACTAAGAAGGCATTTCCCGAAATTCTCACTGGATCGTGAAGAAACGGTTAAATTTAGAAAATGTGCCCGCATCTTCTAGTAATATATAAACTTACTCCTATAAAAAATGGATAAAATTGCGTAGAAACTACTATCCGAACTTGCATCGCCACAGCTACTCCTTTTTAAATAAAAACATTTAAGATGTCTATTAAAAAGTTATTGCGTTCACAGTATGCACTAGTATGCAGCTATTTGGCTGCCAATGGGTTTGATACTGCGCAAAAACTTAAAAAAACGTATATTACTGTTGATGAAATCTAAACGACTTACTTCTTATAAGCTCATCAAAGTTCCCGGGTAAAATCTCTAACTAACTAACTTCACGCCTTTTATTCCCGAAGGGGTAGGCAGAGGTGTATTACACACCCACACTTCGCCAGTTATGTTTCGGTCCCAATGTAATAGGGGGCGAGCCTATTGCCATCTACCCGGCACATGATTAAGCCTGCGATAATATTAATTTATATTGCACACATAACTTCGAAGAGTCAGAGGTGCGTGCCTGGGTGTAAAATCTCTACTTACCTGAAAACCGGATATTTTAAGAAGTTATTCATATTATAGACAAAAGCCAACGGATTTCACTTGCACTACAAACCTTTCTACTAAAAACATCAATAAATATCACCATATTTACTGACAACCCCTACAAACCCTGGCAACCCTGCGCGTGCTCTTTATCAAGTCGACACCGAGAAGCTTGTCTCTGGGACAGTTATCGATTCGAGTAGATATCGGACATCGATTACGTTTTGTACGAGTGTTCGATTAAGCTCGATGTTCGGGTCAGGGTTGTGGCGAGTCTCTGGAATGCTTACCTTGTGGTTGATTATTAATTGGAATTGTTTGAACAGCTTACCGTTATCATAGTTAGCTGGTTTATGTGGAGATGTGTTTATACGACATTGTTTAACTTACCTAACTCGTGTTACCTAAGATATTTAAGACATAAATACTTATGTTTTCTGCGACGTTTCGACCACCTTACATTGGCCATGGTTGCGGATGAACTGATGTACTTTTCGTTTTGATGAAACTATTTGATGCGGTAAAGAGTTCAAATAAAATTTCAGTTTGTCAATTTTCGGCAATTCATATTTTACTCGATTTTTATCGAATAATACATTCAAACTTAATATTTTGCCCATATAAAAATAAAAACTTGAGTCCTAAACCGTTTACTAATATACTATTCGCGTATTTAATTGATAGAGACTGCCTCCGTGGTCCAGTGGATAGCTTATGCGACTGCTAATCGGAGGTTCCGGGTTCGATTCCCGGGTCGGGCAAAAGTATAAGTGGGTTTTTTCGAATTCCCAGTAGCAGCACGGAGTCTGGTGATGTGCCCGGTAACGACAATAGGCTCGCGGGACCTAAAAATTCATGGCGAAATGTGGGTGTAATATTACACCTATGCCTACCCCTTCGGGGATAAAGGCGTGAAGTTAAAGTGAAGGTAAAGGGGTAGACCTTTGGGGATTACAGGCGTGAGTCTATAAGAAAAAATGATAGAGGACTCTAAAATCGATTACTTTTTGAGAGGTCATATTGAAGAGACTGACTAATTTGACATCAGAAGACCGTATGATGAACCATCATATTCAGCCTGACCAAGCAGTATCTCTTCAACAAAAACATGTTAATGCAGTTTGCAGGTATGTATAATCACCTCTGCCTACCTTTTCGCGGATACAGGCGTGAGTCTATAAATAATTAATAAATTCTTGAAACAAACTCAATATCAAAGCGATTAGTAGGTAATTTTCGCTATTGAATTTAGCTTTCTTTCTTTCTAGTTACGACGAGACTATCATTCTGAGTTAGACTATTCATTCCAACTAAGAAAACATCTTGAAAGCAATAAAAGAAATCTGAAAAAAACTCATTGACACATTTTATCTTGTACTTGAATTATTATTCACCAAAAAGCTGAAGCGACTCTCAAATTCAACGGATATCTCATCTTCAACAACTAAAAACCTTCACTTTATAATTTAATATCAGTTCAATAGGATAAAGCCGCACAACGCCTAGTTTAATCCAAAGGGGACTTCAAAGGTATGAACAACTTTTTTTCGGGAACTTTTGCGAAATCGCGAAAGAAATATCAGCAGCACCTGTTCTATACATTTTGTCGGGGTCAAAGTTCAACTATATATGAAACAGCTGAAATTTTTTTCGCTATTTCGCAAAAGTGCCAGAACAAAAGTTGTTCATAATGATGAATATAACCACCCCCTAAAAGGTTAACGGTGTTTTACAAATAACTCTGTATAAAATGAAGAGTGAATGGCAAGGAAAGCATTTGGTAGGAACTCTCACTCACCAAACGAAACGGAATACTGTAACTTTACTTTGATCTTCTGAGAGATGGTACTACTATAGTCGAACCGACCTATTCAAGTTGTAACCATTTGGCTATATCACGGTAATAATATCTAACAGTATTCTAACTCCATACAAACGCACGAAACTCGAGTTATACCTACGCGCCTCAAGCAAAGTACACCCTATAGTACCCAACAGCCGCGTTCGTGCCGCAGTCATGAACGGACGGTGACGGTTTTTGTAGCAGTGTTCTTTATTTCAATAATAATTGTGGCGACGAGTTGTAGACTATATTGTGCTGTTTGAATTCTTCGTTAAGTCACCTAAAGATAAGATTTTTCAATAAGTCGAAATTTGATTCGCTTAATAGATTATTATTATTATACAAGGTTATATAGCGAGTCTTACTCGCGATAAATCATATATTTAAGGCATAAATGCCTCGGTTTTTGCCAACGTTTCGGCTGACTTGCTTCAGCCGTGGTCGCGGCGGGTCTGGTGAGCTCAGCGCCGTCCTTGTGTTGTGCGGGTTTTGACACCTACCCTCACTTGATTTTTATTTTTGTTTTTAACCGCACTATCGGTACCTCGACACACTACACTAATGACGTCTACACATTGTTGAGCTGTCTCATTGCGGCTTTGTGTTTACACTTATTAATGACTGGATTCCAAGTTGTTGATAATCTAAATCCATCGTCCCGGTTGAAATTCTCGACACTTGGCATCCGTTGTAACGTCCCTAGTGAACAGGGCGTATGACCTCTGTGACCCTGAACACTTAAGCAGTGAGCTCTCACATGTTCAGGAGGTACTTAGACGTAACGGATACAAGAATGAGATACACCGTCTGAATAGGAGGGACCGTAAACCTGAGGTGAGCAGGGTGCTGGCTTACATGCCTTACCTAAAAGGAGTAACGGACAAAGTTGGAATAGTACTCAAGTTGGAACGGCTGAAGTAAGTCAGCCGAAACGTTGGCAAAAACCGAGGTATTTATGCTTTAAATATATGATTTATCGCGAGTAAGACCCGCTATATAACCTTGTATAATGTATACTAATCGCGAAAGTTGAAAATCATATATTATTATTTTGATAATTTTAAAAACATATTGGTATGATTGTAGTAATCTTAATATATAAAATCCTTGCGTTACTGACTGACTGACAGACACGCTACAGCCGAAACTATTGGGCGCAGGAAGCTGAAATTTGGCATGTATGTTCCTTGGGGACCGTAGGGGTGCACTAAGAAAGGATTTCCCGAAATTCCCACGGGAGCGGCCAAAACGGGTAAATTTAAAAAAAAATGCAGGCGTAGCTGCTGGCGTCCTCTAGTATTGAATACTAGCAGAACCCTTTTACCTGCGTTATGGACAATGTATTATTTCACCGAAGTCTATGATTAGTAGTACCTTAAGAGTTATTTTCAAAATGAAAGCGGATATGAATCTGCTTATTGTAACTTAGTCTACTTAGTGTAACCAATTGGTGATGCCTGGGGTACTTACATACATACATGATTTTTATTTTTTTGAATAAAAAGAACATAATTAATATGAACAGTCACAAAACCAGAATTTTTCGAGTAGGTAGATGTAATTAAAAGAATTGGGGCGGGCGGCCCTATCGCTTGTTTGCGTCCGGCGCGTCTGTAGGCATATAACTCGGGGAGACGGCCGAGTTACAATGCTGTTAGATTACATTACCGTGGCTATATTGCTCCGAAATAGACGCCCATCGACTATTATCTTACATCTAGTGCACATTTCTGCGTTACTATTCAGAATTTCGCTTACCCCTCATCCTGAGGCCTCGCATCGTTCCAATCCTATCTAACATCGATAACTTCACCTTTGCTGCATCTAAACTACTTGCGACTACATCTTTGAGTTAGTATATCTGAGGATTCAGGACCCAACTATAAGCTGGCAAGGCAGAAACTTTGGATGTGTGTTTTACAAGTAATATAGGTACTTAATACTTGCCTACTAGCTTGTCTACCTCCAAGTGGTTTCGAAGTATAAAACCATATAGCTGAAAGTGTTATGCGAAGCGGATTAAGGGATTAAAAGAAGATGTCGGTCCAGATGTGCTCGGAACTACTGAGATTCTCGCCTCGTAAATGTAATGCGGCTTCAGAGAACCTGCTTTTTAAATCTAGTGTGAAGTGCTTGGATTTAAAGTTGAAAAGAAAATTGTGGTAGCAGGCATTTCTTAAATTGGCTTTTAATTCTTTATATACGAGTTGTGTTGTTTGACAGCAAAAATAATGTAATTGCTGAAGTGTTTTTCGTTACTAATTTTTGTGGGATCACAAAATAATGAACTCTTATCAGTGTGTAGGATGTATAAACAAATCTCAGTTAATAGTTTTAGCTTTTGTAAAGTATTTTGTTACGTTACAGGAATAGTTGGACTGCACGGTTGTCGTAATGGTTTAAGCGGCGGCCTCGCCGCTTGACACTGCGCGAGTGCTGTGGGTTCGATTCCAACACGAGACAACACTTTGTGTAATTCATAAATTGTTGTTTCGAGTCTGGGTGATCATTATGTTCGTTAGTTGTATGTTTGTAGTGCCCTGCGACACAGGATTTAGTCCTAATGCAGGAGTTGCCTTTAAAAAAAAGTTTATACAGTGAAGTCCAACAAAAATATGTTATATAAATACTTGCTAATCTTATAAAGCAACGAATCTAATAAAACATTTTATCTATCCAAACATAATCGACTACAGGCCCATGTCCAAAATGGATGTGTCATATGAACCACCAGGTGACATATATAGGACGATATAAGAGCATAAAATAATAAGATTCAGCACTATGCCGTCACTCGTAAGCTGTCCAACTGAGTGCTGGTGAGAATTCAAAAGTGCAGGTAGAGTGAGTACGCATTTCGGTCATATATTTTTGTACGGCATTTTTACCATCGATAGATCCATGAAAAATAATAAGAAAGCGCGCAGTGCCGTAAAAAAATGGTGCGCCACAAAGTCGGTATTTTTTTGGAAACTGTCAGAAAATCAAAAAATACCGACTTTGTGACCTTTTGTAACGAGCAATGTTGAGTTTCAATAACCCGTAACAGTTGATGCAAACAGCTTCCTAGTGGGCGCTCACCTTTACTATTTACGTATTTAATATTCTGAGTATCCGACTAGCTAGGCAAAAAAAAAGTTGAATATTTTCAGCAATAGAAAGGTCAGTCTGACCGTGACTGGATTTGTCAACGTTTTAACTACTTTTAATCCGATTCAGTAAAATGTCTGTCTGATTGAGATTTGGAGGTCAGAATACGAGAGAACAGTTCAAGGTTAGGGCATTTTTATGAATATTTTGTGACAGTTTGTTCGTTAATTTTGTTTGATGAGTTTTCTTATTACATGGTGTTTGAGTGCTGGCTGTTAGTACTGTATTCATTTGAATGCTGTAAGTGTTAACTTCCATGTACTGGAAGACAAAATGTCGTCAGATAAAATAAGCCAAATTCTATATCCTTGGGAAATTATTTGCAGTATTACCGAAAGGTGTAACAACTGGTTTTTAACACTTTTGACCATCGCAAAGAGCCGATAAATATATTCAAGATGTCAAAGATCTTAAGACTAGATATATACATAGAGAAGATAACTTCCTATTGAAGATTCTAACCGAATATTTTTGCGATGCCTTTCTGCGTTCTTAGGCATAAGCACACCACAATATCCTAAGTTTAACACTGTTTAGAAAGCTACTACAGTGCTCGAATTGTTGTTGAATCTTATATGATTTATAGACGGTTTAAGTGTGTGTTTGTGTGAGTATGTGTGAGTGAATGGAGTTTGACAAAACTTGTGATGTTGATAAATGGCCCGTCGCAGATGTGCTCAGATATTGTTCCACCACGTAAACCGGTTATGTAATGCTTTGTATTTTAATAGAAATACGAGTTATTGAGTTATAAAGTTCTGGTAGAACCTAATACCTTTTGCAAGAGTAGTCTTCTAGCTTAAGCGACGAACTAAAGTTAAGTGCTCGGCCACAGTGAAAGGCGGGCGCGGGTGCGGGCGCGACGCGGGCAACTCAAACATATGGAGCTCTATAGAAGTGTCCGTAGTGGACGAGCCGGGCGGCGAGCGGTGCAGCGCGGGGAGCACGCGGGCAACTCAAACCATAGAACTTTCTTACAAGTGTCCGTAGTGAATGTGCGGGCGGCAAGCGGGAAACAATGCGGAGCGTGCGGATCTCAAACTTTTATGAGCAATAATATTATGAGTAATTATGAAATCAAATGCGAGTTGAACACGCTCATCAAGGTTAACGTAGTAGAGGGAATCACTTAACATAAGCATAACGTAGCCCCCAGCCTATTATCACTATCAATTTTTGGCCAGCAAAAATAACTTTGGTTTCTGTAGTGTTTGTGTATCGATATTGTTTATTGATATTGAGCACCAATAGAATAGAATACATACATACATACATACATAGACTCACGCCTGTTTCCCGGAGGGGTAGGCAGAGACTACGGAACGCCATTTGCAACGATCCTGACGTACCTCTCTTGCTTCATCCACTCCCATCAAGTTTCTCATGCATGCTCTTCTGTTTAGGGTACTTCTGCCCTGTCCTTTTTATAAGATGTCTCCAATCTGGTCAGAGAACGTCCGCCTAGGTGACCCTTCGTCCTGTCCCATTCACACTTGCCTTATATATCTTCTTTGTCAGTTTTTCGTCATCCATCCTCTCCATGTGCCCAAACCATCTTAACATGCCTTTCTCGAGGCTTGTCACTACATCTTCTTTTACCCCACACCACTCTCGTATCACACAATTCTTTACTCTGTCGGTCAAAGACACACCACACATACTTCTCAGTGCTCTCATTTCTACAGCATTTATTCTACTTTCAAGTATCTTCTGTCATACCCAAATTTCACTACCATACATAAGGGTAGGCACTAACACCCCTCTATGCACAGCCAAACGCCCCTTTTTGGACACGTTTTGACTGTTCATAAACGCCTTCAGAGCTCCATTCACACTATTACCTGCATTAACTCTTCTTTCAATATCTTTTTCATTCTTACCATCTCTTGTAAACAACGTACCTAAGTAAACAAATTCATTCACTTGTTCCACCCGCTGTCCATCGATCAAAACATTACAAGCCGTAACGCATTCCTCCTTTTCAAAAACCATAACTTTCGTTTTACTTACATTCACTTTCATTCCTTTCCTCTCTAACGCACTATGCATGATTGTTACCATCTCCTGCAACTCCTCCGCTGAAGATGCAAGTATTACCTGATCATCAGCATAAAGGAGGCATTCGACGAGTAACCCATTCATCCTTAATCCGCAGTCACTATGTTTTAAATCTTGTTGTTACTCGAATTTTCCAATTTTTATTCAAAATATTATTTTTATTTTTAATATTTGCCAAATATATATAGATTTTCCAAATATCATAAAAACCAAAATTATTATAACAGTTATGAATGTGATTTGAACCCACGCCCTCAGACCGTGAGGCGGTTGTATTATCCGCACGGCTACAGCCTTGTTATCAGTTAGTTGCGAATTTGGTGAACAATTGACATAGTGTTGCTATGGTGAGTGTTAACGTCATCTAACTGAAAATTCATATTAATCTAGCCGCGATCCTAAATTTGACAAACACTGTATACCGCACCCGCAAACGCGCCCCTACGGACACATGAAGACGCGCGTGGCGACGCGCGCGGCCCGCGCGCGGGCTGCCCGCGCTACTATGGCCGAGCACTTAGAATTTCGTCACTTACTGTAATTTTTTCTCTGCTTAGTTTTGGACTAGAGGTTGTTGTGTGAATGTGGTAGAGTATTATTATTATTTTGTTTGCGACAAATTCTGTCTTAAATTATTCTCGAGTCTTCATTATTATGTCTTAGATATTGTTATGCACCCACACAGAATTCAATAAAAGAATCAGCCTCTTGCGATTTGCATACTTAAAAACTTATAGATTTTATTGATTAAAGAAATGAAATAGGTCTGTATTATCTTTAAAATTTTAGGCACGGGTGACAAGAGTTATCTAACAGATCCAAAATACCTTCTATCGGTCCCGCCATTTAGGCGTGAGCTACAAGATCTGTAGTCACGACAAGTTATCTGAATTCAAAAAATTGAAGATGAAATACACTCAGGCACAGAACAAATACTCGTGCTCGTCATACAAAGACCGATCTGACTTCAAGACCAACACTTACTACCGTCGGCACTTGACATTTAATCAAATTATTCACGCTAGAAATTAGCTTAAAATAGAATGTAACATAGTTGAAATCAATTCATCCGAGTTAACATTTTAAATGAGTTAACATAATTTAGTTTGTATTACTCCCGAAACTTCCGTGTGGTGACGGATTAAGAATACGGCATGTCACCACCCCATATCATCCCATGGGTGTCGTAAGAGCCGACAGAGGGTGCATATTATGCAGAGAACAGCACTTTAAGAGATAGAAAACTTGATACAAACCCTATACCAACCCGTTTGGCCAGCGTGGTATAGTAGGCTAATTCCTCTTTTCAAAGGAGAGGCCTAGTCCAGCAGTGGACTATTAAAGGCTGATGATGACTCCCGAAACTTTGGGCCAGGGTTTGAAGTAGCTAAATTATGTTTAAGCGCGTGTCTGTATTTATAGATGATTAAAGTTTTAGTGGGTTCTAGTATTGATCAAGTGTTTTACGCCTACATTAATTTATTTAAGGCTCTACCGTAATTGAGACGGAGAAAATACATTTATCAACAGGACTGTCTCAGGGCTCCTTTATTAGTACCGTTCATTTGTAATTAAGATGCATTGCATGCATTAAGATGTCCAGGCAGCGATAGTCGAGTGGAGATACCAACAGACTGCTATGCAGAGTGTAGCGGGTTCGAATCTACGGCGCGCACCAATGACTTTTCGAAGTTATTTGCGTATTAAATTGTTAATTATCGCCTGCCCCGTGCCTCGGAGAGCACGTTAAACCGTCGGTCCCGGCTGTCATGAAAATCTTTGACATTCGTTATGGGGAGTCAGTACCCTCAAATAAACTGATACTTGTCTAAACCATGGAATATGGCTATCCCTGTGGGTTGCGGATGTCAGACGATAGTCGCTCGGTGGAAAAGCTGATATTCTGTCAAATCTGGTTAGGCTATTAAACGGGCCCGGGCTCCAAGGTGTGAAGTCTTGGATGCAACTTGGAAAACGCTAGGACGATGATGATTTGTAATTAAGATGTCGTGGAAATTGACGGCATCATGTGTTCGGGAACTGCATGCACATAACAGCGTTCTACGAATACGGTTTCTTTACAAGTAACGGGTGCCCTCCAAGGATGAGTGGTCTATGAAGACAGAAGCCGGTTCCTTTTCATACCGTTTTGCCTAAACTCTAATTCTCCTTAGTATTTAAAAGAGTGACCTGTATAATCTTCATGTGTATGTAATTATGGCCATGCTAGCGGCTTCCTAGTTTTTATGTTGGTGAACATGGTCCAAGTAGGAAAATGATATGGCACTCCTCAGTGCCTCAATCTGTTGTTTGAGGCGATTGGTATCTGTGAAGACTGATATATAATGTTAAAAAGAGCGAAGTCATGGTCTTTGAGGCCGGGGGTCGATGTCCAGAAGTTGTACCACCAGTTACGCTGAATGGATCACCACTAGCCCGAGTCTGTACTTTCAAATATCTGGGACATATTCTGACTGCCGACCTCAAGGACAATGCTGACATTGAAAGGGAACGGAGAGCGCTGTCGGGTAGAGCTAATATGATAGCCCGCCGGTTTTCACGTTGCTCCAGAGATGTTAAAATAACTCTATTACAAGCATACTGTACATCGTTTTACACGTGTAACCTGTGGGCAAATTACACTCAGAAATCGTACAGCGCTCTTCAAGTCCAATTTAATAACGCGTTCCGGGTGTTGATGGGACTGCCCCGTTTCTGTAGCGCATCAGGGATGTTTGCTGAAGCCCGAGTGGATTGCTTTTTTACCACAATGCGCAAAAGATTCGCCTCTCTGGTGCGCTGCGTGCGGGCCAGTCCCAATAACATACTTAGCGGTATTGCTCGCAGACTGGACTGTGAATATATTAATCATTGTGCTAAGCTGTCTACGTCTGTTATAAGTGTATGTGTGTAAACTAATAACATAGATAATAAGTCAAAATTGTTACTAACAAAAATGAGTCAATGTTACTTGAATAAAAAGATTTTATTATTATTATTATAAAAGCTTTAGGCTACATTACCCTGTCTTAGCTTGATGAGAATACTTAATTACCTAAGAAAACGGTAGCAACTTTGAGACTCCTGCAAGTAGTTCTGTAGACCACGATTACTAGTCTGGTACTCTTTGGCGCCTCCATAGAATAAAGAAGGCGCCTCTATTTAACAGGTATACGAAATTCGAAGCCAAAGTACTGAAACTCGAAATGGTAATTCAATAAACGGTTGGACTTTTCCACTATCCTAAAAAGAGAAATATTTTGCCGTGCTACTGTCTTTGATTCTTTGTGTATAATGAAATAGAGTACTTATATACTACTACCTTTCAAAGAATGCTTTTCAACTATATAACCCAAAACTCGACCAAAGTTCTGTAATAAATAAATAACGTCCGTAATTAAATTGGAGCCGATATTTCAAGCTCCCTTTGATCCATTTCGGTAAGGACCCAAAATGAAATGTAATTTCAGTGGAGGGCTAGTTTTTAAATGCGCTTTCAAGGCTTTCCGTGCGCGAAAATGTTTTATTTGTGGCAAAAAGCAATGCTCCATGAACTTGCTAAAATATTCGGGCATTTTTATGAGTTTACCGAATCTTTTGAGGTAAGTTTGATATTTTTCCCTTCATTCGTGTATGGTGGTTCGCATGCGAAGGTGAGGCCAGATATTAACATTCACTAGAAGTTTAGGCTGTGGTCTTGACTAAAGCGGACAGCGAGGAGGACGTATTAGCAGAAGCTTGCCAATAAGTCAGATTTTTACTGATCATATATTTTACTGTTCTCGATGAAAGCAGGTGCGTCATTGGTGGTGCGTGAAATGAAATCAGTCATCACCACCCGTGAACATCGCTACGCTTATCATTACGCTCATCGTTTAAAAATTATAGTTGTTTAATAAAATATAGACTATTAAGTTATGAGTAATTTACTCATTCTATTATTATTATTTGTACTGGTATTCGAGTTTACAGACCCCAAAGGCCTCAGTCAAAGCTTTCTGGGTCATACTGATTAGTAGTATCAAATATAGTTGAACAGTATTACAATAAATACGATATTTTATTACCAAATATATAAAAAGGCAGCGATAGCCTAGTGGAGATACCAACGGAATGCCATGCAGAGGGTAGCAGAATACTTGTCATTTCGTTTATAGCCTCGCTAATCACTATGCTCACCGCGTCGCTGTCACTCTCGCTTATAGTGGGACCGGAGACCGAATTCAAGCGATTGTGAATATTTAGATCAAGAGTGTGGTGCAACACAGACTGTTTGTCATCCCCGTAGCTTAAGCTGGCGCTTACGTTTGTGTTCGATTGTTTGTTATTGGGCTTTTCTGTTAAGCAATTCTCAATAGCAACTCAGTTCGGAAATGTGCATGATATTCAGCAGGCAGCAGCTCAGTTTCCATTAGAGGCATCTAAAATTCGGTCTGAATATAATCCGATTTTGATTTTCGTCGCATAACTGTGTTGTACCGCTTCTGAAGGTCTAGCCTTTATGATCTACTACAATTGAAATGGGCTGTGTCAATTCAGCTATGTTTCTTTGATAGCTTAGGAGGGCTTAGGAATCGAACTTAATCAGGCATATGATTTGATTTATAATCATATTTTTACCAGCCCTCATTTAATCCTTACTCTATTGTGGTTCACCACAGCTTGTACGCTTTAATTTAGTAATAAAATACACTGCAATCAATATTATTTAACCGCTATTAAACCAATAGTACTTCAGTTCAGGAATCAATATTAATATTTAGTCCTGAGAGTTTGCAACACCATCTTAATAACTGGCAAAGCATGTGTAAAACACCTGACAAGGCATATAGTTTTTTGCCTAAACTTTATTATTTTTTTATAGACTCATGCCTGTATACCCGAAGGGGTAGGCAGAGGTGTAATATTACACCCACATTTCGCCATGAATCTTTAGGTCCCACGTAATAGGAGGTGAGCCTATTGCCGTTACCGGGCACATCATCAGACTCCGTGTTGCTACTGAGAATTCGGCAAACCTAGTACCTAACAGTTTTGCTCGACCAGGGAATCGAACCCTGGACCTCCGATCGGCAATCGCATATGCTGTCCACTGGACCACAGAGGCAGCTTTTATTATTATTGCTAATAAGTGCACGTACATATCTATATGTAAGGTTACGTGCGAAGAAATGGAATGTGTAATCTCCACCAGTCTTGTGTATGCACAATTTTAATCTTCAAAGTCGACACTATACGGCTGCATGTGGATTCGCGTGGCATTTCTTTATTGCTCGTAAACCTCGAAGATGTAAAGCCGTAACATTGTTCACCGCAAACGTGAAATATTTACATTTTTAAATTGTTTTATGGTTTTTACTGTGACCTTGCTGGGTAGAAAATATGATGAAGAAAGCTTATTTTGATTAGTATATTGATACGGGAGAAAAAATGTTAAAGACAACCCTATAACAGAGATATTATAGTGTAAAGCGGTCTCTTCGCTGGTTAATGAAGAAGAAAGTATAATAAGTAGGTATATTATTAACTTGATAAAATATAAAAAAATAGTTAAACAATAGTATCACCCACTTTCTCACTACTGTATCACAGGGAAAGTCAGGTCCACTGGTAATGACTATTGAAGACACCGAGTTTCAACACTCGTGAATTTCCTAGGAAAGTTTAACTGTGTTAGAACCGGCAATGACTACAATCAGAAAAATATTGGCTGAGTTTAATAGTAAAACAATAGCCGCATCTGGTTCAAAATAAATGTCTTCATCGTCATTGTCAGCCTGCTCTAGCCCACTGGCTGGATATCCATAGTACGCCACTCAACCGGCAAGAATTGCCACTGTACAATTACTACGACCAGTAATTTACTTTTCAGAGTGAACCCTTTAGTTAAAATCATGAAACCAACGATAACCGAACCAATATGCAATCTATGAAAGCATAATAAAGTTCTTTTTCCCTGTATCCTCCTGGATGCCAGCGTCATACCTATATTACATAAATAATTAAAAATTCGCCATAAAGCCATCAGTGAATTATTGCTGGAACTAATCGTTTTATGGTGGTTGTGTAACCTTTGTAAAGTTGCAGTAATGAAGAGCTTAATGGCTCGTCAGTGTTACGAAGTGGCAAAGGACAACTTAGAGTTCGATATTTTTAACAATAACCTAATTTCGTTTAGTAGAACACTAAAGGATATCCTTTACTATAAACAAAATATCTAAGAACTAGCTTATATTTTGCATGCTTACAAACTAAAACTAGTCTTAATTCTTTTCTTACACCATACTAGATAAATTTTGTTAAGATATACTTTGTATGAACACACATTTTTGTGGGTTGCAACCCGGATTGATAGTAAAATTGTAATGTTTTCTCTATAATTTTGTAATGGTTGTAATCTGTTTTGTGTGATAATAAAATAAAATAAAAAAATTAAAATTGGGCTCAACAAAAGGTCCAAATTTGTTTGGCGTATCGAGATAATGATTGGCGTATCGAGGTAGTGATTGGCGTACCTGGTGTTATAAGTTCCGGAACAAGCAATCCAATTTGGTTACTCCGATTTCTGTCTTGTTTTTGAATAACCTTCAAGAACTGTCAAGTTTTGAGGTAGCTTTCGGAATAGTACTTAAGCATCATTCAAATTCAAATTCAAATTCAAATTTTTATTTGTGTGAAATTGGGTACAGTATAGGTCTTAAAATTAATACAGCGGATCTCCAATATCTGCCTGGCGGCTTACACAATTTCATTACAATACATGCAGGCATTTCTTTTAACAATGAATTAATTAAGGTATCAATAACTGAATAAAACGAGATGCAAATATTAAAATGTCAAACAATTAGTAACATATTCAAATTTTAGAATTAATAATGAGAATAATTAAATGACAAGATTAATAATACAATGAATAAAATATCAAGATTAATTATACAAATAATAAAATGTCAAGAATAATAATACAAATAATAAAGTGTCAAGATTAATAATACAAATCATAAAATGTCAAGATTAATAATACAAATAAAATGTCAAGCGTAATAAACAAAATCATAACATGTCAAAAATAAATGGATATTCAATATGTGCAAAAGAGAATTCATTGGCAAATTATCGTTCCTAATTATTCCTCCGTAATAATAAAGTTAGTTTAACCTGTAAATTGAAAAACTATCTACATACTATTTCTATTTAAACTAATCGAAAATAATAGAAGACTGTACTTGTGAATTCAATCAATTCTCTACAATAAAATCCAATCAACTCCAAATTCATAATACGTTTAGTAAAATAACCAATCACATACATACTCTAAATTATGACACAAACAAAACTTTCACCTGTGCAATATCTACTAAAGATAATCACCACGCGAGAATCTCTTCCTAACCACGCTTTTTAAGCTAAGTCGTGTAAGGAAAATACTTCTCATCTCGTATTGCCGAGTGATTGTCGCACGGAACTGCGATTATTATATGTGTTCAATACTTGCAATAAGTACCAGCATCCATGTTTAATTTATGATAAGAATCAGTATTCTAAATGCGCTTATTCGTAAAGCCTCTTGATCCATTCGGTGTAAGACGTGTCGTTGTGTGCGTGACGCAATACGTCACGTGCTTTCACGCATACATGGATAAATAGGGTTGCCAGTTTGAGTATTGAAGACGACTACTAGATTTCTTATTGTTGAAATATTAGATCGAGATTTGAGGAAGATATACATTGATATGAGTTCTTTCTTTCTGGATTTGATATTATTATTTTTTTATCCATATCTTAATTCAAAATGCAAAATATGCATTTAATTCTTATTTTCTTTCATAAAAGTCTCGCATAAGAATAATTCTTGTGTTACAGAAGACCTGTTAATACGTAAACCTAACCACAATATTTTTGGAGCTCCCTAACCATTCCCCGACCCAAACAGTCAAATGGAATCTTTTAATATTTTATTCTGAATGTGCACTACATATAACCACAGGTGCATAGGGTTCCCACCAAGAACTTAGGGTCCCAAGCCAACCTCACCTGCAAGTGGTGCACCTGCCGATCAACGGACGAGGCTCTGGCAAACAAAATATCCCGATAAGCGGCAATAGGCTCGCCACCTATTACGTGGGATCAAAACACTGGCGAAAAGTGGGCGTTTAATATGCCTCTGCCTACCCCTTCGGGGAAGCAGGCGTGAGTCTATGTATGTATATAACCACAGCATGGGTTAAACCTGACTAATACCCAACACGTTGGATATCCTAATTGGACCGGACAAGCGTAAAAGATCCCACCATGTCCGGCTTTACTTCAACGCTTGGCAACCCCGCAACTGCTAGGTTTAAAAGATGTATATATGTGTGTGGGTGTATGTATGTGTTAACGGTCGCATGGCGGGAATATGCTGGAAATTCGAGTGTGAGTGTGCTCTGATGGAAAAGGGGCTTTAATAGGGAAATTACTGCCAAGTTAAACCACCAGATGGCGGCGGTATCACCGACTATAGTAAACAATGAATTTTGGCAAGTATGACATTTGAGTGACAACTTAACAACTCGTTTAGACTTCAAACTTTGGATGCGCCATCTCATTATCTCATCTCAAACAAGTCACTAAAACAGAAAAATTGTACCATTTTTATTGTTATTGATAATCTTAATATATAAAATCCTTGCGTTACTGACTGACTGACAGACACGCTACAGCCGAAACTATTGGGCGCAGGAAGCTGAAATTGGCATGTATGTTCTTTGGCGACCGCAGGGGTGCACTAAGAAAGGATTTCTCGAAATTCCCACGGGATCGGCCAAAACGGGTAAATTGAAAAAGAATGCAGGCGTAGCTGCTGGCGTCTGCTAGTTACATATATGAGAACTGTTTTGTATATATAAATAAGTATAGATATATTGTTGTCTTGTTGATGACAATATTTGAAAAGCGCGCTACGTAAGTTTGTTTACTGTAGTTGCTTGTGCTGCCATCTGCGTCGAGCTTTGCGTAATGTTCCATACACATGACGGTATTTGCTTTGATTTTGATTTCGGTGATAGGAGGTGTGATTTTTTAATCAGATATGTAAGTATATAAAAGTTAAATGTTATCACTTAATTTGTTCTTAGTAATGGATTTTAATATTCCTGTGTATATGATGTGACGTCGCTGTGACGTCGCGATGACACCGTCCGCCCACTCCACTTAGCTGGCCGCTGTCCCCTTCACCTCAGACACCACACCTTGGGCTGCAAATAAATACCGAGACGTTGGGAACGCTCGCTCCTTTTGGATCAGCTGAACAGCGGCGAACAGAAGCTAAGTACACCTCTGCAACTCTGAGCGACGCACTATGGTTCGTCTAGAACAAGCTAGCTAGACAAAATTATTTTATTTGATTTTTATGTCTAGATGCGGTTAATAAGCAAAGATATAAGGTTTTTGGTACTTTTTTCAAGGCAGTTTGTCATTTGAGCTGGTATCATGAAAAAAAAAACATTTATCGGGCATATGTGTATAATATATTTTTTGAACATTTTATAAAGTGATTTATCCCTCGACGTCGCTATAAAATCTAATAACAGATGCATAAAATATCTAAGAACTAAATCTATTACTCATTATCATCACTATCATCAGATGAATCATCCATTGAATAGTCATGATCGTGAGGGGCAGAACTATGAAAAGTAGAAATCATATTAACATTTTGTTCCTTACAGCTAGGTGGGACAATTAAATCTAATACTTCAGTTGGAAGCGTACCTATTTTCTTCCGAGGAACTTCTCGTAAACCGTTTATTACAGGGTCAGATGTTATCAATAACATATTAAGTAAATCTCTATTCGTAGCCTCCCGTGATCGCTTTCGTGTGTTGTGCTCACGAAATCTTCTGCAGTCCTTATTCCGAGCTTCCTGTGCTTCCTCGGAAAGCTGGCCTATAGGTAGAAGGGACGATCTAATTACTTCGCCACTGTGCAAAAGTATTTTGTGGACAGTAGCGGGCATGTAATACCATGAATAGAGATTTACATAAAGTTGTCTAGTTTCTTGAGCTAAGTTAACGAATTTTTCAATATTTATATCATATCCCGATGATAAAGTGCGAAGTAGTATGCCAAATTTTTGTATTAGTGAAACATCTAACCCTGTAATATCGGCACTAGCCTCGGGATTTCCAAAAAATCTTCGCGCGGTGTTCCCGTCATTAGTGTTACCGAACCCTGGTTTTGGTTTGTCTACAATCAAGCCCATTTCGCTTTTAAATCGTTTTTTAATGTCATCTGAACGTTGTTTCACACTAGCTTTGTCTTCGGCTGTTCTTAACTGCCATTTTTTTATATTTAGTCGATAGCTAATGTGAAGCAAGCATTCAAAGCACCTTATCCAAGCGTGCAACGTAGACAAACCAAAACCAAGATTATCTTTGTCCGCAGCAAACTCTTTTGACAGATCATTCATCATTGTTGGAGTTGCCCCACAAATAAAACATTTTTGTGAGGAAGAAGTTTCGGTCAGAGCATTGCAAACTTTTCCGTCAATCATTGTTAAAAGCATAACATGTGTGACAGATACTTCGGTCTCCATCACCTTGCAGGTTGTCGGCAATAAAGCGTTTATCTCTTCTAAAACCTTATTGGTTTCCGAAATCGTAAAATCTTTCGTTTCCTTAGAAAAGATAAACTTTATTGGCCGACAATACATTGTAGAACAGGGCCGAGGATTCTGCCACACAATATTACCACTTTCATCTTTCAATTGAAGAGGAACGAAAGAAAATACAAATAAAAACTCGTCACTATCGTCACAATTAGTGAATTTTTGTTTGTACATACTATGACCGGAACTTCCATCACAACCCCATTTACTGATTAATGTGAATGACGTGCAAGGTAACAGACTATGAACAACTTCTTGTTGTGCTGAAACTAAACGTTCGGCAGTCTTATCAAGAATTGCCTGAACTTTGATTTCAGCATGCGTTTCATTGACTGTAATTTGTTCACCTGACGGGTAGCAGGCTATTTTAGCCTTTCTAACACTGTACATTGACGGAAACACCTTATGTCCAGCTTTAATACTCCACTTCCGAGTCTGCTTATAGCTATGGCTACTTGATTTACTATCAACGTAGTACGCTAAAGCTTCCTCACTTGTTAAACTCCTGGGGGCACTTTCTTCACTCGTGGTCTTGGTTATTGAAGGATCACTAGTCACATCTTTAATTTGACGTGCTACACTTCTCTGACCCAAGATTCGAGCTGACACTTCAGCGGCGTAAATTAATTCACTAGCACTTCTGGACTGTAATAGATCGTCTACACGTCGTCTCTTCGTTTTGAGACTAGAATGTTCAAAATCTTTAGTAGGTCTTCCGGGTCCCGGTTCTCCAGATGTAGTTGGCAGAGATAAATAAACGGACACATCGAAAGATATGTCAAGACCCTCCAGCCACGTCGAATACTTTTGTAGGAATCGCTCTCGATTTCTTCCACAGCTGCTCCACTTTTCAGCAAATTTCGTTGAATATCTTGAGATTAGTACTTTAATATCTCGCAGAGACTGCTCCGTAACACCATCAAAATTATATCTCAAAGATATAAACCGAAAGAGCTCCTCATTCCGCGTTTCCTTCGGGTGTTTCAGCCATTCTTCGAAAAAATCCATTCTTGAGACGGTAAAAACTGTTGAAAGAAAAAAATAAATAAAAATTAGTTGTGCAAATATATCGCAATGAATTTTTTTATGTATAACTACTAGACACTTATGAGAATCGTATATGATAGGTTCTACGGTGGGGACAAGTGGGGACATGTTATTATTTGACCGATGAATTTGAAAAAATGAGTAAAAAAGTGGGTGAAAATTCAAACATTTCATTTTATAAGACTAAAGAATGAAGTTCCCATGTTGAAAATGAAATAAAATATAACTACTTACCCTTACGTATACAATCCATCACAAAAACACTTTCACAAATTTCTTTTAGTGACATAAACAATGCTATCAAATATGATGTAAAAATGCAAATGAATGGCCTTTAAATAGTCAACATCTTATAAACATACCTTAATGACGCTCTTAATGAGGGTAGTATTGATAATTCATAGGTGTAATCCTCAATGTATAGGGGTAATGAGTTCGTAATAGTAATTAACTTCCAGGAATTTAAGAGTTGTTTTTGTCTAGCTAGCTTGTTCTAGACGAACCATAGTGCGACGCCGGAAGGGACGCTCAACGAGATTCCCTGCTATAGTCGAATCACGCGACCCTGGTTCTATCTCTTTAACTAGCATAATTATTTTAATTTTCAATTTAATGCGTTGCTAAATGTTGTTTAGATTTCCTTGACGAATTAAACTGATTTTTAATTGTTCCATTTAACCACGATTTTCATTTAGCCACACCCAAGTAGTAGTATAACGTTACAATGAATTATTTATAACGAAAAATATTGAGATTTTTTACAACGTACTGACTTACTCATAAAAATTACAATGAAAGTAGGCATTCTCGTTTCTGAAGACGAATTTTATTGTGTATGAGAATAATGTGATAAATAACGTAGATGCTAGGAGTGGCAAGAGTTTCTTCCGAGTCAAATTCAAGTCAAAGTCAAAATCATTTATTCATCTAGGTCACGCTCATGAACGTAATTTTTTAAAAGTAAATTACTTAATTACTAATGCTTTTGTATTTACATTTATTTTACAAGTACTTCTATAGCCCTCATTTCTTTACGTTTCAACAAAAAATATACACAAGTACATAGTAACTAATAATAGTTACTATGTACTTGTATATATTTTACATATATAGATATAAATCTATGACCTAAATTAAATGAACAACTATGAATTTGAATTCAAAGGCGCCACATCGTCGGTTTTGTCGACTCGACAACGTCTGTAACCAAGCCCTACTTTATAATGTCAAAGGAAATACACAATTTTGACAAATATATTTCAGACAGTATCAAATGTCAGATGTCAAAAACATCCTAAAACTAATTTATTTCTGTTTTGAAAATATTCAGTTCCAATTTTATTGAAATCCTTTATACCTATAGACAATAGGAGTGGAAATACTCAGAAACTTGAAAATGTTTTCAGAAAATATCTTGGTTTCAATTTACATAATTCCCTATGCTAGAATGGTGGACGTTTTGTAATAAATGAGATTGCTTCTGTTTTAATTATTTTAAAACCTTGTGCTACTTAGATTTAACCGACAATTAAGCACTTTAAGAAGCGCAAAGCAGGGATAGATTCTCTAAGACATTTCAATAAAACAACTTTTCATGAAACACTTTTCTTGACTGCTACGTAGAGGGTCTCAGGTTCGAATCCTCGGCTCGCATCAATGACATTTCGAAGTTGAGTGCATTTTAAATTGAATTATTTCTTATCGATGAAGGAAAACATTGGAAAACATCGTGAGGAAACCTGTATGTCTGTGAGTTCTCCATAATGTTTTCGAAAGACATGTGAAGTCTGCCAACCCGCACTTGGCTAACGTGGTGGACTATTTCCTTGCCCTTCTCATAGTGAGAAGAGGCCAGTGCCCAGCAGTGTGACAGCATATAGGGCTGATAATGATGATGAACTTTTCATGAAATAAACTGAATAAACGAGAAAACTATTTATGAAAAATAAAAGTGTTGTTGGAGCTGAAAATATCACTTGCAAATAGTGAAGCTTGCAAAGAGCGGCAACTTAAATTAAATTCACCATCATCATCAGCCCTGTATATATACTGTATATACAAATAAAATTTAAAGCTTGAAAATGTAATGTGGTCTATTATAGATTTCTAGGAAAGGGTTCTGACACAATTGAAATTCTTAGGCATTATACTTTTGTTTTATTATGGTTCTACGCATTTATATTACGATCGTGGTATTTAATGAAATAAAAATCTATACGTATTTGAAAGTCGTTCATATTTAAGATTGTAAACACTTAGACTTTGGCGGTTTTTTAACTAGGACAATCCGATGTTTAACATGAAGTGAATGAGTTGTACACGAACTTAATCTGTTTCATTATATGTAAATCGAATGAAACACGTACAAACAAACTATTCATGTTTTGAAATGAATAAATAATTATGATTATGATATTGTTACCACAGACTAGCTGTAAACAATAATAATAATATAATAATATTCTTCCACATTCACACAACATCATCTAGTCCCAAACTAAGCAGAGCTTGTACTATGAGTACTAGATAGTGGATAAACATACATAAATACTTTTTTTTGTAATTACATACATATTATACGTAAAGAGGTGGAGTTGCGGAAAAATCCCGTGCCATCAAGTATCAAGTATCATATTATACATAGAAACACCCAGACCAAGACAAACATTCATGTTCACGCACACAAATGTTCGACTTGAGCGGGAATCGAACCCGCGACCTTCGGCGTGGCAGTTATCATTCAAACAATGTTGACTGTGTTATAATATGTTATTGTGTTCCTAGTGAGGAACGAGGAAGAAAACGTGACAAGTGCAGTTGACCGTCAACTACATCTATCAAATCTTTCACGTCATTAATTATAGTATTTAATATTTATAAGCAACTAAGTTTCACCCACTCCGCCCCCGTGGGCCCTTTTTACACGCTTAAGGGGCCAATTTCCAAACTCCGCTCTAAGTGCTCCCCTACACTTCCCATGGAACATAAATGTCAAATTTCAGCTTCTTGCGACTTACATAGTTCTTAAGGATTTCTTGTGCCGATTCCAAGTGGCAAACTGGAGACAGTCCCCTGTCTCCAGTTTAGTGCGTAGTTGGCGCCGTTGGCGACTCTGGCGTCGTTCTCCGTCTCTCTTGCTCTCGTAGTTAAGATACACAGGAGGAACGTTCGTCTCTCTTGCTCTCGTAGAGACAGCTGTCACAGCGCTACTGCCACGCCGCCAAGCGGCAATTTGGGTCACAGAAAGTTTGTCTTGAGAGCGCCCATAGGAAATGCGCCTCAATGTAAATATCTGAGCTCTTTGCCGATAGTTTCAGCTGTGCTTTGTCTGTCAATCAGTGAGTAACGCACATGTACACTACCGCTCATAAGTATTTGCCCACCTTGATCTGAGGATGATTGAAGAAAATGATTTTCTTCTAATTGTACTAATTTTATGATGACAATTAATTGCCGTATGTTATTAAATCTAATAAAGACAGTTTCCCTATTATGATTTAACTAAAAAAACTTAAATAACCAAAAAGCAGGCAACGATAGCCTAGTGGATATACCAACAGACAGCCGTGCGGGGAGTTCAAATCCACGGCGCGCACCACTGACTTTTCGAAGTTATGTGGTATTTAATTGTTAATTATCGCTTGCCTCGTGCCTCGGCGAGCATGTTAAACCATCACTCTTGCCTCTCGCGAACAGTTGTTGACAGTCGCTACGCAGAGTCAGTACCCTTAAATAAACTGATACTGGTCTAAACCATGGAATACCGCTATCCCATTGGGTTGCGGAGGTCAAACGGCAGTCGCTCTGTGGCAACGCCCGCAGTATGTTGGTATATCCACTAGGCTATCGTTGCCTACTTTTTGGTTATTTAATTATTTTTAGTTAAATCATAATCGGGAAACTGTCTTTATTAGATTTAATAAAATACGGCAATGAATTGTCATAATAGAATTAGTACAATTAGAAGAAAATAATTTTCTGCAAACATCCTCAGATCAAGGTGGGCAAATACTTATGAGCGGTAGTGTATATACAAGTTACATTATATTGATGATAGTTTACATTGAAAACTTCGAAAATTTGCCCATTACTACCAATCACATAGCTTTGCTCAACTAAAAACGTACCATTATTCAGCCTTTTGTCGACCACTGATGGACATTAGGCCTCACCTAAATTGCATTCTTAGTCCAATAATGGAGTAATCGCCACAGTAATGATGGTTGGGTGTCTACTCCTTGTCCATCCTATGCACAAACTGGCAAGAGGAACCTTGGCTGGTCAACAAGTCACCCATTTGAAAGGTGCTAGGGTCTTCTTAGCCAGTTCCTTATATCTAGGTACAAAAAGGTTACTTATGATCTGTCCGATGTATTATGCTGTATTTGATGTTTCTATGTATGATATCTATGTATGTATTTGATGTATATAGGTATATATATATAATTTATTTATAAATAAGGTATGTAAGTACTATATTAACGTATATATATATACACGCTGATTTTTTATTGGTTTAGGAAAAAAAAACCTCACGTTGGAAAAAATATCTGCTATTCATATTCAAAATCAAAATTTACCTACCACGTAAAATAAAAAAGTTATAAAAGTCTATAACTCTAGAAACTACAAAGTAACACACGACTCGATCGAGCGCGTCGGCGCACTGTACCTAAAACAGCTGTTGAACTCACGCGGCGAGGTCAACAGCTGTTTTATACAGCGCGCTAGTGCGTGTAAGTACAGTACAGTAGGCAACTACCTACACATAAAACACGTATCAGTCAGCACAGCACTAAGAAGTACGGATGGATAGAGATATCTAATTTACGTACTTACAAAACACAAATTAATTACGATGACAACTTCAATTTTAAGCACATAATAACGATTAAAGTAATAAACACATGTAAATAAATAGCTGTACCTACCTATTCCTTCGTAAGTCAACAGAAATAAGCGGTGGGTTCACGCAATCATATTAAACTAGTAGGAGAAAGAACGAAGAACTTGTTATTAGTTACGTATTAGTCGTAGGTACATAATCATTTTCAATAAGTAGTAAAAGCCGAATTTAGGTACTTATTTACTTATTTCTGGCGTGTTTTAAACATGTTATCACAATAATTAGTAAATAAAATCATTTACCTTTACAGTCTTCTGCTTACATCACAATCAATTTACACATTCCGCACTCGGAATACCTACAGCGCATGTTTCTCGCGTTCTCGCGACTCCGTTTCTTCTTTGTACACAAATCTTATAACCTCGATCCACTAATAAAACACTATGGAGCACAATCTATGGAGTCAGGTCAGGTTGCGGCCTATCAATCCACTAGCGAACACATCAGTAAGGATCCACAATTGTAGTTTTATTACGTAACACGGACACAGAGTGACGGGAGCGTGATATACGACTGTCCCGTTGACCTAATTTCTTAAGACTGAAGGTCAACTTGCGCCCGCGCCGCACGGCCGTACCCCGCCGCCCCCTGCTGGCGCCCTGTGGAGGGTGGAGCGCGTTCAATGACTAATGCCAATGTGTGTGTGACACGATCGCACGTACTTCGCCAGTGTGCCGCAAACTGATACTTTGCGTTCTCGTACTATTAAATTAATGAATTTCTCAAGATTTTTTTAGCTTACATTTCAAATATTATTAGCTGGTTAGGTTCTATTAACGATAAGTAATAAGATGGCTTTCGCTCCAAAACCAATTAAAAATCAGCGTGTATATATATATATATATATATATATATATATATTTGTATTAAATTAAGTTTCTATCTAAGTTTCAATATAAATTATGAATTGCACCTATTACTTGAATCTCTGCATCACCCAAAGGTTGACTGGTAGATAATGCCTACGGCATTAAGTCCGCCTCTGTACTTTTTATGTGCATAAAGTTAAATAAATAAATAAAATAAAATAAATATTTGCAAAAAAATATCTATATAAGTATTTTTATCCGTTATCTAGTTAAGTATCCATAGTACAAGCTCTGATTAGTTTGAGACTAGAGATGCTGTTGTGTATATGTGGTAGAATATTAAAATATTATTATAAGCTTACCTTATATAGAATGCAAATACAATTTGACGTTATGAAAATTATTCTACTATTTATCAAAATCCGTTTATTCGCTTCGAATATAATTGAGTAACTAGTATGAAATTAAAAAATGGCGTTCTGAAAAATTGCAGCATTTGACATTTTGGTGACAATTTTATCAGAAGCTTGTTCAACCACATGCCACAAATAATTTGACATTCCAAATAGTGTGACACTAATCTTTGATACCAATCTGACTATATCCTACATTGTACTCGCATACTAATACTAAACCAATTTTGTATAGTTGTTTGAATTAGGCGTTACTTGGCGGCACTCCATTGTAACCTAATGGAAGGAAAGAGGAACCCACCACGCACCCTCGGATTAACCACCCCAACTATTGCAGGATAAGGGATATAGGAATGGCATGGGAAGATACCTGCCTTGCAGTATCCCGTTGTATGCGCCGAGTATTCTTCGACACGTGTTTCGCCACAGCACGAGGCATCCTCAGGAGCGATGGGCAACGACTCGTTGCCCTGGAACACATACCATTCCTATATCCCTTATCCTTTTAGAGGAGTTCGGTATTGTCAACCTTTTTCTATTGCAATAGTTGGGGTGGTCAATCTGAGGGTGCGTGGTGGGTTCCTCTTACCTTACATTAGGTTAAACCAATTTTGTCTGGACTTTAAAGGGATAAGAAATTATAACAGAAAATGCAATGACAAGGAAAAAAAGGGATGAATATTTCAGCTGTTCTTTTCAAGAGATGATGCGAGATATTTCTAGCTAAATTATGACGCTAGAAAAAGCCGGCATCATATTTATGTATGTAGCTTCTACTCGTGGCTTCACGCGGTCGTTGATTATTGCGGCTAAAGGTAACCAATGTTCTATTCCTTAGTGAAGTAGTAACTATGTCTACAATACACCCAATACATTAGTAATAAACCGTATAGCATTTGTATTACCTTTGGTCAGCTAAAGATCAATTATAACAACTAATCAACTGTTATTAATTTGCTTACTCGTGTTCAGGACGCAAACCTATCGATATTGAACCTAAACTAATAATTGTTATTAATAAATAATTTATCATTAATTGTCGGATATGATTACAAGCTGGCTGCTCTCGAGGAACATGAAGCAGTGACATGTATAGCAAAATTATAGAAGATAAGAACTGATATAATTATACATTTTGAATGAAAGTTGAAAATATTAAAGGAGACGTTTGTGAAATACTGTCAAGCAGCTCTGTGTATACATTATAAAGGGTGTAAAAAGACTCTTAACGAAAACTGAAATCCCATGTTGTAGCAATCACTACTAACATTTTTCACTTCGGCACCATACCTGGGAAATTAATGGTTTAGGAGATATTGAGGCTCAAAGTATTGAATTTTTCTAATTAGGTACAAAATCGATCCATTCACTCCGCCAATATGTTCTATAGATTCCCTATGACCCCATGGATAAGTAGGTATTTCGAGCATTGCACGCGGCATTTTAATTGCGGTTTAAGAAATGAGAAATCTTAAAAAACATCGTTTCACAGGTATTATTTTTGGTTATTATGACTTGGCATGATATCCACAACGAGTAGACTTTGGCTTGGTGATGGGACTTGTGACACCTTGTATACTGTCCCACTGCTGGCTAAGTGCGGGGTAGCGGACTTAACATATTTTTCGAGAACTCCTTTCCTATTTTATTTGAGATACTTAAATTACATAGGTTTTTACTGAGATACTTATTCAATTCATTTTAAGTTAAATTTAGAATTGCCCACGCTCTTTATTGAGTAAAACGTAGTTGAAAACATTTTCAATAAAATGTAAACCAATTCTCTATAAGTATACGTTACAAGTTTCAATAAAATCGCTCCATTTATCCAAAATGAAATAGGTACTTGAAACTTTGTATGAAGCGATGCCACGAACATTCTCAAGCAATTCATTTGCAATGTATACAGTAATTCATTAAATCCTGAATAAAATACATTTCGCTACTTAACAACATTATTGTATGGAAACCAATTCGGTACAGTCCCGTTCGATACAACCGCAATTGAGTACAAATTAAATCAGGAATTCAACAAATTGAGCCGCGCACGCACAATGAAATTGGAAACACTATCACAACTCATTTTGAAATAAAATATCAACAAACTCCTCTGGGTATTGTCTTTATACGAAATGCACTAACTAGTATGAAACTTTTATCGGTGCTTAGTAATGAAATTTTGTTGATTTTTATGAATAAATATTGAGTTGGATGTATGTTTCGGGTGCGGGAATATCGTTGGTGCTTACGATGCTCAGACTATTGGAATTTGGACGAACAATATATTGTAACGAGAAAAAATATTGAATGTATCCGGTATCGAGTGGCGGATTGTGTTTATCCCAATTCTTGCCTTTTTAAATTACATTCGAATAAAAAATATCGTACACTAAAATTCTCTAACAAAATATCAACAGGATTTAAACTCACGGCGCGGATCATTAATTTAATTGCATATATTTTTAACTTTTTGAGAGATAGGTATCTTAAACTAATATATATGAAATGAAATGAAATGAAATGAAATGGCATTTATTTTGTCCACAAAAAACATACAGTGATGCAAGAAAGAAAAAGACAAAAAAGTACTTATACGTTAGAGGAAGGTATACAATTAATAAATATTTTATATATAAATCTGTATGCCTTACGCAGACAAAAAGGGTTACCAGCTCAGCATTAGCTGGGTGCCCTGATTGGAGGATACCCAGCGCTGATTTTCAGTTGGTCACCCTGTATAAGTGATGCACGGACGGAGGCAAGCAACTAAAAGAATTAAGCCAAAATAAAAATAACACAAAACTGACAAAAAAAAGTGATTTTACATGCACACAAAATAATAGATTAGCATAAATACATACTTACATATAAAGCGGAGGTAAAAAAAGAAATAGTTTATTTTTGTATATACAAAATATTATAGTGGGTATAAGTACACAAGATATGACATACAGACATTGCGATACGCTGTTAAAATAACATATAATTATATAAGGATTTGTCTCGGCAGCTATTCATCATATTATAATTTAATTTAATATCAAAAACTCAGATGCTAGGTTCATAATAATACGTCGAAAGAGGTTTCTCAGCAAATTTCTACGTCCACCAGTAAGATAATAAATTAGAATTTATGTCAATTAACAAATGAATTATAAATATATTGAAATAAAGATAATAAATTATTACGTGAGTATGTCAAGATTATAAGATTCATAAGAATAAAAGAAATGTCAAATATGTCGTAAAAATATAATAAAATAATAATTAAAAAATAATAATAATAATAATAATTTGATTATAAAACTGATAAGTTAGCATTGATTGTTTCGAATTTTAATTGTACGGACAAAAGAAAGTTTTTTAATTTATGTTTGAAAGTTGTTAAACTTTTTAAGGCTCTGAAGGGTGGCGGTATATTATTCCAGCATTTGGACGCTGCATATCGAAAAGTGCCACGAAATGCAGCAGACCGGTGCTGGGGGATGGCCAGTTGCTGTGCACATCGTCGACCCTCCCGCTCACGATGGCTGTTGACCCATGTGATTTTCGAATGCAAGTACTTTGGACATTTGTGCATAATCACGCCAAAAAGAAGAGAGGCTAGGTGAAGTTTCCGTCGCAATTTGAGTTTCAACATTCGGTGTATGTTTAAAAAAGGAGTTACGTGGCTACGAGGGGGTATATTAAAACAGAACCTGGCACAGGCGTTTTGAACTCTTTGTAATAATTTTTCGGTACGTACTAACAACCGGGGGCCAAAGACAAAATCTGCGTAGTTAAGCTTTGATAGAACTATTGATTCCACTAGTTTGACCCTAACGTCTTCGCTCAAAAATGGACGCAATTTATACAGAATCCTTAAGCGATAGAAACAATTCTGCACACAGTTTGCAACGTGTTTTTCAAACCTTAGACCTTCATCCATTAACAGCCCCAAGTTTCGTGCTTCCCTCACTCGTTCTATGTTTTGACCCATAACTTTTACGTGAACGTTGGCAATTTTTTGAACCTGATCTAGGTGATTTTTAGTGCCAAATAGCATATATTTGGTTTTACTGGGGTTAAGTACGAGGGAGTTGTGATGTGACCATTCCACTATTCTTGCAAGATCCTCATTAAGTTTAGCTACTGCTCTAGAGTAATCCTGTGGTGGAAAAGATATATATATTTGAATGTCGTCGGCATAAATATGGTATTTACAGTTCTGTATAGCCTTTGTGATGTCCGCGCTATACAGACTGAACAAACAGGGACTTAAGATCGATCCCTGTGGGACACCTCTTTCCACAGCAGTGATAGCCGATGAGGAAGAGTTGCCATTTGCGTCACTGATCTCCACAAGCTGGGCCCGCTGACTCAAGTAGCTATTGAACCACTTAATGGTACCTGAGTCGAACCCATAGTACGCCATCTTGGAAATCAACAACGGCACACTTATGCCATCGAACGCCCTTGAATAATCCAACAGCACCAGTAAGGTACACATACCCTCATCTTGAGCTGCCAGAATATTGTCTGTCACGTCGAGCAAAGCTGTGGCTGTGCTGCGCCCTCTCCTAAAACCCGACTGATACTCTGGAAGGATATTATTATTTTCTAAAAAAATTCTGAGTTGACTGTTTACTAACTTTTCTAATATTTTAGACAGGAAGGGCAGGATGCTTATCGGCCTTAGATCTTTCATCTCGACAGGATTGCTGATTTTGGGGATGGGACGAATAATGGCTAACTTCCAGAGGTCAGGAAATGTGGATGTCTCTATAGAGGTGTTTATAATAGACGTAAGAAAATCCAAAGTTTGAGGTAGACTTAAAAGAAACATGTCCCGTGTGATATGGTCATAACCTTCGGCATTTGATTTCAAAGAGGGGATTATTTTTAACACGTCGTGTTTGTCAATTTTATGTAATGAAAATATGCTATCACTAAATCTGCCAAACTCATAAAACGTTAAATCAGATAATTGCATCATATTATTGCCGGGAACATTTAAGAAATGAGAATTTAATTTATTTGGATCGTTCAAATGTGGTGGTAAATCCATAGCCTCTTTAGTTGGAAGTACAGAACTTTTTAAATTTTTCCATAGCTCTTTGGGGTATTTCAATTTATTATTTACGTTATGTTTAAAAAAGGCCATTTTTTCGTAGATTAGTGACTTATTTACTAGGTGTTTAAGGTCTTTGTAATACGTGCGTTTACTGTCTGACTTGGTTATGAGGTACTGAGAGCGTGCTTGATTACGTAACGACATCATAAGTTTTATATTCTCAGTGATCCAAGGACTAGACCTCTCCTTAACAACCCGTGTTTTAATAGGAGCAAGTGTGTTAAATATAGAAAGTAAGTTGATATTCAAATATGCAACCATACTATTTACGTCCTGTGATAGAATAGGTATCTTCCAATTTATAGAATCGAGGCAGTAATTTAGTTGATCCGCGGGAATGTTGCTTACGTTCCTGCTCTTCACAGTCACCGGTGAGATCTTGTCCTTTTTTAACAGAAAGGTAGTCGATATAAACGCGTGCCCCCCAAGTGCGCAGATAGGTTCTATCTCAAGGTTTTTCACTCTCGCATCCGTGCATACCAAATCGATCAAGGTCTGACTATGATCAGTAAAATGCGTAGCCGACAGTACTTTTTGTGAAAGGTTCAGACAATGAAGAAATACGTTTAATTTTTGTGTATTATGGTCAGATTGGTTCAGACAGTTAATATTAAAATCTCCGAGCAAAATCGTGTGCTTACAGAAAGATAATGAATTTACCGAGCATGTCAAAGCATCTAGGAATGAATCAACATCATGCCATGGAGGCCTGTACGCGGTGCCTATTGCAAGCTTGATACCATTAATAGTACCCACAAGCCACATTTGCTCTGTGATGTGACGCTGTGAATCGACGGGGTGTGAATGTATACGCACGTTCATCCCTCGCTTGATGTAGAAGCCGACTCCGCCGCCGCGGCCGCCACGCACGCTTGTAGGGCGCGGAACATGCCGCAAGCGAAAGCCAGGAATGGTTGGCGCATGTCCCTCCTCACCTTCTCTCAGCCAGGTCTCATTAATGGCCATAATATCGACATTATATCGCTCCATTGCGGCTACCAACTCATCATGATTTGTGCCTAACGAACCCGCATTGAGTAAACCAATTTTAAAAAGTTTGTTAGTCATTGGAAATACCTAGTGATGAAAATAACACTATAAAATTAGTGCCGAGACATATAATAACACAATTACTTGATGGTTTAATAGTATATTCTGTGAAATAAATATGATACGTACGATAAAATAGTTTTGTAAAAGATATATAAATAGAGATATACGCGATATGCATCCTATTATTGTGCTGAGTGACAAGCGACCAGCTGAAAACCAGGGAGGCAATGAAGAACCCACACAACAGCAAATACCGTGACTTATCCAAGAAATATAGTAAGCATATAATACTAGTGCTATTTTTACTAAACACACAAGTACAAGAAGAACACAGAAAATGACAAAAAATAAAGCCTAAACCGCTCCTGCTCCAAAAATCCGCTGTATATCGGCGTCCGAGCGAATGCGCTGAGTGGGTACGCCGTCTTCTTTCTTCACAAAGATTCGTCCTTCCTTTGTCCAGACGTATTTATATTGAAGGCGTCTGCCGGCCTCTCGAGCGGTGTGGAAAAGTCTCCCATTCGCACGCGTAAGACGTTCATTGACGAAGATCTTATGCGCCTGCCCCTGCAGCCCGATGTCTGCAGTAGTGATACCGCGACGTACGCGCGCCGCGCGCAGCAGTTGATCGCGTACGGCCCGCCTTGTTAGACGCACATTGATATTGCGTGAACGCAGCGGCTGTGTTTGGTCGACGCCCTCGACACGGTTACGATAAACTGTTCCCATTCTTTCTGCATATACGACATCACTCTCGGCTATCGAGGCACCCAGCTTCACGGTGATCAAATGAAGTAGATGGTAAGGGTTCTCCTCTTTAGTTTCAGGCACACCAGATATGACCACATCACACAGCAACGCCTCTTGGTCCCGCTCATTTAGCTGAGCCTTAAGGTCAGCTATAGTGCACTCCAGACTTTGGTTGGTCACGGGTTTCTCCTCCTCAAAGCGGTTCTCCAGTTTCAAAAGCCTATTCTCCACCTCATTAACTCGTTCATGGCAAGAGTTAATAGTAGCTCTAAATTCAGCCATGTCTTTGCGCAGCTCGCTCAACTCAGATCTCATAGCGCTCATTTCAAGCCTAAAGCTATGAATCTCATGTGCCAAATCTAAGTCTACATCAGCCGGGGTAAATTCGCGTCGAGAGACGTTATTAGGACTCGATACGTGGTTGTAATCAACAGTTGAGCTGTCCTTGGTAGGAGTTTTGCTCTTACATCCCGAGCACATCCAGCTGTTCGGGACCTCCGCCGATGTTTGAAAGCCAACACAGATGCGGTGGTAAGCGCTTGCACATTTCGTGCAGCGGGCGCAGCTTGGTGCCGACATAAATTTGCCACATAGAGTACATTTAGCCATAATAAGTACTATTTGAATATATCAACACACTAGATTAATTTGAGCGCCACCTAGTGTGTAGTAGCGAAAGCACGTAAGATGATTCTTTCCTGAGATCGGTACCTAATGTTTCTAGTGCACTGTGTTATGTGAACTGATAGTACTCGCGTTCTTAACTAGATGGCGTTGTGCCCCTTATCAGCAATAAGGTTCTATTTATAAGGTTTACAAGGTGTCTGTCGACGCGCGAGTTTTGAAAGTTTCAGGCACAATTGTCGCGTTTAGCACTAAGTATAATGTTCTCACTAAAGATGACTGTAAACTGTAAACACTTCAATATTTTATGGGCTAAGGGTAGTTTATAATTACTTTTAAGTTCTTAAGTTTTATTTTATTGTTTATTATTAATTCACAGGATTAAACTCATTGCAAACGTTATATGTCTTTATTTGTGTCACTGTCCACACTTTCTCACAGATTTAGTACTCCACTTTCCGTTTAGTTATTTTATAAAACAATTGTAAACACAGAGCGTAATACGTTCACCAACGTCCGTGACGTCATATAAAGCTTGTTTGAAATAGAATTAGTTTTTATTATAAGTCAAATCGATTAGATCGATTGAGTAACATTTTGTTTAGTCTATTGAAAATTGGTCACACTGAACTGTCACTTCCGTCCCCGCCTTGAAAAATTAACACGCCGTTTGGTCTGACTCGCGACAATTATTGTAAGTGATATAAATTGATCGCCCTTTTGAAAGCACATAAACCAGCTTCGCGAATTTGTATTGTGAATTCTTACCCTGCCGCCTTTGGTTTGCCCGGCAAAAGTTGAGTTGAACATTGACATTTGCAAAACTGTAATTGTGAATTGTGAATCCTGTGAACTTGCATCGTGCATTGAAGACACTGCGTTGGAGTCTGGTAAAGTAAAGATAATTCACTTGCTAATATTGGCCAATTTTAGTCTTGTGTGTATCTAGCTTGCCTCCAGGACTCAACTCAAGAACATCACCAGGAGATATAAGGTAAAATTTTCATGTACCTACTTAATACTTGTATTCGCTATGCAACGCAGTGCATTGTGTCTGGATCCTTGTCTATCGTGGTGAGGTAGATGTATTACAACTTCCACTGCAACTCTGTCCTGAAAATCCCTACCTGGCTACGGTAAGCCTAGACAAAGCTGAAGAGTTTGTTTGTTTGAACGCGCTTATCTTAGGAACTAATGGCCCGATTTAAAAAATTATTTCAGTGTTAGATAGCCCATTTGTCGAGGAATATAACATCACGCTTTGAGCCACGTGAGCAGTAGCCTTAAATAACGCGGGTGTAACCGCGGGCTCATCTAGTTTATAATATATCTAGTGCGATCTCGGTAAGGGGCTCTGAGTTCGGTCTAAGGATTAATATGAATGCATTTCAACTACAAATCTAATAAAATCTACAATAGCCGACACGAGTCACTTCAAGCAAATGTGTGCCTTCATGCAAATGCATATCTTTATACAAGGAATTAGAGTCATAATTGTTTTTTGACTGGTGCCATTGGACGCAGACGGCTCCTCGTCAAGCTAGACACTTTGACCTGTGTATCGTTCTTCTGCTGTGAGCAATTAGTGTCAGAATCGTACAGCAACTGTGAAGTTTGACTTGCCGCCGTGTGATCAATCCAAGCCACATCAATCTGAGTAACTATGGTGCCTTATATTCAACACCGTTATTCAATATGAGTATAGATATTTATTATATTGCTCCCTCCAAAGGGGAATTCGCCGTAGTTTGTTCAACATTCTTCGCACTGTTTTGCGCGTAGTACGTAGCGAGTTTTTAAAAAAAACTATTTTTCACAGCTGAAAAACGTTTATTAATTTACACCCGAAATTAGACAACCATGACTGACTTAACTAGACCGAACTCAAGCTTTCGCGACCGCGAGATGTAGGATGTTGGCGCGGTAGATGAATGATGCGAACTGTATGCTAACTGTGTGCTAACTAACTGGCCGCATGGCGGTAATGGCTTATATATTAATTATAATATGCTTACATTGCATTTCCCTTTAACTAAATTCGGTTATAACACGTCCCCCCTTGAAGACGAAGCTTCATCTTAAATAAGATGAACGCGAAGTTTAGTGAAAACCGCGTGCAAGAGCTTGAGTTTTACAATTATGACATAGAAAGTAGTATAAAAGCATTGAGAAAGTAGTAACAAAGTTTTATATGATTAAAATCATTATAAGTCGAGATTAAAATTATATAAACTAAGTGGAGAATACTCCTAAAATAAAGATTCTTATAATAATAATTCGATATAGTATAGAATATGGAAATAATTGTCATAACTAATAAATGCTTAGATTACGATTTGATTTTTCAAACTGCCTAAATTTTACATTTTTATTTAATTTATTAATTTCGATTTCTGGCAAACTATGAATTGACCTTCTGTCAAATTCATCTGAGTTTTCAGATATGGTAGTTAATTCCATAGGATGGCTTATTGAAGTTTCATTGCTACTTTTACTGTCATTATAACAATGATTGTATATCTGTATACAACAGGATGGGTTAACACATTTAGCAAAACATTTCTTGTATAATTTATAAAGTGCATAAACAATAATTTAACCGATTATGATGTAAGTTAATGTGGAATAATAATGTCCATATTTAACAATATGAGATTGATTTTGTACATTATTTATTTGGTTTTCTAGGCTATCTAGTTTATGCGAAGCTAATTTAAATGATTCTAAATCTACGTTTGATAACGAGATAGGAGAAAATTCGTGAAAACTGTTATTTAAAATCTTATTCAATTTACAACAATCATCTTCTGTTATATCGTAGTTAATTGATAATTGACTTGGTAAAATTCTTTTATAATTATGAGAAGGATAGAATTGTAAAGTTTGAAAATACGCAATACATTCATTTTTCAAGGATAATAGACCAGTACCTTGCAGAGTATAATCCTTAATATCATGGTTACATTTTAATGTTAATTTACTAGGCTTAGATTGGACAAAAATATATTTTCCATCATTTAATTTCTGCCAAATATTAATATTACCATATATTAACTTATTATTACACATATCCGGAAGAGATACAGTTACTTCCGTTAACAATTTCGACTCACACGATGGGTTATTGATTGTCGACAGAACAGAAGGTAGAGGACATATTATGTACTTAGTATTGACATTCTTACAACTAGAAATATCATCTAATAATGCATAACTTAACCTATCGTCAGTTATTGCTATAAAGAGCTTAGAGGGATGAATTAATGCATAAGTTAAGAAATTATCTTCTTGAGGAGTAGGTAACGGTAAGTTTTTATAAACATTAAACCTCATAGGATTTACTAACGGAATCTGAATTACAAACATAATTTTGTTATTATAATAATATGCAGTTAATTGCGACAAATCTATAATACTATGTATATTTTGTAAAGATAAAGAGACAGGAAATTCAATATTAGATTTAAATTGTTTACTACTTGAAAGTTCATTGTATAATTTTGTAGGGGTTAAAACATATGGGTGTAAAATATTAGCTTTTGCAAATAAAATTGAATTTAAAATTGTATCTAGAATATTAGAGATTGACAACAATGATCCTTCAAGGACATTAAACAAGGAATTAATTTTCTCAATGTTAATTAGATTAGCATTCGTTTTAGAATTTTCTGTAAATATATAATTGAGTTTTTGTATTTGTTTATCTAGTTTAATTTCATTTTCATTTAATTTATGTATAGAAATATTAAAGTTATTTATTGTGGACTGAACAACGTGTATGTTGTCCTTCATAAGAGAAAATATATGATTTTCGTTTTCTTGACATGCTGAAATGGCTTCGTCATATTTTCTAGCGTCATCCGCGTCTAGAGTGCCGAAAAAGAACTTTAATATTTCGCCACCGAATTCGAGTGACCTTTTAGCACGATCATCAATCTTTTCTGAGATAAGGTGAGATAAAGAGTTATATTTAAGAAAATTTGCATTAATTAATATTTCTAAAGGGTCAATCGCATTCTTACAATCTAAAGTAACTATAGCTAAATTTCTTGCTTTTTCACAGAAAGCAGATAAATATAAAATAGATTTTTGGATTTTATCCAAATAAGGTTTGATAGGGACGACTTCGACATAAGTAATCACGTTCCAGAAGTCGTTGTAAAAATACGCAATTGATATCGGGTCAAAATATATGCCCGGACTGTGAGAAATATACTCAATGGGATCAGCAGAAACCAATCTGTAACAATGACAAATCACGCCGGTTTAATTTCGTTAACATGGTATTTCATGTGTTTTCTATTAATACTTAAGGAGACGTTATTTTTACCGTGCACTTTGACTATTTTATAGGGTCCTTTCCAAATGGGAGATAAGGCTTTTCTTAATCTATGGTGATGTCTTAAATAAACCATATCACCGACTTTGTAGGTTTTAGAACTGGCATTTGCATCATAATATTTCTTAGAGGTTTCTTTACTTTTAATTATATTTTCTAATGCTCTTTCGCGAGAAAAACGCATTCTATACTGTAAGGCGCGAATATAGTCATGATAAGTTGTGCTATCGTTTGTTTCATATAAGCTACTGGGTATAGAAGGCTTATGGCCGAATAATAACTCGAAGGGAGTAAATTCTGTTGTGCAATGGGGAGTTGTATTATATGATAAGATTGCAGTTGCTAGATAGCAATGCCAATCGTCGTGATTTTCGTTCACGAACGACTTGAGATACTCCTTGAGAGTGGCGTGACTCCTTTCTAGAGCACCATTGGTTTGAGGATGATACGGGGTTGAAAATAGGTTTTTGATTTTTAGGATATCAGTTAGTTGCTTGAAGAGATCGGAGGTGAAGCAGGTACCTTGATCGGTAAGTATCATTTTAGGAAATCCGAATAGAGAAAAGAAATGAATTAAGTTTCGAGCAACTTCATCAGTGGAACATGTGATCATAGGGTAAGCGGAAGAAAACTTTGTCAGATCATCCTGGAGGGTAAGTATGTATTTGAACTGTTGAAGGCCAGCTTCGGGCAGAGTACCAACGATATCTAAGGCTAATCTTTCAAAGGGCTTGGTACTCGAGGAGGTAATGACCATAGGGGCTTTATTCGAAGAGCGTAAAGGTTTATTTATTTGGCATAATCTACAGTCTTTAACAAATCGTTCGATGTCAGAACGCATCGATTTCCAATAGTAGGATGCTTTTATCCTATTATACATTCTTTTAACACCTGGGTGACCAGCAATAGTGGTACCGTGATTTTCTTTTAGAATATTAGGGACCTCAGCGGGAGTTGGGTATATTATTTGATTTTTATATATATGTATTTTGATTTGGGTGCCGTGAAAAATGTAAGATATCATATTATAGATCTTAATGTAAACTAATTTAGTAAATGGCTCCGAAAAATCCGATATAGCTAATTCTTTTTCGTAGTTTTCGTTAGATAAGATTTTGTTACGCAATTCCATAAGTAATTTATAAATAATTCTATAACTAGTTTCATCGTAATGATGTGTTTTCGTAAAAAGAAAATAAAATGTTCTATTATTAGAATCTACAATGTGAACAGTTTCAAGTTCACGTTCACGGGCTTTTAACTCGTCAGCATTTTCGATGAGTGATAACAATTGCTCGCAATGCGGCATAGAGTAGTCGAAGTCCAGAGACATCGGACATGCTATATATTTTTGTTTGGCTAAATGAAGTGATTGACTATGCTCTTCTATGATTGTATCGTTATTAGATGTAGTTTTTAAGAATTGCTTTTTAAAATATTGTTCAAAAGTTGATTTATTTAAATTAGAATTAGAGGTTAACGCATTTACGGGGTACCTGGATAAGGTATCGACATTAGAATTTAATCTGCCTTGTTTGTACACTATTTCATAATTATATTCTTCTAGTTTCAGGCGCCATCGTATAAGACGACTACCTGGATCTTTAACATTGAACAACCAAACTAAGGGTCTGTGATCGGTAACGATTTTGAATTGGTAGCCATATAAATAGGGAAGGAACGTCTTAACGCCAAAAAGAATAGCTAGAAGTTCTTTTTCCGTAGTGGAATAGTTTCCTTCTGCTTTGTTTAGGGTACGTGATGCATAGGCTATCGGCTTATCTTTGCCGATTTCACCTTGGGAAAGAATGGCTCCAACGGCGTAATTAGATGCGTCAGTGGTCAGTATAAACGGTTTTGAATAATCAGGGTATTGAAGGAGAGGTGCTGAGACTAATTTATGTTTTAGAGTTTGGAATGCAAGTTCTTGTTCTTGCGTCCAATGGAAAGCGACATCTTTCTTTAGAAGAGAGGTAAGTGGTTTTGTGATCTTCGAGAAGTTTTCTATGAATCTGCGGTAATAACCGACTAGACCTAGGAATGATTTTATGTCCTTGGGGTTTTTAGGAGTTGGAAGACCTTCGATGGCTTTTACCTTGTCTGGGTTGGGTGAGACACCTTTGTCGGTGATGACATGACCGAGATAAGTGACTTCGCGGCGTAAGAACTCGCACTTATCTGGTTGCAATTTTAGATTATGTTGACGGAACCTTTCAAGGACTAATTTTAGCTTTTCAATGTGACTAGGAAGGTCTGGCGAGTACAAAATACAATCGTCTAAATAAATATAGCAGTGTAAGCCTTGGAGACCAGATAGAACTGTATTCATGAGGCGTTGGAAGGTGCTAGGTGCATTTTTTAAGCCAAAAGGCATTCGGGTAAATTCGTAATGACCAGAGGTTTCATTTGTGCCTACAATCGTGAATCCTGTTTTTGCCGCGTCAGCAGGATTTAAAGAAATTTGGTGGAACCCGCTTACAAGATCTAAGGTCGTAAAATACTTAGAATGCCCTAGTTGGTCAAGGATATCTGTTATTAACGGTATAGGGTAGATCTCGGACACCGTGACGTCATTAAGACGACGATAATCGATAACTATACGCCATTTTCGTTTCCCCGAGGCGTCTGCCTTCTTCGGGACGACCCATACAGGGGCGCTCCATGGTGATTGAGACGGGCGTATGATATTTTGTTCGAGCATTTTGGTTATTTGACTGTCTACTTCTTCTTTGTGGCACTCAGGAAAACGGTAAGACTTTACGTGGATTGGGGCGGCATTCCCTGTGTTTATAGAGTGATTGATTGTTCTAGTACAGGTGAGAGGTTCACCTTCAAGATGAAAAACGTCTGTAAATTGAGAACAACAGTCTAACAAAGTTGCTTTTTCTTCTGGATTTAGGTGAGAGGTTCGAATTTGATTTAGAACTTGATTATGTCTATCAATGACAGGAAGTGAAGCTTTATTTATAGTCTCAATGTCTGAAGTTGTCAGACACTCTGTGAAGTTATTTTCCATACGTGTAAGATTAACGGAATAGTTATTTATTTCGATCTCGGATTCAGTAGTATTTAGAATAGAAATATTAACTCTACGATTTGGCTTTAAAGTGACGACGCAATTCGCGACATAAACGCCTTCAGAAATCTTATGGTCGAGAACTAAGGCTTCTTTAAGAAAAGGTAATTCATCACTATTATTTGACACTCCACATTCAATTACAGCTTCAGAACGAGCTGGGATTTTGTAAATTGGCAACTTGAAACGTAAAGGTAAAGTATGATTTTGAATTATTAAACATTCCTTATCATAGTCTATGACTGCTTTAAGATGACCTAGAAGATCTGTGCCTATTATGCCATCATAATCGAGGCTAACATCATTCTTTACGACGTGAAATTTATAAGAATATACTTCCAAAGATAAGTAAAACTGCATTTGGAAGGTGCCTAATGTTTGACAATACGTGCCACTATCATTGATTCCTTTAAGTCGCACTATTTCTGAGGATAGTTGAGGCTTTTTATAAAGACTTTCTTCTTTAACTAAAGAAATGCTAGAACCAGTGTCGATTAATAGAACAAGTGACCTGGTAGTATGCTTAGTAAATAAGAAAACATGTGGGAGTGTTACCTTTTTAATAAACGAATTCATTTCGTAAATTGGTATATCATTCTGATGAGATTTAGAACATTTCAGGCGTGACGGTGACAAATCATCTGGCGGATAAGAGGTAAGTTTGCTTTTCGAGTTACCATCACTATTCTTAAAAGGTAAGTTACGATTGCTACACGGTTCCGTGCAAGATTTAGAATTAGTATAAGATTTGGCATCATTATGAGATTTAGTATAATCGTAAGATTTAGTATAAGATTTAGTAATATCATAAGATTTAGGATTATCATAAGATTTAGCATAAGATTTAGGATTATCATAAGATTTAGCATAAGATATAGAATTATCGTAAGATTTAGTATACGATTTCGTATTATCATAAGATTTAGTATAAGATTTAGCATTATCGTATGATTTAGCATAAGATTTAGAATTATCGTAATATTTGGCATAAGATTTCGTATTATCATAAGATTTAGCATTATCATAAGATTTAGTATAAGATTTAGCATAAGATTTAGCATTACCGTATGATTTAGCATAAGATTTAGAATTATCGTAAGATTTAGCATACGATTTGGGGTAAGATATAGTATTATCATAAGATTTGGTATGACTCAGATTCCTGTTTTGGAACTGAGGTGAATAAGATTTAGAAAGAATCGTGTCATTTTTAAATGCTGTGGATTCCGATAGACACGCACTCAGAATCCGATTTGGTTTAAAGGTTCAGAGGCTAATGTTTCATTAGCGTCTGAGTGGTTCACGGCCATATCATTCGTATGGCAAAAGTTTACATTAGCGTTGCCTCTGCGCGTATCACTACTCTGTGCCTGAGTATCAGGTTGTTGTATATTACGGCGTTGATTATTGTACTGCCGTTTGCGACACTCGGTTATCAAATGACCGGGATTTTTGCAATATGCGCAGATTTTCCGTGGGAAATTATTAGGATTTTGGGACGATTGAGTTTGCATGGGAAAACGATTTTGATAAGTATTAGGATTAGTAAAATTCGTATTATAAGATTTCACGTTTTTGTTTTTATTCCGAAAACATTCAGAAGAAAAGTGACCTTGTTTGTTACAGGTCGAACATGTTTTTGGCGATTTTAAGGAAAATTTGGAAGCGTTAAATAATTTTTCTTCCTCAATAGCATGTGTGACGGCCTCGTTTAGCGTTTTAGGGTTACGACAACGAACTATATGCGAAAAACTCGGATTTAGACCCATTAGGAAAGTGTTGAGTGCCAAGTCTTCGATACCGGCGACTCTACCAACTAATTCATCCTTTTTATCACAGGAGAAATGCACATCTGATAACAAACGCGTTAAGCATGATTCAATTCGCAAAGAGTATTGTGAGACAGTTTCCGACGGCAAGTTTTGCTTGCAATTTTGAAGGTCGGACAAGAGATGTGTAGAATGTTTCTTCTCGCTAAAGTTTTGTTTTAGAAAATCTTTAAGTTCTGACCAGTTACTAAAAGTTTTTAAAGAACACGCTACTTGTGCCTTACCTTCCAATTGGGAAATGATAAATTTACATAAAATAGTCTGCTGTTCGTCAGAGGCGAGTGAAATGGCATTGTCACAGTTTGTGAGGAATGCGGGGAGAGTCTCTCTTTTACCATCATATGGTTTAATAAATTTGGTTAGGAAATTCAGCGTTGTGGCATTAGCCATTTTTGTAGGTTTTTTAATATCTTTTTCAGATTTTACTGAATATTCGGAATCCGTCATAAATGGTAAGTACTTAACAAATATTTAGATAACTTTAAGATTTAGTAGATATGACCTTAGGATAGATTGATTACTAATATAATAATTAGGATATAAGATTTAGTTTATAAGATTTAGTTTATAAGATATAGAAAATAATATTTATTACAAGGTCAATTTAAAATACGTGCTTATAATAAGATTTTCCTTTTAGAAGTTACGAAATGACGCACACGCTTTTTAGAATGCTCTGCTTTTAGCACAAAACACTGCACAAACACAACACAAAGAGTTTGGAAATAAGTATAAGACTTACGTTGATGATGATTTCGTGTTCCACATGAAGACGAAGAGAATAAGGTGAGTTAGCTGCATCATAGGGTGCGGATATCACCCTGTAGTTGAAGACGTCGAGCTGCTTTACACCCAGAGGGTTTTCAAAGCTCAGTACAAGTTTTGGGAACGGTCTCGATCGGTGCGGCGCCGGCTCACGCTTAATAGCGGAGGCTGACGGTCGGCTACACTCTAGTCAAGGTCAAGGCTGCAAGGGTAAGCGCTGGCTCACGCTATAAAGCGGAGGCTGACAGTCGGCTAAGGGGGTGTACTTGCGTGTATCGATGGGGGCTCACGCTGCGAGGGGCGGAGACTTATCCTCTATCTGGTGTGGTGCGGGCTCACGCTATGAGAGCGGAGGCTGATCGTCGACCTTGCGCTGCTAGTACACTTTCACTACGCACTGTTCAGATGCTGCGGTCTGAATACGGATCCAGAAAGCCAACAGCATCCCACTTCTGACACCAATGTTTTGCGCGTAGTACGTAGCGAGTTTTTAAAAAAAACTATTTTTCACAGCTGAAAAACGTTTATTAATTTACACCCGAAATTAGACAACCATGACTGACTTAACTAGACCGAACTCAAGCTTTCGCGACCGCGAGATGTAGGATGTTGGCGCGGTAGATGAATGATGCGAACTGTATGCTAACTGTGTGCTAACTAACTGGCCGCATGGCGGTAATGGCTTATATATTAATTATAATATGCTTACATTGCATTTCCCTTTAACTAAATTCGGTTATAACAGCACGTAATACCCATGAAAAACTTCGTCTCAGTCATAACAATCATTTTGAGGAAAGAGAGTAAAAATTGGTGTATACGCGATTAACTCGAGTTACGAGGTAGATTACGGTAAAGGATTTAAAACGCCTCTCAAGTGGTTGTTTAAAGCATTTTATAAGAATATTGCGTTTGTGTAACAATGTACAGATATTAAGTTATAGTACTTTAACCAAACTAGAGTGGCGGTGGGCTATAGGCAGGGCACATAGCTCAAAAACCAATGGCCATTAGGGCAGAAGGTACTGCTGCTGGTCCGGACGATGTAACAGAGATATTCCTGCCGCAAATAGATCGATATCGGTGGTTGTGAGAGATCACTGGGGGAGGACTAAGTCCAGCAGTAGTCGTGTCTATGATTGAGATGATAATATAATGGTTGTCATACTGACAGACTGATCCACTGATCTAAACGCTGGCAGACTGACTGACATACTGACAAACACACACACAACCTTTAAAATAGTAATCGATATGCGACCGTCCGACTGATCGACAAATTGACACACAGACTTACAATTACACTAACCATTAGACTGACTGAACAACACATTAACAAACCGACCAACCAACACACTGATAAATGATCCTGTCAGAGTGAAAGTTTGTTAATCTAATAACAGGCCGAATGACTATTAGCCTGATTGAGCGATCTATGTATAGACACAGAGAAGACAGACCAACATAGAGACTTCTTTATACAAAGCATCAGATCGTCTGATCATTAAGAAATATCGCTCCATTCCACTCAAAATAACAATATTAATACAAAATATTAAGACTAATGGTACAAATAAGCATAAAACTATAATTGTACAACACCAGTGATCACTACCCGCTACAAAGAACACCGTAATATCCACTTAATATTTATTTGTCAATGCATTTCTGCATAAAATATGCACATCCGATAATATCACCGTATCGCAATAACCAATAACGGATATAGTATTTATCGCATCTGGCTTCAAATATAAATGATGCGATTATTCTTTATGAAGAACGGTGGGAGCACTGAGCTGTTGAAATAGGTGGTAATTTAATAAAAATTGTGATTAAGGTTCTATTACGCGTGGTGGAAATGCATAGTGCATTTTAAAGGAGCTTATGTCATAAGCAGATAGGAGTAAATCTTCTCATCTATGATAGCTCCGCACTGTGATTTATAAGATTAGTAAATCCTTTAGGTACGTCAACATCAACCTAAGAATAAAATGGTCTGATAATTTTAAGAGCTTTCAGGCTATACAGATTTGAAAGCTACATAAAAAGGAACTCTGCTTTTATCAGTCTAAAATCTGAATTAGCTCAAGTCCTTTGATTTAGAAAACCCTGTAGGACCCAGCGGCAGGTCATGAGTTGAAAAAAAAAAGAGAATCACGACAATTGTGACCACGGCTGGAGAAAAGAGCCAAGTCGTCGCTAAAATGAATCAAAAGTAATTGCGTTTATTCCGAACATATTTACGCAATTGAGTCGCGTATAAACATGGATCCGAAATAATCCCAATAGCCAAGATGGATGGATAATGCCTTACTGTATTAGTAAAATAAGCAATTACAATCAATAAAAGAAACTATTTAAAAATGGTCAATCTACTCCGTTATGGCATTCCTTTAAAAAAAAAACATTTGTGAAAATGTAATTGAGTCACCTTTACCAATATTTATTGGCAAAGGTCAATTGTGACGCATTTCCCGTACTAATAAGCCAACATATCCAATGTATAAGGGACTTTAATCACAAGTAATCTGGAAACAACTTGTACACTGATAGACACTTTGACCTTTGCACAGTTCTTATGTCGTAGGAAATATGTATTTAAATCGTACAGCAACTGTCAAGCTTCACTTGTAGCCGTGTGTACATTGGTCAGTCCAAGATGTTCCATATCGGTCTCATAAAGCGCGCGGTCTTGTAGGAATGCACGGTGTAATTGCCTGGCACCTTTGAGGGGCACGAAACTAAAATTTATGTCTGCTTATGCTGAGCTACGAATTTCTGAGATCCGGTACTCGAAAGTTAGGTCGGGCTTATTGTGCAGGTGAGACAGGAGGTCTATAAGTTGGTAAAAATGTATATACCTCTTGTTTTACGTTTTAAATATAGTGTGAACTTATTTAAGTGGAATTTAGTATGTAAACTGCCTCGTTGGTCTCTCGACATAAATGTGCGCGTGGGCTCGATTTCCGGGTCGTACAAAGTGTTATTTGGTTTTTCCGTTAGGAAATTCTCAGTAGCAGCGCGGAGTCTGGTAATGTTCCCGGTACGGCAAAAGGCTCGACCCCTATTACGTGGGACCTAAAATTCATGGCGAAATGTGAGTGTAATATTACACCTCTGCCTAATCCTTCGAGGATACAGGCGTGAGTCTATAAATAAAAAAATAGTATGTATAAAAATGCTAAAGATATATAATACAATTTGACTCATCATCATCAGCCTTTAACAGTCCACTGCTGGACTAGGCCTCTCCTCTGAAAAGAGGAATTGGCCTACTATACCACGCTGGCCAAACGGGTTGGTATAGATTTGACTAAAAAAAGGAATTCTATAATGCGACTAACACCACAACGATATCAACAGTAATCGTATGCTGAAGGCTGGCAGAATTGCCACGTTGAATCACTATGCTTATCTTCTCTGTATAATTCAGTCAGCTTTCTGGTCACAGTCTTAAAAAAATATTTTTGTTTCTATTTTTGCACTGCCAATTTTCCTAATAATCACTTGTTCCTCTGAATTACGTTTTTAAAATAAAAATTTAGAATTACTTTTCAAATATTTAGAAATATTTAGCAAGATCCGTAATGCTAGATTAGTTGATCACTAGTTGCTTTTCGCATTTTAAAATTTGTCTTGTTCGAAATGCAGTTGAACTACGGCAGTCACTCTGTATAGTAACACATTTGTATTAGATTTCGTTAGTCAGCAGTCAGCGTCCGTAATAAAAGCATCGCACGGGATGAAAAATCCCAGGGAACTAATCTCTTTCGACATACCATCGCGGCGTTCGAGAGACTGTAGTTGTGGTGATGAATTACTGACAGTAAATTGTTGGAGAGATATCTAATAATTTGATGTTTTAGAACTGTCCACCATCATCTTGCGTTACTGACTGACTGACATACTTGATACTTGATGGCACGGGCTGTTTCCGCAACTCCACGTCTTGGCGTGTATTTTGCATGCGGGTGGGAACGGTGTCGTCATTCGAGCCACCCCAGCCCTTCGAGGAAGGCCAGCAGACTCTTGATGTGGCCCACTACTTCCCTCAGGGTGATGTATCTGGTCAGGAACTGCTGCCTGTACTGTGCGACCTCAGGGCAGTCGAGGAGCAGGTGGGCTGCCATCTCGTCTGCTGCCATACAGGCCCTGCACAGCGGGCTGTCGGTGATACCTATAGTAAATAGGTGTTTATTAAAGAATCCGTGTCCTGTGTAGGCGGCCGTGACTGTCCGCAGTTGTTGTTTGGACAGCCGGAGGACTTGTTTGGCTATCTTACCATCTGCTGCAGGAAGAGCCTCCTTGGCCTGCCTATATGTTTCAATACCAATCCAGGACTGGTTGTGTTGGGTCCTGGTCCTATTTCTTACCAGGTTGCGATAAAACCAGAAGGGAGGGGAATAATGGGCTCGGGTCCCACCACCTCTAAAGTGGCCCCTCTTCTGGCAATTACGTCGGCTGAAAGAAGATAAAAGATACATAAATATATTATATTGTGAATGGACTATAAATTTTAATACATGGAGGCAATCATGAATACATGAATATAATGCATATAATCATATTTTGCTTTATAAAAGACTGCATTAGGAATTAAATTTCAATAATGAGTGCGGACTTTAGAAAATTTGATACTACTTTGATATTACATAGGTATTACTTTCACTTATCTGGCTTCAGATTGGAAAAAGAAAATGTTCCATCTAGAGTGGGATCTGACCAAGTCAAAGACATTATTTTATAAAGCATTCGTAAGATCTTATTTTTTCTAAATAATAAATTCGAACTAAGAGCAAATGCTTGGAATACTAAGACGTTTAAACGCTTCGGCTACGTCCGCACAGGCAGGTGGCTTGCTTAGTGCCTAGAGCCTAGTGGCTTGCATTCTGGCTACTTGCTAGGATACACGGTCGCTACACTGAGATGTGGTTTGCGTGATGGGTCGCTAGGTGCCTTGGTCATTTGCTTGTCGGCACGTTAACGATATGGCACTTTCAAAAGTGTTTTTAAACTGCTTCTTGCAGAAAATTTGTCTTTAAATATGTAATTTCACGCCCTAATCCATAATTTTGGGTTCGCGACATAAATAAGTCACGGTCAAGTAATGGGGAGTATAATTTTCTGTATAAATAATTGCGAAATTGTTGCGCCTGTACTTTTATGAAGTTCATTAGCTAGATGACACAGAGGTTCTCTTTTGAAAACTGATGCAATTAATATTTCATCAATTTTCTTATTCTATAATGCCTCGCGCCTAGTGACAAAAAACCAACACGTTTGTTCACTTCGATAGACGCTAAGCGACTAGCTAGGCGCCAAGCGTGCAGTGCAGCCGGTCCCAAACATTTTTTAACGTTCGTTTTGCTAAGCTAGTTACTTGGTGACTAGCTAGACTCTAGGCGCCAAGCAAGCCGCCTGCCTGCGCGGACGTAGGCTTCTGGCTGCGCTTAGTGTTTACTATAATATATATTTTTTAATTTAGTTGTCGGTTTACACGTATAGTTTTAGGAATATAAACTTTCGTGGTCACTATAATTACTATTACGAATAGTTTTAGTTGAAAATATTTTCAACTTAAACTATAGTGTAAATGTACCTAAAACATTATAGTGGAAAATATTGCTCGACCTAGTAACGTAAGCTGTAATGCATTATCACAGCATTAATAGCGCCTTGCAATAACATCCCCGCCTCGGTGCGTTGCTGTATCACACCTGTGAGCATTATGCAAATATAATTTGAATGAGGATTACGATCGTAGCTATAGCGAAGCGATGCGTTATTGCACTCCAATGCGCTTAATGTATTAGGTTCTTCACATGTACTACTCAGTAGATCAAATTTCATGTGCTTATTGGGCATCGCTTAGTTGTTTTAATAACACAACCAATGTTACAAAGGAGTGGACCGAGAACCGATCCCTGGAGAACACAGCACGACAGCTCTCGCTAACCTCAGCCATGATGACTCAGGTGGATGAAGCTAGCAGTTAGATGGTAGCACTTCGCCCATAAATATCCCCAGACTATGTGGCAGAGGCTATGTGGCACTTGATGGTAGATATAAGGTGCCTCCCGAGGTGCCTCCCGAATACACGTCCTGGGCAAGGTATCGAAGGCGTCAGTGATATTTGGTGAATTAACTAGATGATCAGCTTACGTATTTATTCAAGCTGAGTTGGTTGTTTCTGCAAATCTCCTATAACATAAGAATCATCGAATCCATACGATAATACTTTGTTCTCAGTATTTAAAACAGTATGCGGAGAAACGGGGTGTTATAATGTACTAACTAAAATTGAGATTTTCTGTCTTAGGCTAAATTATCAAACCTGGCGGACGCTGGGTAAATGTAGAGAATTTGTATAGTAATCACGTGTGGAGCTTTTATGCTTTCAGGCTATTTGTGTCTTCGTAAATGATAGCTAGATGAATTTTGAATGGAAAACCGATTCGACAGCACGTAAATATTTTTATTCGATCAATATTTGTATTTCTTAGCTAGCTTTTTAGACCGTACGCATAAAATTCAAACGACCTAATACATAGGTAGGTACGTTCTTTAGCACGTTAAGGACTACCATATATAATTCTCAATGCTAAAGTAATACCTATATAAATTACTTTGGGCGGCCATTTTACGATCAGTGCTAATAAAGTTTTCAATGATATGAAACCCGTCTAGGGATATAAAGATGTGAAGTTTTTATGATATGCGTGCTATTGACTCAGTTAAATGGATTATTGTTGGTATATAGCCACTTAAGTATCAAAATTTGTCCGTACTTACAAAATGAATTGCTTACCTATACAATAAAGCTCATAAGTTAATTGTACCTAGGAAACTCTTTCTTTTTGTTCTTGCTATTCAATAAGACGCCCTAATGGTGCTTCCTGCTGGGTGGAAGAGAAAAGGAAAAAATGCAGAGAAGTAAAGCAAGGTTCAAGATTAAAGAGATGTGTTCAATAATTTCAAATTTATCGTTCCGTGGTGCTTCTATACATAATTGTTGTCACCAAGTGAGATTAGGTACCAAAACCCGCACTTCTTTGTGGCAAAACATAACCTTACCTAATCATTGATCATTGTCAGAAAACATTTATCTTCCTTTTAAGTAATTAATAGTTTTAATTTTGACGACAACGCCCGCTCTAGTAATATATCTTGCGTCGCGGGGGACATTACAAACACACAATCAACAGATACAATGCACACCCAGACTCGAAACAATAACTTATGAATCACACAAAGTGTTGTCTCGTGTGGGAATCGAACCCACAACACTAGGCATAATGTCAAGCGGTGAGGCGGCCGATTAAACCTCGAAGCAACTATAAATAGTAAGTAGCTAAAATAAAAATTGACACAAAAATATGAATACAAAATAAAATATGGAATAAAAAATCAAGGACTAAAACGATACTCTCAAAAGAAAACGCCGAGAGCAATCCAACATTCTATTGCACTTTGTACGTGTGGACGTGACAACTGGGGGGAAGCATTCGACAACGTGTAATAAAGGCACTAAAGCAGCTGTCACCAACCTGCACTAAATAAAAAGAAGAATACTTCAATACTGCTTCTTTTAGCAGACCCTGCGTTGAGGGGTTGATTTTACTATGTAGAGATACATACATACATAAATAGACTCACGCCTGTATCCCGAAGAGATAGGCAGAGACTGCGGAAAACCATTTGCAATGATCCTAACATATCTTTCTTTCTTCATTAACTCCCATAAAATTTCTCATGGATGCCCTTATGTCCAGGTCTTCCTCTTTGTCTTGTCCCATTAACAGTTGCCTTAAAATATATCATCTTGGTCATCCATATATCTATGCTTTTGTCCTGTCGGGGTAGGCAAAGACTACAGAACGCCACTTGCTCCTATCCCTACAAGCGTCATGCGCTTCCATTATATTATTTCAATATATTTGACTGCACGGTTGGCGTAGTGGCTTAAGTGGCCGCCTCACCGCGTGACACTGCGCCGAGTGTTAACCGAGTAAACGAGACAACACTTTGTGTGCTTCATAAATTGTTGTTTCGAGTCTGTGTGTTCATTGTGTCCGTTCATTGAATGTCTGTAAAGTCCCCCGCGACACAGGATTTAGTCCTGGTGCGGGACTTGTCTGCTTAAGAAAAATAAATTCATTACTCTTTTCATACATGCTCGCCGGTTTCGCGAACTTCGGACCTTTCCGTTATTCAGGACGTCCCCAATTTGGTCCGCGAATGTCCTAGAAACAGATGTACTATGTTGAAATCATGGTTGCAAGTCCCGTTCATTCTATATGTGTTTTTACAAGAAGCTTACGAATTAAAGATACTTTTTGCTTCGTGTATTTTCCTTCGTCACCTCCTACGACACCAACGGAATGAAATGGTGTAGTAACAATTTATACAGACAAAAACTAACAAAGTATAAAAATCTATCTAGTTTTTCTATGGTTGTAGGCGGCAAACGAGCAGATGGATCGCCTGATGGTAAGCAATTACCGCCGCCCATGGACACAAGCAACACCACAGGAGTCACAAGTGCGTTGCCGCCCCTTGGGGTTGGGAAAAAGAATAGGATGAGGAGTGGAATGGGTGAGAAGGAATAGGGGATGGGGCCTCCGGCACTCTCACTCACCGAACGAAACGCAACAGTTTAGATACTGTTACTTTACGTCGATCTTCTGTGAGAGGGTAGTACTTCCCCGGTCGAGACGGCCCATTCATGCTGAAACCAGTAAGGCTCTACTACCTTTTCTTTTAGCGTCGTTGACTATGTCCTCACCCTCCTCATACAGAGCAGAGGCCCATATCCAGCATTGGAGACGTTTTTAAACAGGGCTGATAAACAGTCAATATGAAAGTTTCAATACATATACAATTTTACTACATTATAACTCATTATCATCATCGTCCTAACGTTCCTGGTTGCAACCAAGACTTACATGCCTAGGAGCTCGAGGTCCACTTACTGGTCTAACCAGATATGACAGAATACAACTTTTCCAGAGAGCGACTGCCGTCTGACCTCCGCAACCCAAAGGGATAGCGATATTCCATAATTTAGACCAGAATCAGTTTATTTGTGGGTACTGGCTCCCCGTAACGAATGTCAAAGACCTTCTTTACTACATTATAGCTAACCAGCACCTAGTACTTTTATTCTATCTGATCAATAATACTACCGCATTTTCATTCATGAGAAATTTGAATCTTAGTTTTGTGACAATTTTTTTACACTTTACAAATCTTATCTAATTGAGTAACCAGTGTTATCAACGTTTCTCCGAAGTTTTACAACAAATCACATACTTAATCATGTGGAGAGATGACAATAAAATGTGCGGGATCCGCATTTACGATTCTTACGATCTAATATACGAGCTAAACACTTTTATACACACTGGTGAGTGTGGGTTAACATACTTATGGAATATTCGGTATATACATATGTAGTTTATTCAAGTAGGTTATAAGGAATGGATAGGTGCGAGGATTTTTATAGAGCTGGATAGAAGATTTTTAAAGCAACATTAATCCTCTATTTTATATTCTTTGGGATTGTATATTAACATACATACATGCATAGTCTCATGCCTATATCCCCGAAGAGGTAGGCAGAGGTGTATTACCACACACACTTTTCGCCAGATATATTTTAGTCCCACGTAATAGGGGGCGAGCCTATTGCCGTAACGGGCACATTACCAGACTCCGTGCTGCTACTGAGAATTTCCCAACGGAAAAACCCAATAACACTTTGCCCGACCCGGGGATCGAACCCGAGACCTCCCTAGACCCCTCGGATACAAATAAATGAATGTCTAAATTCAATCATTGATTTTCCATAATTAGAAATTACTTAAATTAAAAGTAATTCCAATTGCATTCTGATTTAAATTACATCCAGTCACTAATCATGAATCACAGTCACAAGATTAAAGAAAATTCGAATTCCAAATTTGAATCCTTCGATCTGACGTTCGGAATTTTAATCTCCCTTCGGTCTCGATTGGGAATGCCGATCGTTCACGAAAATGCACGAACCATACATACATAGGAATTTGTAAGCATTCAGATTATTTGCTTTAAGGGTTGTTATACTACAAGATATAGGAATATTATGGATTGTTGTGACTGGGTAGAATAATAACTGCTTAGGCGTATTGGTGGCAGACATTTACTACGAAATTCAATATTCGAACTATAGATAGATCTGTAGATTTTAGATTCGTTTTTGACATAAGCTCCATACAAAATATGTCAAACACGAATTTCGAAACTCAAAATTCATGTGTGGATCGAATATTGAAAATGGCCGTTAGACACTTTCGATAAGTATTTGTTATGAATTAAATCGTAAGGATATGGTCTCAAAGAAGCGTTTTTTGTTATTTATAAGTTAATAATAAAACGTGAAATAAAGGCACTGAAACAGCTGTCACCACCTGCACTGAATAGAAAGTAGAATACTTCAATACTGCTTCTTTTAGCAGACTCTTCTTTGAGGGGTTGATTTTACTATGTAGGTAGATACATGCTCACGCGCTTCCATTATATTCCATATGGTTGTTGTACTCGTAGTGGTTTAAGCGGCCGCCTCACCGCGTGACACTGCGCCGAGTGTTACGGGTTCGATCCCCACACGAGACAACACTTTGTGTGCTTCATAAATTGTTGTTTCGAGTCTGCCTATGGTCGACGGTTTCGCGTACTTCGGCCCTTTCCGTTATTCAGGACACAGATGTACTATGTAGAGATCATGGTTGCAAGTCCCGTTCATTCCATATGTGTTTTTGCAAGAAGCTTACGAATTAAAGATACTTTTTGCTTGGTTTTTTTTTCCTTTGTCACCTCGTACGCCTCGGTCACGGCCTACAGCGGCGGGCGGCAGCGGCGAACGTTTTCGATGTACATGACGCGTTTACTGTGACACGGCGCGCGGCCGCCTCAGGGTCAATGCGTCATGTACAATGTACATCGCCCCTGCCGCACCGCTCACCGCTTAGACCGATCTCGTGACCAGGCCCTTACGACAGCCAAGGAATGAAATGGTGTAGTAACAATTTATATTCTTAATCCGTCACCACATGGATAAGACAAAAACTAACAAAGTGTAAAAATCTATCTAGTTTTTTTATGGTAATAGGCGGCAAACGAGCAGATGGATCGCCTGATGGTAAGCAATTACCGCCGACCATGGACACAAGCAACACCACAGGAGTCACAAGTGCATTGCCGCCCCTTGGGGTTGGGAAAAGGGATAGGATGAGGAGTGGGATGAGGGAGAAGGAATAGGGGATGGGTCCTCCGGCACTCTCACCCACCGAACGAAACGCAGCAGTTTAGGTACTGCTACGTCGATTTTCTGTGAGAGGGTAGTACTTCCCCTGTCGAGCCGGCCCATTCATGCTGAAATCAGCAAAGCTCTACTACCTACCTTTTCTTTTAGCGTCGTTGACTATGTCCTAACCCTCCTCAAACAGAACAGAGGCCCATACCCAGCATTGGAGAAGGTTATATACAGGGCTGATGATAAGTCAATACGACAGTTTAATACATTTATAATTTTACTACATTATAAGTCATCATCATCATCATCCTAGCGGTTTCTCGGTTGCATCAAAGACTTACACGCCTTGGAGCCCGAGGTCCACTTACTAGTCTAACCGGATATGATAGAATATCAACTTTTCCACAGAGCGACTGCCGTCTAACCTGCGCAACCCAAAGGGATAGCGATATTCCATGGTTTAGACCAGTATCAGTTTATTTGTACTGACTCCCCATAACGAATGTCAAAGATCATCTACACTACATTATAACTAACTAGCACCTAGTACTTTTCTATCCGATCAATAATACTACCACATTTTCATTAATGAGAAATTTGAATCTTAGTTTTGTGAGTATTTTTTTTACTTTATAAATGTTTTGTAATAGAGTTACCAGCGTGATAACAACGCTGCCTTACGAAGTTTTACAACAAATCACATACTTAATCGTGTGGAGAGATGACAATAAAACGTGCGGGATCCGCATTTACCTACTTGGTATTAATTTTACGACGATTTTTACGATCTTATATACGAGCTAAACACTTTTATACACACTGGTGAGTGTGGGTTAACATACGTACTTATTGAATATTCGGTATATAGTTTATTTAAGTAGGTCATAAGGAATGGATAAGTGCGAGGATTTTTATAGAGCTGGGTAGTAGCTTTTTAAACCAAAATTAATCCTCTATTTTATCTTCTTTGGGATTGTATATAAAAAAATTGACGAAGTGGGTCGTAGCATTAAAACCCAATTTAAATATCATGTTTTTGTTTTCAGTACTTTAGGCTCTACAATGATATGGCAGGACAAATCTTAATATATAAAATCTTTGCGTTACTTACCGACTGACAGACACGCTACAGCGGAAACTATTGGGCGCAGGAAGCTGATATTTGGCATGTATGTTCCTTGGGAACCGCAGGGGTGCACTAAGACCGAAATACCCACGGGATCGGATAAAACGGGTAAATTAAAAAAAATTTAGGCGTAGCTGCTGGCGTCCTCTATTATGTTTATAAAGAGACATTTTGAGATACATATTCGACAAAAGTTCCATACAAGACTGCCTCGTTGGTCTCGCGGCATAAATATGCGCGTGGGATTGGAAGGTCTCGTGTTCGATCCCCCGGGTCGGGCAAAGTGTTATTGTGTTTCTCCGTTAGGATATTCTCAGTAGCAGCACGGAGACTGGTAATGTGCCCGGTTCGGCAGTAGTCATGCCCCCTATAACGGGGGACTAAAATAAATCTGGCGAAAACTGGGTATAGCAATGTATTGCTACACCCACTTTTCGCCAGATTGAGCCCCGAAGATATAGGCGATATAGGCGGATACAGGCGTGTGACTACGAATGTATGTATGTATGTTTGTAAGTTCCGTACAAAATATATCAAATACGTATCTGCAATGTCCAAATCCATGGATACATCTAATATTGAAAACGGTATGAGTTTTGGATACAAATTAATGAATTTCTAAATTTAACCGTTGATTTTCCATAATTAGAAATTACCTTAATTAAAAGTAATTCCAATCGCATTCTAATTTAATTCCATTCACTAATCATGAATCACAGTCACAAGATTAAAGAAAATTCGCATTCCAAATTTGAATCCTTCGATCTGACGTTCGGAATTTCAATCTCCCTTCGGTCTCGATTCGGAATTCCGATCGTTCACGAAAATGCACGAACCATACGGAATTTGTAAGCACTCAGATTGTTTGCTATAAGGGTTGTTATACTACGAGATATAGGAATATTATGGATTGTTATGACTGGGTGGAATAATAATTGTGTAGGCGTATTGGTGGCGGCCATTTAGACAGTTTCGATAAGTATTTGTTATGCATTAAATCATAAGGATATGGTCTCAAAGAAGCGTTTTTCGTTATTTATAAGTTAACACTATTTTTATACCAGTAGTTTATATTGTAAAGTTGCTGTTTTCAATGCTGGTTTCAGGTTCAAATGCATTTATGTAAGAAAGCGTTTAAATCGTCAACAGTTTATTGCTTTTTCTAAATATTTACTATACTTACGACTTCGCCTGTAACTCCGCCTGCGTGAATTATACACTTAAATCTTCCTCAGGAATCACACTATTTAATTGTGAAAACCGTACAACTATCCGTTCGTTAGTTTTAGAGTTTATCGCGTGCATACAGTCAGACAGAAAGAAAAGTACTTAGTTTTATAATATACTAGAGGATGCCCGCGGTTACACCCGCGTTATTTAAGGCTACTGCTCCGCTTCTGTCACTCATAGCGCGATGTTATATAGCCTTCCTCGATAAATGGGCTATCTAACACTAAAATAATTTTTCAAATCGGACCAGTAGTTCCTGAGATTAGCGCGTTCAACCAAACAAACAAACTCTTCAGCTTACGTGGAGGCCTATGTCCAGCAGTGAAAATCTTTCGACAGGCATTGGACTACAAAAAACTGATAATGATGAAATAGGCACTAGAATAATGAAAACGACGATTTTGCCATGATGATAACTTTGTTTAAACTTGGAAACATTTACTGAAAATAAAAGTAAAGTTTAAAAAAGCCACAAGGAAAAATCTTCAAAGAGTGCGTCCTACCCGTTATGACTTATCAGTGGCGTGCCATTAGAGAGGCCTATATTCAGCAGTGCACTACGGCAGGCTAATGATGATGATGAAATGTTTCCAAGTCTATTTATCTTTGCCTTGGATTACAAAAAGTCCACTGCTGGTCATAGGCCTCTCCTTATTTACGTCTCAATAGCATTGGGATAATAGGTGGATTTGCCTTACTATATTACTCTGGCCGGATGGGTTGGCGTAGGGTTTATTGGCGAGTGATCCGTCTCTTCTGTAAGGTACTTTTTGGTTAGCGTATTTTCTTAAGTCGCCTTTTACGACACCCACATAATTAAATAGGGTAGTGACACTTTCTATTTTAATTCCGTTACCACACCAAGATGCATATTTATTCGAGATAATTACTGCTAACCGTTTATTGCACATTATAACCAGTTACGTACAGCACTATGCTTATAAAAGAAACTAAAAGCTAAATAGCTTATCAAATTCACACTTCCTTATAGCCAAGGAACATGCAGATCAAGGTGCAAATAAGGTGCGCTGGCGTTAATAAGCAACTCTATAGCAGGAAGAGGTCTAAGTTAATTGGTTTTATAATCCTCAGAATCTCAACAAGCTCTTTAAAAAATATACACAATATCGATTCAATGGGGTCATAAGATTTTAAAATTAATTGAATGGAAAGTAATAAGTTTCAAATTACAATGAAGGTAATGTAGGGTTTGTTGATAGGTTACCTCCTATTGCCGTGATTTTTTGGGTCAATTCAATTTTTTCTTCAAATAACAAAAAATGTTTTAGTTATATGAAGGAAAAGGGGCTTCACTGGTGTGCTCTATAAATAAAATCTTTAAAATTTACCGTCACATGGCAAAAAATTGTAATTGAATTTTCGTCGTTTAAAACTGGCGGACATTCTTTATAAAATATCAAGCGTTTAAGTTATATTTAGGGATACGTGTACAAAATTTTTACCCAGAAGCTGGTATATGAAATTTCGTGCATGTTACTTCAAAAATGATGATCTCCCACACAACCCTTTCATACCTTATTTTACCTTCTAAGGGCACATTCCTACCATGAGAACAGATTCCTTGTAATGGGAACAGATAGTCAGTCGTCTAACGATAAATTAATCGTCACGACATAGCGAAAATGCGTTCTTAGAAGAGATATTTCCCAAAATCCTTCTTGTAATTCAAAGTATAAACTGCCCATTTATAAAGTTGTAGGCTCAGCGATTTAGTCTTTACGTTGTCGAATTAGTCAGTCAAGAGGAGTAATTTTATAATTTTGTACTTGTGTGTTCATCAGCATAACAAAATGATTATTGGAAAATATGCATTACGACAACAGAGCTCCGTAAAAACATGACTGGTCATCAATTTTTTATACAACTTTTACTCCACCATGAAACAACACATCTAATTATTTCAAGGAGCGTCTCGAGAACTTTGTCATCCATTCGCATATCCTACTCTCAAGAACTCGAGCAAATCATAATGTAGAAGGATCTCCATTGTAAGTCCCTTATAAATACAGCAGCGACGCCTAAACAGTAGCAGATCCGAGATAATCTGGTGATGACATGATTCCGAAATTAGGAGCCCAAGTTTTTACATTTAAATGAGTTCAGTCGAAGTCTCAAAGATATAATATTATTGTTGTAAAAGATAAGATATCACCAATCTTGTTTTGAGGAAATGCTGTACATTTTGTCTTTTAAGACCTTTCGTAATTTGGGCTTCTGAGGTTGGATTATGGGAAAGGTCACTGATGTCAAGGGAACTTCAGGCTTGAATTGTATAATAATATAATATTCTACCACATTCACACAACACTATCTAGTCCTAAACTAAGCAGAAGCTTGTACTATGGGTACTAGATAATGGATAAACCATACAACAGCGGACATTGAGTGTTCATCGGTATAATACATTTCGCTAAATAGCAGTTTTGTGAAAAAAGTACGTAGGACAGGCGGGTCGAAGTTTTGAGCTGAGATATAAAGAACATTTAGCGGCGTTTAGAAACAACCAGCCGAAAAAATCTCATTTTGCCGAACATTTACTTCAAACGGGTCATACTTTAAATAGCGGACATTCATTTGACGTCATACACACTTGTCAGAAGGGTATCAGAATGTGCGTATTGGAACAATTAGAGATTTTAAAGCGGGACAAGCATTCATACTGAACGATCAAACCAACTTTAACGGGTCCCCATTGCAGAATATATTTGCATACAGTCATAATGACTCACATTAGTCGAGCAACGGAGGGATTTAGAAAGTACAATCGTTTATAAGACATGCACACGGTAGGAAAGCGCTCAGTCGTTGCTCATCACTTCTGAGGATGCCTCGTGCAAAGGCGAAACACGTGTCGAAGAATAGTCGGCGCATACAGCCGGATACTGCAAGTCAGGTATCTTCCTGGAACCCATACCATTCCTATATCCCTTATCCTTTTAGAGGAGTTCGGTATTGTCAACCATTTCTATTGCAATAGTTGGGGTGGTCAATCCGAGGGTGCGTGGTGGGTTCCTCTTTCCTTCCATTAGGTTACAATGGAGTGCCGCCAAGTAACGCCTGATTCAATTAACTATACATATATACGTTTTTTTTGCAAAGACATATATATTATACATAGAAACACCCAGACCAAGACAAACATCCATGTTCATGCACACAAATGTTTGACTTGACCGGGAATCGAAATGTATTATTTAATACTTTCAAATTGCTGTTTCAATTGTTGTATAGTGACTGCTTGCTTGACACTGCATCGGGTGTTGTAAGTTCGATCCTCAATTCCTCACACTAGACAACATTTTGTGTAACTATTTCGAGTCAGGGTGTTCATTGTGTTTATTAGTTGTATGTTTGTTAAGTCCCCCACAACACAGGACCTAGTTCAGGTGGTATCCTTTGAATAATGATTTTTACATGTAACGCGTAATTATTTTGAAAGAAAAGTAGTCTTTCCTTTTTTTGTGGGTACACGCCGAAGGCTATGATAGACGCATGCCGTTATCACGGCTTGCGTATCTCACGTCATGAAATGTCTCACGAAATGTCCGGGCGAATAGACATCACTTCTCTCAGCACTTCTCTCATCTTTTTTAAGCAATAAAAGGATCGAGACCCGTTATTTTACTTTTAGTATTTATGTAAAGCTGTGTGATACACGATCATAAAGCTTTAAGAAACGACCACGCCGCATATCGAACAACCCCGCCGTGTATGCTGCGAAAGAGCAATTTTATATACCATATGCTGCGAAAGAGCAATTTTATATACCACTAAACCTTAGAAAATACTGCAATACAGCGTTTGCAGACGCAATAATAATGCAATTTCATGTGCTTTTCCATCCCAGTTTTACTCCCCTTGTGCCTTTAAAAGAACAATTGTTCATATATAAAGATAAAACAGGGCAACAGTAGATAAACTATTCCCATTCTCTATCCATAATTCGCGAACAATCTGAGCACAGATTCACAAATTTCGTATCCTATTGTAGACTGTCTGCCGTTGGTACTTCGGAACAACACAATTCGTGTCGTGTGTAACTTTGGACGCCCAATTTGTCCAACTAACTAATATGTTTATTCCTGTTGGGAATATGCCTGCACTGAATAATATTTGATGCGTGATTTTTTTGTGACAAGGCAATGATAAGTATAAGGTGTGATTCATTGTCAGTCATTATTTTGATACATGGTGTAGCTAAAACCTAGGTCACGCTGACCATATCGTGATCCACAAACGTCACTCTCGGGTCATCACTTAAGGTCATAATAACATAACTTTGCGCCTTTTATCCCCGAAGGGGAAGGCAGAGGTGTATTACACACCCACACTACGCCAGTTATGTTTCGGTCTCAATGTAATAGGGGGCGAGCCTATTGCCATCTACCGGGCACATTATTAAGCGAGCGATAATTAACATTTTTATTACACACATAACTTCGAAAAGTCAGAGGTGTGTGCCTGGGATAACTGGGGATCGAACCCAAGAGCATCGTCTCGGCAGTCCGTTACATACACCACCAGACTATCGCCGCTCATCATATATAGAAAAATAATTAGGTTCAGAAACTGTCCTAATAAAATAAACATGAAATGACATTGTAACGTGTGTGTCAGCTCAATTCACATTCGGGACAAAATTTGAATGGATCTCATTTTTTACAGGCTGCATGTTTTTGTATCTGTTGTTTAAAAATATTTAAAGATCAAAATGATACAGCTATATAACCTAGCGATATATGTAGGTTCGCGATCCGCTTCTTTATCATACCCGGTTAACAGTATTTATGTTTTTAAAATTATCTTTAAAAAGATACCGCAAACCTCCTGTTACCGGAGTCAGTGATGTTCAATTATGCGTATTAGATAATTATTAGCATGGGTACTAGATAATTGATAAACATACTTATATACTTTCTTTTTGTTAATATATACATATTATACACAGACACACCCAGACCAAGACAAAAATCCTTGTTCGTGCACACAAGTGTTTGACTTGAGCGGGAATCGCACCCGCGACCTTCGACGTAGCAGTCGCTTACACACCCGCTACGCCAAAGGGCCGTCAAAAAAAAATTAGACTTATCATGATCAGAAAAAGCTGAGACTAATGCCTTAATACCTCAAGATCTCCAAGATACAATTTAACATTAAAATCAACTTTTTAAGTACTTCCTTGATAAAAAAGTCCTCTGCGAAATATCTGCGTGTCGTAAATATCTTCCACATGTGAATAGGACTAGGAATGTGAAAATAATAGTTAAACATTTGTGCCCATACGAATATTTTTACTCACTTGTATTAAGGAACATAACACACAGAAATATTCAAACTAAATGTAACCAATCACAAAACAAATTTTAGTAACAATATAATTTTATATAATAACAAATTTGAACTGTGTGAAGTTTTTTTCTTGGTTTTACAGATCGTAAAACTTTCCTAAAGAACTATCTTAACACTGACATAATCTGTGTAAACGAACTAAACGAATTAAATGGAATGCTGATAGTTAAAAAAACGTAGTAAACAAAATATCAGATAGTTTTACTACTTAGAAGATAATGCATAGAAGTTGGTGTTAATATTGAAGTACATAGAAATTTAAGTAAATATATACGACAACATTGTAAATGATACAGAAGTTGCAATATTGAAGACAAATGTATACGTGACTTACGCTATATGTGAAACTTCTTACATTGAAGAAGCCAAAGCGAGTATAAATTCTTGGTGAATTTTTGCGACCGCATCCTTTGCCATAAGAGACAAGTCCTGCCAGCCTGCCAGACTCAGTTGAAACGGCGGCTCCACCCTCGTCTTCCTGAAAATCAGATGGGTATTTTAATATATTTTTTATAGACTCACGCCTGTATTCCATTGGGGTAGGTTAATATTACACCTATATTTAGCCATGATATGAATTTATAGGTCCCATGTAAGAGGGATGAGCCTTATATTGTATACTAGGGGCGAGACTTTAGACTTCATGCTGCTACTGCGTTTTATTTTAATGTTTATAGACTCACGCCTGTATCCCCGAAGGGGTAGGAAGAGGTGTAATATTACACCCATATTTCACCATGAATTTTTAGGTCTCACGTAATAGGGGGCGAGCCTATTGTCGTACCGGGCACATTACCTGACTCCGTGCTGCTACTGAGATTTTCCTAACGGAAAAACCTAATAGCACTTTGCCCGTCCCGGGAATCGAACCCGAGACTTCCATATCCCACGCGCATATTTATGGCGCGAGACCAACGAGGCAGTCTGCAGGCTGCTACTGAGAATTCGGAATAAACCGGAATTTGGGTGCAACCCAGGAATCGAGCCTCCAGTTCAGCAGACGCATGCGCTATCCACTGAACCACGAAGGCTGTCGATATGTTATAATATTTTCATTCTGATATGGTATCCTCCTTGATATCCATCTAACTACATATATTAGTGAAAAGCCAATATGGTCAGTCAGCTAATGATAGATAAATTATATCATGATGACTATTATCACTATTAGAAACTTAGCTCTCCCCTTTAATGATGGTGGAATATTTTATTTTACGTGGAATGTTGGCGTCTTACGCGTCATCTATTTACAAATAAGGAGCACGGTCAAGTCGCAAAAGGGTTTTTACAAACATACAACCATCGGGCATAAATTACCCCTAGACTCGGCGCAGTCACGAGGTGGTCACTTCAACCAGCACACCAACCGAGCAGTCCAACTTTTTCAAAGAAAGGGATACCTAGATATAAATGTGATGGGAAACTAAAGCAGATAGCTCCAAGAGGGAGTTAAGCCAGGATCAAACCAACGCGTTCAGCTCGCGTCCGCGGTGGCGTGCGCGGTGGCGATCAGATGTTGTGTACGAACTTATAGCGCGGTGTTCACATCTACGCGTCCTCGGATTGCACGCGGCGTCTGGTGCAGCGTCTGCACGCGGCAGTGGCGATCAGATCGCGCTTGTTGCGTTAGGACGCTGCACGCAGTTATTTGTGTACGAAACTGTGTTTTTGTAGATTTTAAGTATGGTGGAAACGGAAGAAATTATAAATGAGGGCCACAAATACCCATTGTTGTATGATACGTCTCATTCTGATAACGCGTTATCGAATGATGGTAGGTATTTACTTCACTGGCACAGTATATTATACGCATCTCAAGTTCACTTCTTGTTCCTCTTCGTCTTCAATAATAGCAGACAGAAGTAAAGCTTCTTCAATTTCACTATCTTTATCAGACAGCATTTTAGTGATGCGACTACAGCCTGGTGAACGCCTGAACGAACGCGACAGTGTGCACAACTTTTGCACGCGCAATAATCGCCACCGCGGACGCGTTCAGCTTGCGTCCGCGGTGGCGTGCACGGTGGCGATCAGATGTTGTGTACGAACTTATAGCGCGGTGTTCACATCTACGCGTCCTCGGATTGCACGCGGCGTCCAGTGCAGCGTCTGCACGCGGCGGTGGCGATCAGATCGCGCTTGTTGCGTTAGGACGCTGCACGCAGCTATTATTTGTTGAGGAAACTGTGTTTTAGTAGATTTTAGTATGGTGGAAACGGAAGAAATTATAAATATATTCCACAAATACCCATTGTTGTATGATACGTCTCATTCTGATAAGGCGTTATCGAATGATGGTAGGTATTTACTTCACTGGCACTGTATATTCCACCTCAAGTTCACTTCTTGTTCCTCTTCGTCTTCAATAATAGCAGACAGAAGTAAAACTTCTTCAATTTCACTATCTGTATCAGACAGCATTTAAGTGACGCGACTACAGCCTGGTGAACGCTTGAACGAACGCGACAGTGTGCACAACTTTTGCACGCGCAATAATCGCCACCGCGCATGCCACCGCGGACGCGAGCTGAACGCTTTGGTTTGATCCTGGCTTAACGGACGCCGAGCGTACGCTCACTACGCTCTAGGAACGCTCATGACCAATGTGAGGGAGGCCTTAAGAATCAGTCGCTTTTTGTGCATAGATGGAATACTCAAAAAGTACCGATGAAGTTTACCATTTAGTATGATGATCCTCTGGTTCTCAGTAATATCAAGATAGGTAAGACATGTAAATTAATAAAACCGTTGTACTACTGAACTTAAGTCCTGTATAATTCGAAATTCAATGATGAACGCAAAAATTCAAGAATTATGTCTGGGTAGTTAGGATGGCCTTGCTGCCCGGCCAAATCTATTTTATCATATCAGCCGAAAGACGTCCACTGCTGGACATAGGCCTCCCTCAAGGCTCTCCACATAGACCGATTTGGAGCCATTCGCATCCATACGCTGCCCGCGATCTCTTCAAGGTCGTTAGTCCATCTTGCGGGAGGCCTACCTCTGCTACGAAGTACGGTGCGAATCTATTTCCTTGCACTCAAATTCAGTGCAATAATTTTAGAAACGAATCTGAAATCAAATGTATTGGTATGTAATACTTACAGTACAAGCGTCCACGCCGCCTTCTTCGTATCCAGCGCAGAACATTCTATCTGTTATCTTCTTTGCAAGAGCACGTTTGCAGTCCTTTCTACTGACAACAGGCACTTCAGCCACGTGCAGATGTGAGGTTTCAGGCCCATCTTCTTAAAAGGTTATAATATTTGCGTGAAATCATAATATGATTAGTTTTGATTGTTACTTTATAATCATTTCAAAATTGGTTTCCCGTCGCCCGCATTCAAACGCTTCTAAAAATATCGACGGTCCACCCAGAGGCGGTCGGCTATAGGTTCTTGCTAATAAGTGATCACCGAAAGAAATCACACTACTTCGTGGCTCAGAAAATACGTAAATACTGGTGTAAACTATATACATAAAGTTGTAACACGATGTGGTAGTTGGAGATCAGACAGAATTGAGCTTTGAAAAGTTGAATCATTTATTTATTTAATCTTAGGAAGACCAACAGCATATTATAGAAATTAAATAATTAAGTAAAATTAAATTTTTATAGACTCACGCCTGTATCCCCGACGGGGAAGGCAGAAGCGTAATATTACACCTGCAATTCTTATGTAAAATATGTGACATTTATCCAATTACAGGTCTCCTCTCGCTTATAAAAGGATAAATCGGGTTAAAATTGCTCAACTCGAGATCCAGATCTAGTTTTTGATCCCAAACAGCAAACGCATCGTATAATGATGATAGCATGATCTATCAAGCCAACCCAAGTGAAGATGGTTACAAAATAAATATTTGACTTACTCCAGTATAACCATATCCAGTAATGATCATCATTTCACCCGGTTCTGGATCGTCGCCTTTGCTAACCAGATCGATGGGCTGCACGTTATCTTCAAATTGTATGTACAATATTTCTATCATACCAATGTCGTAGTCACGCGTGTCGGGGTTATAACTGGGATGGACGTATTGCTCGTCCGATTCGTATGTTGTGCCTCTGCCATTTTTTATCGAAACACCAACCTTTACCATATTAACAGTGGTCCTGAAAATGAATAATGTTGTGACCTTAGAATACAATATTTTATTCGAAAAAGTAAGTGAACTCGTCACTCACTTATCAGTCTATATATTAGACTTAGCTCCGCCCGTGTGTATTATAGACTTAAATCTTTCTTAGGAATCACATTATCTGTTGGTGAAAATCGTACATAAATTCAGTTCGGCAGTTTTTCAAAATCAGGTTTTTGAAACTGACAATCAAAATCGGGCTTCAAATGCTAAGTACATTGTCATATAGTTTAGTATATTAATTATTTGATTTGCCATTAGCAATAATATTGGCAAAATTAAATTGCAAAAGGTGAATGAGCGCTTTTTGTGTCAAATGCATAATGACAATGATTTCCATCCGAAGAACGGTAACACTCGCTTTCGTACTTTGGAAGACATGCAAGTCTGTCAGATTTTTGTCTCAATACAAGAACCGTTAGGCCAAGTTGGAGGTCTTTGCACGACTTATAAACTCCAACACTAGAGTTGACCACACTGACACAAAAATAAAAAATACTTGAAAACACTAACCCATCAATACAAAAGGCAGTAGTCAACACAAATTTCTCAGAGATGATAGCACCCCCACAATAGTGAGCGGGTGTTACCTCCTGCGCAATGTACGACTTGATGTAGACTTGCCAAGGGTAATCCAAAATATCAGCGTCCGTATCACCCACTATTCTGCTCTCACTGTTACAATTTAACAGGGAAAAACAGATATAGAGGATTATAAAAAAAGATGGTTAGTCTCGCTAAAAAAATTCAGAATTAGAGTAGTATTCCTGGAGCGGGAGTTTACTTTACGAAAATAGAAAAATATATGGCTCGGCCATTTGACAAACATGTAATGAGTGTAAGGTGAAAAATATATTCACTATCGCAACACAGATATCGAAAGATAATATGCAAAAAGTAAACGAAAGGACAACAGACTTGGATAATTCTGTTTCCACTTAAAAAAACAATGAAGTGGCTAATTTAAAATGGAAATAAAAATACCTGAGAAGAAAACAGCAACAAAAACCACGAAATAAATACTAAACTTATCCATGTTTATCTTTACGATGAAGAGTTAATTCTGATCTGGAGTTGAAATATCAAATGCTTAAATACTTTTTTATCCGATAGAGCCCGTATTTGAAACAAAAGAAATGTTTTAATTTGTCTCCGTCACATTCCATTCAATAATTACATTGTAGTTTAAAACAAAGTCGCTTTCCGCTTCTGTCTGTCTATATTTTTGCTTATTCCTCCTTAACTACGCAACCGATTTTAATGCGGTTTGACCATAAGTTCAATAATTTTCACCGAAGGTTTTATATAATTAAAATAACTTTTATTTATTGGAAGTAGGAAAGATATATTTTGCCAAGTTGTGCCCCCTATGCATCAAGTGTTTTCTTAGTTTATGCATATAATCTTATTTTTTTATAGACTCACGCCTGTATCCCCGAAAGGGTAGGCAAAGGTGTAATATTACACCCACATTTCGCCATGAATTTTTAGGTCCCACGTAATAGGGGGTGAACCTATTGTCGTTACCGGGCACATCACCAGACTCCGTGCTGCTACTGAGAATTTGGAAAAGCTCAGTAACACTTTGCCCGACCCGGGAATCGAACCCAGTACCTCCAATCCAAGCAGTCGCATAAAAGTAATTGGTAAAGTTAATATTCTGTCAAATTTAGCAAGACTAGAAAATGGACTCCGGGCGCAATCGGGATAAGGTGAGGACAATATAGTAATAAATGTTTTATTTCATATTTCAATAATAAGACAAACATATGTAAAATACATAGTACTTACAAGTTTAAATCATACATTTACATATTTATATCATGTAAATCCACTAAATTGTAAAATATACCTACATACTGTCGCAAACATTGTTGAAATACTTATAATCTGCATCATTGCCATATTATATTGTTTTCTCTTTTATTCCTGTTAAAGCAGTTTTTACTATCATCTTCTTTTTTAACAATTCGCAGGCCAGGAATATGTCCTGTGTCGAGTAGGACATTACAAGCATACAGTCATCGACACAATGAACACTTAGACTCAACAACAAATAAAGACGTTGTCTCGTGTGGAGACCGAACGCACAACACTCTGCGCAGAATCAAGTAACAAGGCGGCCGTTGACACTTCCAGTGAAAGAATGATAATTATTGAATGATAAAAACTAAGAGATGAGCCCTAACATACAAAGTAATATTTTTAAATATTAGTTTGTATGTTACAAAACTAATATTTTTAAATATAAATAAGGATAAGTTTTATACTGCATTTCTTGAATTGCCGCATACTGGGCTAACCGCCCGACTTACGCAATCCAAAGGAATAGTAACAGTCATAATTATAGTGATAAAACATTTAAATAATATCAAATTGTAGTAATTGTTGGTTGTTTTGTAATTGGTAATTGACTCGCTAAGGATTAATTCAAGTATACTTCTGTTGCAACCACGTTCCAACATTTAACCTATACTCTACATAGTATTAGAAACATAATTAAAATTTGTCACTGCTAACAACATACGAAGCTTAGTAATGTATAATGAACTAATAAAAACATACTGTAGTGTTTATGGGTTGTTATATAGCTGGTAATTAATCTATTTTTGCATTGCATAATTTGAACTCATTCATTTTTATTATTTGTTTTCCGTTGTATTCATTGCAAGTGTATAAAGATTTGAGTGTAAGTCGTGTAAGATATAAGTATATTGACAACATAAAAGAGTAACTTGTATAATAAGGCTCCTGGCAGGTCAGGCTATGCCTAGTGTGAGGAGTTTTAGGATAAGTGATGAAAATGTTCATGTACCACCGCTTTAAATGGAAAATCTGTACTCACTTTGGAATCTGAAAAAGTTAGGGTAAAGATAAATTTAAACAATAAAATAAGACGAACGTGGATATGTAAGGGACTTAAGCAAAGTTCTAAAATGAAGCGTTTCTTACGATATCAGTATTACAAGAATAAAAATATAATGAACAAGAGTAGATATACTACATATTCAAAATTATTACAAAAGTATATCTACAAGGCAAAACGAAATGCTAATATAAAGTTTATGAATAATAATGACAACAAATGTAAAGCCGCATGGACAGTCGTAAAAAATGAAATACTTAATACAGGCTGCCAAGACAACATTGAATGCATTAAAATTGATAATACTGTACTTACCGAACCAGTAGAAATAGCTTCTGCCTTCAATAGTCATTTTACAAATTACATTCCTAATCAAAATTGTACAAATAGTTACAGCATCGATACCCTAATAGCTAACTCGATGTTCCTTACACCTTTTACCGAAAATGAGGTACGGAAACACATTTTATCATTGAAACATACCAATTCTGTAGGTTATGATGAACTTAATACCCGAATTATTAAGACGTGTGTTAGTGAAATAAGCGGAGTGTTGACCTATCTCATTAACCTGTCCTTTACAAATTTTTCCCGACGCTTTAAAAATATCTATTGTTAAACCGATATTTAAAAAGAGTGAAAAATGTGAGATGAATAATTATCACCCCTTAACACTGATATCCATTATGTCAAAAATCTATGAAAAATGCATGTATCAAAGAATAGTCGACTACTGCGAAAATTTTTATATTATAAGAAAAGAGCAATTCGGCTTCCATAGGCACAAGTCTACATCCCTAGCTATCTTTTTGCTTCTGAAAGCGATATTGACTAATATTAATAACAAACAGCTAACGACAGGGCTATTTTTTTATTTGTCTAAGGCATTTGATCTCGTGTCACATGAGAGACTATTAAAAAAACTTGAGGCTACTGGTATTAGAGGACTGCCACTACAATGGATATCGTCGTACTTAAATAGTAGACAACAGAAAGTCACTATTACCAAACTTAATGAAAGTACTTAGGGACATGACAGATTATTCGTCTGAATTTATAAGTATAAAATGGGGTGTCCCCCAGGGTAGCATTTTAGGCCCTATCTTATTTCTATTCTATATAAATGACATAGTTAATGTAACTAATCATCAATGCTTCCTTTTTGCCGATGACATTTCCATAATTGTTACTACCGACAAAAAATATAAATCAATTGCAGATCATGAAGTGGACATAAATAATACAATAGAAAATCTAATTAGCTGGCTAAATAATAATAATTTATCAATTAATCTTAATAAATCAGTACCTATATATACAATTTAATCAATGTTATAATATTACATTTAATTTTAACATGGACATACCGAAAATTACAAAAGTGACAAAAACTAAATTTCTAGGAGTAGTAATTGACGAACATTTAGACTGGAAAGCACAGGTCGATACTGTATGCAATAAAATAAATAAATTTGTCTATGCTTTGAGACAAATAAAAAACGTTACGAATATAAAAACGGCTGTGATGACGTATCGCGCATATGTAGAGTCCTCACTACGATATGGACTAATTATGTGGGGAAATAGTACTGACCTCAATAGAGCATTTGTTGCCCAAAAGAAATGTCTAAGAGCTATATACGAGATTCCATCTGACGAATCATGTCATCCAATATTTAAAGAACTTGGTTTGCTGCCGTGACCTTCATTATATATATATGAAGCATGCATGTTTGTTCGAAAGCACTTAGAATTGTTTAAAACAGCAGAATAACTATATAAAAGCTCTCGAAGTCAGCGTGATCAATACAGGCTTGTGCTGGAAGAGCTACCTAGATCAGCAAAATATAATAAAAATTCTTTGGCTATGTGTATACGACTATATAATAAATTACCAGATATGTTTAAAACATTAAATTGTAAGCTATTTAAAATTCAATTGTATAAATGGCTCAATAATAACAATTATTATAGTATTAATGATTTTTTAAAATGAATTTAATTTAATGTACTTATTTCAATTTTATAATATATTTCTAGTTAATAATTTGCACGCTTTAGTTTTAAGCAAAACATGTTCGCACTTTATATTTTGAATAACATCTTTTATACCATGTTTTATGCAAATAAAATATGTTAATCTTTATCTTTAATGCGGGTTTTATCTTTAAAAAAGTTAACAAGTCACTTTCTTATATCATCAAACAGGCTTTAGCAGTCGACTGTTGGCATAGGCCTCTCTCAGTTTGAGTAACAAAGACATTGTCAGTCCTATGAAGGATTTGGCCGACTACATCACGCTGATGTGCCCGGTAACGGCAATAAGCTCACCCCCTATTACGTAGGACCTATGGCAAAATGTGGGTGTAACGTTACACCTCTTCCTACCCCTTCGGGGATGCAAGCGTGAGTCTATATTTATTTATTTTTATTTATTTATTTAGGACCACCAATGATTATAACAACAATACAAATTGAAATATACAATGTAAGTTGCCGATTGTTGGTTGTATAACCTTTTAAGGTAGCCACTGCATGCAAATATATAAATAAATAAAAAATAACATCACTCACTAGACGGGTTGGTATAAAATTTGAAGTCGAGTCGACCGTGTTTTGGCGCTAATTTGGGGAGGTCTAAGTCCAGCAGTGGACTGCCATCCACTATGAATGTCAACCGATCGTGACGTAACGGAGTCTTGTCCCCAACCTTGTTCTCGCCATTCTGTTATGATGCTGTGTACTTCTAAAAATAATTATGTTTATAGTAGAGAAAATTATACCCGCATATATTTCTTATATTTCAATTTCTTTGTGTTACTAATTATATCTACAAAATAGTTTTTTGCGTTCACTTGGATGTGATGTATGTTTAGTTAGGTTAGGTTATGTATGTATAGATTATATTTATTAAAATAGTGCGGTTTTACCTGCGTTTTACTAAAAATATGCCTGCATCTTTTATTTTAATTCTTATAATACTTTTTTTTCTGAGCAGAATTTTCTAATCTATTAACAAAGCTGAATATGAATTTCGCTGTTTGATCTCTGATAGATGAAACAGTTTAGGGTTGGAATAATCCAAACGTTCAGTCAATTACATCGTTAGAGTCAATGCAATTACAAAAGTCATATATAGTATTCAACCAATTTCACACAACACAATAAATTTACACATATTGATTCAAACATAAACATAACTCAATCAAAATACCATACTATCTATATTCTACAAGCCTTTTATGTAGAGCCAAAAAAAGTAATTCACGAAGAAATATATTTGACATAGATCTATAATACACGTACTAACTGTACGTAACACAGTATTCAATTATTTCGACCTACTTCTCCCGTTGTTGTGGCATCATTATAAGAAAATATAGTTTTATTTCGCTAAGATGTATCATATCCTTAGCTGGTTTAGAATCCCCAAAGGTCTCATGCGTCTTAATTATTATACTAATATAAGTGGTAGTATTAAGAAAGAAAATGTACATAATAATATGTTTATTCTTATAATATGCTGTAAATGTATCTGGTTTCACGAACATTTTTTTCATTACTGTGAGTAGCGAGACAAACGATTAGATTGATTGCCTGATGTTAAGCGATTACTGCTGCCCATGGATGTAAAACCAGAGGAGACACAAAGGCGTTGCCGGTCTTTGGGATGGAAAGGGTATTCTCCTTCTATTGAAGGAGGGTGGGATAAGGAGTTGCGGAAAGAGAAATGCAGTCACCAAACGGAAGTAACAGCATATGTTACTGATATTGTTGTTAATTTACCTCCAGATTGTGTGAAAGTGCCCACACATGCTGAAATCAGCAAGACTCTTATAATTTGTTAATTATATCTGTAATCATACCAATGTTTTAATATATCACACTCTTATTATATTTTAATGACTACAACACATAAACGATTTCATCCAAATTGCTACAGCCGTTTCAGAGAAGTCAAAAGAATCATATAAGATTAAAGATATGTAAAGTAAAAACTTAGCACGAGTTTCTCTATGAAAACATTTTATAGTGTTTATAGTTCGCGATAAAAACCTCTTGTGAAAAAAATTAAACAACCTCACTTAAGTAGACTACGGCATTTACATTTTTTCAAAACAGACATTTTTTCACTCTTAGCTTGAAAATAATGTCCGAAGAAATGAGTAGTAAAAATGTTTGTAGCAAAATAACGTTCTTAGACTTAACGAAATGCGACAGAAGTTGCTAAGAAATAACACTGTTATAATAATTAACGGTGGCTTTTTACGCCTTTATGGTTTTGTAAAGAGCTGAAAGGTGCTGTTTAGGTACCTTTTAATTTAAAGTCTTCTTATTTCAGACACTTAGTAGCTTAGCTACTGTTCAAAAATGCGACAAACGGTCTAGTTAAAATACGAATGTTTTGGTGCGCTAGAAAAAAAAATGTGAGTACCATGGTGGTCTGTATCCAACTGGAAGAAGGACTGTAAGATGGACTTGCAATTTATAGGGAGATTGGAAGCTCATACAATGAAATGACTTTGTACGTCCTGCAAGGCAATATATTTCCATGAGTAATTAGTTACTTAGTTAAATCTTCTTATATTTACATTAACAAAATCGAGCAGAAGAACCAGAAAATTGATCCATATAAATCTAGAAAATATCATAAGTTCTATTGTAACATCTCTACTAGAGCTAACTAACAAGATCGTCCATTTGAAAGGAGGCTCATCATATTTTATACCTTCATAACGAGCAAGTCATGCTCTCACAGAACATAAAACTAAAGGTAGTGCACTCAATGTGTAAAGTTATGATGTCTCATCTCTGCTCTTTATCTTTATCTTAAGTTATGATGTCCAACTTAAAACAAAAAATCAAATTAAATCAAGTTAGAGTTACGCACATTGAGTCAAAACCAGTTACTCTGCTAATGCTTTCAATAAGCGGTTATTAAAGGAAATGAAAGCAAAGAAAACTACTAGGAAAAATGTTGTATCGTCAAGGACTTTACAAAACATTGCAATGGTCACAGAGAATACCTACCCGAAACAACATTTTGTTGAATAACTAAAGCATTGCCTGCGGTGGGTAAGCTTTAGGCCACTTCAACTAAATACTGCGCTTTACAGACTCATCTTATTTCATAGATTATTTGCATCACATCACCTCGTTTCCATTGCTAGTAAATTATTATCTTAATTAAGCAGCATCAATACGTCAGTTGCCTTCAAAGTGTTTGCACGAACAGAGTGCATCCATGTCGCCAGCATCTTTACTAAGTTTGATCTCAAAGTCGGCTTGAAAGCGATACTATGAACACCGAAAATCTCAGATATTTAGACTAATTTGCTTATCCATACAAATCTAAGTCTGGAATAGGGTTGTATTGTGAATATCCTGATGTGCATCATCAGATATTTCAATATTATTTTTAATAAAAAATCTTTTCCTGCTTTTTTGAATCGTGATTGTAATCGTATTAGGCTCCAATATCTATATATTTACGAAATAAAATATGCGATAATTTTGCTCCAGGTAGAAGAAATCATCGTGCATCAATATAAAAGCATTATGGGACTACTCGAGCAAAAAGTTGCACAACAGTTTTCGGCACATATCAAATAAATATATTATAGCTTGAAACGATACCATGTAAACATTGCATTAAATCATGGAATTAAAACTTGCTCGTCTCCCCTCAATGTCATCGCTCAATATCATAGAATGGAATGTTTATCATTCCAAAACATCAAACACATCCCAAAATTCCTTCCTACCTTCATCGACATCCTTCTATGCGCCCACCCCCACATCCCAACTCTATTCTCAAATGAATCAAGAAATTGCTTCCAAAGTAAACTCAATGCTTGCAAACACAACTGGACAGTCAAAAGTCCGTCAGCATCTAAATGCAAAGTCACAGAGTGGTAATTAAGTTGAAATTTTGATTCAATTCAATCCTTTTAATTATAAGGAAGTAGTGCCCCAATTCCTGCTACTCTAGAAATGGCTTTGCATCTGGTATAAAAGAAAGTTGGAAAGTGGTGCGAGTCTACTAATTTTATGTTTGGCTTGGCAGAAAACGTCCAATAATTGCCTGAGCCATTTTTATCCCAGAGGTCTTTATACGATTTCTTACGCTAAGAATTTTACTTAGAATTTTGATTTGAAAATTATAGGTTAAGTTTTTATGATTTCGTGGCGTTTGTGCATTTCATGAAAACAGAAATAGGAGACAATTGAATGATTCGAAATTACTAGTATATTGATCGAAATAACTTAAATTTAAGTGTATCTTACGAATACAGTTTAATTTAAGTTATGCCCGGAGCTGATTTTCTGGCTTTTTTGAATATTAATAGTAAACTGTGAGTTAAGATTTCTTAATATTTCTAAATTAAATAACCAGTTTCAAGGCTCGTCTTTATAAAATACAGGAAATTGTTATAAAATAAAAAAATGATAAAAATAACATATTTCCATCGATCTGGGTTTATCAATAATGTTCATAATTTAGTAAGGTATCTTGTACAACAAATATCACATTATTGCTTTTCTTTGATTTCAGGTACGTGCTTAAGAAGTTTGAGACTGTTCACCGATACAAGGTGAGCACCATTATTTCTGAGATTATCTCAACTTTTTATCTTTTCCAGATTTTTCAGACAATTGTCACGTTTATTACCTAGGTGACAGAGCTGCTTTTTGTGTAACGGATATGCTGTGTGGCTCGTGGATTTAAGATTTTCGGTCTAGGTACTTACTAAACTTACTATTGACGTCTATTCTTCGGGGATATTCAATTAATCTGAAAAAGGTACAATTGTAGTCAGTAAAATAGTAACGGTGAATTATATCAATATAAAACTGCAATGACATACTTATATAACATTATTTAACGGGTCTTAATAGCGTAAAATTACCATATTTAAGATATACATTCCTATGTATTTTCGTCGTTTCGACCGTTGTGTCCCAGTCATGGACGTGACCTTAAATAAGTAAATTTTACTCGCGAGTATGAAATCGGTTATTGCTATACTTAGTCCGAAGTTTAAGAATACTTCAACGATGCCAATATAAATATTGTTGAAAGTATCTTTAAACACTTCCTGCAAAATCATTTCTCTATAAACTTTTTGAACATTGTTTTTCTCTCTGGTTAAACTAGAAACCCGCCATTACACCTGGGAAAAATAACGAGAAATTGCTGGAAAATAAAGCTAAGTTATAAAACGTAGATCTCTTGTATACAACTGCTTTTTAATAGTTTTATGTTTAGTATGGTTGTTGATAGTGGCGAATGAGCCATATTGAGAAGCGTAGTTGTATTATAGTATTATTTTCGTGGCTATTTTCAAATGATTCCAAAATTTGGCTCAATTTTTATCTGTTATAACATTAATTTTGTCGAGCCCACTGCAGAGCACTGACTTCTTTTCACTGTGCAAAAAAATAATCATCATCAGCCCTCCATATAAACTGTCCCACTATTGAGCACAGACTTCTTCTCACTATGAGAAGGGGTATATTGTTCATAATTCACCACGCTAGCCAGTGAGTTGGCAGGTTCCAGGTGATTTCAGAAATTATTTTAGATTTTTCTCAAATATGCAGGCTGTCCCGATGTTATCCTTCAAAATTTTACAAGCGATAATAAGCAAAGATAATAATTATAAAAATATACCAATATCTTTGCTCCTCAATATCTGACGACATTTTTGTTTAAGACCAATTTTTGGCCAAAGGAAATAAAGAACAACCCACCACGAAACCTCGAATTGACCACTCCAATTATTGCAGTATACAAAGTTGATAATAGCAAACTCCTCTGATGTGAGGCTGGCTGCTCAGATAACTGGCAAAGTGTGGGTGCATAATACACCTCTGCCTACCCCTTCGGGGATAAAGGCGTGAAGTTATGCGTGTCTATAATTTGTGGCTTCATAAATCGCATTTCCAGTACCATTCATTTGGTCATCCTCTATGCACTACACGTTTGTGGTTTAATCAGGGCCACCGCAATCGCACCGAGTATCGGACAGTTTCTCTATTCCCACTTCCATAGATTGTGGATCGATTTGATTAGTTACAATGATTTAGTTAGGTTTACTAATTACTTCAAAATCATCTGATTCAGTAGCCAGATAGGAGTCTTGTTTCTGAAGCAAGATATTGCCATATCTGTTGCTCTATGTGGTTATTGAGTTTAATTGGGTACAAAAATGAAAATATGTACCATAATATTGGCGATTTAAAAGAGTGGTCTCGAGTTTTATTGCCCGTTCTTTCTCGTGGCTCTACCTATTGCTTTGCGAACGAGGCAGTAAATGTAAATGTAGAAGCATTAAGTAATTTTATTTTAAAATTGATGTTCATAAGCGTCACCTTGTGACCTAGATGAATAAATGATTTTGATTTTGATTTTTTGAAATTACATTAGAGAGCGATTGGTCTTGTGAATAACGTTTTTTCTGAGACAACGTTAGTTTTACACCAATGGGTGATTATGAAGTGTTTAGGCTGGGTTTTGACTTTCGAACACTCGTGTACTCAAAAGCACTCAAGTGGTTAAGTTCATATGGACTGTTTTTTCTACACCATACCATATAACATGCATAATGTTATAGTGGTTATAGCGGTGGCTTCGTAGTGCAACATGTCGTTGAGAGTTGTGGGATTATGCCTCACATGGACCATAAATTGTTATTTTGAATTCTGTTTGATATTTGTGTCCGTTGTTCAAATATCTGTTAAGTCGCCCAAAATGATTTAAGCAGTGTAGGATTGACTCAAAAATAAATATGAACTGATCCTCGGCGACAGTTTTATCTGTATGGGTGTCTGTTATTACAATAAAAATGTCACCCTAAGTTTCATCTGTATTATGCAAAGTTTAATCTGCAGCGGTAGCTACATACACAACTGAGGCCATCTGTCGAACGACGGCTATGACAATCAACGCGGCGACATCTAACGAACCGACATAATTAAAATCCTAAATCGCGTAAGCAGAATTCTCACATATGATTACTATATATATGTCGGATCGTCGAGCGGTTGCCCGAATTGTGAATATGATTCCGACATATTGGACACTCGATTAAAATTAAGTATTTTCAAATAAATATGATGATGTGCTGTATCAAATTTATTAACATAATTAAATAAGATTGGAGCACATGGGTTTGTGCGTGTTCACAAAACGATGCTCCATTTTTATTTGAATGACAATTCACATTGACACCCTCAACTCCATTCAGTATTGACATGATATTGAGCGCTCCAAACCATAAAGTTAAACAAAACTAGCTCGTCTAACATAACAAGAATCTAATTATAATCACGGGCACCGTTATAAACAATATTTATCGCTTAGTTTGGTTAGAGGATCTTCCTTGTAGTTGGAGGAACACTACATCTTATACCTCTAAAAAAAAATTCCGCAAATTCCGTTTAGTACTCATTTTTTTCTGGAAAGAGTAAAGAGTACTCATCCATCCATCCACAAATAAAATAAATACGTTGGTTATGGTTGTTGGGAATCGATACGACCTTAATTTAAGATTTTTTTGAAGAATCTAAATAAGATGTTATAATACTTCATAATATCGTACTTGCGAAAATAAGTTGTTTTAGGATAATTGGATTGGAACATCTACACGACATTTATTCATTATACTACTGTCCGTTCATATTAATATAATATATTTTAATATAGTTATTGTTCCTGACGTCACATCGAGCCGCTCACGGCGCGCGACCTTGTACATTCACCGCGGTCGCTGCGCCGGCGCCGAGCCGGCAACCAACCACTCACTCGCCGACGTTTACGACGTGCGCACATACATATCGGCTATCTACATGTGTATATATCAGTGCCTATATAGTTTAATACAGTCTTTTCTCGTGTCGAAGTTGTTTCATTCATTCAAGAACACCAGCAGCACACCTGGAGCTTGATATTCAGCCATTGGTCCTTCGAATAAAGAAGATCGCCGTCTTTTGCTGTGCGCGCGCCTCCTTTGGACTTTGGACTGGCCGTCCGTACCGCAAGCTTAATCGCCGTAGAGGACACATCAAGGACAGTCTGCCTAAAGGGACATTATTTTGAGTGAGTCCGTTCCTTTTTATCCAAAATTTCCAGTCTTTTTGCTTCTTCTTCCAGGTATTTAAAATGGTGCTATTCGGATCGGCATGTTGATCTCTTCATAATAGCTCATCATCATTAGTAAAATAAATACCTACTTTATGCAAAGTGCATTAGATAACGTAATAATTCCATTCATTTCGCACGCTAGCTTCCTTTAGTTAATAATAATATCTTGCCTTTTGTTTGCTGACCGCACACGTCGATGTATTTTAAACGCAAACAAAGTCATTAGTGTTTCTTAGAATTTTTATTCATTCATTGAATCAGTTTGCACACGGTGCTTACCTACAATATCAGCTGTTTTTACCGTTAATTTGAACAGTTATAATCATATTATATAATAACTCGTTAACATTTTATGTAATTCTATAACTTTGTTTGCACTTCGGCCATTTTGCTTTAACTTTATACGAGCTTGCTAACGACCGTTATTATGTCTGACGCAAAAATAAAAGAACTTATTAGGAGGCGTGGTGGCTTCAAGGCAAAGCTTACGCATTTTAGTAACTTTTTAAGACTATTACCTAATACAGAATTGGATAGTTTCCAAGCAGCGGAATTAAAAAGCCGTCTAAGTTTGTTGGAAGCTTTATATAAGGAATTCGACGTGTTACAGACGGATTTGGAGCTGTTGTCGGAGGATGCGGAAGACATGTATGCCGAAAGGGAGCAGTTCGAATCGCAGTATCATGCGCTGGTGGCCCGCGCGAGAACATGCCTCGTCCCCGTGCGTGCCGCCTCGCCTGCGCTCGTGTCTGCTACTCCCGTAGACGATCTCCCACAGAACGGCTCTGGCTGCAGACACGACTTTGTCCGGCTGCCTAAGATAGACTTGCCTCACTTCGGCGGGGACTATCAGCACTGGCTTGAGTTCCGAGATACGTATATTTCTCTTATTCACAACAACAATAGTATACAACCAATAAACAAATTTCATTATTTACGTGCGGCCTTAACAGGCAGCGCGTCTTTAGTTATAAAAAGCATCGATTTCACGGCCGATAACTATGAATTGGCTTGGCAGTTATTGTCTGAGAGATACAATAATAAAAGATTGCTTATAAATAATCATGTGCAGGCATTATTTAAATTTGAACATATTCAATCTGAATCATGTAGCGCATTACGGAATATGATAGATGTCACAAATAAAAATCTTCGTGCCTTGTCAACATTAGGTCAGCCTACTGAGAATGGTGGTCTAGGTGAAACACTTATCATATACATGATGTCAGAAAAGCTTGACAGGCTCACACGAAGAAAGTGGGAAGAATATAAAAATAATTTAGATGCCTTTCCATGTTTAAAAGATTATATTAAATTCTTAGGTACCAGAGCTGACTTATTGGAATCATTAAACTTTAATAAAAATACTACAACTATAAATATAAATGAAAATAATAAATCTAAAAATTATCTTACAACAACAACTAAAACTAAATCAATCAATTCAGATAATTTGAAATGTCCTGTGTGTTCTCAAAATCACTTTTTATTCAGTTGTAAGACTTTTAGAAATCTTGAGGTTGATGCACGCATTAGAAAAGCTTCAGAAAGCAATATTTGTTTGAACTGCCTTCGACCTGGTCATACAGCGAAGCGTTGCAGTCTATCACATTGCAAATATTGTAAGGTCAAACATAACACCCTCTTACATAGGGAATCAACAAATGAAAAACCTTCAGGGGAAAACATTGCATTGTCAACAAACGTTATGTTACCTTGTTCAGATAATAATCAAGGTCACATTTTGCTATCCACAGCTTTGGCGAAGGTGAAAGATGTCAATGGAGAGCTTCATACAGCCAGAATCCTGCTGGACAATGGCAGCACCTCCAACTTCATCACCCAAGAGCTTCATGGGAAGCTTGGCCTGGTAAAACGCAGCACTAGCTCCACCGTCTCAGGTATAAACGGTCAAGTTTCTAGTACCTCAGAAATCTGCAGTCTTCATTTGCAGTCTTGTAATGGTGGTTATCAGGCGAAAGTAAACTGTTTTGTTATACCAAAGATAACACAATCGCTACCTGGTTCTTACGTGGATAAAAGGTACATTACCATCCCGCCAGGTATTCAATTAGCAGATCCTTCATTTAATATACCTACTGCTATCGATATCCTTGTAGGTGCAGAGGTATTCTGGGACGTCTTAGATACCAAGACTATTAATTTAGGCAAACATCAACCTAGATTGCAGGCGTCCAAACTAGGTTGGCTTATCTCAGGCCGCGTCAATCAGCCTCGTACACAGCCTTCTGTTTGTCACTTTCTTTCACAAGAGGAGTCTGATCAGCTGACTCGCTTCTGGGAACTTGATACTGTGTCGTCTGCTACCTGTTTCTCTTCAGAAGAACAGGCTTGTGAAAAGCTTTTCCACGAGACCACACGTCGGGATACGCATGGTCAATTCGTTGTCACCATACCATTGAAGGACTCGCCTGAGTGCTTAGGTGACTCTTATGCCATGGCGAAGCGTCGCTTCCTATCCCTAGAGCGTAGATTCGAGCGGGACTCCACATTTAAAAACAAATATTTACAATTTATGCAGGAATATATTGACCTTAATCACATGACAGAATATTCAAGAACAAATCATTCAGAATTTAATTACTTTTTGCCTCATCACGGTGTTGTACGCGAGTCTAGTTCTACTACAAAACTCCGCGTAGTTTTTGATGCTTCAGCCGCCAGCACCTCGGGCAAGTCCTTCAATGATATTCAGATGGTAGGTCCAACTGTGCAAGAGGACTTGCTATCTATACTTCTGAGATACAGACAACACAAATATGTTGTAACGGGAGACATTGAAAAAATGTATAGAGCCATTTTAATAGAGCCTTCTCAGCGCTCCTTACAACAAATTGTTTTTAGGTTTAATTCTTCAGACCCTTTAAAGACATATGCGCTGAATACAGTGACTTACGGCACAGCTTCGGCCCCGTACCTAGCTACAAAATGCCTAGTATCTCTGGCAGATCAATGTTCGGACCCAGAGGTTAGTCAGTCCATCAGACGTGACTTTTACGTCGATGATTATTTAAGCACTGGGGATTCTATTGATTCAGTTGTAAAGGTATGTAAAGGGGTTATTAATACTCTCGAGTCCGCCAAGTTTCACCTTAGAAAATGGCAATCTAATTGTCCCAAGATATTACAATCAATTACAAACACTACAGAAAATCAAGATAAACAATTAAATCTAAATGACTCGCCTAGCAAAACACTTGGTCTGTACTGGGACTGTAAAGCAGATAGATTATTCTTTTCAATAAATTTAAAAAATATTTCAAAAGTCACTAAACGTAATATTTTATCTTTAATAAGTCAGGTGTTTGACCCTCTTGGCCTCGTCGGCCCATGCGTAGTTCAAGCCAAACTTATGTTACAGCAGCTGTGGATACTTAAATGTAATTGGGATGATGAAGTACCAACAGAAATAAAATCACAGTTTCTTGACTTCATACAGTCACTTCCAGCGCTTAACTCACTTCAAATTCCTCGTTGGGTATCGTGTAATAATGCTTCTTCAATAGAATTGCACACTTTCACAGACGCATCTGAACGAGCCTATGGCGCGTGTATTTACGTTAGAACGATAGGAGCCGACGGAACAGTTTGCGTTCGCCTTTTAGCTTCCAAAAATAGGGTTGCCCCTATAAAGCCTACAACCATACCAAGGTTGGAGTTATGTGGTGCTTTACTGGGTACAAGACTTTTTCTGAAGGTACGTAAATCACTCACTCTACAGTTTAATCATTGTTATTTCTGGTGTGATTCGACGATTGTGCTAGGATGGCTGTCTACATTGCCAAGTCGACTAGATCAGTTCGTTCGCAATAGAGTGAGTGAAATCCAGGAAGCTATGACTGGACAGACGTGGAGTTATGTGCCTTCCAAGTCCAACCCCGCTGATCTCACTTCTCGGGGGGTGAAGGCTGATTGCATCAGCTCGTCCACTCTTTGGTGGTCGGGTCCTGATTTTCTTAATCAAAGAAATATTCAATTTCCAATTAGACCAAATACACAAATTCAATCTTTACCTGAAATATCTTTACACACCGCTGCTGATACACTCAAACAAAATAATAATAATATTATTTCAAATTTAATTCATAAAAAATCATCATTCACCTCACTTATAAGAATTATGGCATACATACAAAGATTTATTTTTAATTGTAAAAAACAGAATATCAAAAAATCATCGTACTTATCACTAACAGAACTAAAATCATCAGAATATCTTATATTACAGATTTCTCAGCAGGAAATGTTCCCTGAGGAATACAAATGTCTTAAAACTAACCATGCCCTACATAAGAAGAATAGATTAATAAGTCTTTCTCCATTCATTGATTCAGTCAATTTAATACGCGTAGGTGGACGTTTAAATAATTCGAACTACAGTTACGATGTTATGCATCCTATTCTATTATGTAGCAAGCATCACTTGACAAAAATCATCTTTGAAAGGGAGCACAAAGCCCTATTTCATGCAGGACCTCAACTACTCCTAGCGCATATGAGACTCACGTACTGGCCTTTAGCAGGCAGGAACTTAGCAAAGCACGTAGTGCGTAACTGCGTTCGTTGCACTCGTTTCAAAGCCCAGCCTGTTCAAGTCATCATGGGCAACCTACCTGCCGACAGGACTCATCTTGAGTACCCTTTTTTTAATACAGGGGTTGATTATGCCGGACCAGTGCTGATAGCCGACCGTAGGGGTAGGGGTTGTAAGTTGCTTAAGTCTTACATTTGTGTGTTTGTGTGTTTTGCAGTCAAAGCCGTCCATTTGGAGCTGGTTTCCGACCTGACCAAGGAAGCTTTCCTAGCGGCTTTCAGTCGATTTATTAGTCGTCGAGGCAAGCCACAACGCGTTTACTCCGACAACGGCACTACATTTGTTGGAGCCTTCAATGAGCTCGCACGCTTCTTAAAGGTTTCTTCTAGCAGCATAACATCCGATCTTGCAAACAAAGGCATAGATTTTAAATTCATTCCCGCTTACAGCCCACATTTCGGTGGGATTTGGGAGAGTGCTGTAAAATCTACAAAGCACCTTTTGCGTAGGGTCATGAGTCTGACACATATGACTTATGAAGAGCTCTCAACATGCCTGATTCAGATGGAGGCTATTTTAAATTCCAGACCATTGACGCCCCTATCCACTGATCCATCTGATCTTTCTTATCTTTCTCCTTCACATTTTCTTATCGGGCGACCACTCACATCATTCCCTCGTCCTCATATAAGTGACGGCAACATCCAACGGCTGCAGCGCTACGAGCGTATAGAGAAGCTACGGCAGCATTTTTGGCAGCGCTTTTCCAATGAATATGTGTCTCTCCTGCAGCAAAAGACCAAATGGCAGGTAGCCGGGCAAGACCTAAAAACCGGTACTATGGTTTTAGTGAGAGACCCTAATCTTCCTCCTCTTCTATGGCTGCTGGGCAGAGTGACTGCAGTGAAGACTGGGTCTGACGGACATTGTCGGGTCGCCGACATCCTTACCAAGAAGGGCACCATTACACGTGCATATAACAACATATGCCCTCTTCCAGTTTCATCATCATCATGTTGAAGCTTTCCCTTCAACCCGGGGGAATATGTTCCTGACGTCACATCGAGCCGCTCACGGCGCGCGACCTTGTACATTCACCGCGGTCGCTGCGCCGGCGCCGAGCCGGCAACCAACCACTCACTCGCCGACGTTTACGACGTGCGCACATACATATCGGCTATCTACATGTGTATATATCAGTGCCTATATAGTTTAATACAGTCTTTTCTCGTGTCGAAGTTGTTTCATTCATTCAAGAACACCAGCAGCACACCTGGAGCTTGATATTCAGCCATTATTTTTAAGCATTACTAATAAGTTATCATACGTACATATATCTAAGGAAGAATTTAAAAGCGCGTCATCCAACGTTATATGGTGTCGTGCCGTGCGAGTGAAGCCGGGGGCTAAATTGAGTTCTCCAGTATATTGGGTTGAAGGGAACTCGATTTTTTAATATGGTACCCAATGGAACGCAGAAAATCTACGTCTTTGCGTTGTTAATAACGTTCTTGAATAAAATTAGAGTTCTTTTTATTAAAACAGAATATGCCTGCGGCTCTGAATTTCGTTGAAAACGTGGCTTTAAAGACATGTAGTAGAAAATGTTTGAGCCAAATACATATATGTTTTTCTCCTTTCGTATCGATGATTAGATATTTTTGTGTATTTTGTGTTTTGTGTAATGTTTTAACTTTTGATGTAGGTCTTAATTTTGGCAAATATATAACATTTGAATACTATACAGGGTGACACAAGACCCATCACTAAGCCGAAGTCTACTCGTTGTGGACAATCATGCCAAGTCATACTAACCAAAAATAATACCTGGGAAACGATTCCTTTTTTAAGTTATCACATTATTTAAACCGCAATTAAAATCGCGCGTGCAATGCTCGAAATACCTACTGATCCAATGGATCCAAGAGTCAATGAAATCATTTGAAAGAATATTAAATTGAAATCAAAGTGAATAAATCATGTTGCTTTTGACTTTTAAGAGACTGTAATATCATATCGAGTAACTGATTCAATGTGTGCGAGAGTCGATGAAATTAATAAATTGAAAGAATATTTTAATTAGACTATAATGATTGATCACAGTTGTCAACTATTTTTACTAAAAGGAAACCTAAATCCAGAACTAAAAATATATGATTATGAGGTCGTACGAAGGTCATTCTAACAGACAGCAATGTACTATGTTGTAGTATACTTGCTAAAACATTCCGAGTAAGATTAATGATAGTAGTATGCTCTCAGAAAGTATAAGTAGAGAAGGAATGCGACGATATTACTCAACTTGCTTCCACTCAACTATATGTTTTGTACGATATCGTATTTATTATATAAGGGCTTTTAAGAGTAGTGAGCCTAACATAACATAACTTCGTGCCTTTTATCCCCGAAGGGGTAGGCAGAGGTGTATTACACACTCACACTTCGCCAGTTATGTTTCGGTTGTAATAGAGCGCGAGCAAATTTCCATCTACCAGGCACATTATTAAGCGAGCGATAATTAACATTTTTAATACACACATAACTTCAAAAAGGCAAAGGTGTGGGCCCGGGGTACCTACCTGGGGATTGAACCCGAGACCATCTTCTCGGTGTCGTACACCTGTAGGCCATCGCCGCTATCTCTTGGATCTCTTGAATACGGCTTATGGATATGCTTTGGGTTGTAGTTAACTGGGATATCCTATCCTATTCAATTAGGTTACCTACGTAAGTACGTATGCTACATGTCATGTATATAAAGTTGCAACGTTGCCGGTATTTCCCGCATGATTATCTACGCACTTCAGATTCAAGTGTTCTCTACGGAGATCTCTACATAGCTAAGCTAATATAGGCTCATTATATTTATGTTATAGGCTTTTACTTAAAACTGGATGTTGTTTATACAGTGCGATATTTCATAAAATGTTTTATATTCATGACTATTTTTGCTAACAACTTATCTTTAAATTACAATAAAACTATGGTTTGAAACTAATTTAATGAGCGTTCGTCTAAAATTAATATTGAATGCAGTAAAACTCGCAGATTTTTGTGAAAAGACAGGGGCTGCATGGTTAGCATAGTTTGCTATCGGTTGGTCCCGATATTTGATCTATTCATGTTTGACTTATTTTGTTTGCAGCTTATGTCAAATATGTATCTACATAACATAACTTCACGCCTTTTATCCCCGAAGGAGTAGGCAGAGGTGTATTATACACCCTCACTTTGCCAGTTATGTTTCGGTCCCAATGTAATAGGGGCGGGCCTATTGCCATCTACCGGGCACATTGTTAAGCGAACGAGGATTAACATTTTAATACAGCGGCGATAGCCCAGTGGTGTACGGAACGGACTGCCGAGTAGTGCCGAGACGGTGGTCTCGGGTTCGATCCCCAGTTACCCCGGGCACACACCTCTGCCTTTTCGAAATATGTATCTTTAGTAGCCGAATCCATGGATAGGTCAAATATTGGGACCGGCTGTGTAAGATAGGTACTACGACATCTGCTACGCCGTAGCATCCACGCTACGTCACAGCTATAATATTATTATTACTGTGGTTCCGAGAATTCTAGTCGCGATGCCCATCTATGTCAGAGGGAGTTAAGTCTTTTTTTGTAGGTTTTACTTGCACCGCTATCTCATCTGTACTTAGGATTTCAGAGAAGTATTTCACGGTTTCGTGTAAAAAAGTATACTCTATGGCAAAAAGAACCATCAAATGTATTATAATTTACTAACGATAATAGAGTGGGCCAGAGATTTTGTATGATTGCTCACTATTTTTTTTTAACTATTCCTCGTCCAAACGTGAACCTCAAAATACATCCCAATTTTCAGTTGTAAAGCCTCAGAAAAATAGGACTTAACATACAATATAATTATTATCTCATCGTGAAATTCAGTTCTCTCTGCCAGCGTATCATTGCCTGCAGAGATATTATATCAAAAGTCTAATTACGTCGCAAGCATATATGAAGGTGACAAATTCCGTCATCAAAAGCATACCTATATGTGTCTCTAGATTTCGGTGTAATGTTCGCATTTCTACTTATTCTACATACTAGGTAGAGCATTTGGTTTTCATTGTGGGACTATTACCATGTTTGGTGGATGGGTAGGAATAATTTTCAACCGACTATAAAAGAGAAGAACGTACTCTATTCGTTTGTTTTTTAATGTTGTTACCTCGAAAGTCTATCATTTATTGACATTATAAATGCAAGGCTCATTGTTTGGCGCAATTCAGCACTTACGACTGAAATTTAACGCTGAAATTTTGATGATTATCATTTGATGGCATGCTCACTAAGCATTTGTTGAACTAAAGGGACTACAAAACCATCGGACGTGATTACCACCCAGGTTCGAAGGAATAATAATTAGTGATCTGCGGCGTAGAGCTGAATCCAAAACATGCAATGTTAAGGCTTCGTTTGAGCAACTACGCTACCCTTGCAGTCAAAAAGCATGTATATAGTAAAAAAACACGTATTATAATGGCAATTATAATGAATATGTCATCATCAGCCCTTTATACTGTCCCACTGCTGGGCACGGGCCTCTTCTCACTATGAGAAGGGTAAGGCCATAGTCCACCACGCTGGCCAAGTGCGGTTTGGCAAACTTCAAATGTCTTTCGAGAACATTATGGAGAACTCTCAGACATGCAGGTTTCCTCACGACGTTTACCTTCACCGTTTAGCAGGCGATAATTGACAATTGAATACGCACTTAACTCCGAAAAGTCATTGGTGCGTGCCGTGGATTCGAACCTGAGACCCTCTGCGTCGCAGTCTGTCCGTCTCACCAGTCAGCTATCACTGCCTCGGATTTTTTATTGATTCTTCAAAAATAATTGCTAAGCAATTATTAGACCCGCATAGGCAGCGATAGCTCAATGGAGATACCAACAAATATTCGAAACCGATACCTCTACCATGCAGAGGGTATCGAGTTCAAATCCACGGCGCGCACCACTGACTTTTCGATGTTATGTGCGTATTACATTTTTTATTAATGCTTGCCTCGTGCCTCGGAGAGTACGTTAAGTTGCTGAACAAGTATTTATTCAGCAATTACTTAAGGAAAATGTTTTTTAGCTTTGTTTATATAAAACTGACTACCTCGTTGGTCTCGCGGCATAAATGAGTGCGTGGGATTGGAAGGTCTCGGGTTCGATTCCCGGGTCAGGCAAAGTGTTATTGGGTTTTCCGATAGGAAATTCTCAGTAGCAGCACGGAGTCTGTTAATGTGCCCGGTACAGCAATAGGCTCGCCCCCTATTACGTGGGACCTAAAAATTCCTGGCGAAATGTGGGTGTAATATTACATCTCTGCCTACCCCTTCGGGGAAACAGGTGTGAGTCTATAAAAAAATTATATAAAACTAGATTTCACCCACGTGAATTATTCACATAAACTGTCCCCTCAAGCATAACAATATTTATTGGTGAAAACTGTTCAAAAATCCGCTCGGTATGTTTGTTCAGTATGAGTTTATCTCTTTCATGCAGACAGACAGGACGGAAAGGGGACCATAAAATATGTATAAATTATATGCATACTAGAGAACGCCAGCAGCAACGCCTGCATATTTTTTAAATTAACCCGTTTTGGCCGATACCGTGTGAATTTCGGGAAATCCCTTCTAAATGCACCCCTACGGTCCGCAAGGAACATACATGCCAAATTTCAGCTTCTTGCGCCCAATAGTGCTGCCTGTAGCGTGTCTGTCAGTCAGTAAGTAACGCAAGGATTTTATATATTAAGATAAAGTGACAACTCCATACATTTATTTCTACAAAAACGTTGTTCCTATTGCAAAGTTCACAATATTTTACTGTAAGAAGACCCATCATTGCTTCCCCATGCATATAAAACAACAATCAAAACGAAAAACAAAATACATTTCCGCGGCTGTTTGCAACTGAATTGTAATCATAACGCTTCGTAAAGTAATTGAAGTACCACTCAAATGCTTCCTAAAACACTCCCAAATAAAATGCTTGAATTATACACAGACAGACTCTGATGGCTTTCGAAAATTTGACAAAAGCTTCACTTATATAACCTACACACATTACAGATACAAAATTACGTCACAGACCTCTTCACGGCAGTATATGACTTATGTGTTGCTATTAAGGTGCCTTTTTTGTTTGGTCCGGATTAGTATAAAAAGGTTTCCTATTTTTGACAAGTAAGATCGTTCCAGCCAAGGTTCCAGCGAACAAGAGATTGATGGCAGATCTCAAGTTCTAGGTGTTAGGAAACTGCGTTGTTTAATTCAACGACACTCTCGCAGACCCTCCGTCTGCGAGAGTGTCGATATATTTTAGTGCGATTCTTTGCTTTTTATGTACGTTTTTTTCTCCTTTGTTTAAAGGGTGAAATGTTTATGTAACGGGCAGTGCTGTCATTTTTGGAATTGTTTTAAAGTTACGTCGATTCGTATTTCAGCCGTGCTGTTTCATTTATTCTACGTAATTTTTTTACCTTTTACTGCCGTTGGTTGCAGATAATTTGCAAACGAATGTATCATGAATAATTTGGTAATCTTTTCTGGTATTAAAATTTTCTTTGTTGAAATTTTTATTTATTTATATTCTATAATTTCATGTACAATAAGGATGATTATTATCATCACAAGTCATTGAACTTACACAGCAACATTTTAACGCCGCATAATTGAAAGCTTCCTAACCTAATAACATATTCAAGCAACAAGGCCCCTAAAATGTTGCTACACATATTCTCGTAAATACCAGTTCGTATAGTTAATTGAATCTGTGCCGAGCACGGAATCACTGGCTTAAAGAATTCCTGTAACGTTGATACGCGCTTTATTAGACGTCGGACGTTATACGAACCGATTCATTCACTATGGCGTTGAATTTCATTTCGCGTTTAATGGTGATGTGGGCCGATTTATTCTCAGCATTATATTAGTACTTTCTTGCGACATGTGAATACTTTTAACGTATTCTTCTAAGACTTATTGAAAGTAAAGGTCGCTGAAAGAAAATGCGCACATCGTCATCATCAGACCTGTAAATAAACTGTTCCCTTGCTGAGCATTGTCCTTTTCCAACGATGAGACGAATTAGACCATAGTCCATCATGCTCTCAGTTGTGTGTTGGCTTTAACATATTTTTTTATAGCCTCACGCCTGTATCACCAAAGGGTTAGGCAGAGGTGTAATATTACACCCACATTTCGCCATGAATTTTTAGGTCCCACTTAATAGGGGGCGAGCCTATTGCCGTTACCGGGCACAGCACCAGACTCCGGGCTGTTACTGTGAATTCGGAAAAACCCAGTAACACTTTTTGCCCGATCCAGGAATCAAACCCGGGACCTCCGATCAGCAGTCGCATACGCTATCCACTGGACCATGGAGGCAGTAATATATCTTTCGATCATGGAATATCGCTATCCCGTTGGATTACGGAGATCAGAATTTCCGTTTTTTTTTTCATGTTAATAAGCGGCAAACGAGCAGACGGATTGCCTGATGGTAAGCAATTACCGCCGCCCATGGACACAAGCAACACCACAGGAGTCACAAGTGCGTTGCCGCCCCTTGGGGTTGGGAATGGAGACAGGATGAGGAGTGGGATGAGGGAGAAGGAATAGGGGATAGGGCCCAGATGATTTGACCGATTTGTCGTCCTATGAAACGCTTATATTTTGTCCAATCTCGTTGTCAAATCACATTTTTGAGAATAAAATCATTTTAGCGAAGAAATAAACGGCGAATAGCACCGAAAGATTCGTGCGGCGAGTCGCGCGACCAAAACAAATGTATATATTAGTACGGCGCTAACGGTAGTCGCGGCGACTACCGCGGGAGCCGATTGAATATGAAATGTTAGTTTATTTCTTTGCGAAAATGATTTTATTCTCAAAAATGTAAGCTATATGGATATCTAGCCACCCGCAAGATACATTTAAAAACGTAATAACAAATATGTCATCATCCTCTTAGCGTTATCCCAGTTTCAATCTGGGATAACGCTAAGCTTACTAGTCTAACCGGATTTAACTGAATATTAGCTAGCAAATATGTATGTTGTCTATATAATACATATGTCTACGTATAACGCACATAAATTAAATTGAAGTGTTTATCTGTGAATTTAAATTAACAATTTTTCCATTTGTGGTACACATCTATAGTCGTAAACAATATTGTATCTTATAGGGTTTAATGAAGCAGTTAAATGAAGCAGCGATAGCCTAGTGGAGACACAGACAGACACTGCCACGCAGAGGGTCCGGGTTCGAATCTACCGCGGGCACCAATGCCTTTTCGGAGTAATGTGCGTATTAAATTGTTAATTATCGCTTGCTAAACGGTGAAGGAAAACATCGTGAGGAAACCTGCACGTCTGAGAGTTCTCCATAATGTTCTCGAAAGACAAGTGAAGTCTGCCAACCCGTACTTGGCCAGCGTAGTGGACTATGGCCTTACCCTTCTCATAGTGAGATGAGGCCCGTGCCCAGCAGTGGGACAGTTTACATACAGGGCTCATGATGATGATCATGAGGGCTTAATAAACATTTAGCCAACTGGCATGAAAATTTTGAGACAGAGAGTAGTAGTACATGAGATCTAAACTATTACACAGTGTGGGTAATAGTCATTACCATAAAATGTCTCAGCAAAAACAAGATCTTTGCCTTCGAGATCATTTCTAATCCAAGAAAGGGAATATAAAATTTTCTAATAAGCAACTGCAGTCTGACCTTTCAAGTTCGAACAAGAAATCATTAAGGTGCATATTTCCTCAAATACGCATTATACACCATTGAGAAGTTCATCTACACTGGTTTCAGTGTCACGCGTTTGACCGACGCCGGACACACGCGCGCGCTTACAATTACACTAGATTAGTAGTAGCGTTTCATAGTCAAGCAGTTCAAACGCGTCGCGTGTGAGACGCGCTCCTTCGGCCGGCGCTGCCGGAGCTTAAGGCTGGTTTCAGAGTGACGCGCGCGGCACGCGCCGTCGGCCGGCGCCGGTCAAGCAGCGCGTTTGGCGCGCGGACCACTGTGAAACGACTTCGCGTTTCTCTTTGCAATGTATGAAGCTTCGGCAGCGCCGGCCGACGGCGCGCGTCTCACACGCGGCGCGTTTGAACTGCGTGACTATGAAAAGCTACTACTAATCTAGTGTCATTGTAAGCGCACGCGTGTGGCCGGCGCCGGTCAAACGCGTGACTCTGAAACCAGCCTCATACATTGCAAAGAGAAAGGCGAACTCGTTTCACAGTGGTCCGCGCGCCAAACGCGCTGTTTGACCGGCGCCGGTGGCCGGCGCGCGTCAAACGCGTGGCTCTGATACCAGCCTTATCAAGATCACATTTATCGGGGATACAGAAGTAATTTCAATACAAACAACGAACGGTTGTAGAATTTAACATGTGACAGCGTATTCCAATAAATTCTCAACTTAAATCGTATCGCAGTTTCGCGTACACATCTGTCAGAATTAATTTTCTGTGAAAGCCTTTTCGCTACGTATATTAAGGGATCGCGAGGCATGTAATTTTCTCATTGAAATGTCAAATAAATGGTTGAAATGCGACGTCAGAGATTACAATCTATTTGTAAAATTACTCTCTTAGTGTAAATTATTTCTACAATTGCCTCTCGTGTAGGCAAAGGGAGTGATTACTTAGTATGTAATGGTAGATCCGTTTTATGATTGTGGAGTTATTCTGTAATCATTTGGATGATAAAACATTTTAGTCAGTAGAGTAACTCAGCTTAAAGCTTCTTAAAGCCCCGAAAAGATGCATGAGAGCTATGTTTGGTCTAGGACCGAGAGATAGCTGTAAGCCCTATTTTATACAGCACAAAATACTAACTGTACCCTCGCTATACATAATATATGAGGCAGCACTATTTGTAAAAACAAATCCTCAATCATTCCAGAAATGGTCCGAAGTCAATAATCGCAATCGGCGCGATACAGAGCGACTATGTATAGTACAGTCTAGGACTGCGTTAATGCATAAAAGCATATTTTGTATGGCACCTATAATCTTTAATAAAATACCCAAGCAAATTCAAAACCTAAATACTACACTCTTTAAAAACATTTAAAATCATATCTTGTTGATAAATGTTATTATAATATAGTTGATTATTTAACTGATAATAAATAATTAACTATTGCTGGTTCTTTGTTGGATCTACAATCATGAGATTCCTTTTTCATGCCTATGTAATAAATTCACGAGATCTGATTATTATATTATTTGTTGAATATTTGCTATAAGTTGACATCTCATTCTTAGTTATAATATTGTTATGTTGTTATTATTTACTTATTAATGATAATTTCAGTATTTTTATGTTATTTAAAATTATTGCTATGACATTTCTAATTTATATAATTATTTTGATTACGAGGGTCAAACTGAAAGTTCTTAGAACTGGCCACTTATAAACAATATAATAAAAAAAATATTCTAAAATTTGAAAATAGAACTCGTTGCCAATATTACTGAGTATATATTTCATTCATTTGTCATTTGTTTTACGATTTGGCGGCAAATTGAAAATTGTCTGTGTCACGTCAACATGAATTTAACACGAGAAAATTTTCGTGCAATGATTTTTTATGACTTTCGATGTCATTTAAGTCAACAAGAAAGTTATGATAGACTGCGATTGGCCTTTCACGATGAAGCCCCATCTCGTGCGACTGTTTACAACTGGTTTAATGAGTTTAAACGTGGTCGCACTAATCTCACTGATGATGTACGTGAGGGACGGCCTTCTACGGCGACGACTGAAAATAACATCTGTGTTGTGCGGCGTATGATAGAGACTGACAAAAGAGTGACCTATCAGCAGATTCGGACAAGTTTAGGCATCGGTATGAGTCAAGTGCACAAAATCCTCCACGAAAATTTAGCGGTCAGGAAGCTTTGCGCCCGGTGGATACCTCATAATTTGACTAAGGCTCAAAAACTCCATCATGTGGATTGGTGCCGTAAAATGATTGAAAGATTTAACGGAGGTGACTCAAATGCTGTGTTCGACATACTAACAGGTGACGAAAGCTGGATTTACTGTTATGATCCCGAAACCAAAAGACAATCTGCTCAGTGGGTGTTTCCTTTCGAGGAGTTGAGAGAGATCGAAGTGCGGGAAAAAAAATGGTGGCCTCGTTCTTTGGAAGGATAGGTCATTTCGCAACAATTGTGTTAGAGGATCAAAAAACAGTTTCTGCAGAATGGTACACTACCAATTGTTTGCCACTTGTCTTGGAAAAAGTTCGAGAGAAACGACCTCGCAGTAGGATCCTCCTTCACCACGACAACGCCTCGTCGCACACCGCCAAGCGAACGATCGACTATTTGGCGACATCAAACGTTGAATTACTGGGTCACCCGCCGTATAGCCCCGACCTCGCGCCTTGTGATTTTTATTTATTTCCAAAAATTAAAGAAAAACTTAAAGGAAAGCGGTTTATGAATGCTGAAGAAGCGGTGGCTGCGTATCGCGATGCCATTGAAGAGACCCCTAAGGACGAGTGGGCAAAGTGCTTTTCCCAGTGGTTCCATCGCATGCAGCGGTGTATTGACGTCAATGGACAATATTTTGAAAAGATATAATAAAACTAATAACTGGCTAATGTAATCAGTTTTTGATTTTCTAAGAACTTTCAGTTTGACCCTCGTATCCATACATTATTACTAATATTTTATTGTTACTATTATTTCTATATGATGATTACTCTCGTTATATCTAAGAATGTTAACCATTAATTAATCTGAATCAATACAAACATGGCAACGCTGTATCATAGCTTAAAATTTTGTACACCACTATGGTTAAACATGCAGCTACTTCTCACTACTGTTAACAACTGAAATGTACCTTACTCATGTTTTTACAAAATAAATATCTTTATCTTTAACTCGGATCTAGAACTTGGCGCTGAAAGCTCGGTTGATTTCAAGTCGCACACGGTGGAAACCCGATGCGGGTTTTCTTCTTCAGCTCACACAGAAAATAGTGAGGCTACCATAATGGCCGGTTTCAATATCCGACCCGCATTTGGAAATTTGAAACACATGATTGACATGTTTGCACAAATATGTCCATACATACATAAACTCACGACTGTTTCCCGGAGGGGTAGGTAAAGACTACGGAACGCCATTTGCAACGATCCTCACATACGTCTCTTGCTTCAATCACTCCCATCAAGTTTCTCATGCATGCAATTCTGATATGTATCTCAAAATATCTCCAAAAATGGATAGATCTAATATGGAATTCAGCGGTTAGCCATTCGTTCTATACATGGAATTGTCAAACGCTTTCCTCATAACTCCCTTTATCAACATTTCATACTTACCAAACAATTCACATTATTGTGAACAAACCAAAATTTATTTATTTATTTATTAACACCATTTATAATATCATTACAGGTATTCCCAAATCGGTATTATAAGCAACTTAAATCTAAATGAACAATACATAAAATAATAATAATAATAATAACACATGTAGAAAATCTTTCTAATTTTATGCACCTATTACGTATGGTGACGGATTGATAATATGAATAGTCACCACCCCATATCATCCCATGGGTGTCGTAAGAGCCGACAGAGGGACCATATTATGCAGAGAACAGCACTGTAAGAGAAGGAAAACTTGATACAAACCCTATACCAACCCGCTTGGCCAGCGTGGTATAGTAGGCCAATTCCTCCTTGCAAAGGAGAGGCCTAGTCCAGTAGTGGACTATTAAAGGCTGATGATGATGATGATTACGCAACATTCTGCAACAGACTTGAATTTCACCAGTGTGCAATTATAAATATCAATTTCACTATGAATTAAATTAAGAAGTCGTATGGCGCGCGGTAATGGAGCATATTTTAGCAAGTTCATTCTCAACACTGGGACGCTGAGGGCAGCGGGCCGTCGCACTGTGGGCTGAAATCAGCGTTTCATAGACATTCAAATTTTTTTTTTAAAGTGACATTTTTTTCACATGGAATGCTGGAGGAATCTAATTACATGCCTAAAAATATACTCTTTATGAAATGGGTACGTAAACGGAAGTTTGAGAATTTTTTCTTTAAAAATTTGTATGGAGACAACATAAAAAATACGATAACTCTGCTATCGCACAATTGGCCCTAATTCCCTTCTAGGGGATTAATCCTTGAATTATTTATGATTTTTTGACATACTCGGTATCACGGCCTCAGGTGCGCTTTTGTTTTTTAAAAAAAATGAGCATTTTTTTTTATATGAGGCAATTTCTTTGGACCAATTTGACTTAACATAATATATATGAATATGACCCGGATATTTGGATCATATTCATATATCTTAAGCCAAAGAAATTGCCTCATATAAAAAAAATGCTCATTTTTTTTTAAAAAGAAAGCGCACCTGAGGCCGTGATACCGAGTATGTCAAAAAATCATAAATAATTCAAGGATTAATCCCCTAGAAGGGAATTAGGGCCAATTGTGCGATAGCAGAGTTATCGTATTTTTTTATGTTGTCTCCATACAAATTTTTAAAGAAAAAATTCTCAAACTTCCGTTTACGTACCCATTTCATAAAGAGTATATTTTTAGGCATGTAATTAGATTCCTCCAGCATTCCATGTGAAAAAAATGTCACTTTAAAAAAAAAAATTGAATGTCTATGAAACGTTGATCTCAGCCCACAGTGCGTCGGCGCGCACCCACGTAGCCGTCCGGAGCGCACAGTCTCAGTTCCGCCAATATGTCAGGGGCCTTACTCTCCAAAATAATGCCAATCTCAATTTAAAACCAATACAATTCCAATGTCAATTTCATGGTCACGTGGTTTCGTACTCTTGAAATCAATGTTGTCAACATTGGATTGAAATTGGGATCGCCCTGCGATTGGGAGGACTAGTGTTGTTCAAAATGTTACTATAAACCAACATTATGACTTTGAATGTCTGTATTTTATAAATAACAAGGGAAATAAATAAATAGAATGTGGCTAATTGTTTAACTCAATGATTTTATCGTTTATAAGTCAAATGAGCCCAAAAAAACTGCTAATATCATAAATATGCCATTTTTGGCTGTATGTGGGAGTGTCGTTGCCGCCACAAAAAAGTTAACCAAGCTGCCAAACAAAACATAAACAAAACAAAGTTCTTCAATTTCAAATTACGCTCGAATAAAGTGAAAAAAGTTTTAAGTTTTCCAGTAAGAATACGACTATAATAATTGATAATTTTAGTTCCGTTGTACATATTTATTGTTACGTTACGAAGTTTATAGAAGCGGTAAGTAAAAACTACCAAGATTACATTATAAACATTATCTCGATCAATGTTTCCTAAACTGCGTGATGTAGTAGTATATAGGTACTAAAAAACTTATGCATTTTCAGTTATAATGGCTTATCGTCCTAGCTATGCCCAGTTAGAAGCTTTGGTGGAGTTTCTTGAAGAAAATCCAGGCATAGCCAAGTGTTTGCTTCGCACCACCCAAGCCTAGCACGAAAGTAGAAACTAAGAGGAAATGGTTGAATTTGGCTACCTCTTTAAATGCTCTTGGAGGAGCTAATAAGGATGGTCAAGGAATTCAAGGATGGGCCAAGGTAAGATTTTTCACAATAAGTAGATACCTATTAATAATTATGTAATTTATTCTGTATGTATAGTTATGTCTTTTATTAAAATAAATTTGTTTTTAGTACTGGGCAGAGAAGAAATGTGGTATAGTAATAGTAAAAAACTTAATAGGTACTTAATCACTTTATTTTTACAGTCTGCACCAGCTGTCTCACCTACAGTAGATTCTGTGCCAGTATTAGCAGAGCTTTTAGACCAATTGGACACATTCTCCATTCCTAGCACCTCACATTATCAAGCGACTCCTATAGGTAAGTGTTCATTCAAAAAGTTTATCACTGATTTTAACGGTTGTTAAAATTAGTTTAGGAAAAAAAAACTCATCACAAATCTTAGTATTTTTATCAAAGGTTATATTTGGTAAGAACACAAATTATATGAATATTATAAGCAGCATTGCAGCCCTAACCCTATGCTAAAGCTATGGGACTTGTGACCGAGAATTTGTGGATTAAAATCCTACCTATTACATAACTGACCTAAATTATTATTAATCTTGAGAGCAGGCAATAAACTGAGTTAATAGAAAAGAATGAAGGCCTTTAAAAGAAATAATAATTTAAGACTGAAATCCCTGCCATTTTTTTCCTCATAGGGCCCTGAATCTTATCCTTGTATATCTCATTTCAGTGCCACCATCAGCCCCTCCGTCTTCAGTGCCACTGCAAACTACACCATCTTCAGAGCCACTACCAGCCATGCGGTTTTCTGTGCAACCACCAGCTGCGGCACCATATCAGGATATTACACCCAGACGGCGGCGACGTCGTTCTTCAATCATTCAGAGACCAATTAATCCAGAAATGGAGCGGTTTGCAATGATAAACAAATGACAGAATGGTAGAAGCAGAGAGAACTACAGCCCAAGCATTGGCTCAATTCTCAAACATTCAGTTCGCTTGTGGCAATTAAAGAATGCAGAGTTCAAGCAGAAGAGGCAGCAGCTCAAGGCATTGCTGAAATAGCTAGAAATTCCTTATTCTTATGCTATTATTTAAGTTGATTTTAGTTTTATATTTGGATCTCATTCTTAATTATTGTGATTTATTATGAACTCAATGTTGATTCTACTGCTATATTGTTGATTCTGTTATATTTTATCTCATTGTTGATTCTTATATTTTGATAAATAAAAGTATTTATAAGTTTAAAAAGACTTTACTATCATCCATTACATAAAAAATAAACCATTCTGGTAATAAAATTGTCTACCTTCTAGTCAACCATAATTGCTGTACTAAAGCAGCTCTTATTTGAAGGCCCTGACGTAATTTAGCAGCTGCTGTTGTTCTGGCTGTCTCACTTGGTTCTTGTGGAATGGGATCAGGGTTATAGTGGTCATATCATATTCTATTTCCTCTTCAAGGTCGAGTTCAGGTAAATTAATGCACATGTTGTGCAAGAAACAATAATTACGTATTAATTATTTTGGATGCTACGGTGGGATGGTAATGTAGCACCCTGTGCCTCAGTAGGCACATCCATCTATTTTGAAGACAGCTATAGTACGCTCCACTACATTGCATGCTGAGCAGTGCACTTTGGTTTAATACTACTCTGGGGAAGCTGCAACAGCATTAATTATAAGTGCCATCTGGTACTCTCTTTGAGCATATCCTGAATCACCTACAAACAAAAAAATATAATTAATTATTTAAAACATTTTACAGAATTACATTCATAAACTCACGCCTGTTTACCCGAAGGGGTCGGCAGAGGCATATAAAACGCCCACTTTAAGCCATTGTTTTGATCCCCACGTAATAGGTGGTGAGCCTATTGCCGTAACCCTATGCACCCATACCAACTTACAGACCCCACAGTCACAGAATTCTTATTTTGAATATGTACAAAATATTACTTGCCGAATAAGTATACAAGGTACTTACCTAGGTACTTAAGTGGCAAATTCAACATAGGCTATTTAACAAAGGCTTTATATTTGCATATATTTCCTTAAACAAATCCTTAATGACCCGGTAATTTGCCTTAAATTCGGTTTCATGCATAGAAAACGCTTTTTCCATGTAATGTAGCGCATCATACGACGTTCGTCTCGTCTTCTATTAAACTCTTTTCACTTAGATTTATTTAAGATATCATGCATTAACACTATCCTTGCCATAATAGAAACTTACTCCAATACTTTGAAAACTATACAATGGATAAAAACTTATAAAATAGGAAAACAATTTACAAAAAGTTACTCTTTCGTTATTGGATTTAACTCAATAAACAAACCAATCTTGACGCAATACGCAACTGTCAAAATATGTTCGGGAGTAGCTTTTCAATGCCGATCCCGATCCTATTTAGTTCCTCAAGAAAACACCCAATTTAAATGCAATTTGGCGCTAGTGTCGTGTTCAAGAGTACGAATTGTGACAATTACTGACAATCCCAATGTCGATAGATCGGAATTAAATTCAAGAGTAAGGCCCCAGGGTGGTGTATGTGGCCGCGCAGTACGCGCCACACGTACGTCACTAGTACAACGTCACGCCGTACACTCAACCGCGTATATCCAACCATGCCGAGAACAAACAAGCTTGGGTACATAAATGAGTAAAACGGGTACCCACTATATTGCTTAAAATACAAAAACCGAATGAATTTATTTGGAATTTTTTCCAGCATGAGGCTGTATTTTGCCTCATGTGGATTCCAAATAATAGAAGCAGTTTCAAGGTGGCTCCGAACAAGGCGTTATATAAGATTTTTATTGCTGCTATACTGTCGAAATCCCTACAATTTCTAAAAAGGAACCCTAAATTCCTAAATGCCTTACTGCATATGTCACTTATGTGTTTACGAAACATTAGCTCCGGCACCATTGTCACACCCAAGTCACGCGTTCCCTTTAACCGTTGTATAGTTATACCGTCCATCTCATATGTATACTGTTGTGGAGTCTTGGCCCTGGTATAACTAATAAGTCCACATTTTGCAGTATTAAAATATAACTTATTAGCATTACTCCATTCAACAACCCGATTAATGTCATCCTGTAACAGTTTAGCATCCGATACATCTGCTACCGATAAATAAACTTTGAGGTCATCAGCAAAAAGGAGACATTTACCATTTTGTCATTGCAGGTAAGTCATTAATGATTAGGATAAATTCTAATGGACCTAGACTTGAGCCTTGACTTATGCCTGAAAATGTGTAGTAAGGTTCAGACCTATAGCCGGCGTGCTCTACGTACTGTCGGCGATCACCAAAGTAGCTTGAAAAGAATTTCAGCAAATGTGACGTGAATCCCAGCCTAGCCAGCTTTGACAGCAAGACCTCATTCCTGACCGTGTCAAAAGCCTTAGTAAAATAATTAGTTATGTCAAATGTGATACGTAATTAATATCCGCGTTCTATGTAATTGTGTACATATTGTTTCTAATACTGTTGTGATATATTATGTATTATGGAGGCAAATTATTTCCTTGTGCGTGAGACATGCAAGGATTCTCTTCCATGGAAGTTATATTTCTGTAATGAGACAAGTTATTTGTATAAGTAAAAATATTATGGGTCTTACCTGATATGCAGATATTGATACCTAATATTGTTTCGACCGGCTTGCATCAGTGTAGTCACAATATCACCCGTGGCTCAGAGTCGTCATCGTGAGATGCTCATTTTGGTCACCAACAGTGATCAACACAGGTCGTCTGTTATGCACGGTTTTCTAATTTGCCTGAGTGCTCAGACATTTCTCGTTTTATGTTAATATGTCATATCGGCGTACAAATTGAAAAACATATTCATTCTAGTATTCGCACATAACGTATTGTAGCTTGGATAATTATTAAAGGTAGTCTCAGTTTCCAAAGGATAAAAATGCGTTCACAGATATATGAAAAAAATGCGTTCACAGATATATGAAATAAATCATGAAAACAAAACTCTTAGCGATATAGGCCTCTTTTAAAGTTATCCACAGGGATAAATCTTGATCCCTCCGCATTCATCCGCTTCACGCGATCCTAATAATATCGTCAGTCGACTTTGCCACTCCAGACCATAAATTTAATACACTGAGCTTTAAATTGGGAAAGTGAAGCAACGTTCACAGAGGTTACCTTTTGGATGGGTGATCTTTTGTGTGCCATATATATCAGGGTATTACCGTGCTGCATGTTGGCATACAAAGTATTAGCACAAGAATGGTTTTCGTCGAAGTCATTGAACTCCGCCACTGTAAAAGAAAACATAAAAAAATGCATGAAGGTTTTATATTTACTTTATAACCATCAGAATACCTCACAACTCTTTCAAGACAATATCATATCCCTAAAACATTTTCTCAATACACATGAGTACACTTATAATTTGCTAAAACTCTGCGGACATTTACTTAAGTTCGTGATAAATGATGACTCATCGTGTTACGGTAATAGATGGTGAGACACTGACGTTGTTGGCTTTCAGTCTTTTGGACGGGGAAATTAATTCATTTCGCTTGAAAGAATGACGCTTTTTATACAGAATGTGTGAATGGTTACATTATTATGTAGGAAATTATGTAACTTTGCGGATAATAAACAGTGGTTTATAATAATAAATAAATAATAATATTCTATACCATTCACACAACACCATCTAGTCCCAAACTAAGCAGAGCTTGTACTATGGGTACTAGATAATGGATAAATATACATATATACTTTTTTTTGTAAATACATACATATTATACATAGAAACATAATTATGTTTTTAATGTTATCATTTCAGTCCTCAGTGGCGTGCCATTGGAGATTCATGCATCCAGCATTAGACTATAAATCAATGTGTATATAAACGTCCGTCTGTAAACAGTCCTATATGTTAACTGTCCCACGTCTGGGCACGGGTGCCCAGTAGTGAGACAGTTTACATAAAAGATATACTCAAGTCATTGTGAGAAGGTTAAGGTCATAGTCCACAAGGCTGGCTAACTACGGGTTGGCAGTCTTCGCATGTCTTTTACGAACATTATGTAGAACTTTCAGATAAGAAAATTTTCTCCGCGATATTTTCTTCACCATTTAGCAAGCGATAATAATTAACCATTTTATATGCTCCTAACTGCAAAAAGTCAGCAGTCTGCGTCGTGGGTTTGTAACCGTAACCCCTATACGCAGCTTGTAAGTCTCTTGACGACGCTTTTACTGCAAAACAATGAAGTATATGTTTATCTATCTAATGTATGAACACTTTGTAATTCTGTACATGTCAAGAAAATTGACAAGCTAATTATACAGCATCTAAGTTGTTCTTAACAGTTCGGTTAGAAACTATTCCCACTTTATAACAGTTATATCTCAGGAGCTGTAACTCTCAAAATTAAATTTACTTTAAAACTGGAATATCACTTTACATGAAATTGATCATAGAAGTTACTTCAAAAATGACTGCAACTTATATAGAAAGTATTTTAATATTAGATCAAACTCTCTCAAAAGTATCGTTGGATAATAGTTTCACTTCGTAATATTGTTCAAATTGTGTTCAACAGCTGTGAAAAGTTTCGAAAATATAGTTTTTGAGAAAGTTTTGTAAAATATTATGAACATAAGTGACGATGTACGGAGATACCGACGTCTGATCAAGTCTGTCATGCAGAGGGTATCGGGTTCAAGGTCACGGAGCATACCACTGACTTTACAATCTTATGTGCGAATCAAGTCCGTGCCTCGTAGAGCACGTAAAGCCGACGCATCGGTATCGATTGTCTTTAAGATCTTTGACACTCGTTATAGGGACTCAGTTCCTTTGAATAAGTACACTGATACATTTGTAAGGCATAGAATGTCCCTTTGAGTTACGGAGGTCAGACGGCAGTCGCTTCATGGAAAAGCCAATTCTGTCAAATCTGATGGGTGTGCCCATACGCCATTATCAATATTTTTGAAACTTTGTTTCAATAAATAAATAAAAAATGACAGATGATTGAAAAAGTTACATTACTGTGAGGCGGACATCAAACGTTAAGAGGATCTACAATAATAGTTCGATGATACACCTGTTAGTCCATTAAAATGTTACATTTATTTGGGCTTAGCGTGCATTTGTCAGAGGTTGTTGTAGTGTAATATTAAATCGAAGTTTGTGGGGTCGCAGCCCGTTTCCTGCGGCTGCCATCTTCAAAAGAGTAGCTGGCTCATAAAAAAGACTAATATCGCACTCATAATAAACAAAGCGTATTTGTGCAACAAGAGAGAAAAGTTGTTTTTTGTTTTGAGTGCTGATTTTGAGTCCCGAGCAAGCGAAGGATTCTATGATTGATTCATGAGCGTAGCGAGTGAATCAATCAGACAGATTATTTACAAGGCCGATGATGCGTATTCAGCCTATCCCAATGGCGATGACAGGTCTCAAACCATTCCTTGTACATCCAATAAATAAAAAATATACACGAAAATCTACCTCATATAAATTTCATAACAAGACATCCAGGAGCCATCCCAACTCCATCGAACACAAAATAGAAAATCAGAATTTATGTTTATATTGGATCACATATGCATAATTTTATTCAAACAACGCTTGAAGGCAGCACTGAACATCACCTTGTATAGGTAGAATTTTATGGGAAATGTGGAAAATTCAATTTATTTACCCTAACTGTGTCGGTGACAGTTTATTTTTTCATGAAATGTTGGCTCAAAAATTAAAAGTGAGATGCATTTTGGTTGGTGAATTGCGTGGTTTGTATTTCTGCGGTGACAGACATCGCGTATGCAATGTTTTGCTGAATATAACATAAAGTTGTTGCGAATGCTCTTTGCTATTCTGATTTAAAGCTTTCCGTGTGTTTTATGGCAGTCAGAGCATCTATATTCATCTTGTGGTTTGTGGACATCTTGAATTATAGATAATTAGTACATTAATTATAAGTAACTTAGACTATGGTATATGACAATCGGCGGCCTTATCGCTAAATGCGATCTCTTCCAGGCTACCTTTTGATGAACAGGAATGATGTTAGCAATTTTTCGAAGCGATGGTGTAGTACTGGCTGACTTGGATAGCAAGATAATTTAAAATAAAATACATACATACATACATATCGTCACGCCTTTTATCCCCGAAGGGGCAGGCAGAGGTGTATTTCTACACCCACTTTTCGCCAGATATACTTTAGTCCCACGTAATAAGGGGCGAGCCTATTGCCGTACCGGGCACATTTCCAGACTCCGTGCTGCTACTGAGAAATTCGTGACAAAAAATACCCAATAACACTGCCCGACCCAGGAATCGAACTCGGGACCTCTCGATCCCAGGCGCACATTTATGCCGCGAGACCAACGAGGCAGTCGTATAGGGTTTGATGTCGAGTTTTCCGTCTCTACGCAAAGATGGTATTTGCATCGTGTTATCCCTTAGTCGTCTCTTACGACACCCACGGGAAGATAGGGGGTGGTGACACTTGTATTCTATGCCGTCAACCACACGGCAAATAAAATACATACATAAAATTTAATAGTACTATGAAATATGTACATAGACAATACATACATAAATAAACATATACATACAATTTAATAGTACTATGGAATATATACATAGACATTACATACATAAATAAACATATATCATAGATATACCACAGCTGATGAAAATATTTTAAAATATATTTTGTTTTATAAAGAACGATTTTAGTAGTATTTTTATACAACTAGCTTTGCCCTCTTGTCGTATTTTTATAATGAGAGGATTGTTAAATGAAGTTTCAATTTTCCCTATTAAGTAGTAACTCTTTAGGGGTACTACCTAATAAGGGTTGAAGCTTTGTGGTAACTCTTTAGGGTTAGAACATAAAATTATTTTTTATGGAAGAAAAGGTTTACCTATCCATGTGTGGTGGAGCTCAGCTTTAATGTCAAGCCATTAACAGGAAACCTTAGTCTCCAGTGTTAAACCAATCAGTAGTTTCCCGCACAATTGTCAACCTTAAGAAAAGCGTAAAGAAGCGAAGCTATTTTTGCTATTTCCTCCTAAACTCTTCCTCTTCTTAATGTTTATCTCTTTTTCCTTTTTCTTAACACCTCTTGGATCGGGCACAAGGGGCGTGTTAAACTCGATATACAGACGTTCTGTTTCGTTGGTTTACCCACTAAAACCAACCTAGTGTCCTCCGACGTATCGTAGCGTCAGCGATGCGATTTCGCTGGCTATTCTCAACTTTTTTCAATACGCAGAAAAAATATGTTTTATCAATGTTTACTTGACAACTACTTTAATTAGTAACATAGTTGTAACGAATTTTGTTTGTGTTACCTACGAAATAAAATAATATTTGTTCACGATGAACTAATATTGATATTATATACTATTCAGTATTTGCTTGTTTGTGGCAAATTAAAAGTGAGATGATTTTATTTTTTATGTTAAAATATGCTTTGATCAATGTTTAGAACTTCTGTAAATGTTTTTAGATAGGCATATTCTGGTACCTACATGGAACACAGACAACGTTAAAATTACTATGTAGTAAAATACACGACTTTAGGTATTTTTTTATGCTTTGGTATATAATAATATCTACTTATAACCTCAGTAAGTATATGGGAAAACAACGTTAGCTGGCTTAGCTTAGTATCAATGAATTACACCCAGTCCCAAACCAATTAAAGGTACTTATTACATAAACAATTAAACTGGATAGGATTAACCCACGGCATAGAGATCAAGGCCTGTAACCACTAGACTAACTAGCCAGTCAAGTGGGACCAATTAGTAACAGAGTGGAGCGCGAATAGAAAAGGATTTTATCCCGTACAAGCAACTGTTGGCAACGACGAGAACACCACTTAAAACAATTGCCATCCATGTTCTCTTTTTTGTTTTCATCAATCAATCTACCTGTTGCGGTTTATCCCGATCGTTGCATTTCTATTCATTCCAAAACACATTAACCACATTTATGGATATTGGTTGTATATTTTAAATGAAAATTCATTAACCATATTTTTGAGGACAAATTTAAAAAATCCCGGTGGGGTTGTACCGCTACAAGGCGTCGAAGGTGGTTTTGATTCAGAGAACGCTTATTGAAGAAAGTTACATTGCCCTCTATGCCTGCCCCAAGAGGAGGCGGATGAGTCCATAATTATTTGGATTTCTACTGCGAAGCCAAAAAAGGGACTTACTAAGTGCTCGGTTTCTTTCTCGAGTGGTCAGGGCTGCAGGAAGCATAACATGAAGTTTTGATCACCGCTCTAGCAGAAGATAGCTGTTGTCGACAGTTGTTTTCAAATAAATTAAGTCATATCATATTTTTGCGACTCCTATTCACGGAACTGTCACCCGGTGTTTTAATCTTCCTGTCACCCGGTATTCCGACACCAGAGATTTTATTTTCGTTCTTTGTCATATCTATCAAATCTAACCAAACCATGATAAAATCCGCTAGTACCAGTTTCATTTCTATGTATTCATTGAACATTTTCAAGTGTGCTAATTTTTATTTATTTTATTTATCTTACTGGTATGTTTTACCCGTCAGCTCGTTTAAATGAAAAAGTCCTCAATGGGTTTTTGAGTACCATACGCTCGCACTTTACACAATCAATACGACATCGATGAATTCGAAATAATCGCCTTTTTACCTTCACAAAGGGGCTAAAACACCGCTTGACTACCAATACGTGTTGTGATCTCAAAACGCTGAGTAATCAAGATAAGTGAACTCCTAAGGGAACATACGGAATCCTCGCCTTCGAGCGGTGCCTTTAATTCGTTTCATGTAATAAACTTTATTGAACCCTGTTTCATTTGGCTTTTTTTACTGTTGATTGAAGAGAAACAGATTTTTTTTCTTTGTAGATTTTATTGTGGCGTTGTCGAAGTTGTAAAAACGGAGTGCTGTCTAGATCATTAGAGTGAAGGACTTCTGAAGGTCATTCTGTGTTGTGTCTTTATAATTTTTACATATGTTATCCTTTCTTCTTGCCAATTAGTTACACCACAGACAAGATAAATTTTGTTTTATTTCAGGAACTGTCACTAAGTTTAGGTGCAATGTTGCTAAGGGAAATACTAGATTATTCCTTTAAAGTATATATTATGTTTAAGCGAGACGATCTGGCGGTAGGATTAGATTCACCGAAGATGTGCAGGTTAGCAGCTCGTAGGCCGGTAGAGGGCAAAGGTCTACAGCGCACACAGTAGAAGAAATTGACGGATATAGTTCTGGAAGTATAAGGGAGTCTTTGTCCTCGAGGCATTGGAGATGAAATCAATGTCTACAAGACTGTCATCAACAACAAAATTTGTAGCTAACCCTTTATACTGCGAACAATTTCGTCGCATTGTAACACATGTCAACTGCGTACAAGCAACATGCCTTCAGGGAGATATGTCGCGATCATTGTGATTGCCAATAGTAGTAAATGTGTAGTATGTATTGAAATGTGTGCTGTAGGTACATGTGTTGTGTGCGTGTTGTGGATGCTTAATAATTGTTTCTTCTTTATTCATAATTCTCGGATTGTCGATTGAAGTAATTTTAATACTTAGAGTACTTAGATAATAACATGTTATTGAAATTTACATACTAGGCATAGGCGGGGCCTGTAGTGCCTGTACAAAGGTAAACAGTCAACTTACTTTAATTCTTCTTGCAACTTCAGAGTTTCAGCCAGTACCTAGACCTCCTTAAATTACTGCCTCCGTGGTCCAGTGGAAATCGTTTGCGTCTGGTGATCGGGTCCCGGGTTCGATTCCCAGGTCAGGAAAAAGTGTTACTGAGTTTTCTGAATTCTCAGCAGCAGCACGGAGTCTGGCATTGGGCCAGATAACGGCAATAGGCGCGCCTCCTATTACGTGGGACCTAAAATACATTAGGTGAAATGTGAGTGTAATATTACACCCACATTTCATTTCATTTCAATGTCGACGCACGTACACAGCAAAAATTGGATACGTCAGTCACCTGAGAGCTTATAAGCGAAGCATTCATAATGAGCTTTAAGTCGCCGAGGCCGTCTACAGTCTGGATTATATGGTATAGTATTATACCTCTGCTTACTCCTTCGGGTTTATAGGCGTGAATTTATAAAAAAATATATACATAGACAGGTGCAGAACAAATAGTAGTGTTTCACTCCTTATCAGACGGGGATCTCTTCTAGGATTTCCTTTTATTTAACAGTCCGGCTCAATAACCTGTATACTACCAAGTCAGCCAAGTTTGTTTTTAACATCTACGTTTTTATTGTCCTACATGAGGTGAAAACCAATTTGCGGATAACACTAATTCTGAAGGTGTGTGGGAATTACAGTCACTATGCCATCTGGACGTTTTAATAGCCTACAACCTCATGTTTAGGCTAAGTAACTAAAATTAGTGTTACTTTAGCGTCGAAGTATATATAAGTAGATCCCGTGGTTACACCCGCGTTATTTAGGAATACTGCACGCCGCACCCGTGGATAGTGTGGTATTAAGTATATAGCCTTTGTCCTACCTCGATAAATGGGCAATCGGCACACACTCAGTACTGAATGTGCCTCAATAACATTACCGGTATAAAACTTACCACTGGATCTGTTATTATCAACTATCCTTATAAACGAACAGTGTCTTAGCAATCTAAGTCCAAAAATCGATAGACCGGATCCTGTACAAGCGTCCACAAGCTCACGCAACCCAAGCCAAACGGCCTGTTTACACGCTTGTGCTTGTGGAAGCTTTTCGAGGCTTGGCAAGCGTGGAAACGCGGCATAACACATGTCGAGCGTGTATAACTGTATACGCAACAAGTCCCTAGGAAGGCGCGTCGTGATCATTCTGATTGTTAATGTTAATGAATCTCCATTACGTATTGAAATTAGTACAGCAAAACCAAGTGCCATCAAATTAATGTAAATGTATTTAATACAAATTTGAAATATATTTTGTCACCAAGCAACTAGAGTATTTTGAGGTTTGTCGCGTATTTTTGTTGTCAAACATTTTTTCTTTTAATAAATAAAAAAAAACAATTGTGGACATAGTTTTCATTTTGGAATAGTTCCGTCAATCATCACATATATATTAGGTGTTTGTTTGTGTACGGTCGTGTTGTAAACAACGTTTTATTGAATATTATTAGACATTATTAAAAATGAAAACATTTATTTATTTTTAATTATAGTCTCACGCCTGTATCCCGAAGGAAGAGGTGTAAATATTACACCCACATTTCGCCATGAATTATTAGGTCATCCCACCTAATAGGCGGCGAGCCTATTGCCGTTACCGGGCACAGCACCAGATTCTGGGCTGCTACTGAGTATTCGCAAAAACCCAGTAACACTTTTGCCCGACCCGGGAATCGAACCCGGGACCTCCGATCAGCAGTCGCATACGCTATCCACTGGACCACGGAGGCAGGGCAGAGAACAATGCATAATAATTTAAAGTACTTAATTGGCTTCGCTTTACATGCACCAGCTCTTATACTGACTTTCCCATATTTCTTTAGATGAAATTATGTGTATTCGTTAATAATAAATGAATAACCTGTAAATGAAGATATTGCAACCAAATACTTAGATGCTACTTGATGCTTAACATAAAAGTATAATTGTTATAATTCCATAATAATTATTGCAAGTCATCTGAGTCTTATTTCCAATGTCCATTTCTGTTACTTAAATCTCTCCTTCAGCAGATTTTATTCAATACTAGAGGACGCCAGCAGCTCCGCCTGCATTTTTTTAAATTTACCCGTTTTGGCCGATTCCGTGGGAATTTCGGGAAATCCCTTCTTAGTGCATCCCTACGGTCCCCAACGAACATACATGCCAAATTTCAGCTTCCTGTGCCCAATAGTTTCGGCTGTAGAGTGTCTGTCAGTCAGTCAGTAACGCAAGGATGTTATATATTAAGATTTCAGTTACTAATGAATGAAGTAAAATTTCAACTCTTGTCTCGTCCATACATACGAGGGTCAAACTGAAAGTTCTTAGAAAATCAAAAACTGATTACATTAGCCAGTTATTAGTTTTATTATATCTTTTCAAAATATTGTCCATTGACGTCAATACACCGCTGCATGCGATGGAACCACTGGGAAAAGCACTTTGCCCACTCGTCCTTAGGGGTCTCTTCAATGGCATCGCGATACGCAGCCACCGCTTCTTCAGCATTCATAAACCGCTTTCCTTTAAGTTTTTCTTTAATTTTTGGAAATAAATAAAAATCACAAGGCGCGAGGTCGGGGCTATACGGCGGGTGACCCAGTAATTCAACGTTTGATGTCGCCAAATAGTCGATCGTTCGCTTGGCGGTGTGCGACGAGGCGTTGTCGTGGTGAAGGAGGATCCTACTGCGAGGTCGTTTCTCTCGAACTTTTTCCAAGACAAGTGGCAAACAATTGGTAGTGTACCATTCTGCAGAAACTGTTTTTTGATCCTCTAACACAATTGTTGCGAAATGACCTATCCTTCCAAAGAACGAGGCCACCATTTTTTTTCCCGCACTTCGATCTCTCTTCACTTTAGTTGGCAACTCCTCGAAAGGAAACACCCACTGAGCAGATTGTCTTTTGGTTTCAGGATCATAACAGTAAATCCAGCTTTCGTCACCTGTTAGTATGTCGAACACAGCATTTGAGTCACCTCCGTTAAATCTTTCAATCATTTTACGGCACCAATCCACACGATGGAGTTTTTGAGCCTTAGTCAAATTATGAGGTATCCACCGGGCGCAAAGCTTCCTGACCGCTAAATGTTCGTGGAGGATTTTGTGCACTTGACTCATACCGATGCCTAAGCTTGTCCGAATCTGCTGATAGGCCACTCTTTTGTCAGTCTCTATCATACGCCGCACAACACAGATGTTATTTTCAGTCGTCGCCGTAGAAGGCCGTCCCTCACGTACATCATCAGTGAGATTAGTGCGACCACGTTTAAACTCATTAAACCAGTTGTAAACAGTCGCACGAGATGGGGCTTCATCGTGAAAGGCCAATCGCAGTCTATCATAACTTTCTTGTTGACTTAAATGACATCGAAAGTCATAAAAAATCATTGCACGAAAATTTTCTCGTGTTAAATTCATGTTGACGTGACACAGACAATTTTCAATTTGCCGCCAAATCGTAAAACAAATGACAAATTAATGAAATATATACTCAGTAATATTGGCAAAGAGTTCTATTTTCAAATTTTAGAATATTTTTTTTATTATATTGTTTATAAGTGGCCAGTTCTAAGAACTTTCAGTTTGACCCTCGTACTTCCACCAAAGATGGAATAAAAGTGCATTGAAATTTATTACACAATTTTTCATTCTCACCTCGCGCAACTGGCAAAACGCGTTAAACTATTGAATATTCTATCTAGTATTAGAATTTTTATTAATTTAAAACGAGAATGATTAATGCATTTTAAATATAATTATCATTAAATTTATCACATAATTTTTCATTCTCACGCGGCGTAGCTGGACAAACGCGTTAAACGACTGAATCCTGTGATGTCATATATATTTCCTTTAAACGAAATTTGGCTAAATGATTAAAAAAGCATATTTCATTTAAAATATAATCAACATTAATGATAAATTCTCTGAATTATCGCCACAAAAGTACAACAAATATATTTTTTTAATGAACAAATGAATTGCAGCTGAAATAATTTTAGTAATTAAAATTTAACATTCACGGAAAACATTGAGGTAGTTTATTTTAAATATTCTGTTATCATACCATAAAAATGAAGGAAAACAAGTGTTTATTGGTATATTTAGTATGATGAACATTAAATAATTATAATTATAATAATTTTAATATTTAATTTTCAATATTTTTTTTCATTGCTCAGAACGTATTTATGCTGGCTGGGCTGACTAAATTGTGACGCGGTTTGTTTTATTATCTTTATTATAAATATAAAATTAAAACTTATTTTTTAAGACCTCTCCCATACTAGGACTGAATCCTGTGATGCGTGTGACATTAGAAACATATAACTATCGGACACAATGAACATCCAGACTCGAAACAACAATCTATGAATACACAAACTGATGTCTCCTGTGCAATGTCAAGTGGCAAGGCGACTGCTTAAACCACTACAGCTAATCATTCAAATATCTTGATGCATACAATCTTTTAATTAAGCTTACGTAAAAAATATGAAAAATATTGTACCCACTTAATTGGCGATGCAAAGATTATCCGTGCGCCCCTAGCGGCAAATTTGGAAGTTGTCCGGTTACGACACTTTTGACAGCTTTCAATATAACTTTGCTTCGAGGTTATAGTGGTAATTGTATTGAGCTGTCAAAAATGTCGTACCCGGACAACTTCCAAATTCGCCGCTAGAGTCGCTAATTAGAATCTTAGCATCGCCAATTACTAGCTGGGTCCCGGCGATTCACGTGACCTAGTCGTTGGGGAAGATTAGAACAGTGCGGTAGTATATTATACGAGTTGTCGAACCTGGACATTCGTTACGAATACTGTTAGGGTAGTCTCTCACACATCCTCCGTCTAATCTAAACTGACTGTACTATAGCCGACCGAGGGGACAGCCCGCAAAATGTTTTTTGTACGGAGGGCGAAATTATTACCCCAAATATTTTTTTTTTTAATTTTAAAGCGATTTTAAACTCTTTATGTACTCCCTTAATTCACTTCTAATTAACTTGCTCAAACGAACGTCCAAATTGCAAGCGTGTTCATTTTAAGTAGCATTATTTTTGACAAACATTTCAAATATTCCAATTTAAAACCAGTGCTGTGATACTGTGTACTGTGACCCTGAACACTTAAACAGTGAGCACAACCGCACAACACAAGGACGACGGATACAAGAATGAGATACACCGTCTGAAGAGGAGGGACCGTAAACCTGAGGTGAGCAGGGTGCCGGCTTACAAGCCTTACCTAAAAGGAGTAACGGACAAAGTTGGAACAGTACTAAAGAAATACTCCATAAAGACTGTATATAGTCCGCTTTCCAAGATAGCACACAATCTGCGCAGCCCAAAGGATGTCATTCCTTTTCAGACACCTGGCGTCTACAAGGTCGATTGTAGTTGTGGTAGCTCCTATATCGGACAGACCAAGCGAACAATTGCGGAAAGGGTCAAGGAACATATCGCAGCTGTGAAAAATCGACAAGTAAATAAGTCCGCTATAGCTGAACATTTATTGGAGTCTGGACCAAACCACTGGATAGAACTACATCAACCACAGGTCTTGTCCACCGAACGTCACTATTACTCCAGGATAGTGCGTGAAGCGGTTGAAATCAAAAATCACAAGAATTTCAACCGGGAGGATGGATTTAGATTATCAACAACTTGGAATCCAGTCATCAATAAGTTTAAACACCGCCGCAATGATACAGCTCAACAGTGTGTAGACGTCATTAGTGTAGTGTGTCAGGGTACCGACAGTGCGGTTAAAAACAAAAATAAAAATCCAGTGAGGGTAGGTGCCAAAACCCGCACAACACAAGGACGGCGCTGAGCTCACCAGTCCCGCCGCGACCACAGCTGAAGCAAGTCAGCCGAAACGTTGGCAAAAAACCGAGGTATTTATGCCTTAAATATAAGATTTATCGCGAGTAAGACCCGCTATATAACCTTGTATAATGTATACTAACCCTGTATCTTGATCCAAAGTTAGTTTTAGATCCAAATATCAACACTATAAATTCTAGTTTAAAGCAGAACATTAAATAATAATAATAATATTTCTCCTCATTCACACTATCTATTCCGAAACTAAGCAGAGCTTGTGCTATGGGTCCTAAATTATGGATAAACATACTTATTGCCGTGTGATGACGGATTAAGAATACGGAATGTCACCACCCCATATCATCCCATGGGTGTCGTAAGAGCCGACAGAGGGAGCATATCATGCAGACAACAGTACTGTAAGAGAAGGAAAACTTGATACAAACCCTATACCAACCCGTTTGGCCAGCGTGGTATAGTAGACCAATTCCTCCTTTTAAAGGAAAGGCCTAGTCCAGCAGTGAACTGTTAAAGGCTGGTGATGATGATAATGATAGTAAAAAAATACATGTGTAAGACGCGGAAGTTCAAAAGAATTCAATATCAGTATACCAGCTATTCCCCGCGGTAACTATGCGTTATTTTCGGCATCTCAACAGCAGCGCCACATTATAGGCTCCAGTGAAAGTAGAATTTAAATCGGTATAGCCTTTCCAGAGATTACCCCGGACAAACAGAAGAACAGACAGACTAAGAAAATCTATATACAATTAAAAAATAATAGTAATTTTGAAATCATAGACAGACACTTCAATCGTTTTTAGTTCGTACCTATAGATGTGAGATGAGAATGCAATAAAAAAGCGTAGTATATTGTCCACACCCACAATACAACCTTACAAACTACAGTTAAGCTTAAAAGTGTTCCAGACAACGTTGAAACAGCATTATCTCCACTGGCAACACAATTTGCACCTTGTGGAACAAATAAAATTAGCACTTCTGCATTTGTTACTTTTAACTTCGAAACACCTAGTAATTAGGTAATTGGAACACCACAGCTCAAAGAGTATCTAGGTTTCAGCATTTACAGAAAAGCTATTCAAAATCCTATTTAGGAAGGGGCGGCATTAAGTTAAGAAGGAGATGGCTCATGATACACAGAAAAACATCAAGCGTCTTTCGGTTAAAATGATGATGATGATGACACGGAAAAGCTGGGAGGCTATATTTATACCCTATGATTTTATTTGCAAGCAATGTTGTAATTTTATGGTTATAATTTTACTTACAGATTTTACTTGTTCCGTGTTCTCATAGTTTTCCTTGCAAGTAATCTATGTATAGAAAAATTAATCAACGAAATGTTTGTATGCAAATAACTTCCGAAAGACTGCACCAGATTGGATTTCTTTTATGTTTTTGGCAGGAGTAGGATTAAAAGAGAAAAAATATTTAAAAAAAAAAATTTTAATCGACAGCAAAAAATATAATTAATGAGAAACTCGCCGAGTCAGTTCTAAATAGCAAACTAGCAATAAGACATAAATAAACTTTGTTTTCACGCCTCATTGGCAAATCCAATCATTTAAAAATTTTAGCATCTACGTTTAAAGAGGCACAATATTTTTATTTTACGTGATCGATAGGCAATAACTGTTTTTATTACAATTTGAAACATTACTACTTTGAAACAATTTCAAATAAATTCCATACTGTATTTAGAATGAAATAAATGTCTGTATTTTACGTGAAATAATGGGTTGAAAGTCTTTCTTTTATTTTTGTAAAATTATTGCAGCAAACGATTATCAGTTATCCTTATAGTAAGCAGCTAAGCTTAATATGTATTCAACGACAATACCATATTCAATAAAACATAAAAACAGCTTTGAAAAATCTTTGTGAAGCCATATTTAAACTCTACTGAATCTACTCTCAAACAACGTTAATTATGAAACATAAATATCTTCTGTTATTAAATCAACATGGTAAAAACGAGCATTACCTATCACTGGTTACCAATATGCATAACACACGTCTGATGACCGCAGATAAATTTAATGTTCCCAGAGTAACAAATTACTACGGCGACAGAACATTGAAAAAACGTGTACCATATCTGTTGAACAGATTGCCCGCGGACATCAGACATGAAAACGATAAATTAAATTTAAACAAAAACTAAAAAAATATTTGTTAAATAACATTTGTTAAAATATGTAGGTATGTAAAATAGTATTATGACTCTTCCACAGTCAAACCGCTAAACCGGTTTTGTGGAGCACTATTAATATATTTATTGTAAAACTGTAATAAATAAATAAATAAATAAAATAAATAAATAATAAGCTTATTTTTCTGTTTTTTCCGCTAATACTTTGTGAAATAGTAGTACTACCCTCGGTGCTCTAGTACATACATGCTGTAACCAGAATATCTTCTCCATTCAGAAGCTATAATCTATTATCTTTTTTCTAAGTTGTAGCGGCTTATTATTAGTTTCTACCAATGAATAGAATTCAGAAGATATACAACAGAATACTTATTTCTAATAGTTACAATCTAGTATATTTATTCATATCATCAAGCTAACATGAAAATTATTTTGAATTGCCGTAGCTTTATGATATTTTATGAAATTTATAAAATACTAGACGATGCCCGCGGTACTTAAGGCTACTGCTCTGCTCCCGTCGCTCATAGCGTGGTGTTATATAGCTTATAGCCTTCCTAAATAAATGGACTATCTAACACTGAAAGAATTTTAACAAATCGGACCAGTAATTCCTGAGATTAGCGCGTTCAACCAAACAAATAAACAAACAAACAAACTCTTCAGCTTTATATTATTAGTATAAGATTGTAAATCTTTTCATTTTCTTTCTACCAATTCAAATATTGACACAAATACAAAACCAAATGCGCAGCAAAATTCTATTCCGCCAACTCACACGTATTCCAACGAAAATTTTCTTGAAGAAAAATCACCCCGAGGAGCGAAACTTGATTAAATTTAAGATTTTCATGGCATCATAAAAGGGAAACTGTTCCTCATGATTATAACCTGGTGGATACACTGGGTGGAATTACTGACAGCTATTTGCATACATTGATACGACCCTGGATGGAAGCCAAAGGGAGGAATATCAAGGTATTTGATGTAATACGGATTTATAGATTGCCGGGAATCTTATTATAGTTGATGACTTGGTAATGCTGCTTTTGGCAACTGCATTGGTATTACGCTTCAGAGAATAAGCAATTGTTTTTATCTGCTTGTGGGTTTTATAATAAAATCTAGTGTAATGACTCTATTCAGTTTATTTTCTATTGGCAGCTAACAGCATGTTCAAAGCGCTGAATCCTGTCAATTACCTTGTACGCGTTCGTTGTTTTGCGTAGGTGTAAAATAAAGAATTCAATTTAATTTGTTTTACTTTTGAACTGCCAGAAGCAAATTGGTGCTGTGTTCTTTTAAAAATCTGTGTCTTAGTTGCATCCAATAATTTAACTTGGAGCACGTGATAAGATTATCAAGAAATTAGCATTAAAATTATTTTAAATTTTAATTTGGTTACAAATTTAAAAATGCACATATCGTTGATTGAATCAGGCGTTACTTGGCGGAACTCCATTGTAACCTAATGGAAGGAAAGAGGAACCCACCAGGCACCCTCGAATTGACCACCCCAACTATTGCAATAGAAAAAGGTTTACAATATCGAACTCCTCTAAAAGGATAAGGGATATAGGAATGGTATGGGTTCCAGGAAGATACCTGACTTGCAGTATCCCGCTGTATGCGCCGACTATTCTTCGACACGTGTTTCGCCTCTGCACGAGGCATCCTCAGGAACGATGGGCAACGACTGAGCGCTTTCCAACCGTGGGCATGTCTTATAAACGATTGTACTTTCTAATCCCCTCCCTCCGTTGCTCGACTGATGTGAGTCATTATGACGGTGTGCGAATATATTCAGCAATGGGGACCCGTTAAAGTTGGTTTGATCGTTCAGTAATGTATGCTTGTCCCGCTTTAAAATCTCTAATTATTCCAATACGCACATTCTAATACCCTTTTGACAAGTGTGTATGACGTCAAATGAATGTCCGCTATTTAAGGTATGACCCGATTCAAGTAAATGTTCGGCAAAATGAGACTTTTCCGGCTGGTTGTTTCTAAACGCCGCTAAATGTTCTTTATATCTCAGCTCAAAACTTCGACCCGTCTGTCCTATGTACTTATTTTGGCATTGGTCGCATGTTAAGCAGTAAATACCGGACTTTTTGTTCTTGCATACTTTATCCTTACACTTGCAAATAAATTTTAACGTTTTGTATGGTTTATAGGCTGATCTGATACCGTTCCTCCTCAGTATACGCGCCATACGGTCAGTTATGCTTCCAAAATAGGTAAGAACAGCGGTATTATTTATAGGTTCTTTTATAGAGGGATATAAAAGTGACTTGGCCATTCTAAGTTGTTTTCCTCTAATCATCTTGTCAATTAGGCGTTTACTATACCCGTTGGATTGAGCTATATGATAAATAATATTTAATTCTCTGTTATAGTTATATGATTCTATATTCAGTGGTACATTTAATAATCTATGAATCATACTGTGAAATGCTGCCATTTTGTGTTGCGATGGATGACAGGACGATGCTGGTATTTTACTATCTGTATACGTCGGTTTACGATAAATTTCAAATGAGTGTGAGGTACCCTCCCTTTTGATAGTCAAATCTAAGAAGTTTATTGAGCTGTTTTGTTCTATCTCCAATTTGAACTTAATTTTGGGGTGTATACTATTAATTCTTGTAAGAAAACAGTGAAGCTGACGTTCTGTGCCCTTTCAAGCCAGCAAAATATCGTCCACGAATCTATGATAATATAAGATGTTCGGTTCTTTTACCAAATGCTCGTGTTCGTAGTTATTCATAAAGATATCTGCTAACAACGGACTAAGCGGTGAACCCATGGCCAAACCCTCCTTCTGTAAGTAGTACTCGTTGTTGAATTGAAAATAATTTTGTTTACTGCATAACTCGGTTAATTTCAAAATATTCTGAATCTGTTCTGGGTGTATTCTATTTCTTCCCAGCAGTTTTTTAATTATAACTAAACATTCTTTATACGGGACATTTGTAAATAAGCTTTTTACATCCAAAGACCACCATCCAGATCCACGGTTGGAAAGCGCTCAGTCGTTGCCCATCGTTCCTGAGGATGCCTCGTGCAGAGGCGAAATACGTGTCGAAGAATAGTCGGCGCATACAGCGGGATACTGCAAGTCGGGTATCTTCCTGGAACCCATACCATTCCTATATCCCTTATCCTTTTAGAGGAGTTCGATATTGTCAACCTTTTTCTATTGCAATAGTTGGGGTGGTCAATTCGAGGGTGCGTGGTGGGTTCCTCTTTCCTTCCATTAGGTTACAATGCACATATCATCTTGATTTATATATAGCATAAGACGGGACGTTTGCAATATTATAACGAGTTACTTAAACTACGTTAATTTATTTTGGTTAATAATGTAGGATGTCGGTCTCTCCAATATAATATGTAGGATACCTTAACTAATAAAAAATCTTTAGCAATAACCATCCCTATTCTACTTGACAAATATATTCCACGGTATTCTCGCTTGGTTTGCATCAAACGTTATCTGAAGGTAAATAACTCATATTTTCCACATCTAGTGTTGCCTTTGCAAAATATTTTTCAACGTAGAGACTATCTTCGGTTGCATTGTTTGTTCGAGTGGTATTGATCTATGAGCTTTCATCTGAGGTCATCGTTTTGTGGTCCTGGCCTTTTCCTAGTGAAGCCAGTGTAAATATAGTTCAACAAATCGTATTGTACTTATCTATTGTATTTATTTCTCTTTCAACTTCTACTTGCGATATTGTGATCGCAGTAATGAGGTAGAGGAAATGTATTGGTTTGAATGAGTTTTTATTAAAGAGTATGGTTGGCTTTCAGGTTCCTATTTATAGTGATAATGAGATGCACAGGCACAGATTATTAAGTAGTTACGCACAGGGAAAAAGAGAACATGTTTACTACCAAATCAGATGTATGTTATGTAAGTATTGATTCAATTGCTTAGTCGATTTCATTCTAATCTACACTTTGGTAGTAGTTATTCGGTATAACTGATCAAAATTATTTTTTATTCTTAAAAGCTTACATATTATAGATAATTTACTCGGGCACAGAATCTTTTTGTGGAACACATTAATAATTGTAGGTTGCGGAAATCAAACCGGCTGTCGGCTGTCAACGGTCATAATAACTCATATAATACTTTATAAATTCCTTACGAAATAATTAATTATTTCTATTTGCCTTTTTAATCACATATTATTCACAGTCATTGCAGCACTGGAAAATGTCATATTACATTTAATTGAAAATTATCCAAACTAATCTAAACTAATAATAATATCTAAACTCACACATTCAAACATCCGTCAACACGTGTCACGCACATATAAAACGAAACCCCACAGTTTAAAAAACAGCTGCGTAGTGTTGCCAACAATCGTCGGACGGTGTTGCCAGCGTACATTTAATTTTAATGCGCTTTAAAAGGGTCCACCTCAACTTAATTAGTTAGGGTTTATCTGCATGCTTATCTGTGCATGTTAATTTTGGTATGATATAACATATGGACGGTTTACCTGTGTGGCATGACTTTGTAAGAATCTGGTTTTCAACTTTTACGTTTCGGCCTTTGGGTAGAGTTGTGTTATTATTATTTTAGGTAGACTTATTAAACTATTGTAACTCTTTTTTTTTCATGGCGGTAACCCAAATAACAGTCTTGCTATTCAGAGGGTATTTGTAACCCTAGCTACTAGAACTACGAGTACCGCATGGTGCGATTAAGGGGCGGAACATATCTGACGGAAGATCCGTCGAACGTATCTTCGGTCGCGTATATTCCGTCAAATGAGTCGGTACACACCTGACGGAAAATGCGTCGAGCGTATCTGCACACATTTGCTAAAAGCGTGGCTATTATGCACACATACAAGTTTGTTCGTGCAGGGCCGTACTCAGGGCAGCTCAATATTTTACTGTCATATTCTTTTACCTAATCATTTTTCGTGTTCCCTGATGTTATGTAGTCACTGAAGACCGGTAGTTATTTATATTGTAATTCGAGTTTGACTAGTAAAAATATGTCGGACTTAAGAGATTTTTATAGTAGCCAACAAGCGTTATTTGAATATATTTCCTATATAGGTATGAAGGTTCAAAATTAAAAGACGATGATACGATTTGGTTACGGTTTTTAAGAAAATTTATACAAATTATATAGAAGGGGTTACAGTAGCAGCGCATGACACAAAATGTTTTCTATGTAGGTATTTTAATATATAAAGTTTGGAAATTAAAAGGCGTAGCCGTGAGATTTATTGCTTGTTCTTTCTCATGGTTCTAACTTCTACGCCTCTACGTCGCATTAACTGTAAATGTAGAATCTTTGGTAAAAGAGGATTTTGGTTACAAATCGTGTTCTTCATGTTTTATATTCTATATTTTTTTTGTTTAATAAGACAACTCCCGCACTAGGAATAAATCCTGTGTCGCGGGGGACTTTACAAACATACAACTAACGGACGATGAACACTCAGACTCAGACAAATTCTCAGAGCTGGTTTTTAGGTATTTTTTAGAAAATATTATTAAAATCATAAATAATTCTACCAGACTCATTACGACGGCAGTAATTCCCGTAGACCTTTAGAACCTCATACCTAAAAATTGGCCCACGATCCAGGCTAGCAAGTATGCGTACACTCATAGCACATACTAACACTATATTATTCTACACATTTCGTTTCTAAAAAAATAAGTATGGTCTGGCGGCCCTGGAATCTTACTCTACTACGCGTCACTCAAAATCACCGATCTGGGAATGACATGGATATGGAATGTCCAATATCTACGAATTTAGCGTGCCTACCTACGAAATTAGCGTGCATACCTACGAAATGCTGGGCAATTTAAAATGGCTGCGATTTAGGTTGTACTCCAGAATATAATCGATATCGATATGGAACCGGTCAGAGGAAACCTAGACATTTTTGTAGTAAGTTACTTTAGTTAGTTTAAATCTTTTGCCAGATTAGTTTATTTCATAATGCAAATGTGGGCGAACATGGCAAAGTGAAGAACGACCCTTGTATCAAACATGTAACAAAATATTCTCTGAGAGCCAATATCAATACTGTGTCGCTGAGAAAGTACCGGACATGAATGGCACCATACATACGGTAATGAAACACACAGCCTGAAGCACTGATTTATCTGGTTTTTAGACATATTTATGCACAAAAACAAAATTATTATTAGATTTCACAGCAGACGTACCACAAACCTTGGCAAAAAATATGGCGACAGTGGCACGAATGACATTTCTAATAAAATCAGTAAACTAGGGCACAGACAATATAATACCCTAGTACAGACACACGGTGACGAACATTAAACTGCGACCTGCCTAACTTTTGCTATGCTTGGAGCTATATTGTTTTCGTCAAATCTGCACTAGATGGGGTCAGTGGACGCCTGGACGCAGAGCGAACGCCGACAATTCGATAGGTGCTACGCAAAGTACCGGGAGATGGCGCTTAAAATAAAAACAATGTTGCGCTAGAGGTTGTAGTATAGTATTATCTGTACTAGAGGTGAATGACTTGATCACTTGACCTTGCATCTGTGACCTTGCAGAGAGGCCTTGGACAGGGTGAAATTCGTGCGACTACTCAGTACTGGTGCGATGCGATTCATGCGATTCAAAGATGCGTAACTTTAAATGCATTTTCCTATTTCGTTCGTTTCGATGTACCTAATTATTTTAATATCAAGCGTACTTAGGCTTGATATTAAAATAATTTGTATAAAGGACATGAAAAACTAAACATTAATAACCTATGTTATGATTACCTAATGTACCTAATGTGATAGACTCGCGAGTAGGTATTAAATTTGACCAATTTTGTAAAGATAATAAAAATTGGCCAACTCGCAAATGTTACAACTCTGTGAGTTATTAGGTACCTATACTGTTATGGGTTATTTGGAATGTATTAGGTGTTTGACTTCGTACCTTTATCGTTTTGACATTGGCATTGGGGATTTGATAATTATTATAGAACTATTTGAAAGAGTACCTACCTACCTACTTATGTAGGTACTTAATAATTTTTATTATGATTAAAATGGACATCGTATTGAATTGTAAAATAATTTTAATATATTATTTGCACGCTGGCACTTGCACGCTCGCGAATACAAATGTAGGTACCAAACTTGTTGACATCTTAATTTACTGTATTCTGGGAAATAAACTGATTTGATTGATTGATCAAGTGCGAGTCGGTACCTACCTTCAATCTAGTCTTAATCGTTACTGCACTGCCGTGATTTTTATAAGCTTTTTGTATATTAATATTACCTACTCTGTTCGTTGATTAGGTAGATAGGTAGGTACATCTACCCAGTTGGTTTCCAGGTCAGCCATTCCCAAAGTGTGCGGAGCACACTTTGGGAATAAGTAGGTACCTTAGGGTTCCACGAAGCTTTAGTAGGCGTTCCACGAAGATGTTGCTCAAATTCAAATTAAATTATTAAATTAGAATTAATCAAGTAGGTAATAACTAGATAGCAGACTACAGCTAAATCTTAATATATAAAATCCTTGCGTTACTGACTGACTGACAGACACGCTACAGCCGAAACTACTGGTCGTAAGAAGATGAAATTTAGCATGTAGGTATGTTCCTTGGGCACCGTAGGGGTGCACTAAGACGGGATTTCCCTAAATTCCCACGGGATCGGGCAAAACGGGCAATTCGAAAATATGTGCGTGCGAAGCCGCTGGCGTCGACTAGTAAATCTATAATTTTGATCGATTTACACTCTGAACTGTAGGTAGGTAAGTATGTTACTAAGGCCGGCGCGCACTGACGTCGCGACATGGCAAAGGATTTTATTACTGATCAAGTCATTTTTATTCTTATTTCAATGAGTTTGGGATTCATATTACTTTGTTTCGATACAATCGTACCGCAGCCCGCCGCGACGCGCCACGGCATACTTCGGGACGCCGCCGTGGCATGCCACGGCGTCCCGCAATGTGCCACGACGTAATCAGTAGGTAAATAAGTTCCTGAATTCACTTTTAGTACCTAAATCTTGTTTTCATAAATAATGTATCCAGAATTGTTTTCTCTTCGACATATCAGTTTGTATTAATTGTCGTTCTTCATCTTCAGCAAGAAGTGCTATTGGTACTAAATTCCATTTAAGTATAGTATTGTTGCACTAAATTCCATTTATAGTTTTTATATTTATAGTATTGTTGCACTTCACATACGAGCATTTAGTCATTTTGTATAGTTTTAACAGTTCAATTATACCGCAATACGAAACTAAACGAAAGTCCGAAAACGAGATGCGAAAACAAGTCCATTAACCAAGCCAAATAATCATATTAGGGTCATTTCGCCTGTTCGCGTCCATCCCCCTATTCGCGTCCATTTTGCAGACCTCCCTTTAAAAATGCTCGGAAATAAGTATACTAACACACTAATAAAATGAAAAGTCAGTATCGCCAATACCTCGACGTATAAGAGACACGCACAAGACAAAAGTTCCGTGCGCCCAGCTTATCCTGTTTAAAAAAATTAGTTAATCTCGGTTGTTCAACAAAAGAGTGCAGATGCGCGGGATATAAATAAAAAAATAGTGTGCAGCGGCGTGTTTGACGGTAAGTATTTTATTGTTTTATGTGAATTTTAGGATACATAGCTGTTTCTAGACATTAATAATGAAAAGACGAATAGTATGAATTATGAATTAGCTTGTTTTTTATAGTTAACAATTAAAATAAGGTGGACGCGAATTACGACTCCGAATTTATAAAACTTCCACTTTGCGTCCACAATGGACGCGAACTCGTCTATTTATGATTTCTTTAGTTGTTTAGTTTTATGTGATTAAAATATGAGAGAGAAATTGGGATTTTGTTTATTTTAACATTAATAGTATGCAATTGTAATGACCAATTTGCGTCCACATTATTATGATTGTAATAAAAGATACAATCGATATAATAATCGATCACAAGTGGACGCAAACTATACCTGCAAGGGATAATATTATAGCAAATTGCGTCCATATTTTCATGAAATAGAAATGATCGCATAAATACATTCTTTCTATATATATATTTTATAATTTAAAATGCATTTTTGATAAAGACTGAGTTTAAAATTCAATTATTACATTTAATTTCTTTTATTCCATATTTTTCTTAGGAGACAAGAAAGAAGAAGGAAAAGAAAAAAATACAGATGATGATTAAATAAAGAAAGCGTTAAGTGTTAAAACAAACAAAATCCCAATTTCTCTCATATATTTTAATCACATAAAAATAAACAACTAAAGAAATCATAAATGGACGAGTTCGCGTCTATTGTGGACGCAAAGTGGAAGTTTTATAAATTCGGTGTTGTAATTCGCGTCCACCTTATTTTAATTGTAAACTATAAAAAAAAAACAAGCTAATTCATAATTCATACTATTCGTATTTTCATTATTTTTTATAATAATAATAATATTCTACCACATTCACACAACACCATCTAGTCCCAAACTAAGCAGAGCTTGTACTATGGGTACTAGACAATGGATAAACATACATATATACTTTTTTTTTTGTAAATACGTACATATTATACATAGAAACACCCAGACCAAGACAAACATCCATGTTCACGCACACAAATGTTTGACTTGAGCGGGAATCGAACCCGCGACCTTCGGCGTGGCAGTCGCTTACACTACCACTACGCCAACCGGTCGTCAATTTTTAATGTCTAGAAACAGCTATGTTTCCTAAAATACACATAAAACAATAAAATACTTACCGTCAAACACGCCACTGCACACTATTTTTCTATTTATATCCCGCGCATCTGCACTCTTTTGTTGAACAACCGAGATGTACTAATTTTTTAAAACAGGATTAGCTGGGCGCACGGAACTTTTGTCTATTTGTGCGTGTCTCTTATACGTTAAGGTATTGGCGGTACTGACTTTTCATTTTATTAGTGTGTTAGTATACTTATTTTTGAGCATTTTTAAAGGGAGGTCCGTAAAATGGACGCGAATAGGGCGATGGACGCGAACAGGCGAAATGACCCTATCGTTGTTTTTTTATCTTTGATTTTAAGTTCCATCGATGTTGAGAACAATAAATAGTTATTTATAGTTTCTATAAAGTGATTTAATAATGATAATAATGTAGACTTTTTATAACTTTAATCTTAAATGTAGAAATTGTTAAAAGCCAATCTTTCTTTAGATTGTCTTAACAATATCACCCTTATATGAAGGACTAGTCGACGCCAGCGGCTTCGCACGCACATATTTTCGAATTTCCCGTTTTGCCCGATCCCGTGGGAATTTCGGGAAATCCCGTCTTAGTGCACCCCTACGGTGCCCAAGGAATATACATGCAAAATTTCATCGTCTTACGACCAGTAGTTTCGGCTGTAGCGTGTCTGTCAGTCAGGCAGTAACACAAGGATTTTATATATTAAGATTATAAGGCTGATATTGTTAAGACTAAGCTGGTGGACGCGAACTGGTCCACAGGTGGACGCAATTTGGATTTTTTGGACGCAAACTTGGTAAAATGCCATACTTTGAAGTTTGTCTATTTAAAAAAAAACAACAAGTTTCGAACAAAACTGAAAGTTATTATTAAAATAGACTATATAATGAACGCATTACATAAATTTTTCATTGAATCAATTTGCTGGAACATTTTTATTTTCTCCTTCAAACTTACCAACTGCACTAAATGGACGCGAACAGGCGAAATGACCCTATTATGTGGAATATTTATCGGAGTCCGGGTAACGCGAGCAGTCTTACAAATATAAACGTCGTCTTCAGAAAAGTCTGTATAAAGCTAAGCGTCCACTGATCGGCATCGTACGCATCGGACGCATCGCATTTTACGGATCGTAGTCATTGAATTATTACCTAGTATTCTTTGTATAGAAAGTCATACAAGTGCGTCCACTGATCCGCATCGTACGAATCGCACATCGGCAATGCCGATTCGGATGCTCCGAGAAGCAACTTTTGCGATGCGTGCCGATGACGTCATACTGAATGTCGTGTATCTAGACATTTTGTTTTCTTTTTTTAGATGTGTTTGTATTTTCTTCCTCTTCTACTAACAAACAAGCTATTACGACAAATTGTTCTTCTTCGCTTTCTTCCATTCTCACAAATACATGTTCGATCACTGGTACTTGCGTCGGCAATCCGATCGCTGCCGACACAGTGGACGTAGTATGAAAGAAAATGCGATGCGTCCGATGCGTACGATGCCGATCAGTCGACGCTTACAATAACAGTGCCAAGTCGGATTTTCAAAACAAATATAAGAAAACAACAGTAAACAAGAACACAACCCAGACAGCGAACAGCGCGAAAAGAAAATATACGTCACAACAAAAAAACAAACTTCAAAACAAGCTCGTAATAGTTGAAGTAGTAGGTATATTATCTGTGCATGTGTCAAAATTTATCGTTCTTATTTATCTACAAAATACAACAGTCCAAAATACCGCTACACTTTTATCTTAGGGTATAATAAGTGCAAAAATATAAAAATTTCCAAATTAGTTTTCGATACTAATTAAATAAATTAAGTTTCAGTCGAATTTAATTGTCAATAGTGCCATCTAGTGTTCAATAATTTGTTTAATGGAAAGCTAAATGGCGAATCATTGTAGTCGTAGTTGGCGCTGCTGAGCATGTAAAATCTGGACCACTTCAAAATATCTATTAATGCAATGAAACAGTGTTAAATGTTATTAACGTGCCCAAAATTAGTTATGTTTCATTTTGTTTGCTTAAATTTTACTCAAATCTTATGTTCATTGACCATCGATTTTAATTCATTACCCGTAGCGCCATCTGTGATCACTTTTGAAAACTAAAAGTAAAATGTTCGTATTGGGACCCCATGACTAGGGCTATCTCCTTTTTTCTGACAGAGATATCCCTAAGACAAAACGAGACAACACTATGTTTGGTGGCTTTATGTCGATTTCGTATATATGTGTATAAAAAAATCATGGTGAAATGTGGGTGTAATATTACACCTCTGCCTACCCCTCCGGGGATACAGGCGTGAGTCTATAAAAATAAAAAATATATGATTATATGTGTATAATGTAATTTTTCTATATGTACCTACTATTTGCCATCTCTCCATGTATATTCCTTACTCAATGGTCAAAATTCACGTGGTGCGTGGTGCGCGCGACGTCGACGGATAATCCGTCAGTACGCTCGACGTACTAACGGATCTTCGGTCAGGTGTGAATGGTTGAACGTTTTTCTATACATTTGTATGTATTGGCGTTACGCGACCGATAAAACGCGACGGATCTTCCGTCAGGTATGTGCCGGCCCTAAGTTACGAAGATTCTAATGAGAAATAAATAATTAAAAAAAACACAATAAATAAAAAACGATATGGAAACTTTAATAACGGGCACTAAGGAGAAGTGATATTGTTTTTATTAACATAAATAAATCAATTAAAATAAATTTAACGCCTTTTCCTACGCGAGTCTGACTCGCACATAGACATTTTTATTACATAAACATAAAGTGGAAAACAAAAATATATTCGTTAAAATTTTTTAATTCTTCGCTATGGAACACGTTTCGAAGTTTATTTCCAGCACACTATTAACATTTCAATAAATTCACGTAAATAATTATTTTGCTATATAATTGCAAAAGACAACATGAGCTTCTGTAATGACTGAATTAATGTATTTTTACATAATCATCAGAAATAAATTTTAATATTCAATATTATTATTTAACAATTTACATATGAAACAAAATGCACGTTTGTTTTTTCATACGAATGCAACTGTTATACTGCGCCATTATAGTTTTATATTTTTTATACATACATACATACATACATAGACTCACGCCTGTTTCCCGGAGGGGTAGGCAGAGACTACGGAACGCCATTTGCAACGATCCTGACATATCTCTCTTGCTTCATTCACTCCCATCAGATTCCTCATGCATGCTCTTCTGTTCAGGGTACTTCTCACCTGGCCTGTTTTTAGGATGTCTCCAATCTGGTCAGAGAACGTCCGCCTAGGTCTTCCCTTTCGTCTTGTCCCTTCAACACTTGCTTTATATATCTGCTTGGTCAGTCTTTCGTCATCCTTATTTTTTATTCATTTGGATAAAAAAGATAAAGTAAATATAAAAGTTTGTAGGATAGAAGCAAGGGGCGTTCAGATGTCTCTGCCTACCACGACGGGAAAAAGCGTGAGTATGTGTGTTATTCCTTCGGAGTTTCCTACTATTGGGCAGAGGCCTCTCCTTTGGATGATCATGCATCTCTGTCATGTGTTATGTCAGGTCAGTCTCTGTAAAATGCATCCAAGTCATCCCTCCATCTCCGTTTGGGTCTCCCACTTCGTTGTCGACTTTCATGAGTTACCTAACTGGTAGCTAAATGAGCTTACCTTTCTGTGAGCATACGACAGACGTGTCCAGCACAGCCCACTTTAGTCAAGCAGATTTTAATCAATATGCGAGAAAAATTAAGTAATCTTTAAGTACAACCATTAGTAAAATAGTTGCGTTAGACCAATATCTTTTTTCGGGTTCATTAAGATTGACGCGTTATATTCGCATTGCAAGGCCTTAGAACTGTAAGATAGTCAGAATAAAAAAATGAACGTTCTTTCGAAATCTAAAATGTGTCTGTACATCATGTATCAGCTAAAAATAAAATATACTTATAGAACCCTGACTATCAACTAAATGATGATTCAAAATCTAAACAAAACACGGCTCTCACCTCAAAACAACAACGCAAGAGTCAAACTACTAAAGTTTATGTACAGCAGTTCTTTACTCTCTACACATTAAACAGCGCTACATTCTACACGTGTCAAGTGAATGCTCAATATTTAGCGGATGTATGCTCAATATACCTTAACTAGACACTCAAGCAGTAACCTTAGTCATTCACAACATGAAATTAAACCGTAAGTATACACTAACCGCAGTGTTCACTTGTGCGTAAGGCAGCGATCTTACTTAGCAAACTGTTTGCCAAGGAAAATGGTTTGGAACGTAGCCAGATACAGTTGGTACCATCGGAAGAGAGTTTCGAAGTATTTTTCGATGTAATCAGTGTGTAATTGTTTTTGGATGAAAGCAGGGGCTGTATTTGAATCTCGAAATTTCATTTTTCTTTATTTTTAAAAGGCATCTCCATTCTGTAAATATATCCAACATGCAGTGGAGTACTATTTTAGAAACATGCATCTTTCCTTCAACGGACAAAATAATATAATTTATAAGTCACAGGCACCATATAGAATGGACACATAACACACGGCGCAGCACAAGACGACAAGGCTGCCTCTTATACCACCCTCACCATTTTTGCAGTAAATTTCTTGTAAATACTCCGACAGCGTGCAGTTCTTCCATTGATGAGAGATCAGAATGACAGTTTTTAGTAGTTTGGACTTGGCGATTTTTGAATTGATAAGACCTGTCATGGTTTCTAAAAGTGCTTATGTGATCTTTGTCACGGATTCTTACGAACATTATGCTTATTGTCGCTGAAGCTAACTGTACCGTACTCAGTAGTAGCTGATTCAGCATCTGTAAGCATAGTACGACCGCCACCTTATCTAGTAACCACAGTGTTCGTTACTGCATAACACAGGTTAAGAGGAGACGCGAATTTATCTGCCACGATTTAATTAAAAGCAAGGGTATAATTAGAAGGAACGGTACGGGTGCGAAATTAAACTGGCGTGTATAGGTGGGACATCTAATTATTTATGTACGTGTTGAAGGTATTAAGTATGTTTCTGGACGTGTTTTACAAACATATTGCTACAAAAAGGCCATTGAGATGAAGTAAATTTTGAGCTTTATTGAAATATCGACCTTAACTAAAGTGGTGTAGGTTTTATTTGTCGAGAGTAGAAGCAGTTTATTCTGTACTGTCTATATAAATTACTGTGACATCTAACAAAAATAGGTAATAAGTAAAAACTTTGGTACTTGGCAAGGTACTTCTTATGACTTCCCAAAGCTGTATTTAATCTTTTGAGAATTGCGTAGGCGTGATCGAATTGCATAACCTCTTTAATTTTGCCCTTTAGTAACAGACTCAGATAAAAACGATGTGTAGATAGATAAATGGAAAACTACATAGGTACCGTAGTTTACTACGAAATTCTTAAAGCTTTAAGTTGATATTATAAACAGAAACTTTAACAATGACTTGAATAAATTACCTCGAAAATTTCAAGTTTATTTAGGTTGGCTTCTTTGTATTATCTCTTATTACATAAGACATGTTGACATAAATAAAGTACACATTGTGAAACTATCCAGAATCTGACAGTAAATTGATATAAAGCGACGGATATTCCATCATCTTCAGATGTCACTGAATAGCGGCATAAATGTTAGAGTTAAACTATTTCAGTCAAGCAGAATGTTACATTTAATTGATTCGAATATAATTGTTTGTTGTTATTCTGATTTATATTGTTAGCAGATAATTGAATACGAAATAATTAAAAATAGGAATGGGGGTGCATAGGGTTCCCACCAAGAACTTAGGGTTCCAAGCCAACCTCACCTGCAAGTGGTGCACCTGCCGATCAACGGACGAGGCTCTGGCAAACAAAATATCCCTATAAGCGGCAATAGGCTCGCCACCTATTACGTGGGATGAAAACACTGGCGAAAAGTGGGCGTTTAATATGCATCTGCCAACCCCTTCGGGGATACAGGCGTGAGTCTATGTATGTATGTATGTATGAAAATAGGAATATGGAATACCACTTACTGCTTGGGGCCCATTCTGTAGCCATAGCTTATAGCCATTGAGGTAACATAATACAGATCAATGCTTATAGCAACAAAAAATAACAAATGCATAAGCTACAAACATTAATTACGGAAATGTTTCATAAAAATTTGTTCGATAGTTTTGCGCAAAGCAGTAAACATCACCAATATTTGAAATATAGAAGTAAACATCATAATTATTGGATTAGAAAGAACACGTATCAAGCGAAGATCAAATTAAATCAAGTCATAAAACCTCTAGCATTTTAACTGAATAGCTGAAAACAATGTGCAATTTGCTTAAAAAGTTATAAATAGTTTCCACATATTTTAATCAGGCTTTGCTCTCCGAATATTTGGAATAAGTAAGCCAACGTTCAATTAATTTATAAAATCATTCATTCCTTATTAAACACGATTATCCATCTAAAATATGCCAAATCTCCAAAACTTCAAATCCTTAAAGCACACCGAAACTCCTAGTATCATTTAATAACTCAACTTACTCTAACTAAATCTTCCAGTACAAGATTATACTGAACTTAATGTTACACTATAACTTATGTACGTAGGAGTAGAGGAATTAAATTTACCTGTATAACCATTTTATGTTGTTAGAGGTTCCGTAAGTTATCTGGGTAATGGTTTTGGAGTGTCTTTGGGTGTGACAGGGGATAGGAATTTGGCTCTGCGATGGAATTTTAACTATATAACTGTTTACGGACGTAACTGGATCAGAATAGATATGATATTCTGGAGTTGGGTTATTGATGTTTGTAATGATTGTTGTGTAGTGTTTGGGATGGCTCTGGTGTAATCATCGGTGTGTTGAATTTGACACTTTGAAGAATTTGAAGGATAGTGGCCGCCAATAGTTAAGAATAGAATAGAATAGCGTTTATTTTCTAGAATATGGTATCATACAGGTGTTATAAATTTAACGTCCAGCATATTCTGCCACATAACGTAGGATTCTCTCTAAAAAAATTAAGTTTCCATAGTCTCTTTTAGTTTAGTTTACTATTCTTCAAAGTGTAAAGGGATTGTTTTATTCTCTTTCTGTGTTTTAGTTATTGGTTTTGTTAGTACAAATGTCTACTTAATTTTACCTCTGGGATCAAACTTTTGCTTTTTTCGTAACCTTATCGTGCAGATTTTGTTTGATTTCTTAGTTTAATATTTAAAATCAAGTAAAGAAAACATTTTGGAGTCACTAACATCGCTTTTTGTGTATTACTTTTTTAGAGATCATCATCATCCTAGTGTTCTCACTGTTATATCCAAGAATTTCAACCTATATCGGAATGAAAGAGGAACCCACCACGCACCCTCGGATTGACCACGCCAACTATTGCAATAGAAAAAGGTTGAAAATACCGAACTCCTTTAAAAGGTTAAGGGATATAGGAATGGTATGGGTTCCAGGAAGATACCTGACTTGCAGGAGCGATGGGCAACGACTGATGCTCAGTCGTTGCCCATCACTCCTGAGGATGCTTCGTGCAGAGGCGAAATACGTGTCGAAGAATAGTCGGCGCATACAGCGGGATACTGCAAGTCAGGTATCTTCCTGGAACCCATACCATTCCTATATTCCATATCCTTTTAGAGAAGGTCGGTATTGAAATTAAACTACAGTTTACGGATTTTATCGCGTTATATTGGTTTCACTTGATATTACATTTAAACCGAATGATCTAATAACTACATTTTTATTATTAGCTGACGTTTCGAATTCTTTACAAGATTCATGTTCACGGCAGACTGAAGTGATTTTTGTCTTAATTTGATGAAAGTATAAGTTATCTCAAAGTACCCAAATATTTTTCAACTATAGGTGTTACTCATCATCAGCCTTTAATAGTCCACTGCTGGACTAGGCCTCTCCTTTGAAAGGAGGAATTGGCTTACTATACCACGCTGGCCAAACGGGTTGGTATAGGGTTTGTACACAAACAAAATATTTGCCACAATATCGTGTATGTAGCTTCTAATGGCGAAACCGCTAGTTTCGCCCTACGCATATGTTTTTACTCGGCCCAATATCGAGGAGAGCTTCGGCAAACATTGTTACAAAAATGAAGGAAACCAAAAACACGTACCGTGCGGTCCATCTACAAATAAACTGGCTTATCATCCCCACCCCCTCAGCTAACACAAATTTGTTGTTAAGCTGCGGATATTGGTTGAGTGTTAGGGGTCTATGTAATCTGGTCGACTGTCGAGGACAGGGTAGCCAATTTGATTACGTAAGATGGTTACGGATGACCAGATCTGTCACGGTATACTAACAAATGTGAAAAGCCCGCAGCTGTGACTAATCCAGATACTAAATGTACTTATTTAAGGAGCATTTTCAGCGAAAAATAAGAGGATTATCATCACAACTGCGGTTTAGATCGATGGATCCCTTTCGATAATCGCCTTTCGTACATCCTTATTCGCAGGGTTATTGGAGCATAAATTTACGAAAATGGACATGTGTATATGCTTATTTTTAAAGGTTTTTAAATGCTCCGCTGGGTCCGCAAAGCTCGATCCGGGTATATATTTCAGGCTTAGGTTAATCAAATGATTTCCAATGGAATAATCCGGGTACCGGTTGGAAAGTATGATGATTCAACTGATTGAAAATATTTATAATGGAATCTTTTGAAATAACTCTCAACTTGTGCTGATAGAAATATCTTGAGATCCATTACGGGACACAAAAAATATTGTTTTGTGGGTATAACTACCCTTCATCATCATCAGCCTTTAACAGTCCACTGCTGGACTAGGCCTCTCCTTTGAAAGAAGGAATTGGCTTACTTATACCACGCTGGCCAAACGGGTTGGTATTGGGTTTGTATCAAGTTTTCCTTCTCTTACACTTCGTGTTCTATGCATAATATGCTCCCTCTGTCGGCTCTTACGGCACCCATATCCCATGGGTGCCGTAAGAGCCGATAGAGGAGCTGGAGGAACATTCCAACCATCTTCCCTGTTGAAATTAGGGTGTTTTTTAATTTTAATAGCTTCACGTATCATCCTTGAAAGAAAACGGTGTTCTTTTGGGAGTATCTGTGGTTCATCAAATCGCAGGTAGTGGTTGGGTCCTTGTTCCACAGGTTCACACACAGCAGACTTTGTTGAGCGTATATGTTTTATATCAGCTATATGTGCTTTAAGTCGGATGCCTATGCTTCTCTTGGTTTGTCCAACACATTCACAACGGTTCGGTATTGTCAACCTTTTTCTATTGCAACAGTTGGGGTGGTCAATCCAAGGGTGCGTGGTGGGTTCCTCTTTCCTTCCATTAGGTTACAATGGAGTTCCGCCAAGTAACGCCTGATTTATTCAACTATATCCAAGACTTACGCCTGGGAGCCCGGGGTTCGCTTTCGTGTCTTACCAGGTTTGAGAACAAATTAGCTTTTCCATAGAGCGACTGCCGTCTGATAATCTCGATCTCTCTCCACCATCATTCTTTCATAGGTATCTGTTCTGTATTTAAAGATAAGATAATAGATCAGGTAGGATAAAACGTAACATAAAGGTATAATGTTTCTACAGTCGTCAAATTATATTAATGTCTGTCAGTCATTTATAACCCACTTTACTAGAGTACAGTGATGTTACAGCGTAATGTCAATAATCATTTTATGCTTATGTTTTATGTACAAAATGATATATGTACTGCTGAGGCCCACGGGAATAGAAGATCGTCTGCCTGTACACTTTTCATGGAAGGATGTTTTGCCAAGAGAAAAGTGTTAGGAAAAATACATATCTTTGAGACCTTGAAAAAGTTTTATTATATATATATTTAATAGTTTATTATCTGTTTTGTTTTGTCATGAAATATGGTTTTGGTTTTTGTAGTTTTAACTAGCTGAATCGTTAAGGGCAGCGATAGCCTAGTGGAGATACCAACGGACTGTCATGCAGAGGTTATCGGGTCCAAATCCACGGCGCGCACCACTGACTTTTCGGAGCTATGTGCGTATTGAATTGTTACCTATTTATCGCTTGTCTCGTGCCTTGGAGAGCACGTTAAGCCGACGGTCCCGGCTGTCATAAAGATATTTGATAGTCGTTATAGGGCGTCAGTACCTCTAAAATAAACTGACACTAGTCTAAACGATGGAATATCGCTATCCCTTCGGGCTGCAGAGGTCAAACAGGCAGTCGCTCCGTGAAAAAGCTAATATTTCGCCAAATCTGGTTAAACTAGAAAGCGGAAGCAAAATTACGTCCTAAATATGATATTATTAAAAAAATATCAGAGAAACGTACTACAAATTGAATTCAAGCCTCTACTTAACGAGAGGAAAGTCATCCCACCACCTGATTAGTGCGTCAATCTGTAGTGCTACTTACATCGTGTAATATTGCTGCCTAAATATGTATTTCGACTTGTAAATTAAAAATGTAGTAGAGCCTTGCTGATTTCAGCATGAATGGGCCGGCTCGACCGGGGAAGTACTACCCTCTCACAGAAAATCGACGTAAAGTAACAGTACCTTAACTATTGCGTTGCGTTCGGTGAGTGAGAGGGCTGGAGGCCCTATCCCCTATTCCTTCTCCCTCATCCCCCTCCTCATCCTATCCCTTTTCCCAACCCCAAGGGGCGGCAACGCACTTGTGAATCCTTGCTTGTGTCCATGGGCGGCGGTAATTGCTTACCATCAGGCGATCCGTCCGCTCGTTTGCCGCCTATTACCATAAAAAAATACATTTATGTACTTATGCGGTCTGAAATAAAAGTTTGTGGGGATGGATGCATAGTTGTGTGGATGTTCGTTACTCTTCCGCACACAGATTATTAAATGGATTTTACTGAAACTTTGCAGTTATTGCTAGTTATACATTGGCAAGTATATGGGTTGCTTTTTGTCTGGATGACACTCTCCAAAAACAGGTTTTGATACACCTGCATCCAAACGCTTCCCATGATCCCACCAAGATCGTCTGTCCACCTTGCGAGGGAGTATACTCTTCGTCGTCAGGTCAATCTATATTCGATATTTTTTATTGAAATTCGATGGGAGAGTATTTTGAGCAATTTTAATTACAAGAACGATCTTTTGATGTTTTTAACAGACGCGACGACAAATGCCAGCTTTATATTTTAATGGTAACATCTTTTGATCCTTGTTGGTTGGTTTGGCAACAGGAATCAGTGTGGTTTAATTTTGAGTCTAAAACTAAGAAAATCTAGTATAACAACATTATACTGAATGCCTCTATGGTCCAATGGATAGCGTATGTGACTGCTGATCGGAGGTCCCGGGTTCGATTCCCGGGTCGAGCAAGTGTTACCTACTGGGTTTTTCCGAATTCTCAGTCAATCAAGATGTGCCCGGTAACGGCAATAGCCTAAAAAGTAGACCTAAAAATTCTTGGCGAAATGTGGGTGTAATATTACACCTCTGCCTACCCCTGCGGGGATACAGGCGTGTTTCTTTAAAAAAAATAAAAAAAGAACAACGTGAAATAGTTAATCAGGCTATCAAACGACGCTCATAATGTTCGTAATTTAATCATACCCATTAAAACCTTTAATTAAAACCATAACATATTGGTCGCACAAAGGATATCATGTTTATTTCGGTTAATGTCTTATAATGGCTGGAATGATGGCGGTCACGAAAATAATAAAAATACACAAGTACTAAGCTTAATGGAGTATAAAAAAGTAAATATTGGGCCAACGATTCGTCATAAAGGCTGTAGATAGACAACAGCTTTGGTTATAAGTGAGCGATATTTGGTTGGTTCGTATTTAGTACCGTTGCGTTTTGGAGAGCAAGAAGAGATTTTCAGCTGTCTGATAATCCTAAGCAGAGACACGAAAAGCCTGCAGATGGATGATAAGAAAGTACGGTGAAGATAGAACCATATAGGTACAGGTGAGCCTGCCTTTGTCTTCTCCCTCCTTCAGCTTCGCAGTTGCTGAGATATATATAGAATACTAGCTGACCCAGCGAACTCCGTATCGCCTTTTTAAGAGTTTTTATTTAATTCCCTTTTTTCCAAGCCCCTTTTCCAAAGTTACCATTGACTTAGCGCTTCATCTCTTATCATTTCAGAGTCTATAAATGATGAACAAACAAACATAAATTTTTATATACCTAATATTGAATTCCCCATTCCTTAAAATATCGGAGACGATACCCAGATCGACTTTAAAAACATCCCGTCCGCCATCTTTGATTTCCTATCCGCCATCTTTGAATACGAAATAGATGTTGTGTTTGGATTGACCAGCCCTTAAATCATCAAAGACGATAGGTACCCATATTGATTTTTTAAATTTTTCCCATCCGCCATCTTTGATTTCCCATTCGCCATCTTGAATCACGAAATAGATGTTGTATTTAGATTCCCCATTCCTTTAAACACCGGAGACGATACCCATATTGTTATTTTTAACTCCCATCCGCCATCTTTGATCACGAAATAGATGGTGTTTTTAAGTTCCCCATTCATTAAAATATCGGAGACGATACCCATATCCACTTTAAAAAAATCCCTTCCGCCATTTTTGATTTCCTATCCGCCATCTGTGATCACGAAATAGATGTTGTATTTGGATTCTCCATCCCTATATATCCATCCATCAGAGACGATAACCATTTTGATTTTGAAAATTTTTCCCATCCGCCATCTTTGATTTCCCATCCACCATCTTGAATCACGAAACTGATGTTGTATTTGGATTTCCCATCCCTTTTAACATCGCAGACGATACCAATTTTGATTTTTTAAATTTTCCTATCCGCCGTCTTTGATTTCCCATCCGCCATCTTTGATCACGAAGTAGATGTTGTATTTCGATTCCCCATCGCTTTTAACATCGCAGACGATACCAATATTGATTTTTTTTATTTTCTCATCCGCCATCTTTGATTTCCCGTCCACCATCTTGGATCACTAAATAAATTTCATATTAATCAGCGTCCCGAAAATCTCGCAAACGATACCCATATAGATTGTATCCTGTTCAGCCTTTTTTGCTTTTGAACCAACCCTCCCCCCCTTCTCGTTTTAACTTGACCATTTTATTATTTTTGTCTGGCCCCTAAAAGTTGTGACGTAATTTTATATAGCCTTTCGGAATAAATGGGCTATCAGAGGCAATAACAATTTTTTAAATCCGACTGCTAGTTCCTGAGATTAGCCGACATTATCTTTTAGCCATTTTAGCCTTTTGCCCGGCCCCAAAGGGTCAAAGCGTTATGTTATATAGCCTTTAGTCTTCCGGAATAACTGGGCTAAGGTATACAAAAATAATTTTCAGATCCGACCGGTAGTTCCTGAGATTAGCGCGTTCAAACAAACAAACAAACTCTTCCGCTTTATTATATTAGTATAGATATGCGATCAATTTAATCAACGTGCACAATATGACATTATGTAGGTATGACGTGACAGTACTGACGGGAGGGATTGTAGGAAGGGTAGAAACCCTTCCTACAATCCCTCCCAGTTTAATTTTTACAAACTTCTGTTTGTACGGCACAAATTTACCTCTTGGAAGTAAGAACGCATGCGCTGATAATTGATTGCTGCGCATGTGCTAGCGTACGACTTACCATAAGTCTATATCCGTCTCCATGGTCGAATATATGTATCTATCTATTAAAATTCAACAAAATTGGTAGGTATGCTAAGATGGTTTGGGCACGTGGAGAGGATAGATGACGAAAGACTGACCAAGCAGATATATAAGGCAAGTGTGGAAGGGACAGGACGAAGGGGAAGACCTAAGCGGACGTTCTCTGATCAGATTGGAGACATCCTAAAAACAGGACAGGTTAGAAGTACCCTGAACAAAAGAGCATGCATGAGGAATCTGATGGGAGTGAATGAAGCAAGAGAGATATGTCAGGATCGTTGCAAATGGCGTTCCGTAGTCTCTGCCTACCCCTCCGGGAAACAGGCGTGAGTCTATGTATGTATGTATGTAAAATTGGTTGAGCAGTTTTAGCGTGAAAATGGAACATACATACATACACAATTTCGAATTTATAATATTAAGTAGGGATTATCAATGGGTTTCTTCTGACATGAAGCCCGCTGGGCGGCAGCACTGAGACTTCAGGCAATGAATACAGATTCTATGCTTCATGTCCGGAAACCTGTCAAAACTGCCATCAAACAAAGAAGTATATCAACGCGCATGCGAATTTGAACTTAATGCAGCGGTAATGAATTACAAATTGACTCTACGTTTTAGTTAGAAAACGTTTGTATGGAAAAAAGAAAAGAGCTGTTGCTAGGGCTTTTCCGGCAATTATTAGAATTTTTCTCGCTGTAAAAACCATCCTTGAACTTCAACGAACATTTAAAAAAAAGAATTGGCGAAATTGGTCCAGGCGTTGTTGAGTTATGCGCTTACCAACACATTTTGCGATTCATTTTTATATATAAGATTAATAGAAAGGTCATGGCCGCCAACTTACCACTACTTTGGCCTACAAAATTTTCTGTCAATATTAAAGTAAAAAAAAAGTAAGTTTATATGTATAATGCTACGTCATTACAATTATTCTGGGAAAGAAAATTCTTTGAAGTTTAGTGTAAATTGGTACACAAATTATATACACAAGAGCATTAGGTATATCCATTTAAAAAATACTCATGTTTCGCCCGGTAAACAACCTACGCTGAGCAAACTAACTTTCTTGCTCAAGTAAGTATATTAATACATTAAGTGCGAGTTTCACTCATATTATTTACAGTCATATTATTATGTTGCTTTATCCACTAGCTGCAAAATGTAGTTGTTAAGTTGTCAGGGCAATAGTACAGCAACTATTAGTTGACGCATGAGCAGTACCTAAATGTTTAATGAATTCGTTCAATTAAGTCACCAAGCCGCACTTCACTAAGGCCTATGACAGCATCAATAGAAACGCCTTGTACGTCATACTGAGAGAGTTTCATATCCCTAAAAAACTAGTTGATATGATTCAAGTGGCCACCAAAGATAGCAGAATGAGAGTCCGAGTTGAAGACGAGCTAACAGAAGAATTTGCGGTAGTCACTGGACTAAAGCAAGGCGATGCCCTGTCACCCATGCTTTTTAATTTAGTTCTAGAATATGTCCTCAAAAGAGTGCAAACACTAGATGTTGGACTGAAACTGAATGGAAGGCATAGGGTGATAGGGTACGCTGATGACCTTGCCTTACTGGGAGAAACCAAGGACGAAGTTAGGCGATCTGCAGAGGTCCTTGAAACGGAAGCTGGAAAGGTAGGACTCAAAATAAACTATGCCAAAACAGAATATCTCCTTATGAAACGGTACAAAAACACGCGCGTCCAACGCAACAACCTACGCGTAGGAGATACTGTGTACAAAGGCGTTGCTAAATTTAAATATCTAGGGTGTACTGTGACAGACACGAACACAAGAGAAGAGGAAGTAGATATTCGCATCCAAAACGCGCTTCGATGCAGTGCCGCGCTACATAAAGTGCTAGCGTCCAAGCTCCTCAGCAGAAGCACCAAGATCCGAATCTACAAAACCGTCATTCGACCAATACTAATGTACGGATGTGAAGCTTGGACGCTAACACTAAAAGAGGAAAGAAAACTTCTGGTAGCGGAGAGGAGGATCTTTCGAAAGATCCTAGGACCTGTGCAAAGACCTGATGGGAGTTGGAGAATTAGAAGGAACGCCGAAATTGAAGAACTGGTGGCTGAACCCAATGTGATTGGAGAAGCGAAAGCGCAAAGACTTCGATGGCTAGGCCACCTAGAAAGAATGGGAGAGGATTGCAGCGTAAAGAGAGCATATCTCGGCCGACCAACTGGACGACGCCCGGTTGGTCGACCGAGATATCGCTGGAGTGATGTAGTTAAGGAGGACCTTCGGCAGCTTCAAGCCATTAACTGGCAAGAAACTGCGAAGGATCGGGTGAAGTGGCGAGATCTCATATCGGAGGCCAAGACACATTTTGGGTCGCTGAGCCATCGGAGTAAGTAAGTAAGTAAGTCACCAAGCAAATTACCTTGACGGTTCACGCTCTTGTATATTTTGCTTCGCCATTACAGAGCACAATAATTTTGAAGTGTTGCATATTTTGTTTCATTATATATCAAATTGTTGTGGTCCATTTGATACGTGCGACAGATAAATAGAACTCTCTAAGATCCATTTTTATGTACACAAAACAAGAAACGCACCTAACCTACTTAAACTTTACATCCGAACATATTACGTAGTTTATAATCAGTCATTTGTAATACACGGTAACTTTTCAGCAACATTTTTGTTGCCGAGAAGTGGCACGTCTGTCGATACCCCGCCTCCACTTTTGATGTACCTACTCATATACTGTAATAACGTTATTGAAATAGATTACCTTACGAATATGCGATTCCATATTGATAAAACTTCTGTAACTCAATTTTATAAAAGCTTGTTAAGCAAGAAAGGTATCTCTAATTTAATTTAAGGTTGAAATTATTGTAGAAATTTTAGTTTTAATTCATTTTTGTAACGAAATTTCTGAGAACATTAAAATTTGTTCAGCAGAATGTTACGATAATTTAAAGTCGGTGAGTGCGTTCAAATATTTATAACAAGAGGGTTGTCATAAACAATCTTTCCTTTATTTTGTTTTCATATTTCACCAGTGTCAATATCTTTTATTGTTGACAAAATTAATTTTATTGTGAATGCTTTTGAAAGAAATACTTTGTCTTTATCTGGACTAATGCAACCAAAAACGATTGCGTCGTCGTTATGCTTCAGAAGATCCGAATTAGTTTTATAATAGTAGGACAACAACAAATCGCTGCACAGTATTTTTGGCAAGAGATGAAAAATTTGACATCAATTCTGTACCAATCCGTTTAACTAGCGTGGTGTTCCAAAACCTGTTCTGCTCTTAATGTTATTATGACGCGTTAGGAGAAATCATGGGCTTCTCCTTCAGGAGTGGCTGGGCTATACTGTATGATGATGGTCAAATTTCGTTCGACTTTATAAGATTTTAGTCTTGTGCTTAGTGACGGAGTCTGCTACGTCAGAGCTCGTGAATCTAAGTAGTTTTCATAGCGTGGTGATCTAATTACTCGTTCTGTATTTGGTAATATATCTTTAATTATTATATATGCTTTACTAACATATTACAACAGTTATCAGTTGTCAAGTAGTTATACTACATTTGTCTATTATTTTTAAACTGTCTAGTGGAAACTCCTGTCCTTCTGTTGAAACTCCACGTGACCAAGTTTAGTTTCGAGTATCCGATATTTCAGAACTGTTGCAACACAATGCGCACGAAAGGTTGTCTAGTTTGAAATTTGACCGAATGTAAGTTGCTCTACATTGTCCTAATTTCAGAACTAATTTGACCACATCGTCAATATCACCGCAATTTGGACACATTTGCATTACCGATATCGAGATCGATAGTGAATTGAGTGGTACGTCAGTATCGTCATGGAGTCGTTATTGAAGTGGAAAAGTCTGTTAATGCTGTGGTTTGTGGTCTCTCGGAAGCCTCTCACAGGTATAATGGATGTGTGCTATGTAGCTTCCAAAATAATCCCTATGGAACAGAATATGGGATTTTAAAAGCTGTATTATAGGATTATCTGAAATTTGATTAGTGGTGGCGTAAGTCATAAGCATTATGATAAATTGAAGGCGTTTCTATTTATTTTAAGTTAACATTTTGAAGTTACATAATTATTTACAATAAAATAAAACTACTTAAAGAACTAAACTATCCTATACTATAAAAAACGTTTATGAAACATTTTGCTGAGGACTGATTACTTTTTTCGTGTTTAATGTTCTTACTTTTGATGGGTTTCTTTTTTAGAGCACCTAATGGTGGTTATACTTAGGATATTTCTATTAGCAAATGTGGAGAGGTATTTTAAAGATTCCATTATAAATAACTTCAATCAGTTGAATCGTTATACTTTCCAACTGGTACCCGGATTATTCCATTGGAAATTATTTGATTAACCTAACCCTAAAAAAATCACTGGGATCGAGCTCTGCGAACCCAGCGGAGCATTTAAAAACCTTTTAAAATAAGCATATACACATGTCCATTTTCGTAAATATATGCTCCAATAACCCTGCGAATAAGGATGTACTAAAGGCGATTAACAAAAGGGATCCATCGATCTAAGTGGCAGTTGTGATGATAATCCTCACTCTTATTTTCGCTGAAAATGCTCTTTAAATAAGTACATTTAGTATCTGGATTAGTCACAGCTGCGGGTTTTTCACATTTGTCAGTATACCGTGACAGATCTGGTCATCCGTAACCATCTTACGTAATCAATTTGGCTACTCTGTCCTCGACAGTCGACCAGATTACATAGACCCCTAACACTCTACCAATATCCGCAGCTTAACAACAAATTTGTGTTAGCTGAACTGGGGGTGGGGAGGTCATGATAGGCCAGTCTATTGGTAGATGGACCGGACGGTACGTGTTTTTGGTTTCCTTCATTTTTGTAACGATGTTTGCTGAATCTCTCCCTGATATTGGGCCGAGTTCAAACATAAACTTGGGGCAAAACTAGCGGTTTTAAAAATAGAATTAGAAGCTACATACACGATATTGTAGCAAATATTTTGTCAGCTTGCATTTTTGTTGAATTTTGTAGTGATTCAAAGTGATTGTTCTATATGTTGCTTTTTTGTCTCATAAACGAATATTATTAAAGGCTACATAGTTAGTTTATTAATATTGATAATAGTAATAGTATTATTTTAAACATAGTTACTTTAATAATAATATTTAATAAAATTAATAAAGCTGATATTCGTCTGCCCGTTGGGTGAACGCTGGTAACGTTCCTGCAATACAGAATTGAATACTAATAAAAAACCGGTATCAACTTAAAACCACCTATACTTTTAGCTTCGGTTCCCTTAGTTTCTAATAGCGACATTATAACAACTTCACTACTTTATACTAATGATAATGTTTTGATGTTAGTTATTAACAAAATTACTGTGACAGCCTTCGGAAATATTGAACGTCTCCTCCAACAAAAAACGGACAAAATAAAAAACTGAAGGACATTTGAAAGTGGCACAAGGACAGAGAGTTGGTATCTAATAATTTATTTTGTGGTATCGACATGTAAAAAAGAAGGTTGAAAGTGTCTCAAGGTAAACGTACAAGTAGTGCTATCATTAATTCACTTTTGGAGGCATTCATTCTTATTTTCATAATTCAAACTTTCATGGTAATTTATTTTACTCTATGGCATTTTGGGCTTTGGAAAGTTCCGATATTAGAACGCGATATAAACATTTTAATGAGTTCCATTTTTAAGGACTCTGAGAACTCATGCATCAGATGGCTGGTGTGGCTTAGCGAAGCGTCCATGTTACATATCTGGTCTGGACTATTTGAGTACCCGTTGCTTCATATTGAGTTAAATTTGATACTTGATTTATAAAGAGGATAATTTTATATAAGTATCAAATTCAGTGTCTGTACCTGCGAAAGATGCGATTAACATAAAGCTCTCAATATAGTTGCAATCCAACTGCATCTTCACATATACAGATGGACGTTATCAAAATCAACAAACGAAGGGAACCGACAATAGTATTTGTTTTACATGTCAATTGAAGTAATATTATTGTATATTTGTTATGTTTAGTCTATTGTGAAGATCAATATCAACATTCGAGACATCCAGTTATATTTATACCATTGGAATACATATTGTACGTGTTGTCAAGTATTGTAGTGATCTTAAAATAGCAAGCGTCTAGAACATCGATGATATTATTGAGAAAATACAGAGTTGTTATTGGAATGGTGGACACTGACTATTTATTTGTTGTGACAGAACACTTTAGCTGGTGTGTTGGCTACTACAATTTAAGGTGAGAGTTCTGTGAAATGTCTTGTACTTAGTCGATGTTGGTAGGTGTAAAAGAGACATAATGACTCTAGTTTTTCTATGTTATGTACTAACTATGCTATGAAAACTGTAGTGGAAAAGTTGAGTTTATACGCCAATGAAAATAGTCTTTTTCTGGGATGAATAAGCACTAATATTTGTGTTTATTTATTTTAATTTTATTTATAGTCTCACGCCTGTATCCCCGAAGGGGTAGGCAGAGGTGTAAGTATTACACCCACGTTTCGCCAGGAATTTTTAGATCCCACGTAATAGAGGGCGAGCCTATTGCCGTTACCGGGCACATCACCAGACTCCGGGCTGCTACTGAGTATTCGGAAAACCCAGTAACACTTTTGCTCGACTCGGGAATTTAACCCGGGACCTCTAATCAGCAGCCGCATACGCTATCCACTGGACCACGGAGGCAGTATTTGTGTAACCGGCCTCAATACCATAATTGATTAAGGAGACTGATGAGGTAACTTCTAATTATCCTAATAGTTTGATATGGCTTATACCAGCTGTGTATTAAAACCACAGGAGTCATCCTGTAAATAGTAATTTTGTATAAGTTGTGAAAGTTTGAAAGTATGTAACTTTAAAATGACTGATGCCTTTTATGTCTTCAATCAATTTTAATGTTTCTTTTTGCAAAGAAGAAAATATGTAATCTAAATTTCATGTTGAATTACTGTATACATAAATTGAATAAAAATTGGGCAAGTTCCGTACCATTATCTTTAAAAGAAAATCACGTTCGTTGTATGTATACTTAAATACTGTTTAAGTTTCTACCTGTTTATTAAGATCGAGTAACAAATTGCTTAAAAATTACGTTTGATGTATGGGAGCCCCTCTTTATTATTTACTTTTTTTTATTTAATTATTTATTTTGAAAGGTAATATACAACTTCATATTCTGTGAAAATTTTAAGCGTCTACATGGTACCGTTAGTAATTTTTAAGCAATTTGTTACTCGATCTTAATAAACAGGTAGAAACTTAAAAAATATTAAGTATACTTACAACAAAAGTGATTTTCTTTTATAGATGATGGTACGGAACCCTTCGTGCGCAAGTCCGACTCGCACTTGCCCAGTTTTTATACACCACATTACCAAGTACATATATGTTTCTTGGCAGCGGCTTAACATTCGTAGTCTATTAACCAGAATGTTCTGGGACACTTCTGCCGAAAACATTGGCTATTCCATTACATTTGTTCTGCCCAACATTTTCTACCATCCTTTCCTGTATTTTTCTCTGGCGCGTGACAAGTCCGCACATTATCTCGGCATCTGCTATCTGTACCGGTCCAAAGGATGGCTTTAGGGTTGGTGAGACTGTGCATTGTATAATGCCGTAGTAGCCTTTTTTAGATTGAAGCTTTATCAAAGAAATCTAAAGCGTTCATAGCTGAGGAAATGAAATACAGTATAGAAACTTTTAAACACTCGCGTTGCATGTTTAGATTTTATATATATGTAGACGGGAATTAACGCGAACATGCATTAGGTATTTACATACCTTATTTTGCTTGACGTTTCGAGACGGTTGCACGTCCCATGGTCGCAAGCTGACTGGTGTAGCGATGTCAAGCAAAATAAGGTATGTAAATACCTAATGCATGTTCGCGTTAATTCGCGTCCACATATATATTAAATAGAGTATGTAACTGAGTTGAATTTAGATCTTTAAAAATATGACAGGCCCCTCCAATGGCAGATTAATTGAGGAAAAGCTAGCAGCGGACCACAGCAGACCCCTGAAAATGTTTAATAAAATGACACCATTATGTGAAAACATAAGAGTTTCTATTTAATTTAAATATATTCAGGTAATATTAGAATTATTTGTTTTTCTTTTTTTATTTCTACAGCTACCATCTGACAAAACGATACAATCCTGGTAATTTTAGCACTGTCCAGGATGATATTCCTTAACTTTTCAGCGAGGGTTAATTTAATCTTAAGATCTCTGCTACAGCTTCAGTACGTCATCATCCTTTTTGGCTTATAAGACTGAGCTACTTATAATTTTAAATAAGGATAGATGACAAGCCCAAAACAAATATAGAAAAAAGCGATTCTCGATAAATAACATATGTATTTTATTTATCAACAACAATTTAGTCTTTTTATTTCCTAACTTACACCCTGATTGGATCAGCGTCCTCTCAGCACCGAAGAGCGAGTTGCCTATTAAACCCACTACAACGTCGATGCAACCAAAATTAATTACTAAAACTATATCCAAGCATACAATGCATAATTATTTCAAGTTTATGTACCACACTACGTCATTAACGGTTAACAGTTTTGACCGAAAGTAAACAGGTTTTGACTGAATGTAAATTAGACGCCATTATGCCTCGCGTTTGCCTACAAGAGTACAACCAACAGCATGTTGAAAACGGCAGTGAAATTGCATAATAATAAACTTTAATTAAAATCATGTTTGGACAAATTTTGATTGTCTTGTTTCCTTGTGCGCGGTCTGGTTTCGATGAGATTGTGTGTTGCGTATGTTAAATTATTTTAATGATAATAACAACAGACGCCAGACATCGAGCTATAAAATCTATTTCTAGTAGTGTAATAGCAAATCTGATTTTATTCTAGCATATTGTAAGGTCAAAATTAACTTTCTTCAATACTAATTAATGATAGCTAATAGAAAGGTTTAGGTTCACTAGTTACTAACACTATTTACTGCAAAGCAGAGCAAAAGCATAGGTTTCGGGTTGGAATCGGCAATAGTCAGTTATCAAAGTAAATTAAAGCAATAGGACCAGCTACTATAATTCCAAAATTGAATATGATAAATTAGTGGGTATGAGAAACTATTCTGCTTGATTCTGAACTAGCAATAACTGATACTAGTAGGTGAATAAAGTAAAAGAGGTTGACGCCATTGAAACCATTTAAAATTATTTATTTCACATAACACTCACCAACAACGCCAACACAATGCTATGTTTTACTGATATACAGAAATATGCCTATAAAGAATATTCGTTATTTAAATAATACAAATTACTTAACTTTTATTACTGCACCAATCTGCTCGTAACAGAGATCACTCGGGCTGCACCACAGACTGCTAGCCTGTACACCTTCACTAGGTTTGCGGAGCTCCGTTCGCTTCAATAGTTAGTAGAAAGATGGGCGTCCCGCCGAGGCGAACGCTTATTTATAATGGTGGCTCACCGCAAACAAGTGAAGGGTAGTCAAATAACACTTAAAAGTAATCAAACGACATGATCCTTTGATTTCTTTTTATTACAATATAAGTTAGGATTTATTATGCTTATTTTAAAATGTATAATCATTAATTAAATCAGTGTAGTGTTTACTAGATAATTACATATCAAACTTTACGCTAAAACAAATGTGTGACAATAGAACTATATGTCGCTACGTATTTATCACAATTGTAAATAATACAATCTAATTACTAATATTTGATAAATATGCTAAACTTAATCATATTACACCATTCTAAGAGTTTATTTATTAATTGGATATAAACCAAAAATATTTATTAATTGGCAAAGTATGACCTGATTTTGACAATAATCTATCACGTACATCTAAAGAGTTTTGGGGTTTGAAATCTATAATATAAAAATGAATCGCAAAATGTGTTGGTAAGCGCATAACTCAACAACGCCTGGACCAATTTGGCCAATTCTTTTTTTTAAATGTTCGTTGAAGTTCAAAGATGGTTTTTACGGCGAGAAAAATTCTAATAATTGCCGGAAAAACCCTTAAAACAGCCCTTTTCTTTTTCCCATACAAACGTTTTCTAACTAAAACGTTGAGTCAATTTGTAATTTATTACCGCTGCATAAAGTTCAAATTCGCGTGCGCGTTGATATACTTCTTTGTTTGATGATTAAACAGATGGAAACCAATGTACAACTTAAGGAATCCAGAATTGAGCCCGTCGGGACAACTATGTTTCTAGGTATTATGCTTGATACCAAACTCCAATGGGGTCCGCATATAGAAAGACTTTCGGGCAAACTTAGTTCTGCAGCTTATGCAGTTAGGACAATTAGACGCCTTACAGATATAGATACAGCTAGAATGGTTTATTTCAGTTACTTTCATAGTATTATGTCTTATGGGATTCTTCTCTGGGGGAATGCTGCAGACCTTAACACAATATTCGTTCTGCAGAAAAGAGCAATAAGGGGAATTTACAACCTTGGTCCTTGTGTTTCTCTAAGAGGAAAGTTCAGTGAGATAGGCATTCTAACTGTTGTATCGCAATATATATACGATAATCTCTTATATGTCCACAAGAATATTGACAAATTTAGTAAAAAAAGTGATCTTCACACTGTAAATACTAGACATAAGTATAATCTTGTAGTTCATAGCACCCGCCTCCACAAAATAAGTAACTGTTTTATGGGGCAGTGTATACGCTTTTATAACAAGCTCCCTCTTAATATAAGAAATTTAACAATAAATAAATTTAAGATAATTGTTAAAACTAAGTTGTGTTTAAAAGCATATTATAAAATTTCCGATTATATAGACGACAAAAATGCTTGGGATTGAGCTGCTCTAATTCAACATTAAAATATAAACTTGTACAACTGATACATTTAAAATTGACGTTTCGTAAGCACTTTATACAAAGTTTACACGAAAAAAAAAAAAAAAAAAAAAAAAAGATGGCAGTTTTGACAGGTTTCTGGACCTGAAGTCTCTGTGCTGTCGCCCAGCGGGCTTCATGTCAGAAGAAACTCATTGATAATCCCTACTTAATAGGTATTATAAATTCGAAATTGTGTATGTATGTATGTTCCATTTTCACGCTAAAACGGCTGAACCAATATTGTTGAATTTTAATATAGAGATACATATATTGGACCATAGAGACGGATATAGGCTACCATAAGTTGTAAAAATTAAACTGGGAGGGATTGTAGGGAGGGTAGAAGTTTGTACGGCACAAATTTACCTCTTGGAAGTAAGAAAGCATGCGCTGATAATTGATTGCTGAGTATGTGCTATCGCATATCTGACAGATACTACTGTCACGTCATACCTACATAATGTCATATTGTGCACGTTTATTAAATTGTTCGCATATTTATACTAATATAATAAAGCGGAAGAGTTTGTTTGTTTGAACCAGCTAATCTCAGGAACTACCGGTCAGATCTGAAAAATTATTTTTGTATACGATAGCCCAGTTATTCCGGAAGGCTATAGGCTATATAACATAACGCTTCGGCCCTTTGGGGCCGGGCAAAAAGCTAAAAAGGCTAAAAGATAATGCCGGCTAATCTCAGGAACTAGCAGTTGGATTTTAAAAATTGTTATTGCCTATCATAGCCCAATTATTCCGAAAGGCTTTAGGCCATATAAAATTACGCCACAACTTTTAGAGGCCAGACAAAAATAATAAATAGGTTTTGGAGTGCAACCGGGACAGCGCTAGGATGATGATGATGATGATGACAAAAATAATAAAATGGTCAAACGAGAAGGGGGAGGGTTGGGTCAAAGGCAATAAAGGCTAAACGAACAGGATACAATCTATATGGGTATCGATTTCGAGATTTTCTGGACGCTGATTAATAATATGAAATTTATTTAGTGATCCAAGATGGCGGACAGGAAATCAAAGATGGCGGATGAGAAAATTTTCAAAATCAATATGGGTATTCCCTTCGATATTTTAAGGGGTGGGGAATCGAAATACAACATCTATTTCGTGATCAAAGATGGCGGATGGGAAATCAAAGATGGCGCATGGGAAAATTAAAAAAATCAATATTGGCATCGTCTGCGATGTTAAAAGTGATAGGGAATCCAAATACAACATCTGTTTCGTGATTCAAGATGGTGGACGGGAAATCAAAGATGGCGGTTGGGGAAAAATTTCAAAATCAATATGGATATCGTCTCTGATGATTTAAGGGATGGTGAATCCAAATACAACATCTATTTCGTGATCAAAGATGGCGGATAGGAAATCGAAGATGGCGGATAGGATTTTTTTAAAGTCAATATGGGTATCGTCTCCGATATTTTAAGGAATGGGGAATTCAAAAACACGACCTATTTCGTGATCAAAGATGGTGGATGGGCATTGAAAATAAATTAATATGGGTATCGTCTCCGGTGTTTAAAGGGATGGGGAATCCAAATACAACATCTATTTCGTGATTCAAGATGTCGGATGGGAAATCAAATATAGCGGATGGGAAAAATTTAAAAAATGAATATGGGTATCGTTGTAGTGTGTAACGCGCCTTCCTTCCTATATAATATATTGTAACCTGTATTAATCGTTGATTACACGACAATTACTGAACAGTATAACATCTTTTATTACCATACCACCGCACAACAGTGCATCGTCTTTGATGATTTAAGGGAAGGTGAATACAAATACAACATCTATTTCGTGATCAAAGATGGCGGATAAGAAATCAAAGATGGCAGACGGGATTTTTTTTTAAGTCGATATATGTATCGTCTCCGATGTTTTAAGGAATGGGGAATTCAATATTATATAAAAATCTATGTTTGATTGTTCATCATTTATAGACTCTGTAATGATAAAAAACTTTGGGAAAGAGGCTTGGAAAAAAGGGAATTAAATAAAAACTCTTAAAAAGGCGATACGGAGTTCGCTGGGTCAGCTAGTGTTTCGATAAAACTTTAGTATTACTCTTATCATGTTTGTTTTGAGAGGTTTGGTGGATTAAAGTGTACTGGTTGGAGGCAATAGGACACCATAATAACCAACAGCTATTGAGGTTCAAATTGCTTGGTTGTTCAAAATGTTTGGTTAGATGGATAGAATTGTTTATTGTACAACATGCGTCAGGTTTTACACTTTGCACATAGTGCTATGATAAAACAAAGGCACAATTTAACCGCTTTGTCACTTAGATCGATCTCTTCCAGACAAAATGATGTGTCGATAAATGTCTATAGTGAAGCAAAGGTGTTTTTATTTCAATTAATGATTTGTTTTTTTTTCTGATTACTCAAGATTATACCCAAGCTGAATACCGGTTAAAACCTAATCTTTTTTTTTTTCAAAATAAGAAGTGGCCTGCGGCCAGTGGGACAGATTTTAAACAAGGCTGCGTCCTCCTAGCGTTATCCCAGTTTCAACCCGGGGTCCGCTTTCTAGTCTAACCGGATTTGGCTGAATATTAGCTTTCCACTGCCTTTCTGACCTCCACAACCCGAAGTGATTGCGATATTCCATGGTTTAGACTAATGTCAGTTTATTTTAGAGGTACTGACGCCCTATCGATGACTGTCAAAGATCTTCATGACATTATACAAGGTTATATAGCGGGTCTTACTCGCGATAAATCTTATATTTAAGGCATAAATACCTCGGTTTTTTGCCAACGTTTCGGCTGACTTGCTTCAGCCGTGGTCGCGGCGGGACTGGTGAGCTCAGCGCCGTCCTTGTGTTGTGCGGGTTTTGGCACCTACCCTCACTAGATTTTTATTTTTGGTTTTAATCGCACTGTCGGTACCTCGACACACTACACTAATGACGTCTATACACTGTTGAGCTGTATCATTACGGCGGTGTTTACACTTATTGATGACTGGATTCCAAGTTGTTGATAATCTAAATCCATCCTCCCGGTTGAAATTCTTGTGTTTTTTTTATTTCAACCGCTTCACGCACTATCCTGGAGTAATAGTGACGTTCGGTGGACAAGACCTGTGGTTGATGTAGTTCTATCCAGTGGTTAGGTCCAGACTCCAATAAATGTTCAGCTATAGCGGACTTATTTACTTGTCGATTTTTCACAGCTGCGATATGTTCCTTGACCCTTTCCGCAATTGTTCGCTTGGTCTGTTTGATATAGGAGCTACCACAACTGCAATCGACCTTGTAGACGCCAGGTGTCTGAAAAGGAATGACATCCTTTGGGCTGCGCAGATTGTGTGCTATCTTGGAAAGCGGACTATATACAGTCTTAATGGAGTATTTCTTTAGTACTGTTCCAACTTTATCCGATACTCCTTTTAGGTAAGGCATGTAATTCGGCACCCTGCTCACCTCAGGTTTACGGTCCCTCCTCTTCAGACGGTGAATCTCATTCTTGTATCCGTTATGTCTAAGTACCTCCTGAACATGTGAGAGCTCACTGTTTAAGTGTTCAGGGTCACAGAGGTCATACGCCCTGTTCACTAGGGACGTCACAACGGATGCCAATATGAATGAGATACACCGTCTGAAGAGGAGGGACCGTAAACCTGAGGTGAGCAGGGTGCCGGCTTACATGCCTTACCTTAAAGGAGTAACGGACAAAGTTGGAACAGTACTAAAGAAATACTTGTGACAGTGCGATTAAAACCAAAAATAAAAATCTAGTGAGGGTAGGTGCCAAAACCCGCACAACACAAGGACGGCGCTGAGCTCACCAGTCCCGCCGCGACCACGGCTGAAGCAAGTCAGCCGAAACATTGGCAAAAAACCGAGGTATTTATGCCTTAAATATAAGATTTATCGCGAGTAAGACCCGCTATATAACCTAGTATAATGTATACTAATCGCGAAAGTTTAAAATCGTTTATCTTCATGACAGCCGGGACCGACGGCTTAACGTGCTCAGACAGACAGTCGCTCTGTGGAAAAGCTAATATTCAGCCAAATCCGGTTAGAGTAGTAAGCGGACCCTAAACTGAAATTGGGATAACGCTAGGAGGATGATGATGAAGGTATGTTATTGCAAAGTATTGCAGCGCTAATAGCGTGATTTAGCTTGCTGTTTGTAATAATTCGGTAAAGTTAAGCAAGACTTTCAAGGTTGTGTTTTCTTGAAAGTGCGTTGAGTGAATCATTTGCGCAATCTAAATATTAAATAAATTAAGTGGCAGTGGCTGGAGGCGAGCGGCTCAAAATCACTGGAACCGCAACTTTGAGAATACTTGCTTTCACCTACCTAGTCAATAAGTTTTATTTGTGGGTTATATTAGTGATACAAGCGGCGGTACCCTAGTAGCTTACGTAACGGACTGCCCAGACGATGGTCTCGGGTTCGATTCCCAGGTACCCCGGGCACACACCTCTGACTTTTCGAAGTTATGTGTATTAAAAATGTTAATTATCGCTCGCTTTAGAATGTGCCCGGTAGATGGCATTAGGTTCGCCCCATATTACATTGGGACCCAAACATAACTGGCGAAGTTTGGGTGTGTATATACCTCTGCCTACCCCTTCAGGGATAAAAGGCGTGAAGTTATGTATGTATTCAATTCAATTCAATTCAAAATCCTTTATTCATTTGGGTCACAATGTGACGCTTATGAACGTCAAAATAATAAATTTATAAAATAATTACTTATACTCAAATTTAAAACATTTTACTGTATGCTTCTACATTTACATTTACTGCCACGTTCGCAAAGCAATAGGTAGAACCATGAGAAAGAACGGGCAATAAAACTCACGGTCACTCTTTTTCATCGCCAGGTTTTGCATAATACACAATTTACATTTTGTAAGGTGCTGCAACTGTTACACCTTCTATATCACTTGTATATATTCACTGTACATAATAATACTCAAGCATAATACTTTTGGTTAGCCTCCTCAGAATAGACATGGTGAAACAGGAGCATCCACTTACATTATATATACCTAATAATTCAGGGAATCTGCGAAAGTGATCAGAACCATGATGAATGATGCAGTTAAATATTAAAATCTAATACCAGCCCGCAAGACCGTCATCGACCAGTCATCGCAAGTAGCACCCGTTCACGAGTATGACGCATGTGCCAGCCATCATCCCTCTCGCCATATTAGAGGGACAGGGATGACCCGACACACGACGCCACCACAAGAAATGACATTTTAGTGAGCATGACGACAACGGTATACGAACCAGCAGTAAGAAACAAACTATTGGTATACTGACCATGACCGCCAATTACCTCCATTTTCCAGATCGTTATTATTAACATAAGTTAGTGGAACGCGTGAAGGAATGCAAATGTAGAAAGAATTTTGTGAAGGTGACAAGTGAACAATGATATGATCAGGGATAAATAATGTTAAACTACATTCAACAAATCATAAAAATATCCAAATCCTGCAAAAATCATGTGTTCACGAGGCACCTCCACTTAACATGTAAATAAAATAATCGTGAGTTAAACAAGCCTAAGTTATCTCCACGGTGTCTTATCATTTAAAAATTCCTTAATAGTGTAATAACCCCTTTGTAAAAGAAAGTTCCTAATTGTCCGTTTGTATTTGTGCATGGGTAAATTCATTATTTCAAGAGGCAATTTGTTGAAAAATCGTATACCAATCCCCGCAAATGAGTTCTGAACTTTATGTAGACGGTAGTTAGTTCCCACCAGTTTATGCTTATTCCTTGTGTTCACTTTGTGCAAATCACTATTTTTGCGGTATAGAATTAAGTTTTTCTTAATGCACATTAAGTTAGCATATATATATTCACGTAAAGAATCTCTAGCACCTAACTTATAAATTGCACGTATTGCCCTTTTTTGAATGACAAAAATAGTCTGTATATCAGCAGCTGTACTCCATAACATTATTCCGTAAGTCATTACGCTGTGAAAATAACTAAAGTAAACTAGTCTAGCAGTATCTATATCTGTGAATTCCCTAACTTTTCTAACTGCAAACGCTGCAGAACTAAGTTTTACTGCGAGACAGGATATTTGGGCGCCCCACTGAAGCTTACAATCTAAAGTTACACCTAAGAATACGGTTGATTCGACTAGTTGAATTGTTTCCTTATTTAAAATTATATTAGTAGGAACACTTTTGACATTAGGCAAAGAGAATTTTACACATTTGGTTTTGCTTGAGTTGAGTACCAAATTATTTGTCGAAAACCAATCTAATACTTGTGCAAGAGTGTTATTGACGGTATCAAAGTTACTAAATTACGATCAACTTTAAAAATTAGTGATGTTTCGTCGGCAAACAAAACAATATCACATAAATTTTGTACAAAGAACGGCAAATCATTAATATATATTAAAAAAAGAAATGGACCGAGAATAGAGCCCTGTGGAACGCCCATTCCTACTGGCAAACCTAGAGACCTACTCCCATTAACATCTACATACTGAATTCTACCACTAATGTAGCTGGCAACAAGATTGAGTGCGGTATCTCTAATACCATAAAGTTTCAATTTAAGTAAAAGTGTATTATGTTCCACACAGTCAAAGGCCTTTGATAGGTCACAAAAAGCACCAATGGCATCCTTCGAGTTTTCCCAAGCATTAAAAATATGCTTTAACAAAGTTACACCGGCATCAACGGTGGAGCGACCCTTAGTAAAGCCATACTGTTCACTGTGAAATAAATTATTTGTGTGAAAGTGGCTCTCTAGTTGATGCAAAATAATCTATTCAAAAATTTTACTAATAACAGGCAAGATAGAAATTGGCCGAAAATTACTAGGGTCGCTCTTTGATCCCTTTTTGAATAATGGTATTACTTTACTGTGTTTCATTAGATCAGGAAATACTCCTGTATCTACGCATATGTTGAATATTGCAACTAAATATGGAGCTACGCCAAAAATAATATGTCGCACAAGTTTAACAGAAATGCCCCATAAGTCACCAGATTTTTTATTATTGAGCGTCTTGAATACCTTCAGTATGTCATTGGTGTCAATATATTTAAAATTAAAAAGCACATCACACTCATTCACATTGCCCCTAACCAACATTTCTGCTTTGCTTGGACATGAATCTAGACAGCTGGTTGTGTTCACTGGTATGTTTATGAAGAAATTGTTAAATGTCTGAGCAACATCCGTTTTCCTAGTAATAATTTCACCATTAAATTTTAATTTATAATTGTTATCTACCAATTTAGCTCGACCAGTCTCATTGTTAATAATGCTCCAAGTAGTTTTAATTTTGTTCTTGGATTCTTTGATTTTATTGCTTAAATATAAGGATTTGGCTAAAGAACATGTCCTCTTAAATAACCTTTGAATAATTTCTAACATAGTGAATAAATTCAGGATTAAAATTGTATTTCTTCATACCATATAGATCATACAACCTAGCTCTACTTTTGTATATACCTACTGTTGCCCAATCACAAAAATTTACTTTAATGCTCCTTGCAAACGTCTTCAGTTTAAAAAAATTATTGTACTCATTATTAACAATTTTAAATAAGCATATATATAATTCATCAGGATCTTCAACGGTTAAGTCAATACTGGCGATCTTGGCAGCAACATCATTACTAAAGTGTTTGAGGCGAGCAGAGATCATTGGCCTACATGTAATTTCTTGTACTTTAGGGGTTGTATTAGTTGGAATTACAACCTTTTGCCCGCAGTGATCTGATGTCAATTCAGTTAAAACAGCTTTACTGAAATAAAGACAATTGCAAAAAACATTATCTAAGCATGTAGACGAATTTGTGGTTATTCTGGTTGGTTCAGAGAACAAAACATTTAAATTAAATGACCTAAATAAGCTAACTAACCTAGTACAAATTGGTGATTTTTCTAACAAATTGACATTAAAATCGCCGCATACGATTATAGACTTCCTACTAGAAATTATGTGTTTTAAGACATCCTCTATAATGCTTTCAAGCTGAGTAAAGTCGCTTTGTGGTGATCGATACACACACACTATAATATGTTGTTCAAGCTCAACACAAGAAATCTCAGCAGTGCGCTCGATAGAAAGTTTAGCTATATATACTTACGTTCTTTACATTTCAAACTATTACATAGATATATTAGAGAGCCACCACGAATAGCCTTCTTTCTTACGAATGCACTTATAACTGAGTAATGTTGATTGTTAAATATTAATTGGTCACCTCGCAACCAATGTTCTGTAATACATAAGATATCAATCTTATGTTTATTTAAAAATAAATCTATTTCTGATTCTTTGCCAGATAGGCCTTGTATGTTTTGATGAACTAAGTTTAAAACACATGAATGTCTATCTGTTGTCTCATCTAATAATTTAAACTAATAGATGTGTCAATACAACTATTGGTATAACTATTATCTACCAAATTCCTAAGTACTCTAGTAGTACCCCTGTCAGTATATAAATTAAATGCTAATAATTTAGCAAGTTGTCGCCTATGTACATAAGAAAGATACATAGTATCTTTTGTTAAAAAGAAATTACTAATAAAAATATTAGTGCCAAAAAATAAAATACTGTCACTATGACATGTCCTATTGTACAATAATAGATTTAATTTGCCTATCTGCCTGTTTTGGTCATCTGTGAGAGCATATGAATAAGGCAATGCACAAATAATAAAGCTACATCCTATTTTTGTGCTCACATCTATCATTAAGTCTGTTAATTCTATGAGACTGTTTTTGGAGACTAATGAGCTGTCACCATACAATATGATGACAGTAGTTTGTGCATTCAAGTCGGCATTCTTAATCTTATCAACTAGGGTACAAGACTGAGCTCCAGGTGAACAAAAGTTCTGTACTGGTTGCTCAGTGTAATGATCAATTAAGCTCCCTAAACCCACTCTCAGTTGGTCTGAAAAAATTATTACATTCTTACTGTCAGTCTTTACTGGATGCAGTTTGTTTTGTGTATTATACTGACATCCATGTGCATTCAATTCTAATGATTCAGCAGGTGTAGTTGCACACTTAGTTGTACGACTGGAACAGTATTATTAGAGTTGGATAATGAGATAAGTTGTTTTAAATTTTCTCGACCAACTCTTGAAATTTCTTCATATTTTAAGATGTATTCATGAGTCTCATTCTGGTGTTCCATTATAGTTCTAGTGAGTTGAGCTTGTAGATTTGATATTTGTGCTTGCAACTCACTTGTGTGTTGTTCATATAACAACCTACCAGAAACTAATTTTTCATTTGTTTCCTCAAGCTTTAATAAAAGAGACTCACACTCTTTATTTAATTTACAGTTATCTTGTGCATACTGACTCAATTTGGTAGACCACTTAGGACCAGATCTAAGTTTCTTAATTAATTTATTTAACTTAAACAATTTTCTAAATTTATTCTTACTAAGACATTTTTGAAACAGTTACATTTAAGAGCTTTTAGCACATTCATTTTGTCACCCAGGAGCTCAGAGAATAAGTTGTGAGTAGCAGTACTGTTAAAGGCCGCAATTGTGTCTTCTAGAGTTGAAATTCTGCTATAAGCCTCACTGAGACTTGCTTCTAACTCCGCATTGCGGCTAAGTTGTCTGGAGTAAATTTCGTCGCAGCTGCTGAAACACCTAACTTCTTCTCGTAGTCTGTCCCGTTGATCCAAGACATCCATATGCTCTATATGCAGCTCCGTGAGTTGTGTCTTCAGCTCAGATATACGGTAATTCACAATTTTAATTTCTTCTTCACAGTCAACGCGTTCCCTTAATAGTTGACTGTTGTCATCCTTGTACTTCTTTAACTCGAGCAGAGTTATTCTTAATTTATTTTCCGCCTCCTTGGCCGTTGCCTTCCGAGTCATCATATGGGTAGACATTGCCAAGGATTACAAATTACCTAAAAAATAAGAAAACAGCTGAGCAAAGTCAAAGAAGAGAAGAGATGTGATAGGGCTTGAGTATTATTGTATAGACAGAATAAATAAGAAAAGTTACAAAAGAAAAGGGGGTATATGAATAAAAAATATATTAAATTAATTAATTGTAGAAACTAAGAAATTGAGAACAATTTAGGTAATTTGAATACTTTAGAGTAATTATCTAATACTTTTACAAGGTTTCTATTGAAATATCTCAGCTGATGAACTTAATCAACTTATTAATAAAATGTAAGTAGGTATACAAGTTACAGGTTTAAACCAATAATAGCTAATACAGAAAAGTACACAAATATATGAAGTATAGACATGAATAAACAGTGTAGTAATTGTGAAGTGTATCTGTAGATTGTGTTTGTCTGGGGCTGTTGTTTAGTCCTCGATTTTGCTTCCACATATAGTCAAGCAAAAGGAGACAGAACTGAGCCAGATGTGTGTTGGACGTAGCTCACACGGGGGTGAGCCGAGTAATTCGGTGTTGTGGAGTGTTGGATAAGTTATAAGTATTATATTCCCCGGGTTTAAGTCGTAGCAGTTGTAAATTCAAATCCGTCCGTTGACACCAAGTCTCCGTTCTGTTCGCTCGAACTTTGGTCGTATAGTTACTTATTATACTTTTTACAAACACAATTTTAACAATAACTTCTTGACACTATTTTATCAATATATACTAACTTATATGTTAAAAAATCAATTAAAGTTATATTAAAACTTTTTTTAATTACGGAGCTAAAATTATTGACGTCTGGCGGTTACAGTTGCCAGAGCAAAAAAGGTATGTACATATGTATATTAGTGAGTTGTTCCAGGACATTATTTGTGTAGATACATGGCGCAATGGGAGGAACACTGGACGGCTCATGTACCTTGTCTTCTCCCCGTAGGGCGTCTTTGGTCGGTAGTTGGGGTAGTTTTAAGGGGTAGTACCACATACTCCATATAGAATTTCCCCTAGAGCCAGCAATCCGAAGAGAATTTTGCACGTCTTACCTAACAAAAAAAAAATGTTTGTATAAATACTTTCTCCATATCTTTTCTAAAATAACAGAATGATTAAAGATAAGAAAGAAAACGGTAAATATGTCTATAACGTTAGGTATGTCCACATTTCGGCTCTCAAAATCCCTTAAAACCAAGTATCCCGTAAGTTCAAAGATGACCGAAGATTTCCTTTAAATCTATTTGTCTGCACTTATAGCGATGTTTTCGATAGTTTCTGTATCTTCCGTATTTATGATTTTGCTTTGCAAAATAAAAAAGAACAACAGCCACAAGTAAGTTCGAATTCATTGTAAAATTTGGTTGAAGCGTAAAAAAATTGGCAATGCAAACTGGTTGCTTTTTCATCAGCTCTTTTAATGTTTTTCGCAACGATTCCAATTGTAAAACATGATTCTTCAGTTTGAATAAGCTATAAACGTTTCTAATGTAGGAAATAATAATGGAAGATATTTGTTTTTTTAATCTCGTTTATTTTTAAGCCCATTTTAAAGATTAAGTTGACTTAAATTAGTTACATTAGGTACCTACCTAAACAATACATTTCAAACAATGATGGGACTATAACTAACGGCATTAGTGTTCCTATAAAATTGGTCTCTGAGGGCCAGGGATTGAACTAAATAACCTTTTTGTTTATTAGGTCAATAAGCAGTTTTGTAGTGTAGTTAATTAGCGTATTCTCTTTTTATACTGCATTTGCATTCTTGTTAGTTACTCTTTTTAGGTGAGGGTAACTCGTGGTCATGAGCTGCAAACGAATAGATTGTAAATTGCTGCAGGTTTATATACTGTTACTTTCCGGGACATGCTGACAGACCGGAACATGACTGTTCAGGGCTATGGTGGACCATAGCCCTGAACAGTCATGTTCGCGAGTTGCCTACATTAAAAGACGTAAGTGGATGCTCCTGTTTCACCCTATTCACTTTGGGAGGCTTACCAAATGAACATAATTTATTGCTTGAGTATGATATCAATAACTATTAATTTTTGCATTAGTAGTGTGACGTCGCATCGAGCGATGCACACTACAGCGCTGGCCCCTACCACTTCTCCTGCCGGCCGCTCCCCTCCGACCGGCAAATAAAAACAGCGGCGCGACAGCGAATCGCCCCTCTTAGATCCTGGCCGCTGAGATAAGTTATACTTCTCTTCTGGAGGACCGAAGCCTAGTCAGCCTGCCTATCTACCCTGCCCTGAGTCTAGGTCTTAGCTCTTACCGTTTGCTTCCGGGTTATATAATTGTGTAACGCTTCCTAGCTAATATATTTTGTAACGAACGCTATGCTTCTTTGATTTCTCTCTTCACACATCAATAAACGTTACACTGGCGCCAAACAATTTTAAGGGCTCAGGTCGCTTCCTTTTTCTGTGTTTTTCTGTGTTTCTGTGTGTTCACAGTCGGTAAGCCGTTGATTTTTCGTTCCTAAATGTGTTAGATAAATTATAACGCATTAAAGCTTATATAAATCGGGCAATACAGTCGACTAAAGGCTTGCGCCACAGCTTATGTACTTTTATAACTTCTTTTCTAACCCAAATTCGTTAGACTAAGTAACGGTTCTGGGGAATTATTTTAATTGTACAATTACATTTTTTATGTGAGGGTAGATTCCGCTTCGCATTATTCTTACGCATTGCGAACGTAACTTGTTTACTTGCTACATAATAAATATCTTTCTCTTTAAACGACCCACTGTGAACATATTTACTCAACTCACAATTACAAAATATAACTCACAATGTTATACAGTTGCGGCTCCTTACAAAGATAACATGAAAAAGTTTTACAGCAGTAAAACCATTATACACTGACAGTTAAAAAGAGTGGCCACGAGTTTTATTGCACGTTCTTTCTCGTGGTTCTACTTATTGCATTGCGAACGTGGCAGTAAATGTAAATGTATAATCATCTAGTAATTAACTTTAATTTTTGATGTTCATAAGCGTCTTTTTGTGGCCTAAATGAATAAATGATTTTGACTTGACTTGACTTAACTCAAAATTCTTGTTGGTAAACGATATTTTCAACTCCATTGCTTGTTTTAGTGTTCAGTTACAAGAACATGTAGGCAGTGAATGAGTATAGGATATTATTCTTTGTTGGTATATTAATTCAAACATTCTAATAAAATACTCCAAAACAATTGTGTCAACTCAGTTTTTAAGCTATCCCAGCTTAGAAGCAGGGTTGTCGGTACCTTTTCTCAATAAAATAAGGATTAAGCAATAGTCTATCACGCTGGTTAGTGCGAGTTAGAAGATCTTAGACACCTGATACCTGATTACGAGACCTTCGGTGATCAGCCTGTTGGTCACATGCTGCGTTATATTTCTGCAAAAAATCGTCTTAATATTAAAAGTGAGGCTTACTAGAAGATTTACAAACTTATTGGCCACACTCACATTTTGACAAAAATAATTGTTTCATAAAGCGTTATTATTACTTATTCTTTAAACGTCAACTTAATAACAAGGTCAGAAGACAAGTACTATAACCCAATGATGTTACAAAAAAGAAGTAGATATGTTATAGGCGTACCAAAAGCAGGACGCTAAACATAAGCCAGTTGGCAAGTCTGACATACAGGGTGTAAAAAGACCCTTAACGAAAACTGAAATCCCATGTTGTACCAATCACTATGAACATATTTTACCTGGGCACCATACCTGGGAAATTACTGGTTCAGGTTCAGGAGATATTGAGGCTCAAAGTTAGTATGGATTTTTTCTAATAAGGTACAAAATCGATGCATTTACCCCACCAATATGTTCTTTACATGCCCTATGACCCCATGGATAAGTAGGTATATCGAGCGTTGCACGCGCGCGCTTTTTTTAAAATTTTGTAAGCTATAACCCCATTATTTCTGTTTCAACCTCTCAGTTGCAAACTGCACAGTAAGTTACGCATGTCTATTCTGTCCAAACCACAACTTCTGGTAAATGCCTGTGAAGTTAATCTTTCGTTGCTAATATAAGACCATAGAAGCGGTACTGTGCCAATATATCCAACAAGATTTACACGCGGATCCACCAGTTTGTGTGACGGTTATCTTGAGAGGTAGTTTATACGTTATTCTGGCGTTAAAGCTACATTATTATAAAGTTTATTGAAAATACATTAAGAACCTTTACATAAAAGAGTAACAGACATCGGCTTTAACCCGAGACTTTCCACACAGCAGTCTGTTCTCCCACTACTAGGCTATAATAGTTGTTTGTACATCTATAAATATTATAAAATGAAGCCTCATTTTTGACCTGTCTGTTTTTATGAACGTAATAAACTCAAAAACGATTGAACATGTTTATGTACGATTTTCAGTGATGATAGTGTGATTCCTGAGGAAGGTTTAGGTGTCTACACCTTCACGTGGGCAGAGCCGTGGCCGAAGTATCATCATCCTCAGCCCTTTATACTGTCCCACTGCTGGGCACGGGCCTCTTCTCACTATGAGAAGGGTAAGGCCATAGTTCACCACGCTGGCCAAGTGCGGGTTGGCAGACGTCACATGTCTTTCGAGAAAATTATGGAGAACTCTTAGACATCCAGGTTTCCTCACGATGTTTTCCTTCATCGATAAGCATGCGATAATTAACAATTTAATACGCACTTAACTTCGAAAAGTCATTGGTGCGTGCCGTGGATTCGAACCCGAGAGCCTCTGCGTAGCAGTCTCTCGGTCTCTCCACTCGGCTACCGCTGCTTATTACTTATTTATATATATTTATTTATAGTCTCACGCCTGTATCCCCGAAGGGGTAGGCAGAGGTGTAAATATTACACCCACATTTCGCCGTGAATTTTTAGGTCCCACGTAATAGGGGGCGAGCCTATTGCCACTACCGGGCACATAACCAGACTCCGGGCTGCTACTGAGTATTCGAAAAAAACCAGTAACACTTTTGCCCGACCCGGGAATCGAACCCGGGACCTCCGATCAGCAGTCGCATACGCTATCCACTGGACCACAGAGGCAGCCTAGTGTAGTTAAAATTAATCGTATTGGCTCGGCTAGCAGCGGACTAGATACCAGAAACATAATATATCTACTTTACATTGAGCACAATAGAGAAAACGTTCAAGTTCAAAAGTAAAGTAATTTTACTCGTAATGCAATCGTTAGCTGAAAGTTTGCAACGGTATTGAAATGAACTGCAAATTAATAAATTTGTTACAGAAATTATTAATAATGTTCGGCTTTTCAAGTGTTTCATTAGGCTTCGTTGGATTGTTTAAACATGATCGCTGAATGGTTTTAATAACAATAGGCTTCATCAAATAATTGGTTAATAATATTATGAGAACAAAATTCTATCGGTCGTGAAAAACAAAAAAGCTCTTTATGTTTTATGAAAGCTGAAGTTGCTCGAATAATGTGTATTTTTGAGAGAGTGACATGAAAGATTAGTAATAATATTATGATATTAGCAACCGACTATCAAAATAAGCGGTACTTTTGCCTAATAGGATAGATAGATATATAGAATATTCTTTATGATGACTGCCTCGTTGGTCTTGCGGCATAAATATGCGCGCGGGATTGGGAGGTCTAGGGTTCGATCCCCGTGTCGGGCAAAGTGTTATTGGGTTTTACGTTAGGAAATTGTCAGGAGCAGCTCGGAGTCTGGTAATGTGCCCGGTACGGCAATAGGCTCGCCCCCTATTACGTGGGACTAAAATAAATCTGGCAAAAAGTGGGTGTAGCTATACACCTCGGCCTACCTCCTTCGGGGATATAGGCGTGTGACTATGTATGTATGTGGAATATTCTTTATTGTACCATAAAAAATTTTAAAACATAGTGATTACAAAAAGTATAAATTGTACAAAAGGCGACCGTATTAGGATACTCTAAACAATTTAGATAACAGCTAAAAAGGATACAAATTTTAAATTATGACAATAAAACAAAGACTTTGACAGAATATTGATTTAAAAAGTAGCAAAACAGACCGAAGTACATGAAAGGACTACGGCATATATCGTGGCCTTTCGAAAAATCCCTTATTAGTTCACGCCTACGCTCCACAAGAAATATACAGGGTGTCACAAGACCAATCGCCAAGCCGAAGTCTACTAGTTTTGGGCATTATGCCAAGTCATCCTAAGCAAAAATAAAACTTGGGAAATGTTTTTTTTTTTCAAATGGTCACATTTTTTTAGCTGCAATTAAAAGTGTCCGCGTGCAATTTTCGAAATACCTACTTATCCTCGGGTGCATAGGAGATCCAAAGAACAGGTTGGCGGGGTAATTGCATTGATTTTGTACCCAATTACAAAAATTGTATAGTAACTTTGAGCCTTATTATCTCCTAAACCAGTAATTTCCCAGGTATAGTGCCGAAGTAAAAAATGTTCGTATTGATTGGTACTATATGGAGTTTCAGTTTTCGTTGAGGGTCTTTTTACACCCTGTATGTACAGGCGTTTCAGTTTCTCGCACTCAATAGTTTTGGCTGTGCGTTATCTGTCAGACAGTTGGTAACTCAACAATTTTATAAATACTATTAAGATTATTTTGTCAAATACCATATGACCCGGTAGGAGTGTAGGCGACTGCTACGCAGAAAGTCGTCGGTTCGATTGCCGCTCAAATCAAACATTGGTGTGCGTGAACATTATGTTTAGCTTGACCTGGGTATTTCTACGTATAATATGTTTTTAGAAGAAGATGAAGAAGGAGAAAAGCATTTATTTCCACAACATACATGAACGTACATACATATCTTATAATATGGCATAGATTACATAATGTTTTAAAAACACATTGACAGAGCAACAGTAGGTATGCATGTTGTGAAAACGAGGTCACCACTAAGGCTTATTGTTGATTTGAGGCTACACCTGAAATCAACCCTGATTTTATTTGGGGACCCCAAGTGACGATACAGATATCACACTAATTCGTAAAATAGACAGAGTAAAAAAAGAAACAAAAGGAAGACCTTATCCTAATATAACGGTGCCTGCAATTTTATACCTTTTATAAAATTGCACCTTAAATGGGCACCTTAGTATGGAAACCATACCCATGGTGGACACAAACGAAATATAGCAGAGTGTATTCATCTATAGCTCTCATTTACTATGGCATTAGTCGCATTAATGTGAGCTACGGGAATCTCAAAAATTCGAAGTGTTATCTATGAATATATCCATACTCTTTATCTCTGAAACTACTGATCCGATTTGAAAAAATATTTTTGTGTGTGATATCCATGAGAAAGGTTATAGGCTACTTTTTATCCCGATATTTCCGCGGGATCATTGAATGAGGCCGACGAAGTCGCGGGCGTCCGCTTATTAATTGATATAGGTAAGAAAAATAAAATGCTAATTAATTAAAATATTTTTTATTCAATTTGATCCAAAGCAATCATAAGATCATTTAAAAAGGCAGCGGATGCGCCAGTTGCTTCCTGGTGTCCATGGCCCAAGACAGATAATAAACAATGCTAGCGATATGGGCGCAGCTATTAAATGTGCGAAATAAAACCTGTTCAATGTGCGAAAGAGACAGCGTATAACATATCTCTAAACATTAGTTCGTTTCGATATTATTTTAATGCCTTTATATGATGAAATAAAAGCCTTTGATACCGTTTGTTTTCTTTTTTAAAGGATCCTGTACATTTTTCTCCGACGATTTTTAATCAAACAATTATATGCAATGAAAGGTCATATTATTCCCCTTTGTTTAAAATTTATTTTGGTTAATGTCCGCCACTGTTCGCAAAGCGGGTCAGATAAGCCCAATGACCTTTGTAAGAAATAGAATACCATGATACTTATGATTTAATTATATAAACAAATATAAATTAAGATTTACAAAAATAACGTAAATATTATGTATGTTTATCCATCATCTGGTATCCATAGTAAATATTTTCTCAGTTTGGGACTAGAAAGATGGTGTTGTGTGAAAGTGGTATAGAATATTATTATTATCACTCTCTAGAAATAAAGTAGTGTGTGAAACCACACTAGAGTGGTCCAAAAACAACAACAAATGTAATGTAACGATAAACGGACCTTCATTAGCGCAAGTAACAAGCAAATCTTCGGATAGTTAATGCTTTCCTTAACGCTCTGCGGCTTAATTGGCTACTAGTGTTCGTAATTGGGTTTTTGCTGGCAAATCTGTACAAATCTCATCTAGTACTATAGGAATAGAAATTCGGATGGATGATACGGTATAAGTGGTTGAACTAGAGGCTTCTTTGAGCATATATTAGGAAAGGATAAGGTAAATTGTTTTGAAGAGCTAGGTCTAAAGTTACACCGGTATTTTCTGAACTGTTTTGCAAAGTTGGATTGCCAAGTTTTCAATAAATAATAGTAAAATTATGATAGAAAGGATTACATATTGGTTCTTGTAAAAGAGTATCAAAAATATACACCTTATTTTATTCTGTAGATTCTTTGGTGCAATTCGTTTATGTTTAATACCAGACTATATAATTATTATAATACTTACTAGTTTTTGACCGTGGTTTCGCCCGCTTGAGGGTTGTTTATTGGGACATAAGATAACCAATGAGTTATTGTGTAGTATAAGCTAATTTACTTCAAATTTATTATAAAACTGTAAAGTTTCATTAAAATCTGTTCAATAGTTTTTGCATAAAATGTTCCTCTCTCTTTTCGTGATAGAGTGATATCTAACATCCTTAATCCATCAAACTTTTCTCACTAACTTTCACATTTTTAATAAGAGTAAGATACAAATCAGACATTCAACAAAATAGTTGCCACTGACCATAAAGAACACACAAAATACTCTTTCTACTGTCCCCGAATTTCCCTATTGGCAGAATGTTTATCACCGTCATATTTTCGACATGCCATCCGTCTATTATACCAAGTCGGCAGGATCCGAACGCACGTATCAATCAACACGTTTTTTTTCTCCCTTTGCAAGCAAATTTTACACGTATTCATCATTCCAATGTCATGTATGTGTATTTTGCGATAACAGAGGTATATTTTTCATCCCTTTTTATAACTGCATGAGGTTTTCGGTTACTATGCTGTGGAGATAGCAGCTTTTTGGTAACATCGCAATGTGATTTTAAATAAAATATGCATAAAAATTTAATGAGATAGCAGTTCTGACACTGGCAGTCTATATGGTTATAGAAATGGTTTTAATTTATTTTTAAAAGACTTACTATCATTTAAAACACCAAAATATCAACTCTCAGATTGATTTCTGCTGCTAAGTTTCTAGAAATGCCTAAATCTATCACTAACAAATATTCTTAATTCGTGTATGAAAACCGTTTTCAAGACGAGAAATCTAAATTACATGAGAATACATTTATTTTCAAGTCTTTGCGATTTCTATTTAAAGTCTAACGGCCCTGTCACGACCTTGGCGCTCTGAGCGGCGGCTTAGCGCGGGGCGTCTAGCGGCAAGATCAAATGTATGAAGACGTTCGAAGCACGCCACGAGTCGCCGCGCACAGCGATAACGCGCGCGTTTTTTTTGGCGCGATTGGCTGCGCGGCGAGCGGCGCGGCGTGCGGTGCGGCGAGCGGCGGGAACAAATGTACTGCGACCGAGTCCGACGCCACGACTCCGAGCGGCACAGACAGCGTTACGCGAGGGACGAACTAGGCGTTTAAACTATTTGTTAAATATTTTGTGGCGGTAATGAAACTAATGAATACGGAGACATTTAAAGTCGAAATTTTTAAACGGTCGCGTGTGTGGATAGCAACACATCCGCTGTATAAATACAAAAATGTTAATAAAACGTTGCGAGATGTAATGAAACAATGTTTTACAGAATGTAATGGTAGGTTTTAATATAAATCGCAAACATTAAAACATTGAGTAATGTACATATGTACCTATTTAGGTACAGACACAGGTACTATGAAAGTTAAAAGGTGATTTACCTACCTACTTAACATAATCTACGTTGTGTAGGTACCTATTCAACGCCTCATTAATATTGCGAATATGTATTATTCCTTTGATATAAAATACTTGTAAGAAATGAAGATCCAATGTCGACAATTTTGTAGGTATACCGTATAGTTACACAAAGATATTTTGGGTATCGCCATATTTATGGGTAACTCCGTCGGCCCAAATACGTCCACATTTGCCGCTGCGTTTACCGCTGCTGTAGGGTCGTGGCGTGCACGACGCTCTGCCGCGCCGCCCGCCGCGACGCGCGCCGCTTAGACCGATCTCGTGAACAGGCCCTATAGCTGGTTTAAAGCGCGATTTGAAATCTTCTTTCTCTCTTAAATAGTTTCGTGATTCAGACCACTTACATTCATCATTATCAGCCTTGTATATGCACTGTCCCATTTCTGGCCACGGGCCTCTTCTCATTATGAGAAGGCTAAGGCCATAGTCCACCACTCTGGCCAAGTGCGGGTTGGTAGACTTCACATGTCTTTTGAGAGACTTACATTAAAATGGTCATTATTAATTTGGTTTTGAAACTTCTACCTTTTTAGTCATCAATAATTAATGAGATATTTATATATAACGACAGCCAATTCTAAAGGTAAAACTGACACCTGAATTATGTTCGGTAGACCGATAGGTATCAGGGTTGACACCCAGTTATTGTGACTTGGACGTGCCAATGTTCCCTTTAATTACGAATCAATTAGGATTTCATCAACACTTCCCCAAGGAATAGGGTAGTTTCCAGGGTCAAAATAATTACATTTTATTTAGTCCGTATTTTAGATTATAAAAAAATATTGGACATGTATTTATTCTTTTTTCGATTAAATAAAAAATAACAAAGATATAGCCCATTAAAGATACGTGTGACGTCACCTAGTGCGAAAAAATGCTGCACGGCGTGACGTTATACGTAACTTTAATGAGCTATATCTTGGTCATTTTTGGTTTAATTTACAAATAAAAAAATACGTATCGCGTATATATAAATTATTTTTGAATAATCTAAAGGACGGACTTATAATTTTTTTTTTGTCAACTGGCCAAAATGGCCACAAAATTGTTTTTTTTATGTTTGCCCTTTGGCGTTTGATAAATTATTTTTCTCGTTAATTGACGAAAATGACTACCGGAATTTCGTCGATATTAGGACGAATATTTTGTGATGGATTTGTAAGTGTAAAATATGATTGTGTTATAGATTTTGACACATGTTTCGCTATGTTGTAATGGGCAAGTCTAGTTGTTGCTTACATTTTTACAGAGCACATGTCAGCAAGCAATTTTCCCGCGTTTTCATTGCGCGGAGTGTTGTGGATTCGATCCCCACATGGGACAACACTTTGTGCGTTGAAAGTTCTATCTACAATGTAAGCTCGGGATAGTAAGGACCACATCCAAAAGCAAAACACTGTAACTCCTCCGAATCTTCAAGCATTCGAAAACCTTGTGTGAAATATTGTGGCAAAACCGATACCAACGCTCGACGTCTATAATCGCTTATATTAGAAAACATTTCTAGTATTAGGGTTAGGACTACACGCTTCAAAAAGAGACGAATATATCTAAAATAAATATTATTTTACGTACGTATTTTACGTCCCGTATTTTTTGGGTTCTGATATTTCGGCACTTTTGCTAGCGCAAATAGTCACTGATTACTGCATCTGCGGCATTTTTACTATTCAATTCAATTTATTTATTGCCGAGAGAATTCATTGTATCCAATAAAGATTGAGTGATCACAAAAGTTGAAATTATAGGCCAATTCTTATTCGCATTACAGTAACATTTAATTTTGTCTACAATACCACGCTAACTAGACTGGTTAGTGTAGGATTTGACGTCGAGCTTTTTGTCTCTTACCATAAATAATGGTTGCTACGTGTATGCGCCTCTTAAGATATACATAATATAATATCTTAAGAGGCGCATGCACATAATAATATAATATAATATAATATTCTACCTCATTCACACTACATCATCTAGTCCCAAACTAAGCAGAGCTTGTACTATGGGTACTAGATAATGGATAAACTTACATATATACTTTTTTTTCTAAATACATACATATTATACATAGAAACACCCAGACCAAGACAAACATCCATGTACATGCACACAAATGTTTGACTTGATCGGGAATCGAACCCGCGACCTTCGACTTAGCAGTCGCTTACACTACCGCAACGCCAACCGGCCGTCAAAGATACCCACGGATTTAATGTGGTATTGACATTTGCTTATTCGTCACTAAACTGATGTAAGGAGGTACAATCGAACAACTTCCCGCTAGTACACCATAAGAGCGAGAATCACTCAGCAAGACATCATCGCTTCACGTGCTACTTTACACACATTGACACTCTTATACAAAATCAGTTTCTAGTGTGCCTCGACTCTATGAGCAAGCCAAGGGATTTTTTTTCAAAGTGGTCCAGCGCCGTTTTGTTTGATTGTACATCAAATTATTTGAAAGAAACTAATCGTATAAGCACCAAAAGCTTTTTCTTCACAAGAATCCCTTCAAAATCTCGTATTACAGACGCCGTGTCAAATCTTACAAACATCGTTGCGCAAACGTAGACGGTGCCGCATAAAAAGCTAGTACAGAATAAAACAAAGGCAACATTACAACGTAAGATATGAGCATGTTTGTAGAGAAGCTATTGTCACGTGCCAAATAGAAAAGTTCCAGCCAAGAAGCACAGCCCATTTGTTGTTACTGTACTTTGAATGGTACAAGCAGATGAATTGAGTACGCTTCCTTACGTATTATAAAACAACGTCTTCGTGTCTGTCCGTTTGTACATACGCGATGAACTTAATGACAACTAAACGCATTTTTGTACGGTTTTATAGACGGAGTCATTCCTGAGGAAGGCTTAGTTGTTTAATAACGGAATATTATCGCGATACGAGATATCATGCCGGTGAAAGATGGTGTTTTATAATGATCTAGGCTTCCCACGTGGATTTTACACCTATAGGTACCTTCCTCAGAAATCACACTACCTATTGGTGGAAACCGTACAAAATTACGTTCTTGAGTTTATTGCGTTTATACAGATTGACAGGAGAGAAGGGTGACTTTATTCTAAATCTGTATGTATATATAAGCTTTAAGCCCTTATTTTGCCCCCATGAAGTTAGAATAATAAGAAATCCTTCCTTTGAGAGTGTCTATTAATTTTTCAAGCTTCAGTAATTGGATAGAAATAAAATATCGGATGAAACGATCAAAATATTTAACCATTGTAACTGAAATACATTAACGCTCTCGCACGTGACACCTTTTATAAAACAAGACTTTCAAAACAGGTCTGTTTTCATCCTTCTAAAGAAGAACGCGTTCGCAAAAAGTAATCAAACACACCTAAAGTAAAACCTCTAACCATTCCCTGTATTAAAGCTTTAGCTGTTTATCCTTAAATTTCTTAAAAAAGCGCTAAAGACGATTATGACAACGGGCTTTCCGATTAGCAAACCGCAGATGACAAAAAGAATCCGATAACAAAAAAAATCATACTACTGTAAACTTCGAAAATCTGGAAATATGTCCATCTCTTTCGTTTATATTGTGATTTTGGCTAATGGAAAAGAAGGAGGGTTTGTCGTGAACGTCGTTAGGCCTTTAAGTCACATCAGATACTTTGTCACGGTATGATTAATGTGTACGGTGATGGGTTGCTCTCACTCCAGTCGTCCATGGATGTGGCAAATTAAGATCATGGCATGTTCATGATTGAAAAGTGCTTTGGAATTGTATTTTTGTTGGTTTAGTCTGGTGACACACATTTGTGCTAGAAATAATTGTGTAATTTGGGCCTAGAAAATTCTTGTGTTACTGACTGACTGACAGACAACTCACATCCGAATCTATTAGACGCAAGGAGTTGAAACATATGTTTCCTGCGGATCGTAGGGTTACACTAAGAAGTGATTTACCGAAATTCCTATTTAAATTAGATAAAATGTACAATTTACATTGAATATATTGTACGGGCAAAGCTGCAGGCATGCTCTAATTTTGTAATAAAGATCAATATGTAACATCCTAATGTTGAAAGATTAATTTGGTTTTGAAAATATTGTATATCTTCAGAAATTATAAGTTGGTTCGGTCGATGCAAGAAAGCAAGGTTAAAACAGTGTGAGTTCTGTGACCTAGCCTGACAAAATATTATATTTTGTAACGTGTTAGTATGAAGCTAACATTTACGATGATGATGCGATATAAGGCTTTATTGCCAAATCAGCACTGTTTATACGAAGGGAAAGAGGTACAGCCATTGCCAACAAGTTTATAGGTCAATGGAATACACTCACGCCCTTTTATTAATAAGTTATTTTTACGAAATCATTTGCTGCGCTTTGGCTTCCAATATGCTGTCGCAAAGATGATTAACTAACCTTGTGCCAATCGGGTGCATGTACCTACATTATACGTATACTGTACCGGTAAGGCATCGAACTCAAAACACGATATACAGTTTGTAAGTTGGAACTCTGCTCATCGCGTTACAGCCTCAGGATAAACAATGGTGGAGGTATTCAAAATTGGGATACGAGTTCAAAAGAATATACGTTACGTTGTTTAATAGCGAAAAGTTTAAATATAGAATTTGACTAGTAAATTGATTCATGCATTTGCAAAATTGTTTTAGTTTCAAAATTAACGTTTTTGAACAAAGTTTCAGCCTCTTTTCTCCCCGTTTAGAAGTGGAATGGATGTCTACGATATATACAAAGCCACTTTCCAAATTTCATGTTTCTAGTTTCAACAGACTCGTGAGATGACAATGTTATGTTGTGGCCGGTTGGTTTCTCTTATACGATATTTAAAGCACAATTTTATCCCACGCGATCAAAGAAGATCTTAACAAAGTTTCCTTTATTTCGAAAAACTTGGAAGAGCATAACATAACTTCACGCCTTTTATCCCCGAAGGGGTAGGCAGAGGTGTATTACACAAACTTGGAAGAGCTAAGTTATAAAAACAGTAGCAAAAAATATTTTTAAGTTTAGTTCAAGAAGATATTAACTATTTTTATTTCGGTTAGAAACTTTATGTTCAAAATGAAAATAGCTGCAATTCTGACTGTTTTACCAAGTAACTATTTAGTAATCTGTGGTTTTACCTTGCAATTATTTTCAAATATTTACGCTAGACTTTTATACAGCTTTGCTTTTTGTTTATACTAATTAAGTTTAATTAAATCGGATGATTAGTTACTAAAATTAAATGCCGTGTGGACTCAATACCAATTTAAAGCTTTTTCTAAATTAAAAATACGAGTTGTGATTGAATAAAAATATAGCCTGGAATATTTCACTCTAAAATTTAACAATGTGGTTGTAATTCAGAATGAAATTTTTGTCGTTATTGATATAATATCTGCAAAAAATTAAGCGGACCACGGGACCGAAGAGTCATAATAATAAAAATATGTCCATTTCATAGCTATTCACATAATTTATTGAATGTTACTAACTCCACGTGAATGGTAAAAGGTATCCCTAGAGTCCAAGCTTTTAAAATATCCAATAATTTTATAATTTGATCTTATACATTTAGATACTATCTTGTTGCGAAAAATGTGACAACAATGTAAAACAAATATGTATATTCATGTTACGTGTGTAGGTCGTGAGGCTCTGAGTTGTAATGATAAATACAAATTGAACATAGTATAAGGTTTTTCTTACATTATCGTTTAAATTAATATACTTCCTTATAATAATCTATGAGAAATTTTCCAAGAGGTAATAAAAAAACAACTGGAATTATCAAGATTTTAATATACGGACGTTTAGTTTTGCCTTCCAATTCAAAGCTTATCTTCCCTTTCGACGAAGACAAATATATTTTCGTCTTATATCTTTACGAAAACATTAATATTTACAGTATAATATTACATCAATAATGATTCAGCATTCATAAAGTAAAAAGACAAACAACTACAGAAAATTGGCTCAAGAAAATAAATTGCGAGTTCAATGACGCTCAAATACAGTTTAAATATGAAGTCGCTCGGAGTTACTCTTTATTGAACAAATATTTTCTTGTTTCAGGTATGTTGGCAGACGCCCAGCGGCTGCGAGCTACGTTTAATAAGTGACCGACTTCATCATTGTGCCGACGTCTATTTTATAGATCTACCCTCGTTTCTCGGCAAACAGTGAGTTCAGATTTCCTTCTGTTAAGTTTTGGTTACTCTTTTTTGGTGGAATAATTCTGGGTTGACGTTACAAAATAGGTAAAGATAAGGTTTAAATAAAGCCAGCCATTCTTGTCTCAGACACAAGAATCTTTAAGCCATATCAGAAGCCTTAACGCGATTAAAAACTTCGACATAAAAGCTGGCCACACACTCACACAAAAAGAAACCAAGAAGGAAAAATGGCATGAGAACTTCTTCATGTGCTCTTCAGAAAAAGGGTCTTAACAGACATATAGAGTTACAGATAGAAAGCAGAGTGATCCTGTGCAGCTTGGCTTACTTTCTGAGGTATTGAATCCTAGAAATTAGTCACTCCATGTTACTCTGGCATTTATAATTACCCGAGTTGACTATAGACAATTAAATTTTTCACTATCCAACATTTGTAACTCTGCGGAGTTTGCTGGCATTTACTCTTAAATGGCTACATATATTTTCTCTTACTATTTTCTTCAACGTTTTAAAGCGATGTTTCATAATATTAATTGTAATCGCCATTCGGTTCGCAGTATTAATGTTATTGCACTGAAGACTAAGGTATTCATCGTATATTAATTTTCGTTGCAATAATGTATTTTTAATATTTTAGAATTACACAAAAAATTTAAAAAATATTGTAATTTTGTAGCAGACAAATTCTAAAATTATACATTTTATACAGTGATGAATTATGTAAAAAGTACACATCCTGACAGACATATCATCGCAGAGCCTGAATTACTAAAGCTAGAAATATGTAGAAAGTTCTTTTTTATGTTTCACACCTAGGAGAGATAAAATAGTGTCTGAAAGTATGTTCAAAAATTCACAGATTCTGAAGCCGTACTATGAAAATCCGGCATCAGCTAGTATATCTATATTCGTAGTAGTACTACATTTATTGCTAGTCTATCGCTCGTATACGTGCCATTAATTCGTAAACCCAACGTAAAACCGTTGCTGTACCTATTTATAATTTACTTGGAAGTGGTACAAAGACGGTACATAACGTTCAATTAAATCTAATGTACGATGCTCTGCAGACGATAATCTAAGACCCAGTACACGAGGCTGCGTTATTCCTACACTAATGTAGCAGCAGCTACATGCTAATGAAGAAATCAATCATATAATCGGCGAAGAAATTAAAGTCAAAGTCAAAATCATTTATTCATTTAGATCACAAAGCGACGCTTATGAACGTCAAAATTTAAGTTAATTACTAGATGATTCTACATTTACTGCCACCTTCGCGATACAATAGGTAGAACCACGAGAAAGAACAGCAAATAAAACTCATGGCCACTCTTTTTAATCGCCAATATAACAGTTAAACATACTAGTGAAGCCGCAGCTACATGCAAATGAAGAAATCAATCATATAACGCCAAATGAATTCTATTGATTGTGACAAATAGTGTTCTAGCTTTCCATCAGGCACGACTAACTAGCCTGGATAGAGGCCCCGTCATATAGATGTTTAACATGCCTGTTGAGAGGTGAGAGGAGGTTATGAAATTACATCTATTAACCTCTTTGTACTTGGACTGCGGTAGTTGTATCGAGACTAAAATTGTCGGGCATCGAAGACTTACATAGCCTTGTGTACGAAGTACTTTATTGCGTTGAAAATGTTGTTATCATGTACACTTCTGTTGTGTATGAGGCATGCAATTGCATTCCATAAACGATACAGTATTCTTTGATGATACGAGGAATCTGTTTCATAGATTCTACCATTTATTTCATGATTTATCATCTTTCCATCCAGCGTCTACCTATTATTTATTGTACACACATTAGGCTTTATAAAATCATACTCATAGTTAACCAATTTTTCTTGTCATTATTGCACTAAAAACTAACCCTGTACATTTTGGCTCCTCATAAAAATTCTCGCAACGTGCCACAATCGAGTTTCTTGCCAGTTCGCAACAGCTGGCATTTTTAAATGGCTTGTAGGAGCCTTGTAGTCGGGACAAAGTCTTGTAATTTAATCTGGCGTCTTTCATTTTGAGTTTTAATTATTTAATTTTGTTGAGTATCGTCGTTGGATTAAGTGGTAGCGTGGTTTAGATGAGGATGTCTTTAGATTTTATTGTAAACAAATCTTTACTGCTGTTGAGAATTGAATGAGATGTTGTGGCGTAATTAAAATGGATATTAAATGGACGGGAATTGAAAGGAACAGAAGACGGTTATTTATACATAAAGGAGACTATTTGTTTGACAATTGAGTTAAACGAGTAACAGAACATTGAATTACAGATTTATGTTAAACTAAAAGTTGTTGATACTGCCTCCGTGGTCCAGTGGATAGCGTATGCGTGTGCTGATATGGAGATCCGGTTCGATTCCTGGGTCATGCAAAAGTGTTACTGGGTTTCGCCGATTTCTTAATAGCAGCACGGAGTTGATTACGGCTCGTCCCCCATAACGTGGGACCTTAAATTAATAAGGCCAAATGGGGGTGTAGTATTACACCTCTGCTTACCCCTTCAAAGACACAGCCTTCAAGCTGTAAAAATAAAAATAAATCGTTATTTCCTTTTAGTAAAAAACTATAAGTTTCATTTTTTGTTCTGGCTTCAAGGTAAGTGTTCTGAAACTGTGCCGCATAACAAAAGCTCTAAGTCCTAATTTATTTATCCATTGATTACCCTTCCAAAACTTACAATAGACTTTTATCCATTCTGATAAAATTTAGCAAACATTGGAGCTTAACAATTTACTAATACGCTCAAAGATTCAAAAGAATATTCCCTCAAGAAATAATCTGAAGTATCTATATATATATATATATATATATATATATATATATATATATATATCTGAAGGGGCCAGGTCTTGTAACAATAATCTAATATTTAAGAAAGGTGCCTACGTTGACTTGTGTTGAGCTGAGACTAACGGAGCGTGTAGCGAGACTGTAGTTCTAGCGTTTTATGAGACACTAATTTCTTTATTGCTATAAAAAGTGGCCTATGAGCTATTCTGAAGTATGAGCTAGAATACTGCAAACTTTTACCAACATGTGTTCAGTAGTATATGCGTGACAGAATAACATACACACATATCCCTCACTAACTTTTGCACTTATAAAATATGTAGTACTAAGATCATATTAGATATAAAAGCAACAAGCAGGACGCACCAGGGGTAGACCTCTTGCAAAATAGACCGACGGTCTGGTTACGATCGCAAGAAGCGGTTGAATGCGGGCGGCTCAAGATCTGTCTGTGTGGAGAACCTTGAGGGAGGCCTATGTCCACTAGTGGACCTCTCTAAGCACAGGTGATGATGAAAAGTAACAAAACCGCAAGAATTATTACCATAAATATCATCACACTTCAATAAACACCTGCCACTCCGCTATACGCCCTGTTCTTCTCAAACCGCAACCCTAATAGTATTAGCAATCTAGTATAATTTTGTAGGGTGTAGTAATGCTTATTGTCCGGCCTTATTTTCACCTCTGTGGTTGCCAAAACCAACATGTGGATATACATTTTAGTTAATCATGTTAGGTGTAGGTGTTTGTTGCTTCCGAGAATTGTGGCCTCTTTTGTGTAAGGCTGCTTTTAGGTAAGGAAAGGGTATTTTGTAGTATTAAGACTGACATGACTGAGCTTAATTTGGGCAGCAATGCGATTGCGGGGAAAGGTGAGGTCATGGGTTTGATACCAGTGTTATTTTGGGGTGGAATTTGGCCGTCAAAGCATACAGGTAAATTCATAGGTTTTGGTATATTTCAGTTTGAACGTTATTCGCATTGTCTGGATTGTGTATTGTTTTGCTGATACTAAAACATACAGTTTTGCTTCTAAGATTCCCAGTACCCATGTGTGTTCAGCCCATGTGTCACGCCCGCCTCCCCGAAGGGGTAGGCAGAGGCATATTAAACGCCCACTTCTCGCCAGTGTTTTGATCCCACGTAATAGGTGGCGAGCCTATTGCCGCTTATCGGGATATTTTGTTTGCTAGAGCCTCGTCCGTTGAACGGCAGGTGCACCACTTGCAGGTCAGGTTGGCTTGGGACCCTAAGTTCTTGGTGGGAACCCTATGCACCCTATGCACTAATTCTACAGATATTATGACATAATAAGTTACGAAACATGTTTCCAAATTGTGTAGACAGAATATAACATAGCCTGTATTACGCCAGGGACACAGCACAATCACCACTCTCCTTGATGTGGTTGATGATATACTGGAGGCTAGGGACCAGGGCATGGGTACTTTGCTCACACTGCTAGATTTTTCGCGCGCCTTCGAAACAATCAATATTTCTCTTCTCCTGGCAAAACTTTCATATTATGGGTGTGACTCAGCAACAGTGAAATGGTTCCACAGTTACCTGACTGACAGATCTCAATTTGTCCAACTGGATAACAACAGGGATGGTACTACGGCTTACTCCTCTTGTTGTCAGGTGACTCGGGGCGTCCCTCAGGGATCGGTACTCGGCCCTCTCCTCTTCATTTTATACTGCGCCGATGTTACCAACCATATACATAACACCAAGTTCCATATGTATGCTGATGATCTCCAAATATACACCTCCTTTCGTCCAGATGATTGCAATGAGGCTGTAATTAAAGTGAATACTGATTTAGAGAGGATAGCTGACTGGGCAAAAACAATTCACAAGTGCTTAATCCAAACAAATCAAAGTATATTATATTTGGCTCTAAAGAATGCATTAATAAAATACAGGCCCACAAGCCAGTAGTAATGGTGGATGGTAGTCCCATACAGCAAGTTAGCTAAGCGCGTAATTTGGGTTTGATCATGGATGGACAATTGCATTTTGAGACGCATGTTCTTGAATCTGTAAAAAACTGTTTTTACCGTCTCAAGTTGCTATACCGCATTCGGGATCACCTCAGCACAGATGTGCGCATACAACTCTGTGAATCGCTGGTTTTGTCCAAACTAAATTATGCAGACACTGTATTTGGAGCATGCATATTAAAACAAACTCAAAAATTAATACAGCGAGTACAAAACGCATGTGCTAGGTTTTGTTATAAAATCCCACCGCGCACACATGTCACTCCATTTTTGAACAAGGGGAACCTAATGAAGATGACTACACGTAGACACCTTCATTTGGCAACATTGCTTTTTGGTATAGTTTTATATAAAAAACCAGCTTACCTCTATGAGAAGTTGACTTGGAGGTCAATACATATAATACAAGGGCCTCATCAGATCTCATGGTCACCTTGAAGCACCGTACTTCTTCATTCAGAGGTGGATTCCGATTTGCTTCAACGAAATATTGGAATGATCTTCCTCCTCCCCTGCGTAGCCTGAAAACAGTACACACATTCCGAACTAAATATAAGCAAATATTATTACAAAGACAAACATAATCATAGATATTATACAATGAAGCGGTAACTTACATTTTAACGGTATTACACACACATTTTCATCATATGTAGTACAATATGTAAGCAGAATGTATCTTATAAATGTAGTATCCATATAGTCTGTGTTACACATTAGTTTTTAATATTGGTTGGCACAAAGATAACAATCACAACTTTGAGCAATGGTCCACCGAACACACCATCTGTCAAGGGTGACAGGACGTGATTGTAAAGCGATCGGAAACGCAAAAAAAACGTTATCCATTTATTGTTATTGTGATTTCTGAGAATTATTTATAAGAAGTTTATATTCTGTATAAATAGGTACTAACTATTGGGGCACTTCTACTCATAGAAAATATTGAATCTTATTAACTTTCTTGTAAGAATTTAATTATAAAAACAAAACAAAAAAAAAATCAGTTCAGAAGGCAATATCAGTTAGTAGTAATGGTTATTGTTAGTAAATTACTTTAAAATAATTTAAAATACTTTGGATGTTTGTAATATCACTAAAATGTGAATGTAGGTACTTATATAATATGCTCTTTAAACAGACCTAGGCTCTTTATGTTTAATATAATATGCCTTCTACAAAACGAATGGTTGCAATATACCACACATCTAACATATGATTGACTCACATAATTATGAGACCATGCATGATAAATATAAATGAAAAAAATACATTTAGAAAACCATTAGTGATTCCACCACAACGCATGTGTGCATGTCCAAAGGACTAGTAGCATCGCCGCGTCGAATAGCAACACATTTTATATGTCAGATACAGGTTAGTTCTCTGGTCACGCGTAGCTTCCATGTATGTGTTTTTTGTTTTTAGACATTGTATAAAAGGCCCACATCCAGAATTGGGCCCTGTTTACAAAACAAGTCTGATTTGATTGTATTTAGAGCTTTGGATGCGCCGTTACAGTTGCAAACGATGCTTGAAACTATACATATTTTTGTTAGAAACAGGTGATTTCTATCGCGAAGTCAAACTTTCAAAATGAATGTAACTGGTTGTTGTCATAGTTATTTATTCTACATTGAGAGTATAGCCGATGATGTTTTTTATAGAGTACATACATACATAACGTCAAGCCTTTTATCCCCGAAGGGGTAGGCAGAGGTGTATTTCTACACCCGCTTTTCGCCAGATATACGTTAGTCCCACGTAATAAGGGGCGAGCCTATTGCCGTACCGGGCACATTTCCAGACTCCGTGCTGCTACTGAGAATTTCGTGACAGAAAAACCCAATAACATTGCCTGACCCAGGAATCGAACCCGGGACCTCCCGATCCCACGCGCACATTTATGCCGCGAGACCAACGAGGCAGTCGTATAGGGTTTGATGTCGAGTTTTCCGTCTCTACGCAAAGATGGTATTTGCATCGTGTTATCCCTTAGTCGCCTCTTACGACACCCACGGGAAGATAGGGGGTGGTGACACTTGTATTCTATGCCGTCAACCACACGGCTAATATTTATAGAGTATTTTAAGTTTATTGAACCTGTCGGAACGCGGGTTATAACTAAACGTACACGCGTTAAACACGCATTGGGCTCGGTTCCCAGAAGTACACTACACACTCAGTATTGAGTGAGTACCAAAGTGCCTTGTAATTGGTATGCACTAGGTACAGAGCCCGAGGATTGTAGGTATAAATCGCGTTCCGCCCATGTGTATTTTTTTTTCTAGTTATAGTCACCTGTATCCCCGAAGGGGTAGGCAGAGGAGTTATATTACACCCACATTTTGCAACGAATTTTAAGGTCCCACGTAATAGGGGGCGAGCCTATTGCCGTTACCGGGCACATCACAAGACTCAGTGCTGCAACTGATAATTCGGTAAAACCCTGTAATACTTTTGCCCGACCCGGGAATCGAACCCGGGACCTCCGATCAGCCGTCGCATACGCTATCCACTGGACCACGGAGGCAGGCCCGTTTGTATGAAGTTGAAATTCTGTCTACAGAGATCATTAATATAGTGTAGCTTCAAGCCTTATTAGCGATTTCACGGGCTCAAAGGTGGTAGTGGCTGCAAGTTCATTGCTTTTAACAGTGACTTTAAATTGCAGTTTTTAATCCTTGAAAACACAATCTTTATTATTTTTATGTAAAATTGAAACTTAAAAAAAATAATCTTATTATAGCTGACATTATTCTCATCGTAAAAACTTTACCCTTTCCTAAAAATCGATCACAACGCCACCAAAAAAATTGTTAAAGCCTCTGCTATGGTACCAACCTATAACTGCTCTTATATGTAAAATTACAGTAAAATTAATCCCAAAACTTACATTCAAGCTGAACAGTAAATAAACGGTGCTATTCACTGTGCATAGCAGTGTTTGTAATTGAAACCCTCTCCCCACACGTAACAAGGGCTAAATGGGATTACTAGTAACCGTCCTCTGCCATCACTGAGATAAATGTAAGTAGCGACTGAGACAGAAGGGTTACGGAGTTGAGAAGAGGAATCATTTGAAACATTGGCTAGTTAATAATAATAATAATTCATTTTATATTTACCACTTTTTTTAAATGTAGTTTATTAATATAAAATTAAATATGAGAAGTATAATAGATAAAGTGAATAATAATAATATTCTGCCACGTTCACCCAACACCATCTAAACCCAAACTAAGCAGAGCTTGTACTATGGGTACTAGATAATGGATAAACATACATATATACTTTTTTATTTTTTGTAAATACATACATATTATACATAGAAACACTCAGATCAAGAAAAACATCCATGTTTATGCACACAGATGTTTGACTTGAGCGGGAATCGATCCTGCGACCTTCGACGTTGCAGTCGCTTACGCTCCCGCTACGCCAACCGGCCGTAGTTATGACGTTAGTTTGTTATTTATTTGTTGTGTAGAGTTGTCTTGCCTTCATCTAAAAATATCGACATTGCGCAGCTTCACACATGAATGCAAGATGTCATCTATAAAACTAGCCCACATTTAAAGACGTTAGGTCGATATTGCGCGGTTTCGCACATGGATGAAAGTTTACATGACATCAATAAACGAAATGTGGTTGGCATGTACTTCTTCCACCAGGTTCCGTAATCAATTGATTAGGTTCAAAGTCTGGTGGAAGGTCAGCAAATAGCGTTTGCCGCTGCGACTTAAAAAATATATCCTTAACTTAAACAATAATATTTTCCATATAGTTGATTAAAATACTTGAAGGTTTTGACATAGGGGTGACCCTTATTTCAACACCTTCAAAGTTTTTTAATCAGAAAGTAGATTTTATCAGTCTTTTAAAGTTATAATACATATTCGTATCATCAAAATTCATCAAATTCGGCTCAACAGTTTCACATCTAAGTGGGGCGTAGACATACACTTTGGCATGTATAATATTAGTAGGGATTGCTTCACTCATATTCCCAGCGGCGAGCAATTTGGCAGAAACAATTTCGTCTGTATCAACGCCAAGGGCACAGGAATAAGTGCTAAATGGAAGACTCTAATGAATGAGGTTTTGTTGCGGAGTGGAACAGTCTATGGGGAACATGAATTAAATAAAGGTGAAGTTGGGTAATGACTTATATGTGTGGGTAGTTCGCTTTGCATAATGTGGGGTTGAGTTAGTACAGTTGGGGCTGGATGGAACTATTATCATAGTAGTTCTGTTGTAACAGAGAGAGAATTTTGGATGTGGATGCCACGTCTCTATGTATTTGAGGAGGTAAGTAAAAGTATAGATCAAATTTTGTTAGTCTTGCATTAAAATCTCATGAAAGATTTTTTGCTCTTGAAAAGGGACACACTGGAGATGGTACAAGATGGCATAAAGGTACTCCATTGAAATAATGAGAAATAAAAATGTAATATTGCCGTTTTAAATTAAAGAAGTTTTAGAGAATAATAGCAGTTTACAACATGTATTTATGTTGTAAACTGCTATTATTTAAACATGATAAAAATAGCACGCCTCATGAAGGCTATCGGGCTAGTACCACGCTCATAGCGTAATTTGGCTAGCCGATCGTTATTTTTTTTATAGACTCACGCCTGTATTCCCGAAGGGGTAGGCAGAGGTGTAATATTACACCCACATTTCGGCATGAATTTTTAGGTCCCACGTAACAGGGGGCGAGCCTATTGCCGTTACCGGGCACATCACCAGACTCCTTGCTGCTACTTAGAATTCCGAAAAACCCAGAAACATTTTGGCACGAACCGGGAATCGAACCCAAGACCTCCGATCAGCAGTCGCATACTCGATCCACTGGACCACGAAGGCAGCCACTCGTTATAGGTCGGCAAAGTTAAGCAACGCTTGCCCAGGTCACCAGTTGGATGGGCGGTTACCCATGTGGCATTTGAATCAGAGCGCTCCACATCCTGGTACATGCCAGAAGAGACGTTTAAGTACGCCGTCGATGGACACCTTGAGGAAGACATCATCACCATGCTTAGGAGGGCACGTAGAGTAGTTCCAGCTGTTGTCTCAGAACGTTAGGCTATGTCACAGGCCTTCGGTTGGTCCAAATATTCTTACACTAGAGATGGCCACACACCCTTACGACCAAAAATTATAGTCTCACGCCTGTATCCCCGAAGGGTTAGGCAGAGGTGTTATATTACACACACATTTCGCCATGAATTTCTAGGTCCCACGTAATAGGGGGTGAGCCTATTGCCGTTACCGGGCACATCACCAGACTCCGTGCTGCTACTGAGAATTCGGAAAAACCCAGTAACACTTTTGCCCGACCCGGGCAAAAGTGTTACTGGTAATCAATCCCAGGACCTCTGATTAGCAGTCGCATACGCTATCCACTGAACCACGGAGGCAGTATTATCAAAAATTAACATCTTCTTATAAAAAGTTGCGCTCATTAAATAAGAGCGTCGGAAATCCATGGCCCTTTTCTCATACTTTGAGGTGAAAATGGTTAAGAAAAACAGGGCAATAAAGGCTTTTTCTGTTTTCTTTACTTGTTGGCCTTGTCGTGAGTTTCGCACCTACCCAGGACAAATATGTAATATAACCCCTCACCTGATCTATAGTCATATTATGACCGAAGAAAGTAGGGCGATTTTTGATACGTAGTCATATTATGACCATTTTTTATGTTCGCATTTCAAGTCTGTTTTCTCTGTTTTACCGATTTGTAGCGGCTTGCAATTGCGTTAGGTTGGTAGGACAATAACACGACTTGCGTATTGTAAACGAAAACAGACATGCTCCAAAAAAAAAAACAAGGTTTCGTCTAATCAAAAGAAAGTTCCCGCGTCGCTGTGCGTGTCCTGTCGCAATAATAAATTTTTATATCAAAAAAACGCTGAAGCATCAGTAAGAAGCAATTTAATCATGCCTTAGTAAGTATTATTTCGTTTTATGTTTAAATTGATAATATTCGTAGTGTAATTTAAGATTAAAGACACTTTTCCTTAGGTAAGAACCAATTCGCCCCGCACCCGTATATTTCATATGATTTTACGTATTGTTTCTGCACTTGTTGGTATTTTTTTGTTGTATTGTTTGAATAATTTCATAAATAAATAGTATATAATATGGAGAAGTCCTTAAATTCATGTATTTTCTAAATATTCACGAAAAATATAATGCAGGTAACAGTCGGTCATTTTATGACCGGCTGTCAGGCCGAGTCATTGTCCTTTGTTACTGCAATTTTTATTTAATTAATAATTATTTACAATAACTATAAGATTGTCCTTTGTTGAAATTTAAAGCTCCTTTTATACTTTTTAAGACTCATAAGTCTTTATTTTGTATTTTGGTTTGATTTTGTTATAATGAGCATAGTTTTAAATATGCCCTGCTTTGGACCGCCTAAAACGAGGGTCTTGTTAATTTACCTTTTGTTTAAAATTAATGCAATTCTGTCGCCTAAATTTATTGTGATTCTTTTAACCATCAAACAAGCTTTCTAAATATATATATATCTCATGAATTTAATTAATGTTTTTCAATATGCTCATTCCTTTATAATAGCAGGTTAAATAAAAAGGAAAGAGAAAACTACAATTTGTTTATTTTTTTATATATTTCATCAGAAAATCAGAATTTACCCAATTTCATAACATTTTTATTTTTCTCTTGAATACAGTTCGGTCACAGTACGATATAATGTTACCGTTGTACTGTAACATTGTAGATAATTTCCCAAGGATTCCATCAATATATAATGTGTCAAGTATTTATAAACAGAAAGGCCATAAAATGCTAAATATGTGACCCACTCAAATCGCGCCGCGGCGCGTCTCAATTCGGCGATCAAATTACGGCAACATAGCCGCCGCGACCGTATCAGGTGAGGGGATAATAATCTTAATATATAAAATCCTTGCGTTACTGACCGACTGACAGACACGCTACAGCCGAAACTATTGGGCGCAGGACACTGAAATTTGGCATGTATGTTCCTTGGGGACCGTAGGGCTGCACTAAGAAGGGATTTCCCGACATTCCCACGGGATCGGTCAAAACAGATAAATTAAAAAAAAATGGGCAGGCGTAGCGCTGCTGGCGTCCTCTAGTATAATATAATATTCTACCACATACACACATCACCGTCTAGTGCTAAACTAAGCAGAATTTGTAGTATGGGCACAGATATAGATGTAGATCTATGTCTGTGAGTATGGGTACTAGATAATGGATAAACATACTTATATACTTTTTTTTTGTAAATACATACATTTTATACATAGAAATGTATAATAAGTATAATGAATTATGTGTATGTATAACGTGTCCGATCATATTATATTGTGTTGATGATACGTAAAAGTGCGATTTTCGCACATACGTAAGTTATACTCCCATATTCCATCATTATTTTGACTACCTATTGTCCAATACAGCACACATGCCATCACTCATATGCTCTTACAATATTTTTTGCATTCCACAACCAGACTCAAACTTTAATTTACGAAGTGGCCAGCGGTTTATTAATCTAATAAAGACATAACAATATTTAAGTGACCCTTTGCGCTTCTACAGATGTAATTGGAACCTTTCTTGTTTTTCCACTTTATTTGATTTTGGAGTTTTTGGATCCAAAGTGATACTCCTAAGTGGAATTGAACTGAGAGCCATTTGTAACAAATTAAGAACGAAGGGGCATTGCATTGCTTATTTAATAATTATACTGTTTTATTCGTGTAATTGGGTTAGGACGTTCAGTAATTAAATTGCCGACCGAATTTTCGAAGAGGGCTCTGAATTTAGTAAGTGAAATATTTGCTATTTTTTTGCAAGTTCAGCATGATCAAAACTGAATGTAAGTCTAGTGAGATCGCTAAAGTTTATTTTTCAAAGAATTGGCATTCGGTCCTCTGTTTTTTGTAGGGTTTGTGAAAACAGTATTCTTTTCGTATTCTGCTGTACATTCAAGTGAGGCTTTTACTGACATTGAAGTAGTTTACATATTATAGAATAGTGTGCAATTTTAAAAGTTTGTTTTTCTAGTGCTTTTTAAACCATTAATTTATTTCCCAAGCTGAAAATCCGAAACGAAAAACTCTTTCTCAAAATATACATTCCATTTTTCATACATTTCATATTCCAATTTTGCCCGTTCTTTAATTATCGACACATTCCGGCTCGAGATCGGAATTTGTAAGTTCTATTGGAAAATTAGAAAAGTTGGAATCATTTCAGGTGCTTCAAGCATAGGCAAGCAGAAGTATGAGAAACTTTTCAAATGAAACGATCGTCGGAATACATCCAACTTTAATGGGGAAACGTCGACAGGTTTTTTTTACCTGTTATTGGATTTGATCAAAAGTTTTCTAGGCTTGACTGTTAAGCGCAGGATCATCTCTGATAGAAATGTACAGTGATTAAAATTCTTTCTCAAAATCTGTAATGTGCGTGTGATAAAGTTATTTAGTGACACCGAAATATCGCTAACGCTAAATCTATATTAACACATATTACTTTAATATAATTACTTATATTTCTAAGTATAATTTTATAAACACATTAGCTGAATTTAAAAAAAAAACACTTTCCGATCAGATGATTTATATTTTCTATGAAATAAATAAAATTTTACTACGTATATCGCTCACCTAGCAGTATAATGGCACATTTTACAAAAAAGCGAAATTGAGTTTTTATGGCCTAAGTGTTAAAAAGTGTATAATTTATAAAGTGGTAAAACGGCACGGTGTTAGTTTTCCTATTATTTTGTTGAGAAAGGGCGTTAAGTGTCAATGTAGTACTTAGTACGTTCCCCCCGCTTCCGCGCATAACAACGGCTTATTTGTCAGTTGTGCCGGGCGAGGTGCAATCGCTTCTAAATCTGTCTTGGCGTAAGTGGCAAATGTGACATTTTATTAACGTAGTAAGTTAGTAGACATTAAAAAAAATTCAAAACACATTTGGCAAAATGGCACATTAGACAAAGGAATGTGACATCGCTATTTATTCCATGCGCAAATGTAACTCACAGCTAACTACAGAGAGACAAAGCTTGCAATGCTTATAGTTTTGTTTACTGCTTAGTTAATTAATAAAGATACTTAAAGGTAAAGTAAACTTCCTTAAAATTTCGGAGCAGTAAGGTAAACCTTGATTTGGATCTGGATTTAACTATCGTACCTTTATCTAAACTTAAACTGCCAAACTTTTAAGTGCTTTTGTTTTTAGAACGGAGAGTAACTATAAAAAAATATGATTATTACCTACGTTTACAATAAAATTAAGAGAAGATTCGTGATTATTCTTTATTTTATTTATTATAGTTGGATGTTGACTATTTCTTAACGTTTCACGAGCCAAATATAAGTTATTATAATATTTTAGTAAAACTTTTTATGTAAGTAAGTATATTAATTTATTTGAATAAAATTACAAATACGAATATTAAAAAAATCTGAAAATTTCGGGAATCAAGGAAGTGACACAACATTACTATTTAAAAATGTATTAATTGCTTTTCGAAGTATTCTCCGCGAAATTTGACACATTTTTCCATACGATGGAACCAATTATTGAAGCAACCATTCCATTCGGAAGTTGGCGTCTCCAAAATGGCTGTTTTGTAGGCGTCCACAGCTTCTTCAGGTGATGAAAATCTCTGTCCACGCAATTTATTCTTTATTTTAGGGAAAGTATAGAAATCACTAGAGCTTAGGTCGGGGCTGTACGGCGGATGGTCTAATAATTATATGTTTTCTTGCTCTAAAAACTGTTTTGTTCTGTGCGCGGTGTGAGAACTCGCATTGTCGTGATGGAGGATGATGCGGTGGTTGCAGTTCTCTTTACGGAGTTCAGAAACGAACTGTGGCAAACAAATGCTAGCATACAATTCTGCATTAACCGTTCTTTGTCCCTCAAGAGGAATAGTCATAACATGGCCGGTTTTGGAGACAAACGTGGCCACCATTTTTTTGCAACACTCAGTGAACGAAAAATTTTTGTTGGCTTTAACTCATTTTCGAACACCCAAACTCGTGACTGGTTTTTTGTTTCGGGTTCGTACGCGTATATCCAGGATTCTTCACCTGATACGATGTTGTATACAGCATTTGAGGATCCTGTGTGGAATCTTTCGAGAGTTCCGACGCACCAAGTAACGCGAGCCGCTTTTTGCTCTTCACAGAGCGAATGCGGTATCCATCGGGAAAACAACTTTTTTACACCTAATTGTTCATACATACATACATACATAGAGTCACGCCTGTTTCCCCGAAGGGGTAGGCAGAGGCATATTAAACGCCCACTTTTCGCCAGTGTTTTGATCCCACGTAATAGGTGGCGAGCCTATTGCCGCTTATCGGGATATTTTGTTTGCCAGAGCCTCGTCCGTTGATCGGCAGGTGCACCACTTGCAGGTGAGGTTGGCTTGGGACACTAAGTTCTTGGTGGGAACCCTATGCACCTAATTGTTCATGCAAGATTATTTTTATTTGACTCATGCCAATGTCTAAAGTTGCCTGAATTTCGCGGTATGTCACATGTCTTCCTCAATCAGCTTACGCGCAGCATCAACGTTTTCTTGGGTGACTGCAGTTTTTGGACGACCTTGACGGAGATCATCACTGAGCTTGACACGTCCACGCTGAATTCAGCAAACCAACGATAAATTGTGGTTTTGGATGGGGCTTCATCACCAAATGCAGAAATCATCCGATCAACACACTGTTTTTGTGTTAAACCACTTCGAAAGTCATACTAAATCATCGCTCTTGAATTTTCTCGAATCAATTCCATTTTCTCAACGACTAAACAAGTTTGACAAAACCTTGTGACAAGACCGAGAATCTTTTTTTAAATAAATAAATGGTATTCGATTTTTAAAACCAAGGAGTTTTCAATTAAAAATATTTTAATAGGACAGGAACAGTGGAAATATTCCATTCCCGATACTTTTAGTGCAGCCTATGTAGGCATGTTGATTTCAAATAAAAACTGCTGTTTTATATTAAGCAAATGTCTTTATTTCTTGGTTTTCAAATCCTGTTTAATAATGGCTTTGGGGGCATATATGACATTTTTGGCAGTTTTTAAAAGTATAACGGCACAATTGCATGGCTCTTCTTCTTTTTTGACTGTTATGAAGCAACTTCTGGAAACCTGAAGTGTATTTTTTTATCCCTAAGTATCTATTAAGGTCTATACTAGTTGCTAAAACCATAAAATTCATTATATAACGTAAAATGAAGTCATAACTTCGTTTCAAACATTTGTAAAATCTTTGACCCTCATTTCTGTAAAATAAGAAAAAAGTAGATGTGTCATTATACCGCTAGGTGTGCGATATATCTTCCTTTAGAATTTTTGGTTGTGCTTGCACCAAGTTGTGTGTGAAATAACATTATTTTATATTATAATATAACCAGACTTCACCTCCGGCTAGGCAGGCCCACGTGAATTGTACAAATAAACTTTCCTCCAGAACCACATCATCATCAGCCTTTAACAGTTAACTGCTGGACTAGGCCTCTCCTTTGAAAGGAGGAATTGTCCTACTATACCACGCTGGCCAAACGGGTTGGCATAGGGTTTGTATCAAGTTTTCAAGAACCACACTATCTACTAAAAACCGTATAAAGTCAGACAGGTAGAAAAGGGGACTCTATTTAATAATACATACATACATAGACTCGCGCCTGTTTCCCCGAAGGGGTAGGCAGAGACATATTAAACGCCCACTTTTAGCCAGTGTTTTGATCCCACGTAATAGGGGGCGAGCCTATTGCCGCTTATCGGGATATTTTGATTGCAAGAGCCACGTCTGTTGATCGGCAGGTGCACCACTTGCAGGTGTGGCTTGGGACCCTAAGTTCTTGGTGGGAACCCTATGCACCCTATTTAATAATATGTAAAGATAACGCGGATATTAAGATATTACAAATTACTTTATCTTTTGATGCTTCTAATTTAAATTCCTGTATGCTCATATTCCAACCAAAACCCTAATTTACATGTCGTATAAAATAACCCGAATATTACAAAGCAATAAATACTATTTGCACCACACAATTACATCCACAATAACCCTAACTCCAACCAAACAGATGCTACAAGTAAAATTACAAAGGTACCATTCCTTATTTACAAGGCGGATATAAAAAGGATTTTAGCTGCAGCAAATAACTTTGTGTAAGCAATTCTTTACAATTTTACTTCGGACGTAGTTAACGATGATTTGCAGGTTTAGCGAAGGGAACTTTCTATCGGACGGTTGTTTTACAGAGTGTTAGATGTTGCGCCGTTGTTTGGGGATTTAAAGGTGAACTTGTATTTGTACAGTGAGAAAGAATTGAGAGTTATTTGTACGAAGTGAACACTGAATTTTCGTGGTCTTACTTATTCGTTTTGGATGATTATTGCAACGCTAGTTTTTCTTATTAATATGAATAAAACGGCCGAAGATAGGTGTAATATCGCTCCTTGAATTGACTTTATTGAGAGTGTTGTGGGGTAAAAGAAGATATGCTATAGAAATGTATGCTAAGGTGGTTTGGGCACGTGGAGAGGATGGATGACGAAAGAATGACCTAGCAGATATACAAGGCAAGTGTGAATGGGACAGGACGGAGGGAAAGACCTAGGCGGACGGTCTCTGACAAGATTGGAGACATCCTAAAAAAAGGACGGGTTAGAAGTACCCTAAACAGAAGAGCATGCATGAGGAATCTAATGGGAGGGAATGAAGCAAGAGAGTTGTGTCAGGATCGTTGCAAATGGCGTTCCGTAGTCTCTGCATACCCCTCCGGGAAACAGGCGTGAGTATGTATGTGTGTATGTATGAATTGACTTGTCTTCGTAATAGATCGACAAAAGTAAGCACTGTTTGTAAAGGACATCACTAGGTTGTGTTACCATACGTTGGTGTATTTGCATTTTTTTTTTACACATCACCATCTAGTCCCAAGCTAAGCAGAGCTTGTGTTCTGGGTACTAGATAATGGATAAACATACTTATATACTTTTTTTGGTGAGGTTTGTAAGGATAGAAGCAAGTGGCGTTCTGTTGTCTCTGCCTACCCCAACGGGAAAAAGGCGTAAGTAAATGTATGTATGTATACTTTTTTCTTGTAAATACGTACATATTATGCATAGAAACCCCCAGACCAAGACAAACATCCATGTTCATGCACACAAATGTTTGACTTGAGCGGGAATCGAACCCGTGACCTTCGGCGTAGCAGTCGCTTACACTCCCGCTGCGCCAACCGGTCGTCCACATTAGAGCGCTACCGTGCTACGGACAGCAAGAAAAGCTGTAAGTTTTTGTTTTCGTGCAAGAATCGGTGTTGGAGGCCTTCAGGCGGCTTAAAAACTCCAAAAGCGATCTGTAGAGCAGATTACCTAGTCACACGAACAAGAAAAGAAATCTTGAGATTCCCGTGAATTTTCGGCATAGGTTACACCAGGTGGTATGCAAGTTTTGGTGGCCAATTTTAAATTATAGTCACAAACACTACTTGAATTCGTGAAGTATTTATTTTTAAATATTTATAAAGTAAGTACAAGCCATATACAATCTGTAGGTTTGGACTCGAGAATGCTCGATCGTGGGACCGATCAGATGCTGTTACCAATTTCGGATTATGTCACTCGAATATCCGTCGTGTGGCCAACATGATCCTTAATCGTTAGACATAATATGCCAACATATCAGTCTAGACATTGATGGTTCAGCGAAATACCAGCAAGGGACTTTGGACTCTATTGAGAGCAAAGCTAGGAGACTCATTGACGATGACCAATTGGTTAACACAAAACTCCAAAGCCTGGCGCATCGTCGCACTGTTGCCAGTCAGTCGGTTTTTTATAGGTTACATTTCGGAGAGTGTTCAGAGGAACTACATAACCTGATTTCTCCATCCCCTTTTACCATCGGACGACCAGACAAACTAATCATAGTCACCGTTATATGGTTGACATCCCATCCATACGCACGAAACGCTTTACTTCCTCATTCATTAAGCGTACTGCAAATGTATGGAACTCCTCGCCTTAGTCTGTGTTTCCTGATGAGTACAATGTGTGTTTTTAAGTCGCGGGTGAATAGGCAAGCGTGCTCCATCTACGACCTTATCATCGCTTAACATCAGACGAGATCGCGGTCAAACGTTAGCCTACCAAAGTAAAAAAAAAAAAAAAATCAGGTGTAAGTTGAATTATTCTTCTATGATGACACGAAAATAACAAAGATACAATAATAAGCCATTAAAAAAACATCTGTTGCTTTTATATTTGTAATGCAATTCATTTAATTTTTTTTTGTGAATGTGCGTAGTCTTTTTAAGAAAAAAGACCTTAAGAGGCTACCTCGAGGGTAAAAAAATCGTACAGAGGTCATCGCTAAGTGTTAGCTATAAAAGTTTTTGACATAGCATGCCACCACGATACTGTCTGAAATCTTATTTCGTTCATAGCTCAAGTAATAATCGTTTTAGAGACAATTCATCTAAGCATTATTAAGTATTTATTATTAAGTCTTTTTAAAAATATCCGAAAAAATAGAAAAAGCATGTTTTCAAATTAAAATTCTATCGAGCGAAAATCTTCCAATCGCGTTTTTGTCTTAGGAGTTACTATATAAAGACCTGATAAATAATATACAAAATGTTCACTTTGCTAGTATGTCTCACTGCTTCAAATTCGGTAAGCAAAAGGGGCATACATTTTCGAGATAGCGCCTTAAGATACGGTTCTAACTAAAATTCTCAGAACGTATTATGGTTGGTAATAGATTTTATGCAAAATATTTCACTGACAGCACCGAATTTCCTGATGTTTGCGATAAATAGCGAAGAATTTACCCCTTTTATGTTGATTCTTAGAACACAATTAGCTTCCCGATACATATAACAACTTAATATATCTTAAGATTTAAGACAACTTTATATTAATACCTTTACTCTACTTTTATAAGTTAATGAATAAACATCGAATTTTGGACCATTTTCTCGGTAAATCCAGGCTATATTTTTGACCTTTACTACAAATCTTTTAATGTTTCTTTTGCGTAGTTTCCATAAATTAGTGCTATTAAAACCTTTTAAACTGTAACGAGGGCAACTAACTTTATTCAACTCAGTATCACGATGAAGCTAAAGGTTTTTAATTCAAAGTCTTAAGAGATAAACGGCTTAGTTAATTAATTTTGTAATTAATAAGACGGAGTAGTGCAACCTATATTTTAAAATTTAATCACTGAGGATTTGTTTCCCAGATCTCGTTTGAAGAATGGAAAGATTGCATTTGATTTATTTTGTTTATCTTTGCTACAAGTACAAATAAATACTAATTTCTCATTGGTTTCAATAAAGCATTTGATACTTATTTTAATCAATTGAAGATATGAAATTGTATATATATTTTCGTAGGGGAGAATTCGTTGTTTAATAAATCTTAAATTTCATAATTCTGAACAGTTGTAACATATTACAATTATAACCAATTTTAATCTCAAACGCGTGTCAAATAAAGCATTATATTCTTTGACTAATTTCCCCCGCCGCACTAAATTAAGGCAATTTATCTCGCACTTCTTAAGCAATTCATACTCCCACTAATCATATCTGCACTGAAGCTTTAATACCCTACTTTCATCAAAATTCCCACTTCAGTTGGTAAAAATATGACCGTTATTTACAATGCATGGTGTTGCCATTATTTTGTGCAATCTCCCTAGTTAGCTGCCAAGTTTTGCTGTATTAATTCAAGAATTAGCCGTACCTACTGATTTTGAGCGAATATTAAGGCTGAAATTTTGTGGTATGAAGAAGCTTTTTACGTGGGCTGTAAAAAGACGGACATCTGGCGTGACGTGAAAGTTGGCGAAATATAAAGGAGGTTTCTTATTACATGATTGAGGTTTGAAACTTCGGGCGATAGTTGAGCCAGCATTTTTAGTTTATCGTCCCAAGTTGTTTTGCATGTTGGTGGGCGTTTCTTGTTAATTTAATTCTAGTTTTTGGTATAAAAGGAAGTTGGAACCTTGTAGTTTAGTTTTAGGAACTTTGTTGTTACTGGTTTCCATTGTATTAATATATTTTTGATAACAGTCTAGTGGGTGTTCGTGTACATTCATCGTACAACCTTCCGGAGTTTGTTACTGAACACAAGTCTGTAATTTGCGTCACATGGCATTGTATTAGGTAATAGGCAGATTTGGTGGATACCACGCTGGCTGGTGTTTCGATGTCCAGTTTACCGGCTGTTCCCAAATATATTTTTTCACACTTAGTAGAGCCTTGCTGATTTCAGCATGAATGGGCCGGCTCGACCGGGGAAGTACTACCCTCTCACAGAAAATCGACGTAAAATAACAGTATATACTTAAACTGTTGCGTTTCGATCGGTGAGTGAGAGTGCCGGAGGCCCTATCCCCTATTCGTTCTCCCTCGTCCTACTCCTCATTCTGTCCCTTTTCCCGACCCCAAGGGGCGGGAACGCACTTGAGACTCCTGTGGTGTTGCTTGTGTCCATGGGCGACGGTAATTTCAATTTCAATAATTTTCAATAATTTTTTAATTTAATTTCAATAGAATTTTTTAATTTACAATAATTTTAATTTTCAATAATTTATTTATATAAGTATAAATATAGACACAATATAATTAGTGTTGCCCAAATGCAAGAACAAGACGAGACTTAGCCAGTCTTGGTCTTGGTCTTGCGCCAATACACCTGGTCTTGGTCTTGGTCTTGGTATTGCGCTCCCAGTCTTGGTCTTGGTCTTGGTCTTGCAGCAAGAGTCTTGCAAGTCTTGCAATTACCTATCAGTCTATTACTATTTATTAAAGTTTTTAAATCTTAGAAAAACGTATTAGAATTGGAACATTGTGAGCTTGGATTAACACAGCCATAGTAAAGATCAAGCAGATTAATAAATAACTGAAGATTTGATAAGAAATTCGAAAAATCAACTGACCTATATGTCGTTTTCCATGGAAGTAACTGTTTCTTAATAAACATTTATGATTTATAAGCTTACATTTGCTAAAACATGTAAAAAAAACAAATTAATTACAATAACTTGACTGTATTTTAAAGAACAATATCTGTCTAGAAAGAGATTGAACCCTCAACTTACATGAAATTTAATAAAAGAGTTTTACGATTTATCATTTATTTCAATAAAAAATAAAATACAACACAAATCAAACATAACAGTACACAACAGCTTTATCATAAGGTTATGTTACTTTATATCAATTATTTTGACCAAGAATTAATACAAAGTAACCATCTGGCTGACTCATCACTTAACCTATTTCTATGTTTTCTAATTACTAATGATGCTTTAGAAAATAATCTCTCAGCAGGTACTGAAGTTGCAGGTATTGAGAGAAAATCACGGGCCATCTTCGATAAAGTCGGATACTCTGTCTCATGCGTCCTCCACCAATCTAAAATGTCTTCCGAGCTGGCAGTTCTTGGTTTTCTCAGGTACTCCTCCAACTCGTCTATCACTAAGCCTTGAAGACAAGATCCAGATGACGTCGAGGGACATTCATAGAGTTTATCAAAGTCTATTACGTCTTCATCTTCATCACATACTTTATTTTCTTTTTTTGGTAATTCCAGAGATTTGTTCAGTGAGTGTAGACTTTTATATTCTTCATAAAGTTCATTGAACTTGCGCAGACTTTCTGTTTTAAGTTGCTTCCCCCACATTGTCAGGTCAAAAGTCTGAGCCTTATGCCTTGGGTCTAAAATTAAAGAAGTACAATAAATCCAGTTGCTCTTCTTATAATGTTTAAGCATTTTGTCTCGAGCTGCTTGGAAAGCTAGAATGAGCCTTTTATCCACTTCAGATCGATTAGGTTTCTCATCTAACTGTTTTACCATGTTTCAATTTTATCTAGCAAGAGATTGAATGATACAATGACTAGCGGTAAAGTAACATATTTGTCTCCACCAAGTTTTGTACTTAAAAGTTTAAAGTTTATTAGGAATTTATGTAATTTTTCGAGTACCTGCCATTCACTAGCTGTGATTTGAAAATCATTCAATTCGGTGACAGAACTGCACAATATGTTAATGCCCGCTCTCACTTTTAAACCAAATCCAATCATATCATGTGTGGAATTCCATCTCGTTGGACAGTCAAGAATGGCATTTAGATTTGATGGCACGCCAGCTGCTTCACAAGCAGACTGAAACTTCTTCTTCACTATCTCACTTCTTTTTATTTTACTGGAAATACTGCGTAACTTTGTTACAGATGTACGCGAATCAGCAATATTTGGTGCATATTCTTTATCTTCCTCATCCTCAGTTTCGTCTGCATAGTCTTCATACTGCTGATCTTGCGCGTTAGTGTCAGACTCACAGTGTAATGCTAAGGTCTTTAATAAATCTTGTACACCAAGGTTTAAAATGTGAGCAAAGCACCGGAAATGTTGATTGTCTGAATCAAAGTGTGGCGGCAGCTGTTTGCCCAGTTCATACATAAATTTGGTATTTGCAGTTGCGTTGTCGACCGTGATACCTTGTATTTTATCAATTATGTCATATTCCAATAAACATTCATGGAAAATCGTTGCAATATCTTCCCCAGTATGTCGACCGCGTGATGGTATAAAATCAAGAACTACAGATCGATACTTCCATTCGTTGTCTATATAATGCATAGTAACCCCGTAGTAACTCCTACCAGCAATTGACGTCCACCCATCAATGGTAAACGACATTTTAGATGATAATTGTTGAAGTTGTTCCTTGAGATTCAATTGGAGCTCTTCAAATCTCTCTTTGACTTTCCTTCTAAGTGTAGACCTTTTAGGAAACACCATATTAGGGCAAATACGTCGAAAATATACTTGTGTAGCTTCGTCATCGAAAAATGAGAAGGGAAGATATTTTTTCACCACCCAATCAACTGTAGCTGTCGTGATGTTGTCACTGCTGTTTTCCGACTGAAATAAAACAATAAATCTTCTGTTATTATTTAAAACATACTAGGTTTGAGCGTTTAGGAGGAGGAGGTTTGTTGTTGTTAAATCGAGAAAATCGTTAAATTGACATTTGTTATATTAAGGTTGCACTGTACTGTAATTTACCAAAATAAAGTACTTAGTTGTTACTGGCCGATTATGAAAACAAATGAAAATATGGGTGTTTATAAAAAATATTTAAGACGATAATTACATACTTAATATGTCGCACCCCTAGATGAAAACACCACTAACTCAAAAATACTTACGTAAGTTAATGGTGTTTTTGAAAGTATCGCATGAATAGCTACGCGGAGTTAAAATTCCCGTAGCGACAAATTCGACCGTTGTTAAAAAAAAAATTCTTACCTGTCCACTTCTTCCAGCGGTTACTAAAAAGCTTGTGATATCTCCTTCTCCACTTAATTTTGGTTTAACAGGAAGAAATATTTGTGATTCCTTTTTGTGGAAAGATATTAGATGTTTCCTTAAGCCTAAAGTGTTTCTGTTTTTCATTTTTATTTCAATCTTTTTATGTTGGCACAATTTACAAAAGGCAGTTTGGGATGCATGAATTATTTCGAAAAACTCCTCAAAGAACAATGGCAAACCACCGTACATTATCAGTGTCGCATTAAGACTTCGCGAGCATTAGTACAAATACTTAAAAAAGATAGATCTAAGGCCTATTAAGTAAAATGTAATTACAGAATATTTTTATGCTATGGGATTTTAATACAAAAAGGAAGTTAAAGAGTTGTAAGTTACACCTCGCGCATTTAGTGTGGGCAGGTCTGAAGTTAGTCACTAATATGGTTATAGTATATCATCTGTGGTCACTAATGTCACAGCTGTCACAGTGATAAGTTCACGTATGTGCAGTACAATGAATAAACGTACATTGCGCAGAACGCTAATGAGTTAATGACTAACGTCAGGCGACGTTTTATGTAAATATTTGAGCTCTTTGCTAATAACGTAGGTATCATGAGCATAAAAGAACTGTGATAGGAATGTTAAATCATTTGAGAGTACCTTTTCCAACACTTACTTCTACGATTTTCTTTATAATTATATAGGTATATCACACTTCGCTGTAATTATGTTGCTCTATACTCTATCCAGCAAACTTACACTAATAATTATACATTGCAAACTCTCGCGCTATTTAGCATTTAGGGGTACTTAAATGATTTGGCGTTTCATCAGCCCTATGTTTGTAATCATAAAATAGTAATTAAGTGAAAATAAAATACGTTTGTTAACAAAGCATTTATTTAGGTACATAATTATTTTGAACCATTTTATAATGCCTCCGACTTCTTCGAAAAACAGAACTCGTGACGGCATAATAGCTTGACGACGAATATATCCAAGATATCATACAATGCACATAATGTATAATCATCAAATCCCATACTACACAAATAAAAAATCAGTTTAAAATAACAATACGTAGGTATTAGATTTTCGTCTCAAATGTATGTCCAGTATCACAACAACATAATTGTGTAACACCATAGGTAGGTATTCAACACTCAGGATGCAAAAGCTTAACTGAAAGCAGAAACGAAAGCTAAGCTAAGAAAAGTAAACAAAACATTGCGAAAATGCATAAAATAAATATAATACAGACTATTCATAAGATCTGTGACAACTGTATCAATGACAGATGACAAGAAATTCACGCGTTTCGTTGTTTTTTTGTAAGGTTTCTAACGATTTTATAAAAGAGGATTTAATGATCCTTATAAAATCTCGCTTTTGACGTTTAGTTATTGCTATGTGCATATCAGATGTAACAAAATATTTCTTTATTAGATATTTGTTTTATCCCATTGAATAAAAACAAATAATAACTAATAAAATAAACTACAGCTATCATTCTATAAAATGTATATAAATTCATTCATGCTCGCTTTCATTAATAAGCGACACTGATTTTGCCATTCTTCTTTGCTTTTGGGTCTTTTAGATCTGTGACTCAAACTCTCGTTACTCGGACTAGAATAATTTGAATCTTCGTCACTCATATTACATTGTACACGTGATACGTTTTTAGAAAACAACAAGAATTAGTAAAAACAATTATTAAGTTAGACTCGAAGCACAGCTCAATTGGAAATGACTGGAATTAAAATAATTCCTTTATTTATAGTACCTACGTTTCCTTGCTTTCTACCGCGCCGCCTCGCCACGTGCCGGCTCTATTAAAAGGATGCGGCCGCAAATCAAACGATGCCGCGTGCGGCGTACAAACACAGATTATTACCTACTTGTACAGACGCGACGCGTGAATAAAATATATGTAAAGAATTAGTGCCAATCACTATTCTTTACATATAAGTGAATGTTTTGGCGTACATCTATACTAATCTATACTAATATTATAAAGTTGAAGAGTTTGTTTGTATGTTTGATGACAGAAGTTTAAAAATAAATAAATAAATCCTGAACGTCACTATACCTCCAAAGTTACTATTCCTCGTGGACGAAGTCGCGGGCACTGCTAGTAAATACTTACTCTCATCATCTCTCTCAGAGATATTCGGGCTGGTAAGCAATACAAAACTCTTATCGCAGGCTTTTTATTTTATTAGTAGGTAAGTACCTACGCTTTTTATATTATTTTATTAGTTTTGTAGAATTTTTTTACACTTTTCAAGTATATTTAAAAGTGGCTACAATATTTATCAAGGATATGTTTCTACTCAGTATGCCTACTACTACTCCCTGAAGTTGGTTTTTATTTATGTACATCAACAGCGACATTGGTCCAATGTTTCGAACCCTATTATTTCATTTTCTCTCTAAACTACTACGACAATTATACGACCAATTTCGGGAAATTTATGATCATGGGAACATTGCGATTGAATTGTATATTTATCTAGGCAAACGCGTTTAATGACAAGATGGCGAATAAAGTCAGCTCAGCTCAACTCAAAAACAATAGATCTTGTTATTTTAACTGATCGAGGTAGTACATAAATTAAAAAGATTCAATACCTGTATTGTAAATTAGGTAGGTAAATTTCGTATAACTTTCAATAAACCCAAAAGGTTGACAATGATTGACACATCTGATTATTTATTCTTTGATTACGGAGTAGCTGACCGCGGCTGCGGCTGGTGCCGCCAAAGAAAACCGACTAAGCCGACAGAGAAATAAAAGACTAGCCGACCACCAATCGTAGCTTAGCCGCCGGCTTAAAATAAAAGCCGCCTGCCAATAGCGGGCAATCGCAGACCTTTCGGCAATTAAGCCACACCCACAAAATACATTTATTTTTCACCCTGCGGGTTCCGTCATAATTATTTTTGATAATTGTGTTTACTTTTTTTTAACGCAAGATAGATGTAGATCTATCTTGCATAAAAAAAGTAAAGTAGTTGGTGGTTACTCGTAGGATTGACCAATAACTTGCCTGATGTGTTAAGCGAAAGCGTGGCCGAGGATGAAGCTCGTCAATCTAGGAGATATCTATTCACTCTTGCCTTGAAAATCAAAGTTTGAATGAATACTGATATAATAAAAAACAGGTCTGGTTGCTTAAATAAAAAAAATTGCTAGATTGAAATTGATAAAATTTTAATGAAGCTCATTGTGAGAAGGATAAGGCCATAGTCTACCACGCTGGCCAAGTGCGTGTTGGCTGACTTTACACATCTTCAAATCATTGAGAACTCTCCGACATGTAGGTTTCCTCACGATGTTTTCCTTCACCGCTTCAAGTTGGCGGCAATCAACAATACGCAAATAACTTCGAAAACACAGAGGTGCGTGCCGCGGGATTCGAACGCATGACCTGCAGATCGCAAGTCATGCGGTCTCCCGACTAGACTGCCGGAAACTCAGAGTGTGCAAAGCTTATCTTCGAATAAACCAAATGACTAAACTGAAATTGAAACTTTTTAATGGAATCTATGAAAGCGTGCTCCATCGTAAACCGCAACAGTCGCTTGACATCAGACGAGTTGACGGTCAAGTGCAAAGTATCTTCGAATAAAAATTTGAGTAAAAATGTTGAAATTATTTTAAAAATAAAAAACGGAACCCTAAATCAATTCGCTTAGAAAATCACACCCACAAAATACACTTATTTATCGCCCTGCGGGTTCCGTCATAATTATTTTTGAAAATTGTGTTTTTTTACGCAAGATAGATCCGATTGACCACCAATTTGCCTAACGTATTAAGCGACGGTGTGGCCGAGGTTGGAGCTCATCAAAAGCCGCTTGACATCAGGCGAGTTAACGGTCAAGTGCAAAAATGAGTATTACTTACAGCATTGCATTAAAGAATTACATTAAAGCGTGCTCCATCATAGCAACAGCCGCTTGGCATCAGGCGAGTTGACGGTCAAGAGCAAAGTTTATCTTCGAATAAAACAAATGACTATTACATTACAGTTTTGCATTAAAGAATTACATTAAAGCGTGCTCCATCGTAGACAGCAACATCCGCCTGACATCAGGCGAGTTGACGGTCAAGTGTAACGCTTATCTTCGAATATTAAAAAATAAAAACGGAACCCTAAACGGAGCCGCTTTGAAAATGCCGCTTTTATTTTAAAAATCTTCACTCGGCTTTCGTCATTAGAGGTTTGAGGTTGTATTTTTTCACGTTTGTTTTATTTTATTTTTTTATCATACAGACGATGTCTTATTCAAACGCAGAGTATTACGATATGATACTTTGCGTCGGAGCTGGGAACGGGTCCTGGAGCGGGGGTCGCGAGCTGTACCGTCAACGATTCGTCGACGGCAGGCCGCTAGCGTCACAAAGGCCTCTCCCTTCATATTCAAGCTTCCGCGGACTTTGTTTACGTCTGCACAGCACCGGAAGTTTTCATGATGCACCAACTAACAGGGCCGGCCGAACCATCAACGGTAATGTGGAAACTCAGATCCTGGAGCATTTTGCCGACGATCCGCGTACTAGCACTCGTCGAGCGGGTGCGCGGCTTCGCGTCGATCACAGGGTAGTGTGGAGGACTCTTCATGAAGACGGCCAGCACCCTTATCATTTCCGCAGAACACAGGAACTACTTCGGGCAGACTACAGTGCTAGAGTTGATTTTTGTGAGTGGTTAATTGAACAAATTGCTGTGGATTCTTCGTTCGTGGAAAAAGTGTTATGGACTGACGAAGCAACATTTACACGAAGCGGACTTGCCAACCTGCACAATGACCACGTATGGGCACACGTCAATTCGCACGCGTCTACCGAAAGCAGTTTTCAGCATCAGTGGCGGATTAATGTCTGGGCGGGCATAATCGGAGACTGCTTAATCGGCTCTATCTTCTTGCCTGCCAGCTTGACTGCTGCAGGCTACTAGGAGCATCTGCAGGGTGAGCTGGAAGATGAAATTGACAACTTGCCGTTGGCCGTGGGGCATAACATGTGGTTTCAACACGACGGAGCGCCAGCGCATTTCGCACGTCGCGTCCGCCAATACCTACATACTCGTTTTCCCGGCCGTTGGATCGGTCGCGGCGAAGATGCGCCGAGGTCGTGACCTCCACGCTCCCCGGACCTGACGCCCTTGGATTTCTTTTTGTGGGGTTACATAAAGAATATTGTGTATTCGGAGCCGTGCAATACGAGAGAAGATATGATAGCGCGCATTACAGCGGCATTCAACAACATAACCCCACAAATGTTGAAAAAAGTCATGAGTTCGATTTCTCGGCGCGCCCGGCTGTGTATTGAGAAGGGAGGCCAGCACTTCGAACCTTTTCTTTAATGCGTCGTGAGTAAAGAAAAGTAGGTAAACTAACGACCCGTCCGTTGTACGTAAAGTACATTGAAAGTAAAATGTTAATCGTAATTTTGTTACGAATAAATGTGAATAATAAACCAAAGTGTATGTAACAATAAACAAGCATTGATTAATTAATTAGTAATGGTATTTTTAATCACTCTCACTCCCTCGGTTTAGGTACCCTAAGGTAAGCAATGCACCTTGACATTATTTGGTGATATGATAGGTAAATAAATTTAGTATTGTATTTTAATTCAGATAATTAAATTTTTAGATTAGAATTAAGATAAGCGAATTACTTGTAATGTGTCAGGTTCTATCTAGGCACCTGTTACATTTCGATTTAAAATAATCGCAATTTATTTTCCTATTCATCAATAATTGAACCTAATCATAGGTTATCCAGTTAGGTTTAGTTAGATACTAATTAGACCACAGATAAGGTTAGGATGATGATAATAATTAAACTAGTTAAAATGTGTACCTATGCAAGTTATTACATCATGCGATTAATTGCATAACTTACAGAAAGTTTTTTTTAAGTAGGTGCACGTGCGCTGAACGTGGCGCGGGTGGCGTGGAGGAGCGGGGATGACGGGTGATAGTATACGTGTGTGTGTGCCACAACCACGACTATAGAGTTGTTAGGGTTGTCGAAAAAACACAAAAAAATATTTTTTTTAGTTTTGTATGGAAAAATAGTTTCGCTTTCATTATTAACATTTACGCATACGATTCCAAACTTGATATAGATAAACACCTTGAAATATTGTTGGGCCTAACTCGGACACCCTGTATACTTACTAGAATAAATTATTATGACATCTACTACCTATCCTTATCATTTTATCCTAATCATAATACTGCTTGCGTGATCAGTATAATGTATTCATTTTCATTCTAAGCACTGTGAAACTTATTTATTCTTTGGAACACCTGTAGGTACTCTTAAAATTCGAAATTATTTTGCATGAGTCTACCTACGCCCTGTGGCGGCAATCAAATAGTGTCAAATGTTGTGATTTCGGCGCGGCGGCAACGATTGTTGTATATGATTTCAAAAGAAGCCGCCGGCGCGTGTATCATAACCATGTACTTCCGAAAAGCGGCAAATTTATTTGAGAAGTAAGTACAAAACCTTTGATGCCGCATTATCAAAGTGCCGATGGTTAAAACATAACTATGCATGCACTCAGTTTGATTTTAATGGATATTTTTTTATTCGCTATGTAGGTATGTTTATGGCACCTATTAGTCGTAATGCGCATAGGTCCAGTTTTTCATATTCTTTGATACAGTTTTTTGCGTCTCATAGAATTCCTAAGCGTACCTATACACCGAACTGTTACACCTAACTACTCCGTGAAATAGCGCTAAGTCCTAGCTGCAAGACGCAAGAGTCTTGCAGGCTTAGTCTTGTTCTTGCTCAAGTCTTGCACGATCAGTCTTGGTCTTGGTCTTGCTAAAAATACGCGGTCTTGTTCTTGGTCTTGGTCTTGCAAAAACGCAAGAACAAGACCAAGACTGCAAGACCAAGACTGAATTTGGGCAACACTAAATATAATACACGTAACACCATCTAGTCCCAAACTAAGCAGAGCTTGTACTATGGGTACTAGACAATGGATTGATATACATATTTTTAATTATGATAGATATCTTACAGAATGAACATACATACAATATACAATTTTTGTTAGTAAGTATACTTATGAACTATGTCAATAAAACTTGCACGATGATGCTGTACGTTCGTGTGGCACTTGTCCACGGAAGCGACGGAACACCACACCCTTCGGCCAAAAGTCCTCCTTCAAGACGAGGTGTAGGTAGGGATCCGCACTACAAACGCCTTGAAGTTGACATTACGGCGCGACTCCAGCAACTGCACTCTGGGCATGTACTTGGCCTTTTGAAGTACGTACTCCACGATGTCCCCCGCCGTCGTGGTGTAGTGCAGGCGAGAGATGTACATGGGTGTGTTCGGTGCAGCGGCGCGCAGGTTTGCACCAGGCTCCACAGGAGCCGTGCCGCAGCAGTTCTTGACGGTTTTCGGACGACGCTTCTTTTTCTGCACCGTCACAAAACCATCATCAGCTGCCTCGTCTCTCGATGCCTTCTCCGGCATAAACTTCTTAGTAGCAGCAGGGGTGCTAGCAATTACTCGCTGCGCCTTTTTTTTTTTAGGTCGCGCTGCGATACTAGAGGGAGCCGCGGGGACGGGGGCAGGGCTGCGCAGCGCTCGGGTAGCGCACTCAGCAGTCACAACATTCCGCGGCGACAAAACTGCTGACGCGAAACTATGGACTGACGTATCAACGCAGGCCCTTCGGCGCGTGTTGATGTTACTGAAATAACTACATACACTTTATATTCTCAATTCATCACCAATAGATGCTTTAATTTCAGGTACTAAGTCCCACCAAGCAGGATTTATTTTCAGATTCTTTGATTGCCTGGATTACCTTGTGAAAGAGAACCGCAGTTCACGAGTTCGATCCCTAGTTTAGTGAAAAGCGAAATTAGAATTTGGTTAAAAATACCCTTTAGAAGATTCGTCCCGTTGGTGGTGTTACAACCCTGTGCTTCGGAAATACCACCATTGTCGCAAAAATCACTGTTCGGTCAAATATGCCGACCCATGTCCAGCATAACTCGAATATCCGACGAATTCGTTTGTTATTCGAATAATGCTGAACATTCCCACCATGAATCCCTATCTTTTGTCATCAAATGTTTACCATAGGCTTCTAAATGATTATTCATTGTGTTATAACCCCGTAAATGTCCACTACTGAACATGGTGCCCAAAGATCGTTAATCATGGCATTTGACAGGCAGATTAATGATGTCTGCCCATTGTTTAAGCACAAGGGCCGCCGCTGTAGTTTTTGGTCACCTCGGTGTCACATTTTGCTGTTCGACTAGCCTGGATTTATTTGTTTCAATGTTTAAACTATAAACAAACATATAGCAATCAACAGATATTAATGAAAAACAAATAGGTACTTCGTTGTAAAACTTAAACGAATTTACTTTTACCATCATCATCATTATCTCAGGCTAAAGGCGTCCACTGTTATTTTTTTTCCACATTCACACAACACCATCTAGTCCCAAACTAAGCAGAACCTATATACTTTCTTTTTGTAAATACATACATATTATACATAGAAACACCCAAACCTAGATAAACATCCATGTTCAAGCACACAAATGTTTGACTTGAACGGGAAATGAACCCGTGAACTTGGGATTAGCAGTCGCTTACCCTCGTGCGTTTTTTCCTAATTTCAGGTCTTTCCCAAGACTCTCCACGCAGCCAGGTCTTGAGCTACCCGAATTCACACCTCGCAATCTAAGTAAGATACAGGATCATCGGTTTACCCTTTCTGCTTAGTTTAGAACGTTCTTGAGGCACTACTCAAGAACGTTCCTGTCCCAGCGGCCATCGGCTCTTCGAGCTATGTGCCATGCCCATTGCCACGTCAGCTTGACTTTTAAGACTTGACTATAAATTCACTTTATTATTTTATGGTTATCAACAAATAAAAATGAATGCTCTTAAACGCATCAGTCTGAATGTAAGCTATAATTAGGCCAAGCATTCGCCGCACAAAAAGCCATTTCTATATTCGTTAATAAAATATCCTTTTAATATAATATGTAAGTGTTTCATTTGCGAAGGCGAACGGGGATTAAACTAAGTTCATAATGAAGAAGGGTTGCAAGTTGAAAGTTTTTTAATAATTTGAATTCATACATAAAATTTAATTATGAAAGACATTTATTACAAAAATGTGAAACATTAATAAATTATTTGCTTATGACAATTAGAAAGACCAGTATAGAAGAATAAAAATAATTTCTACAATTTACAACTGCAGGATCCAAATTCAAGCAAATAGTGCATACAAATTTCAACCATTAGCAGACGCCCAATGGTCGAATTTCGATTAATATAGTAATTTGTACGAGATTGCACTCACAACACAAGTAACTAGTTTTATTCAACACGCCATTACGTAGCAGACCGCCAGAGTTGAACAACTGTCAACGTGGAATACAAAACATTCGACATTATGGATGTTTCGTAATATTACTTTATAGAATATGTTCTCCATTTTGTACTGATTTAATTTATTTGTCCGATAATTTTCACTGTACTATTTAGTTAAACAGTGTCAGTCTAACAAAAAAATCAGTAGTATGAAAGTAATATTTTATTTTACTCTCTTTGTGTAAGTACACACCTGCCATGATCATCTCTGCATCACCTAAAGGTTGACTGGGAGAAAATGCCTATAGGCATTAACTCTGCCTTGTGCAATGTATTTTGCAGGAAGTTTTAAATAAATAAATGTATGTATACTTAGAATGAGTTTTTGTGATCAGACTGGCTTCTCCGAAGACGTATTAGATTTGTTCTGTGTCAAATGCTTTTTTATAAGCTTTTGCCTTTTGGCCTTTTTTAGCCGGAGGCTTTAAAATTGATAAAAGGAACACACAGAATAGTAAAAAAAATACTTAGATTAAAAATCTTTTATACAGCAGTGTTAACGCTGAGATTATGTTGATGATAATATTCTGTCACATATCTACACTGCACTATCTAGTCCTTAACTAAGCAGAACTTGTACTATAGTCCGAGTCTATTAGTATTTCCAGTAGGTTGTCGCTACTTGCTTGAGGCGAGTAAGGGCAAGAAAGAGCTTATAGCCTTCCCAGGGATTTAGTCGAATAGGACAAAGCGCTATGGGAGTAAGACGAGAGGACGTTTTGAGTGGTAGCACCACAACTCCATCTCGAATTTCCCCTGTAGCTAGAGATTCGAATAGATTTACCATCTTGTAACAAAAAATAAGGGATTTTCGCTACTTATTCTTTCCCTAGAAATTGAGCTTCACATCTAGAAAATGAATTTTCTGAAACGCCTTTGTAATACATTTTATTAGTAGGTAAATCTTGAATATAACTTTTACAATTCTACATAAGTTTATATTTCTTAATGCATTCTGAATACAATTTTAATCAACTAATTGTTTCCTGACACCTGAGTTTTAATAACTTAGTTTCTGTGTAACAAAGATAGGAGACTGAGCTAGTTTCGAAGTTTGTTTGCTTCCAACTCTAAGTTGAGCGAGGTAAGCGATCTCTTTGCTTACATTCTCTCTTGCACATCCTTGCAGCCTTGCTTGGAAGCACATATTTGAAAATGTTATTGTTTTAAGTCATTTTAAAATACTATAGATCTAAATACACATACTATTTTTGTACTGACATCGGTTATCGACAATTTAGTCCTAGAATTTCTATGTCACAAAAAGCCTTCAATGTACGTGAGGAGTCCTGTATTGAAGATAATTGTATAAAAATATTCAATGGACGCAATAGACACCCAAACCCGAAACAAATATTTGCGAAAAAACAAATCGTTGTCGTTTGACAGGATTTAAATATTAATAATCGCGGTGTAAGGTAGCGAAACAGCCAATAAACCTCTACGTTTTGCTTTTCTCATGCAGGCTGGATTAATACTAGTGAGTCCTCTGGTGTTGAGGGTGTTCACAGGTAGCGGTGATCGCGAACCATCAGGCGATCCATCTGCTTGTGTTCCACTAATCAGATAAAAAACAAAGGACGACGCAAAATAAATGCAATTCACCATCATCATCGGTCATTAATAGTCCCCTGCTGGACAAGATCTCTCCTTTGAAAGTGGGATTTGGCCTGCCTTTAAAAACACTTTATCACGCTGGCCACACGGGGTAGTTATAATGGTGTAGATGTAGGTGTCGATGTTTCCTTCTCTTGTAGTAGTGTTCTCTGCATAACATGCTCCTCTTGTCTGGTGGAGACATTCCGTATTTTTAATCCGTCGCCACATGAACAGCAATATTATACATCCCCTGACTTTTAAAATAAACGGCTGCATATCTCTGATAAACACATTTCAACGTTTATTACTTGTCTGAAACCTCGGTGATTTCATTATAAAAACAATAAAAGAGGGGAAATGGCGATCAATGAAAATCAATTGATTGATTATACTTCACTACAAGTTGCAATAACATTTTGCAATCAATTAATGCGTTTCGTAACATTTTGCCGACGAATTATCAGCACCCATCAGAGGTGCGTTGGGATTTCGTTTAATTACCATTTTTGGCTTTTGAGTCTTGTTTTTTAAATATCAGTCTTAAGTAGATTGAAAAGTTATTATTTGAAAGTTATTATTTGCTTGAGGAAATGGTGTTTTTCTTCAGTATCAGCCTTCTTCTTCTTAGGCGTTACACTCTTGGCAGAGTGGTCGTGGTCGTCACATCTACAGCTGTGGCCTGCTTCACAATTCGACGCCACTCGTCACGTCTTTCCGCTCTTCTTGTGCATTCGTGTAGTGAGCGGTTGGCAGCGATCTTAATTTGGTCTGTCCACCTCATTGGTGACCTGCCGCGTGGTCTGGTGCCATCTACTTTACCCTGAACTACTAGACGTTCTATAGACTGATCTCCGCGTCGTGATACATGTCCGAAAAAAGTGAGTATACGAGCCTGAACAATAGAAGATAACCTCTGTTTGATGCCTAGCTCTCGAAGAATGGACTCATTCGTTCGGAATTCCGTCCACGATATACCGAGCATTCTTCTCCAGCACCACATCTCGAGCGCGTTGATCTTCTGTTTCTCACTTTCTCGAAGAGTCCATGTCTCAGAAGCATAGAGGAATATGGAAAAAACGAGGGCCCTCACAAGTCGTATTTTCGTGGCTTTGGTAATATTTCGATCTTTCCATACTTTCTTCAGTTTGTCCATAGCAGATCTAGATATTGCCATGCGTCGCTTGATTTCGTCTATGCAGCCACCGTTGTTTGATATCAGTGCTCCCAGGTCTGAACTACTTCGCAATTAGCAATTTGCCTGACTTCTGGAGAGTTGTTATTAGCACGGTCAGCGATCATCATCTTAGTTTTGCTGCGGTTTATTCTGAGACCGAAATCAAGGCTAACTCGTTCCATCCTATGCAAAAGTTCTTCCATAAAAGTGATGTTACTAGCGAACAAGGTGGTATCATCCGCGTAGCGAAGATTTGATATAATTCGCCCTCCGATCGTGACACCGTCAGTCCAACCCTCAAGTGCAATTCTCATGATGAGTTCTGTGTAGGTGTTAAAAAGCAAAGGAGAAATTATGCATCCCTGCCGAACTCCTGCGCTGGGATGAAAGTCGTTAGACAGAACCTCATCAGTTCTAACTGATGCTGTCCCGTTCTCATAAAGATGCCTGAGAATTGAGACAAGGTGTTTCGGCGAGGCAAGGAGTATCAGCCTACAATACAACTTTTGCACGATTACATGCATGATATTTTATATTCTGACTGCCTCCGTGGTCCAGTGGATAGCGTATGCGACTGCTGATCGGAGGTCCCGGGTTCCATTCCCGGGTCGTGCAAAAGTGTTACTGAGTTTTTCCGAATTCGCAGTAGCAGCACGGAGCCTGGTGATGTGCCCGGTAACGGCAATAGCCTCGCCCCCTATTACGTGGGACCAAAAATTCATGGCGAAATGTGGGTGTAATATTACACCTCTGCCTACCCCTTCAGGGGTACAGTGAGTCTTTAAAAAAATAAAATAAAATAAATATATAATACTAGCTGTCCCGGCGAACCCTGTAACGCCTTTTAAAGGTCTTTTTGCTTATTCCGTTTTTTTTCAAACCACTTTTCCAGGAAACTCTGAACAAAGTTACCAAAGCCACCAATGCTTAATCTAAAATTTCAGAGATTACAAAGGTATACAAACAAACGAAGATTGAATGTTATATACCTATAAGTATACAGGGTGGCGCTACCATAGGGGCACTTTTTGAACAGAGGCATAGCGTACAACATTCTGAAGCCTTGTACCAAAAATCAATTAAATCGGTGCAGTAGTTTAGCCACAATATCGATTTTAAGTTCCGCAATTTTTGCACATGCTTTGAATTCCACACAGCTGATACAAAACGGTCAACGACCCTACATTGCGCGCCGCGACTCACTACGATGCGGGCGCCGACACGACGCCGCGCGAGGATTCCCGCATATCTTCGAGGACGCGCGAATGTTTTTTGTCAGGTTCAAGCATTTATGCACTTTATTGTAAAAAAAGTATAGTTTATTTTCAAGTGCGTTAATAAAATCCTCTCCGTTGCACTCCGTTTTATTTGCGCTGAGCTTCGGATGACGTCGAGGCGTCGCGTCGGAGCGAGTCGGGGCGTGCAATGTAGGGTCGTTGACCGTTTTGTATCAGCTGTGTGGAATTCAAAGCATGTGCAAAAATTGCGGAACTTAAAATCGATATTGTGGCTAAACTACTGCATTGATTTAATTAATTTTTGGTACAAGGCTTCAGAATGTTGTACGCTATGCCTCTGTTTAAAAAGTGCCCCTATGGTAGCGCCACCCTGTATATACATAGATGACCCAGCAAAAGCCGTCCGCCAACTTCGATTTCCCATTTGTCATCTTTGATCACGAAATAGATGTTGTATTTGCATTCCTCATAGCTTAAAACATCGGAGAGGATACCCATAATGACTTAATTTTTTTTTTTCATCCGCCATCTTTGATATCCCATCCGCCATCTTTGATCACGAAATAGATGTTGTATTTGGATTCGCCATCCCTTAAAACATCGGAGACGATAACCAAATTGATTTTTAAAATTTTCCCATCCGCCATTTTTGATTTCCCATCCACCATATTTGATCACGAAATAGATGTTGGATTTGGATTCCCCATCCCTTTTAATATTGGAGACGATACCCATATCGATTATAAAAAAAAATCCCATCCGCCATCTTTGATCACAAAATAGATGGTATTTTTGAATTCCCCATTCCTTAAAATATCGGGGACGATACCCATATCGACTTTAAAAAAATCTCGTTCCGCCATCTTTGATTTCCTATCTGCCATCTTTGATCAGGAAATAGATGTTGTATTTGGATTCTCCATCCCTTATATCATCAAAGACGATACCCATATCGTTTTTTTTTAATTTTTCCCATCCACCATTTTACAGCTAGTACCTAATATTTGTAGGGATTAGCCAAGGCTGTTACAATAATTGTTATTAGTTTAATTAAGTAAACGGACCTTAAAAGCGAACGAAGTAATGACAGTGCATCATAATTACGTCAATGTATAATGTGACAGTACTGACAGATAAAGCACATGCGCAGCAACTCTATTACAGCGCATGCGTTATTACTGTCAATAGGTAGGAGGTTTGTCCCTACAAACTTCGACCCTCTCTAAAATCCCTCCCAGATTATTTTTTGCATTTTATAGTATCCTATGTGTTTTTCCTAGTTCTGAGCTACCTCCCCGCCAATTTTCAGCCAAATCGGTTCGGCCGTTCTTGAGTTATAAATAGTGTAACTAACACGACTTTCTTTTATGTATATAGATTTTATATTCTAGCAAAAAAGGTTCTGCATTAAATGTCATTGATAGACTTGCCGACGGTAGTGCAGCGAGTAACGAATGCCTCACCAAAGGTCGCGAGTTGGATTCCCGCAAGTGAAACAATTGTGTGCGTGAAAATAGATTGTTGTCTTGGTCTGGTTGTTTTCTATGTAAAATATGTATTTACGAACAAAGTATTTATGTATGTTTATCATTGTTATTGTACTCACAGTACAAGCTCTGCTTAGTTTGGGACTATCTACTCTACATTTTGGGATGGTGTTGTATCCATATGGTAAAAAAAATATATAATTTAAAAAACAAGCTTCCTAAACAATAACAACGCTTCAAAAGCAGAACTAGATGCACAGGTAGCGATTTTCGTTTCCCGCAAAGCATTTACTTTGTGGTGACTTGGTTTCATATTAAACACATAGCTGCGAAGCAACTGGGACCACGCCCGACAGTAAAATTAAGCGCAATTTTCGGCCATACAAGGCAATTCTCAGTAGCAGCACGGAGTCTGGTGATGTGCCCGGTAACGGCAATAGGCTCGCCCCCTATTACGTGGGACCAAAAATTCATGGCGAAATGTTGGTGTAATATTACTACACCTCTGCCTATCCCTTCGGGGATACAAGCGTGAGTCTATAAAAAAATAAAATAAAAGAAATATATAAGATTTTATATTCTAGCAAAAAAGGTTCTGCATTAAATGGCATTTATAGACTTGACGACGGTAGTGCAGCGGGAGTGTAGCGAATGCCACACCAAAGGGCATGAGTTGGATTCCCGCAAGTGAAACAATTGTGTGCGTGAAAATGGATGTTTGTCTTGGTCTGGTTATATTCTATGTACAATATGTATTTACGAACAAAGTATGTATGTTTATCCATTGTCTAGTACAACTCTGCATAGTTTGGGACTATCTACTAAATATTTGGGATGGTGTTGTATCCATGTGGTAAAGAATATAGCATAATTTAAAAATAAATGCTTCCTAAACAATAACAACCCTTCAAAAGCAGAACTAGATGCACAGGCAGCGATTTTAGTTTCCCCCAAAGCATTTACTTTGTGGTGGCTTGGTTGCATATTAAACGCATAGCTGCGAAGCCACCAGGACCACGCCGGACAATTAAGCGCAATTTCAGGACATACAAGTTAGGCGATGTCATATTTATGTGTAACGCGACTAGGATGACCCAACATTTGACTTATAAGTTTATATTGATCCTAGCTTTTACCTGCGCTTTCGCCCGCGTGTGTGTTGGGTATCAGGACAAAGAGTAGTTTATGTGTTATAATATATTAACCGATGTATTAAAATTAAATATAAACTGGAAAGTCTTATAAAAATCCATTTAGTAGCTTTTGAGTGAAAGAGTATCAAACATCATCTAAAATTATTTATATATACTAGTTAGTAAAGTATTTTGTGTGTTGCAAATGTCGCCTTTTGACACTGAATCGGGGGTCGTGGGTTCGATTCCCACACGAAACAACACTGAAACCACAATTTCTGGTTTTGAGTCTGGGTATGAATTTGTATCCGTAAATTGAGTCGTCTGTAAAGTCCCATGCGACACAGGAATTGTCAGTAGTGCGGGAGTTGTCGTAAAAAAAACCAAATACCTCGACTTTTTGTCGATAATATGAGCCGTGGTCACGGGAAGACTGCTGATGAGCGATAACGACATCTTTTTGTCTTAAATGTGTACGTGACGCCAGAATATAATTTTATTATCACAAGTCATTATGTCCTGACCTCCAGCCAAATAAGACGTAATTAACAACGAATTCAGAAGAAGAACAAGATATAATAGATATAAACATTTGTATATTATTTTGTACGACGCTCACGAGTTATGAGGCTGTAATTTTCTAAGAGAAGCGACAAATTAAATGATGTCTCAAATTGTTTTTTTTTTCAAGAATAAAATTAAATAATGAATCAATGGCTGAACCATTATAAGGCAGTGATGACGAGTGTCGTTTAGTTGTAAAAATTGATCAGGCACTCACTACTACGTTTTATTTGCGCCTCAAGAGTTGAAAATTTAAAAGGCAGCGATAGCCTAGTAGATATAACAACGGACTGCCATGCAGAGGGTATTGGGTTCGAATCCACGGCACGCACCAATGACTTTTCAAAGTTAAGTTGCGTATTAAATTGTTAATTATCCTTTGCCCCGTGAATCGGAAATCACGTTAAACCGTCGGTCTCGGCTGTCATGAAGATCTTTGACAGTCATTACGGGGAGTCAGTACCCTCAAATACACTGATACTGGTCTAAACCATGGAATATCGCTATCCTCTGCGTCAGACGTCAGACAGTCGCTCTGTGGAAAAGTTGATATTCTGTCATATCTGGCTAGACCAGTAAGCGGACCTCGGGCTCCAAGGCGTGCAAGTCTTGGTTGCAACCGGGATAACGCTAGGACGATAATGAGTTGGAAATCACACAGATTTATTTATTTGCCTGCAGCTACGCCCATACTTTATTTCAAACGTTTTTACCCGATTTCGTGAATTTTTCGGAAATCTCTTCTTAGTGCATCTCTACGGTCCCCATGCATCATAGATGCCAATTTTCAGCTTTATGCGCTCAATCGTTTTGGCTGTGCGTTGTCTGTCTATTGAGGGTCTTCTGAAATGACGCTCACTACGCGGCAACACTGAGGCATCAGGTCCAGAAACCTGTCAAATCTGTTAAAGCCTATATTTTCGTACGTCTGTGTTTGTTTGTATTATGTGTGTTTACGCGTCTTTACATATGTGACAGCTGTTTGGACCTAACGCACACTAAGCGCCGTCTGGTGGCAGAAGAACTATCAAACACCCTCATTAGACAGTAACGCAAGAATGTATAATATAATATACCTAAACTTAACAAAGACATTATTGTGAATTGAAATCTAAATCTACATAAAATTCAACCATCTGTATAATGTACAAACCATTCTTATTCATCCCGGTATGTAACACAAATCTCGTACTAAAACACACGTATATACATGTGGCTACCCTCGAATCAGAAACGCGTGAACGCATGCCAGCACTCGAAGTTACCGCAGAAATGGAAGGCTTCATACCTAACCCGTCTCTCTCAACCACATGTCTGAAAATATCAGTATAGGTAGAGCTATGATTTTATGGGTACACTTGGTAACGACAGATCAGGTTATATTGGATACTATTGGAGTCGAACTCACACATACACACGTGTGGTCTATCTGACGCTCAGATATACAACAGATATATTCAGGTTTAGTTGAAATTTGCTGGAACACTGTGTTCGTGTAAAGATAGATCAGATTAAATTGGTTTATTAGAGGAGACTTTTGTTGCCTAGTACTAATATAATAGAGACAAACATTTTTCAAACAATGTGTGTTGATTTCAATCCCCATACCAGACATCAAATTGTTGATTGATCTACACATTGTTGTTCTAAACGTGGGTGTACTCTGATCAAATGTTTTTAAAATCATCCGCAACACAGGATTTTATTAATAGTGTCACCCGCAACATTAGCTCGAAAAATCACCAATCCATGTAGCTATATCCTATTAAACTAGGAGAAATCATATAATTAATAAGGAAAAATAAACATTTCACACTGCTAGTATTTCATAAATCCATATCTAGTAATCTTACAAAAAATATCAATGTGATGGCTTAAAAGCATGGCCAAGTTGGTCATTATAGGAAAGTACTCTTCAACAAAACATCGCCTAAATTTCATTCCCAAAAAAACCACCAAACCCTCCAAACAGAAGCACCCCTAAAAACAAACAAATAAACCTCCACTTCCAAACCTACAAAAGCAATTCACACCTTAATACTACCATAAATTTAAGTCGTAGAGATTCCAGCATCCATTACCATGCAGCTTGGTGACCCAATTGTAAAATGATTTGGTTTCCATTCATGGCTGTGGGTCAAAGTGGTTCTGTAAAGTCAGAGCGCTGCCCTAACGATTGCCGACGCATTAGTATTCCCTTCCCGTAGCTTTGAGGCTGTATCAACGTTGCGTCTAATTTCTCTCTCATGGAAGGGATTAAACCTTCTTATTAATGTTTTTGCGAAAGTTTATTAGGTAAGGTCTCTTTCTTTTTAATATAACTGTGGTTAATGAAATAGGGATGCTTTTTACGGAGGTGAGAAAGAGTTGCTTTCTAAATGTAAGAAACTGAATTTCACCTAGTTATAAAATCCTGGATCTTGGTAATTATATGTAGAACATAATAATATTCAACACGTACACATATCACCATCTAGTCCCAAACTAAGTAGAGTACTAGGGGTCCTAGACAATAGATAAACATACATTATATGAATTTTTAGAAATACGTACATATTAGTTGTTCTGATGTAAAACAAGAAGGTAAGAGAGGAAACCCTAGATTGCCTACTAGTGTCATCGAGTTTGGTCTTATTATATTTGCCTTCACTCATTCTGCACATAATATATCACCCGAATAGGACACGAAGAGCAAATAAGTGTGATTTTAAACTTATTTATTTTGGCACAATTTCACGTGCTACATGATTGTGAAAGTCACCGACATACTATCGGCTATAAGGATTAATTGGCTAACATAACACATAACTTCACACCTTTTATCCCCGAAGAGGTAGGCAGAGGTGTATTACACACCCACTTTTCGCCAGTTATGTTTCGGTCCCAATGTAATAGGGGGCGAGCCTATTGCCATCTTCCGGGCACATTATTAAGCGAGCGATAATTATTAACATTTCTAATACACACATAACTTCGAAAAGTCAGAGGTGTGTGCCCGGGGTACCTGGGGATCGAATCCGAGACCATCGTCTCGCCAGTCCGTTACGTACACCACTGGGCTATCGCCTATTTATTGGTTAGGTAATAATAATAATAATCATCTTAGCTGGAAAAGTCATTAGCATAACATACTAATTATACTTTACTTTACTAGCAAGTATAATAGAATTCAACTTAACTATGCCAGCTGATAGGGCTAAGTTTGCCTCAAAATTTTAATCTAACCTGCGGCAGAGCAGTCACGTAGGATATTCCTCACCCAACAGTGGCGACATCACGTTCTGCCTACGTTCAATGTTCGGACCTTTTCTCCAGACCCTATGATTGAGGGTAAGATTTAATAGAATTAAAACAGAACCTACTTGGGGAGAGTTCATGATGATAAAGGAGGCTGTTTGGTTTGAGGTTATGTAAGTTGTGGAGAGTGGTTATGTAATGTGTGATTTATTCATTTTCTTCTTGCAATCATGTATCAAATTTTGGTGTTCCCAACTTCGAAGTGAAGTAACCCATCCTCAAAGGTTGTTAACGTTGCAAAAACTTATTGTGCAAAATGTAAAGTTCATAAAAATGCTACGCATTTAATTAATAAACAGTCATATTATTTATAGCTTTGGTTTTATAGTCGCTGAGCAGCTAACATGAAGTTTCTGATACTATACAGTATTGTTTCTCCCTTAAAATTGTATTTTATTCAAAAGTATGTTACCGACCTACTAAACTAGTAATGGAAACTGCAATCAAAACATTTCCTAATTGATTCTACTTCATTCTTCAAGTACTCATTTAAACCTTCTAATGCAGTTGGCTATATAATATATGACCAATCGACCAGGCTAAACTCCAGTAGCGAACAACATTTGTTCGTTAAACTAAAACCGACTAACACTACGAGTAACTTACCCATTTCAATAACTTAAAGCCATTCTCGTTTGCCAAAGCAATCATTTCAATAAATGAAACATTCAGACAATAATTCCTTTTACCAATAAAGATCATGGATAATTTGAAACAGATGAAGTCGCCATCATTTTAGAAGCATCGAACTACAGTTTATATGGTAATATTGGCCGTATCGCGAACAAACTATTGGACATAACGCGAAAAGTGCGGCTACAAGCTAAAACTCATAATTTTATTGTTTCAAAACAATTTTGTTTCGTGGATTATTTCAATTCGTGAAATTTTTGTAAAATGTAAAATTTTGTGGATCGCTTTAACTAGATACAGTGGATCAAAGTTTTATTTAAAATTGTGTGATTGTTATGCATTAAACTGAATATTGGTAAACTATTTGTCTTCTTGCGATGATTTCTCTGTATCTGAATATTGTGTCGTATTATTGGAAGACTTTGTTGTTGGGCGATTACTAGTCAGGTAGAAACTTACCAACTGATGTTGCTACTGTTTCATTTTATTAGACGTCGATGTGGTAGAAATTTGGAGCAGCTTTAGCAACAGAAAGGATACTTTAGTCGAAATTATGTGAAAGACGAATACCCTATATTAAAATAACAAACCAGAACAAAGGCTTTAGCTGGTTAAAATACGTTTCACTTTTAAATCTTTCGAATAGGTTTAAAGTTTCAAGCAATAATTATTAAAAACTCAAAATAAAGGTATAAATCCCAACAATATAAAACTAATTATTTAATACCATTGAAATTACTATACATTTATGAAAATAAAAAATATCATAATATACTCAAACCAAGTGGTAAAAATGGCTACTTACTCTTTCTTTTTTAAATGACACCATGGCATCGTTTAAGTGCCAATTGTAAAGTACGTGCTTCACAGACGCGGGAGAGATTATAAAGTCGATTGTCAGACTGTGGTTAAAGCTCTGTAAATTACCACTTTAACTTGGAATATAATACTCAGTAATATTTTGTTCTATAAAATTAGGTGTTGAAAATTTTTACGGAGTATTCCTATTCAATGCGTTTATTAAGGTCACAGAAAATATGTCGCTTTCAATGTTTGTCATACCATTATTGTCTTACTTTTTTATTTATTTATATTTATTACTGTGCATAGGGTTCCCACCAATAACTTAGGGTCCCAAGCCAACCTCATCTGCAAGTGGTGCACCTGCCGATCAACGGACGAGGCTCTGGCAAGCAAAATATCCCAATAAGCGCAATAGGCTCGCCACCTATTACGTGGGATCAAAACACTGGCGAAAAGTGGGCGTTTAATATGCCTCTGCCTACCCCTTGGGGGAAACAGGCGTGAGTCTATGTATGTATGTATATATGTATTTATTACTGTTTTTAATTTCCCTAGAGATAATAAAATTATGTTATATATAATAGATGTTTTAAAGTCAATTACCAAATCACGGTAAGCTTAATTTTCAATAAATTCGTTTCTATGATTTGGCGCTTAGAGAAGACAAAATTATTATAATTTTGTGCCACCTATCAGGTAGTGTTCTCACCTAAGCAGTATAAATAACTACTCGTTAAAGCGACTCGACTTAAGCACAATACATTTGAAGATTTAAAACAGACTTCCAACGTCTATTTTAATTCGCAAACTTGTGAGAACGAACTTTCTTAGTAAAGTAAAACACTGAGTGTGTCTAGTTACTACAAGAAGTGGATTATCCCGATAAGTTCATGGAGAAAATTTGAAAACACATAATTTTCACATATTAACTTGCGAAGTTCGAATTATTCTTTTTCATTCATAGCAGATCATATTAACGTTTTCTTGCCTGGTGATATTGTCAGTCATACTCCATAAAAAATATAAAATTACAAGAGAAAAATACTTGAGAATCCAATTCTGATTGCATAGTCTTAGGTCGTGGCTTTGAGGACAGAGTCGCCAACCACTTAACTTGAAGAACTAATAGATTTATCTATAATGTATTTCCTTCAGCCAATTGTAGATTTTCAAACTTTTTTAGTTCATGTATAATCACAGTCGATTGGCAGGCCAGTTTAGAATAATCCCCGGTCGGTTTCCTAGCTTGCGTCTACGGAATAACTCCCTTGAGTATACAACTTTTAGCGAAATTAACAAAGTTGGAACCCCTCATTGCGGGCCGGGATCTCGGGCAACATAAATTGTGATGAAATTTGAAAATAAAAATAAGCTCAGACAAAATTTAAAGCTCAACCGGTTTGGATTGTTTAAAGGCATTTAGGTGCTAGATCAATTTAACGTTGCTTGTAATTTCGTGAGAGTTTCTTTTCTCTCTTATTTTGTGTTCAACTTCTGGTGTTTGTCAAATGTTTTCACCGAGTTTACTGCGTCGCGCGTCGGATTGTTACGAATTGTTTTCCTCGAATTCATGATTGTTAGTATAAAATATCTCTTTGCCTGTTTTTTACTATATTGTGTTGGGATTATTTATTATTGTGATTGCGATTGTTTCTGTATGAGATGAAATGTTTAAAATTATTAGGTTTTTTAAGCATAGTATCATTAATCATTGTTGAAATTAATAATTGATTAATTAATTATGACTTAGAAACTAATACTTTGTAAGTCATATTTTTTGTCATTGTTTTAGTAAAATGACATAAAATACTATTCAATAGTAATAATAGTGGTAATTTAATAAATAAATTAAGTCTAATTATCTGAAGTGCTATAATCCACCTTATCCACAAAATATTGATTTGTCACCCTCACCAGTTGATTTACTTAAGAAGTAAAATATGGAATAGTGGAATTCCAATCGGCAAATAAACGCAATGAATTTGTAGGCTACTTAAGGCAGTAACATTAATTGGTAACGCGGTAAATTAATTAAGATCCTACTTTAATAAGATAGTTCACTAAATTGTTACAAAACTTTACATTTCTCGAGTTATTCGCCCAATAAAAGTCTAAAGTTTGTTGAAATTAAATTTTCGCATCGTTTGTTATTCGGGACCGTTTCATTTAAGTATTATTGGGGTGCCCTTTGTGGTTCTGCAGAGTATTCAATAGACATTTGGAAAATGCAAAATGCCATTATATTAAATGTTTCGGAAGTGTGTTTGGGAGTTCGCTTCGATTTAATCTAATTTGCCTGATTACTGTGTACACGGTGTTAGTAGAATTGCTTAGAGGTTTAGTCAGTTTAAAGAATGTTTGATTGGTGGGTTGATCATTGGTTTTCAAAGCGACTGATTGACCAAGCCTGAGTATTAAATTCGAATAATAGTAAAGTTGACGGATTAGTAGTCCTTAGAGTATTTTTACTCTATCTATTATCTATTATGGCTGGCGTTATCTACACCAAAATGTCGAGACAAATAATTATTAGGTATATCCCGTTTAAACATGACGTGATATAGACCCGATACATAATTTTATTTTATTTATTTATTTATTCTTCATATACACAAAGTATATAGGCGGACTTAATGCCTTGGGCATTATCTACCAGTCTACCTTAGAGTGGTGCAGAGAGATAAGAAGTAGGTGTATTATATGATGTACCTAGTTTACGAAAAATTACTAATTATTAAATAATTGGTTATACTAAATATACATACTTACATAAATATATATTATGATAAAAATACATAAACGTAATACACACACAATAAATGCAAGTATTTATTTAAATATATATAAATATATAATATATAAATATATAATATATATAATTACAACTAAAATGATGAGATGAGTAAAATTATAGACTTAAACTAATACATGTAAATATACATATATACATGAACATATACACCTAGTTAAGATATCGACTTATGATACATTCAAGGAATCAGCCAACAAGAGTTCCCTTACTTTGGACTTGAATATGAATTTGGTTTTGGCCATTCTGATCTCGGGAGGAAGAGCATTTATTATTTATTTAAAGTATGTTATCATTCACTTTAATTTGTTATTTACATTTAAGTTCAATTTATTCACTTATTTCAGTATTTCATCAGTCTTTAATGATATTTGCACTATTGCAGTCGATGGAATGAATTTGCCTTTCTTAATAACTGTACTATTTGGCAGCTATATTAAACAGAAAAGTGGTTTCAACAAGGTTAATAAAGAACAACAAATTCTTTCATTATAGTTGATGAATATGACTATAAACATTCTAAAGCCCATCACTCACTAGTTTTAATTCCACCAAAGTTGTAAGACGCAAACCATTAATCCTAGTTTGCAAAGTGTTAAAGTGGCGAGTATTGAGCTATTTACTATAGCAAGATGGATCTCTCATCCATTATCCTGTGTCCTTAATCAATTTGATGCTGAACTGGTCTCAAAGTTTACCGCAGACATGTAGTATAGGGGTCCAAATGGCTGCTTTTGATGTTTTGAGTTTGCAAGTTTTTCTAGGTGTGAGATGAAATTTTGTTTTATTAGTTTGACAATGAAGCTTGAAATATAATAGAAGTATAGATGACTCATCCTTTGATGTGTTTTACTTGGGTATCGCTCCAAGAATAAGCTGTTAATTTTTTATGTCGGTGATGATAAGTCAACGTTTGCTCTACAACGCCAGCAGTTAGATATAGTCTTGACCGTCAAAGTGCTAGTTTTGTATTCAGAGTCTTAACTTTACACAATAAATCAATTAGTTTTTTCTTTGTATTACAAAAGGTCAAAAACGACTACGATATAAATCAATCAATGCACTGTCAAGAATACTAAACGCATGCTTCAAAAATGTAAATAAATATTATCTCCATACCCTTGAAATGAATATTTCACCTTGTTTTAAATATGATTTGGATCTAGGTCAGATAAAATTAGTCTTCAAATCTTTTTTAGTTTATTCTCAATATTGGAACTCACCAAAGTGGAATTTTTAATAAATGAAGTTTCATAATACATTTTTTGCGAAGATTGAGGGGCGCTTTGATAGTAAATATTTCAGGAAGATATTATGTGACGCAGTACAGAAAAATAGTTGATACTGATATACATTTTCCCATGCTGTGTTCTAATTATTAATAATGGAAAGAACTGAAGAGGCCTTTTTCTAACAATGGACTGCGTCAAGCTGATGCTGATGATGATGAATGTGAAACAAGATCATATTCGACAATTAAACACGGTGCCAGAACTTTTTTTGTCCATAAAAGCTGGTAAGAGTTTATAACTCTAACTATCCTAGTTTAGAATGTGTGACTTACATTTTTTACGCAACGCCACGACGAGCAACGCAAATTATAGTAAACCCTAAATTTGACCTGAGTTTTTATTAATGGATCTAGTAAAAAGATATCACCAAATACCTCTGCTAATGCCATTAACCCGATACATCACTATGATTACTCCTAAATGATAAAGCCTTCGGTACAAATAGCCTAAGTGATTGATTGATGACACTAGTTTCTTCCCCATGTTCCGAAACTTTTTGTTTACTGGACCCAGTTGCAAGTTGTTCATTCTGAGGACCTGATGTGTATTGATGATGTAATAAATAAATTCTTCGTGCGGGTAAAATTATATGGGGTACGTGGGTGGTATTGTGATCATATGTGCTATAAATATTCAGGATGAAGTTGAACTATGTTTATGGGTTGTAGATTTATTTGAAAATTTTATGATACAAATGATGTTGACTGTGTGGATAGCGTTATTTGAGTTACACCCAGCACAGTACCTGGCTTCAGGTGTTCTATGTTAGACATTCTCACGAGATCACAATGTGATAAATTTGTACTTGGTACGGTAGGATACGATACTATAAAACGTAAAATAGGCCAGAGTTTTTTAAACCGTATTATGAATTTTCATATTTTTATGTTTTGATACCAATATAATAGAGCCGTGTGGTTGACGGCATAGAATACAAGTGTCACCACCCCCTATCTTCCCGTGGGTGTCGTAAGAGGCGATTAAGGGATAACACGATGCAAATACCATCTTTGCGTAGAGACGGAAAACTCGACATCAAACCCTATACGACTGCCTCGTTGGTCTCGCGGCATAAATGTGCGCGTGGGATCGGGAGGTACCGGGTTCGATTCCTGGGCCGGGCAGTGTTATTGGGTTTTTCTGTCACGAAATTCTCAGTAGCAGCACGGAGTCTGGAAATGTGCCCGGTACGGCAATAGGCTCGCCCCTTATTACGTGGGACTAAAGTATATCTGGCGAAAAGTGGGTGTAGAAATACACCTCTGCTTACCCCTTCGGGGATAAAAGGCGTGACGATATGTATGTATGTATGTATGTATGATACCAATATAAAAGCATACAAATAATTAAGTGATCATAAATTATTTAAAATGAAATGCACATTTAAAAAAATTATTAATCACAGTATTATTAATTTATCACTGAAGATGACCGCATCTTTGAAAATAAAATTAAACTTACAAATGAATTAATTTAAAAAGTGTTATTTAAAATTAGCGATTTTTTTTCAGCATATTATATGTATCTTTTTTGCGAGCCAAATTGTCAATTTTATCGCCGGCATGCATGTTAAAAAGATATTTTGTGTTTGTCATGGATTTTCAATTAACACATGAATGGCACTGTCAATCAGTTTCGTAAAAAATATTTCATAGAGCGAAAGATGGAATACGTCCGTAATATGGAATACTGTATTTTTTAAGTCTACCTGCCACGAATATTTCAAAACATATTTCACGTACATATTTTTACGTTTCGTCGTTTTCGTACATATTTCATAATTGATAAATTCATCCGCTTTTCTCAATATTTCATATAAAGATAAAGATGTATTTATTTGTGAAAATGTGTGTAAATACAATATACATGGTTATATTGTATTTACACATTTATCATTGGTGGTAAATTATTTGCATGAGAATCAACATGTGCTACCAAAACAGGTGTACAACCAAGAACATGCTTATAGTGTGTTATTTCTGCGAACAAAAGCATTCGTTTCATTTTCCTTGCGTAAAAGAATATAAAAACAGGGAGAAAGATGTGAAATCTGGCTTATACATTTTTGCGCTTGGCAGTATGTTTGAACAAAAAACATCAATCGTAAGGGTCGTTGCATACGTGACGTAAGCGATACCTTTTGAGTCCTAAATGGACGGTATTTCCAAACTTTTATTTCTCTGAGATTCTCTACTTTTTTTGCTTTTATGCCGGGGCGTGGAACGTGCAGATTGGTAAGAGTGAGACTTTTAGCACGCATGTTTATATTTTGACGATCATAAACTTTTATCTTCCACACCTTTAGGAAATTTCCTTGTTTAAAGTAGCATTTTTTACTAAACATGTTGTGTTATTATATGTTTTTTATATTTTTTTTATTCAAATGTGTTCTAACTTTATAGTGTCTGGAATTAGTGCTTAAGTAATATTTATAATTATTTATTTAAATCTTGGTAACAATTTCAAATTTTTTGTGTGAGAATTAATTTTGATTCGTTGCCACAAATTTAAACAATTTAAATTATCTAACGTAAAACTTGGTTCACTTTACAAATATTCCAATAAAGGACATAAAATCGACTCATATGGAGCGTGGGACGCAATTTTAATTTTTTCCGATTGTAGAGATCAGCACTCACTGGCATAACATGACTAGAGATCATTTTCACTCTGACTATAAGTATTTCCACAAAAAAGCGTTTGGAGAATAAATTCACCAGAAACACATATAGATACTTTTGCAGAACTAGCTAAAACAAATAAGCCACTATCGGTTTGTTGGTAAGTGACCCCGTTTGTTCAGCCGAAAGTCAAGAGTCAGGAAGCTGAACATGATTTATTCTGTGCCTAGGCGTTATTTATCTACAAAATATTGTGCCTAGTTTTAGTTTCGATGGCCGTATAGACTATCCTAGGATATCATTTCAATAAATTACTCACCAGATATATGATATTTGGAGATAACTTGTTTACTGACGAAGGCATTAGCAACACGTTGATATATTATTTAGGATTCATCTTTTTAACAAGTATCTTTACATCATCATATATATGAAAAAAATAACTAGCAAAACATCGAATAACTTATAACTAAAAAAAAACAAATATCCATATTTTGTATTGAAATCAAACCATAGTTAACGGATTCTGTTGCAATATTTACTGATGTGATATTTAAACCAAATTATATAGAAACTACATTATTTAATATTATCTGACGTATCGGCTACTTAACAGGAGTCCTGGTAACGTACATTGCTATGGAATCCGTAAAGTGTTGTTGTTTTTTTTTATAAAGAGTAACATCCACGTAAACCAAATAAAAACTTTCATGTTTCATTCGCCAAATCGTCATTCTAGGAATTCCACTTTCACTTGGTCTTAATGTATTTAGATGACTTCTTTCCCGAATATCTTATTCGCTTGACTTCCATAAAAATATAATTATACTTATGCACATAAACACGCCAACCTTTCGAAATGGTCCGGAGGAACCTTTGTTCAAAGATACCTGAATACGAGCGATCATGAATTATGGAAGAGCCGCCGTGAGGCAACTGAGTGCAGTGACGGTGCGGTATCATGGCTCATTAGTTTGATGAACCTGGATATTTATAAAGACGTACGTGGAAGTAGCTTTATAAGAGAAGATACGAGCTGACTCATAGGTATTGTAGGTTCTGTAGTAGGGCCTATCATGAATAAGTGAAATGCTCCATATCAAAAGGAAAGTATTTTTTTAAGAGAGATGTTTCTATTAAGCGTTAAAAAATAATATTTGAAACCGTTTATATACTATGGAGTCTGCGGTTAAGTAACAACGGTACGAATTTATTGATATAAGAAATTAAGTGCACTCTGGTTTGTAGATGGTCAGATCACAAAAAGTTAAAATGGAGTGCTTGTCAAATTTAAGACATTTTTTGACATTTTATTGGTGTCAGTACTTCCAGATAGCCTGACACTAAACTAAAACGTATAACATGACAGTTACACTAGAAAGAGGAAGCCGAGGTCCAAGGTGAAAGTTGTGTTCACCATCACCTTCCTATTTTCAGCATTATTTGTCCCACCGCCCCTTCACTCGTCACAGTAATGGTTTGATTATTAATTGCTTGCTCGCTCGCTCGAAACGCTCGCTGAGAGAAATTGTTAATGGTTACCGACATAGTAACAAGAGAGCTATGTTTATATGATGTATTAAACGTAACATAAGAAGATTAATGCATATTAAACCCACGAATGGCGAACTTAGATAACGTAAGCCCAACAAATGCTTTAATTAATTGCTTAGAACTTTATTGTTACACACCGTCAGATACTTAAATATTTAGTTAAAATAATAAGAGATTGAAAGCTGACTATAATAAGGTAATGAATTAATCGATAATTACGAGATTATGCTTTTTCAAAGTGTAATTAACACTGTTCAATGTACCTTTTACAAAATGATGTGGCCGGAGCATCTCAACAAAGTGTCCGTCAAATGAAAGCGATAAAGACAAAAACTACCGAAATATTTTTTGTACAGGTTTCAGCAAGGCGGCGAATTTGGAAGTTGTCCGGGTACGACACTTTTGACAGCTCAATACAATTACCACTCGCAGCAAAGTTGTATTGAAAGCTGTCAAAATTGACGTACCCGGACAACTTCCAAATTCGCCGCTAGAGGCGCGCGGATAATCTTTGCATCTCCAATAGTATGATTCCTGAAGGTTTGGGTGTAAAATTCACGCGGGTAGAGTCGCAGGCGAAGACTAGTGTGTAATAAATTGAGTTCAACCTTTTATAGACAGCAATAGCCGAGTGGAGATACCAACGGACTGCTATGCAGAGGGTATCTGGTTCGAATCCATGGCGCGCATCAATGAGTTTTCGAAGTTATGTGCGAATTAAATTGTTAATTAACGCTTGCCCCGTGCCTCGGAGAGCTCGTTAAGACGTCGGTACCGGCTGTCATGAAGATCTTTGACAGTCGTCTCAAATAAACTGATACTGGTCTAAACCATGGAAATTGGCTATCCCTCTGGGTTGCGGAGAGAGAAGGAGGTCAGAGTGACGACAGTCGCTCTGTAGAAAAGCTGATTTTCTGTCAAATCTGGATAGACTATTACTAGTCTATCCAGATTTGACGACCAAGCTCCAAGACGAGAAGTCTTAGATGCAACTGGGATAACGCTAGGACGATAATGAAATTGAGTTCAACCTTTTGCGGGACTTCACGAGTGCCAATGTCTGTAGTTTTTAATTGACGCTGCTGAACTTAATTTGTTATGTAGATGATACAGTAGCCATACACAAAAGCACATCTCTTGCAATAAATAGTGTAACGCAATATTGAATAAATATTTGCACATATTCTAAATATCTTTATAGTCGAAGAACTTATAGCTTTCCAAGCTATTTTAATCCCACAAAAAAAAAAAAATACAGTATAAAGCCAAAAAATGAATGAATTAGAATAGAATATCCAAATCCATGGTTTAACTCCATTTTATGTTAGCTAAGTTAAATTTGATAAATATAGAAAACACTGTCAGAAGAGTTTCGAAAGATTTCGGTAAACCGCTTATGATTATATTCTCAAAGTAAAACGCCTGGTTACCTTTTAAAAATAAACAAAACATACATCGTTTGTTTAACCTACTTTTTCTGTTTGCCTTAAAAGCAATACATATTATATGAAAACAAAACCGGCGAAGAAAGGTTGCGAGCCAGTACTTAAGATTTCATGGTATTTAAATTTTATTTAGAACTTGACATGCATCGTGGTTCGTTGATATGAGCAGCAAATAATTCAAATGAGTGATTTGTAGTAAGCATCACTTAAGGATGTCTATGTTCCCTCAAGAAACATATTTCACCATGGAAAATAAATGAAATGAAACAAAATTGCAGCGTTACCAAGTTTAGTAATAATATTGATTATATTAGCAAAGAATTGACGGGTCAGAAGTATCAACTAATCACTGTACAATATTTCTGACCAAATATATATTTTTCCCTATGTAGCAGGAAAAATTGTAAGCCACTGTACGAAATTATTATTGACCATCAGATACATATAACAAAAAAAACATGGACGAAATATAAATTGGTTTTCCTTTTTATTTATGGAACCCAAAAAATCTTAAAGACTTCGTGAAATATGTACAGCCATACATAATAATTATTCGCAACGTTCCCGTTTACGTGGAAAATATTTATATCCAAGAACCTTACGGTTACCATAGTACCTTATTTAGTGGTGATTTAGTGACGGCATTAATCAACACGGCTCCTACCTGAAGCCAGATTATGAATAATACAAGCGCTTTATTAAAGAGTTGGTTTTTCTCTCTAATCAAGTGATAAATACGTATTTTGTAGTCTCAAGAATAGAACATTTTTCGTGTTAAGAATTCACCCTGTGGTGACAGATTAAGAATAAAAAGTGTCAATACCCCATTTCAATCTGTGGGTATCTTAAAGTGCTACTAAAGTAAATACAAGAAGCACGTAATAGTATCTTTAAGCTCAGCTGTGTATGAAGAAATGCTGAACTATCGTTGTTAGCCATAATTTTGATCATCGTTATCAGAAGCGACAGAAACTTAGTCATGTTGCATGAATATGTTATATGGGTATATTGCTGCAATCGCTTGTTGACTGCACTATCCATATTTCAACATACATACACATATGTATGTGTGTATGTATGTTGAAATATGTCCACCCACTTTTCACCAGATATACTTTAGTCCCACGTAATAAGTGGCGAGCCTATTGCCGTACCGGGCACATTTCCAGACTCCGTGCTGCTACTGAGAATTTCGTAACAGAAAAACCCAATAACACTGCCCGACCCAGGAATCGAACCCGGGACCTCCCGATCCCACGCGCACATTTATGCCAAGAGACCAACGAGGCAGTCGTATAGGGTTTGATGTCGAGTTTTCCATCTCTACGCAAAGATGGTATTTGCATCGTGTTATCTCTTAGTCGCCTCTTACGACACCCACGAGAAGATAGGGGGTGGTGACACTTGTATTCTATGCCGTCAACCACACGGCATGTTTCAATGCATGTTTCAACTTCTCACAAAGCGCTTGAGAAGCATCAGTACTATTACTATTTTTTTTAGTTTTGTCCGGTAAGTAAAAGTTTCAGAGGCATAACTGCTTAACCTCTTTTTTCCCCTCGTAAAAGTGATGAGAAAATGAGTAGACTACTTCTCTTTTCAGAAAATTCCACATGATATGAAATCTATTACATGACGAATACGAAATACATTATATGTAAATCGCAGAAAACATTAAAATGTGTTTTGCCGTGAGAAAATTGGATTTATTTCCAGAATTCTTCCGATTTCTAGCAATGAATTCTATTTATGTCTTTATGATTAATTTGCGCGCTTTAGAGGTTGGATAATTTATAATTGCTTCGTAGAAACAACATGAGGCAAAATTATTTCAAATTTCGTTGCGGTAACATTTCTCACATTAATTTGAATTTATAGTGACAGACTTCTTTTTTTATGGCATTGGCGGCAAACAAGTATACGGATCGCCTGATGGTAAGCGATTACCGCCGCCCATAGACACAAGCAACGCTAGAGGAGTCACAAGTGCGTTGCCGCCCTTAGGTAAAGCAAAAGGAATATGAAAAGTGGGATGAGGTAGAAGGAGAAAGGGATGAGGCCTCCGATACTCCCACTCAACGGACGAAACATAACAGTAAAGGTACTGTTAAATACCGTATCACAGAATATCGACGTAAAGCGATATTCTGTGGTTCGGTAATATTTCTCCGGTCGAGGCGGCCCATTTATGCTGAAATTACCAAAGCCTTAAACCTACACAACTATAACTGACTTAAGTATAATATATTGTAATATCTTATTTCTTATCTAGTTCGAGAACTGTTTAAAATAAAGTTAATATTTCAATAATGATCATCATGTGTAACCAAGAGTTATCCCGGTAGCGTCCAAGAATTTTGCCTAGAATGTAGGTCCAATTTCCAATCTACCTAGATTAAGCTGAATCTGTATGGCTTTCCACAGAGCGACTACTGTAAGATATCAAAGACAGATCAATATTTTACAGATTGGAACAATGTCAGCATGCATAAAGCTAGGGACTCCCCGCAAGGACTATCGAATCTCCACAACAGTTAGGCTTCTCCTGCTGCGGGGCGATGATTGGATGCAAGTTTTTGGGACCGGTCACCAATTTTCCTATTATACTCTCGGAGGCACGGAGGATGGGATCAATCATATCTACAAAAGGGTTAAAACTTTGCTTAACCTGTTTCATGAATTTCAACTTTATAGACAGATGCTTGGTTAGCGGCAGCCGAGCCCCAATTCTCCTAAATAAATTTGTTCAAAATACAGTTTCGATATAATGTCAATGTCATACTTACGTCACAAATGGTATTCTCCTAAATACTGAATTTGAATGATATTGTAAACTGAAACAAGTGTCAAAATATGTGTCACCGACGAACTATTTATTTCAGATTATACGATAATGACATGAGGTTAGCAGAATACCGATTCTGTGTCAATTCGAAATATAATCTCATTTCGTTCAAAATATAATTTCAATGTCATATATAATACAAAAATTATCCCTCAGCTCTTTGCCACGAGACCTAATTAAAATGTTGACAAAGGTAGTTAAAAATTTTCTTGCCTCAGTTATTTTATTTCCATAAGTTAGCATGCTCCTTTAACAGTAATATTGTGTATAGTAATCTGTGGATAATGCTGTTAGTAGTATAATTAGCACATAGTACGTCATACATAATATGTAACTCTAAACTACTTTATTGTACTACTGTTTGTTATCCCAAATATAAAAATAAATAAATAAAATAAATAAATAAGTTACTGAAAGTATTGGTTCTTTAAGCGCATTGATTTAAGATATATGTATCAAGAGGGTCGTATACAAAAACATCCGGCACCAACTGATTTACAGCGTTGGTGTACTTCCTGAATCTACGGCCGTTCCTCATATTATGCCTCATTGCGGACAATACTGTTTTTATTTATGACCTCATAAATTATAAGCTATTATCCATGAGCTCAGTATGTTGCATAGGTTTCTACTGTCTTGGTATTGACCAAAAAAGCTTGTACGAGTGTGTTGAAAGATTTGAAAATTATTTTCAAGTAATTCCTAGTGAGCGAGTGTTCACACTGTCACCTACCGGCTGTTTATACGGAATCCGGCGCCTGGACAAGTGTTCCTATTTTTACAGTCCGGTTGTTTGGCCGGTCCGGCTGTTTACCCGGACCGGTGACAAACGCGCTTGTGGTAGTACAATTTGTATGACGCTGTTCACACTTAGCCGGATCCGATCAATTGAACGGATCCCGGCATTAATATGGACTTGAAGCGTTGTCTTATCGACAGGCGTGAGTCTTATAAAAAATAAAATTTCCTGGATAGGAATCGAATCCATGACCACTAAACCATATACTATATTTATATAGGCCATCTGACCATTTTGTAAACAACATAATTATAAATGTTTACCACATTTCAATAAAATTCAAGTAAAATAGTTCACTCAACTAACCTCTAAATAAACAGGTTATTAAACTAATATTAACTACGAAACTATTTGTCTGAAAAACAAATTTGCCTAAGCACTAAAACCTATCCAACAAAATCTAGCTCAAACTGTTTGGCCTGGATTCTATCTAGGTCTTGTTTGATAAATGCCTGAAATCTTTTATTATTGTAATCTAAAAAAGATATTGTATGAAACACGCGCGACGCGTGTAATTGGGGTTCGTCTGGTTGAAAACTGGTTCAGATGTAGCTGATTGTTTGATGGCTGAAACTATTTTGCGAACTGTATTTTATGCCCCATATAAATTACCGCCACACTGTCACGGGGAAGACGGGTTCAACAGTGGTGCTCGAATAAGTCACCGATTGAAGCCTGCAACCAATTAATGATATTAGTATATTAATTCATGTTAAAAGTTATATTAATTTACTTTTACTACGAAACGTTTATCTAGTACAATTATTTTAAAAGCATAACTTACATTACTTAAGTTACTTCACTTCTATTTAAAATGCGAGTCTTGCCAAAGAACCTTTAATCTACAATATAAGCTACAAACTAGCAAACAATAATTAGTCACATATTCTTTGCAAGCCTTGAATACATTGCTAAAGATATTGTTATCTAAACCTGGGTAAAGCTTAACCTAGATTATTCCAGGCAGACGTTCAGAATATATTATAATCAGATTATTTTTGACGCGGCCTGTAACCCGTTTGACACTTATATGGGTGAAAAAAGGCTTGAAAAATATATTTACAAAATGCCGACGTAATATGATTATACATACGAATTTAAATTTGTTTTTTTGTGTAAATGTTGATGTTAGGAATAATAAATAATGTAGGTAGATGTCTACCCACTGGTACAATGTGCCTTGTCAGGTTTCGATAGTAAAAAAAATCAAGTGCGAGTCGAACAAGCTCATGTAGGGTTCCGTAGTTGAGAGATCCATACATACATACATACATATCTTCACGCCTTTTATCCCCGAAGGGGTAGGCAGAGGTGTATTTCTACACCCACTTTTCGCCAGATATACTTTAGTCCCACGTAATAAGGGGCGAGCCTATTGCCGTACCGGGCACATTTCCAGACTCCGTGCTGCTACTGAGAATTTCGTGACAGAAAAACCCAATAACACTGCCCGACCCAGGAATCGAACCCAGGACCCCCCGATCCCACACGCACATTTATGCCGCGAGACCAACGAGGCAGTCGTATAGGAGAGGCAGGGTTTGATTTCGAGTTTTCCGTCTCTACGCAAAGATGGTATTTGCATCGTGTTATCCCTAAGTCGCCTCTTACGACACCCACGGGAAGATAGGGGGTGGTGACACTTGTATTCTATGCCGTCAACCACACGGCAAAGAATACAAGTGAAGTTGAGAGATCCACTTACCTACAAATGTTTACATGTGTGTAGTCTCAATAGTTTCAGAATAATATCGCTGTGATATACGGACCGACAGAGAGACCTGATGAATCTATAAGGGTATCGTTTTTTGCCAGTTTCAGCTACGAAAACCTAACAAGGCATTGAGGACAGAGGGACGAAAATGATGATTGGATGATGATTTTAAAGTATATTGTGGATATTGTGGAGTCCATGTTATTGAAGGATTGGTTTGAAATAATACTACTTGGTAGTTTACTCGGTGATTTTAGCTGACTATAAAATTAGCACAGAGTCATCTGCGATTTAAGGAGATTGAAAATTTGTTTATTTATATATTTGCATAAAATATGGTATTTCAGGATGTTACAATATACATTAAGATCACACATATTGCTAAGGTTCTACAATAAACATTAATAATTAATTAAATTATACAGCGGGATAAGCATTTCAAAATTACTAATCCACTAACAGTATAGAATTTATGTTCAGCAAGCCAAGCATGTGATATAGTCTTAAACACGTTCACATTTAAAAATTTAATGTGACTAGGTATTTTGTTATTAATAGTATGATGTTACCCTTCATTTAGGTCACTATGTATTTTCTTTTTAATTTAACCTTTGGCGAGAATAATTGAATGTCACACGAGTAAAATGTCCATCAATCTAGTTATAATATATTTTAAATACGAAGTATAGTTTAAATAACCTTTATGTCTAAACAGCATTTAATTTAAGGGCTATCATTCAAACCTGACAGTTATTTAAACTTATATTATTAAACGTATCTAGATTATTTTTTGTCAGTGCACCTAGACTCTTAACAGGTAATATTTGATTTCGATGTGATAGTCGAATCCTATTTAGGATTCATTTGGATTTAAGGCAGGCATATCCAGGGTTTGAAATGTAAATTTATTTAATTTAGCTCGAAATGCAATCTATATAATGGCAGGTTTTGCTGAGTGAATTTCGTTTACATTTGGATGATATTATATAATACGTACTTGCTTAGCAGCACACACTTGAATTGGGACGAAACAGAGAATTGAAATTAGCTTTCATTATGTACAATACATACACGCAAATAAAGCGTACATTTTTTTTTGTTGACAGATGTCCTTATGGTAATAGGAACAGACTGCCACATTCCCCAATGTGGCAGTCTAAGGCGCAATCTAAGGCGCAAAGATACGGTTACTTACTGGCTGTTAACACATTTAGTGCTTCTAAAAATAAATAGGAAATAATAGCTGGGGACCAACATTTTATAAAGGTTTATTTTGACTAAGTACAAATGAATGTTTGAGAGTATGTACGAATGTATGTTGTTATTATTATTATTTTAATAATAATAATAATTTTTCTGCTCCGAGTAGTCGGCTTACAGCACACCTAAGTGCCAAATACTCGGATCCGAGTGCTAGGGATGGTTATGTTTCATTCACTAATATCATGGATATTTGTTCCGATTGTGCGTTTTTGCGTACTAATATGTGACAAGATTTTGACAAACCTGTGTTTTTTTATTAAATTCAGGATCTTAATCAAAATGATTTAAGGAAACTAATCAAAACAATTTGCGAACCAACTGAACACTATTAGCGTCCATTTACAAAAATAGTCTGTCCCTTGAGATAGTACTCCGTTAGCTACTCCTCCGCCCTAATCCTGAATTATTGTCTGAAATCCAGGCAAGAACATCAATCTTACAAAAATGATTCATTATTTAACTACCACTGTATAGAGAGATGGAGATATATTAGCTGTTTATCTAAGAGGTACGTAATTGTTTGTCCAAGAATATTGTGTTTCTTTGCTGAAGTTTTTGCTTAGTTTTATAAGAGTTAGTTCAATAATATCCTTAAGAGAATGTTACTATTTATTTTGATATTATTGGAGTCCTGCCTCCAAAATTCTTTAAGTATATTGATAGTCGCTTTGTCTTCATGATGAAATCGGACCTTTGACATCAAGGTCACTAACGCTCGGACGATCATGATGATTGATTTGCTTTAATGTTGGTCATAACCTAAGACTGCCTCCGTGGTCCAGTGGATAGCGTATGCGACTGCTGACCGAAGATCCCGGGTTCGATTCCCGGGTCGGGCAAAAGGGTTACTGGGTTTTTCCGAATTCTCAGTAGCAGCACGCCCCCGGCTCGCCCCCTATTACGTGGGATCTAGAAATTCATGGCGAAATGTGGGTGTAATATTGCACCTCTGCCTACCCCTTCAGGGATAAAGGCAGGTCTATAAAAAATAAAATAAAAATAGAATAAATTTGCTTTTTTTTATTGCTTGTTAAAACTAATAGGATTGCGTAAACTACTATCTAAATACTTCTAACTCCCATAATACTTCTAAAACCCATAAGTTTCCATTTTACAATTTTCACTCAAAAACACACTCAAGCGAAACATCTTTCGACATGGCACAAAACAATCCATATAACCCATATTCACAAAACTCATCGTGGGAACAAGTTTGATGTTCAGTTGAGTCAAAAGTTGGGGCGTAGGCTTTGTCTGTGCTGCTGAAAGGCTCTCAATGTATCCATTACTACCGGTGCACGATATGTGCTTATTGAGTTAATGTGAATGTTTTACGAGAAGTTGTAACTTTGTGAAATGTTGTTAGTACTAAAAAATTTAAGTTGACTGTTGAGATTTCCGTATTAACTTCTTTGCTGCATCCAGTGATACTAGCGCATGAACGGCTGAAATTTTGTAGGATGCTCCAAATTAAGGTACGTGGCTTAAATCACGACAGATATATCAAGAGGCGGACTAAACTTCCAACAATTCTTAAATTTAGTTTGTTTTATACATAGGTCATAATTGTTGATTAATGACCCAGAACGCTATATTACTATTGATAATTCAAATGAAAATGTTTTAATGGCTACTAGAATTTATCACCTATTATCCTACAAAAATAAAATAAATAATACAAAGAAGCTTTAGAAAATCAGGTGGATAGGCAGCTTCCACCTCATTACATCGTCATCTTACTTCGGTGATCACTCATTGGGCTTAGCACCTAGCTCGATGAATAAGATAATACTTAATATACTTAGTTATGTTATAAGAATCAGCGATGTTGGATTGCCTTCAATTTGTTTTTATTAATCATTAATCAATTGGGATGATGAATAAATTAAAAAGAGCTGTTCTAAAATCCAGAACCATATTGGTTACTTTATACATAATTATTATTATAGATACATATATTATACAAGTTAACTAGTTATGGCTGGTGTTCCGTTCGGAAGATGCAGCTGGAACTAAATGGAGTATTTTTATCCGATACATAAAAGAGTAAGAAATGCGCCATTTTCGAATAAAACGGCTTTAAAAATTTTTTTAGCTCTATGTGAGCCCAAATTTGTTCTGCAGCAAATTTTGTCTTTTTTCATATACAGCGAAATGGTTAAAATTTTATTGGTAAAAGTTTTATTGAATTTAACTTTGCCTTAGAATAAAAAAAATACTTAGATCTTTACCCAGCGGTGAGACGGTAATAATAAAAGAACGTTTTTTGATCATGTAATTGACGTCATTAATATATTATTATTAAAAACAAATCATTCACGTGATTGCAAACACCAGATAGGCATAATTCGATTACAAACCAGTACGTTGAAGCTTAGAAATTATCTGCTGAGTCTGCGACGTTTGTTTCTAGGTTAATATCATAAATCAGTCACAAGTCCGCTGTGAAGTTTTCTTTCGAAGGCAATTCGACATCACTATTTCTTTTCTCTTATTTAAGTCAATACGTATTATTACGTAGACTAGCCCAAACGTTTGATGTGCCTATTGTTTTTTTTTCATAGGTTTGTATGGATTCTATGATTGAGAATTGAAAGAATAAATTAAAGTAATTGGGTTGAAATTGAATTGCATTGATTTATAGCGCAATCTGTCTATATTTTACTTGACTTAGCAATACGTTGACTGAATTCTAAATTTAAAACCACCAAATCAAGGCGTTCTCTATGTTACAATGAAACCTTTCAAGCACCTTATTATTTTTTTAAGGTCTTGTAAATAATTTACCTATCTATTTCTATTGTTGGACTCGATACTGAAATGCTTTTCTTTATGAATAAACAAGGTTTCACCTTGTTTATTCATAAACACAAAGTGATGTTTAGAAACGTCAAACTAAAGTTTGTCACTTTTCAGCTGTGATTGATATACCTCTAAGTCTACTTTCACAAAACTAAAACTACGATGTAACTTTGGTGAAACTTACTGATAAATCTTATTGGTATAATATTGTTAAAGAGAAAAAATAAATGGAATATTACTTATTTCCTCGTACTTAGTGTTATCAAAGAGAGTTGCCGAGCAACAGACAAAATTTCATTCAGTCTTATAGTTCGGTTGTCCACAGTAACATCTGTTAAACATAAAATTGTACAAATATCTGCAATTTACTGACTTATGTTGGTTAGAAAATGCCGAGAAAATTGAAAGTGTTCACCATTTTTCGTCTCTTAACTTGATATTCGTTTAAAAGTAGATTTTTTCGCCATTTTATCACGACCCGAAGGAGCACGTTAGCATCATCATTATTTCAATGAACGGGGCTTAGTTTCTCGCTTCGGTTGACACGAAGGGACACCAGAAAAATAACCTAACGCTTAAATCTGAGGAAAGAGAGCATTTCAGTGGACAATTTATTGGACATGGCGACGATATTGATAAGTTGCTTTTGATTAAATTTCCGAGGACTTGTTTCTAATGAAAGTTAGAAAGATGAGGATGATTTTGTTGTCAATTTCAAATTGTCACATTAATTTTGAACCTTGATATTGATATTTTCTGTTAGTGGGCTTCTTTGTGGGAATTGGGTTACATGTAATACTGGTACCACAGTGTTTTAGTTCAATATAATAAACACAATCTATGCAATCTATAGGTACTTTCACGACGCCCTTTGAATATATATTTTCTTTTTGCATTGTATTGTATTTTAATATTTTAATTTAATTTTAGTAGTAGTGTTTAAGTAGTTATAATTGGTTTATCTTAATATTAATTTAATTTTGTTATCTCAAAATAATTATTTGTATTTTTAAAATCTATGCGGTATTTATTTACATTTGTATCAGTACTTTTTGAAACAAACTGAGTTTCTTTGTTTATCCTATGTATAGAAACCGAAAAACAGTGCCTGAAAAACTGTTAACAAAATTATTCTTCTTTAGCAGTTTATTCAACTACTTCGTCTCTATCATAACCGTTAATTTCATGAGAAAAATCGGAGGGCACGCAAAGCTGTCGGTCTTGCTTCTTGTCTAAGGTTAATGATCATTAGACCACGTCGGGCGGTCTGAAAATTCCGACACCGGAGTTGCCCACACACTCACATGCACGAAAAAAAAACCGGTCAAGTGCGAGTCGAACTCGCGCACCGAGGGTTCCGTACAAACCTGTAGGTATATAAGTAAAAGTTCACCAGTCATAGTTATGGTATTTTTATTGCCAAATGAAATCCCATAACATTACAGTATGGAAAGCTGGAGGAGCATAAATTAAAGAAAAGGGGTCTTTGTCGTTTGTAATCAGTCATCCTTGCAGCAGCCTTGCAAAAGTCTGCTGATGAATGATGGTAAGATTTTTTATCAAAGTTATTGATTTACAAAGTTTTTAGTGACTATTAGAATAAAAAAATAGAAAATAGGTTTGAAGACTATGAAATTATTTGAAATCTCAATCTCAATCAGCCTATCGCAGTGCACTGCTGGACATAGGCCTCTCCCAACACGCACCACAGCACACGGTCCTCAGCCTTCCGCATCCTTTATCTGGGCTATAAGACGTTGCTTCGCACCAAATTTCAAGATTTAGAGAAGTACCCTGTAGGTTTTGATTCCCTTGCGAGTAGTCGCGAGTTTGAAAATATGATTATATAGCTCTTTCTTTTGATTGCGTAGACACAAAAGTTTGATTTTGATACAGCCTAACGGTGTTATATACCTGAGAATTTGATATGAATTTCAATTTAACCTCTACGCGTTTAAGGGAAAGGGATAGTAACTATAAATTTATATAAAAAATATATATATATATATATGCTGTAACTAAAAAAATTACGGTTTTCGAAATTTTCCCTTTATAAGTGATATAAGACGTTGCTTCGTACCAAATTTCAAGATTTTGAGTTCACGGAAAGAACTCTGTAGGTTTTGATTCCCTTGCGAGTAGTCGCGAGTTTGAAAATATGATTAAATTGCTCTTTCTTTTGATTGCGTATTCATAGAAGTTTGATTTTGTTACAGCCTAACGGTGTTATATACCTGAGTATTTGCTATGAATTTCAATTTAATAACTCTACGCGTTCAAGAGTAAGGGGTAGTAACTTTAAATTTATTAAAAATATTTTTATTATATGATGTAACTAACAATTTACGGTTTTCGCAATTTTTCCTTTATAAGTGATATAAGAAATTGCTTCCTACCAAATTTCAAGATTTTGAGTTCACGGGAAGTACCCTGTAGGTTTAGATTCCCTCGCGAGTAATCGCGAGTTTGAAAATATAATTAAATAGCTCTTTCTTTTGATTGCGTATACATAGAAGTTTGATTTTGTTACAGCCTAACGGTGTTATATACCTGAGTATTTGCTATGAATTTCAATTTAATAACTCTACGCGTTCAAGAGTAAGGGGTAGTAACTTTAAATTTATTAAAAATATTTTTATTATATGATGTAACTAACAATTTACGGTTTTCGCAATTTTTCCTTTATAAGTGATATAAGAAATTGCTTCCTACCAAATTTCAAGATTTTGAGTTCACGGGAAGTACCCTGTAGGTTTTGATTCCCTTGCGAGTAGTCGCGAGTTTGAAAATATGCTTATATAGCTCTTTCTTTTGATTGCGTTCACATAGAAGCTTGATTTTGTTGAAGCCTAACGGTGTTATATACTTGAGTATTTGATATGAATTTCAATTTAATACCAACACGCGTTCAAGAGAAAGGGGTAGTAACTTTAAATTTATTAAAAATATTTTTCTTATATGATGTAACTAAAAATTTATGGTTTTCGCAATTTTTCCTTTACATGTGCTATAAGGCGTTGCTTCGTACCAAATTTCAAGATTCTGAGCTCACGGCAAGTACCCTGTAGGTTTTGATTCACTTGCGAGTAAGCGCGAGTTTGAAAATATGCTTATATTGCTCTTTCTTGTGATTGCGTTGACATAGAAGCTTGATTTTGTTGCAGCCTAACGGTGTTATATACCTGAGTATTTGATATGAATTTCAATTTAATACCTCCACGCGTTCAAGAGAAAGGGGTAGTAACTTTAAATTTATTAAAAATATTTTTTTATATGCTGTAACTAAAAATTTACGGTTTTCGCAATTTTTCCTTTATAAGTGATATAAGAAGTTGCTTCGTACCAAATTTCAAGATTTTGAGTTCACGGGAAGCACCCTGTAGGTTTTGATTCCCTTGCTAGTAGTCGCGAGTTTGAAAATATGCTTATATTGCTCTTTCTTTTGATTGCGTTGACATAGAAGCTTGATTTTGTTGCAGCCTAACGGTGTTATATACTTGAGTATTTGATATGAATTTCAATTGAATACCTCCACGCGTTCAAGAGAAAGGGGTAGTAACTTTAAATTTATTAAAAATATTTTTTTATATGCTGTAACTAATAATTTACGGTTTTCGCATTTTTTCCTTTATAAGTGATATAAGAAATTGCTTCGTACCAAATTTGAAGATTCTAAGTTCACGGGAAGTACCCTGTAGGTTTTGATTTCAATGCGAGTTTGAAAAAATGCTGCAATGTGCAGCATATACGGCAGTATCTTTTGATTGCGTTGGATTAGAAGTTTGTTTTTTTTCCAGCTTTATGGAACCGTAGATTCGAGTATTTAGTATAAATTTCAGTTTGATACCTCCACGCATTCCTGAGAAAAAGGGTCTTGACAGACGGACGGACAACAAAGTGATCCTATAAGGGTTCCGTTTTTTCCTTTCGAGGTACGGAACCCTTAAAACAAACAAACCTGCGAAGTGCCTTCAAAATTGAGAACGTTTACATAACGTTCTCAATTTTGAATGCCAATGTCTCACGAGTGATTGGTTTGTAGGTGGTGAGCCAGACTCAATCACTCGCCGATCAAACAAAGGAAGAAAATCAGGTTTTACTTACAAATGAAAACACTTTTAGAATAGTACACTTCACGATATAATCTTAATATATAAAATCCTTGCGTTACTGACTGACTGACAGACACGCTACAGCCGAAACTATTGGGCGCAGGATGCTGAAATTTGGCATGTATGTTCCTTGGGGACCGTAGGGATGCACTAAGAAGGGATTTCCCGAAATTCCCACGGGATCGGCCAAAACGGGTAAATTTTAAAAAAATGCAGGCGTAGCTGCTGGCGTCCTCTAGTTGCCTATATATATAGGTAGATACAATGCAGCTACTTTAAAACTAAGATTTACTAATTGAGAACATGAGTAAATTCAGGGCGTGGTCCGCCAAATATATTTGGTGTTCACTGGTGTTCCGAAGGCCAGGGTCTTGATAGGAAGAAGACTTAGCTGATGGCCGTGAGCTGGAGCAGAGGGCAGATTGAGCAGCGTCGCACGCTTATATATGGCGTGCGGGGCGCGCGGGGAGAGGCGCTCCCACCTTCGTTCGACGTCACAGTTCAGACGGAGGGGCACGACGTCACACACCCCCCTCTTTAGGGCAGAATTTTTCCTAGGGAAAATTCTCTGGGCTAGCAGCTCGTTGAGGATTACCTGTAATCAAGTAGTGGAAGTGGTGTCAGTATTTTAAGTAAACAACCAAACTTACATAATTACATTAGCTATAAATATAATATATTACCCACAATACGCACGCAACAACTGCCCTATGATAAACTAACACACCCATCATCCATAAAGCCGCCACACACTACATAAGTGCTTATATTAAAGGCGTGAAGCGCTTAGGGTAATACACGAGATAAAAGGGACACCATTAAGAATAAGTTACAGGTAAAAGAAGTTACGTCTAGCCCTACGAATTATTATTCTTGGGTTCGGCACCTTGACCACTAGATAAACAAAATACTAAGTCATAGTTAGGTTAGATATTAGGTTTATATTCAAGTTGCAGACTACAAACTGACTACTGAATTACAAAAGAACAACAAAATACATAATTATTTTGCTCAATTTAATTACAAAGACCACGATTGTCCACGATGAATGAACACACTATTAAAGTAAACAATGATGAATCATAAGTTCGGTATCTATCTACCAGCGCGTCACTGAGTGAGCGCGTGCGCATTGCAATAACAAACTAGATATATTTTAATTAGATAAGTACTAGTTGACTGTTCCGAGTTCGCGACGCCCGGTCAATCACACACAATATTGCTTTATAAAAGTACCTATAATAACAATTCGATTATAAAATCGATACAAAATTATGAACAACAACAATAAGAAAACTTCAGAACAAAGCACAGCGAACAAAATAATACGTCAACAAAGTAGACATTAAGATAAAAGAGAATCGAACTTGTATACTCGGCTGACAGTGACCTTTTAACCACTGATCCACAGGGTAAAAAACCAATATATTTAGTTTATAGTAAGATTTTTTTTATTATATAATATTTGTATCATTTCAGACGCAAACTCATTAGTAATGTGGAACTCCCTGTGCTTCTAAAGGGCAGTTCGTAAAAAATATATTTTGGTCAAAAATATGATATTATCAGGTTTTGTGTTAATGAGGAATGTGTCAGAGAATTATCTTTAATATTTTTGTAAAAAGTTATCCCTATTAAGAAATATATATGTATTTTACATATGTACCTCGTACTACCGAATTTCAAACAAATTATAAACTTTATCTCCCTCTGAAACTACTCAGGGTGAAATATGCCAGCAAATGAATGTCAAATGAATATGACTTTTAGAACTGACAACGTACTTGTTGAAGCACATAAACCTATTTGTTTTTTTGTCGTCGCTTGATTCTCACGCCGTAAAAAAAATCGAAAAATATAAACATTTAACTGTTTTCACACAACGCGTGTTCTTCCAATCTGCAATTTGGAGTAGATCGCAACTCTAACACTATCACTTCATATAGAATGGGTCACGACATTTCTGATTGTACCTCCACCATTTGTTGCGCTATTTTCTCCCATTGTCCGATATTCTTCAATTTTCACAAAGACACCGATTTTATATCTGTATGTGTATATCTATTTTGTCCGTAATGATCTTATGTGAGAAAGGAATGTGAGTTTCTATTCTTTAAGCGATTCTTGTTACTTTTGTTCATAAGAATCGATAATGTTATGTCGGAGTCAAATGCTCGAAGACATATACCTGCAGATAGTAATTAACTGGAATGTTGAATAAGGAAATTCAAAGCAATTAAATTTCTTAAAGAAACTTCATTATGGTATTAGCTTGAAAATCTATTACGTTTTTTGGAGCCTATTTTGTAGGATTCGTTTATATGGCTTTAATAAAAAGTAATTAATTAAGGACATAAATATCCATGTGACAAATGACATCTAAATCCGATTATTTGCTCTTTCGTGATTAAGTAACAGGAACACAACATTTTACAATATTATAGCCAGATTAAAACAACGTAGGAATTTATTGCTCCGACTTAGCAAAAAGCATTATTAGTTACTTGGTCCTGCTGTTAAGATAACAGCCCTGTAATTAGAATATCAGTGAAGATAATATTTTCTTGGGTTTACGCGAATGTTACACATTGAAATTAAACTACAGTTAACGGATTTTATCGCGTTATATTGGTTTCACTGGTTATTTGTTATTACATTTAAACCGAAAGATCTAGAAACTACATTTTTATTACTAGCCGACGTTTCGAATTCTTTACAGGATTCGTGTTCACGGCAGACTGAGGTGATATTTGTCTTTGTCTTGAATTTATAAGTTATCTCAAAGTACCTGAACATTTTTCAACTATTGGTGTTACTATCTACGCAGAATGTGCTCACTGTGTCTTGATGTCTTCTGGTGACTTTGTCCTTCTTGGGTTTCATTAGCCTGATAACAGGGTCCCAAGCTGGAGGAACATTCCAACCATCTTCCCTATTGAAATTAGGATGTTTTTTAATTTCAATAGCTTCACGTATCATTCTTGGAATAAAGCGGTGTTCTTTTGCGAGTATCTGTGGTTTATCAAATCGCAGGTAATGGTTGGTTCCTTGTTCTACATGTTCACACACAGCAGACTTCGTCGAGCGTTTGTGTTTAATGTCAGCTATATGTTCCTTTAGTCGAATGCCTATGCTTCTCTTGGTTTGTCCAATGTATGAGAGCCCACACTCACAGTCTATCATCAGTGAAGATATCAGAGGTTTTTGAAGCAATTTCGTAGAAATAGCCAATTTATGTAGTCTCACAAAAAGTGGGTTTAGGCTCGCGGCCGGAAGATTGCTGAAATGATGATAAAAATATTAATCAGAATTTATAGCAGTTGTAAATCTGTAAACTCTGCACATTTGCGAGACTTAATTATATATGTAAGTAAGGTAGGCAGATCCGATTTACTATAATATAATTTTGTATATCCTGCTTGTTAATAATTAATGACGTGTAACGCATACACAACCAAGATCTAGGAATATTTTTTAATTTACTGCTTAAATAAAATAATAAGTTATCATCTTAGTATATAAAATTCTTGCGTTACTGACTGACTGACAGACACGCTACAGCCCAAACTATTGGGCGCAGGAAGCTGAAATTTGGCATGTACGTTCCGTGGAGACCGTAGCGGTGCACTAAGAAGGGATTTCCCGAAATTGCCACGGAATCGGCCAAATCGGGTAAATTTAAAAAAAATGCAGGCGTAGCTGCTGGTGTCCTCTAGTTGTAATATAAAATTTACTACCTATTCTATTTACAATAAAAACTATACATAGGTATATTAATTTACCAAAAACCTGACAACAAAAAAGACATGACGTGTTAACGAAATCCATCACTGTTTAGCTGTTGGAGAATACCTATGCAACACTGACATTACATAAAGTGCTCGAACAGCATTGTTATACGTTGTATAGCTGTGCTGTTTTTTGAGTAGCTCCTGCTACCGTGATCGCCAATTAATCATTAAAGTTATTTGAATAATTTGTTAACTTTTCTAAAGTTGTTAAAAGCATAAGTAAGTTTGAGGAGGAAAGAGCAATAATATTATCAGTCGGATGAAAATTAATTTGGATAGATGGTCCAAAATTTCACTTAATTAAATTTTTCTGTAAAATAATCATTTGATTTTTGATAAGTGAATTTGACAAGTTTTTAATAAGTGTTCATACACTTCTCAACAACTATGATACCTACTTGTCACCACATTTTTCAAGATCTAGAAATAATAATTGTACTTTAACTATTAATACATCAAATGTTTGCTTCTGTATTCAGTTGTGATCACAAAGCCAAAATATCAACTTGCTTTTGTTCCAATTGATAAGTGAAGTATTGAAATTATACTACAGTTTACAAATGTTCCGATAGCATCCGTAAATTGTAGTTATAATTCAATGTGTTACATTCGCGTAAACCCAATAAATAATATTTTATTGAAGTACTTATCTGTGCAAGCGTCATGGCACTCGCAACCCTGCTGAAATGTGGGATACTCGAAACAAAGTACATATCCCGATAGACAATTAGAAATGAATATCAATGACCACGAAAGTTTAAATTCGTAACGATCTACATAAATACATCCATACATACATACATACATGTACTCACGCCTTTTTCCCGTCGGGGTAGGCAGAGACAACGGAACGCCACTTTCTTCTATCCTTACAGACCTCACGCGCTTCCGAGCTTAAGAGTAATGAGTGTAGTGTAGACACTACACTCATTACTCTTTTCAAACATGCTCGCCGGTTTCGGGTACTTCGGACCTTGCCGTTTTTTAGGACGTCCCCGTCGAGGAATCGAGGAATGAGGAGGGTCGAGGAATGCCCGACGAGGTCTGTCGCGACCGACTTGCCCACACACATATGCCTTGATCCGATTCGTCATTCTTTCTTCACTCATTCGCTCCACGTGTCCAAACCACTTCAGTATTCCTTTCTCAATCCTAGTCACAACATATTTCAGACCACTGTTCTCTCGTATAGATACATTCGGAATTCTATCAATCAGTCTCACACCACACATACTACGCAGTAATCGCATCTCAACTGCGTAAATAAATAATTCTATCTACATAAATAATTTTCTATAAGTAATCCTAAAATAATGGTTGCGCCTCCCTCAACAGAAGGTATAATTAATAAAACCCCAAGTAGGTACTAAGATTTGACCTTAAACATTTTCCGTAAAACCTCAGAAATTCTTAATTGATGAACGGCCTCATTAATTTGTGCATAATCATCGAACGCAAATGAATTTATCTTTAGCATTAGGGCTGGCGTGGTTTGAATAAATTATGAACTGATGTAATCCTAGCTTCTATTTACGATAGGGACGCCATGTTGGTCATTGGTACCCATATTAATAACACGACATAACTTCACGCCTTTATCACTGGAGGAGTAGGCAGACGTGTATTACGCACACATTTGACGACCGGTTGGCGCAGCGGGAGTGTAAGCGACTGCTACGCCGAAGGTCGCGGGTTCGATTCTCGCTCAAGTCAAACATTTGTGAGCGTGAACATGGATGTTTGTCTTGGTCTGGGTGTTTCTCTGCATAATATGTATGTATTTACAAAAAAAAGTATATATGTATGTTTATCCATTATCTAGTACCCATAGTACAAGCTCTGCTTAGTTTGGGACTAGATGGTGTTGTGTGAATGTGGTAGAATATTATTATTATTACATTCTTCGCCAGTTATGTTTCGGTCCCAATGTGGGCGAGCCAATTGCCACCCACCGGGTACATTATTAAGCGAGCAATAATTAACATTTTTTAACACACACATAACTTTAAGAAGTCAGAGGTGTGGCCCGGGGTACTTGGAGATTGAACCCAAGACCATAGTCTCGGCAGTCCCCTCCACACACCACTGGGCTATTGCCGCTTTTCCTAGCTCGTAATCCCAGCTCCTATTTACGATAGGGACGATTTTCGGTCACTGGTACCTATATTAATAATATCCTACAATTTATGCCGAACCAGCTTCCTAAAGGCTTTGCGAATGATATTATCAAACATAACATACTAAGAAAGGGCCTTGTTTTCCGGAAGGGTTGGTGTGTGATATTATTATCTCTAGTAATATTGAGTGTTTTGATCAAATTTTTGGAAGTTGGGTAGCAGTTTTGTGGATGGTTTGAAAATAGGCTACCCAGATTGTATCTTTTATATTCTGCAATAAAATTCAGGAGCGATAGCATAGTGGAGAGACCGACAGACTGCTACGCAGAGGGCCCGGGTACGAATCCATAGCGCGCACCGGTGACTTTTCGGCGTTATGTGCGTATTAAATTGTTAATTATCGCTTGCTAAACGGTGAAGGAAAACATCGTGAGGAAACCTGCATGTCTGAGAGTTCTCCATAATGTTCTCAAATGACATGTAAAGTCTGCCATCCCGCACTTGGCCAGCGTGGTGGATGATGGCCTTACCCTTCTCATAATGGGAAGAGGCCCGTGCCCAGCAGTGGGACAGTATAAAGGGGCTGATGATGAATTGAATGTTGATGTACATCTATGCTATACTGTTTTATAAATAGTTTGTCGTCTCAACAATCCACACCTTTTCATCTTTATAAGCATAAAAATAGATCATTTAGGAAACCTCTGTCATAGATTTACTAGAATTGCAGATGAACAATCTCGATCACATCCATTCGATCTGTCATTTTAAACAACATTCGCATCGTATTCGGGCCATTCCTTTAGGAGCCACGATGCCACAAACAAACAAAGTGACATGTAGAACTTAGAATCATCGCTCTTTTTGCCTCCAGGGTTGAAAATAGAGTAATGTCATGTTTCAAGTAAAAATGAATGCACGTCTTTTATATAAAGTGAATTTACTGCGTTCTATCTTACGATACTATCTGTCTTAGACCAGTGTATATGCCCCACAACGATTGTCGTGGAAAGATCTCCATGACAACTGGGACCGACAACTTAACGAGTTCTCTAAGTCATGACAAAACAAAACAAATCATCTTGCGGCGAAGACGTGTTCTTGTTGCATCTAGTTCACGTATATAATAATGAGATTACATGAGATGCATTTCCAAACTAAATCACAAAACACCATACACAAACTTCTGTAATAAGACAACCGTAAGAGACATTGCATTAGACTTCAAAACTCGAAAGCGTTGGACGTCTACTAAAACATATTAAACCCTCTGAGTGCACAGCGTTCACAAATACATCCTTAACCCTGGGAGTGCTAAATCACACATTACTACACACAGTGTCGTCGAGTCGAAACGACCGACTCCCGATTTAATTGTCCAACTTCAGCTTTATGCAGTTCCGTGTTTAATAGCAGTCAACAAGTTAAAATCTTGGTCGTTAAGAGGCTACCTCGAAGGTCAAAAAATCGTGCAGAGGTCATCACTAAGTCTTGGCTATAAAGTTGAATGTCGCACGGTTTTTGACATTGCATGCCATCACGAAACTGTCTGAAATCTTATTTCGTTCATAACTCAAGTAATAATTTTATAAAAAAAATTTAGAAAAAAATCGTTAGACCAGTCCCTAATAAACTAGCTCTTCTTTCGGTGAGTAGCAATTTCAAGGCGAAAAGTTAAGTATTTTTTTAAATATCCGTAAAAATGTTTAGAGAAAGCATGTTTTTCAAATTAAAATTCTATCGAGCGAAAATCTTCCAATCGTGTATCTGTCTGAGCAGTCCCTAGATAAAGACCTGATGAATAATACATAAATTTTTCACTTTGCTGGTGTGTCTCACTGCTTCAAAATCTGTAATAAAATAGGGCATACATTTTCGAGGTAGCGCCTTAAGACCGCGCCCCAGTGAGCGCGACACTTGCGGTTATTAAAGAGGTATTATGTTTTTAAATGGAATATTTTAATGGTGTTTTTGCCAAGTTGTATTAATGACGTGTATTTTTAAGGAAGAAGTGTGAATATAATATCGGTGGAGTTATTTATTAGTAGATAAAAATTCACGTTTTTATCGTACGATGAAATGCGTGATGTTATTTGTGTTGATTTCAATAATCATATTACCATACAAAACTCGACGTGATTTCAATAATAGCGTTACCATATAAAAGAATCGTCTTGTAGGAAAAGAGATTTTTAAAATAAAGTTTTACCAAAAAATATTGGGAAGAAATCCGATTAAAATGATTCTTCCGTGGTTTTAATATTATTAGTTTTAGTTTTTCAGTCCATTGTATTTTTGTGTTCATACCACGTATCTTATTCGGGTATCTGACGCTTTACCTGATTCACGCTTCAAAAGCATGTTACCAAAAGTCATTTTAAATCACGAGCAATGAGTATAAGCAGATTTTTTGCAACCGTTGAATTATAAATCAACACATCAAACCGCATTCTTCATAACATAACACTCAAATTCCCAAACCACTGCAGTTATTACACAAACGCCCAGTGTGCCTCCACATCCGTGCTCAAATAAGACAGAGGGTTAAAACTTGGAGTTTTACAGCGGTAATATTTTATGAACTGCTGTAATTATACACATAGTAACGCCGATAAGTTCTCATAAGACAAATAAGTGTTTGAACGTTAATGTTTAAGTTTGAATTTATTTTACGGCCGTTCTGACCCATATGTAGTGAAAACGGGTTAGGTTTATATATTTTCGGATTAATCCAAGCGCAAAATAACTATAATGTAAACTGCGGTCGACTCCATCAGCAGCTGTATCTATTAAAACATTAAAATTGCTTGCTTATAATATTTAGAACAAAAGCTGTCTGATGTAGAAATGGCGATAATCCTTTATAATATTTTTTCAGACTGCCTCGTTGGTCTCGCTGCATAAATGTGCGCGTGGGATCGTGGGTCTCGGGTTCGATTCCCGGGTCGGGCGAAGTGTTATTGGGTTTTTCCGTTAGGAAATTCTCAGTAGCAGCACGGAATCTGGTAATGTGCCCGGTACGGCAATAGGCTCGCCCCCTCTTACGTAGTTTTCCACAATACAAAAACAAGTTTTTCTACCTTGGCAAGGTGCCCCGGACTGTTTGGCTCCTAATTGTGAAGCTCTATAATGCCGCAGTCTTTATTAAGAACTCGGAGCTTTCATAAGACTTTTTACAACAAAAATAATTATACGTTATATGTATACCTGCTTTAAAATGAAATCCTCCGGCAGTTATGTATGGACGTGATAAACTGAAAAACTAATATATTTTTTTTAATGATTTTGTGTTTGATTCACGCAGCCGGAGCCGCGATCAAAGTCTAGTGCTTGTGTAAATTAACCTTGTCTACTTTAAATATCACAGAATATGAGATGAGTAAACCTCTCATTAAATTTTTCATTAATAATAATAATAAGTCATTTATTTCTCTCTCACACAGAAACTCTTACAAAGATATGCCTTATAAATGTAAGATACAGGTAATGTCTGTGCGAGAGACTGGTATCTGTACTAGGTAAACCTGTATGACAGATTACCAGCCTCTCCCGACTGTAAACAATGTTGGTGCTTTGTAAGGAGTCTTAAGTGTATTATTATGTGAGGGATGTGTTAATGCAAATCTAGAAATAGTAAAGATATATATACAATAATGTGTGAGAATGTGCGTGTGTGAGTGTGTGTGTGTGTGTGTGTGTGTGTTGTGTTGTGTTGGTGTTTGTGTGTTTGTTTACTTATGATGGAACGTGTAGTAAATTTTCTGTTTCGTCATAACTTAAAGATTTTAGCCAGCCAGAAACCCTTTCTTTGCAGCGATATTTTGTTAGAGAGTAAACGGATAACTCCTTATTTACTTTATTGTATAAATATCCTCCCAAAAAACCAAAGAACCTTGTTGCGAACGATGTGGACCATTGGTTGTCTAGTGACGAACAAATTTTATGTACCCGACGCTTGGTTAATTGGGATGAATCGAACGGAAGCAGGGAGTGCTGCTTTAGAACGCCGCTTAGGATATACAGTTGGCGCACCGTCAGGACGTCCAAAAGTTGGTACAGATCTCGTGTTGGAAATAGGAAAGGCAAGGAGGGACTGCCCTTTGCGCTCTTTCCACCTTTATCAGACTTGTTTTGCAAGCGCCGCCCCATACTGATATGCAGTACGTTAGCACTGATTGGCATAGAGATGTATATGCTAGTTTTATGACTGCTTTATCTGCACACAGGCGTAAATTTTTAAATACAAACATTAACTTGCGTACTCGTGATGAGAGCAAATCAATGTGGTGCTTGAAACTTAGGGAGGTGTCGATTATTACTCCTACGTATTTAACCTGTGTGGCACGTACTAAGCGGTCACATGTGCAGGACTCATTTGGTAAGCACGAGTGGGCTATAATGTAGTGATTATCGAGACAAGTGGACTGGGTGTTATGTAACGTGAAAGGTATGTAAATAGTTTTATTAGTATTGAGTGTCAGTCCATTGTTCTTGAGCTATGAAGTCACCGTGTTAAGACCAGTTTGTGCAATATCGTATGTGTCATCCCAGGTTCTGCCATGAAATATCAGTGCAGTATCATCAGCAAAGGTTACAATTTTGCCATTTTTTAGTTGTATGCTACACAAGTCATTGATATAGGCTAGAAAGAGCGTAGGGCCCAACACGCTTCCCTGCGGCACGCCAAATGCAATTGGTAGGTCATCGCTGGTGACCTCTCCGACTCTCACCCTTTGTTGTCTACCTTTTAGGTAGTCGGTAAACAGCTTAAGTTGAGTATCGCGAATACCCAGGCCTTCCAGCTTGTTCAGTAGGAGTGGGACAGAGACTGTGTCAAAAGCTTTTTTTAAGTCAAGAAACACTGCCAATACTTTTTCCTTGTTATCCAGTTTACGCACTACATGATCAGTTAGTTCATGTACCGCGTCAGTAGTTGAAAAACCGGCCCTGAAACCAAACTGGGATGTTGATATGAGGTTTTTGTTTTCAAGGTACTCAGTCAAGCGTTTGTTTAAGAGTTTCTCAACCACTTTAGATACGGTAGGTAATATCGCGATTGGTCTATAATTATTGACACAGGCTCTGTCTCCACTATTGAATATAGGTATTATTTCTGCAAGTTTAAATACCTGCGGAAAGACACCAGTACTGAACATGAGGTTGAATATGTGGGTCAACGGGGGAACTAGTATAGAGTGGTATCGTTTTAAGAAAGCTCCAGAAATATGATCCCTGCCTGTAGTGTTTACTTTCTTTAGACCTAGTATGCAATTGCGAACCTCTGTTTCAGTGGTAGAGTCTAGCACAAATGAGGAAAGCTGAGAATCGACGTACGATGCGCGGGGTGGGCTTTTATTGTGGGTCCTATCAGCTAGGTTTTTACCGATCGACACAAAAAAGTGATTTATGTTGTTTGCGGAGGATATTTGGTTACTAGTGTTTAGGAGATCTGTAGCTGGTGCGGGTTTTTTACCATAATGTGTAACCTTTCTTATAGTGTCCCATAAAGTTTTACTATTGGTCTTAGCTGCATCCTTGAATAAAGATTTTTCATACTCTCTTTTGAGGTTTTTCAGTATTGAGTTACAAAAGTTCCTATAACGTAAATATGTAAGCCTTATAACTTCATTGTTTGGGTTTTTTCTCTTTTTCACGTGAAGTTTGTCTCGATTTCGCATGCAACAACAAGTAGTAGAGCCTTGCTGATTTCAGCATGAATGGGCCGGCTCGACCGGGGAAGTACTACCCTCTTACAGAAAATCGACGTCAAGTAACAGTCCCTAAACTGTTGCGTTTCGTTCGGTGAGTGAGAGTGCCGGAGGCCCTTTTCCCCATTCCTTCTCCCTCATCCCACTCCTCATCCCATCCCTTTTCCCAACCCCAAGGGGCGGCAACGCACTTGTGACTCCTGTGGTGTTGCTTGTGTCCATGGGCGGCGGTAATTGCTTACCATCAGGCAATCCGTCTGCTCGTTTGCCGACTAATACCATAAAAAAAAAATGCACTTCAGAAGGCCCATAGTTACCCAGGGTTTTCTGACACGCCTGCGATTTGGGATTGTGATGGTATTTGTGTTGGATATGATGATTGTGTTTAAGTTTGAAATGAGGTAGGAAGTTGCTACATTAACGTCATTGGAGTCGTACACTGAATCTAAACATAAATTATTCATATCTATATCTAAACGTTCATAGTTTATTTTCTTAATGGTGTGCATTTTTTTGTGCTGAACATTATATTTTAGCGCAATAATTGTACAGTTGTGGTCAGTTACCGAGGACTCAACAACATAACAAAAGGCTGGTAGTGTACTTTTAAGCATAGCATGGTCCAGGCAGGTTTTGTTATGCGTGGGTAACTGGTGTGCGGGTAGGATGCTATGCGAGGCAAGAAGATTTAGATATATAGATGAGTTGGCATCTTTGCTATTTGGCATTATGTCTTTGTTGATGTCTCCTGTAAGAATAATGTTTGGTGATTTTAAGCCACTAAGCAAGTCATTTAATGACTCTATGAAAGGATGTATATTTTTATATCCTGGTGGACGGTAAACTGCAATTAAGGTCGTGTTGCGGTCCAATGCCAGCGTTATACAGTTAGCATCTTGCACAGGAGTCTCTGAGATAGTTAGGCGCATGGTGTTTTTATAGTAAATTAGGACACCTTCGTTTTGCGTTCGGTTATTAACAGTGTGGGTATAACTGTACCCATCAATTTGCGGAATGTAGTGTGTGTGTTTTAACCAGCATTCTGTTAACACAATGAGATCCCACTCAGTGTTTGATCTATCTAGAAGTGTTAAAAGTCCATGGAAGTTACGGTTTAAACTGCGTATATTTTGGTGGATAACTTTTAGGGTCGAGTGTGGTGTGTCCAATAATTTAGCACACTCCTCCATTTCGCAAGTAGCCGCTGTAGCGATTTGGAAGTGGTCTAGAAAACCATTTATTTCGTTAACGCAATCGAATTGTAACACATATAATAGCAGGTAGGTGGGTTCCGACGTAGCGAAATCAGTTGTGTATAAAAATCACCATCTTTGACATAGCTGCAGTAAGGATTATGGTGTGTATGAAATACGGATTGGTTTAGGTACATAATTATGTATAGAAGTTTATAGGTGTTGTATGATTGTATTGTAGGGGAGGATGAGTATAGCAGTACGTCTAAAACGTAATCGTTGCAGATGAATATGTAATGCGGTAGTGTATGTATGGGATGAATAGTGTGTTGCATACATTTGTAGTTAATGAGTTAGGTATATGTAGTACATATAAAAGCGCCAGTGTGAGTGGTATATATGTAGTGTGGTTACGTAAGTTAGTAGTGTAATGTGTGTGATACAAGTGTCTTATGATGTACTGTAAATTAGGAATAGTAATGTAATGTAGTATGTATATGATTGATGTATAATTAGGACAAGTGTAAGGCTGTAGTGTTAGTAATATAAACAATACTAAGAATATAAATAGTAAAGCAAGTAGTGAGTTACAAGCATTAAAATTAAACATTGATAGTCATTTAGTAGTAAGAATATTTTTTAAATCTTGTTCGCAATCAATGCGTAGTGCTGTTGAGTCGTGTGACTTCTTGATGAAAACCTTGCCGTAAGAAGTCCAAGTGCTGTGGTAATTGTGATCCTTGACGAACTGTCTTGCCAAGTATGCAAGCTTTCTCCCAAGGCTTGTAAGCGACTCGTCGACAAATATAGGTTTTGACGGTCCAGGTAAGTTCAGGTGAGTGGTATTGAGCTTATTCTCTTTATTACTTTTATTATAGTTTTTGCAGTTCTTAATAAAGCCGTCTTTACATGAGGTTGATACAAAATTTACCACTACATGGTTGCTAGTCTCTTTTTTAGTTCGAAGGCGGTAGATGTCCTGAATATTACTGTCCGATATAGGGTGTTGGATAATCTCGCCTATGTTTTTGACCAACGAGCTTAGGGTTGTTTTATTCTCGGTGCTGTGCTTGGGGATGTTCCTAATTTCTATGCTAGTTGCGCGCGAGCTACGTTCTAGCAGTTCAATTTTATTTTCCAATGCTAAAATTTTGTGCTCGTAAGTTTTATTAATTTGCTCCAAGTGGGCCATTCTTTCCAGCATGTCATCATACTTCGTAGACAGAAAGTCTACACTTTTTTGTATTTCCATGTTTTGGTCTTTGATAGCCATAACGGTCTCGATAAGCTTTTCAAATTTGGCATTCTGCTTTGTCTCAAAAGACGCAAACATATCCTTCATTTGCTCCATTATACTAGTATTATCTAAAGACTTTTCATTCACATCGAGATGTTTGCGTTTTACTCTACGAGTAGTGTTCAGTTCCGTTAGATCGGAAACATGTAGTTGTGGATCTGACCCGTAGGAAGTAGCTGCCGACGTTGCTAAACTAGGCTTATTTTTCGACTTTGGTGGCGTATGTTTGAGAGACATTATTTTGTAGGGCAGTCGGAAGGTAGGTAAAACAAGTATGAATAGAGTACTCACGACTCTCCGGAACGAAGCGACGTGTAGGTAGGTGTGGTAATTCCTTGTTGCGCGAGCGCCGTTCAGATTGGATGATGGGCGCGGCTATCTGCGTCGATGCGGTGGGTGGGACTCGCAGCGCTGCCGAGATGTTGTTGTTATTCCGCTAACACTTGTACGTTCTCGTTCTCTCGCGGAGGCGCGTCGATGACGTAGTGGGGTCGGTCGCTGTGTCCGTACGCTAACTATCCTCGCTGCGTCTGCTCTCCTAGTATTAACTCGTAATTATTTTACGACTTATTTTCGAATTTGAACGAAGAATTATAAAGCGGTTATTGTGAACACGACCGTACGCCACGGTATCCAGAGGGGAGAGGGGAGAGGTCATTGTTTACTTTAGTCTGCTGACGCAAATGAATACAGATGAATCCAGTATTTTATGCTTAAAACTTACTTGAAAAATATTCCCTTCAAAATATTTTATGATTACACACGCCAAAACAAATTTTACACCGACCCACAAAATTACAATATTAAAGTAATCTGCAAACATTTATTTAAAAAGAAAGAGGCTTAAGACACGTAAATACGTCGAGGTAAACAATGTTAAAATAAAAAAAGATTTAAAAATAAAAACGATTATACAACCGTGCTGAAGGAGAGATAAAAAAAAAATTGTTTTAGCAAAAAGTAGGTGATAATTTTAGCGAGATTTTTTTAGATAAACGAGGACTGTTGGTGCGAAGGAATACGCGCGGTCGCGTGATGACAAACTTAATCCTGTGTTTTACGACGCATCTGCAACATTTGCTGTAAAGAATGTACATACATGCAAACATAGACTCACGCCTGTTTCACAGAAGGGTAGGTAGAGACTACAGAGCGCCATTTTCAGCGATCTGACATATCATATACTCTTGCTTCATTCACACCCATCAATTTACTCAAATTCATTCTACTGTTGAGAATATACACACTTATTCAGCTTCCAACAATGTTATAACAAAGATGACAAATCAGCTCGACAGTACCATATCTGTTAAGTATCCTCCTATATGTTAAGTAGAGCCTTGATGATTTAAGCACGAATGGGCCGGCTCGACCACCTACCTTCTCATGAAATATCGACGTAAAGTAACAGTATCTATGCTGTTGTGTTTCATTGGTGAGTGGGAGTGCCGAAGATTCTCTTGCATTCCACCGGGAAATGAGAGTGTAGGAAACCCCATCCTCTTTTCCCTCTCCCTCTTTCCGCTCTTCCTCCTATTCCTTTTTCCATCCCAAAGGGCGGCAACGCACTTGTGATTCTTTAGATGTTACTTGTGTTTATAGGCAGCGGTAATCGCTAACCATCACGTAATCCGTTTGCTCGTTTGCCTCTTCCCCTAGTACATACATAAAAGAGGAGCTGAATAAAAATATTTTTGATGATGATTGAAAGATTTCTGCTGTGTTGTAGAATGTATTTATATCGGCAAACTTACTTGGAGTATTCTTCGACGATTATTCCAGGGATATCGGATTAAAAAAAGATATAGTGTTACACCAGTAAGGGGCAACTTCTGGTATGCCGACAACTTATTAAAGATTTCTTATTTCTTTTTCAATAATCGGAAATGAGTTTATTAATTTAATACATTTGCAATAACGATTGTTTGCCAGGATTTTAAAAACTGTATCAAAACATATTTCCATTTGTTCATCTAATAAGTAGAATAGGTATTAATTCGGGTATAGGCTGAGGATGTATTTATTTACGTGAGGGTCTTGAGATATTGTACTGGTAAGTCTACATTCATAATACGCGTATTAATTGTGATCTTACGTATTTGTACAAGGCTTAAAGGAGCAAGTTAAAAAAAATATTATTAACATTTCAGGTATAACCGGGTTTTGGGCGCGTAATTATTTGAAAATAAAGGTAAATTACCTTCTGTTTATCCCGACGGTGTGGCATAGATTACACCAGCTGTGTTGACTAGTAGCTGCTTATTTAAATGCTTTACATTTAAACCAAATCATGTACGTTTGAAAGTAATAAATAAGGAACTAAAAATGTCAACTACAAAAGTAGCTACACATGGAAGGAAAGAGGAACCCACCACGCATCCTCAGATTGAGCACCCCAACTATTACAATAGAAAAAGGTTGACAATTCCGAACTTCTCTAAAAGGGTAAGGGATATAGGAATGGTACGGGTTCCAAGAAGATACCTGACTTGCAGTATCCCGCTGTATGTGCTGACTATTCTTCGACACGTGTTTCGCCTCTGCACGAGGCATCCTCAGGAGCGATGGGCAACGACTGAGCCTCAGTCGTTGCCCATCGCTCTATTGCAATAGTTGGGCTGGTCAATCCGAGGGTGCGTGGTGGGTTCCTCTTTCCTTCCATTAAGTTACAATGGAGTTTCGCCAAGTAACGCATGATTCAATCACCTGTAGCTACACACCTCAAAATCTTTGCTGAAAGTTTTACGGATTATTCATAAGTTAGGATTAGGTTATGAGGTCTGAAACAATCATAAAACATATTGAGAATTATAAGAAGTAAGGAGGATATAACTATTCAACATAACGTATATATATATATGGACACATGTAACTGAATGTATGCGCGTCACAGCTCATATACAGAAAGTCCTCCATTTTTAGTTTCAATCGTAACACAAGTTTTTAAATATTTTTTTTTTCGCTAACTACAGTAACAGTACTTTGTATAAGAAGACACAGAAAACTCGGCACGAGTCTCAGTATTTAAAATAAAAATCCCATCAAGTATGCTCTGACCTTAATCACGCTGAGTGAGACCAGTTATTAGCTTCTAGCCTTATTACGTCTGCTTCATTTTTAAACTAGCTGTTTTAATAACTAAAATAAAAATTAAATGGATTCAGTTGATAATATCGTGAATTATAACGACTTAAAAAATATTTGGACCTTTAAAATGCTAATTGGATTGGCGTTGAGCCTAAATTCTATAAAAAGGAGATGATACCTATAAACGGATAAATTAATGAAAATATTTTTAAGGAATGTAGCGATATGATTGACTTTTTGCACGCTGAAGTTTCATCATCATCAGCTCTTTATACTGTCCCACTGCTGGGTACAGGCCTATTCTCACTATGAGGAGGGTAAGGTCATAGTCCACCAAGCCTACCTAGTGCGGGTTGGCAGACTTCACATGTCTTTCGAGAACATTACGTGGGTATGGAAGAACTAAATAACTCAGATTTTGGCCAAATTGACCTTTTACCATTTTCGTGAACCCCAAAATGTGCCGCATCTTTAGGTCTAACAAACATTCTTATATCTTAACCCAGTCCAAAAATAAAGCCTTTTTTGTGTTTCAATTATAGAAATAGATAAGTATAAATTAACATTAAATGTTAGTAGAAAAAATGACTAACTCTATAAATAAATGAACAACTGTGACTTCTAATCACTTGAGTATGAAATAAATTAGCTAAATTGAGTTGTTTAGTTCTTCCGCGCACGAAAATATTTTAATGAAACTAGTGCAGTTGAAGAAAAACTAAACAACTTGAGTTATTTAGTTCGGGCATTCATGAGCATTCATTCGGTTTTTAAATAAGTATTTTTATTTATTTCTTCTTCGAGAAAATGTAAATTTATAAGAGATTCCAATCAAATAAATGTCAATAGGTGAAGTTACTTAATATTTCTATTTATAGTATACGCACGTAAGCAAAGTTATCGTGCAATTCAGTAGTAAAAATTAGCGTGAAATAATGTAAACCTATAGACCAACCATTCTAAACGTGTGCTCCGCGGAGCGCCAGAGCTCCACGAAGACTCTAGAGGCCCCACGAAAATGTTGCTCGAATTAAAATAAAATTACTTAATAATAAATCACTTGGTAGCATAATACAGCAAAATTATCGATTTAGATTCTAAACTCACTGCAACTTAAAGTAGTAATATGTGCAATATGCTATGTTTTTACCGGCGTTTTATTACAATCGGATAATTATATTATAAACAGATATACTATTATTAGACATGTTATGTTCCTAAGGTTGGAAGCGATAGCCTAGTGGAGATATCAACAGCCTGCCATTCACAGGGCTCGGGTTAGAATTCTAGGCAGTAAATTTTCGAAGTAATGTGTTTCAATTGTTAATTATGCCTTGCCTCGTGCCTCAGAGAGCAGCTCTTTAAGACTGGGCGGTGTGGACACCCCTCCCTACTTTTTTCTGACATCGAGATTTGATGTCTTCCAGCCACCGGTGCAGGCTAGGTTTCTTAAAGGCTTTAGTACCGTGGGCCCAATCCATACAGAGTATAATTTTCATAGGTTATTTAGAAATCCGAAGAGTAAACCCGGCCGCTGTGGCTGGCTTTTGTGGATTACGAAAATGCCTGCAACCCCATTGGAACTGAGCTGTCCTGCAATGCACTGCCTACACTACATGTCTCTCAGAGAGCTATGAAAAGGGCAATGGATAAAGGATAATAGGATTTCGCTGATGGATAATTTCCAGAACAAGATTATCCGGCAGAAGACCAAAGAAACTGACATAGATCAGAGTTATAGCAAATTGAATGGGGGAACTTATGGCCAGTCGTTTTAAAAGCAGGTTCTTAAATTAAGGCCACGCCTCAGCAAGCGTAGTGTTGGCCGCCAGAATGGGTCTTGTGGTATACCCTAGGGAGGCCCACCTCTAGGAGTGATAGGCTGATGAAATGAGCTAAATGAGAAGAAGTAGTTAATATACTTGTTTGATGAGATTGATTACATTGCATTGATTTGATGAGATGGGTGCATATGGTTCCCACCAATAACTTAGGGTCCCAAGCCAACCTCACCTGCAAGTGGTGCACCTGCCGATCAAAGGACGAGGCTCTGGCAATCAAAATATCTCGAAAAGCGGCAATAGGCTCGCCATCTATTACGTGGGATCAAAACGATGGCGAAAAGTGGGCGTTTAATATGCCTCTGCCTACCCCTTCGAAGAAACAGGCGTGAGTCTGTGTGTGTGTGTGTGTGTGTGTATACTTGTTTGACCATTATACACCCCCTTCCTATTATGAAAGCCTAAAGGTGAGAAAATACGTCGCGAGATAGCGAGAAAGGCGTGACGTGGCAAACCGATACTCCGAAAAGGTAGACAGAAGTTGTAATTATTACACCCACATTTGGCCATATCTTGCATTTTTAGGTCCTACGTAAAAAGGGGGTCTATTGACGTTGCCGGGCACATTGCCAGATTTTTTTCTACTACTGCGAATTTAGAAAAATCAGTTACCTACACTCTTGCCTAACCCGGGAATCGAATCCAAGACCTTTCGATCAACAGACATACAGGTTATTTACTGTGCCATGGACGCAATCAGCGACAAAATAAATATAAAATATACGAAGATTTATGTCAGTAATATAGTCTTTTCTACAAATGTGGACCTTTTTGCTCAACTTCTTCCTTCAATTTGTCTAGTAATTAAGCATAGTATGCTGCAGTAATAGTTATCCCTTTCGATCTCTCTCCATGAACATCTCAAAAAGCAGTCAGCATCACTTTCCCAGCAGAATAAACGGCCTTTTTCCATTGCAGTCGGTTCCTCCTTAGCAATTTACTGTTTGGAATGTATTATTTATTTGGGCGTATAATGGTGTATCCACGTTTCATCTACAGTCTTTATTTGGACCAAAACTTGGATTTATGAGGCCTTAACTACGCAAACAGAGCTTTAAAAAAATGTTCATTCGACGAGTCAAAGCGGTTTTGGTCTTAACGTGAGCAAACGCCGCACGTGCTGGGAGCTTGCTCATGCTTAAATCTTCATTTAATATGAAACTAATTCATTTGTTGGTCATTTTCATACCCTCTGCTATATTTCTAACTCAATTCAGCGGTCGTCTAGCACCATTTGGTGAAATTTTGCGAGGTTATCTTCAGTGGTTGCAGTGTTTGGACGTCCCGGACCTTAGCTCCCTAGCTCTTACGACCAGGTTTAAATTCAGCTGCCCAAAATTTCTTTGTAGTAAATGATGGAGCAGTAAGGCAGCGATAGCCTATTGGAGGTACTAATAGTTGTCCATGCAGGGGGTATCGGGTTCGAATCTACGGCACACACCAATGACTTTTCAAAGTTAAGTGCGTATTAAATCTTTAATTATCGCTTGCCCCGTGCCTCGGAGCACGTTAAACTGTCGGTCCTGGCTGTCTGGAAGACCTTTGACAGTCGTAACGGGGAATCCATACCCTCAAATAAACTGATACTGGTCTAAACCATGGAATATCGCTATCCCTTTGGGTTGCGGCGATCAAACGGTGGTCGCTCTGTGGAAAAGTTGATATTCTGTCATACCTGATTAGATCAATAAGCGGACCTCGGGCTCTAAGACGCGTAAGTCTTGGATGCAACCGGGATAAGGCTAGCGTGATCATGATGGAGCAGAGAGTCCGAGAGAAACAGAGTTTTAATCAAACGTGAATGGCGTCGGCGTAGTGCCTTTTAAAAACAAGAATTTAATGCCAGCTCGATACAACATTTCCCATTTTCACAAAACACACTCACATCGACTTAATCTATGGCTGTCAGATAGCAACTACTGCTACAAAATAGCTGAAATGTTTTTGTTTAACTGCCACAAGAAGTAAAATTACATCCACAACACTTTTTTTGACGAGTGCTGCTTCCTTTAGGTTGAGGTTGGAAACTTTTCAGACCACCCTAGTATGTTTTAATGCAAAGGCAAGTTTTTTTGTTTAGTTTATTTTTGAAGATTTATAAGTCATTTAGTTGATTTTATTACATAATTATAATATTTTGTTGTCATACCTAATTCTTTAATTTTTTATATTGTAATTTTACGTTTATTTTTTCATATATACAATATTACTACTTCCAATCCACGTTTTTATTTCATGTGAGATCAATAATCAGTGATAAAATTTAACAAATAATCTTTCACTAAGAATGCCTAACTTTCGTGTTTGAATATTTCTTTAGGTTCAAAACTCAATAAGTGTACTTAGTTGACCCAAATTCAAGTATCATTCGTATCATCACATTCATTTAATGTGTGGGTAAACTGAATAACTGCATTATAGAATTAGCTAACTACGGTATGTTTGCAATATCTTGGTGTGGCAAAATTGGATAACTTGTTTTTCTATTTTTAATATTTTTTTGATTCATGATAAAAGCTAGTTTTATCAAGCATAGAATCGACAGCAAACATGCTTAAAGCAATTAAAATCGCCGACGGTAAAATTGTTCTCCATTTCTTAGTGATGTAAAAAAAGTGTCAAAAAAACAGTAAATCGCGATTATCTCGAAACTTGAAAGTTTGAGTTATTTAGTTCTTCCATTATATCCACGATTATGGAAAACTCTCAGACATGCAGGTTTCGTCACGATGTTTTCCTCCACCGTTTAGTAAGTGATTATTAACAATTTAATACGCACTTAATTTCGAAAAGTCATTGGGGTGTGCCGTGGATTCGAACCCGGTCCCTCTGCGTAGCAGTCTGGCGGTCTCACCACTCGGCTATCGCTGCTCTTAACGCTGAAGCTTAAACTGAAATATTGCTAGGAATTAAAACTGAAAAATTGTAGCGTACTGCAGCTTTTGAAAAATATTGCTTATGTACTGTTTTCTTTTTTAAATTTCTATGGTACTAATGTTATCTTTTGTTTGCAGGTAGTCTCATCTGGATGATTTCAAATGCTTCAACGGGTAAGAAACATATTGGTTGTTTTATAATCATTTATTTTAATCTCAATTGGACTCTCTACATGTTAAGTTTGAGAAATATCAGTACTGGGTCACCATCATCTAACATATCAAAGCGCAATGTCACAATTTCATTTTATATTATGTTTTGAGCATAAGATTTAATATATTTTTTTCTTCTCGAAGCTAGATGTTTAATAAGATTTTGTTCAAATATATGTATATTAGAGTTTATTTTGTACATATTTTAAACAATCAAATGCACAAATAGACCATGATATTGAAAGCACATTTTAATTGCGCAGAAAAAAGATCAAAGGCACTCAGAAAACACAAAATTGTTTTGGTATTCATTAAAAGATCTAGATAGGCCGAATAGAACAACAATCTAGTAATCAACCTAAATCAACCCAAGCGTTTGTTTAGGTTGATTACTAGATTGTTGATAACTGACAAAAAATATAACATAAAAATAATAAAAAAATAAAATTAAAAAAGCAAAAGAAACCATCTACAGAAAAAAAACAAGAAAGTTCACCGACCTCTACCGATCGCATCAAAGAGTAAACTTGAAGATAATCCAATACGCGACACAAATCCTATAATAAAAATGCACCACAATCGTATCAGGTAGACGATCTCGAGAAAATACTAGATCAAAATATTTTCCTACGTTTGTTTGATGTCGCCAAACTACTGTTATTTTATGTCAATACGTTGTCAGAAAAAATAGCACAATACGAAAGAAGGGAACAAAATATAAATGTAACCGTAACCTTGAGATCTCCTCAGAGAATTGTAAAGAATTTTTCACACTTTTAGATAGAGAGAAAAGTCGTACGTTTACTAGTCTCTATGGACAGAGTTGTATATTTCTAGCAGTTCTAGGTTTTAAGGCGGTACCTTAACTTTTTAGGCGGTTTATGCTTTTCGAATTAGTTTCTTGATTTTACGTTTAGATCCAGCAACTTTTGTAATACCTTACTAAAACTTGACAGGATGTTTGCGACGTAATAGAGAACACTACGAATGCCTTACTTTCTACAACTGACTTCTGTAGGATTTCATATAATTACTGCCAATATAGAACTATTTTGCTTCATTTTAATATATATTCTTTGTTTTTGATCATCAGATATTCAAAGACACTTTCATAAAGGATCAACATTTCTGAGGCAAAATTTATTCATCTTTTAACAGTTCGCGAACAAATTCAATGCCTTCAAAATGAAAGTGCCGGCATTAAGATATCACTGACAACTTACACAGCACAAAGCATGAGGTCAATTTAATAGGCGGCAATGTACTTAGGGTGCTTCTACACGGTGCATGTAGCTGGAGCAAGTAAACGTGCGGGTTACACGCGTGGGTAATATGCGCAAGCTACTTGATCAAGTTACTCGCTTGTACTTGTACATGGTGCAAATAACTGGTTATTTGTTCGTGGTCAAGAGCTACATGTGCATGCTATTCGCGCGGTAGCTTTATGACTGGAATCGCGTCAAATGTCTCGACGAACGAAAAATATTTTAAAATCATTTGTTAAAAATGTAATTTTAACAGATAACATGCGCGAGTGACCCGCGCGCGTCGCAGAGCACGCGAATTACTTGCGCGGGTGGCTCGCTTTGGTCCATGCTCGAGTCGCTGGACCCGCACATTGTTTTAAACGATATGTTTACGGTGCATGTAACCCGCGCAAGTGCCTCAACATGCGCAAGCTACATGCGCCGTGTACAAGCACCCTTATATTTAAAAGCTTGTATGGACTTTTATATGCGATAGACCTGCAGTTACTAGATACATGAACAAATTAAAATATGAATAGCTCTACGTAAAGACCATCTTAACGGAATTCATGAGCTAAGTAGCAAATTACACTTTACACATTTATATTAACTTAGAACATTTTATTTGAATTTTAATTGCTTTGCAAAGAAGGACAGAAAAAGGAATGAATGATATTAAAACTTTCACAGATATTGCAATAATGTCTGCTTTGAGAGCTGCTCAGTTGATAATTAATTGAATTCAAATAGAAACTGTTTATTCAATTTTTTTTCAATTCAATTTATTTATTTATTTCAGGTAACTAGACCCATAAAAGTTCAACAAATTTTACACATCATATAATTTAAAAATAATACAATAAAATAAAATTATAAAAAAAAACAATAAAATTCCAATAATATTACATCTCAACAATGAAAATAAAATAATTAAAATCCTTTAAAATTCAATTTATTACAAATGTCAAAAATTAAAATACAATTCAATAAAATTAATGGTTACGTCCGAAAATAATAATACGACATGTTATCAAAATTACATATACAACTACAACCCCTACTATTTACCTTATTTAATAGATACTGGACAGACACTGTTATTAATATCGCCTATTAAACGGCTTTGCCTGAACATGCACCTGCTGCAGCAATGCAGCATGTAGGCGCAGTCCAGTCTGAAGACTGTGTTGAAGCTCGCCCGTACTCTGCGCACCAGAGAGATGCTCCGCTTGCGCATAGTCGCGTGAAAACAGGCGGTGCGCTCCTGAGCGAACATGCCCGAGGTGCTGCAGAATCGAGGCAGCCCCACCACTATCCTAAACGCATTATTGTAGAGAACGCGGAGCCCACAGACTACAGGTGTACAGGGATGTACAATACGCCCTAAATAGCGTGACTTTGTGTTTATGAACTTCAATTTACAAGTTATGAACTTATATCTGTTCAAGTGTCTACTTATTTACAAATTGTAAAAGTAGTACCAAATAATTTCTTTGACTTCTGGTTTTAGGTCCTTGAAGTGGCATATTATGTTAGTAATAATGGGCACTTACCCAATATTTATGAGAAAATTAATTATTCAATTTTAAGACAACTATCGTATACATAATAAAATTTAACTTTGTCATGTGTTGTACACATATGACTAAATAAAATATCGTCGAGTTTGTTTGAATCACTAAGATACATAATGAATGTGTCAAGCTGAATAATTTTTTATGTTGTCATCTTCTCCCCAGTCAATCACTGGTTTGATGTTTCTCTTTTCAGCGTCAGCAATATCTACAGCTACTAGTACATTCATCATAACGGCTTTCTTGTTATCTTTACAATTCGCGTAAAATAAGCAAATACATTCTCCCGTCATATTCAGATCACAGCGCGCTTTGATTGACACACATAAATTACTTTTACGAATACCTTTTTAGATTGTTCCCATTTATATTTTTCTTTGTTTTCCTTAATAAAATGCAGTGGTAAAAAAGGATATGCGCCTTCTATAATATTTATTTATACTTACCTCGCATTATTATAATTTATGTAATCATATAACTAGGCCCACTAGAAAGCTGTCGTGTATTGATCTTATAGCCAGCAATATTTTAGATGCTCAGTCACAATCACATACACTAGGATTATCAGATCATGAGACTGCTCAAACCCTATGTTTCAATTCTGCTGTAAACAGGGATAAATATAAAAAGCAATTCTGGTTTGAAAAGAAACGAGACTTAAGCCAGAGTAACATAAATAAGTTCATATCGAGCATATCTTCATTATCGTTTTCTAAAATATATGAGACTAACGATACTGATGTGGCATTCAATCAATTCCATGATACATTATGTCTTTTTTACAATCTCTGTTTCCCCATTCTAAAAGTAAAAATTATAAATAAATCTGCCAAAGCTAAATGGATCACTAAAGGGATAAAAAGATGCTGTGTTACTAAACGCAGTATATACTTAAAATACCGTTTAACAAATACCTGTAAACAGCAACAATTAAAAATATACAACTACTACACCAAGATCTTAAGACGATGCATCTTACACGCTCAGAAAATTGACAATACACGTTATATATCTCAGTCTAATAACAAGTGTAAGGCTGCTTGGAATATTATCAAGAAGAATTGTGTAGAAAATAACAATGCACCCGAAATCATTTCTATTAAGGTTGACCAGAATACATACACACATGGTCATATAATAGCCAACAATCTAACAAATAGCCAGCTCATCCAATGGAGAGCTGTGTTCCTCTTTTTAAAAAACTTAAACATTGCCACTCCCTGCCTTATACATATTCGAGATATGCATCTTCATCCATAAACATACCAGCTTGTTCAAGACCCATAATGAAACTGTAACTAGACAAAGTCGTAAATTTCATAAATTATATGTACAGCAACAAAGATTGCAACTTTATTCCAGAAACGTTTATTGTATAATTTTTAAATTTTACGTTTAATACGTATTGCCAAAACGTATTTATATCAAATTACCAGATACATTTAAAAACCTTAACATATCCATATTCAAAAGCAAAGTTTTTAAGTTTTTATTAGACAAGTGTTATTACTCAACTAATGACTTTCTCAATGAAAAAATTGACGAAATATTTAAATTATAATTTTATTTACCCATTGACAATTACCATTTTTTTATTTACATACATACATACATATCGTCACGCCTTTTATCCCCGAAGGGGTAGGCAGAGGTGTATTTCTACACCCACTTTTCGCCAGATATACTTTAGTCCCACGTAATAGGGGGCGAGCCTATTGCCGTACCGGGCACATTTCCAGACTCCGTGCTGCTACTGAGAATTTCGTGACAGAAAAACCCAATAACACTGCCCGACCCAGGAATCGAACCCGGGACCTCCCGATCCCACGCGCACATTTATGCCGCGAGACCAACGAGGCAGTCGTTTAGGGTTTGATGTCGAGTTTTCCGTCTCTACGCAAAGATGGTATTTGCATCGTGTTATCCCTTAGTCGCCTCTTACGACACCCACGGGAAGATAGGGGGTGGTGACACTTGTATTCTATGCCGTCAACCATCATCATCATCCTAGCGCTGTCCCGGTTGCGCTCCAAAACCCACGCCTTGGAGCCCGGGGTCCGCTTTCCGGCTATGTCTCCTCCACTTCGCACGGTCTTCAGCATCCCTGGTGGTTAGTTGGTTGGCACGCATATCATCCCTTACGACGTCAAGCCAGCATTTTTTTGGCCTTCCCCGTTTACCGGGGCCCGGTGGAGGTAGCATGGCAAGACATTTGTTACCCACGTAAGATGCCGGTTGACGTAAGACGTGTCCATACCAGCGTAGACGACACTCTTGCAGTTTGTCAGCAATGTCACGGACATGAAGGCTACCCCGGATGCGGGAGTTCCTAATGCGGTCCTTCCGCGTGACACCACACATCCAGCGCAGGATGTTCATCTCCGTGACACGCAGACTCTGCTTGTGTCGCTCAAGCACAGGCCACGTCTCACTGCCATATAACAGGACAGGTCTAATGATGGATTTATAGACCTGACCTTTGAGCTTAACCGGCATTTTGGGGTCACAAATGACACCGCTCACCTCACGCCATTTGGCCCAGGCTGCCGAAATGCGTGCCTTGACGTCGCAATCGATGTCACCAGACGCGTGCAGTACTGATCCCAGGTACTTGACCAGGTCCTTTCGCTGGGCAATGTCTCCGCCTATACGAATTGACGCGGGATCAGTACTGTTGCAGGCCAAGTACTCGGTCTTCGCCACGTTTATTCTCAGACCGCCGTTCTCAAGCGACTCCTTCCACGCATTCACACGCCGCACCAAGCGTCCCCTGTCCGCATCCGCCAGCGCAATATCATCAGCATACATGAGCAGCCACGGGGGCTGCTCATGTGAGTCTCTGATGCTGTCCGACAGTACGTCTAATATGACACTGAATAGGTACGGACTAAGGACGGAACCCTGGTGGACCCCGACGGTGATGGGAAAGGTTCTTGTGTCGCCAACAGCAGTCCGAACTACGGAATCGGAATTGGAGTACATGTCTCGGATGATGTCAATATATGCTTCTGGTACACCTTTGGATCTTAGCGCCCACCAGATCATCTGTCTCGGCACACAGTCGAAGGCCTTCTGCATGTCTAGAAACAGAAGATGCAGAGGCGTGTTCTTCGACCTGTTCTATGCCGTCAACCACACGGCTATATTTTATAATTTAATATTCCTAATTGTTACTGCTTGACATAATTTTATATTTAGATTTAAGTGTAATTAATTTTAAGACCAACCAAACATTTGTACGCTGGAAACGGCAGAATATTATGGACATATTATTATTATAACATCCTTGTAACTACAATATTCTTACAAATAAATGATTTATTTATTTATATTTATTTATTATATATATTATTATATATTATACGGACATATATATTATATATGACATATGTCCGTGTGGTGACGGATTAAGAATACGGATTGTCACCACCCCATATCATCCCATGGGTGTCGTAAGAGCTGACAGAGGGAGCATATTATACAGAGAACACCGCTGTAAGAGAAGGAAAACTTGATACAAACCCTATACCAACCCGTTTGGCCAGCGTGGTATAGTAGGCCAATTCCTCCTTTCAAAGGAGAGGCCTAGTCCAGCAGTGGATAAAGGCTGATGATGATGATATATATATATATATTTATTTATTTATATATTATTCATTATTTTAGTCTGCCGTCGAGGTTCGGCCAAGGCTTAAGCAGCGATTTATTTGTTTTATGTAAATATGGTCAAGTTATATTTATTTTACTGTCAATGTCTTGTATGTCTTGTCATTTCTTATATATGATTTACTGATCTAGTAACAAATGAGTAGTTCCCAAGATAATCGTTAAACTTTTCTGCCGTTTATTATAATGTGTGAAGGTTTGATGAAAGTAAAAGTATATTGACAACTATGTAGGAGCAATATGCTTGTGGTGATGCGATATCAGTTACGCGTTTTAAGCGTTCATGCCGTTCGTTAATCATTATATGGACAAAGTTATGCAACTATCGTAGAAGTTATCACAGAATCCAGTGACTATGTTTCTTTAAGCCCTCAGGCTTTCGGGTGGTGTACAAATTAGGAGACTTGGATTATGAAGTAGAACAATTTTTGATTCCTATATACGGAGATAATGTGTAAAATGAACTAGTCACAATAATCAGCAAATCTTGAAAATGACAAAGAAACCAGGACGATGTGTTCACTCGGCAAATTAACCGCACGTGTCAATAAAGAATAAATTGTATTCAAATATAATAATATTTTTTTTAATGTCTTACACATACTCATATTTGATTTAAGCAATCAAAGTTCTTCGTTCCGGCATTTGAATTGATTTAAAACCACCAACAAGGGGACAAAAATTCAATTGATCTTTTGTACTAAAGAGAACTCCATTTCACAGATATATTCTGCGAAAGGTTTTAAAAAATACGCCACGCTATCTATATTTACATTATACGTGTCACCATTCACACATATTTCCTGCACTTTAATTCGCCCGAGGCTGAATTAGATGCGACAGACGTTTAGACGACACCGTTCGATATGCTCAATATGTTGTAAAGACATTTATTTCCATAAGTTACGCTTGAATTTTGAAAATATTCACCGCGAACATTTTGGTTGAAATATGATAAACGTAAAGCTTTGTCTTTTGATTTCACACGATGTTGAAACTTTGATGTTGACTGAAGTTATGTGAAAGAAATAATTTTCTCAACAAAGTATTCGATGGTTTTCATTAGCTATTTTATTTAGATTGTTATTCGAACTGTTGCGAAATACGTGGCACGTTCTAAATCGAAATGGGTTTGAAAATAACAATAAAAATCCAATAAATAGTTATTGCTAAGCTTACACAGCAAAACTGAAATACAATTCTCACCCAACTCAGTTTAATACGAAAAAGCAAACCATACAATTTTAAAAATATATATTTTTAAAATTTAGTGAAGCGCTCATGGCGAGACTTGGCTTGCCGTTCGTAACAGATCGGAAAAGTTAAGCAACGCATGCACAGATTGCCACTTGGATGGGTGACCGTGTGTGGCATTTTCATCTGAGCGCTACCATGCTTCGGAGGGCACGTAAAGAAATGAAATATAATGAAATGAAAGCATTTATTTTTACAATATACACACAACAGTATGACAATTAACAATTTGTGACACAGTTCTTATATAGTTAAGAGGTATATTATAAAAATGAGGTTACCATTCAGGCTTATGTTGGTTGAGGTATAAGCCTCAAACAACCCTGATATTAGTTGGCAACCCCAAGTGACGATCACAGAAATCAAGTTCATGTACATAATCGTCTATACAAATACCTACTCATACTTATACATATACACAAAAACATGCAAACATTCATAAACTTTGGTAATATCTTGGCGAACCGGTTTTAAGGCAGTTTGTCGCGCATAATTGCATCCTGCTTGCGCCCACAATAGCATCTCACTCGTCCGATTATGCAATTACGAGCGACACGTTCGGCATCACTCAGCCATCGCGCTGCCCGAGAACGGCCGTCGCACGACCAGAGTATACATTTTACAATAAACAGTTGAGGCCATGTGTAGGTACGAATATCTTCATAATGTGACTACGGCGGATAAACATAAAGACATAATTTTTGTATTATATTATAAAGCTGTCGGTCCCGGCTCTTGTCTAAGGATAAGGGTCGTTAGGCCATGTCGGAGCGGTCTGAAAACTCCGACACCATAGTTACACTACACACTCACACGAAAAACAAATAAACAACAAAGCTTAGTTAGTGATCAAAGCCATCTATCGAAGAATTTTGTACACTATTCAATCACATTTTAAAAGCACGCTATACTGCAGTAATAAGCATTCACCGATATAACATGAAATGAAATTGATGTACACTTCTTGCCTATAACCTATTGATTAAAAACTCTCTGCGTAACTAGCAGAGAATTTATTCGAAAACCTTTGGCAATTCTATTATTCACATTCTTTCAAAGGAATACAGACAAAGAAAAGATCAGTAAGCCTTTCCTATTCTGAGATCACATCTTCCAATAAACGCTGTGTCAATCGCCTTCCATAGCGCCTTTGCCTTAGTTTTATATAAATTTCAGACCGCCATTTTATTACGGCCCACACAAGGTACATATGTAGTGCGATGAATAATGGAAAGTCTTACACACATATTCGATTCGACGCACCTCAAATATTGAATACGTAGAGGAATAGAAGTAGTTTTGTTTTTCAATAACGTTTCGGTTTTATTGACTAGTGCTTGAAGCTTTAAATGAAATTGGATGCTTTGGTGATAAATATTCGGATCTGTGATGAGCTGGTCAGCTAGTAAATACATACATACATACATACATATCGTCACGCCTTTTATCCTCGAAGGGGTAGGCAGAGGTGTATTTCTACACCCACTTTTCGCCAGAAATACTTTAGTCCCACGTAATAAGGGGCGAGCTTATAGCCGTACCGGGCACATTTCCAGACTCCGTGCTGCTACTGAGAATTTCGTGACAGAAAAACCCAGTAACACTGCCCGACCCAGGAATCGAACCTCCCGATCCCACGCGCACATTTATGCCGCGAGACCAACGAGGCAGTCAATATGAAGATATAATTATTGGTCTTGCTCAAACTAGGAAATATTTAATACTGAATAGAATGGGATTATATTTATTCGTCGATATTGTTCAAGGGTACGTAGAATTGACCTGAAGGTTAGAAGATGTTTTAGTTTTACTTCGAATTTAAATATATTCGTATTTGAATATAAATAGGTGATATTTATTTGGTGAATACAAAATATGATTTTACTTAATCTATCAGCAATATTTTGTCGTTTACAATACGTAATGCATAGAGCTTTGCTCGATTCTCACAGTTAAAAAATATGTATATTATATTTTATACATTATTTGCTAACACAAATTATATAAAGCTTCTTATAAATTATGTTACTTAATACAAAATGAAAAAAACAAAAAATTTGCTAACTAAAGTCATTATTATAATAGCAATTTATTCAATTTCGCGTATAAGTGGATCACACAGCTATTTATTATAATATTTCACCGTGGCTGTATTTGAAAGGTAATTATTTAGTTAACGAATGAATTTATGGTTGTTCCATATTCACCCAAACACATTAAGTAATTTTAGTCACACGCTAGTAATTGCTATACTGCATGACTGAAGTATACTCCTCTGATGTCTTTCTCATCTTTCTCTCTTGGTCAAACTAGGTATGTAGAAAATGATGAAATCTAGCTAAGATACTTGAATGTGAAGGGTTCTTAATCCCGTTGAATCAGGAAAACAATTGATGATATCTGTATAATTTAATCTTTCTCGCATTATGTTTTAGTAAAAAAAGCAATGGCACAATTTGAGTCAAGTGTACAATAAACGTATTAGAATAATTTTCTTCACAACTTTTTCCAGTAAATTTTATAATTATTTTGTTTTATTTAAAACTAATGACAATCCTCACGAATTTATTTATGCGGCAATGATTTTGTCTGTTTAAAAGACTATCGTAACTAAACCACAGAGAAACCGTAAACACAATTTATTCAAACCCATGTGGTCAAAGCCACGGCCCTAACTAGTACTATTACAAAATTAGCACACCGCACCAAATTTATAGCAGCATACACCCAAAACCCTTTAATAGTTTTACTAAAAATTCTTTACATAATTTCTCAAATGGTTACCCTAAGCTTTTGGCAACATTAATAATCCTGAAATAGTTTTTAAGATTACGCTAACTTTGGAAATGTTTAAGTCCTAATAACGGAAGTAATTTGACTACTAACAAATCTTCGGCGGATCTGCTATTTATTTTGTTGGGAACTTAGTTATCTTCGCAATTTTCATCGTTTTAGGTGAACTTAGCATCACGGCTTGGTCCCAAGGGTGCCGTATAAGTAGATTTTACGAACGTTAGGTCTGTTATGTTAGAATTGCTTGGCAGTACAAAGCAATTGTAACCATGTTTAGTATTTGCCTATAAAATGATAATCTCAAGCTATAAATCTATATGGCTGTCTCGTTGGTCTCGCGACATAAATGTGCGCGTGGGATTGGGAGGTCTCGGGCTCGATTCCCGGGTCGGGCAAAGATTTTCGGTTAGGAAATTCTAAGTAGCAGCACGGAGTCTGGTAATGTGCCCGTTACGGCAATAGGCTCGCCCCCTATTACGTGGGACCTAAAAATGCATGGAGAAATGTGGGTGTAATATTACACCTCTGCCTACCCCTTCGGCGATACAGGCGTGAGTCTATAAAAAAATCTATAGAAAATAGTTTTGAGCCCAAGCATTATTAGGAATAGGTATTACATACTTTTTTTATGATTAGATATTAATCAAAAGTTGGTAGACTTTACAGTACAGTAGTAGACACACGGGTGTGATGACGATGATGATAAGAAAGACCATGCATGAATATAATTCCCGAGGACTAATTCAAGTTTCAGTAGTAAATTGATTAATTGGCCTGAAAGAAAATGTCGTGACAAGAGTTGAGAAAGGAATGCTGAAATGGTTTGGGCACTTGGAGCGAATGAGTAAAGGAAGAGTGACGCATCAAATTTATGAGGCTAACGTGTGTGGGCAAGTCGGTCGCGGCAGACCTCGTCGGACATTTGTCGATCAGATTGGGGACATCTTAAAAAAAGGCACGGTCCAAAGCACCTGGAACCAGCGAGCATTTATGAAGACAGTAATGAATGCAGAGGAAGCGCGTGAGGTTTAAAAGGATAGATGCAAGTGGCGTTCCGTTGTCTCTGCCTACCCCGAAGGGAAAAAGTCGTGAGTATATGTATGTATGTATGTAGTAAATTGATTGCGCTGTTAATACGAGACATAGAGACAAAGTAACATTCTAGTGTTATGCCAGTAATATTGTCCCGTAACAACTTTTAATTTAGAATGGGTTATAATCTGATAAATTTTATACATTATAATAATAATAATAATAATAATAATATTTTACCACATGCACACATCACCATCTAGTCCCAAACTAAGCAGAGCTTGTACTATGGGTACTAGATAAGGGATAAACATACATATATACTTTCTTTTTTGTAAATGCATACATATTATACATAGAAACACCATATTATACATTAAGTATTAATTGAACATTACTTTTTATTTTATTTTTTCGACTGCAAAAAGGCTGCTTCTAAGGGTTGTCTAATATCTAAAAAATCTGTTGCCCAATACCCTAACTCATCGGATAATATTTGCAATAACTTCTAATGCTTTGCATATTAATTCACGGTCTCTCACAAAAAGAACGTAGTTTTTACCTACTAAATACTTTCTATTATGTCTCAGTGTAGTAGAAATCCAACAATGTAATCAAATTGAATACTTGTTCGGTGAAACAATAGGAGTTGACACAAAAACCTTCGGGTCTTGTGCCTAACCGCGGCTTCGTCCAAACTATACATGGAAATATATACAAGGAACTAAAGTTGTTTGAAACGGACTTTTTTAGTTTTGGACTTCGTAAAACTGAAATGTAAACGATTCACGGTCAGGATGTTTTCACAGGCAATATTTAGTTTAGATTTTTGTAGAATATTTTTTCTAGCTCTTTTAAGTTCTTAACAATTTTTTTTTTATATCAGTCGTGGTATTTTATTCGTTTTGAATCGTATGTTCACCTAAGTCGCGTCGTTATCTGAACAGAATCAGTACCTTGTCTCAACTGCAACAACTTATTACCTAAAAAAAATATAAATAACGCTAGTCGAACGATCAGTGCATCGTCTACAATGAAATCTATTTCATCGTGCAGCGAATCAGTTATATGGTCTGTTATTTCAAATCCATCTTCCGCATCTTTTGGTACATTGTTCTCTTCCAGTAAAAATACATTGTTGTTAAAACAATCTGATACTAAATCTGCTATACGTTTTATTGTCTCGTCCTAGTCGTAGCAAATAAGTCTTTCAGTGTTTGTAGTTTGGGACAAAGGAAATTATCTGTAGGTATGTGTGGATCTGCTAAGTTTGGACTGAAGAGGTTTTTGTCTGTATTAAGGGTCACAGGTCTGATGTTACTTACTTGCCCTTTGTCAGTTTTAGATACATTTGTAGTTTCATTTACTTGTTTGTAGATTATGTAATTGTTGTTTGCCTTTTGAAACGATTTAGGTAATTTTGGTATTTCTTGTGACGAGTGCCATTACTATACTCGAGTACAGGGCGCCAAACCCTGTAAGGGTACCAAACTGGCCCATCTTTCACATCATCATCATCATATCAGCCGAACGACGTCCACTGCTGGACATTGGCCTCCCCCAAGGTTCTCCACACAGACCGGTTTTGAGCCGCCCACATCCAACCGTCTCCCGCGATCTTGACGAGATCGTCGGTCCACCTTGCGGGGGGCCTACCTCTGCTGCGTCGGTCGTCCGGTACGTGGACGCTACTCCAGAACCTTTCTGCCCCAACGGCCATCGGTTCTTCCAGCTATGTGCCCTGCCCACTGCCACTTTAGCTTGGCTATCCAGAGAGCTATGTCGGCGACTTTGGTTCTACTGCGGATCTCCTCATTTCTGATTCGATCTCGCAGGGAAACTCCAAGCATAGCTCTCTCCATCGCCCTCTGAGTGACCTTGAGTCTTCTAACAAGGCCCATAGTGAGCGACCACGTCTCTGATCCGTAAGTCATCACTGGCAACACGTACTGGTCAAAGACTTTCGCCTTGAGAAACTGCGGGATATCGGACGAGAAGATATGTAGCTTCCCGAACGCTGCCCAACCGAGTTGGATTCGACGATTGACCTCCTCCCAATTGGACTACTAGTCCCAGGTAGATATACTTGTCGACAACTTCGTGCGTAGAGTTCGCAACCTGAATAGGAGCAGGTACAACATGGACATTTGACATGATTATCGTCTTGTCCATGTTCATCTTAAAACCTGCCCTACCTAGCCCTTCGGAAGCTATTTAATTCCGTCATTCTCGAGGGTAAAACGCCACAGGCGTGGCATAGAGGTATGGTGGTGCTTTTCCTTAAGAAAGGAGATAAAACCTTCTTAAAGAACTACAGACCCATCACACTTCTGAGCCACGTCTACAAGCTGTTTTCGAGGGTCATCACGAATCGTCTCGAGAGCAAGCTAGACGACTTCCAGCCTCCCGAACAAGCCGGTTTCCGTAAAGGCTAGAGGACTATGGTACTCTAGCATCACTTTCGTGAAAAAAACTACAAAAAACGACAAATCTATGAAAATTCTTCCGGAAAATTCGACAACTCAAACAAAAAATCAAATATGTTCATTTTCGTAAAAAAAGAAAATTTTTAGACACATCTGGAAGTCGTAGATAATAATAATAAACATGTAAATTCCAATACATAGTAGCATAATTAAGCATTGAAAAAAACTACTGTTCAAAAGTTGTATAAAAGTTCAATAAAGCATAAAATCTCCTTCACAATTGTTTGAAAAAAAGGTTGTGAAGCCCTGAATGTGTGTTTACAAAAGTCCGTCTTCTCGTGGCACGTGGTTGACTTCACCCGCATACGTGTCGTGCTTAGACATACTTACTCCTCAAGATGTTAGAATCAATACTTGATTATATTGTTTTGATATTTATTGCCTTTTCCGACATTGTCAATCATTTATAATTGGTACGAAAACAGGACTCAATCAATATCAATAAACTTGTAGCAGATGCTTGCTCTAAATAGACTTGAAACTCCTCTTACTTATTTTACTAAAATAACTACGGAAACCTTCAATCTCAAACTTTCATTCTAATAAAATTCAACACTTCCAAATAGGCAGACTTCTAAAACGTTTGTATAATCGCAATTGCCTTGTAGGATTCACTGAACTAAAATTAAAATAGTAAATTTGACAAATCTTTGTTTCTATCTCTTTCTTGCTTTACAAAATAGAGTAAGAGATCAATAAATACATTTAGTTTAGTTGTTCACAACAGAAATACTACTACCTTTCCAATATATTGCAGCCTGAAAAAACTTAGATTGTTTTACTTTAACTTTCTTTAGGCCGGCATTGGCAGCATTTTTTTGATTTATCAATCCCATTTACGGCTCGGATTGGCGATAAGAAGGCAAGAAACTAGTCTAAGGATATGAAGTATCGACTTCTGGGTCAGTGATTGATGGTAGACCCTAGTTATCGGGACCTCAGAAGATTTATAGACCAGAATAATTATACGCTCGAACCCCCTTTATTTGACCTATAAAATGGTGATAAATTATTGGGGTTTCCTTTATGTTATTGATTGTAGGACGTTATAAGTTTAGTTGTGATAAAGTTATCAATTGAATATGAGACTTAGGCTATCATATCACTTAATTTACTCCATACCATATACGATTTTATGTATATTATAATAAAAAAATCTAGAAGCTCTCAGTGACTTGTGTTACACATCATATAGATTACTCATCAATTTGGTAGTTTATCCAGAAAAATGTTTCATTATAGTTCTCGATTTTGTGTTTATTCCAAATAAGTAAGTACAGTAGGATCACAAGGTACAAAGGTAGCAAAATAATCCCGAAAAGAAAAGTAGTTGCATTTTGGACCTGAAAAATCTCCGGATTTACCTTATCCCTAGTCCTTACAAAATACATATACAATACATGTGTTCCTAAACTAACGCCTTCATATCCTCTCAGGGATAAGCAAAAATATCTCACACACCTAGATTATAGTCTTCTCAGATAATATGGCCAAGCATATTTATTATTGTACCCGCAAATGTTTGGCTTATTTCTGCTACTAAGAAATTCCCAGCAGAAAAGGTTAATAGTAATTTTGATTATTTATATTATATATTAATAATCAATTATTTATATATTTCTCTTGATTATTTTGTTCTTCCATGAAGAAAAGAACAAGGCTTTTTATAATAGGCGGTATTTTGTCATACTATAAAGGCAACGCCTGCACTACATTTTTTATTTATTGAGTACATGAGCGCGCGGTTACACCCACGTTATTTATGGCTACTGCCCTGTTACCGTGGGTCAAAGCATGATGTTATATAGCCTTCCTTGATAAATAGGCTATCTAACACTGAAAGAATTTTTCAAATCGGACCAGTAGTTCCTGAGATTAGCGCGTTCAACCAAACAGACAAACAAACTCTGCATCTTTATATATTAGTACTAGAGGATGCCCGCGGTTACACCCGCGTTATTTAAGGCTACTGCTATGCTCCCGTCGCTCATAGCGTGATGTTATATAGCCTATAGCCTTCCTCGATAAATAGGCTATCTAACACTGAAAGAATTTTTCATATTGGACCAGTAGTTCCTGAGATTAGCGCGTTCAACCAAACAAACAAACAAACTCTTCAGCTTTATATATTATTATAAGATTTAGATTAGATATCTCATTCTTACTCTATGTTTTTTCGTGTTTGTTGATCGGTTTATTCATTTGATCGCACGGTTGGCGTAGTGGTTTAAGCGGCAGCCTCACCGCTCGACACTGCGCTGAGGTGTTGTCGGTTCGATACCCACACGAGACAACACTTTGTGTAATATTAAAAATTCTTGTTTCGAGTCTGGGTGTTCATTGTGTCCGTTAGTTGTATGTTTGTAAAGTCCTCCGCTACCACAGGATTTAGTCCTAATGCGGGAGTCGTCTTTTAAAAAAAGATTTATGTTTATGTTGTTTAGGCTTGTGGTCTAATGAGACCTCTATGCAAAATTCAGGGTAACTAAAGCTTACGGCGGTAGCTTTTATATTGAAAACAATGTACCGAATTTATGTATAAAAGATAGATGAACGATAACTTGTATAAAAAGAAGCACTGACATACGTGAATTGGCTCTTGAGTATTGCTCAAAGATTTTATTTTTAAAGCTACGAATTTCTGAATATCTTCTATGTTGCGTCTCATATATATATATATGTATACTAGTTTTTGCCCGCGGCTTCGCTCGCGTAAATTCGGGGTTCTCTAGTTATAGTATAATATCATCTTTGTTCGTGGTAACACAAATCTCCTTTATTGGACGGTTACTTCTATTGTAACGTATTAACAAATATAACTGCAAAAAGTATTTACACATACAAACTTCTTAGTACTAAGACTTAGTTAGATAGTACCAAAGAGCTCAGATATTTACATCTGTATTTATTGGTAGTATGTACTCAAAACAGAGAGGTTGGACGTGGACTTCAGGTTATATTTCTTTCACTCAAAATGTTATCCGGTATCAGTGACACTTCGCTAGAGAGGCCAATATGGCGACTGCGATTTGTCTGCCAGAACCATTAGAATTTAACAAAATACTCGACAATCCGAATTTTGCGGATATATGTTGTCGACTCGAAATCTTTATTTTTTAATGTTTTATTATTCAGGTAAGGTTTCGATCGAGTCTACCGTACCCCTTGACGAAATTATTAATATAGATTTGACACTGCGATGGTAGTGCAGTCGCTCGGTTCCAATGTGAAACATTCCAAAATCAACAAATACTTACAAATTAAAAATTAACTAAATGCACATTTTCCAGTGGACTAAATGGTGAATCTAAATCACAAGTCCCCTTGAACACACACAAAAAATTTCATCACTATCGGTCCAGTCGTTTAGGAGGAGTTCAATGACATACACACGCACACAAGAATTAGTATATAAAGAATAAGTATACAAAATTTATGTATACCAAATTTACGTTATTGACCGACTGACTGACAACGTACAGCCGAAATTAATGGACACATGAAGCTGAAATTGTCCGTGTAGTGACGGATTAAGAATACGGAATGTAACCACCCCATAAGATCCCATGGGTGTCGTAAGAGCCGACAGAGGGAGCATATTATGCAGAGAACAGCACTGTAAAAGAAGAAATACTTGATACGAACCCTATACCAACCCGTTTGGCCAGCGTGGTATAGTAGGCCATTTCCTCCTTTCAAAGGAGAGGCCTAGTCCAACAGTGGACTGTTAAAGGCTGATAATGATGAAGCTGAAATTTGGCATGTTTGTGATTCGATGAGTCTCGGGGAGCACTGAAAGAGGAGTTTTGGAAATTTACCTACTAAAGGGGTATATAAGTTCAAAGTTTGTTTGAAACATTCACGCGGGCGGAACAGCGGGCACAAGCTAATTAGATTATTATATAATCAGTATTTCGTTCATGCTAATATGTTATCGAGCATCGGACCCGCCGGATAGATGTAAGTACGTGGCGTGACAACGATGTGAGCTCATGGTAACGTGGCATTAATGTAAATATAGAATCTGTATGTCCTTAAGTAATTATTTTTTAACTTTGACTTTCATAAGCATCACTTATGTGAATACTTGACTTATGTGAATAGAGGATTTCGATTTTGACATTGGGACAAACACTACTACTTTTCTTACTGATAGCAGAGTACCTTTATAAAGAACTGTAGAAGTGAGTAAACTATAGAAAATTTACTGCAATCATGAAGCGATAGTATTAGTGGATGCCTTGCTACCGCCAGTGTCATGATGTGGAACAATATTTGGCGAGATCCAGAAATAATTTTATTTTGCCTGATACGAAATGCTTTTTTTTTAAAAGAAATTGAGGAGAATAGGTAATGAGTACATAAACATCATATAGGTCTTAAGCGCAGCGACATTTTATTTGCACTGCAGAAAGAATCTTTTTTAAACGTGGTGGATACAAAAGACATTTTTTGTAAACCAATAGAGGAGAATAACGACTACATATACCTCATATTGGTCTTTAGCGTAGCAAATTATTTTGCACCACATAAGGAATCTTTTTGAAAATGAATCTACACATACGTACGTATGATTCTACCCATAAGTATGACTGCGATCGTTGTCGTTTCTAAAAAAATGCGATAATAGAATTCATGTTTTGATAACCCTCCTATTTCCTAGTTGTGACATGTTGGCAAAAAAATTATATTATCTCAAAAATAATGTCCGGTAGTACCCGCATCGTACATCACGAGGTCTCTAAATCCCACATCCAATATTGTTGTTTATATAAAACATCAAACACATTTTTTATTCTGTATGGAGCGTATTTTTCAGCTCCGAGTTTTTTAACTGCGCGTCTAAATTTTGTAAGGCTCAGTCCACAAATCCTATTATGCAAATATGTCAAAGTTAGTATCGATCTTTCGTAATATTGGCTTTTGATTTGCAAACATTTGCCTTCTGTTTTTAAAGGGATAGAATGTTGTTACCCATCTCTGTTTTTTCGTATACAAATGAAAAGGAGAGACATTGAAACGTTGGCAAAGCTAGGAGCTTAGTGCTATGAATCTATTCCCTTCTTCATTTGCAAGGGTCGTATTTGAATTGAGAATTTTCTTAAGTAAAACTTGGCAGCAAAAGAATGGTAGACAATAAATAGGTTTTAAGGCGTTTGTTTATTGGAGTACTGTAAGCAAATTACAAAATTGGATTTTAATTTAAGATGTAAAAGCCGTGTGGTTGACGGCATAGAATACAAGTGTCACCACCCCCTATCTTCCTGTGGGTGTCGTATGAGGCAACTAAGGGATAACACGATGCAAATACCATCTTTGCGTAGAGACGGAAAACTCGACATCAAACCCTATACGACTGCCTCGTTGGTCTCGCGGCATAAATGTGCGCGTGGGATCGGGTCCTGGGTTCGATTCCTGGGTTGGGCAGTGTTATTGGGTATTTCTGTCACGAAATTCTCTGTAGCAGCACGGAGTCTGGAAATGTGCCCAGTACGGCAATAGGCTCGCCCCTTATTACGTGGGACTAAAGTATATCTGGCGAAAAGTGGGTGTAGAAATACACCTCTGCCTACCTCTTCTGGGTTATAGGCGTGAGACTATGTATGTATGTAAATTTAAAGTATCTGTTTGCAAATATAACTTAATGTGAAAATGTCAGAATAATCATGCTGAGTGTACAAATATTGTATTTTATTTGCAAAATAGAATAGAACTCTCTGTAAATAAACACTGGTATAACAGAGTTAAGTTAATTTTACGAAGGAAAGGAGAAATAGAATTTGTAAAATGTATTTGTACTTGCTAGTTTAATAATTTACTGTATAGATGGCGTAGTCCTTTAGCACTGCGCCTTTTGCTGTGGGATCCCCACATGAGATTATACTTTGACGTTTCATAAATTGTTTAAAATCACAGAATTCTAAAGCTTTTTTTAGCGGTACCTTTACCATTACCCTGAGATATCCTTTACAAGCCCAATAAAAAGAAAACGAGTAATAAAAAGAACGGTGAGCTAGGCAGATCAGTAGGAAAAACCGAGTGGCACAGTTAGCTCGTAATATTAGTAGAATATTTTGGATTGCATCTGCATAATGCAGTTGTCATAGAGACCCTGATAATGGTTATCATAGAATTTATTATGGCTCTGACTAACATGTCATGGTAGAGATTAATTAATAGCAATAATTATTTAGCAACGAGCAAATCAAAGAGTAAAAAATAAAGATGTCATTTAAAACAACAAGCTTGTTTAAAAACATCACACTTCAAATAGACGCCGTTAAATAAAAATTAAACAAATAATTTCCAAGCTCCCTCAGGAACTAGCGGAAATAAAACGTCAGTTTCACTAGAACCGACGGCAATGAGACAACACTATCGGCAGAATAGTGTCAATAGTCACTTAGTATGTGCTATGTGCTGTTTTGCAGACCTTATTTTGTGAGTGGTCGAAATGTTACGTCAATTTACATTTCCTTGCTTCAAAATCTTTTGGCATGCAGGTCACCATGTAATGTGTTGTAGCAAATTTAAAATTTCGAAACAATTTATGTGAAAGCGGCGATAGCCCAGTGGTGTACGTAACGGACTGCCGAGACGATAGTCTCGGGTTCGATCCCCAGTTACCCCGGGCACACACCTCTGACTTTTTGAAGTTATGTGTATATTAAAGAAAAAAAAATTCGCTCGCTTAACAATGTGCCCGGTAGATGGTAATAGGCTCGCCCCCTATTACATTGGGACCTAAACATAACTGGCGAGGTGTGGGTGTGTAATACACCTGTGCCTACCCCTTCGGGGATAAAAAGGCGTGAAGTTATGTTTATGTGAATGCTGTAATGGTTTAAGTGGCCACTGGCAGTGCGTGAGTTCGATTCCCATTCGAGATAACACTAATTTGTGTGATCTTCAAATTGTTTTTGAGTCCGGATGGTCTTCGCACCGTTCATTTAATATTTATAAGGTTCCTCGTTATACAGAATGTTTGCGATTGGCCATATTCACTTGATTTATATAGTAAATAACCCACCCTTAAATGATCTGACTTTCAAGGCTTTCGATATCACTGAGAGAATTTAAACCTTACCAATTTCGATTTACAGATATACTAACGCTATGATTTACGGTACGGTACACTTAAAAGACCTTTTTAGAAGAACTTTACTCCAAGCGTATTCAAAGACATTAAATTAAAAATTTTACTATTCCAAATTAAGTTTAAATTTTCTAAATCATCTTCTTGCGTTTTTCATTCTACAATACATTCACAAAACACTTCATGTAAATTAGTAGCAAACAAAACCATATTATCCTACAATTCATACAAAAGAAACTAAGGGCCATAAATTCTCGACGCAGACAGAATATTATAGAACTATATAATAAAATTAACGAAAAACACAATGATATACTACCACACTTTTATTCCAGGGCATTGATACCCGCGGTAGTGAAAAAGTGTTAAGATGTTACAACCGAAAACTTAACAAGGGGAAAATTCATATGCCCATAAATTGTAGGAATAGGAGATTTTTCGTTTTATCGTCCCTATCACAGTTTTAATGTGATTTTTATTGTTCGGTTATACCAGGCTTTTATTTATTTTTATTTATTTATTTTAAACTTCTTGCACAATTACAAAAAAGTAATGCACAAAGGCGGGCTTAATGCCAGAGGCATTCTCTACCAGCTAACCATTGGGTGATGCAGAGATTATTGAAATAAAGAGGGAGTAATTTAACAAATAATATTAATTTTAAAGCAACATAATTAATAGGTATTTATATCAAGTTTATAGGGTCGGATTGACCCCTAGGCGAGAGAGAGAGGACTTTACACTGAGAAACTTGCCTAGATAATATATTTACAGATATCATAGTAAGAGACAAGCAAATTATTAGACAGACTCGGACCATTGTGGACAGCAGATCTCCTTTGATGATAACAGTAAGAATGTTTCTAGGCAAAATATAGTTGTAATACCTAAAACTGCAACTCGTTTTGCTAGGTTTTAAAGTAAACTAACGACTAGCTGGTCACTGTTAGATGATGAAGGTGACCCTAATTTGTTATATAATAGCTTTTTCAAAGCGTTTTGTACAGAATTTAATTCGGTTTTCACACCTAGAACTAAATTATTACAGTTGGAGGTAATGCAACCTTCTGTGAATGGGCAACAACTGGGCTTCACATAAGTAGAAAGAGATTGTATGAGCTATATGACGAGAGAAACTTTAATTTAAGTGAACAATTTCAGGATTATGTTAGAAACTATGCTAGGATATTTCGGAAACTTTGCAAGAAAGTTAAGTCTCTTTACCAGAGTTCAAGGATTAGGAGTAGTGACGATAAAATGAAAATGACATGGAATATAATAAACAGCGAGACTGGGAAAGTTAAAAGTAAAAGTTCAAAATTTAGTTTGAACTTTGATAACGACACTATTACATCAGACTCAAAAGTTGCATCGGCGTTTGATGATGATTGATCATAGCTATTTTCATAGTATAATGTCATACGGTATTCTCCTGTGGGGAAATGCTGCCGACATTCAGACCATCTTTGTTCTGCAGAAAAGAGCTATTCGAGCAATTTATAATTTGGATTATGGGGCTTCGTTAAGGAATAAATTCAAGGATATAAACATTTTAACAGTTGCAAGCCAGTACATTTATTCCAACCTAATATATTTATTCCAAAACAAGGCCTCATACTCAAAGAAAAGTGATATCCACAATTTGAATACTAAAAATAAGAGTAAGCTAGTAGTGCCGGCTACCCGGCTAGAGAGAATAAAAAAATATTTTCAAGGCCAATGTGTGCGCTTTTACAATAAAGTGCCAAGCAATATTCAAAATTTAAGTTATAATAAATTCAAAAAGATTATAAAACGTAAACTTTGTCAAAAAGGATACTATTCAGTGCTAGATTATATTGAAGATAAAAATGCTTGGGATTAATTTGCTCGGTCCCACAGGCTACTTATGTTTGATTAGTGTTAAGTTTCATGTGAGTGTGAGTTTTTGTGTCTATATTATGCTAGTTAGTACTTTTATATTATTATTAAAAAAGCCTTATTAATTGACAACAACTTTATAGACACACCAGCTCATATACCTATGAAAAATTCAATGTAGTTACTAAGTTTTTAAATTGTATAGAATCAAGACGTAGAAAAGAGTGGACCGGAGTTTCTTGCCTGATTCTTCTCAGGAGGCTCTACTTTCTGAACAGGCATTTTTTTCAATGCTCAACTATATTAATATGCATTTAAAGTTACTTTTTTATTTTTTTATTTGTATGACTTTCTGACGTGTCCAAAAAATTTAAACATTTTTATGGAAATAAACATATTTGAGTTTGAGTTTGAGAAACGTTATGTATAATGTGAGGATAAGAGAACATCATAATCGTCATCGATCGACATTTTTTTTAGGTTAATGTATTTTCAATGCTTTGAACAAGTTTGCCAGTTTCAAAGTCATCATGTATCAAATAGGCTGCACGGTTGCCGTAGTGGTGTAAGCGGCCGCTTCGCTGCTTGACACTGCGCCGGGTGTTGTGGGTTCGATTCCCACACGGGACAACACTTTGTGTGATCATAAATTGTTGTTTCGAGTCTGGGTGTTCATTGTGTCAGTTGTGTGTTTGTTAAGTCCTCCGCGACATAGGATTTTGCCCTAATGCAGGAGTTGTCTTTTTAAAAAAGCAAAAAATAAAGGAAATATTAAGGCTAACTTCAAAGTTTCATATTGACGAAATTGTTATTGTGATTTAGTTCGTTGTGTATTATACCAACTTATAGAGCCACCGACATAACTATGAATTGAAGAATATCGCTAACAATTGTGCGCGAGGCGAGTAAGGCGAGGTTTGTAAGTCAATAAATTTGGTTGTTAGAAAAGATAATTAAATAAATCATTTTGCGTCATGAAAACATTCACATTTTGCGCTGGCAAATTATTCTGGTTTAAAATGGATTTAAATTTACTTATCTGAGACACAAAATGAGGTCACACAACAAATCACAAGAATATACCAATTTTGCGAAAACTACATGCAGTCAGATTATTAGTAGACCTTTAAAATAATTAAGGCCTTATTTTCACCGAATTCTATCCTGAGATATCCTATTCCCATTACATTTTTCTAAAGGTAATAACGCTGCCTTACCACCTCTCAAATAATTTCTACCTAAAGTCTCATGTGTTAATCTCCTTAAAGTAATATGAGATCTAGTTTAAATAATAATAAGGCGAAGCCGAGGAGGCATTAAATTATTAATTATTAAGCTACGCTCCTTAAATTTACCTCTTGAATATAAGACAATGCTTGTAGGTGAAAATGTTTAAATAGGTTTTAGAGGTTTTTTTTGTAAAGTACCCGCGGTTTTGCTCCTTTACCTTTTTTTTGGCTCGGCTCTTTCCTTGCAAGAAAGTTTTCAAAACTGATTTGTAAATTCCATTTGACATTCGTCGTGTTCCAAGTGTTATCTTACTTGCGCTCAAGATTTTTGTCTTGGAATTTGGCTTCGGCTTACTAGTCTTACCAATATGTGACAGAATACCAACCTCCAATTTAAAATGGCTTATGTTTAACTTACCACCAGATATAGAAATATATAACAGACAAAAAAAGTAAATGATCACGAAAATGAAACCCGCATTTTAATGAAATAAATCATTGTTAACCCAAAAGTAGTAAATGATCACCAAAATTAAACCAGCATTTTAATGTTAAATTATAACCAAAGTTTTTTTGTTAGTTGTATGAAATACCTACACATAAATTGGATTTGGTTACACCACCCTCGTTAATAAACTAAGTTGACGGAGCCCTGCTTCGCAGGACTCCTATTTTTGAATTAAGGGTCACGAGAGAACCTAACATAACCATTTTATTTGGTGATCATTTTCTACATTTGGTGTTCGAATACAATTAGAAGTGCAGTCGTGACTATAATAGCTAGTACTATTGTAATTTAGACTTTCATTTTTCTGGTGTTAAGTATATATTTTTGTTTAAAGAACTAAGGGTATCAAAGCATTTCATGGTGGTCATTATATTTAACCCCATTTAAAATTATAACTGACATTGTGCTGTTGAGTATATTATAAGTGCGATGTCAAGTACCTACATAGGAGAAAATTCACAGGATATCGATGTAAATGCCGATTGTTGGTATTACACAAAAAAGTAAACATGTTATAACTGACGTAACCACATCGAATACAGAATATGCTTATCCACAACTATATGGATCGTATACGTCCACCTGAAAATTACTGACTTTTCATACATTTCTGAATCCGTCTCAAAAGACACATCAAATTTGGTTTCAAAACCAATGACTCCATACTTTCAACTTGAATGACTGACTAATTACTTCAATACACAAAATGCCTGCGTCCTTCAACTGTAATTCCAGGAATACGGTTTAAATTCCTATCTCGTGGGACATAAGCCATGTTGACTTTCGGGACGTCCTTTTTTTTAAAGCAATTATATCTTTTTTTTGTTTTGTACTTTGGGACATACTTTTTGTTGGTTTTTAGGCTTTGTATGTTATGATGATTAATAGGCTTTGGCGAGAGCTTGGACTTTATTTGATGTGGTCGGTATTAAAATGTAAAAATGGATGTGGATATGTTACGTTTTGACTTAAGTAATTCGCTGTGGAATAATAGGGTATGGTAATGGCAATGAATACAGATTATCTATGTTCTATGGTAATGGACTGGGAATGTCTTTATAATCACAAATTTACTGAACTGAGCTTATAGTAATATTTTATAGGTAGCTCTGAGAACGTAGTCAATTTGCAACTATACTATAATTGCTGCGAGTGGTAAGAGTTCGATGACACACACAGAGATAGAATTGTGATTCCAGAAAAAATAACGGTTGTTGCTAATTATGTACCAAGTAATACGGAATACTGGCTATGCTCGCGGTTACACCTTGTTCATTCTGACGTTTATAAATTTTCTCACGCTAGCCCTCGCGGGCAGATCTGCAGGCGGGATCTAGTTGTGTTTTAATACAAAAACACATTTTTTAATTTGTATATTGCTTTTTTATAAAACCAGTTTAAGTCATTAAAAGTAAGAAAAGCGAACACACCAAAACCAAAATAAAATAAAAAGCCAGCTTTACTTTGCTCTCCACAAATTTAAAATATCCATACCAAATAATATTCGTAGGTGACTATATTTTATAGCAGCACCGTTTAAGCTTCGAGGTAAAATAAGAATGGACTCGATAATGCGGGCGCAAATTGAAAATTTTGTATAACGTCAGCGTACAAGTTCTAGAGCCAAGTTTCTGAAAGCATGTATGGTGAGACTTGAATGAAAGTTGCGGCATAGGGATATTGTTTTAGATGTTGTAGCGTAAGTTTACTTTTATCATAGAAAAGTTCAGTTAAGTATATAGAAAACTAGACGTCGCCAGCGGTTTCGCCCGCGTCAATTATACATATAAACATTAAAATCCATTGGGTAGTTTTTAAGATTTAAGGGACAGACAGACAAAATACAGACGTTTTTTTATACTATGTAGTGATGTACCAATGGTGTGAGTTCTTTGTTCTTGTTCTAATAATGAACTTGGGTGTTTACAGCAACATTCGTTTTAACATTATAATGCGATCATAATACTATTGTGCTGGGATAGTTCATTCAAGTCCATGTAGTCCTAAGGCAAAGCTGAACTTTGGTAATCAGACACATAGCAAAATATTAAGTTCATCTAACGAAGATTTATCCTGCTTTTGAATCGAACCTACTACCATAAAACAATGCGCCTCCAAAGCTGGCATCTATGTAGTTGTCTGTACTATATAGATGCCAGTTTTGGAGGCCAATTGATATTTATGCCTCCGTGGTCCAGTGGATAGCGACTGCTGATCGGAGGTCCCGGGTTCGATTCCTGGGTCGGGCAAAAGTGTTACTGGGTTTTTCCGAATTTTCAGTAGTAGCACGGAGTCTGGTGATGTGCCCAGTAATGGCATGGTGGTATAGGCTCACCCCTTAGTACGTGAGACCTGAAAATCCATGGCGAAATGTGGGTGCAATATTACCCCTCTGCCTACCCATTCGGGGATACAGGCGTAAGTCTTTAAAAAAAATTATATTTATAAAAAAAATTATGCATGAGTGGATCCTAGCAAATGGCAGTCCGTAGTCTGTGCCTTCCCCTAAGAAAAACAGGTGAGTCAGCGTGAGTCTACGTATGTAGGTAATGCATGCTATTTGACTGCTAGCATTATCGTTAAAGTTAACAAACTTAAACGAAAAACGAACGCCTACGCCATCAAAAACTAAATTAATTTTTTCATCTCACGTTATTTTTAAATCAATTTTGCTGAAAACCGCTTCAAGTAATATTTGTGACGTTAGCTGTCACCAGCAGTCAAATCGTCAAATTGTCCCGTAAATGACATTTTAAGAGTTTTCTTTCGATATTGAAACAATTTTGAGGGTAGAATGAAAAGAGAATTCGTGAAGTAAAAAATTTTCGAATCTAAACATTTATTTTTCTATTTACACAGAGTCATCATCATGTCAGCCTAGAGACGTCCACTGCTGGACATAGGCTTCCCTCAACGTTCTCAACACAGGCCGATCTTGAACCACCCGCATCCAACCGCTTCCCGCAATCTTAATCAGATCGTCGGTCAAACTTGGGACGGAGGGAGGTCTACCCCTGCTGCGTCGTCCGGTACGTGGTCGCCACCCCAGAAGCTTCCTGCCCCAACGGCTATCGGTTTTTCGGGCTTTTTGCCCTGCCCATTGCCTCTTAAGCATGGCTATTCGGAGAACTATGTCGGTGACTTTGGTTCTCCTGCGGATCTCCTCATTTCTGATTTGATCTCGCAGTACTTATCGTACAGTATGTAATTACTGTCATATTTATACTAAATTATTTAGGCATATTTTATTTAATATACTTATATAATGTGGCTCGCATATTACAAACTAAATTATTTTAAATCCCCTTTTGTTATCCTCAGTTATTGATCAGGTTGGAGACCCTTTGCTTCCCCCTAATAATTTTGTTTACATCGTATCACAAATTGCACCATGCCACATAAAAATTACATCGTCAAACCTGTCTACGGCAACAAAACTACACTGGAGTTAGCACTCATGTGTGGTGTAAACATAGCTCTTCTTTACAATAAAAGCCAACTTGACCAAGTGCTTTAATCACAGAAGCAAACGTACCCACCTTTCGCGAGACCCCATATATCCCGACCCTTTCTTTTCTCAACCCCATTTACCCCCTTTGGGGTAAAAGGCCTCTCCCTAATTAACCTCTCTTTCTCTGGAGCCGGTCCCTCATGTCTGAGGTTCGTGGTCAGCATCAGGGTTGCATCTGGAGCGGATGATCTGCCTCCATCGGTTTCTGTTCAGCGCGTCCCTCACGACCGTGTAGAATTTGGTGTACGACGAGACTTTAATTTGATCTGTCCATCTTGTTGGTGAACGACCGCGCGATCTTTTGCCTTCGCTAATTAACCACCCAACATTTATTAACTTGTTCACCAGAATTAATAACAGAAATAAAGTTATAAATGTATCAATGAATAACTCAGCCCTTTTTGAAATTAATTGGTAATAAAATTAAGACAGGGCAGTGTAATAAACCTTATACTTTAGCCGGTAAAAGTAAATAATGTTTTAGAGGGCTTTTCGCGAATTTCACTGGCAGACGTTTTTATTGCTCTGCTCGCATTTAATTGTGTACATTGTAGGCTATATTTTCCATCATAAGACTGTTTTTAGACAAATGAATATTGTGCCTTGTGAAATTGTGAATATTGAGATTTTATTCGGACAAGGTTAATGTTATCAATATTTTAGTACGATTTCGTTACCACTTGTTTGATTTTCGAAAGTAAGTATGCTTCAAAGCGCGATTAAGTACATATGCAGGCATGTTTTCCATGCTCCTTTTGCTCTTCTCTTCTTACTCTAAGAAACTACTTCCAACTAACAAGTTTTTCGTTGGCATAGCTTGTATGCTGCAAAATTGTCAATAAATTATGGTGAGCTGAGTCGTTAACAATGCCGGAACGTTAAAAGTATGCAATGATTTTCCAAATGGGGTGAGACTGTGAGTACAAAGACTTACTACCCCATATTATCCTGTGGGTGTCGTAAGTGGTGACTAAGGAAATTACACAAAGCAAATAAGTAGTATCTTGCGGACAAGATGGGCAACTCGAAATCAAACAATATGCCAACCCGCCTGGCCAGCGTGGTATACAAGACCAAATCCTCCTATTGCCTCATAATAATATTGTGACCCAAATTAGGAGAGGACTAAACCTGTTCAAGCAGCGATAGCTGAGTGGAGAGACCGACAGACTGCTACACAGACTGTCTCGGGTTCAAATCCACGGCGCGCACCAATGACTTTTCGTAGTTAAGTGCGTATTTAATAGTTAATTATCGCTTGCTAATCAGTGAAGGAAAACATCGTGAGGAAACCTGCATGTCTGAGAGTTCTCCATAATGTTCTCGAAAGACATGTGAAGTCTGGCAACGCGCACTTGGCCAGCGTGGTGGACTAAGGCCTTACCCTACTCATACTGAGAAGAAGCCCGTGCCCAGCAGTGGGCTGTCCCACTGCTGGGCACGGGCTTCTTCTCCCTCCCTTTACTGTTAAAGGACTGATGATGATGCTGAATTAGGAGAGGACTAGCTATTAACTACAAAAGGATGATGATGATGGTGATGTACGAGATTTTGTATCGACAATTACATAACTTATGCTAAATGAGCTAAGTAAATGCTTCATACTGAAATACGACCAAATATATCACACACTTAGCACGTACGTGCTCCAACCGTCCCGATACATCGAAGCTGTAACATAATGAGGCTTAATTACAAGTAATCCTGTTAAGTTGGAAGTAATCAAGCTACATACATATGCAGATGAGGGGCACGTACTAAATAAATTCACACGAGTAGCTAACTTTCTTAGAGTTTGGGAAATCACCTGTAACGGAATCCTATGGACCCCAGGCTGATTAAAATTTTAGTTTTCTTAATAACTGGGTTTAAAATGCCAGCCCCGCCAAGTAATTTTGTGGCCAGGGTTCCCGCGCACCTCCACGCGCAGGACCATGGAATTCGTCCTTACTTTATATTCCTCTGCTGACAGCATTTACCAAACGTAAATGCTTATAATTGAATGAAAGTGGACATCAAAATACTAAAGACAGCGATACATTAGTATTGGTTTGTCATCACAAAATCACTCTCCATATATTCATGCTTCACATATTGGTACTTGAGTACAAGGCAGCGTATCTCAGAGACGGCAGCTCCAGGGAGACGGAGAACATGATCCAGGTATATTAGTCATATAGTATTATCGGCGCCGAGTATTTCAGCGATATCCAGTGTATAGTATTGAGCGTACAGTAACAGTCTCAGAACTGATGTCACAAAACGCCTCCTTGCCGCAAGTCACAACATTGAAGCCCATACAAACATAGTCAATTAAAACGTATTAAGCCATCGCGCATAGTTTGCAGGGAAGCTCTCGTTACAATCGCCGCTAAATTAGCCGCCATGTCTTACTGTTACCGCGTGACCGACAGGTGGCTCTTCTTTCGCTCTTTAAAACCTTGTCAGCTGCTATGTACTGGCCTGTACGCAGGTTTAGACAGCGATTGTGAAAGTCCTGCATTCTACCACCTGATTGCGAATACGGAGACTCCCATCATACATCGCTCGTCTTCACATCCATCATCAACAAGGTACAAACCACTACTAATGGTACACGCGGTTATTAATAATATAACTATGTACAATATCTCATAGAGAACTTTATATTTTAGTCAGCCTGGTATACATATATGGTGTGATATAGACATAGATACACAACAGAGTTATTAATGTTATACAGTTCATGCAATAAATTACAGTAAAGTGAATAACAGACACTCACCGGACTTTTAGCTGCGTCGCTGCCAAACTTACCCCTTGCCCTGTGCTGATCACCTTCTCTTGAAGCCGCTCGCCTTGTTCTTCGATATCACTAAGCACTAATTATCGACCAACACCGAACCTCTTTTGCGCTAGGCCAGGTCCGATCTCTCTCGCACCATAAGACCAACTGCCTGAACTACCACGCGAGTCCGTTCCCGAGATCTGCCCTCTTCCGCGTCCTAAGACTGACTTTTCGAGATCCGTTTAGTTCCGCGTCCCAACATTGACTGTCCCCGTCAAACACCACCACTACCACGTCACGCTGTCGTGGGACCCGACTAGCTCCGCCTTCTAAGACCCGACTGTCCAGTCAAACACAACCAACGCAACGCCTCTCGAATCCTTACTACCTGACAAGGTCCGTTTCTTATCGTTGATCGCTTTTTTTATGATCCTCAACTACACCGCATGTGAACACTACAGTGCAAATGTTTTCTCATATTTCATGGCTATTTCTTTACTCATATGCCTGTCACATAATTCTTATAAATTTGTCAACCTCTTGGAATTTATGAGTTTACTAATTGCATAACGTTGGCGCCATCGTAGCGATAAGACAAACACATGTGGAAACAAGTATGCGACCTAAGGACTATATATTATTATTTAATTTGGTGTAGCGAGCAACACCATTACATTCCCCCCTCTGAAAATCAGACGCGTAGACTATGTCATAGCGTATGAGCTTTCACTAAAGATACAAAAGCATATGTAGTAGAGTACGCCAGTTAAAACTGCATCTTATTTTCCACCATTTAACTGCCGGCAAATATCATACAACTTCCAATAAGTATCCATTGCTGTTCACGCGCGCCTGACCAAATCACCATAGCAGCATTACGCTCAAATCACTCATTATAATTTTTAATAATTGTATTCATATCGTGTATGTGCAAGTTCACTTGCTGTACGGATCTCGTGGAGTTAACACGAATTAAAGATCATCTTTTGTACAGAGCATTCCAGTTTCTCATTTCAGCCACCCCTTAAACCACCATACATATGGTCCATTAGCGAACCGGATGGATTTATAATATATATTTTGAAGATAATCAGCGAATTATGGATTTGGATTATTGAAGGTGACTTGAAGGTTGATGGATTGAGGATTGGATTAAGCTCAAGCAAGTCATTTTAGCGGTGTATTGCATTTATTAATAATTAATATCGTAACCCAACACTCAGGTAATATAATTAAATTTACCAATGTAAAAGGTCAGTACTTAAACCTTTTTATATCTAGTATTGTGTTAGATTTATATCATTAGGTACTTATTGCTGTGTGATTAGTATTATTCGATAGTTCAGATTAAGTTTAAATCGTACTTATTATAGTATAGTTAGCTTAGATATTTGCTACATTATTTAAACTTAATTTTATATAAAGCTGTAACTAATCCATAAGCTGACAATAGTTTATTGTTTGCAAGTACCTCGACATAATACATTTATAGTTTAGAGTGTTTGATATTAATGCAAGTCATTGTTAGTGCCTATTTAGAATCTTTATGTACTTTTATTAGTGTTATTTGTTAAAACTAAGTTAAAAATAGTTAATTAGCATTAAAACTTACAACATTTATATTGTAGGTAGTTGAACTATAGTATGTAATTAGTTCTTCTATTTAGTTAATTATTAAAATTCTGCGTTGCAAATTGTTTTAAATTAGTGCTTATACTGGTAGGCGTGTATAACAATTATATTGTTCGTATTTAAATTGTATTCCTGTATCAATTTCAGGTGGACAACACTCGTATCCCAGAATGTCTGAGGAAAGGGATTTAGTTAAAAAGCGAGGCAGCTTTAAAGGCCGTTTAACTTCTTTCGTCACCTTCCTGGACTCGCTTAAGGACAAACAATTAACTAATTGTGATGTTTCTGAATTGCAGTTGCGCATGGGAAAAATGGAGTCGTTGTACGAACGGTATGATGAGGTACAGTTACGTCTAGAATGCATTGTGGACGATCTAAAATTACAATACAGTGAGCGTTCTGATTTTGAGTCTCTTTATTATAAAACCTTGTCTAGAGCCCAGAATATTCTGTGTGACTTTAATAGGGATAATAAATCGATAGAAAGCTCTAAAAGTACTGTTGCTAGTATGCATAGGCCAGTCAAGTTGCCTACGATTCAGTTACCAAAGTTTAGCGGTTCATATTGTAATTGGCTAGAGTTTCGCGACACTTTTGCCAGCCTAATTCATGCTAATAATACAATTGACGAAATAAATAAGTTTCATTACTTAAGAGAATCACTGGAGGGAACAGCAGCCCTTGTAATTAAAGCTGTTGAGTTTTCGTCAAGTAATTATTCTGTGGCATGGAATTTATTGCTCGATCGCTTTGATAACAAAAGATTGTTAGTCAATAATCATATATCGTCGTTATTTAATATTGAGTCTATCTCAAAGGAATCTTCTGTTGCTATAAAAGGCTTGATTGATCGATTAAATAAAGATTTACAATCATTAGAATCTTTAGGAGAACCTGTCAAGCACTGGGACACACTTTTGATTTACATTGTTACACGCAGGCTTGATCAAAAGACATATCGCGAGTGGGAGGAGCACAAGAGCAAGTTTGATCAGGAAACAATTATTACGTTTGACTCATTTATTAACTTCCTTCGTCACCGTGCCGATCTACTTGAGACCATAGAACAAGCTCGAACCAATCATATTTCCCAAACGCCAGGTAAATCAAGCCCTAAGATCAAGTCAATGGTAACAATGCAATCTCCTAACAACACTAGCATTGAATTAGCTCCTAAAGCATGTCCTAAATGTAATAAGGACGATCATACATTAAATAATTGTCCACAGTTTCTTGCATTAAGTAATGACGAACGTCTCAAATTACTACCCACTTATAAAGTTTGTTTTAACTGTTTTCGGTCTGGTCATTACGCTAATAAATGTAAAAAATCAGGTTGTAAATTTTGTAAACGTAGGCATAACACACTAATTCACATAGATTCTAAAGGTGCTATTGCGAATTCACTTAGTTATACGACTTCTATACCGATTAATAATCAATCTGCATCGTCTATCATGCCGTCTGCCACCACTGATACGAATAACGTCGCGTTATCTGCAAACATTGCATCGCGCCAAAGTTACGAACAGCGAGATGTGTTATTATCGACCGCTCTGCTCAAAGTGCGGGACCGTTATGGTTATGTGCATCTCATTCGCGCAGTCCTCGATAGTGGTAGCACTTCGTCATTCATAACGGACAAGTTATGTAGACGATTGCACTTGATAACTAGTCAGGTTAACAAATCTATACTAGGTATAAACAACGTCACTTCGCACGTAGGTAAAATGTGTAAGGTTGAGATATCTTCGTTAGATGATAGTTTTACTTATAGTCTTCATTGTTTTGTTTTACCATTTATTACGAGTAATGTACCGTGCCGTGACATAAATATGAATTTTGATATGCCGTCAAATATTATTTTAGCAGATCCTACTTTTTATAAGCCCGGAGACATTGATATTTTAATCGGTGCCGACTTATTTTGGGACTTATTAGGATCACAAATTTATAAATTGGGTACTGGAAAACCAGTTTTATGTGAAACCCGTTTGGGCTGGATCGTTTCCGGTCCTATTGTAAACAATAATATTGCGTTGCTTTCGCATAATTTAAAATGTAACTTATCTAATATTGTTTCCGATGACAATAGTGACACACTCAGAGCCGACTTATCTAAGTTTTGGCAATTAGAGGAGGTAAATGCGAGGTCGTCTAGTTCTTACATGCCTGAAGAAAAGTTATGTGAAGATCATTTCGTTAAAAATACGACCCGATTGTCTGATGGCCGGTTCTGTGTTCGCATACCCCTTAAGAAAGATCCCTCGGTTCTAGGTAATTCCTATAAAAGAGCTACACACTGTTTACAGTCTTTAGAGCGTCGATTAAAGGTTAAGCCGGAATTTAGTAGGCTGTATTATGATTTTATGCTAGAATATGAATCGCTTGGTCATATGACTAAAATAACCAAAAGTAATTTGTGTTCTGGTTATTTTATTCCTCATCACGGAATACTACGTGAGTCGAACCACACGACCAAACTGCGCGTTGTATTTAATGCTAGTTGTCCTACGTCAACGGGAGTATCTTCTAATGACTTACAGATGGTCGGGCCAATTGTACAGGACGATCTGCTGTCTATACTTCTTCGGTTCAGACTTCACAAGTATGTTTTATCTGCTGACGTGCAGAAGATGTATAGATGCATTGCAGTACACCCGTCCGATAGGCATTTGCAACAGATTGTTTGGCGTGATAATATTAGTGAGTCTATTAGTGTTTACGAATTAAACACCGTCACATACGGCACTGCTAGCGCGCCATTCCTTGCGACACGGTGTCTTAAACAGATAGGAGACGACTGCGAGAACCCTAAAATAGCTGATATCATCAGACATTATTTTTACGTGGATGACCTGCTTACTGGAGATGATGACTTGGAGGAAGTGACTTTCATTCGTAATGAAGTCACCAAGGAGCTTGCGTCAGCATGTATGCCATTGTATAAATGGAAGTCAAATGTTCCTCAGCTGGTATCTGACACTGTTCTTTCTTCAGACAACTTGCCAGCCTCACTTGACTTAAATAAGACATCAAGTGGGCCTGACAAGTTGCTTGGTCTAGACTGGTATGTCACCACTGACGAGCTGGGGTTTTCTATAGATCTGTCTAACTCAGCAACTACTCACACTAAACGTGATTTGCTATCTGTGATTGCGCGAATATTCGATCCCTTAGGTCTCTTGGGTCCCATTGTTATCACCATGAAAATAATGATGCAAAAAATGTGGTTAGATAAGCTGGGGTGGGATCAATCACTACCTTGTGAGATCCAAAGACATTGGGACATTATAATTAAATCATTGCCTCTTTTAAATAATTTACGTATTCCGCGAATTGTAGTCTGTAATTCATATAGGGAATTAGAACTCCACATTTTTACAGATGCATCTGAGTCTGCATACGGTGCTTGCGTCTACGTTCGCAGTATTAATGAAGTAGGCGATTGTTCGGTTTGTTTATTAATGGCTAAAAGTCGAGTGGCTCCCATTAAGCCCACAACAATTCCGAGGCTGGAATTATGTGGTGCCGTGGTTGGTTCTCGTCTTTATGAGAAGGTGAGGAGTTCACTTCGAGTGGCGATCAGCCGAGTTTACTGCTGGACTGATTCAACCATAGTGTTGGGATGGTTACAAATGATGCCTAACAAACTTCAGCCGTTTGTGCGTAACCGCGTAGCTGAAGTTTTGGACAAGGCGGGCAATTGTACCTGGAGACACGTCCCAACAGATAAAAATCCAGCAGACCTAATATCTCGTGGCGTGGATATTAGTGTTCTGCAGGATTCCGAGCTGTGGTGGTCAGGGCCAGATTTTTTTATGTTAGACCCGTCGGAATGGCCATCTCAAATTAACTGTTTAGGAGCTGAACCATTACCTGAAATCCGACTTGATGTAGTACTAAGTGCTGTCTTAGATAATTCTAAAGTAGTACCTTTAATTAATTTTAGTCGTTTTTCTAATTATTCACGACTTGTACGTTCTGTAGCTTATATATTAAGGTTTATTAAGTCATGTAGGAAACGTTACCCTGAAACTAATTATTTGTCACAAGATGAATTACGAGATGCACTAGATGTTGTTATAATTCAAAGTCAGTCTGAATCGTTTACTGAGTATGAATTACTTTTGCATAAAAAGAGTTTACCTAAGAAGAATGCTCTTCTTAAGTTTAATGTTTATTTAGACAACAAAAAAATAATGCGTGTAGGCGGACGCCTCGATAATTCTAATTTTAATTTTTCTAAAAAGCACCCCATTATATTACAGTCCACTCACTATTTTACCAAGTTGTTATTTGATTTTGAGCATAAAAGGCTGATGCATGCTGGCCCTCAGTTACTATTAGCCTCAATTAGGGAATCTTACTGGCCAATAGGAGGTCGCAACTTGGCGAAGGCCTGTTATTATAAATGTGTTCTTTGCCATCGCATGAAGGGTAAGGTTGTAACGCCCATAATGGGTAATTTACCAAAAGAACGTGTGAGTCCAGGTTATCCCTTTGAGAGTACGGGCGTTGATTATGCCGGTCCTATTATGTGCGCTAGTCGTCAAGGTCGTGGATGCAGGCTGGTAAAGGTGTACATCGCAATTTTTATTTGTTTCACCACCAAGGCCATCCATTTGGAGACCGTAGGTGATTTAACCAGCAATAGTTACTTACTAGCTTTGTATCGATTTATTTCTCGACGAGGTAAACCCGCTGATATATTTTCTGATAACGGTACCTCATTTGTCGGTGCGTACAACGAACTCTCTAAATTTTTAAAATTAAATAGTTCGTTCTTGGGTGAGAGTGCAGCTAATGACGGAATAAGATTCCATTTCATCCCAGCGTATACGCCTCATTTTGGTGGCCTCTGGGAGGCGGGTGTAAAGTCCACAAAGTATCACCTACAAAGAGTGTTGGGAAATTGTAATTTAACATTTGAGGAGCTTTACACTGCTTTGACTAAAATTAAAGCCATACTGAACTCTCGTCCACTGACTCCGATGTCTTCAGATCCTGCCGACTACACACCGCTGACGCCAGGTCATTTTCTGATTGGGCGACCCCTTGTTTCGTTGCCGCAACCGAATTACACGGACCACTCTGCTAACCATCTTTCTTGTTTTCAACGAATAGAGCAATTACGCCAGCACTTTTGGAGTAGATGGAGCAAGGAGTATGTTTCAGAATTACAGCTGCGGACAAAATGGCGTTCTTGCAAGGATGGACTAAAGCTGAACACCCTTGTTGTCATCAAAGAGGACAATCTTCCTCCTCTGAAGTGGAGTCTTGGACGCATTGTGGCTGTACACCCCGGAACAGATGGCATAGCTCGTGTAGCGGATATTCAGACATCGACTGGAGTCATTCGCAGAGCGTTCAACAGGATCTGTCCATTGCCCGTGTCTACGGAGTCTGGTTGAAACCGTTGCTTTCAACGCCCGGGGGCATGTTCACGCGCGCCTGACCAAATCACCATAGCAGCATTACGCTCAAATCACTCATTATAATTTTTAATAATTGTATTCATATCGTGTATGTGCAAGTTCACTTGCTGTACGGATCTCGTGGAGTTAACACGAATTAAAGATCATCTTTTGTACAGAGCATTCCAGTTTCTCATTTCAGCCACCCCTTAGACCAACCATACAATTGCTTCATACCACTTATCCTAACTTATAGTTGATTGATAATAATAACCCTACTACCCTTGCTAAGGCCGCACCATACGATACACTAACTATACTCCGCCCATCTCCATATTATGACAACATTGATGCTTATAAGAATCCTGTAGCAATTGTTGCCTCAACTGTGTCTAATCAAATACGAATGTTTTGCTTTGTCTATGAGAAATTATTAAAATTCTTATCCATCTACATACTACTTCTCCTTAGACCTAAACTTCTTAGTAGAACTAGCGCACATAACCGAGATCACCAGTTGCCCGTAACCTATGTATTCTAATAAGCCAAATGGCGTTTTAGCAATAAATTCTCAAAATAGTAGTATAATTTGTATGAGACATCCTATCCATGCTTAGAATGGGAGTGTACATACCAGATGTCTTCTTGATAAACGGGCAGCGTGGTATGATCAAGGTACCTGATTCGCCATTCTCACTCGTTGAAATCAGGTTCAGTAGCGGGTGTACATAGCGTCAGGTAACAGTGGCTGAAATAGTTCGCACACACTCGTATAAGAGACTAGTTTTATCAAAATTGACAGACAAGTAGTTGCAATAGTTTTATATAATGAGCTAAACAGTCGTAAACAATAGTAAAGTGCAGCAGTCGTTTTCCCCGGTCGATAGCTCGACAGTCCCTACAACTAAACAATTCTCAACTCGGTCCCACACTAGGAATGATTTAGCTTGAAATGTACGCGCGGGGTTCAAACCCACAACATCCGGCGAGATGGCCGCTCCAATCAGTTCTCCATTCGCATCAACAAGTGTATCGGCACTATGTCTACCTCATTATTAAGGCTCTGATTTTAGTTAACGTAAATAACAATCACTATTATTACTCGTGTAGTTGGGTGCAGTTGACAAATATATTATGTCATAAAGAAAAGTTCTATATAATTAACGACACACATAAGGGCATATGTAACTTAAACCTTCGTTTAATATTGTATATCTGAGAGTCCGGATTAGAGGGACTTGCTTGAAGGTACTCGATGTTCGCGTTTATAGTTAGTAAAGATAAAAGAACTTAGCTCTGTGTAAGATGATCCAATGTGAGAGATGTCCTTCGACGCATACTGCAGCTGCCTTTCACGTTACCGGAACGCCGCTGCTTTGTAATCACAGCCCCACGATCGCAACACCACGTGCGGCAGATGACGCAGGGTCCTGGAATTTTAAATGAAATGGCACGAGTATCAAACTTCCAAGATTAGTCATATAATATACGACTTCTGTTTGAGTACTAAACCCGGATACAAACTAACAGATAATTAGAAGATGTGATGCAGCTCACCAATGAATATCTTTCAGTATGCGTATTAAGTATATTGCATGAGTCTAGCAACAAAATATTATTTTTATTTGAGCTCCAGAATCAAGTTAGCTGTTTACGAATATTATACGATACGGCTAAATTATGCACATGAGTCAAGTATGGATCGAGACGTTGTTAGCATACTGCTTACACACCTCTCGAATCTCATGAGAAATATGAACTCAATGTCAAGCTCTAAGTAAACCCGGGGCTCGAACCCTTGTACATTGAGCGCTCTTAAAAGGTATGTGTACAGGCATAACAAATACATACTTCATTGCCACTGGCAATCACATTGTAACACAGATGAATAAGTATTGTAAATACTCAGCTAAACCCAATTCTGAGATGGCTAAAACTGTAACAGTTACGTTTAATACTGATGTTTAGAATTAACACGTGTAGAATATCTATTTCATATGACGCACGGCGGGAGTCGAACCCATGACGGCGGAAATGACTTACAAAAGCCATTCAGTTTTTCAAAACAATGCGGCACATGTGCAGTCATATCTTAACAAAGTAGCCGATCTTGGCCCTTGGACAAAGCACATCAATAATACAAAAGAACTATGGTTCCCTTGACGGTGGAAATTGAACCCACCCTAAAACGGCGTAAATGACTTACTAAAGCCATTCAGTTCCTTAAAACAATGCGCCACATGCGCAACCATATCTTAACAAAGTAGCCGATGCTGTCCTTTTCGCGTGTGCGTTTGCGCGTTTGGACAAAGCACACCAATAATACAAAAGAACAATAGTTCCTTTCTAGCCTTCTTTCTTTTAACTAATAAACATCTAAAATGTGTTTCTTTTTTTGTTTTATCCCGTTTTTTCACACGCTGGCATTTGGAAACAAAATGTGACAGATGTCGGCTTATTACATTGCTTTTCTAGTTTGGGCAACAATTTGAAAACAAAACATTTTAAAACAATGATCACTAAACTCAGCTCCATACACACATTATCGGCGAAGTATTAATTCCTGCTATAATAACAACAATTAACAAAATAGTTTCGTGTTCAACAATAGTGTGCATTCTTTTTATGTTTGGGAATCGAACCCACAATATTTAAAATCACATTGTACGACTTCTATAAAGCCGACGCCGATCATTAGGTCATCATTCATCATCAGCCCTTAACAGTCCACTGCTGGACTAGGCCTCTCCTTTGAACGGAGGAATTGGCCTACTACACCACGCTGGCCAGACGGGTCGGTATAGGGTTTGTATCAAGTTTTCCTTCTCTTACAGTGCTGTTCTCTGCATAGTATGCTCCCTCTGTCGGCTCTTACGACACCCATGGGATGATATGGGGTGGTGACATTCCGTATTCTTAATCCGTCACCACACGGACAATCAAGACAAGATCATTAGGTACATGAGTATAATATCCGCCGACTTTCACCAATGCTCAGGAATCGAACCTAGAGCTTTTATAAAGTATACTAAAATACTGCAGTGGGCCAATATTACCCTTATCTACTTAGTAACACGTTAGAAAACTAAGTTTACTGATATTTGACCTAAGAATAATCCTTTTCTCAATTAAATCTAATGTACACTTCATCAATAAAAACCCATATGCATTCCGTAAGAATCTCAACTCAACCAATGTAATAAACTAATAGATGCTTGTCCAAAGAACGCGTATGCATAAGATAGATATTATTACTAAATTTCGTAATTTAATACGTTTGTTGACACCATTTTGAAATATCGTAGAAACAGGAATCGAACCCGCTATTTCAGTAAGTTTGTTGAAATCATTTTTATAATATCGTAGCAACGGGAGTCGAACCCGCTATTTCAGTAAGTTTGTTGAAAACATTTTTATAATATCGTAGCAACGGGAGTCGAACCCGCTATTTCAGTAAGTTTGTTGAAAACATTTTTATAATATCGTAGCAACGGGAGTCGAACCCGCTATTTCAGTAAGTTTGTTGAAAACATTTTTATAATATCGTAGCAACAGGATTCGAACCTGCTATTTCACTAGTGTAATAAATTCCTGTCCCGCAACTCCAACAAAATATTATACATTATTTATCCTTAAATAATTCCGTCTTATTATAAACAGTTATCGGACACGCTATTAATAATACGGCGATTAGTTTGTTGACGTTGCACAACAATATAGTTATCGTCACAGACATTGCTCAGGAGTCTAACCTGATTTAACTACACCTAGGTGTTCCACGGAATATTCTGGTGTGCATTATGCATTAATCTCAAGCCATGTTAATGGCCTTAACCAGTTATCCTATAAATATAATCTATATAATATAAAATCCTTCTCATTCCTTATCCAAAATTAGTTCTAACCATCGCTAGTCTGCATCACGAATCGGACTCAAACAGCGAACCTGATACGCAAGCGCTTGTAACCAATAATATGCTTATTATCGAGAGTCGAACTCGAGATATTTAAACGTAAAGCATTTTCTGTAGCCAATAATATAACCACTGTTGTTTGAAATAGAATTAGTTTTTATTATAAGTCAAATCGATTAGATCGATTGAGTAACATTTTATTTAGTCTATTGAAAATTTCTGACAATGGTCACACTGAACTGTCACTTCGGTCTCTTCCCGCGTTAAAAAGTTACCACGTTGTCGACTCGTACGTAAAATAAAATATCGCCTTTTGAAAAGCACATCATTGTAGCTACGCGAATATTATTGTGAGCACACCTTTTTGCATTTCGTGTGAATTGATTAATTGAACTAAATAGAGTAAACCGCTTTGAACGCCGCCTGATCTAGTGCTGGCAACGGTAAATTGATTGTGAACTATTGATTGATATTTGTGAAAATTGTGAATCTGGTATCGACTTCCACGTGCCAACGTGTCCTGAAAACGTCGCGTTTGAAGCTTAATAGCTAAGTATAAGATACTTCATTCATTTATTTTGGCCAATATACTTGTATGAATGTGTCTAATTTAGCTCAAGCCTGACATCAGCAAGGATAGCGGGTAAGTGAAACACATTAATATTAAGATTACTTGTATTCGCTGTGCAACACAGTACAGTTGTGTCTGAGATTTGTTGTAGCTGACAAGGGCTGATGAATATAAATTAGCTTCCACTGTGCCTATAACCAATTCCCAGTAAGCCTACGGTAATTCTAGACATAATTTTGGCTGCAGAGCTGGAGTTGAAATTTAGCCGCTGTTGCATTACTGAGTATAAACTCAGATTGATATGAGCTTGTATCTTATCACCTTGTAGACAGTATTGTAGTGTTTGTCGGTCGTGTCTGAGGCTTATATTATTTTTGTTCATCGTTACGAAAAATCTGTTGTTACACCTAACTATATTCAAAAAGTTTACTTATCTAGTGGCAAAGGCCGAACCCAAGATTTTTAAGTCGTAGGGCTAGATCAAGTTCTTATATCTACAAACCATTATTACCTAATAATTACCCTAAGCGCTTCTCCATAGATTGTTATCTTTGCTATTGGGCCATTACACTGGCCTTGGCATTTACATGTAGGTATGTGTGATGAATTATGAATGATAAATGTTTATGTTCAAGTTCAGACTGCCGTTGTACGCGTGAAGAATGCAAGCGTGGGTCATTATTATTTAGGTATACTAATTAGCGTATAGGGTTGTCACTTGTTCAAGGTACTCATGCCCCTGTTTTCTCTAATTCCAGGGAGTATCTTCAGGGCTGCTACGCCCGTTGGGCTAGGGAATTTTCCTTAGGTAAAATCCCGGCCTAACGGGGGGGGTGTGTGACGTCGTGCCTCCGCGCTTGCGAGCCCCACTACGATGACGCACTGGAGTGGGGACCCTCACCCGCTTGCCGACGATATATATACCAGCGACACACGTGGTTGGCTTTCTTTTTCTTCTGCTGGGACACGTCTAAGCTGAGTATCCATCCGTGGACCTGTGGAGTGTCAACTTACGACCTACGCCCTGGATAACTATCTAGCCGGTTAACCTCAAGTGTCAGTTCTTTTATTAATCAAAATTGTGAATCTGGAATATAACGCGAGTTTAATCTGTCCTGGTAATATTTTTATTTATTTCCCGTAAGACAACCTAAGCATCTCTTTTTATTGCTCGGCGAGTGATCGATCCCGGCTATCCCGTGAAAATCGATCACCTGTGCGACATTGGTATATTTGAGGCCGATTTTACGGCGGCCTCAAATATACCACCCCAGTGTGGACAATTTGGTGGGGAAAACAACCAATTTATCCCACGTCGGGCAAGCCTATCACCTATATCAGCTTTGTTGGTTTCAAGGAAATTAACAACATCATTCAAATAATTATAGGTGCCCTTGAAGTTAGTGCCGCAGTCAGAACGGATCAAGGAAGGCAGCCCTCTGCGGGATACAAATCTGTCAAATGTGGCTACAAACGCCTCGGTCGTAAGCGAGGAGACCAGTTCCAAATGTACGGCCTTTGTGGAAAGACAAACAAAAACACACAAGTAGGCCTTAACAGTCTTGCTGTTTCGAAGTGTCGACGTTTTCACCAAGAAGGGACCAGCGAAGTCCGTGCCAACACCGTCAAACGTCCTGCTCTCAGTTACGCGATCTGCCGGTAAGTCTCCCATCAAGGGCTGCATGGTAGAAGCCTTGAGCTTATAGCAAGGGATGCAGCGAAAGACTACACTCCGAATAATTCTTCGGGCAGACAAGATCCAAAACTCGCGTTGCAAAATGGCCAAGAGCGCATTACACCCAGCATGCGAATTTTTAAGGTGACGGTCAGTTACCAACAAGCGTACCAAATGACCGTCCTTAGGTAACAAAAGGGGGTGACGTGCTCCGTAAGGGAGGTTGGCGTTCTTGAGACGCCCTCCAACGCGCAAGAGACCCGTATCGTCCAAAAAGGGGTTCAATTTAGAGACAGCTCCCGACAATTTCGATTTCCCCGACTTGAGGATAGCAATCTCCCTTTCAAAATGCGCCAATTGCACAGAACGAACCCAAAAGGTGAGGGACTCCTGTCGTTCCTGTGGTGAGAGAAACGGTGTCAGTCGTTTCTGTTGTGAGTACCTAAATTAAATTGATCGCCCTTTGAATTAACGCGAATTGAATCAACTTGTAATTAACTTAATACGTAATTGCCGCTTTTGACTTCCGGCAAAGTTTGTTGTATCTTAATGAACATTTGTGAAATATTGAACTTGTAAAACACGTGTGTGAATTCCTGATTGGTGCCTGGAGAAGGACTTCGCCGAATTGTAAACTGGTATCTATTGATTCTCTTGTTATTTTGGCCAAAATTATAGGTTAATCTATAGGTCCACTTCAAGAACATCACCAGGATATATAAGGTAAAATTTTCATATAACTACATCATAATTTGTCATCGCTGAGAATCTCAGCAATATGTGTCAGACATTTGATTGCTTTAGGACAACTGGATGAATATAAATTAGCTTCCACTGTGCCTATAACCAATTCCCAGTAAGCCTACGGTAATTCTAGACATAATTTTGGCTGCAGAGCTGTAGTTGAAATTTAGCCGCTGTTGCATTACTGAGTATAAACTCAGATTGATATGAGCTTGTATCTTATCACCTTGTAGACAGTATTGTAGTGTTTGTCAGGTCAGTTATTGACTCAAATACATAATATTTAATTGTATAAGTTGACCTAGATAATTTGAAACACATTGTCACATAACCTCAATCAGTAATTGTTGATTTGTATTGTTGCAAAATCTAACTTAAATTTGTTGTTGCATTAATAAGTCAGTTTGTTTGGATACATAACAGCTGTATGTATCAATAAATTTAGTAAATTTAGTTTATTGCATATATTCATAAACATAACAACCAACTTGACCTTGCCACTTGGGCGGGTCACATTAATAAACTTTGTTTTGTTATAATATAAAGATAATATTGTTAGGTAACACATATTCTGTGCTTACTTCCTATTGTATATCATAAATAACACAGTTAGTCTGTCTGTTGCAAATAATTAATTAATTAAGTTGAAGTTTCAACTTTATTAATTTGTTATAAGTTATAACTTTGATAACTTTTGTTTGTGTGTCAATATATATTGAAACTATTAATTTTGTTGGACAGTAGATACCTGTCACTTGCCTGCACTTGCAGTAAACAGGCTAATACTTTGTTGGTTTCAAAGAATTGAGAAAAATTAAGTTTTGATTGTTAATATTGTTTAACGCTTGTCCGGGCTCTTTTGAAATTTTGATTATGTCAGCTATCAAGGACTTGCGTGCGGCTGCTGGTGCCATTGCATCAGATTTGAGCTGGTTTGCATCGGCCAGTGCTTTAGTGAACCGGCCTGATCGCCAGCAGGCCTTACTTCAGAGGTACGAGCGGATTGACGATCGCCTGGCAAGTGTGGCACAGCAATTCCGCACTTTCAGCACTTGCTGTCTTGAAGTGTCAATCAATGATTTCACTGCTGACCAGCGAAATAAGGTCAGCGAAGACTATGCCCAGGTCTTAGACCTGTATGATGCTGTCTCCAATAGTGCGAGACAACTAGTTGCAGATAGGGAAGGGCAACCCGGCCTGAAGCAGGAGCTTCCTAGGTCAGCACCGGGGCTGGTGAGTAGGCTCCCTACCTTGGACCTCCCCCATTTTGATGGCTGCCTAGGAAGCTACCTGGGCTTCGTTAATTTGTTCGACAGCCTAGTCAATGATAGGGCTGACCTTCGGCCGGCACAAAAGTTGGCCTATCTAATGTCTGTTCTGGATGGGGAGGCTAAGGGCCTCATCCAGCATCTGCCCGTGTCTGACGAGGCGTACCAGACGGCTCGGGACCTAATCACCCGTAGGTACCATAATAAGCGTGGCCTCGCCGACACGCACATCGAGCAGATTTTGGGTTTGCCGACGCTCACTCGGGTCTCTAGGTTGCGCACCCAACTTTTGAACCCGCTTTTGGTGGCCATCAACGCACTTAAGTGCCTTGACCTGCCCGTGGACCAATGGTCCTATCTATTGGTGCACATTGTGCTGAAGAAGCTGCCTGCCGACCTGAGGTCGCGTTTTGAGCAGCGCTTTGGTGGGTATAGCGCGACCCATCTGCCCCCCTTTGCTGACCTGGAGAAGTTCCTGGAGGATGAGTGCCGGGTCTTGGACAACTCCGGTGGTGACACGCCGGCTAAGTCGCAGCCGCCCAAGGTCAAGGAGCAGGCTCGCGTTCACACTCGAGCCAATGTTGACCGGCGCCCTCCTCGCTTTGCAGTCACGCAGAGCCCAGTGGAGTGCTCCTACTGCAAGGTCACGGGGCACAGAACGGCCAGTTGTAGGGCATTCTTGGACCTGCATGTCGCCTCTCGTAGGCGCATCGCGAATGCCCGCCGCCTTTGCTTCTCTTGTTTGGGGTCCCACTACCAGCGAGACAGCCCAAATTCTCGCCCCTGTCCTCACTGTGGAGGACAGCATTTGGACATTCTTTGTATGAATGCCAGAGAGGTTGGCCGCTTGTCCAACCAGCCGACGCCGCGCACGGGCGGGTGTTTTGAAGGTGGCAGCCGAGGCTCACCGGCGCGTAGCCGAGAGTCGCCTCGCTCAATTGATCGCCACTCAGCCCGCTTGGAGAACCGTAGCGTGCGCACGCCTCCTCTCTCTCGCGCACCTGAATGTGCTGTTCAGCGACACCAGCACCATGACTGCTGCCCCAGGTATTCCCCTCCTTTGGCGGAGCGTCCCCGCCTTGACTCGCGCCCACCTCGTTTTGGGCGGGTGCGTCACTATGACCCCCCACAGATGGCGCGCGGATCGAGTCATCGCGCCTTTGAGGACTTCAAGCCGCACCCCCATTTTGATTTGCCTGGTCCTGGCCAACGGTCGCCGCCCAGGCAACAATAGGTCATTGACCCCTGTCCTATAACGCCAACCTCCCCCATTGAGACCGTTATCCTACCAACGGTTGCTGTTAGGGTCTGGGGACCCACGGGGACCTCTGTTGTTGTCCGTGCTATATTGGACACAGGTTCACAAGGTTGCATTGTTTCCACTTATTTGGTAGGGCAGGTTAAATTAAATATGGGCTCCTTTCCAAATTGTATACGGGGCATAGGGGACGTAGCCTCTAATGTTGAAGGGCAAGTTAAGGTTTTGTTTGGCCCTGTTGAATCTTCACACCCGAGGATTAGAACCTCGGCTATTGTGTTGAAGAATATTTTGGGTATGCACCCACAGAAACAGCTCCCTGCTGCTGTGGTGAATTTGACATCGGGATTGGAACTGGCAGACCCCAAATTTGACACACCGGGACAAATCGACTTGTTGATTGGCTCTGATGTCCTCGGTGGAATTTTGATTGGTGGGAAACGGGTCTTGGTGCCAAATGGTTTGACTGCTATCCCGACCATATTTGGATTTGCTTTGATGGGCCCTGTACCTAGGGACCCCCCTCCACCTGAACTTGATAATTTGTTGGCTGTAGGCTCCGCTCTCTCTGATGCGGTTCAGAGGTTTTGGGAGGTAGAGGAGCCCCCTCAAGCTGCCCGTTTGAATCCAGAACATGAGGAGTGCGAGCTGTTCTTCCAGAACAACACTGGTCGACTCCGTTCTGGTCGGATTATTACGAGGCTACCCTTCCTGTCTGTTCGGCCTCCGCTTGGTGAGTCACGACCTTTAGCCGAAAAGAGATTGTTGGCTATGGAGCGTCGCATGGCTCGTGATCCGGAGCTCAGACAGAAGTATATTGAGTTCATGAGAGAATATGAACAATTGGGACACATGTCCGTGTCAAATTTGGATTGGCGTTCGGTGGAGCACTACTTTCTCCCGCATCATGCGGTATTGAAGCCATCGACTGGCAAGCTGCGCACAGTATTTGATGGTTCTGCGCAGACTTCATCAGGCGTATCCTTGAACCAGTGCTTGCATTCTGGTCCCAAGTTGGTCAAGGACCTTTGTGACGTCATCACCAGCTTCCGACGACATCAGGTTGTCTTTGTAGCCGACATAAAAATGATGTTCAGGCAGACTATTATCCACCCTGATGACCGTCGCTTCCAGCTGATCCTTTGGAGAGAGTCTCCTCGTGATCCCATGGTCGTCTACGAGCTCAATACTTATACGTACGGGTTAAGGTCAAGCCCCTACTTGGCAATACGTTCTCTTTGGGAGCTCGCAGACCGCGAAGGCTTACGTTTCCCACGAGCCTCCGCCATCTTGAAGGACGATATTTACGTCGATGACATTTGCTCGGGCGCCTACACAGCGGATGAGGCGATCCTCTTGCGGGACGAATTGATAGGTATTTTGGCCTCCGCTGGTTATGAGTTGCGCAAATGGATTTCCAACTCACCAGCGCTTTTGGAAGGCTTGCCAGAGGATCATCAGCAGGATCCACATTTGTTTGAGATTGTTGACAACCCCGCCATGATGGCTGTTCTCGGCGTTCAGTACAGACCAGTCCAAGACATCTTTACATATAACGTAGACTTGAAATTGCCGTGTTCTTGGACTAAACGTCTCGTATTGTCTACTGTCGCCAGAACCTTTGATCCGAACGGTTGGATCTGTCCAATTATATTTTGGGCAAAATGCTTCTTGCAGAAGCTTTGGACAGCAGGATTGACCTGGGACGAACCTCTGCACGGCACTCTTGTTGAGGAATGGACCTCTTTTGTATCCTCGCTTCCTGCCGTCAATGAGATCTCCTTGCCTCGTCCCATCCTTCCTCCCGGGAAGTACAAGGCCACCCTTCACGGGTTTTGTGATGCCTCGGAACGTGGTCACGCGGCTGTGGTGTACTTGCGCACAGTCAGTGCCTCAGGTCAGGTGAGAGTTTCCCTGATCATGGCAAAGAACAAGGTGGCACCCCTTCGGACATCTCTGACCATTCCAAAATTGGAGCTCTCGGGAGCAGCTCTACTTGTACGCTTATTGAACCACGTGTCTAACACTTTGGGTAAAAGCATTTGTATTAATGGGACCTACGCCTGGACAGACAGCCAAATTGTTCTTTGTTGGTTGAAGGCTTCTGTCCACACCTTGGAGGTATTTGTTGCTAATCGCGTTTCCCAAATCCAGAAATCCGAAGTCAAGCTTGTTTGGAGACACGTGCCAGGTGAGCTCAACCCCGCTGATTGTGCCTCGCGCGGATGCTTGACGCCTAGTTTGATAGGTCATTCGCTGTGGTGGGGTCCGGAATGGTTGAGTCGACCAGAAACTGATTGGCCTCGAACGCCAGTTTTGAATACTTCTAATTTGCCGGGTCTACGAACACTCGCTCTTGAGAAGGTAGAATGCGCCTTCGACCCCGATTTCCTGTTGAATCGTTACAGCTCCCTCGACAAGTTGTTAGGTGTTACTGCTTGGATAAAGCGTTTTGTTTTTAACTTTAGGCACCCACAACAGAAACGACTGACACCGTTTCTCTCACCACAGGAACGACAGGAGTCCCTCACCTTTTGGGTTCGTTCTGTGCAATTGGCGCATTTTGAAAGGGAGATTGCTATCCTCAAGTCGGGGAAATCGAAATTGTCGGGAGCTGTCTCTAAATTGAACCCCTTTTTGGACGATACGGGTCTCTTGCGCGTTGGAGGGCGTCTCAAGAACGCCAACCTCCCTTACGGAGCACGTCACCCCCTTTTGTTACCTAAGGACGGTCATTTGGTACGCTTGTTGGTAACTGACCGTCACCTTAAAAATTCGCATGCTGGGTGTAATGCGCTCTTGGCCATTTTGCAACGCGAGTTTTGGATCTTGTCTGCCCGAAGAATTATTCGGAGTGTAGTCTTTCGCTGCATCCCTTGCTATAAGCTCAAGGCTTCTACCATGCAGCCCTTGATGGGAGACTTACCGGCAGATCGCGTAACTGAGAGCAGGACGTTTGACGGTGTTGGCACGGACTTCGCTGGTCCCTTCTTGGTGAAAACGTCGACACTTCGAAACAGCAAGACTGTTAAGGCCTACTTGTGTGTTTTTGTTTGTCTTTCCACAAAGGCCGTACATTTGGAACTGGTCTCCTCGCTTACGACCGAGGCGTTTGTAGCCACATTTGACAGATTTGTATCCCGCAGAGGGCTGCCTTCCTTGATCCGTTCTGACTGCGGCACTAACTTCAAGGGCACCTATAATTATTTGAATGATGTTGTTAATTTCCTTGAAACCAACAAAGCTGATATAGGTGATAGGCTTGCCCGACGTGGGATAAATTGGTTTTTTCCCCACTAAATTGTCCACACTGGGGTGGTATATTTGAGGCTGCCGTAAAATCGGCCAAAACACACTTGCGCAGGACAATCGGTGAATCTGTCCTTACATTTGAGGAACTCGCAACTGTGTTTTGTAAGATTGAGGCCGTTTTGAACTCTCGGCCATTGTGCCCGATCTCCTCAGATCCGAATGATTTGGAGGCCCTCACGCCGGGCCATTTTTTGATTGGTCGCCCACTTGTCGCCTTGCCTGAGTACCCCTACATTGATACGAGACCTGGTCGTCTCTCGCGTTTTGAATTGGTACGCCAGATTACTCAGAGCTTTTGGAAACGCTGGAACTTGGAATATTTGCACATACTCCAGCAACGCGTTAAGTGGACCGACAAGACCGATCCACCCAAGATTGGTGACCTCGTTTTGATCAAGGAGGCTAACCTTCCGCCACTCAGATGGCGCAGGGGGCGCATCCTTCATTTGGTAACTGGGGCTGATGGAGTTCCCCGATTTGCTGAGGTCTTGGTGGACGGTTCGATTCTGAGGAGAGCGGTTGCAACATTGTCACGTCTACCAACCGATTAGCGGACCGGTAGGCCGGTCCGGGGCGGGTGGATGTTTGAAATAGAATTAGTTTTTATTATAAGTCAAATCGATTAGATCGATTGAGTAACATTTTGTTTAGTCTATTGAAAATTTCTGACAATGGTCACACTGAACTGTCACTTCGGTCTCTTCCCGCGTTAAAAAGTTACCACGTTGTCGACTCGTACGTAAAATAAAATATCGCCTTTTGAAAAGCACATCATTGTAGCTACGCGAATATTATTGTGAGCACACCTTTTTGCATTTCGTGTGAATTGATTAATTGAACTAAATAGAGTAAACCGCTTTGAATGCCGCCTGATCTAGTGCTGGCAACGGTAAATTGATTGTGAACTATTGATTGATATTTGTGAAAATTGTGAATCTGGTATCGACTTCCACGTGCCAACGTGTCCTGAAAACGTCGCGTTTGAAGCTTAATAGCTAAGTATAAGATACTTCATTCATTTATTTTGGCCAATATACTTGTATGAATGTGTCTAATTTAGCTCAAGCCTGACATCAGCAAGGATAGCGGGTAAGTGAAACACATTAATATTAAGATTACTTGTATTCGCTGTGCAACACAGTACAGTTGTGTCTGAGATTTGTTGTGGCTGACAAGGGCTGATGAATAGAGTCACGCTTCCACAAATCTGCTGCAATTGATCCCAGCTCCTTCTAGCCAAAATTCTAGACAACTGTCGAGACTCGAACTCGACATACAGTATAAATGACACGCATGAGCTTTATGTAAAGCGGTGGATCTATGTAGCCAATTATATGATTACTTTCGAAATGCAGTGATGTTATAAGAGGAACCAAAGTGCTATTAAAATAAATAACACATGCAAAAGTGTAGTACTTAGGCGCTATATCGCCCCCCTCGGACTATTAAATATTGAGATAATTGCAGTGACTTAAATACTATATCGTCTTTCTGAAATTAACATGATCGTCTATCGATTATTGAATAACAAGTTGTGCCTAATTGGATCGATATTTTCCTACGTTGTGTATTGTTATTTCTCTACGTTGTGTTTGTATTTTCTACGTTGTGTTTGTGTAGTAACTTTTTAGTTCTTCCTCGTTGTACTGAAGTGAATCAGTACATTTTATGACGAGGATCCTGGTCACGGCACCAAATGTAATGGAATCCTATCGACCCCAGGCTGATTAAAATTTTAGTTTTCTTAATAACTGGGTTTAAAATGCCAGCCCCGCCAAGTAATTTTGTGGCCAGGGTTCCCACGCACCTCCCCGCGCAGGACCATGGAATTCGTCCTTACTTTATATTCTTCTGCTGACAGCATTTACCAAACGTAAATGCTTATAATTGAATGAAAGTGGACATCAAAATACTAAAGACAGCGATACATTAGTATTGGTTTGTCATCACAAAATCACTCTCCATATATTCATGCTTCACATATTGGTACTTGAGTACAAGGCAGCGTATCTCAGAGACGGCAGCTCCAGGGAGACGGAGAACATGATCCAGGTATATTAGTCATATAGTATTATCGGCGCCGAGTATTTCAGCGATATCCAGTGTATAGTATTGAGCGTACAGTAACAGTCTCAGAACTGATGTCACAAAACGCCTCCTTGCCGCAAGTCACAACATTGAAGCCCATACAAACATAGTCAATTAAAACGTATTAAGCCATCGCGCATAGTTTGCAGGAAAGCTCTCGTTACAATCGCCGCTAGATTAGCCGCCAGGTCTTACTGTTACCGCGTGACCGACAGGTGGCTCTTCTTTCGCTCTTTAAAACCTTGTCAGCTGCTATGTACTGGCCTGTACGCAGGTTTAGACAGCGATTGTGAAAGTCCTGCATTCTACCACCTGATCGCGAATACGGAGACTCCCATCATACATCGCTCGTCTTCGCATCCATCATCAACAAGGTACAAACCACTACTAATGGTACACGCGGTTATTAATAATATAACTATGTACAATATCTCATAGAGAACTTTATATTTTAGTCAGCCTGGTATACATATATGGTGTGATATAGACATAGATACACAACAGAGTTATTAATGTTATACAGTTCATGCAATAAATTACAGTAAAGTGAATAACAGACACTCAACGGACTTTTAGCTGCGTCGCTGCCAAACTTACCCCTTGCCCTGTGCTGATCACCTTCTCTTGAAGCCGCTCGCCTTGTTCTTCGATATCACTAAGCACTAATTATCGACCAACACTGAACCTCTTTCGCGCTAGGCCAGGTCCGATCTCTCTCGCACCATAAGACCAACTGCCTGAACTACCATGCGAGTCCGTTCCCGAGATCTGCCCTCTTCCGCGTCCTAAGACTGACTTTTCGAGATCCGTTTAGTTCCGCGTCCCAACATTGACTGTCCCCGTCAAACACCACCACTACCACGTCACGCTCTCGTGGGACCCGACTAGCTCCGCCTTCTAAGACCCGACTGTCCAGTCAAACACAACCAACGCAACGCCTCTCGAATCCTTACTACCTGACAAGGTCCGTTTCTTATCGTTGATCGCTTTTTTTTATGATCCTCAACTACACCGCATGCGAACACTACAGTGCAAATGTTTTCTCATATTTCATGGCTATTTCTTTACTCATATGCCTGTCACATAATTCTTATAAATTTGTCAACCTCTTGGAATTTATGAGTTTACTAATTGCATAACGTTGGCGCCATCGTAGCGATAAGACAAACACATGTGGAAACAAGTATGCGACCTAAGGACTATATATTATTATTTAATTTGGTGTAGCGAGCAACACCATTACACACCCAATTAGAAGCGTCTGCTGTGCATATTTAGAAGTGGGGTTAAGTACGCTCCGTGCGATTGGTAATCTGGATGGGTTGATATGTAAAAATGTGTGATGCTGCATATTTCAAATAGGTGAAGTTAAGGGTCGCTTGGTGCGGTTAGTAATTTGAATGGGTTAGCTTTTGGCAAGAAGTAGTACCAAATCGCATATGACTCTTTCCAAAATTCCTAAAAAAAGTCTCAGTGCTGTAAGCAAAACAAAGATCTCAATGATATTACGTTGATATCAAACTATTTAAGGAGTACTTCTACTTACTTTAAGTTTTCATGGTGCTTTTCTCCGTCGGAACTGACATCATCATCAGCCATTAACAGTCCACTGCTGGACTAGGCCTCTCCTTTGAAAGGAGGAATTGGCCTACTATACCACGCTTGCCAAACGGGTTGGTATAGGGTTTGTATCAAGTTTTCCTTCTCTTACAGTGCTGTTCTATGCATAATATGCTCCCTCTGTCGGCTCTTACGACACCCATGGGATGATATGGGGTGGTGAAAATCCGTATTCTTAATCCGTCACCACACGGACAGCCCCACCTAATACAAAACGAAAATTAAACAAATTTTTGTGAGAAATCAGCAACAGTCTTCATACAAATCAGTCCACTTTTCCTGAAGTTTAATTCAGAACTGACATCCTGCCATGTCCCTCTGAGAAACATCCAATAAAACGTGAACTCCTTGTTGCCAATAAATTGTGCATTAAACTTCTAGACTACAGGCCCATGTCCAAAATGGATGGGTCATGTGAACCACCAGGTGACGTATATAGGACGATATAAGAGCATAAAATAATAAGATTCAGCACTATGCCGTCACTTGTAAGCTGTCCAACTGAGTGCTGGTGATAATTCAAAAGTGCAGATAGAGTGAGTACATTTTGGTCATGTATTTTTGTACGGAATTTTTACCATCGATAGATCCATGAAAAATTATAAGAAAGCGCGCAACGCCGTAAAAAAATAGTGCGCCACAAAGCCGGTATATATTTTTGATTTTCTGATAATTTCCAGGGTAAATTTGGTCATTTCATTCTGTACGGCATCAGTTTCATACTGTTTTAATACAGCTTCTAATTCATTATTCCGCAACGCCGTACAAAAATCATGCGACAAGGGGAAAAAATCAAGGGTACACACACGTGTTATACGGAAAGAGACGGGTTGCAACCCTCGATTTTTCCCCCTTGTCGCATGATTTTCCCGCCTATTACTGTAATATATATATATATAGGACGGAGAGACGTAATGGATTCGGTGTAAACTAATCTTGTAAGTGAATTAAAACTGTGTTGTTCAGAAGGTCATGTTACGTTATGCCACGCGGTTCTTCGCATGCTGTTCTTGTTACGTCAGATCCCGACGAGAGAGTTTTCTATGTTAGAAATTACAGTACGACTGTATATTATTCAAAGAGTCATACGACTCTTTCACTGTATTACTGCGCGTCTGGTTTATTCACGCTTAGCGTATTGGTGCGGTGTGAAGGCGTGACGACGTGACGGTGCGTGGCGTATTTTCTACTTATATACAATAATTGTACATTACAACTGCTCAGATCACGTTGTTATCATGCTTTGATGTTTTTGGCCGAAACTACTCGTCAATTTTTTGCGTCAGAAGAATTTTGTCGGTCGGCTGCCCGTTCATGCCAACAAGGCCCAACTGCTCATTGCAAGTTGCACATACCTCAGATGGGTCGCTTGATAAAAGAACAAAAAGCAAAATCACATAAGAGCAAAGAAATTTTGTCAGTGTCACGTTTTGATAGCCACATTTGAACAAGAATTTTATCGAGTTCCAAAGATTTATTTAAAAAAATTTTAATTAATATTATATATATATATATATATATATATATATATATTTTTTTTTTTTTTTTTTTTTTTCTATTTAATACAATTTTGATTTGCCTACCAACCTATTCTCCCAAAGACTGTGGGACGCGCCGCTTTGTAAAATAGTAAGAAAGAATCTTTTGGATACTTCTTTAAATGTTACAGAGCGTGCTCGCTTGCTGGCTGTGGGAGAATGGGAATCCGGTCTATGGCTTCAGGCACTACCATCGTCCAACACTGGAACCATGTTGGACGATGAGACGGAATGTCTCATCGTCTTGCCATTTGTCTTCGTTTAGGTGCTCCGTGTGTTTCTCCGCATCGATGTCATTGTGGAGAAGACGTCGATAGCCTCGGCCACCATGGGCTATCTTGCAGCAGAAGCGCTGGTAGAATTCCTCGTCATGCGCATCTGAATGATATAATCCGTCGTGCTCTTGTCGCGTCTGGCGTACCAGCTGTACTTGAACCAAATGGTTTGGTACGCGACGACGGTAAGAGACCTGATGGTATGTCATTGTTGCCTTGGAAAATGGGTAGGGCTTTGGTGTGGGACGCAACCTGCGTAGACACCCTCGCGCCATCACACGTTCCAAGCACGGGAGGCCATGCTGGCGCTGCTGCTGCAACTGCGGAAACCCTCAAACGGCGCAAATACAGTAATTTAGTAAGTAATTACGTGTTTGAGCCGTTTGGGGTGGAAACGCTAGGCTCATGGGGTCCGAGCGCTCGTTCTCTATTCCGTGATATTTCTAAACGGTTAATCGACGTCTCACGTGACCAGAAGGCTGGTTTATTCTTTACTCAGAGAATCAGCATTGCCATCCAGCGTGGCAATGCTGCCAGCCTTCTGGGCACGTTACCCGATGACATTGATGCGGAGGCATTCTACGACGCCTAAACCTTGTAAATATTTTCACTTTCTAAATTTGTTTTTATGGCTTTGGTATTAGATTAGATTAGATTAAGCTTCACTTATAGGCTACTTATAAATTATGTTACTATAAAATAATTAATTTAATATATATTAAAATAAATATGTCTTCATTTAAAAAATTGGTTCTTTAAATCTCTTTTATGTGACCCTTTTTGAATGTTTAAAATTCTATCCATGCGCGCATCCAAAATCAATTTTACAGCAAAAACAACAAAATCCAAACCGCTTTTCGTCATTATTTCCCAACGGTTTCGTTAATAGAAAGCTGAAACATTCATTCTACTGACACTTCAGAACGAATATTTCATTTTTCTTTCGAAAATAAAGGCGTTCATTCAATCGTTTAAAATTCTGCCTTAAAGCGCTTTAATTAAGCAATTTTTTTAATCCGTGGAGTTTTCGAATCGTGTGGTTTTACCTCGGGAATGGTTGGAAAGCCGGGGATTTTTCGTATGTCTGTGGTGGCCAAATTATCTGGTGATGTCTGCATTTTTTATTTTGTAACAAAAAATCAGGCGGTAAGCATAAAAGCACTTTTTAAACATACCTACTTATCTTTATGTAATTGATCGTAATCGCGTAATTATTTGAGACTCAAGGTGAAGTACCTTGTATTTGCTCTGACTTCGTGGTGTTACAATCGCTGCAATGTAAGGGGCAAATGAAGATGAATGGGACAAATACTTAAAGGCATTTACTTATGAAATTTTCATTAACATTGATGTGTGTTCATCATCGACATAGCGATTACATCCAAGAATTTTTATTTTACAGCCCAGTCTGATTATTGGCCTTCCCATATTTGACAGAATATTACCTTCTCCACAAAATGACTGCCGTCTGATCTCCGCAGCTCATTAATAATCTTAATATATAAAAACCTTGCGTTACTGACTGACTGACAGACACGCTACAGCCGAAACTATTAGGCGCAGGAAGCTGAAATTTGGCATGTACGTTCCTTGGGGACCGTAGGGGTGAACTAAGAAGGGATTTCCCGAATTTCCCACGGAATCGGCCAAAACGGGTAAATTAAAAAAAATGCAGGCGTAGCTGCTGGCTTCCTCTAGTATAATATATTATATGTAATAATATAATTGTTTGAAATAGAATTAGTTTTTATTATAAGTCAAATCGATTAGATCGATTGAGTAACATTTTGTTTAGTCTATTGAAAATTTCTGACAATGGTCACACTGAACTGTCAATCTTTTCGTTCATTGTCGTTTCCCGCGGTCAGCGAAAAAACCTAGCTCTGGATAGATTTCGTGTTGTGAGCGTTTTGATCTTGTATTTAGAACCCGTTTGATTGCCACTTCCTTGATCAATAACTGGCACCGGTTAATTGTGATAAAAATAGTATTTTAACGAACATTGTAAAACTTGAGTGAATCCGATGCACGTGGTTGGTGCCGGAAGAATTTGCTGATTGAAGACGCTGCGTGGAGTCTGGTAAAGTAAAGATAATTCACTTGCTAATATTGGCCAATTTTAGTCTCGTGTGTGTCTAACTTGCCTCCAGGACTCCACTCAAGAACATCACCAGGAGATATTTGGTAAGACATTTGTTTAATTCTTAGCGCCAAGAAACTTGGCCCATGTGTTAGATCCTTTGTCTTGGGCTAAGACTGGATGAATTAATCGCTTCCACTGATCTCTGTTAAAAAATACTTACCCATTCTTAGCCCGAATTCTACACATAATTTTTGGTGCAGAGCTGTAGTTGAAATTTAGCCGCTGTTGCATTACTGAGCATAAACTCATATTGGTATGAGCTTGTATCTTATCACCTTGTAGACAGTATTGTAGTGTTTGTCAGGTCAGTTATTGTCTAAAATACATAATATTTAATTGTATAAGTTGACCTAGATAATTTGAAACACATTGTCACTTAACCTCAATCAGTAATTGTTGATTTGTAATACAAATACATATACAAATTTTGTATTGTTGAAATATCTAACTTAAAATTTGTTGTTGCATTAATAAGTCAGTTTGTTTGGATACATAACAGCTGTATGTATCAATAAATTTAGTAAATTTAGTTCATTGCATATATTCATAAACATTATAACCAACTTGACCTTGCCACTTGGGCGGGTCACATTGGTAAGCTTTGTTTTGTTATAATATAGATAATATTGCTAGGTAACACTTATTCTGTGCTTACTTACTATTGTATATCTCAAAGAACCACAGCCAGTCTGTCTGTTGCAAATAATTCATTAATTAATTTGAAGTTTCAACTTTATTAATTTGTTATAAGTTATAACTTTGATAACTTTTGTGTTTGTTTCAATATACTGAAACCTTTAATTTTGTTGGGCAGTAAATACCTGTCACTTGCCTGCACTTGCAGTAAACAGGCTAATACTTTGTTGGTTTCAAAGAATTGAGAAAAAATAAGTTTTGATTGTTAATATTGTATTTAACGCTTGTCCGGGCTCTTTTGAATTTTGATTATGTCAGCTATCAAGGACTTGCGTGCGGCTGCTGGTGCCATTGCATCAGATTTGCGCTGGTTTGCCTCAGCCAATGCTTTAGTGAACCGGCCTGATCGCCAGCAGGCCTTACTTCAGAGGTACGAGCGGATTGACGATCGCCTGGCAAGTGTGGAACAGCAATTCCGCACTTTCAGCACTTGCTGTCTTGAAGTGTCAATCAATGATTTCACCGCTGACCAGCGAAATAAGGTCAGCGAAGACTATGCCCAGGTCTTAGACCTGTATGATGCTGTCTCCAATACTGCGAGACAACTAGTTGCCGATAGGGAAGGGCAACCCGGCCTGAAGCAGGAGCTTCCTAGGTCAGCACCGGGGCTGGTGAGTAGGCTCCCTACTTTGGACCTCCCCCATTTTGATGGCTGCCTAGGAAGCTACCTGGGCTTCGTTAATTTGTTCGACAGCCTAGTCCATGATAGGGCTGACCTGCGGCCGGCACAAAAGTTGGCATATTTAATGTCGGTTCTGGATGGGGAGGCTAAGGGCCTCATCCAGCATCTGCCCGTGTCTGACGAGGCGTACCAGACGGCTCGGGACCTAATCACCCGTAGGTACCATAATAAGCGTGGCCTCGCCGACACGCACATCGAGCAGATTTTGGGTTTGCCGACGCTCACCCGGGTCTCTGGGTTGCGCACCCAACTTTTGAACCCGCTCTTGGTGGCCATCAACGCACTTAAGTGCCTTGACCTGCCCGTGGACCAATGGTCCTATCTATTGGTGCACATTGTGCTGAAGAAGCTGCCTGCCGACCTGAGGTCGCGTTTTGAACAGCGCTTTGGTGGGGATAGCGCGACCCATCTGCCCCCCTTTGCTGACCTGGAGAAGTTCCTGGAGGATGAGTGCCGGGTCTTGGACAACTCCGGTGGTGACACGCCGGCTAAGTCGCAGCCGCTCAAGGTCAAGGAGCAGGCTCGCGTTCACACCCGAGCCAGTGTTGACCGGCGCCCTCCTCGCTTTGCAGTCACGCAGAGCCCAGTGGAGTGCTCCTACTGCAAGGTCACGGGGCACAGAACGGCCAGTTGTAGTGCATTCTTGGACCTACACGTCGCCTCTCGTAGGCGCATCGCGAATGCCCGCCGCCTTTGCTTCTCTTGTTTGGGGTCCCACTACCAGCGAGACTGCCCACACTCTCGCCCCTGTCCTCACTGTGGAGGACAGCATTTGGACATTCTCTGTATGAATGCCAAAGAGGTAGGCCGCTTGTCCAACCAGCCGACGCCGCGCACGGGCGGGTGTTTTGAAGGTGGCAGCCGAGGCTCACCGGCGCGTAGCCGAGAGTCGCCTCGCTCAATTGATCGCCACTCGCCCCGCTTGGAGAACCGTAGCGTACGCACGCCTTCTCTCTCTCGCGCACCTGAATGTGTTGTTCAGCGTCACCAGCACCATGACTGCTGCCCCAGGTATTCCCCTCCTTTGGCGGAGCGTCCCCGCCTTGACTCGCGCCCACCTCGTTTTGGGCGGGTGCGTCATTATGACCCCCCACAGATGGCGCGCGGATCAAGTCATCGCACCTTTGAGGACTTCAAGCCGCACCCACATTTTGACTTGCCTGGTGGTTATTGACTCCTGCCCTATAACGCCAACCTCCCCCATTGAGACCGTTATCCTACCAACGATTGCTGTTAGGGTCTGGGGACCCACGGGGACCTCTGTTGTTGTCCGTGCTATATTGGACACAGGTTCACAAGGTTGCATTGTTTCCACTTATTTGGTGGGGCAGGTTAAATTAAATATGGGCTCTTTTCCGAATTGTATACGGGGCATAGGTGACGTAGCCTCTAATGTTGAAGGGCAAGTTAAGGTTTTGTTTGGCCCTGTTGAATCTTCACACCCGAGGATGAAAACCTCGGCTATTGTGCTGAAGAATATTTTGGGCATGCATCCACAGAAGCAGCTACCTGCTGCTGTGGTGAATTTGACACCGGGATTGGAACTGGCGGACCCCAAATTTGACACACCAGGACAAATCGACTTGTTGATTGGCTCTGATGTCCTCGGTGGAATTTTGATTGGTGGGAAACGGGTCTTGGTGCCAAATGGTTTGACTGCCATCCCGACCATATTTGGATTTGCTTTGATGGGACCTGTACCTAGGGACCCCCCTCCACCCGAACTTGATAATTTGTTGGCTGTAGGCTCTGCTCTCTCTGATGCAGTTCAGAGGTTTTGGGAGGTAGAGGAGCCCCCTCAAGCTGCCCGTTTGAATCCAGAACATGAGAAGTGCGAGCTGTTCTTCCAGAACAACACTGGTCGACTCCGTTCTGGTCGGATTATCACGAAGCTGCCCTTTCTGTCTGTTCGGCCTCCGCTTGGTGAGTCACGACCTTTAGCCGAAAAGAGGTTGTTGGCCATGGAGCGCCGCATGGGTCGTGATCCGGAACTCAGACAGAAGTACATTGAGTTCATGAGGGAATATGAACAGTTGGGACACATGTCTGTGTCAAATTTGGATTTTCGTTCGGTGGAGCACTACTTTCTCCCGCATCATGCGGTATTGAAGCCATTGACTGGGAAGCTGTGCACAGTATTTGATGGTTCTGCGCAGACTTCAACAGGCGTATCCTTGAACCAGTGCTTGCATTCTGGTCCCAAGTTGGTCAAGGACCTTTGTGACGTCATCACCAGCTTCCGACGACATCAGGTTGTCTTTGTGGCCGACATAAAAATGATGTTCAGGCAGACTATTATCCACCCTGATGACCGTCGCTTCCAGCTGATCCTTTGGAGAGAGTCTCCTCGCGATCCCATGGTCGTCTACGAGCTCAATACTAATACGTACGGGTTAAGGTCAAGCCCCTACTTGGCAATACGTTCTCTTTGGGAGCTCGCAGGCCGCCAAGGCTTACGTTTCCCACGAGCATCCGCCATCTTGAAAGACGATATTTACGTCGATGACATTTGTTCAGGCGCCTCCACAGCGGACGAGGCGATCCTCCTGCGGGACGAATTGATAGGTATTTTGGCCTCCGCTGGTTATGAGTTGCTTAAATGGATTTCCAACTCACCAGCGCTTTTGGAAGGCTTGCCAGAGGATCATCAGCAAGATCCACATCTATTTGAGATTGTTGACAACCCCGCCATGATGGCTGTTCTCGGCGTTCAGTACAGACCAGTCCAAGACATCTTTACATATAACGTAGACTTGAAATTGCCGTGTTCTTGGACTAAACGTCTCGTATTGTCTACTGTCGCCAGAACCTTTGATCCGAACGGTTGGATCTGTCCTATCATATTTTGGGCAAAATGCTTCTTGCAGAAGCTTTGGACAGCAGGATTGACCTGGGACGAACCTCTACACGGCACTCTTGTTGAGGAATGGACCTCTTTTGTATCCTCACTTCCTGCCGTCAATGAGATCTCCTTGCCTCGTCCCATCCTTCCTCCCGGGAAGTACAAGGCCACCCTTCACGGGTTTTGTGACGCCTCGGAACGTGGTCACGCCGCCGTGGTGTACTTGCGCACAGTCAGTGCCTCAGGTCAGGTGAGGGTTTCCCTGATCATGGCAAAGAGCAAGGTTGCACCCCTTCGGACATCTCTGACCATTCCGAAATTGGAGCTCTCGGGAGCAGCCCTTCTTGTACGCTTGTTGAACCACGTGTCCAGTACTTTGGGTAAAAGCATTTGCATTAATGGGACCTACGCCTGGACAGACAGCCAAATTGTTCTTTGTTGGTTGAAGGCTTCTGTCCACACTTTGGAGGTATTTGTCGCTAATCGCGTTTCCCAAATCCAGAAATCCGAAGTCAAACTTGTTTGGAGACACGTGCCAGGTGAGCTCAACCCCGCTGATTGTGCCTCGCGCGGATGCTTGACGCCTAGTTTGATAGGCCATTCGCTGTGGTGGGGTCCGGAATGGTTGAGTCGACCAGAAATTGATTGGCCTCGAACGCCAGTTTTGAATACTTCTAATTTGCCGGGTCTACGAACACTCGCTCTTGAGAAGGTGGAATGCGCCTTCGACCCCGATTTTTTGTTGAATCGCTACAGCTCCCTCGACAAGTTGTTAGGTGTCACTGCTTGGATAAAGCGTTTTGTTTTTAATTTTAGGCACCCACAACAGAAACGACTGACACCGTTTCTCTCACCACAGGAACGACAGGAGTCCCTCACCTTTTGGGTTCGTTCTGTGCAATTGGCGCATTTTGAAGGGGAGATTGCTATCCTCAAGTCGGGGAAATCGAAATTGTCGGGAGCTGTACCTAAATTGAACCCCTTTTTGGACGATACGGGTCTCTTGCGCGTTGGAGGGCGTCTCAAGAACGCCAACCTCCCTTACGGAGCACGTCACCCCCTTTTGTTACCTAAGGACGGTCATTTGGTACGCTTGTTGGTAACTGACCGTCACCTTAAAAATTCGCATGCTGGTTGTAATGCGCTCTTGGCCATTTTGCAACGCGAATTTTGGATTTTGTCTGCCCGAAGAATTATTCGGAGTGTAGTCTTTCGCTGCATCCCTTGCTATAAGCTCAAGGCTTCTACCATGCAGCCCTTGATGGGAGACTTACCGGCAGATCGCGTAACTGAGAGCAGGACGTTTGACGGTGTTGGCACGGACTTCGCAGGTCCCTTTTTGGTGAAAACGTCGACACTTCGAAACAGCAAGACTGTTAAGGCCTACTTGTGTGTTTTTGTTTGTCTCTCCACAAAGGCCGTACACTTAGAACTGGTCTCCTCGCTTACGACCGAGGCGTTTGTAGCCACATTTGACAGATTTGTATCCCGCAGAGGGATGCCTTCCTTGATCCGTTCAGACTGCGGCACTTACTTCAAGGGCACCTATAATTATTTGAATGATGTTGTTAATTTCCTTGAAACCAACAAAGCTGATATAGGTGATAGGCTTGCCCGACGTGGGATAAATTGGTTGTTTTCCCCACCAAATTGTCCACACTGGGGTGGTATATTTGAGGCCGCCGTAAAATCGGCCAAAACACACTTGCGCAGGACAATCGGTGAGTCTGTTCTTACATTTGAGGAACTCGCAACTGTGTTTTGTAAGATTGAGGCCGTTTTGAACTCTCGGCCATTGTGCCCGATCTCCTCAGATCCGAATGATTTGGAGGCCCTTACGCCGGGCCATTTTTTGATTGGTCGCCCACTTGTCGCCTTGCCTGAGTACCCCTATATTGATACGAGACCTGGTCATCTCTCGCGTTTTGAATTGGTACGCCAGATTACTCAGAGCTTTTGGAAACGCTGGAATTTGGAATATTTGCACATACTCCAGCAACGCGTTAAGTGGACCGACAAGACCGATCCACCCAAGATTGGAGACCTCGTTTTGATCAAGGAGGCTAACCTTCCGCCACTCAGATGGCGCAGGGGGCGCATCCTTCATTTGGTAACTGGGGCTGATGGAGTTCCCCGATTTGCTGAGGTCTTGGTGGACGGTTCGATTCTGAGGAGAGCGGTTGCAACATTGTCATGTCTACCAACCGATTAGCGGACCGGTAGGCCGGTCCGGGGCGGGTGGATGTTTGAAATAGAATTAGTTTTTATTATAAGTCAAATCGATTAGATCGATTGAGTAACATTTTGTTTAGTCTATTGAAAATTTCTGACAATGGTCACACTGAACTGTCAATCTTTTCGTTCATTGTCGTTTCCCGCGGTCAGCGAAAAAACCTAGCTCTGGATAGATTTCGTGTTGTGAGCGTTTTGATCTTGTATTTAGAACCCGTTTGATTGCCACTTCCTTGATCAATAACTGGCACCGGTTAATTGTGATAAAAATAGTATTTTAACGAACATTGTAAAACTTGAGTGAATCCGATGCACGTGGTTGGTGCCGGAAGAATTTGCTGATTGAAGACGCTGCGTGGAGTCTGGTAAAGTAAAGATAATTCACTTGCTAATATTGGCCAATTTTAGTCTCGTGTGTGTCTAACTTGCCTCCAGGACTCCACTCAAGAACATCACCAGGAGATATTTGGTAAGACATTTGTTTAATTCTTAGCGCCAAGAAACTTGGCCCATGTGTTAGATCCTTTGTCTTGGGCTAAGACTGGATGAATTAATCGCTTCCACTGATCTCTGTTAAAAAATACTTACCCATTCTTAGCCCGAATTCTACACAATAATGTTCTACGACATACACACAACACCATCTAGTCCCATGCTAAGCCGAGCTTGTGTTATGGGTACTAGCTAATGGAATCGAAATCGAACGTGGCAGTAAATGTAAATGTAGAATCATCTAGTAATTAACTTTAATCTTTGACGTTCATAAGCGTCACTTTGTGACCTAAATGAATAAATGATTTTGAGTTTGAGTTTGGATAAACATACATATATACTTTTTTTTGAAAATACATACGTATTATACATAGAAACAACCAGACCAAGACACACGTCCATGTTCATGAACACAAATATTTGACTTGAGCGGGAATCGACCCCGCGACCTTCAGCGTAGTAGTCGCTTACACTCCCGCTGCGCCAACCGGCCGTCATCACATGTAGATAGATCTTTGGTTTAGATTGGAGTCGGTTGTTAGTTCTTTATTTTGTGATTGATTTATATCTTGACCCTTTCGATCGATGCATCCATACTGTTACGAGCTGGGGTTCGAGTAGAGGCCAGGACTGCGGGGCGGGTGCTGGCTGGTAATGGAAGAGCCCCAAGTATCTCGATCGGCGAAATTAACAGAACACCATGCAAGCTGACATTAGACACGGGTGCTTCTCGGACAGTCGTCGGTTTCCATCCTGGCTCTCGGGAAACGGCCCAGCGACATCCAAGGCTATGCGCTCCCATGGGGCTCCCACATTGTACACCTTTAATGCACCTCTGCTTCGAGTATGTGGCCCCTTGACAGCCGCGGTAACCAGTGCCATTTGCAAATGGTAGTGCCCAAAACTAAGGTGCCGGAAGTCTTGCAGCTCTATCACAATGGTGCTTCGGGAGGTCACATGGGAGTTAAGAAGACGCTTACTAAGATCCGGGAGCGGTTTTATTGGCTCCACTGTCGGGATGACGTCGAGGATTGGTGCCGCAAATGCACAAGTTGTGCGGCTGTCAAGGGGCCACATACTCGAAGCAGAGGTGCATTAAAGGTGTACAATGTGGGAGCCCCATGGGAGCGCATAGCCTTGGATGTCGCTGGGCCGTTTCCCGAGAGCCAGGATGGAAACCGACGACTGTCCGAGATACTTGGGGCTCTTCCATTACCAGCCAGCACCCGCCCCGCAGTCCTGGCCTCTACTCGAACCCCAGCTCGTAACAATACTATAATCATTATCTAAGTGATTGTACGTGAGTTATTTTTTAGACCGTTGACCGTAAGGGTCAAATTTTTAATATAATGTCAAACTAACAACCACTAACAAAATTAGTTTTAAACTTTATATGCGCCCAATTTGCTTCATTTATAAACGAAATTAAATTACTTTGTGACGAAGGTATTCGTTCAAATGAAATTGCGATTAAAAATAAGCAATCACTCGGATAGTTTTAAATTAGAATTTTTTAATCAATATTTATTAATCGAAAACAAAGTTCAATCAGAAGTAACTTAAAATCTTTAAAAATATCAGACAAAATGAGATCTGTAAAACAATGATCAAAAAACGTTTAAGTTGAATTGAACTAAATGATTGTATTGTTTTTTAATATTAAAGTTTTACAAGTTTAGTTTTTAGAACAAGTTTGACAGAATTGATTGAAATTACTTTGAGAACACTTTCATATAAATATTTCAAATTAATATTGATGATTCAATACAGAATATTGAGTTCAAATCAGAAACAGACTTTAATTTACAGATTTAGTACACAAATTCAGTTAAGTAGGTACTTTATATTTTTAATTTTTAACTACTGTAAATTGTCTCACCTGGCAGTAAAGATATCTTTCTTTCTTCTTTCCTTTAATTTTAAGTTCGTGTGTTCAAAATTCGACGCTCATGAACGTCGAAACAACTAAATACTTTAAAACCGTCTCAAATATAAAACCAACTATGCTTACACACCGAAAACTTGAACGAACACACCGAAACCCTCTTCCCTTCATTTTCAAAACCCAAGATACTTTGTCCGTACATCGATCTGTACCTAATCGGAATGGTGCCATAAGGGAGTAACGAGACGTGGCCATTTTTGCCCACCCTACCCTTAGACTTGATTAAAACACGGAATTGAGATGTCCAACAGTCAGACGAATGTTTCTAAGAACAGTACGAAGGAAATATATTAGGTTTGTTCAACGTTGTTGATTAGTTTAGGTACCTGAAATTTTGTTTTTTTTCTAGGAAAGTAAAAGTTTGGTCGGTAAAGTTATTCATCATGTTGGCCTCAGGGGTGTGAAACTGGGATTACTAAGTAAGTAATCTACGAGTAATGTGATTAATTACTGGTCTTTGTGGATGTCTCAGCTAAATCGTGCGATTGCACTGCACTAGCTTTATGAACGAGATTTAGAATTAAATACATTGCATGAGTTCTCATGTCATCCGTCTCCCAGAAAGCGAGTGTATATTTTAGGAATAACACACTATTCCTTAGCCGCTCAATGTACCGCTTTAATTTGACATTTATCGCTAAAGCATCACGCAGTCGGTATCTGACCACCCGCGAAGCAAGGCCACTTGCCGTGCTACCTTAAACCTAAACTTACGACTCGTCACTCGGGTATTGATATTTGAAATGATGTTTTTATGAAAGTAGATTAAATAAGCTTTGTAGTAATGTTTAAATGGTGACTGAATAACGGAATATTTATGCGACCCGCCGAACTTGATCCTATTGTAAATAATGTCGTCTATCGATGACCTACTCGCCATTTTTGTTTGTCGTGATAACAATATGGGTTATAAATTGCTTCCTTTTATTATTTTGTATACCTGGCGGTATAAGCTTTACAAAAATATAAAATTAAGGCAATGCTTGCTTAGAAAATTATTTAAATGTCAGCATTTGAAATTTTTGTATATTTCACTGTCTTTGCATGTTGCGCGCGGGGCGTAATTATGGATTCAAAACGTCATTGTAAATAAATAATATAATTATATTTGATATTTTTATTTTTTAATTGTGAATGGACTAATTAGTTATAAAATAACAGCAAAAAATAAACAAATATTCTGTAAAAATTTAATTCAAGAGGCTATATTCATAAATATAATATATATAAGGACTCATAATAAATACCAGAAAAACACAGCTAATTATTATAGGCAGCCCCAAACTGGTCTCAAAAATCAGTTGGTCCGATCTGCCACAAATCTATTTTGATGGACAAAATCTCCTTTTCAGTAAAACGGTGAAAAACTTGGGGATCACTTTGGATGAAAATTTGTCCTGGAAATCTCAAGTGCAAGAGACAAGTCGCAAGCTTTTTGCATCGGCAGGTTCGTTGCGTAGGTTACGCAACTTCCTTCCAACTGCTACTAAAATTGCGCTCGCCCAGTCTTTGCTTCTCCCCATAATTGACTATGCTGATGTCAGCTATCTTGACCCCACAGAGGAGCAGATGGATAAACTTGAGCGTCTCCAAAACTTTTGCATAAGATTTATATTTGGTCTGCGCAAATATGATCACGTTTCAGATTTTCGCAACAAACTCAAGTGGCTCCCAATTCGTCTTCGCAGGAATACTCACATTCTTACATTATTATATAATGTTCTATTTAATCCTTGTACTCCCTCCTATCTCAAAGAACGTTTCAAGTTCCTCCATGACACACATATAAGGTCTTTGAGGTCGTCTGAGGATCTGACTCTGAAGATGCCAAGGCATTCCACAAATTATTTTGATAAATCCTTTTCTGTTCAGGCAGTGCGTCTGTGGAATGCATTGCCATTACAAATTCGAAGAGCAACATCATTGACTATTTTTAAAAATTTGTTATACAAACACTACTTAAATTCTTAACGTATTTAAATTTATTTATGTAGTTTACTTTTTACTCGAGTTCTAGGTATGTATTTCAATGTATCTATCATGTTTGTTATATATGTACATATATATATTCATATATAATTTATATTGTATGTATGTATCATGTATATACTTAATCTATGTATGTGTAAGTATTTATATGTGATATGTAAATGTATGTAGGTATGTATATTATGTAAATCTTTTTTATTGCGAATTCTACTTATTAACTACACCATCGCCTCATAAAACGCTAACATCATTCCTGTCCATCCAAAGGTTGCCTGGAAGAGATCGCACTTAGCGATAAGGCCGCCGATTGTGCATTACTCGTAGTTTTTAAGCCTATATTGTAAACATTTATTTTGGTGTGCAATAAAGTATATTCTTATCTTATCTTATCTTATCTTATATTCATTCAATTACCGAAACAACGACATTTATTTTTTATTGAATGAAAATATATAGATAACGTTATATTTATGCTATGAGTTATTGTTTTATTATGAGTATATAAATAAACCTCATGTGATATATAACACTCCTATAATTCATGAGATATAGGCTTTCGAAAATTTTGGCGGGTATGGCGGTTATTTTTTGCAGGCAAAAGTAAACAATTGTGCAAAGTCCAATAAGAAGAATTCTTATCGGAATCTTATCAGATATGGTTTTTTAAATTACTTATATACCTCTCTATACAATACTTATATACCTCCTATAATAAAAAACTACGAGAAATATGAATATGTTAGAAATATAATAGCGCGCTCGAAAATGGCGGGAAAATATTATACCGGGCGCGGTTGATACCGCTCTTGCGTGGGCTTCAATTATATTATTTGGTGTTAATTAATATTATTCGAAAGCTTATTTAATTACGCGTCTTTTGAAATACAATATTAACTTAATAAATAGAAATATCACCATTCTTTCAACGAAAATATTACGCACCGTACTTAGCTTGAAAGCCTAGCCTCGAAAGTGGCCAAAATACTTCTACGGGTGTCCTGAGATGCCTCGATGGTGGCCAAAATGCTTTGAGGGGTTAGTAATAAACTAAATAGTCTTACATAAAATTCTAATAACTGTCCCATGAAATATGTTGGTACTTAAAGCAGTAAGCATGTTATCTTAATATATAAAATCCTTGCGTTACTGACTGACTGACAGACACGCTACAGCCGAAACTACTGGTCACAAGAAGATGAAATTTACCATGTATGTTCCTTGAAGAGTGTAGGGTAGCACTAAGAGAGGGTTTTTGGAAAATCCATCCCTAAGGAGGTAAAACTGGGAGTCAAAGTTTGTATGAAACTTATTATTCCTTCAGTGGATTGACTTTAAACTTTATATAATGGTTCCTCAAATGATGAGAGTGAACACTAAGAATTTTTTTTTATGGAAATTCCTCCCTAAGGGGGTAAGATAGAAGTCACAGTTTGTATGAAAGTTTTTATTCCTTTAATGGATTAACTTCAAACGTTGTATATTGGTTCTTCAAACGACAAAAGTGGACACTAAGAATTTGTTTTTCGAAAATTATTACCCTCAGGGGGTAAGATAGGGGTTCAAAGTGTGTATGAAATGAAACTTATTATTCCTTCAGTGGATTGACTTCAAACTATGTGAACTGTAAACTATTCAACTTTGTTTATTGGATGCGCAACTGACGTTAGCGAACACAAAGACATTTATTTTGGATTTTTTTCTCTAAGAGGGTGGAAAGTGGATTCAGAGTTTGTGTAAAAACTTTAATTTTTCAATGGAATCACTTTATCCACTTTAATCTGTGTATATAAAATCTTTTCGTTACTGACTGACTGACAGATACGTTACAGTCGAAATTACTGGGCGCAAGAAGGCTAAATTTAGTATGTATATTCCTTGAGGAGGGTAGGGGTGTTTGTAAAAAATATTTTATCTAATCGTACCTAATTTACGCGTTTGAAGCAACGGGCAAAAGCTAGTTCACATACATACATAACATACACATAACATAACTTCTCGCCTTTTATCCCCGAAGGGGCAGGCACAGGTATTTTACACACCCACACTTCGCCAGTAATGTTTAGGTCCCAATGTAATAGGGGGCGAGCCTATTGCCATCTACCGGGCACATTGTAAAGCGAGTGATAATTACCATTTTTAATACACACATAACTTCGAAAAGTCAGAGGTGTCTTTTTCTCGCCTACAAAAACATTTTAAACAGCAGAAATCTAAAGTTACAGCTAAATAAAGTTACAACTTAAATCTCCTATTTAGCCATAGAAACGTACGATCTCTTTTATGGCGGGGTCTTATGACGTAATTATTTTTCAGTGTTCAAAACACACGGGTAACATTTTACAGTCAAATTCTTATGGGATATAAACATTCTGAGGGCCAAATTGTTTGGGGCTTCTGAATTTGCGGCTCCTAAATTTGCGGCCCCTTAAATTTGCGGTTTGATGCTAAAGGTTGTGTAATATTATTGTCGGATCTATTGAAGCATTATAGGGGCAAGATTAGTAACAACTATTTCGTGTTTGCATAGTTCGTAATCTGGTAGATTTACAAACGTTAATTTAGTTGTAACTTGTCGTTAGCTGTGGTTAAGTTTAAAAGTAAATTGTTTTTATTTTTGAGATATGTTTTATATTTTCCGTAGTTAGAGCACTATTCCACACATTCACCGCGCCGCGCGCTGGCCACTTCTTAGGTGGTTTAACATATAACACGCAGTATTTTAATTGTACACAATTAGGATTAATACTCTTTATTTTTATTCTACCTTCTTTAACACTAGACCAATAAATCCAACAACCAAATTAACCGTATTATTCCAAAGTCTACCGATAAAAAACCGACCGAATCTCGTAGGCTTTTCAGTCTAAGTCTATCTACCTAAACTCGAACATTCAATGAAAAAACCTAAATTTTTCCTAATAAAGTCGGATTGTATCGGTTGCCTAAAGTAAAACAAATGCTGGGTAGCGGGCAAATTAACGTTAGGAAGTAGAGCGTGAAAATTAACGGCAGAATCAAGGCTTGGTTAGCTATCTTGTCTATTTTGATTATTTGATTTCGGATGTAGTGTTCCGAAGAGATGTTTAAACGGATCTGGTTGGTTGTTAAGGAATATTGTACGGTACTCAGCAATCTTGGTACTTGGTTAGGCGATTGTAGAGGAGAAATAGAGGTATGTTTGGTATTAAAATTGTTATTTTATAATGTTTAAGCGATGGTTTTGATAAATCAAATCAGGTCTTTCATTTGTTACCGTTTGGAAGCCAGTTGCAAATAACTTGTAATATTGATTTAAGACTAATTAGAATACAGTTCACAATTGTTTGAAGCTTACGACCTATTTGATTTGATGGATTTATTTCTTTGATGTTTTAATTAAAAAATAGTTTAGATCTAACTTGCATTAATATTATTTTAAACAAAATTTGCTCTTGTTGTCTAATAACAAAAAATATTAAAAAATCTGAATCATAATTCACATAGGTAAGTCTTATTGTAACCGTTATGAACGTCAAATTAACAAGTTAATTACTTAAAGATTCTAGAAAATTATACATTTAGTGCTACTTTGCCATGCAAGGGCATGAGAAAGAACGAGCAATAAAACACATAACCACTTTTTTGAAACGCCAAATGTAGTAAAGTAAAAGGTAGTAGCAATTTAGATACTAGTGCAAGTTTTAAATGCATTAGCTGAATATTGCATAGAACACTGCACTCAGGTGTTCTCACAGTTAGCAGAATATTATAGCAAGTTAAACTTTCTACGATAGTTAGGTAAAACGTAAGAACATCTTTTAACCCTTAGCTACACTCGCTATTTCAAGCCACACATATACACTCGTGGAGGAGCTAGGTCCCCAATAAATTTGTTATTTAATTAATAATTTTCAAGAGGATTTATTTTTATAAAATTAATAAGAAGCATATAAACAATATGAAAGCGTGTCTTTTTTTCCCCTATACTTGGCAAGATTTTTTTTGTTGCAATGTTGAAAAATGTAACATAAAATGGGTACATAGATATTCATGGAAGGGGAAAAAAATATATATATATATATATATTAATCTGCGATATATTTACATACATACATACATAGACTCACGCCTGTTTCTCGGAGGGGTAGGCAGAGACTACGGTACGCCATTTGCAACGATCCTGACATACCTCTCTTGCTTCATTCACTCCCATCAAGTTTATCATGCATGCTCTTCTGTTTAGGGTACTTCTGACCTGTCCTTTTTTTAGAATGTGTCCAGTCAGAGAACGTCCGCCTAGGTCTTCCCCTTCGTCCTGTCCCATTCACACTTAAAGCGATAAATTTAATGTATCATATATGGTACATTGCCAGATCAACAACAATCAACCTTATAATGTCTATGTATAATATTTGCCACATTGCCAGGCTTTCCACGAGAAAAGCAATAAACGAAAATATCACATTCTAATGTGAAATAACATAAATAATACAACAATTATTTTGTTTCATCATAGAATTATTAAAAAGAAATCGACAATTATTACATCAGCCTATAAAGCTTATATATACTTACATCTAAATTATTGTAAAAATTAGAGCAATCACGAATATATACTAAAATATCAGACTTTTCAATAGTATGTATCACAAGATAAAAACTTACTTATATCTTTGTGTGATATTGCAAAAAACAATTGCGTTCAGGCAATATACAAAGTCTTATATTGCATTTTTGGCAAAGCAATTTAGTCTGCCCTTTGGTACAAAACATACATCGACCTCTGCTGGATGCTATCGTTGGATAATGAGCCACTTGAATAAATTGGACAACATCAGGAGGTCTTTCGGCAAATGGTTTATGTATATGGTCTTGATTTTGCTCCTATTGATTTTGTTGGTATTGCCCGCATCAGTTCTCTCAGACCTACGCAAGCTTTCAAATATTTCAATACTAAATGATTTCAGCGACTTCCCTTTTTTGGTTTCGTGTATGACTTCTCTATCACGGCGATAGAGAAGCCAGGCATTGTTTACACAAATATCCAGCATTTACGAGAACATTGGTAAATACCAGCAATGTCTTCGGAAAGGCGTACGATATAATGCAATCAGCATATCTACTAGATCAACGCCGCCCATGTTGGTGTTGTATTCCTTTATCATATTTGGACAACTCACTGGCATTTTTTTCCATGTTCTTTCTGGTAACGAACTATAGACTGTATAGGATATACGTCTACAAATGTGCTTGCAGCTGTAACACATTTGTTATCGTACCATTTGACGACAACGATCTTGTTTTTGTTACATACGACTTGTGCATAAGATCCTATGCCTCTTTTTTTTAATTTTTATCTGTGGGTAGTTTTTTCTCCAATTACAAAACTTTACATGCAGGATGGTGAATGGATTTCGCCAAAGCTAAAACTACTTTTGCACCCAAAACCATGGTATTTTAACTCCGGGTTTTTTTTAATGAGTAGCTGCTGAGGGAGAAGGTGCAAATAGTGGTGACGGCGGCACCTGGTTACGATGTGTCAAGTTGCTGGCTTGTGGAGAAAATACTTGCGAAGAGCTTAGTCGAGGAGACAGTGGACTTACTTCACTTGGTAAAAGTGGTTCTGGAGACAACAAACTGGGCCCAGCTCAATTTAGTTGTCTTATTACAGATAAACTAGTTGATAAAATTGACAGTGAACAGGCGCTAATTGACGGTGATGACTGTTGGTATAGAGCCAGAGATCCCGAAGCAACCACTTCATTTACTTCATTATCGTCGGCGTCTAATAGGTTTAGGTTTTCTATCGCATAGGGCAGTGATGGAGGTGGTGAACTACTGTCAGAGTACCTTGAGCGGAAGCAGTACTGTAACTCGTCTTCAGATGACTCACTTTCGTCTTCATCCGATTTAGCATCCGGTTTTGGAACAAAAGCAACGAGCTGTCGGGCTCTTTTTTCCAGTTGCATACTAAGCTGCTTTACCACCTGCAATAGATAAATACAAATAAAATATAAAAATAATAGTCTCTAAACAAATCTGGCAATGTCGCAAATTTGGTACATATGACAATATAATTATGTAGAATTTTGGCTATCTGGCAATGTATCAGATTTGCCACACCCGAAAAGAACAATGTAAAACTTATGTTTAAAATCTATTTTCTTTCACGATACTATCTTTTTCAATTAGTAAATACTTTAAACTCTTCGAATTATTTAGCACTTTTCTGTATCCTCAATTTATTATAAATGATTATAGAATTAAGATGGTTTCGATCAAATCAAGGTTTCGATCGAGCTTCAATCAAAACTTACTACAAGCCGCCAACAAAGATCAGTCAATTATTACCAACTGTCAAGTGTCAGTTACCCTTGCAAGAGGCCGGTGTCCACAAAATCGACTGTGAATGTGGGCTCTCATACATTGGACATACCAAGAAAAGCATAGGCATTCGACTCAAAGAACATATAGCTGACATAAAAACATAAACGTTCAACAAAGTCTGCTGTGTGTGAACATGTGGAACAAGGTCCCAACCACTACCTGCGATTTGATGAACCACAAATACTCGCAAAAGAACACCGTTTTCTTCTAAGGATGATACGAGAGGCTAGGTATTGAAATTAATAAACACCCTAATTTCAATAGGGAAGAAGGTTGGAATGTTCCGCCAGCTTGGGACCCTGTCATAAGACTAATGAAACCCAAGAAGGGCAAAGTCACCAGAAGACCTAAGGACACTGTGAGCTCATTCTGCGTAAATAGTAACACCAGTAGTTGAATAATATTCGGGTACTTTAAGATAACTTGTACATTCAAGAAAAAGACAAATATCACCACAGTCTGCCGTGAACATGAATCCTGTAAAGAATTCGAAACGTCGGCTAGTAATAAATTAAAAATGTAGTTTCTAGATCATTCGATTCAAATGTAATAACTTAGTGAAACCAATACTGTTGGCTTCTAGCAAGCATTCAGTTAAGTCGTGTCGCTAATTTGTATTTAAATAGTAATTACCTGGTCAATGTGAAGTGTACCTTAACTAAATAGAAAAAAATCGGGCAAGTGCGAGTCTGACTCGCGCACCGAGGGTTCCGTACGCATTTTACCTTATTTGAGGTTGGTGCTAATTACGCTAGTCTTCTAAATCTCCCCCCGTGGGATCTCCACCTTGTCGTGGTGGGGGGGCTCAGTAACCGTGGATTGGTTACCCGCGGTGAAGCTAAGAGGGATCCAGGAGGGGACGTGGGCTTGACGGGGCCTGCGCAGGATGCGTCCAAGGGTGCGGGTGCGGGGGACAGTTCTGTCTGTCCCTCGCAGTCGGGCGTGGTCGCGGGAGGAGAGGCGTGTCGGTGTTGCGTTGCCGTGCGCCCTATCTCCCGCGACCAAATGGGGGCGCACCATTCGATGCGTCGCGGTGGGGCCGCAGAGGAAGAGGAGATGCGGTGTATCGTTGCCGTCCTCCCTATCCTCTGCGGCTGCTTGGCGTTTTGGCGGCGGAGCCCAACACCATCATCCGCTGCCAAGGGGGTTTTGTTCGGGGCCCGCCGGACCATCTGGCGGGCCAATACCCGTCGGGTGGTTGCGATGTATGCTTGGGCGAAACCCGACCCTCCGACACACGGGTACATGAGGCACACGGGTTGGTTTTTAGTCAGTAAGAGTCTGACAGTCCCCTTCGCCCATCCCCCAGGGCGGAAGGACTCCATGAGCATTTTCCAACCCGAAACCAAAAAAAAAAAAAAAAAGTCTTCTAAATCTGAGGGTCTAGTACTAGTTTGCACTCAATCGTTACGGTGGACGATAGCCTAGACGACAGGAACAATTTCCATACATTTTCTAAATGCGCCCCCTAGCGGTCTCTATCAATCGCTTCTCTCCATTAGGGGCGCTTTAACAAGTACGAAAATTAACCTTAATTTTCAACTTTTTAAAATTTTCAGAATTTTTCCTTTATTTGTGCTGTAGGACCCTGCTTTTGGCCAAATTTCGTGATTCTAGTTCAACGGGAACTACCATATAGGTTTTCGACCCAAAACCTATAGGGTACTTACGGTTGACCTAGAATTGTCAATTTTTGTCAAAACCAAGGTCTTACAGTACAAGTAAAGGAAAAATTCCGAAAATTAAAAAAAGTTGATTTTGGTGCTTACAAGTTTTCGCAAAAACCTAATTTTGACCATATCTTTTTATCGGGTCGACCCAGGACCCTGATTTTTACACACCTAATAGGAACCATAGACTTCAGAATCTGGTATAAATTTCAATTTGCTAGGTCCACGCGTTCCTGAGAAAATCGGTGGTGACACACGTACAGACAGACAAACAGACAGACAGACGGACAAGAAAGTGATCTTATAAGGGTTCCTTTCTTACCTTGTGAGGTACGGAACCCTAAAAGTGATAGTTTTTGACAGTGTTCACTTTTGCGAGTAAGGACCTTAACGCCTGTGAGCTGATCCTCACCGCGTCCGCCTTTCACCCCCTGGAGTAAAAGAGAGGAGCTCTTAGTTTGGAATAATTCATCTCGCTCTACGCCGAGAAGCCGACGGTAACAACTGACGTCACACATAACTAAAATGTCCGTTCAACACTCACCTACAACACCTCGACCTATTAAGTATGGCGATAGCAATTCCTCATGTATTGAATCACATCCACAAATAAATCAAATATCGCCGTCGGAAGTCGAAGCCGGACACATTACGTATCGAAAAAAGAGACAAACTGAGGATTTGTCTGATAGGATTGACAGGTTTGAAAGCAAAATGATGGCTATGCTCAGTGAAATATCACAAGCACAATAAAAAAAAACTTGATAAAATATCTCAGGATGTATCTACTATAACGGATCAAATCACTCAGTTAAAGACAACCACCAGTCAGCTATTAGCAGAACAAAATAGGCTTAACCTGGAACTTACAGACGTAAAGAAATTTAAAGACGATGTAGAGAAGCAGATAGACAACATCTCAAAAGACCTCGGCAATCTGAAAACCGAAATGGTTAAGTCCGATCCTGGCCCTTCAATGCCTAATCAGTCCACTGCACTAAATATACAAACATCGTATGAAAGTATGTACTGGGAACTTCAAGAACGGTCTATAAGACAAAAGAACATCATACTTAGTGGAATCATTGAAATCGACTCCAAAGATGCAGCAGAGAGGCAGACTTACGATAGAAACGAAGTTGCCAAAATAATAAAAATGGTGGATCCTAATTGTCCTGAACCGGTGAGAGTGTTGAGGTTAGGTAAATACGCTGCCAGTAAGTCTCGACCAATTAAAGCTTGCTTTGCTTCTTCAGACGCAGCCAAATCAATTCTTCGAAGTAAGTCCAAACTAGCAAGTCATCTCAAGTGCTACTCCGATCAAACACCGTATCAGAAGAAACTTCTGGATAATACGCGAGCTGAACTAAATCGTCGAATAGACTGTGGCGAACGCAATCTTACCATCAAGTATATTAAAGGCATCCCTAAAATAATTCAGAATCATTCAAAAAACGTGACCGAGAAGGCTACAATCAGTCGAACACCTTAACAGGCAATACCATCACCTATCAGCTATCAAATGTACACTCTAACGTTATTTATGATGCTAAATCCTTAAAATTCCTGTATGCCAATGTACGTAGTTTAGTTAAACAAGGAAAATTCGATGAACTTAAGTGCATAATACTTTCAATACCTAGACCGTTGCACGCAATTATACTCGTTGAAACTTGGATAAAATCGGAAGAAGAAGCAAAAAGCCTTAGACTACCAAATTACACTCACTACTACAATTTCAGAAAGAATGCACGAGGAGGAGGAGTTTCAATTTACGTCCACAATAGCTTGAAACATAACTACATAGAAGAACTGTGTGAAAATGACAACCATTACCTTTGGGTTCACTTAAACCGATTTTCCGTTGATATTGGCGCTATTTACAAACCTGAAAGAACAAACAATACTGACTTTCTGGAAATTTATTCACAGCAATTATTAAAAGCGTTTATTCCGTCGGAGGCGTTTTTGCGGGTCTTTATTGTTCTATTACGTTACGGATAAATAACAATTAATGGAAAAGATAAAGAAAATATGAAAGTTTAGTTTCTTATCAAGAGAGTGCTGAAGAAAAATATATGGGTTACTATAGTAAATATTTTAAAACGGATGAATTTAAAAAAGTCATTTTCGTCATTTCTGTAGTTTAGGCCAGCATTAATGGTCGCCAGTGCTATGAAAACGTATCGTTCTATAATTCTGTAAACTGTACGAACAGAAGTTATACAAGCGAGTCCTTAAAAAGAAATTGTACTTTCATTCATAATTTCAAGAAAATCGGAGATCAAAACAGTGCATTTTGCTTAATTTTAGCCTGCAAATTTGCATTTATATCTAAAAATCTACTGTGATTATTAAAAAGATATATACATATTTAGAAACCTTAAGATTAATTTTATGTCATATAAAAAAATTGGAATCTAAACTTTTCGTTTGTAATTAATATGATTTTTTTAAAAAGACCTATAAAGCTCGAAGCGCGATGCTATGTCCGCCATTCAGCGCTGAGCGCTCTCAGAGGACGGACCTGTCGCTCGCGTCCGCGTCCGCCATTTTACGTAAATATTGCATTCCAAAACGTTTATAGCGCGGCTAAAGCCTCTTGATCCTTATTTTTTTTCTCAACATATTTTTTCATAAATATGTAAAGTTGATGTACTTAACTTTATTTATGTATTACGTATTAAACTAGTTTGTTAGTCAAGACATCTGGAGTCTAGTGGTTACTGGTTAGTATAGTAGCGCGGTCAACTAGGAGCTGGGCAAGACTGACAGAAACGGACTGTTAGATATAATACCTTGCTGCAAAAATCAAGTGGCAATATACAGTATAAACAGGTACAGTAGTTAAACGAATTTGATCTTTGATGGGTGACCATGGGATTGGCTTGCAGAGCCTATATCGCAGGTTTATTTTCGTACAATCTACATAAGTTAAGGTAAAGTAACTGACATCACGGTCATAGTATGGATGGGTGACCGACCGATGAATTTACAGAGCCCATGTATGAGGTTCTTAAGGGGGGCAAAATTATGGTTATTTTAAAGCTAGGACGCGCCGCCGTTAGCATGATACCAATGTAATAGGTATTTATCTAATACGTACTATGCAATGCAATTAAAAGCACACTTGAATCGAATATTATTTTACAAACCGCCGCAGCTCAGCATCAGCTGAGCTGCGGCGGGGGATCACCCCACGAGCTCGCATTGCAGGTACCTAACACACACAAGCACACGTACCTACCGTGCAGTCTTATTCTGCACCAGTTAACAGTTTATTTTGAGACTCAATTCTTCTAACTATAGATATTTGTTCAAAATGCAGTTTCAATCTAATGTCAGTGTCATACTCATGTCACAAATGGTATTCTCCTAAATAAACTGATATTGGAATGTTATCGTGACTAGATCGTTAATTGAACAATGTCATCATCATCGTTCTAGCATACCGTGGATTCGAACCCGATACCCTCTACATAGCAGTCCGTTGGTATCTCCAGTAGGCTATCGCTGCCTGTTGTTAATTAAACAATGTGTCAACGTCGAACAATAGAAGTCAAATTATATAATGACATTTAAATTAGAAGAATCCCAATTCTGAGTCAATTTAAAATCTAATATCATTTCGTTCAAAATATAATTTCAATGTCATATAAAATACGAGAATGGCCTTATTTACTATCTATGTAAAATTTTATAAAAAGAGGGATTTTTATCATAGCACACTGTGTGAAATAATTTTAGGTGAATATATTGTATAATGACAATATTTTGTAAATGCAAATCAACATATTGTATATTTTTTTCTTTCTTTTAATTAATTAAGTATTTTCTTTTACCCGACTCTTTTGGTTTTGTATTTAGTGTCATTCGTGGGTTTTCCTGCATTAATAACGAAATAGATGTATATTTGAAATGTGACAATTATGTAGATGACAATTATAAATTATTTCTATCATTATAATAAAACTGCGCCAAATTATAAATAAAAAAATAAATAGGCGTTGTTATCTTGCGGAACATCATCCTACTAAACAAATATGTATCATTATTTGATACCTTTAAATGCATGTGCATTGAAAATAATTAATTTGAATACTTTCATATCATAATCGACGTATTACATAAACGAATACTGTTCATGTATGGCAAGAAGGATCAAGATTATTATTCCACGCGACACCGTCATAGTGCTCCGGGTCTCGCATTCGCGGTGCGCGGGCGACCGCGGTACTATAAAAACCTAAACTCGAGCCACCGCTCGAGGCGTATACGCTCTTAAAACGAAAAAGGGCAATTGTCTTCGGTGACTACAATTACAACCTACTTGGTAATAGTCAGGCAACATCTTGCTACAAACGAGTGTTAAAAGAAAATGGCTATTTTCTGCTCAACAAACCGGATTCTACCTAGAGTACCCGTGAGACGTGCACTACTAAAACAATTCTGGACCATGCTAGTACCAATCTGAAAAATAGTGACTTTCACCTAGCTATAGTGGATTCTGCAATGTCATACCACAAACACATATATCTGGAGCTACACAAATACAAACCGCAAACAAATAATAAGACTACCTACACTGCCATAGACTATAGTAAACTGCACCAAACTATACAAGACTCTTTATCTCACGATAATGATCTAACTTATGAACAGCTTGAGGAGACAATAATTGAGTCCGTCTTAAAGTCCAAAATAACCAAAACCAAAGTTCAAAACCCACCTCGGTCTGACTGGATCAACAAAGATATCATAGCGGCAATCGAAGCAAGAAACCATCTGTGGTCTTCATACCTGAAGTCACCGCATGATCAAGCGAAATATGAAGAACTACAATAGGCAAAAAACGACGTCCGTAACAAAATCCAAACAACAAAAAGTCCATACTACTACAAATCATTTAATGATTGCCAAAAAAAACCACAGAAAATGTGGAGACGAATTAATGACCTATGCTCAAACAAAATCAAATCTAATAGCGCTCCATCAAAACTTGAGTCCCAATCAGGCCCTATCACTGAAATTGCTGACATATGCAACTGCTTTAATTCATATTTTGCTCATATAGGTAACATTCTTGCAAATGACATTCCAAGCAAATACCATGATATTACAGAATATAATAAGCTTTTCAACAAACAAGTCGATATTTTCCCAGTACAACTAACTGAATTTGTCCCGACTACAACAGAGGAAATTAGTAAAATCATTGACAACGTAAATCATAATACTAGTACCGGTATGGATGGAATCTCATCCAAAAGCTTAAAGTGCGTAAAGGGGGTTATACTAGAAAAATTAACAACTTCTCTCAATCATTGCTTAAGAAGCGGCTACTTTCCTGATTCATTAATAATTGCTAGAGTGAGCCCCATTTTCAAAGCCGGTAGCAGACATGAACCAGAGAACTATCGGCCCATCTCAGTGCTCCCAATTGTATCAAAAGTCTTCGAAAAAGTTATATACAATCGTCTAGACAAGTTCCTAGCATCCATTAATTACATTTACAATAAACAATATGGTTTTCGGTCAAAATCAAATAGTCTTTCAGCTTGTGTTGATTTAATAACAAATCTCAAAAGTAAAATAGATAATAGGCAAATTGCTCTCGGAGTTTTCATCGACCTGAAGAAGGCTTTTGATACAATTAGTCATAACTTGCTACTTAACAAACTGTATCACGTAGGAATCAGAGGAATTGCACTAAACCTGTTACAATCGTATCTCTCTAACCGGTCTCAAATTGCCAAAATTCAGGATGCTCAAAGTTTATCGCAACCAATTACATGTGGCGTGCCCCAAGGTTCAATCCTTGGGCCCCTTTTATTCTTGATTTATATCAATAATATCAAAGAACTTGGTCTGCTGGGGGACGTCACATTATATGCCGACGGTACTTCTCTCTTTAACTTTGGTAATGACATCAATACAGTTTTTAGACAGGCTCAGGATGATTTGAATAAGCTAGCCACTTGGTTCCGCTATAATTTACTAACCATAAATGTATCTAAGACCAATTATATGATATTCAGCCCAAAAAATAAAAAAATCCCTGACCACCCCCCTCTATGCATTGGTGCAACACCTATATCAAAAGTAGAGTCAGAAAAATACCTTGGCCTTATCCTTAATAGTCAAATTACGTGGAGACCTCACATTGACAAAATCCAATCACAAAATTATCATCACTCATGGGTAGGCTTCGTGGATCTGCACGTTGTTTTCCCAGATCCGTCTCTTATATTATAAATAACTCATTAGTCAAATCCCACCTATGTTATCTAATCGAGCTATGGGGCACGGCAGCCAAGTCCAATCTAAAAACGTTACAAACTACACAAAATAAAATTATAAAATTACTATTTCATATGAACTGCTTTACACCAACTACTACAGTATATAATACAAGTAAATTAATGTCAATAGAACAAATGTATAAATATCTCACTTGTATTCTAGTACGAAAAATATTGAACAAACAAATACACACGCAAATTTCATTTACGAAAAAAGCGCAAATACAACATCGCATGCTAAGAAATGCAAATAATATCTGCTTGAATGTGCGGTACATTCACTAACTATGGATACAAAAATATTAGATACGAAGGAGCTCAGTTATACAACAAACTACCTAAAGATATAAAAGATATTCAGACGATGGCCTTGTTTAAAAAGAAATTAAAGTACTATATTCTAATACGCATTAGTTTAAGAAAATATATGTGTATATATATATATATATATATATATATATATATATCTAACAATATACATAGTTTATTTATAACATTATATTTATGACTTAATTTTATTTACAACATTACATATATATATTTATAGATTTATACATACATAATTGTTACAAAATAACATACACATATAATTATGTCAAAATAGCATGCATAATTGTTTCAAAATAACATAACACACAATGTTTAAAAATAGACAACGGTTGCTATGATAATCGCTATGCGATAGCAACTGCATTCCGTTACTTAATATGAGCCTTTCGTCATTAATGTGATACCAAAAGTGTTTGTTTTTGCACTACCCACATTATTTTATATTTGCGTATTTGGTTGGAATGTATTTTTATTTTGTTTAAAAGTAATAAATAACCGGTGCTATGTCTGGTGATTTATATGTATATTAAGTTATAACCATTAAAATGTGTAATGTTTAGTTATAAGTTTGTTAAATCTGAGTGCTTGCTAGAAAAATGAAGACTCTAAATGTAAGTACTACAAGTACTTAGTAGTTATCTTGTATTTCTCAGATAAGTGAATTTTGTATTCTTTATGAGAAATAAACGTCTTAAACCGTATACATCGCGATAAAATCCTTAAACTGTAGTTTAATTTCAAAATCAAACGAGTTCTTTTTCCCTATTGGACATAAAACCAAAATTACGAAACAAGAATAGTATTTTGAATAATTTAAATAACATGCAAAATCATACCTCCTTATTTCCACCTTAATCGAACTCTGTTTATTAGAAAAGACTTTAAATCTATCAAAGATTTTATCCAACAAAAATTGGGTCAAGGTCAAGAAAAAAAGGATACGTAAAAATGATGAGTAAATTTTGCTTACGTAACTACACTCGTGCGGGACCTAGGTCCCGGAATAACACGTATCTCGGGAACGACAAATGTCAGTTTGACCATTTTCCGCAACTTGCAACTTTTTGGTCGATGATAATAATACCCTGAGCCACAAGCGCGTAACGTTTAAAATAAAAATTATATTTACAATAATATGCATGACTGCCTCCGTGGTCCAGTGGATAGCGAATGCGACTACTGATCGGAGTTCCCGGGCTCAATTCCCGGTCGGGCAAAAGTATAACTGGGTTTTTCCGAATTCTCAGTAGCAGCCCGGAGTCTGGTGATGTGCCCGGTAACGGCAATAGGCTCGCCCCCTATTACGTGGGACCTAAAAATTCATGGCGAAATGTGGGTGTAATATTTACACCTCTGCCAACCCCTTCGGGGATACAGGCGTGAGACTATAAATAAATAATATGCCTGTTGGGGGACTCTAGTCCCCCACGAATGGTGTTAAGGGTTAAGGAGTGCCTAAGATTTCAATTTTGTGATTTTAGTTGGCTACTAGTTCAGAGTTCTCTTCACGATATAAACTGAAATTTTATAAATCCACGTATGGAATAAAAATCCAAACAATTTACTTACCTACGAGATATATGTTCATACTATGTTGAAATACAAAATTCAATTATATCCCACGAACTATAATCGAATAATTCTTTTACTGGAATAGCTGTAATGTTTGGCGCTAAAAATGCCACTTTTCAAGAATTATCAAGCATTTCAGTTTAATGTAATGTTTTATATCGTGCTGCCAGCCAACCTAGGACGTAGGGATAATTAATTATATACTACAAACCCAATTAAATAGTCCCATGGACCGAAATTAATATGTACCTCTAAAATGTTAACGAACAGTTCTATATAATACAAACAGCCGTTACAGGCTTTCATAACACTAAATAAAACATTGAATATCTCATAACATACATATATCAGTTTCATAATATAAACAAACCAGACTACACATCAAGCCTGTTATCCTATTAGAAACATTTATTTAACTATACGGACCCAAATGTTCTCCCTGAGTAACTCCTAGTCCCAGATATTAAACACAGTATGCCTTGTTTATAACCCCATTCACTTCAAGCCTTTAGCTCTACAAAACAGTGCTTACGCTACACCCATACAAGAAAGTTTTCCTTAACTGACTAACTTATTGAACTTATAGCAAAGATAAGGTCCTTTACTTTGTTTAATCATTGTTAATTTTGCAGATGCGCTGTATGTTTCGCAAGAAGAAAAGTTTTGAGACCCGCTTTGTTATTTTAATGTTAACACTCAGTGAGGGCACTTACGGAATGTTGTTCTAGCAATTGCGGTAATTTAATTACGAAATTGTGTTGCAACTGTGCATGCTCTTTTGATATATAAGTTGTATGTGTGTTGACATGGTTCTGAAACGGAATGAATAACTAGTATGATTTTAAAATAGATGACAAAAATGCAAATAAAGAGAGAAACAGAATGTACAGTTTTATCTGCACACACATTCTTTCAGTCGCTCAGTGATTTTGTAATTCATTTTTTATGAGCCACTGGCTTACTAGTATAATATGCCATAGCACAAAATGTCTAGAATCTGTATAGGTAGCTAAAATTTAAAATTTTCTCATTTGGGCTTATAGTCTAAAAGTGCATTAATAGAATTAAGTCTAAGAATGAGCTTATTAGCTGACAAACGTGAAGCGTGTCTAGCAAAATATGGTAATAATTAGAGACTGGATTATATGCATTTGCATATTTGCATATGCATTTACATATTTAGGCCATTTCCAGTGCTAATAGCATATTTTTCCTAAGATCTAGTGATGATGCATATTCGCTATAATTTACAGTATTTTGTAGCTTTATTAATGGGACGGCGGAAGTTTTGCCAGAAAATATAAGCACTAACATAACAACCAAGTTCAAATTCGGCCCAGTTACCTCAGTAGAAGTGGAGCGATCATTTTTGACGTATAGAAATATTTTGAATGATCGAAGACATAATCTTACCACCGAACATTTAGAACAATACTTGATTGTTAATGTTTACAAAAATATTAAATAATGTAACATGTTACTGTATCGATTATCGTCTATCAATTGATAGTTTACTAAATGTATGCTGATATTGTAATAAAAAATCTAAAACTTAATAGATTTTTACTTTATTAAATAAGCAATAAATTATTAAGATACATACTAAATAAAGTAAAACTGAAAACACGTATTTACTAACAATAAACTTAAATCTAAAGGAATAATATTAACAAAACAAAAAAAAATGGTCATTTAATGTTGCATAATAATATTCAGTCAGTTTTCGTGCATATTTCAAGCATTTTTCATGCATATTTGCATGCATATATTTCAAGCTTTTTATGTTGCATAAATAATCCGGTCTCTAGTAATAATAAACCTTCCTTAGAAGTTTCTGCATATTTTCACATGATAAAACAATAAAGAGCTATTTTTGGCAGTTACCTCAAACATTGTTAGTTCTTCAACAATTTCACTCACCCCATTGTCCCAAGTTCCTGCTAAAATAATCTTAAACTCAACACATGAAGTTTCAGAATTTATAATTTCCAGAAAGTTCGTCGAGCTTTGGACTAAATATTTTAACTATGCAACCTTTATAACGTTAGAGCTCTTAAAATTTGCATCAATTAAGCATTAGAATTAGTAATGACATAATTAAGATAGTTGCAGACGAACGGTTATTTCTCTATCTATCATCGTAGGCCCCGTAACATCTATATCAGATGATTTATACAGCGTCAGAAGATTTATCGCACTTTTTCTGTTACCGTCACAAAAATTGGCCACTAACGCAACATCACATAAATAAGTTTATCAGTATTTGATTGGACATCTTTCCTTCCTCATAGATTGAGAAAGGATAGGGTAAATTTTCACTAATCATACTACTTCAGTTTCTGCAAGTGGGCTTTGAGGTGGCAGATGTTTCTTATCGCCCTCTTCAAATTGTGGGATAATTCATGAGCCTTATTCGATTTCATTGACGCTCTCATCGGCATTTTATCTTGTAGTTTTTTTAGTTCTACGTGCAACTGATATGGCTTCTGCAATATTCTACTTCGACCTCTTGTTTGATTCTTCTAATATTTGCTATTATCTCTTTCTTTTATTTTATAACCAGCCACGTCTTTATCAAGGTAAATAACAATTCTATACAGACCATCAAGTAATGAAATAATATTTTCTCCAACAATATTAAATAAGGGTGTAGTAACGTCGCGTTACACCCGCCGTTCTGTGCTCCACTGTAATTACAAGGTTAAAAGAGTTTATAGTGGGGCGGTCACGTCATTACACAGGTTTAATACAAGTCGCTTGGGAATTAAGCGAGCGACGCCATGTGTTATCGACTATATTTTGATGACATGGTTGTCTTTGGAAACTTGTTTCCTGGGCGGGCAGGTTAATCGTGTGGCTGTGTGTGTGAGTATGAATTGATATTAATAATAAAACATAGCTATAATTTTGTGGACTAAATGGCATATGATTATGTTTACGTGGTCATTCAGTTGTTAACGATGTGGTGTAACATGTGTATTTAGTTTCCAGATGTGATGAAAATGATGATTTGCATCTTTCAAAATTATGTTTTAGAGATTATCTATATTGAGCTCACTGGTAAAATATGAACTAACGACAAGAAATGCTTCATACCATTACTAAAGCATAAAATATTAGCAAGATCTCAAATCTTGAAATGTTTAATGCACAAACCGCAGTACTTAGGGTTAACCTCGTTTATTATAATATCGTTGAAATATCCAGGTTTGATTCAGTTTAATATCTGTGTCGAGCATTCCCTACATCAGAAATGTTAAAATTCCATTTCACAAAATCAGCACCTAAATCTCCAAATCCCACTCAGCTACATCAACCTCAGTTCAAAACAAAATACAGCACATTTTAACACATAAACACATATCTCAGTTCATTTAGAGGAAAACAAACAAACTCATGACAGTTGGACGCGGAAAACGTATGAAAAACATGACGTAGGCATAAAGTTTGTAGCCGCTTTTACTTGTGTAGGTATGGATGTACACAGTTGCAGTTAAAAGGACCATTTGTCACGTGCCATGTAAAAAGCTTTAAGTCGTTATACTCTTACAGTCTTATTAATAAACTAGGATTAGCGTCAGAACAACTTTACTCCAAGACTTAAGCCAAGATTAGGCAATTATGGTATTAATAAACTAGGAGTAAGGACGGAGTTAACTATTCATAATTTACTCCGGGAATAAAAGTTACTCCCCGGAGACCCATGGTTTAACGCTGGAGTAAGCAAGGAGTGAGCATCTATTTGTCACGGGGTACGGTAGACTAGATCGAAACTTTACCTGAATACTAAAACATTAAAAATAAGGATTTCGAGTCGACAACATATATCCGCAAAATTCGGATTGTCGAGTATTTTGTTAATTTCTAATGCTTCTGACAGTATTAGAAATTATAATAATAAAAAAAGACACAAAAGTCACTGTCACCGAATAACAGTCATGTTGAGTATCTACTATGTAGTTTGTATACCATGTGTAAATACTTCTTGCAGTTAGATATATTTCTTATCGGTATAAACAGTTTGTTTAAACGACAATGATTATTAAAGTAGTAGTAATAATATTATGAGAGAATTGTGTTCTTCGAATTTACGCGAGCGAAGCCGCGGGCAAAAGCTCGTAGATTTATATTGTATTTCCAACTTTAATTGAGATTTATATACATAACCCAAATATATTTTCACATTTGTTTGGTGTTCGTTAGAGTACTTACTAGTATCTGACTTTGTAATTTTATTATTGTGGGTTAAAATTAATAGAGATTATTTAATTGAAGATTGCCAACCAACACAAACGCTTGCCCTTGCAAAAGGTAAAAGTTTGTACGACACAAAACCTCTTGGAAGTAAGAACGCATGCGCTATGATAATTGAGTGCGCTGTGCGTATATCTGTCAGTACTGATACATCATACAATATAATGTCATATTGTGCACGGTGATTACATTATTGGGATATATAAACTAATAATTATATAAGTACTACGCTTAAACGGCTGAAACAGTTTTCTCTACTAATATTATAAACGCGAAAGTGTTTATAGATATTATTTATTAGATATTATATTAGACATGTATTGGACCATGGCTTTGACATTTGACTGTATGCAAGGCGATGTTATTATGTAGATATAATACTAGGTATATAGTGTCATGAATACCTACTGACCGAGCTACTTTGTACCCAATAGTTTCTGAAGTCTTAAGAATAATACGCGCGCGAAGCCGCGGGCAAAAGCTAGTTGTCAAATAAAAGTGTTTAATAAAAAGTTTTTATTCGACCAGGTCATTTTGTTCATTATTTTTACTTTTAATATCAGTGGGTTGCCATAACGTATACCTTAATCTCAGGGTAAGAATAGTATTGTTACTCCGAACTTACTTCGTATTTATTAATACCGTTATTAACACGTAGCTATTCCATAACTAATCTAGAATTAACTACCCCCGGTGTTACTTTGGAGTAAGAGAAGAATAAGCATTTTTTATTAATAAGACCGTAATAGTTCAGAAACAATATTATTTAAATTATTCCAATTTTGTATTCTTTATCCGCCACCACGGTTAGTCCATATTATTTGCTATTTAATGCGTTTCCGTTGACAATTCCCGTCTAGGTCAACACGTTAATCCGGAGATTTTGCCCGTTGCGACCTGACGGCTGGCAATATTGATAATCGCTTTTCTCAAACATTTCGTCAACTAGATCAATGTTGAAATTGAATGGTATTTTAGGCCTTAACTATTTGAAAGATGAAACCTACATTTCTAACAAAAGGCTGAAAATCTAAATTTACTGATTAAAATATTACGATGCATATAGTTGATTGAATCAGGCGTTACTTGGCGGAACTCCATTGTTACCTAATGGAACGAAAGAGGAACCACGCACCCTTGGATTGCCACTCCAACTATTGCAATAGAAAAAGGTTGACAATACCGATCTCCTCTAAATACAAAGGATAAGGGATATATGGAATAATGCGGAAATGGGTTACAGGAAAACACCTGACATGCCGCTCTATGAGCCGACTACGCTTCGACACGTGTTTTGCCTCTCCACGAGGCATACTCAGGTTCGATGGGCAACGACTCAGTGCTGTTTTACCGTGTGCGTGGCTTTTATGTGCTCTTACTTTCTAATTTCTTCCGTCGCACGACTGGTGTGCGTCATTATGATGGTATGCGAACAAATTAAGCAGAGGAGACCTGTCGAAGTTAGTTTGTTCGTTTAGTAATGTATGTCAAAATAGAGTTGCATCTATCTGTATATGTAACATCCTTGCGTTACTGACTGATTGACAGACTAGCTAAAGCCAAAACTATTAAGTGCTGGATGCTGAAATTTGGTAAGTATGTATGTTCTCTGAGGACATGCACTAAGAAGGGATTTCCTAACGTTCCGACAGGATCGGGCGGAAACTGTTAAATTAAACTAGAATGTGCGGGCGTACTCGTAGCTGCGCGCGTCCTCTAGTAGGTTATAAATTGGGTCAACGGTTAGTGGTTACAAGCAGACCCTGAGCTCCGAGGCGATGGCCTTAGTTATACTATGGCGCTAGGATTATAATTAAATCATAGTGGTCACAACATGTATAATAATATTCTACCACATTCACACAACACCATCTAGTCCCAAACTAAGCAGAAGCTTGTACTATGGGTACTTGATAATTGATAAACATACATAATTATATATTTTTTTGTAAATACATACATATTATATATAGATACACCCAGACCAAGACAAACATCCATGTTCATGCACACAAATGTTTGACTTGAGCGAGAATCGAAACATACTCGACTTACACAAACTAAATACTGAGAAAAGCAACTAGTTTACCAAAAACTAACCTAAATTTTGAAATATGAATGGCATTCATATTATAATAGAAAAAACTAAGGTACAAGAAAGGCATTAGGAATACAATAATTCTTTAAGGATATTGCCTACCTTGGCTGTGCGCCAAAATATACTAATTTGATAAAAAGAAAGACGCCTTCTTTGAAGAAGTTGGTTGCCTTTTATAAACCGTTCAAACTTCGATTTTATTTTCGATAAAAAATATATATTATTTAAGTTTAGACTGAACACAAGTTTTCTCATTAACGCTCTAAAAATATCTAACCTTGGAGGATATTGCAAGATCCACAAATAAAAATCAAGAAAGCGTAAGTCCGATAAAGCTTTGACACATCGATTCTCCTGAATACTACTCATAGTTCTAAATTGTCGTTTGGGATTTTAAATAGTATTTCAATACTCGATATTCAATATAATTACCTCAATAAAATCCGTAAAATATAGTTTATTTTTACAATTTGTAAAAAAATAAAATATCGTTTCTCAGGTATTATTTTTGCTTATACTGATTCGTTTTTTACATATCATCATCATCAACCCTTCATACTGTCCCACTACTGGGCACGGGTCTCTTCTCACTATGAGAAGGGTAAGGCCATTGTCCACCACGCTGGCCAAGTGCGGGTTGGCAGACTTCACATGTCTTTCGAGAACATTATGTAGAACTTTCAGATATGCAGGTTTCCTCACGATGTTTTCCTTCACCGATTAGCAAGCGATAATTATCAATTTAATACGCATTTAACTCTGAAAAGTCATTGGTACGTGACGTGGATTCGAACCCGAGACCCTCTGCATAGCAGTCTGTCAGTCTCTCCATTCAGCTATCTCTGTTCTTCTCGTTTTTTACATGTGACTTGGCATAATATAAAAAACGAGTAGACTTCGGCTTGGTTAGCGGTCTTTTGACACCGTGTATAGACGTCAAACTAGACTTACGATTTTAGCACATTCCGAAAATACAATATAAAGTAGAGCACTTATTTTTCTTAAATTATCAGTACCTAAATGGTTTTCCTCGCTGAGAAAACAGGCAAGAACCAGAAAACTTTTTATTGATGGAAGTTTCCTTTGTTTTTCTGCTAACAAACTGCTTTCAGCGACACTAAATTATACCTTTCTATAGAGAATCGCCAGCATTCGAAGATTTACTAACTCCAAGATATTTTTGGTTCGAGAATTTTTCGAGTTTTAAGTTTTCCTTGTTCGTGGGAACTGAGGGATAACAATGTATTGGTGGATATTTGTTTTAAGGATACTTGAATTTATTATGTGAGTTAAGAAATCAATTGAGCATTCGTTGTCTTGACTTGAATAGTGTGGGATTCGAAGAAATTTTGAAATTGAATAGGGAGAAGAAAGATTGAAACTAAAATTTTGCTGCTATGGATATGGGTTCAACCATAAAAGATTTTTCGACCATAATAATTGATTTAATGTTTTCAATTTTTTTTTGCGATGGATATCTTATTACATGACTGCTGAAAAAAAGACGTGGAATTTTTCAGGGTGTATGTGTGAGAGTTTCTTAAATGTCTTTAATTTATCATAGCGCATATAACCATATACTCGTAGTAACTATATAGCAACAGTGCCGAAATTTCGGTTACTGCAAACCAAGGTACGAGGTAGGTACATATCCCGTACGGATATTAAAAAAGTAACACGTAGTTACTATTTCAGTTAATATTATATATACTTAAATGTAAACTTTTCACCTATCCAGACTATATTATTCATCTCAAATAACACGTAATTGGATCGTACCAATTCATGTTAATCAAGCTATTTCGTTACTAGTAAGTAATCATTATGTGTGTATTATAAAATTAATTAGCGTTTGTTCATACAAGCTAAATAATTATCGTGACGTCTATGCCTATCTAGGGAACAATTCTACACCCATATTAGTATTACAATTTATAACATAACTGCACACCTTTTACACCCGAAGGGGTAGGCACAGGTGTATTACATAACCCTACTTCGCCAGCTATGTTTTGGTCCCAATGTAATAGGGAGCGAGCCTATTGCCATCTACCGGGCACATTATTAAACGAACGATAATTAACATAAAAAAATGTAATACTAGTATCAGTTTATTTTGAAACAGCTGTAATTCCTTCTTTACAATCAGTTACATTTATATCCATGACAACTTATTGCAACTGTATTTGCAGATTGATTGATTTGCCATCGAACTTGGAAAAGATTCCTTGAATTTTATGCCGTTGTAATAATGAAGATAAAAATGAATCTCTTTGAAAGAACACTTTGCTTGCCGTTTCATGGAATACCACTTTATTGAGAAGGCCTAAAGCTATGAAGCAGAAATTAATTAAAAGATTTACAGCCTTTACGCTGTTGTAAAAATCCTTACTTAATTCAATGTAGTAAAAAGTTATTGCCTTTCAAATTCTTACTTTCATATAAATCAGTGGATTGTATTCATAAATCTGTGGGACACTTCCTGAAATAGAAATATTGAATAAAAAAATTAAATATTGAAACTTTCAGCTACCCGCTCAAGGTAACCGCTCTAATTTGATATTTTCCGCTAAAGCATCACGCGGTCGTTATCTGACCACCCGCGAAGCAAGGCCACTTGCCGTGCTACCTTAAACCTAACCTTACGACTCGTCACTCGGGTGTTGATATTTGACATGATGTTTTTATGAAAGTAGATAAATTAAATAATAGATTGCCTCTTTGGTCTCGCGGCATAAATGTGCCCGTGGGATCGGGAGGTCTCGGGTTCGATTTCCGGGTCGGGCAAGTGTTATTGGGTTTTTCCGTTAGGAAATTCTCAGTAGCAGCACGGAGTCTGGTAATGTGCCCGGTACGGCAATAGGCTCGCCCCCTATTACGTGGGACCTAAAAATTCATGGCGAAAAGTAGGTGTAATATTACACCTCTGCCTACCCCTTCGGGGATACAGGCGTGAGTCTGTAATTAAATATGCTTTGTAGTAATGTTTAAATGGTGACTGAATGACGGAATGTTTAGTTTATGCGACTCGCCAAACTTGATACTATTGTAAACAATTTCGCCATTTTTGTTTGTCATGATAACAATATGGGTTATAAATTGCTTACTTTTGTTATTTTGTATACCTGGTGGTATAAGCTTTACAATAATATAAAATTATAGCAATGCTTGCTTAGAAAATTATTTAAATGTCAGCATTTGAAATTTTGTATATTTCGCTGTCTGTGCATGTTGCGCGCGGGGCGTAATTATGGATTCAAAACATAATTGTAAACAAATTATATAGTTATATTTGTTATTTTTATGTTTTAATTGTGAATGAACTAATTAGTTATAAAATAACAGCAAAAAATAAACAAATATTGTGTAATAATTTAATTCAAGAGGCTATACTCATTCAATTACCGAAAAAACGGCATTTATTTTTTATTGAATAAAAATATATAGATAAGGTTACATTTCTGCTATGAATTATTGTTTTATTATGAGTATATAAATGATACTATCATATGATATATAATACTCCTATAATTCATGAGATGTGGCTTTCGAAAATTTTGGCGGGTATGGCGGTTATTTTTGGTGGGAAAAAGTAAACAATTGTGCAAAATCCAATAAGAATAATTCTTATCGGATTCTTATCAGATATGGTTTTTTTTTAATTGGAAATCTAATTGAAAAGAAACTTATTTAGGTTTAAATCTGATATATAACAAGAAAATATGTTTGAAAAAATAAAATACGAAAATTGGCGGCAATTAACATCATCATTTATATTTTTTATGTTTAAAATTAAAATATTTCTTTCCATTATATTTATTTCTTCTGAAATTAAATTAAATTACCTTTCTAACCGTGTACAATACTTATATACCTCTCATAATAAAAAACGGCGAGAAATATGAATATGTTAGAAATATAACAGCGCGCTCGAAAATGGCGGGAAAATATTATACCAGTCGCGCTTTATACCGCTCTTGCGTGGGCTTCAAGTATATTATTTGGTGTTAATTCATATCATTCGAAAGCTTATTTAGTTACGCGTCATTTGATATACAAAATAATCTTAATAAATAGAAATATCACCATTCTTTTAACGAAAATGTTACGCGCCCGTACTTAGCTCGAAAGCCTAGCCTCGAAAGTGGCCAAAATACATCTACGGGTGTCCTGAGATGACACGATAGTGGCCAAAATGCTTCGAGGGGATAACAAGGGCATGGTTGATCTATTTTAGAAAGATGTATTTATGTACCAAAAGGTTAAACTGATTGACCTAGGTTACTGACAGCATTTGATTAATCATTGCTCTTTTACGAGGCGTAAGCTTAAAAATATTTTTCAATCATTTGACATAATAGAGTCGATCGTAAAGATTATAATTATACTTTTGTCAATCAAAAACCAGAGTTTTCAATGCACTGGCATTTATCTTTTTGAGACTGCAACTGCTAGTTCATCTACGGCACGTGAAAAAATTGACATTTCAAATTCTTTATCAAGTCCTATTAATTTTATCGGTTTGTGCAAAAGTTCTCTAGACTTCGTTATAGATAGTAACCAAAACTGGTCATAAATAAATAAAATAAAAATAAATTACCTAGAAACTGCAAATTCGAACAGCCATTTCTTGAAGCAGGTTTTTATTCTGCTCAAGTATTAAGGGATAAACAACATTTTAGACTTACAAACTTCTCACGACCCGTAGTTACCCTCTTTTATACATCAATCAAGGGTTGTCATTCAAAATTGATCCTTTCCGAAGCCAGGCGTCGTGATTGAGATCGGATGTGTGCCCGCGAAATAAAATTTGAACCGGAAAATTGGAGAGGATTTGAAGAAAATCTTTTATTTTTGTATGTGTTTATGTAAGCGTTATATTTTTTACATAATCATTTTTGATTAAGGTAGCTACTTCAACAAACTGTAAAAAAGTGAATTCGTTCAAGGTAGGATTAAATATTTTAGCTTCATTCGTTTTATCATCATTGCGTGCCATCTTGGTTTCGATTGATTTGCTTTTGCCCGGTTTTTTGATCTAGTAATTTTTGGTTGTAATTGCCCATTTTTTATTGCCACGAATTTGAAAGGACAAATATTGCCTCTTGTCTAGTGCTCTAAAAACATTTCCGGGTATAAAACGTTTGGCAGCATTTATGTTCGCTTGGTACAAAACATAATTTTTTGCTATTGCGCAGTGCTGACATTTTTTCCAGTTTCCATTTAGTTACTAGCTTTGTCCATAAAAAACTACCACTCATGCCAGTCCTCACAAATATCATCATCTATACAACCTTCATCATTATGGGTCTCGGCTTAACACCTCTCAACTTTTCCTCTCAAATATTTTCACCTCAAATTGGTATTTGTCTAATGGGTGAAACACAAAAATAATTTCGATGTCTCAGGGAATTAATTGATATGTATCTTGGTTCTACTTGGGCAACAAACAAGTCTTATTAGTTATTACTGTTTACCATAAATATACTCCAGTAAAAGTATGTCTTGTTATTGACTATAAACAAATTGGATTTTTTTTCTAATAATGTAAAGACCTCTGCTGCGTCGTCCGGTACGTGGCCACCACTCCAGAACCTTTCTGCCCCAACGGCCATCGGTTCTTCGAGCTATGTGCCCTGCCCACTGCCACTTCAGCTTGGCTATCCGGAGAGCTATGTCGGCGACTTTGGTTCTACTGCGGATCTCTTCATTTCTGATTCGATCTCGCAGGGAAACTCCAAGCATAGCTCTCCGGATAGCCAAGCTGAAGTGGCAGTGGGCAGGGCACATAGCTCGAAGAACCGCAGCAGAGGTAGGCCCCCCGCAAGGTGGACCGACGATCTCGTCAAGATCGCGGGAGGCGGTTGGATGCGGGCGGCTCAAGACCGGTCTGTGTGGAGAACCTTGGGGGAGGCCTATGTCCAGCAGTGGACGTCGTTTGGCTGATATGATGAATATAAAGACGAAATACAGAGAATACAATACCTATACATAACATTGTAGAGAGACAAAATGTCGTATTATGTTATGAGCAAGCTTTATCCCCATTCATCAAATTCTTATATTCAATTTCGCAAGGAGCCCTAAATATAAACTCCTTCAATAACATTTAAGTTACAATAAAACCTTCGCAAATATCTTAGTAAATATATTATAATTGTTAAAGCCATAACAAATAGCTATTTCTGAGAACAGATGTCTCTTCCAGTAAAATTTCGTCTATTCACTGAATTAGATTTTATTCATATGGTAGACGAGTATTTGAGATATTATTATATGGGTGAATTGTGGCGAAATAAAAGTACTTTCACATAAGACAAAGGACTTTCAAGCCTTTTATTATTGACTTATTTTAGTTCTTGGTGCAGTTCAGTAGCATTGGTAATCAATATGTAAGTACCTATTGGTTTGCGATATTCAAAAAAAATATTTTCAATTTCATTTACTAACAGTTGAATAGTTATTGTGTTCTATTTTTATAACTTGACCATTTTGAATCTTTAATCTATGACTACTTGACATTTACATCAAACGGATGAATATTCAATCAAAGAAGTATGCTGTACAATTTCTGCTGAACAAGTAAGAGGGCAGGTTGGTCTATCCATAGGTCGCTGGTTTATATCCGGCTCGAAGGACCATTTAATGTACAGTGTAGTAAATTGTACACCACTGATAGTTTGTATGAAGTAAAGTAGTTGAGTGTGTTTGTGAGAGAGAACACTTCTAGTAATATATAAAAAGTTTATTATTCACTTGTTAAGTAAAAAAAGTAAGTACACGATATAATATCAAGTGATTCTCACACAAGTAATTAATACGGCGGAAAATGATCGACCGTTTTGCATAGTCAGCTAAAGATTATTATAAGTGTACGTAAACCGTACAGTCTCATAAGTTTGCTATTAAGCTTAAGTCAATCTTGAGGTCATTGCGTCGAATAGATTCTCTAAACGTTACTAGCTTTCCATTAATAGAAATTTATTATTAGACTTCCGAAATTTAGAGGGCTTCTTAAACTGTAAGGAAATGCATTACTACCTGTATCTTTAGATTCATATCGTTATAGAGGTATATTTTGATTAAGTTTTTATTTCTTTCGATTATCCGCTTGACCGCGCACAAGTGACTATTCTCCCTTTTTCGAAATGCCGTAGACCGCGCACAAGTGACTATTTTCCCTTTTTGGTTACAGCGCTATACTCGGTCTGAATTTACTGTTTCTTTCTATTACGTAATGTTTTAAATTATTTTTCTCTGTTCTATTCAAATCATTGAACATTTCTTCATGCTGAAAATACGAAGCGAGTCTTAAAATCGTTAACCCGGAACGAAAAAATAAAGTCAAATGCCACTCTTTGTTTCGCGCGCTCCGTGATTACGTGCTTATCGTATGCGTGTAATTAAATATTTTTATACTATGATACATGTTTTTTTTTTTATTTGATTCGGTGTATATAGAATCCCTCTACAGTTAAAACTCATAAAATATGTATGTCATCGATTTACTTTTTAAAATAATCCTGTTTAAAATACACAAAGTGTTTTTTTCAACGATAGTCAATGTTCGCTGCTAAGTAATTACGTGCTTATCGTATGCGTGTAATTAAATATTTTTATACTATGATACATGTTGTTATTTATTTAATTCGATGTAGATAGAATCCCTCTACAGTTAAAAGTCATAAAATATGTATGTCATCGATTTACTTTTTAAAATAATCCTGTTTAAAATACACAAAGTATTTTTTTGAACGATAGTCAATATTCGCTGCTAAGTAATTACGTGCTTATCGTATGCGTGTAATTAAATATTTTTATACTATGATACATGTTTTTTTTATTTAATTCAGTGAAGATAGAATCCCTCTACAGTTAAAACTCATAAAATATGTATGTCATCGATTTACTTTTTAAAATAATCCTGTTTAAAATACACAAAGTGTTTTTTTTCAACGATAGTCAATGTTCGCTGCTAAGCATAATAAATTAGAAAGTAAATATCAACAAAGAATTCATACGTCTTGAAAGAGTCATTTATAAGGTTGAAGAAAAACATCACTTCAACTTACTCATGTTACCGACTTATCAACAATAAATGTTTATGTTAGCGCGCCCATCTGGCGAGCGGCGGCGTGACATTTTGTTTAGAGCGTGAGCGGTCAAGTGAATTCGGCGAATTGGCGCTAGCGGTCAAGCGGTTATATACAAATCTGCATACAAATCTGAAGAGTTTTCTACAACAATAAATCTTTTCGCCTTTTCCTTTCCTCATCTTAAATTAAAAGCAAGATGAAAAAAAAGCAGAAGAAGAAATAAATTCAAAAGCAAATTCAAAAAGGCCATCGCCTAAACCGTGTTAAACAACTTTAAAAACGCCGCAAAACAAATTTTCGGAATAGGTAACTTTTGTACGGCTACCCTCAAATTGGGGACGGTATTTCCATAATTAACAATTTTCGAGAGAAATTTCGGTGGCAATCCATCAATTTTGCCTGGTGTTCGAAAACCAATTATGCGGAATAAAGACTTACTTGTTGAAATGCTCCAATATCTTAATGAAGAAAGGCGGTACTTTGTACAAGTGTTCCAACTCTAATGCATTGAACAAGTTCTTATTGTGTATAAAGTTTTTATTTACATTGCATAATGTTCTTTTGTGGTCTGGGTAAGACGATTTGTTGTTCCGTTGTGTTAATTTTTGGATGGTACGAGTATATGGATATTTTGACTACCAACCGTCATAATTATTGCTTTTGACTGGACCTAATTTTTATGTTTTGAGTGAAACCTATGATCAGCATTCGACTATAATGATACTGATTATTTTCGTAAAAAATGTGTTTTGGAATAATTTTACTCGTTATTATCGCTGCAAAAGATAATCCACTTTAATTAAAAAAACAATAAAATTTTCATCACAACAAATTTTACTAAATTCGACTCCAAGAAAGTATTCGCGATGATAAATAAAACAAAAGAAACGATGATACCGGCCATCTTTGAATGTAATACCAGTAAAAACAAACTTTTGACAGCAGACATTGAAGTTTTGTTTGAAGGATCTTCTTTTATGTTACAAGTTTATTTAGTTCAGAGCAGTGTCGGTACTCAGTTGGAATATTATTATCCCTTTTCAATCAATCAAAATAATTCGTAATTTAAGAACATAATATTGACTAGTTCCACAACACAATAATAATTATTGAAAAGCTTTTATTCATGATTGGAATTTTGTTTCTTTCTGTTTTGGTGTTGTCTAAGCCTTTGTAACGGGTTCTGGTAGTAAAACACAGTACGAGGTTCTATGCGTTTATTTGCCGAGTATTGTCTCACTTCTCTTGCACGAGTATGACCGACCAACAACACGACACTGGCCTGAACACTAAGGGCTGCAGTCTCCCACGCTGTTCCCTTCGGTAGTGTGCAGGGCAGGTTGCTCGAAGGGCTGCGCGTAGCGGCAGATCCTCGCAGGCCGTTGGCTCAGCTGGCAGGTGCCGGCGGTGTGTGTGCGATGAGCGGGGCAGGCCAGACTCTTCGGCAGAGGTGACGCCGAAGGCGATGCAGCAGGTGTAGCGGTCTAGGTAGTGTAGCCCGGAGCTTAAGGTAAACCTGGAACCTGAAGGAAAGCAGCATTAGGAGAGCCACAACCAATAGAGTCAGGCAGGCGGCGTCAGCCGGCCTCAGCTAGCAGGTAGAGAGATGGGCAGTACGCTAACGCAGTAAATGTAATAACTTACCCACAGCTGGGATCAGGATACACGTAGAATGTATAAAGATATAGCGGTACAGAATAGAGTAACGGTAGTAGGTTAGTGTAGAGTAGCGGTGACGGCCTCTCTGTCGGCCCCCTTATATACCGGCCCTCCATCAGCGTTGGTGTCGGCGCATTACCAAATAAGGGCAAAACTTACGAGCGCGGACGATGGCCTTCCCTGATTGGCCGAGCGTATGGACGGTATTATGACGTACACTCGGTAGGTACCGGTCATACGCTACAATACCGCCCGCCTTAGGAGAGGGTTTTACGTGGCTAACAAGGAAAATTCGAATAGCTGCGTTAGGTCTATGAGTCCGCTAATGTCCAAGCTAAGACGGCATATAGAGAGAAGGAAGGGAAAGTCTTATACGGTTTGTAACAAATAGTTAGGCACCCATAGTGTATAAGTTTTAGGTCCTTAATGTGCCAAAACCCAATAGAATTTCCAGACGCGTCCGACAACTCGTAAACGAGAGGCGACTTTTTATTAATCACTGTGCACTTCACAAATTTAGGGGCTAGTTTCTTACAGAAGGACTTATCCTTGTCGCTCTGATAAAAAGTCCGTTTCCACACAGTGTCTCCCACATTATACTCAGCTGGTTTACGGCGTAAATTATACGTTTGGGAATTCCTAGCATGAGCTTGAATGAGGAGTGCCTGAACTTTGTCAAATATGCCTGATAAGTGACCTATGTTTTCTGCGTAATCGTCCCTAAGTATGTATACTATATCATCAGCGTCCGTGTCGACATAGTGTGAGCCACATGGAACTAATTCACGTCCATAGACTAAAAAACTAGGTGTATAGCCCGTGACTTCATTAACTGCAGTATTTAATGCAAACTGCACCTTAGGTAGGAGAGTGTCCCATAATCTCTGGTCATTTCCTACAAACGCCGCTAAGGTAGAACCAATGGTTTTATTATAGTATTCACATGTGGGGAATATTTAGGAGTATAATGAAGATTAGGGATTTTGTACTTGCGCAACATAGCTTTTAAAGTAGCACTGACAAACTGTTTACCATTGTCCAATATAATTGTAGATGGTATACCATGAACTAAAAATATCTTTTCTTCCAAAATATTAGTTATTATTTCAGCAGTTGCGCGCCTGATAGGAAAAAGTAGACAGTATTTACTAAAACAGCAAGTTACTACAAAGATGTAGGCGTTTTGTTTTCTTGTGACGGGTAGTGGCCCCACCAAATCTACACTAATGGTTTGGAAGGGTCGTGAACACACTTTGGGTCGTCACATGGTTCCCAATGGTGCATGGCTCTGATGTTTCTGCGCGATACAAGTGTCGCAAGAATTTATGAACGTACCTACGTCATCGCGCATTTTGGGCCAATAGTAACGCAGTGCTAAGCGCTTGTAAGTTTTAAATATACCGAAATGCCCCGTAGTGGGTTCGGCATGGTTCTCTAATATGGCATTATTTCGATCAGAAGAAGGTAGTACTTCTTTCCATTCGAACTCCTTACGTAGCATACACCTAGATTTAATTAAACGATACAATTTATTATTTTTAATAGAATACTTAGTCTGGATAGTCATTAGGCGAAGATAAACAACCATTGTAGGTGGCTGAATACCATTGATCAGTGTCAACATTTATTACATTTAACAAGTTATTATTATTCGCGTTAATTATATTTACAGGTAGGGATCGTGATAACTCATCGGCTATCGGCATACTCGGCTTATTTTCACTTAACACATTACACGGCAATGTTTTAGACATGCATACGGATGCGATATGGTTAGGCAGTAATTTAAATAGTTTCCAGAAATCGATGCCTAAAATTAAATTACTTGTAACTTCTGGAATAATATAAGCTTTCAATAAGTGGGTTTGATTATTAAAAGTAGTGGGTAAGTTGATAAGACCGCGCGGCAACAAGATATTTCCATTCGCGGTCCGAATGGAATTAGTGTTGTGACACTGCTGTATTTCTAACCCGGTTTTAGTAATTACCTCCAGATGGGAGTTGTTACCTAAAATTGTAATGGCTGAACCGGAATCGAGCAATCCACAAATAGGTAAACTGTTAATCGTTACGTTAACATAGGGCCGTAGGTCATTTTTAGGTTTATTATCCAGGATCGAGGCGACGGAATAACTAGAGAAATACACTTTTAGAGCGTTTAGCCAATTTTTCCAATCATCTTTGTCAAAATTGGTTGAATAGGTTGTAGAACCTAATTTAGATTTTGGCACACCCCGACCCTGACCAACTAGTTTTTTGGTTTCGTCGATTTACAGTTCGGGCAGTTAGGGAATGTCACATCCCTACGGCCGCACTTGAAGCAAATTGCGAACCGATCGCGTTTGCATTCATTCAAACTGTGATCATTGATACGGCAGCGCGGGCAGTACTTGGACGTGACTAGAGCGACAGAGCTAGGTTTAGACTTAGGTTTGCTAGGTTCGTTGTTCTCAGTGTATTCGGACGTACCCTCTATAGTAGCAACGGGATAATTATTGTAGGAATTATTACGCGCTCGGTTATTAGGTTTGTGACTGTAAGCTAGGTCTGGTGCCAACGTGTCGTTATTATAATACGGTTCGCGGAATTGAGAGTTCAAACATTTCATCCGTTCGTAGTTTAAACATAACGTCTGCAGTGTTGCTATACTGTCTATTGAAGATATTGACGGGGCTGGCACTAGTGAGTAGCATGGACGTATGTTATGTAATAGGATGTCTAACTTTTCGCGTTCGGACAATCGCTTTGACGGTGACAGCCTAGCGAACAGCTGATTCATTATCGAGAGATAAATTATTATAGTTTCGGTAGCACCTTGAGTACGTCGGCGGATTTCATTTAATAACCGGTAGTCATAATCGTACGGTGTGAAATCATCTATTAATTTAGTGGTGAGTTCTTCCCATGTATTGAAATATTCTTTTAGGCCGCGGTACCAGTGAAGTTTGTTACCGGTGCAAATTTCGGAGGCATATGATAAAATTTTAGTGGAAGGTAGATTACGCGCGGTTTGGAATTCGGTTACGCGTTGTAGGAACGTTCGGACGCATCCCGTACCGTCGTATTTTAGCTTAGACAGTTCGCTAACTCTCAAATGCTCGCAATGCAATACTGGGGCTAACCCTGCCTGCGTCGAGGTAGACGGTGCAGGTTGGGCCTCAGCCACAGCATCAGCTGAGCGAACACCTGATTGTTCAATGGCGGACAGCTCCGCCGTGAGCTTGTCGAACCGGCTGCACAATTCGGTTATTCGTTTTGAATACGCCGTAGGACGTTCCATCCTACGGAGTCTATGGAAAATGTGGTTGTGCAGTGCGGTAGACCTCCTAGCTAGGTTCGCGTCGTAAGAATTGGTTAATGAATTCACTCCCTTGGCCTGCTCAGAGACGGCCTCACTAGCGCCCTCGAAGTCCACCGCTATGGCTAGACCCGAATCCAAAATGTCATCATTTGGAATGGCTTCCAGTAATTTAGGGAGCTGCTTCCGCAGACCTAGGACAGAGGTAGCCGGCTCCTCACCTCTAATCGCGACCTCGTAAGCTAACTCGTTCTTATTTAAAAGAAAGTATTTTATGGGGTGTGAGCCCATTGTGTATGAAGGAGTACCGCGTAAGTATAACACTACACACTACACTTAGTGCGCAAGCGTTCCGCCCTTACAAATGGCCTACATTACGATTAGGCGTAAAAGTTCAACCGTTAGGACTAATTAGAAAAAACGTTAGAATTCAAAATTGCGAACTAGTACGTAGTAGGTAGTTACACTAAAAGGTAGACAATTAGTACCACAATAAATACCGGTTCGCTGTAGCCGCACCTCCTCGCTTACAATGATGGAGACCTGCTAGAAGAGAACTCGAGCACGGAAATCGAGACAATAACCCACGTAGGCGCCACTGTAACGGGTTCTGGTAGTAAAACGCAGTACGAGGTTCTATGCGTTTATTTGCCGAGTATTGTCTCACTTCCCTTGCACGAGTATGACCGACCAACAACACGACACTGGCCTGAACACTAAGGGCTGCAGTCTCCCACGCTGTTCCCTCCGGTAGTGTGCAGGGCAGGTTGCTCGAAGGGCTGCGCGTAGCGGCAGATCCTCGCAGGCCGTTGGCTCAGCTGGCAGGTGCCGGCGGTGTGTGTGCGATGAGCGGGGCAGGCCAGACTCTTCGGCAGAGGTGACGCCGAAGGCGATGCAGCAGGTGTAGCGGTCTAGGTAGTGTAGCCTGGAGCTTAAGGTAAACCTGGAACCTGAAGGAAAGCAGCATTAGGAAAGCCACAACCAATAGAGTCAGGCAGGTGGCGTCAGCCGGCCTCAGCTAGCAGGTAGAGAGATGGGCAGTACGCTAACGCAGTAAATGTAATAACTTACCCACAGCTGGGATCAGGATACACGTAGAATGTATAAAGATATAGCGGTACAGAATAGAGTAACGGTAGTAGGTTAGTGTAGAGTAGCGGTGACAGCCTCTCTGTCGGCCCCTTTATATACCGGCCCTCCATCAGCGTTGGTGTCGGCGCATTACCAAATAAGGGCAAAACTTACGAGCGCGGACGATGGCCTTCCCTGATTGGCCGAGCGTATGGACGGTATTATGACGTACACTCGGTAGGTACCGGTCATACGCTACACCTTTTAATTTAGTTTAATTAAACAGGATAATAGGCTAGTTGACAAAAAAAAATTATAAGTCCGTTCTTTAGATTATTAAAAAATAAGCGATACGTATTTTTTATTTGTAAATTAAACCAAAAATAACCAAGATATAGCTCATTAAAGTTACGTATAACGTCACGCCGTGCTGCATATTTTCGCACTGAGTGAAGTCACACGTAACTTAAATGGGCTACATCTTTGTTATTTTTTATTTAATCGAAAAATGAAAAAATACGTGTCCAATATTTTTTTATAATCTAAACTACGGACTAAATAAAATGTAATTATTTTGACCCTGGAAACTACCCTATAATATTTATGTGACCAGTTTGTAGTTTTAAGTGATAGCCTGTAGGCTCTCGACAAGTCTATCGTGTATGCTCAATACCTTATTTTTTTCATATGATTATTATTGCATGCCTTTTTTTTTTTTTGTTTTACGAGGTGGAAAATCCCTTCGGATCTCCGACTCTTGGGGGAAATAAGAGCCGGAGTATGTGGTGTTTCCACTAAAAACCACCTCGACTTCCGCCATGTACCCGTGTGTCGGAGGGTGGGGCATCACCAAAGCACTCGTCGCCACCCTCCGACGGGTATTGGCCCGCCAGATGGTCAGGCGGGCCCCGAACAAAACCCCCTTGGCGACGGATTAAGGTGTTGGACTCCGCCGCCAAAACGCCCAGCGGCCGCAGAGGATAGGGAGGACGGCAACGATTATTGCATGCCTATTCGGCTTCTGTAATGAGTAAGCCAAATGTGACTTGACAGACTTCCTATGACTTCACAGAACCTTAACTACGTAAAACTATCAGATACGCATATTTATTAAACCATTCAGCAAACGATAATTAATACTTTTTACTGTTTTTACGGGATATGTACCACGTACATACCTTTGTTTTGAGTAACCGATATTTCGGCACTGTTGCAAGTGTTTATATCCGTGAACAGGGTGCTTACAACAGTGCCGAAATATCGGTTGAGTTGTAACTCACCTAACCTTACTTACAACTGTTGAAAATAATGACTATTGGATGTACTGGGAAATCTTAAGATTTATGTGCACTGCGGGCTTTTACAGTAATATAATATAATTATAATATATATTTTTATTTTTATATCGACCAGTATAATTAATATAAAACATTAATATTGACAAGCGCACAAATTTAATTCATAAACAAGAGCTTTATCAAGCTAATAATAATAATAATAATCTGGCAACACAGCAAAACGTCAACATGAAAATTTTCTTGGATATTTTTAATTGAATTTTAATATTACTCTTATAGCTCATATATATTATATAACAACAACAAGGAGAATTCATTTTATGAAATATCAGTTTTACGGAACGAAACATTTACAAACTTGTTTACAAACCATATAAGAAATACAAAGATGACAACTGTCAAACAAAAATCAACAAAATATGAATTAACTCTGAATGAAAGGAAAATATCAAGACAATTATGTTGACTAGAGCCAGGGCAGCCGCAGCAGCACGCATAACACCCCCGGACTCGTCGCTCAGCTCCGCCTCGCAGCCGCCGGCACCCGCATCAGCGTCGTCGGCAATCACAGAGGCGTCGAGTTCGTCAAGCGACGAGTACTTCTCGCCGCCGTCGTCGCCACCACCTGTACGTCGGCGAGGGAGAGGCCGGCCACCGACACGCTTGGGACCCCGAGACCCACCGGTTTCGAACAGGGCCCCCGCTACCGGTGGTGATGTGCACCGCATGAGATGGACGAGTTCGATGAATGAAAACGTCATGCGGGCATATTTTGTGGCCACAGAGGGGGGAACTAACCTCAGTGCGTACCGTGATCGGATGCTGCCTTTGTTTCAGGCGCTTGAGCCAGCTGTCATCGTGTCAACACAACGGCTATCGGATCAAGTGCGGGCCATCCAACGGTGTCGTCTGTTGGATGATACCGTGCTTGAGAGACTTCGCTCTGACGTACGGAGAGGTCTCCCCATCACTTCTTCATCGCAAACTGGGACAGTGATTGCTCAACAGCAACATCTTAATTTGGTCCATGAAGAGGTAGATGACGAGACTTCTCATGTAAGTACCCAGTACAATGATCAATTAAGGAGCACTTTGGAATGTGCTATTGGGGAATACCGATCCATGAATCCAAGTATTCGGCCTCGTTTGCCTCGGTTGCCCATGCATAAGAAAAACATAGCGCTAGTGAGTGCCTTGGATTCACTATTGTCAATCTATTTTGACAATAGTGAAAATCTCAGCGATACACAGTCAATCCTGTATTGTGCGGCTGTTACGGCATGTCGAGTAGCAGGAGTTAAATTTCCTATAAATAATACCGCTACTCGACATTCCGTTATGGTGCCAGCATGGCAATGCAGGATTGAGAGTCGTATCGCTGAGACCAGGGCACTCATTGGTAAGCTGTCTTCCTTTAGAGCCGGCAATACACGACCGAGAGTGATGCGCTTTGTGACTCGGGCCTTCGCGGGAACTGGTATCAGTTCCCAAGATTATTTGTCTCGAGTTACAGAGCGCATCGACTTTCTAAAACAAAAGCTTTATGCATGGGCAAACCGTATTCGGCGATATAAAAAAAGAGTGGATCGTTATTGCCTGAATCGCACATTCCAGAGAGACGAAAAGTGTGTGTACCGGGGTTGGGAGCACCCTGATTCCTCGGCCAGTAATGGTGATGGGTGTCGACCACATGATGATTCCACTGTTACATTTTGGCGCAGCATCTGGTCGATGCCCGTCAACCATGAAGAGGGTGATTGGATTGGGGATGTTGAGCGAGCATGTGAACGAATTCCATCTATGGAGCCAATAAATATAACAACTGATGACATAGCCAGTGCAGTCCGTCCGTTACAAAATTGGAAGTCAGCGGGACCGGACGGACTGCACAATTTTTGGCTTAAATGGCTCCGAAGTTCGCATGCTTGCTTAGCATCTCAATTTCAATCATCATTGGAATCAGGGTCGCTGCCTGATTTTTTAACATCCGGCGTTACACACCTACTTTATAAGTCTGGTAGTACCACGGACCCCAAGAATTATAGGCCAATTACTTGCTTACCAACTTTATATAAACTCCTTACATCCATTTTGAGAACGAAATTATCTAAACATATATTTGACAATTCAATTTTATCTGTTTCTCAAAATGGATGTAAGAGTGGGGCTCGTGGTACTAAAGAGCTCCTTCTGATAGACATGGCCATAAGCCAACAGGTGCGCCGTAACCGGAAGAATCTATCGACATGCTGGATAGATTACAAAAAAGGCATACGACTCCGTGCCTCATACGTGGCTTTTGAGGGTGCTAGAGTTGTACAAAGTAGATGCAACTCTACGCACCTTCTTAAGGGCGTGTATGGGGCAATGGAGGACTGTATTGCGCTATCCAGGGTGTCGATCGACCTTGGGTTGCGGCGCTCCCATAATGATCGAGCGAGGTATATTCCAGGGCGACAGCCTGAGTCCTTTGTGGTTTTGCCTGGCCCTGAACCCCCTAAGTACCTTATTAGAGGCTTCAGGGCTAGGTTTTCAGTTGAGGAGAGGAGGTCATGTTACATCTCACCTCCTTTTCATGGATGACCTGAAATTATTTGCCCCCAACAAATTCCAACTGACTGCATTACTTAAGGTAACTGAAACCTTTAGTAATTCTATCAGGATGGAATTTGGTGTGGATAAATGTGCGGTCATGCATGTGAAGAGAGGCAGGATTATGGAATCTGCAGGGATACAACTCTCAGATTCCATACAACTTAGATCCCTCTCCCCAACTGAGACCTACAAATACCTGGGTATGTCGCAGTCTTTGAATATATCTGAGACTGACATGAAACAGACGTTGCAGGCTCGGTTCTTTGGCCGCCTGAGAAAAGTACTTAACAGTCTTTTATCAGGTGGCAACAAGGTGCGGGCCTGCAACGGGTGGGCCATGCCAGTCCTTATGTATTCCTTCGGCATACTCAGGTGGACCCAGACTGAACTAGATGCCCTGGATAGAAAAGTCCGTTCAATGCTGACTGCATCTCGTATGCATCATCCACGCTCATCGGTAATGAGGCTGTACATCCCGCGTAAATGTGGGGGTCGAGGCTTTTTATGTGCTAAGACCCTCCATAACCGCGAGGTGTGCAACCTCAGAGATTATTTTCTGCAGATGAGTGTGGATGTGCATCGCGATGTAGTCACTATTGATACCGGACTTACCCCGCTCGCTCTGGCTAAAGAGAACTGGCACAAACCTGCAGTACTTAGTACTGAGGACCGACGGGAAGTATGGAGGGGCAAGGAGCTGCATGGACGATTCTACCGGGCCTTACATGGGCCCGATGTAAATTTTAAAGATTCTATCTCCTGGCTGCGATTCGGTGATCTCTTTGGAGAAACCGAAGGTTTTGTCTTTGCAATTATGGACGAAGTTGTCATGACAAACAACTACCGGAGGTATATTCTGAGGGATGGGACGGTTGACATATGTCGGGCGTGTCACCAACCCGGGGAATCTCTCAGGCATATAGTGTCCGGTTGTTCGAGTCTTGCCAACGGTCAGTATTTGCACAGACACAACCAAGTGGCCAGGATAATCCATCAGCAACTAGCCCTTAAATATAATCTCGTTGGTTCAGAGGTACCGTACTACAGATATGTGCCCGACCCAGTTCTCGAGAATGGTCGTGCATTGTTGTACTGGGATCGGTCTATCATTACAGACAGGACTATTGTAGCCAATAAGCCTGATATTGTAGTGATAGACCGAGCAGAGCGACTCGCAATGATAATCGATATCACCATACCGCATGACGGCAATCTCGTGAAGGCAGAAAAAGAGAAGGAGATTAAATATTTGGACCTAGCTCACGAGATTGTTGACATGTGGGATGTGGATTCGGCGATCATTGTGCCGATAGTCGTGTCGGTAAATGGGCTTATCGCCAAGAGCCTCGACCAACACCTAAAGAGGCTCGCACTGGGCAGCTGGATCAAGTCATTGATGCAGAAGGCAGTTCTTCTCGACACGGCACGCATCGTGAGGAAGTTCTTGTCTCTGAGGCCCTAACCACCGGTGGCTAGGTCCCTGTACCCGACACCGGTGGGTCTCCGTGGTCCCTTTTATATTTTTAAACCTTTTTTTTAAATGTTGTTTATTAATATAAAATTAACTATGTGAAGAGTAATAAATAAAGTGAATAATAATAATAAATGTTTATTTCATTAACAATAAGTACAACAAATTGGGTAGTTGAAGTCACCTTGTAAGCAAAGACAATATGCTTGTGATAGGTGGCTTCGCTCTTCAAACGAACCGTCACCTTGTACTTAATATTTACTTAAATCTATTCATAAACAACTTACAAAGATAAAAATTAAAATTTACGTAAGGGTGTGTGTATGTGAGATACATGTGTGTGTGTGAGTGCGTGTGTGTGTGTGTGTGTGTGTGTGTGTGTGTGTGTGTGTGTGTGCGTGTGTGTGAGCCCTAGTTCAGTCATCGTAAGATCTTTTCGACATGATCGTAGCTCAGTGATTTCAGCCATCTAGTTAGGGTTTTCTTACAGTCTGTATATGATTGGGGGTATATGATTAAATCTTTGTTTACAAGATTGTATATGTGCGAGGATTGATGTGGGTACTGTCGCGATGCAAACGTTGACTTGATTACAACGGGGGGAGCAACTAAATATTTCCGTCTAGTGTTCATTTTTGATGGGTCGTAGGGCAGAGATTTGTGTTTTTTAAGAAGTAGTTGTAATATATACAGTTTTCTTACTGATAGGAGATCTGCAGTCAGGTATAGACATTCGGTAGAAAACCTATATGGCTTGAAGAACATTACTTTTAGCATAGATCTCTGAGCTCTCTCCAAATCCAAGAATTTTATTTTTGTTGCGCCACCCCAGACTGTTACGCAGTAACCTAGAACTGATTGCACCAGGGCAGTATAAATTTGTTTTAGAAGATCCGGTGTGGTTACATGTCGCAGCGTCTTAAAGGTCCAGATAAGTTTTCTGACTCTATTCATAATAAGCTCTATATGCATGTGCCACGATAGTCGTTGGTCAACCATTACACCGAGATATTTTGTCTTTTCTACTTTCATGATAACTTTACATGAACAGACAGAGTTGGGAGCGTTTGAGCATTTGTGTATTCTCATTTGCAATTCAGGGTGAGGTTGGGTTATACTATATTTTGTAAAACATACGTAATAAGATTTTGATGCGTTTAATGTAAGAAGATTTTGGTCAAGCCAGTCAGCAATCTTCACCAACCCGGTTTCTGCTAGTCTAAATACTTCAGGCCAGCTCTTATCAGCAAAAACGACGGCTGTGTCGTCTGCGTAAGAGAATACATGACCGCCTTTGATCTTCATATTGCAGAGGTTGTTTATATAGATAAGAAACAGTGTCGGACCGATGACACTACCTTGTCCAACTCCGTACGACACTGTTTCTTCTGTGCTAACAGTATTTCCTATTTTAACCTGTTGTTTCCGATCGGTAAGATACCCTTTAAATAACTCTAGAGGTGCACCTCTTACACCTATATCTTCTAGCCTGCCTAAAAGGATTGTGACGGAGACTGTACCAAAGGCTTTTTTTAAATCTAGGAAGACAGCCAGACACTTGCTACCACTGCTGCTGAACCGTATCACTAAAATTATATAATCTCATCCTTCTATTATGTTGTGTAACCAATCTTCACAAAATTACAACACGATCACTCCAAGTCCCATTAGCATCCGAATAACACTTTAACTAATACAAACGTAAATAAATTCACAAATCTTTGTCCCAAATAAATTATATAGTTCATTCGAAAATCAATTATTCGGAAGAAAACACGCTCGGTGTTGAATATTTCCAGAGTCTAAGTGGGAGCTACGAAGTGTTCTGTTCTTGTTTCAACAAGTAATATAGTGACCATGACTTTGGGATAAGTGACGCGCGACAGGATACGCGACTTGCCTTATGGCGCTGATGCACAAGTACAATTACTTGTAACAAAACAGCGAGCATTCGCCGTTTTATTGTTTTGTCGAACTGATCAACGAATAGAGCCGAACATTGCTACGAACATTATCACGATCTTTCTCTTATCAGTAAAAAGGTATCTGTAAATTCACTGTCCATTCGCTAGAATGCTCGCCAAGACATTCGTTAGAATGCTCATAAAAACACACTCATTTGCTTTTCTTTTTTTGTAACATTCACAGGAATGCTTATAAAAGTTGAATGCTCAAGTGTATCAGTATCATTACTTGGTACATGTCGTGTTTCCCGTGACATCAGAGGGGGCGGCCGAGTGAAACGCAACAACTACTTCAGCGCGAATTCACGTGTCGCGTCGCTTGTCGCTAAAGAAGTCACCATTACGGCCTGGTCACGCTCTAGAGCGGCGGGCGGCAGCGTGAAGGGATTTCAATGAACATGGCGCGCTTTGATCCGCCACGGCCGCGCGCTACAACCGATGTCGCGTCAGAGTAAACGTTACGAAGTATATCAGGGAACGCGACCCTGTGACGTCAGAAGAGACGGCCGAGTGGAACGCGACATCGACTTCTGCCCGTCGCGCGTGGTCGCGTGTCGCGTCGCTTATCGCTAAAGACATTGCCATTAAGAGTGTCCTAATGTAGTAGATAAGTTCTTAATGCTTGAAGTTTTATTTTGTACGAGACTTAAGAAGGAAGTTTTTGGATTGGAGGGGTGGAGATCGAGAATGTTTGTATTATATTTTATTTATTGTTGCGAAAATTGGTAGATTTGAATCAGATAATTTTAGTTGATAATAACATTCGTCTGTTTAATGTGTATGATTTTCACGCTTTACTAATATTCTTGTATAATTTAACGTGTATGATTTCAACAAAATTATTATTTTCCTTTCTAAACACAATTGCTTTAACATAAAATAATTAAATCTGTCAAATCTCGCTAGACTAGTGCACGGAGTTCGGGCTGCAATACGAAAGTCTTGGGTGCAACTAGGAAACACTAGTACGGTGATGGTCATGATGTGAATGTAACGTAAGTGTGACGGAGCTCAGTTCGACCTACGCGTAAGTTAGAAATATTTTTTTCTGTTTGTTTTTTAAATATTCTACCACATACACACATCACCATCTAGCCCCAAACTAAGCAGGGCTTGTATTATGGGTACTAGATAATGGATAAAAACACATATATACTTTTTTTTGAAAATATATACTTATAATAAATAGAAATACCCAGACCAAGACAAACATCCATATTCATGGACACAAATGTTTGACTTGAGCGGTAATCGAACCCGCGACCATCGGCGTAGCAGTCGCTTACACTCCCACTGCGCCAAGTAAAAATATCTTCTAATATTTAAACTCGTAGATAAAAATTGTATTTCGGCTTAAGTATTCGTTAGAATTACTGTCGTCATATATTTCGTCTCTTGGCAAGGATCCCGACGTTGTATAGTTTTATAACAGACCTAAAATTATGCGCAACGTTACTGAATATTTCTCCATAAAACTACAGTTTTATGGAGAAATATTCAGTAACGTTGCGAGATTGAAAATGTGCTATTACCCTGACCAGGTTTCCGAACAATGTATATTTTTTTGTTTATTTATAGACTCACGCCTGTATCCCCGAAGGGGTAGACAGAGGTGTAATATTATACCCACATTTCGCCATGAATTTTTAGGTCCCACGTAACAGGGGGCGAGCCTATAGCCGTACCGGGCACATTACCAGACTCCATGCTGCTACTAAGAATTTCCTAACGGAAAAACCCAATAACACTTTGTGCGACCCGGGAATCGAACCCGAGACCTCCCAATCCCACGCGCACATTTATGCCGCGAGACCAAAGAGGCAGTCGTGCAACTTCTAGCTAAAGTGGAAAAGCCATCATTCCTGTATGTATGATCAGAAAGTTGTTCTATATAAAAAAATTCCAAGGCCGTTTAGATTTTTTGATGCCGCATTACTACGTCGGATTTTGATTGGATATTTTTTCACTAGGTATAACTTTTTACCTCAACGCCAGGTAAAAACTCAATTTGACTGCCACAAAAAGAAATATAGGCAAGAATATATTTTAGGTATTGAATATAAAGTATAAACGATTTCAGCCAACCCTTAGGTATATTGGGAAATAGGGATTTAACCGTACTCACATAAATACGGTCCCTGAACAAAACATTAAACCAGAAATTATTAACATAAATCAAAGAGGTAATATCAATACTTTTGGTGATATAAATCTAAATATTGAAAGCCTCGGTCGTCGACCCAAAGGGAGGAATAAAATATTCATGAAAAAATTTAACCTCTTCCATTGTACTTTGGCATTTTTGCTGAAATATTTTGGTAAAGTTGGTAGCTGTGATAAGGTTCGTTATCTGATTGGCGGTAAGCATCCTTGCCGCGTACGTGATTTCAGATGGCTTGCCTTTTAGGCTTTTTCTTTTAACCTGGATAAAAGTATTTACATTGAATATTTTAAAAGTACCTAACCTACTTATTGTCGCTTTTTATAATTGGTTAAAATTGCTAGTGCTTTAAAATACTTTAATATTAACAAAAATGTTGAACTGCAAAAGCATTTCGAAGCAAAATAGAAAGAAGCGCTACTAGTAAATGTTGATTGTTTGTTTGAATCTTTGCCTTAGATCTACACCACCGGAGAGCGGCAGTTTTCGGCCAACGTAGAGTATAGCATGCGGTCTCCGAGCCAATGGGTATACTCGCTGTCCCGCCAGTAACAAGCCGTTGCGGTAGCGAAGTACCCATGTGAGCCTCATAGGCTGGTAAAATTATCGGGGTGACTCACATATGTACACGCTCCAACAGGCAATGCTCAATTAATTGGATTTGAAGCTAACATAGAGAGACCAGCAAATAAGGTATTTTCATCATGACTCAAAAAGAAAATATATCTTATGCTATGAAGCAATTTAATTTATATTAGTAAAATAAAATTCATCATGTTACTATTTTCATCTCACCCACCTTTTCTCAGCATTTAGGTCAGGTGTAACCGCAAAAACTAATATTCCATAAGACAGAACACTTGTTGCTCCAATTGTATGTAAGTCATACATCTCTTGTCAAGACTAGCTGCAGCAATGTGTAACTGTCGCAGGGCTGATGGTGATAAAACCGGTAAAAACGGTACACGCCTGCAATATATTCTAATACCAATATGAGACACGTTTTATTTGCGTTTACGGAAATAGCTTGTAGATTAGTTTTGCTTTCGGTGTTATTTTTTCGACTGCAATGATAAGTTTGTTTTGTTAGTTTCTGACATCATTGATGATGAAGTGGAATTTTATTGTGGTGGGAGTGATTTCTTGGATAAATATAACCTACCACCTGCCTAGGAGTGCAAGTGCCTCCGCCTCTAATATGGTAGGCAGCGATTTAGTTGTGTTATCACACAGAGCCATGTTTATGAGCCGGAGTTAACACATGCATATACCAGCAAGTGGGCTAATGGCTCGACAAAAAAAAGAAATTAAAGGACATAACTACGTGTTCAGCAGAGCAATTCAGCATTGGTATACTTCAAAAATTCGGCTTTGCCCTAATAAATTGCTAATAGAATTTCGTTTACTAGTGGTTTCAAAATTGATGTGACTTTGACTAGTTTGAAACAACTGAGACGTACTGAGTGCTGTAGACTCCACAGCTTCGTCCCTTAAATATAAAAATGTTAGCCTAACTATTTTATGTCTCTAATTGAGTAAGTAAGTACCTTAATAATATGTACATATATGTATATAGATATTTATGTTTAGGAATATATATTTAATATTATTATTTTTAGATAATATGTATAATATAGATATAATTATTGTATATTTTATATATTTATTTTTATATTCTTGTAGTATCAAATGTATGTATTTTAAACTATGTACTAGGTTTATGCTACAAAAGTCTTTCTTCACCTAATTCTAGAATACACCTACTTTTGATCTCTGCACCACTCTAAGGTAGACTGGGAGAAAATGCCTACGGCATTTAGTCCGCCTTTATACGCTCCGTCTATATAAAGTTTTAGTTTTATATACAAAGCTATAATCAGAAATACACTTAAAAGCTTAATAACATAAGCCTCTTCAAAATCACATATACATACGGACGAATAAAAATTGCAATAAGCCTACGATGATATATCCAAAAGATCGCTAACATAATATACAGTCTCCTAGCTATAAGTTTATTTAACGCGTTTCTGTATAATCAAGCCAATTTTATTCTTATTGGTGACGGGATAAGGTTGATTTGCCCTGGATGTTCTGTAACTCCATTTCCCGAGTCATTCTTCTTTTTCACTGTTGTATTACAAGTAAAAAGGTTCGTTCGTGAGTGATAGCAATGGAATATTCGAGATGTTTTGTTAGTCGCTACATTTAATATGTGACTTGATGCATGAAGTTTATATGTGATGTGGTTTGACGAGTATGAAGCTCCTATGGCGCTTCTTATATTTGTAATTTGAAGATACTTTGATTGTGCTGTGTTTACATGAGAGTCAGATTAATTAAGCGGTATTTACTTTCTTAGATGTATGATTAACGAAGAATTTGGCTGGAATGAATTGTACCTATAACAATGCTTTGTTTTACTTTTTCGTCTACACAAAAGTGAACGCGCTCATTGCCATCTACCGGAAAAATATTTACATGAATCTATTTATAACTATATCTTCACAAATTCCAAATCTGGGAATAGTTTTATAGACACCATGGCACCAATATATCTCATAAACACGTATCCCAGGTACAGTTCTAAAACCGCAAGAACATTCGTAACTATAAGTGTATACTCGTGGGATCCGAGGAGCTTGAAATCGAGCCACCACAGAAGCCTATATCCAGCAGTCGACTAAGGCACGTTGAACTTAATGATGATGACCCATGGGAATAAATATCCACAAATTATTTAAAAATGGCTTATGTTTAACTAACTGCTAGATATAGTAACATATAACAGACAAAAATAGTAAATGATCACGAAAATTAAACCAGCATTTTAATGTAAAATTATAACCAAAGTTTTTTTGTTAGTTATATGAAATACCAACACATAAATTGGATTTGGTTACACCACCTACTATAATAAACTGTTGAAGACAAGATAACCTAATATAACCTATTTATTTGGTGATCATTTACTACATTTGGTGTTCGAATAAAATTTTAAGTACAGTCGTGACTAAAATAGCTAGTACTATTGTAATTTTAGATTTTATTTTTCTGGTGTTAAGTATATATTTTTGTTTTAAATTGTCTTTCTGGATATATACCACGTACCTTTGTTTAGTTTAGTTTTTTCCTCAAACTCAAACCGTGAGCTGACGTAGTGAGTGTAGTAGGTCATGATCGGGTACAGTGCTATAGTGAAAACAGTGGTGTTGTACGCCAAAAACGAGTAAGAAAGCGGGTAGACCGTTATACTTGCTCGTAACAATCATTCACCCGCAATACCATCAGTACATCCGTGAACATGGCGCTTGCAACATTGCCGAAATATCAGTTACTCCAGATAAAGTTACGTGGTATATATCCCGAAAGACAATTTAAAATAAGTTTAAATGACCACGAAAGTTTAAATTCCTATATATATTTTTGGTTAAGGGTATCAAAGCATTTTATGGTGGTCATTATATTTAACCCATTTAAATATTATTATCCACAAACAGGCTGCGATAGCCACCAGGCTTATTTAATCTTTTTAGTCCAGTCATTATAGTAAGTTCACCTCGGAATTCGAGATACCCAGCTGTAAGTCTGTAAATATTTGTATATAAACACCCTAAAAGTTGTCTCAAAACCTACATATGGTAGGGTGTACGCAACTATTAAATTTCAAGGTCAAAGTTGACAAAAATCGGATTTTTGCACTTTTTTGTAAATATCTCATTTTCTATGGGTTTTTGCTATTTGTATTTATTATCAATATTGTAGAATACAAAATTCTCTACAAATTTTGTTTAAAAAAATTTTTATACGGTGAATCGTTTTCGAGATAGAGAGCGGAGAGCGCGCGGTCACAGGATCACTTCAGGTCAACCGGTGCCTCCGGTCGAAAACGCGCCATATATAGTTGATGAACTATCAATAAATCAATGATTATAAATATTTGTCAATTTTTATTAACTATTATATTATATTATATATTTTTTTTCCTAACCAATCCACTTTTTATTCAGTATTAAATTATTTAACAACACTTACCTGCCCATGTAATAACAGAATTCCTAATGAAAATATAGGAATTATATTTGAATTTTACCAAATTAATATTAATAACTTCTTACATGATGAAAAAAAAAAACAAATAAATTATAAATTAATCTTTTTATTAAATAATATCATTCAATACATTTATTTTTATTAAAAGTAAAAATATGGGATAAAGTGTACAAAACCTACAATTTATAATTTTAATCATCTTCTTCCTCTTCATCGTCGTCTTCCGGCTGCTGGTAAATTTCAAACTGGTTTTCATTATCGTCTTCAACGACATTTGTCTCAAGTTCGTCCACGATTTCGGGGTCAAAGGTTCCATCTTCGTTAATGTCGCTCTAATATGGTAAGGCATTGAGACAAGCTTGCCCATTACATTGGCCACAAGCTAAAGAGCAAGCCCGCTTTCCTGCATCTGCATCGCGAATCACAACCACTCTTGCAGTTGCGGAAAATTGTATTTAGCAAATCTTCTGGAGCAGGTGGTAAAGTTGGCATGATAGGCTCCAGAAAATCGTTTCGCATTGCCCAACCCCATACCTGGGGTTCCAAATCATGGATCTAACCAAGTTTGAACTTGATAATATACACGTTTGAAATGTTGATGAGCAGGTGCACTTGTTGGTGGAATATTTGAAAGCTGCACAGTTTTATTAAGTTTTGTAGACTTGACATAATGCATATAACGAAGATGATCGAGACTTCACAGATTTCGGAGTATTCTAGACTGCCAATAAGGTTTGAGTACCACTCTCTAACAATCTCTGGGCTGAACAATTTTCATCCTCAAATGCTGCAGCTAGTTCATCCAAATTATTTTTCTTTTCCTTTTAAAAAAGCGCAGAAGTTGTGTCACAGCCACTTAATGCGTGCAGAAATAAAATATGTGTTTTGGAATGAATGTCATTAGTGTAAATGGGAATATAATTATATTATGATTTAAGTTTTTCCCTTAATTATTATTTAATTTTAGGAAACGGTTATCAGTATTATTGAATAGATATAGATTTAATGCATTAAGAAAATGATAAAATATAATATAATAGTTAATAAAAATTGACAAATATTTATAATCATTGATTTATCGATAGTTCATCAACTATATATGGCGCGTTTTCGACCGGAGGCACCGGTTGACCTGAAGTGATGCTGTGACCGCGCGCTCTCCGCCCTCTATCTCGAAAACAGTTCACCGTATGAAATTTTTTTCTGAACAAAATTTGTAGAGAATTTTGTATTCTACAATATTGATAATAAATACAAATAGCAAAAAACCCATAGGAAATGAGATATTAACAAAAAAAGCGCAAAAACCGATTTTTGTGACCTTTGACCTTGAAATTTAATACTTGCGTACACCCTACCATATGTAGGTTTTGAGACAACTTTTAGGGTGTCAATATACAAGTATTTACAGACTTACAGCTGGGTATCTCGAATGCCGAGATTCTTACCTAATTTAAGCTTAAATGACTGGACTATTTGTATAAATCTCCAGTAGTAAATTCCAACATTAGCGACTGCCATGCTGAGAGGGTATCGGTTTCAAATCCACGTCCGCAATACTGACTTGCTTTGTAGTTATGTGCGTATTGCATTGATAATAAAATTTTCGTTGATCTCGTACCTCAGAGAGCACGTTAACCCGTCGGTCCCGGCTGTCATGAGGATCTTTGACAATCTTTCTATGAAGTCAGTACCTCTAAATAAACTGTCAATAGTCTAAACCTTAAAATATTTCTATCCCTTTCGATTGCACAGGTCAAACAGGCAGTCACTCTGTAGAAAAGCTTAATATTCAGTTTAATCCACTTTGACTAGTAAGTGGACTTTTTGACAACTTTCATCTGAAATAACTCTAGAATGAAGATGATAATATCATAAACAAACCATCATCAGCCTACAAAATACATTAATTTATAAAGTAATTCGTGTAAAATAAATAATTCAAATATTAATCTAGCACACCAATAACAACATATTTTATCAACTTAGCGAACAATAAATTAATAAAATTACATCGCAATTACAAAATCAACGAATAAACACGATAACACAAAACATCAATACAGCATTTAATTTGAACTGAAATTTCAGAGCAAACTTAAGTAAACTTTATTCTTATTTGCCGAGCTCTCAAATAGTAGCCCTGGCTAGTATTTTACGTCAAATTAAAGTCACATTATTTTATTTCGTACTACAAATCCTGGTGTGTTTTCTTACTCGGGAATTTATGTAGGTTTTCCCTTTTTGGATACACGAAACAAGAATTTTTAAGGACTATGAATTGTAACGGAGTTTTACAAAGACTGAAGAATCTGGATAACAAATGAAACAAAACAGAAAATATGATATCAGTTAGATTCAGTGACATAAGTTTGTAATACATACAAACATATACGGCAAAAGAAGATTGGTAGAAACCTAAAGTATAGCCATGTTTTCATACCGATTTTAACCTATATGACACATTTTACAAATTATGATTTGAATTTAAGTTTATGACACGTTACAAAATACTAAGTAGTATATAAAGGATATTTAAAGATTAATTTAAAATCAATTACAAGTACGTATTGTTCATACGTAAATCCACAAAGACAAAAAAAAACGCAGTGAAATTGTAACAATGTACTTGGTAAACTTTAAAAATGAATTTCGAAAATAACCCTAAAATACAAAGCCGAAGCGCACCGTATATCAACCGAGTTTGCCAGATAAGTAACTTAATATCACTAAACCTACATTTTCAAAGACTTTGAGCCATTTTTCAATGTAGCATACATGACTAATACCCTACAAATCTTCAGCCTTTACTTGCTTTTATCCAGGCGAGAAGCCAGAAGCTCCAGACATGGATAAGTAATAAGGACGGTTTATAACGACCGGTCACTGCGATGCAGTAGACATATTTCTTTATAAATTTGACAAATCCAGTAATATTCCATCACTTTATCGCACGCATGCAAAAATCGGCTATCAAGCTGGACATCCAAATCTATTTCGAGCGTGTGTGTGCTGAAATTGATATCGATTTGGTCCAGTCGTGAAATAAAGTGTGATAACTCGAGTTTCGGTTCTAGTTAGGGTTCCGTATCTAAAAGGTAAAAAACGGAACCCTATTACTAAGCCTCCGCTGTCTGTCTGTCTGTCTGTCCGTCTGTCTGTCACCAGGGCCCTGTTTAATAAAGGTGACAATGCGACAAGTCCGACATATGTCAAAAAGTGACAATTTGACAATTTGTCTGTTTAATAAAACTTGCAAGCGACAAAATTGTCATGGTGGAAAATTCACAAATATGTCGGGTTGTCGCGACAACCCGACATTTTTCTGTTTAATAAAACTTTTTAAGCGATAGGTCACAGGTGACAATATGTCGTGAAAAACTTGTCAAATCTGCTTTATTAAACAGAAACTTGTCATGACATATTGACATATTTGTAGAATTGTCCGACAATTCTGACAGGAGCTTGCACCCTCTGTCGCGAAATCTAATATTTGCAAATATGTCAAAAGTTGACATAATTGTCACGACTCCGAATCCGACAATTGTCAAAAATATGTTGACCGTGGTTTTCTGACATAATAAGTCGAGTTTTACTAAACGCATTTTTATATGACAAATATGACAAGATTTCACCTGTCGATTTTTGACATATTTGTCACTTTTATTAAACAGCTTTAGCGCGACAATCTACAATTTTGTCTTTTTTTGACATATTTGTCGAATTGTCAGCTTTATTAAACAGGGCCCAGGCTGTATCTCATAAACCGTGATAGCTAGAAAGCTGAAATTTTCACAAATTATGTATTTTGGTTGCCGCTATAACAACAAATACTAAAAATAAAAAAAATGAAAATATTAAGGGGGGGTCCCATACATCATCATAATCAGCCTTTAACAGTCCACTGCTGGACTAGGCCTCTCCTTTGAAAGGAGGAACTGGCCTACTATACCACGCAGGCCAAACTGGTTGGTATAGGGTTTGTATCAAGTTTTCCTTCTCTTACAGTGCTGTTCTCTGCATAATATGCTCCCTTTGTCGGCTCTTACGACACCCATGGGATGATATGGGGTGGTGACATTTCGTATTCTTAATCCGTCACCACACGGATACAAAAAACGTGTTATTTTTCGTATTTTTTGCTCAAAATTACTAACTGTAACAGGTAGACGCTTTAAATTTTCACAGAATATGTAGTTTTATATTACCTTTCAAAATAAATAATTAAATTAAAAAAAAGTAAATAATAAAGGGGGCTCCCATACAACAAACGTAATTTTTAAGCAATTCGTTACTCAATCTTAATAAACAGGTAGAAACTTCAAAAGTATTTAAGTATACATACAACGAACGTGATTTCCTTTTATAGATGATGGTACGGAACCCTTCGTGCGCGAGTCCGACTCGCACTTGCCCAATTTTTGTATTATTTTTGCTACAGTTTTATCCGTTATGCTATATATATAATTATGCTAATATAGACATGTGTTATAATATTAATATCCGAGCCAACGATTTAAAATAGCCGCTTGATTGCACGGTTAGCTGAACCTCGCTTAGTTGTAATATTGAACGTGTCTTTCGACCACTCGGATAAGCCGTAAAATTAAATAGTTATTTTAAATAGTTGGCAACGCAAAAAGTTATAAAAATATGATTTCAATTAAAATTATGTTCATATAATCCTTATTACTATTAAACTTAATGATACAACGTGTATTGAGTGTGTTTTTCTTTCATAGAGTTTCACATTACTAATAGTATTAGGAAAAAAAGACATACAGCCAACTATAAAAGTCACTACGCACTTCAAAATCTTTGCCAAGTGTAATTATATGACTTAAAACGCCTGAATTATTCTGAATTTACAAATTATGATTCCGGTAAGTTTTCTTTGTTGAAAACATAACATAACATAACTTCACGCCACACAATCCGGCTGGTCCCCGTGGGACATTAGACCACCACCCTCCAAAGCAAGAAACACCTGAAAAGGTATACATATTAACCTACAATGTAAGAACACTGTCCACATAAGAAAGATTATTAGAATTGAGTGAAGCCATACATGATGTAAAATTTGATGTAATTGTTCTATCTGAAACTAGGCGTCAAGGCACAAGGATAGAAGAATATGACAACTGTATACTGTGCTACACAGGACTGATACCTGGAAAGTATGGAGTTGGATTTTTAATACATAAAAAACATAAGAAGAACATAGAAAGTTTTACAGGCTTTACTGATAGAGTTGCCCTATTAAATTTAAACATACAAGGAAATAAACTATCACTCATACAAGTGTATGCTCCCACTGAAGCGGCTAAAGAAGAAGAAATTGATATTTTCTACTCAAATGTTAGCAAAGCTCTCAAACAAGCACATAAAACCTTTATATTAATGGGCGATCTAAACGCAAAAATAGGGCAACCAAAACAAGAAGAGTACTTAATAACGAAACCCAATGGTTAGGGCGAAAGAAACCGCAGAGGAGAAAGATTAATCGACTTTGCTCTTGAACACAAAATTTCCATCCTCAACACTTTTTTCAAAAAGAAGCGAAGTAAAAGATGGACTTGGCGCTCACCAAATGGAGAATATAAAAACGAAATTGATTTTATTATGTCCAACCAACCATATATGGTACAGAATGTGGAAGTACTAAATACCAACTTCTCTACAGACCATAGACCAATTAGAGCAACAATAATATTAACATGTCTTAAGAAAAGTAGGTCTAGTTTCAACAAAAATCAAAACTCTTTGCTGAAGAACGAACAAGAAATAACAAAATACAAGGAGTCTATTGCAACCAAACTGTTAGATTTACCTGACTACACCGCCACTTCTGTACAAGCATATCATGATAGCATCATAAACATTATTTCCCAAAGCCTTCAGAGTGCCTGCCTATCTAGTAGAGAAACCAAAAGCAAAAATATCCTATCAGAACGTACAATAAGGCTAATGAAAAGAAGACAAGAACTACAAAAAACCAGGAATAAAACCCGCTCCATGAGGAATGAACTCTCAGCACTGTACAAGATAGTAGCCAAACTCATTAAAAACTACTATACAACATACAGACACAACACTATACAGAAACATATGGCACAAGCAGGCAGTTCAAAAAAGGCTTATAAGGAACTACAAATAAATAAGACATGGATTGATGGACTTAATCAAGCAACTTAATACTGAATAATCGCAAAGATGTCATAGATATTGCAACAGAATTTTATGAAAATCTATATGCCTCTAAAGAACAGATGAGCACAGTTCAAAGCAACTTCAACATTATAGACAACCAAAACGAAGAATGTACAGAGCCATTTGAAGCACAGGAAATTATAAAAGCAATTAAAAAACTCAAAACAGATAGAAGTCCAGGATCAGACAACATCACCAATGAAGCAATTAAAGCAGCCCACACTCTACTAGCTCAACCCTTGACTGCTTTGTTCAACCGCATACTGGAAACTACTGAAACTCCTACTCAGTGATCAGAGTCAAACATCATATTAATATATAAAAAAGGAGACCCACATGATATTAGTAACTACAGGCCAATAAGCTTGCTGCCATGCTTGTACAAACTATTCTCATCACTTATAAATCAAAGAATCAGCAGTACTTTAGAAGCCGGGCAACCCATAGAACAAGCCGGATTCAGAAAGAGCTTTTCAACAATAGACCATATTCACACATTGGAACTATTGATGGAAAAATATCAGGAAAAGCAGAGAGCTTTGTATATTGCCTACATAGACTACAAAAAAGCCTTTGATACCGTGTCACACTCAAGCATATGGCAAACATTGAAAGACCAGGGAGTTCAAAATGTGTACATAAAGGTTATTAAAAGCATATACAGCAACAATACAGGCAGAGTAAAACTAGAAAAAGTTGGCCCAAATTTTCCCTTTCAAAAGGGAGTGAGACAAGGCGATCCGCTATCTCCAAAGTTATTCATAGCCATCCTAGAATCAATAATGAGGAAATTGGACTGGAAACAGCATGGCTTAAACATTGATGGAAAATTCCTTAGCCACCTCCGATTCGCTGATGACCTGGTGCTCCTATCCGAAACAGGCAAACAATTACAACTTATGATTCATTCACTAAACAAAGCTAGCAAACAAGTTGGCCTAGAAATGAACTTGACCAAAACAATGGTAATGACAAACAGCACAGAAATAAGAATATTAGTGGATAATGAAGTACTTACATATACAGACAAATATAACTACCTTGGGAAGCAAATTGGCTTTGACAGAAAAAACAATATCATGGAAATAGAACGAAGGGCACAGAATACTTGGAACAAATATTGGACTATGAAAGAAATATTTAAAAGTAAGATGCCAGTACCGATAAAAACTAAATTGATGAATACATGCCTTTTGCCATGCCTAACCTATGCTTGTCAGACCTGGAAGTTCTCTAATGAAGTCAAGAACAAAATTATTACCTGTCAAAGAGGCTTAGAACGTAGTATGCTAAACATCAACAAAAGGCAAAAAATGAGACATACAAAAATAAGGAAGATATTCAAAGCCACAGATGCCTTAAAACATGCGAAAAAACTAAAGTGGAAATGGGCTGGCCATGTAGCAAGACTAAAGGATGAAAGGTGGACAAGAACAGTTTCCTTGTGGAATGGTCCATTAGGAAAGAGATACAGAGGTAGACCCTATGGAAGATGGCAGGACGACATCACCAGGATTGCAGGCTTGAGGTGGACAGAAGTAGCTCTTGATAGAGTTGAATGGGCTGCTTTGGAGGAGGCCTTCACCCGTGAAGGGGTTCTTGCGACTCAACAATAATGTTATCAAACTTTGATAGAATGCCTAACACGCAAGAAATATAAGGCTTTATTATTTATTATAACTTCACGCCTTTTATCCCCGAAGGGGTAGGTACAGATGTATTACACACTCACATTTCGCCAGTTATGTTTAAGTCCCAATGTAATAGGGGGCAAGCCTATTGCCCCTATCTACCGGGAACGTTATTAAGCGAGGGATAATTAACATTTTTTAATACACACATAACTTCGAAAAGTCAGAGGTGTGTGCCCGGGGTACCTGGGGATCGAACCCGAGACCATCGTCTCGGCAGTCCGTTACGTACAGTAGGGCTATCGCCGCCTATGTTTTCTTTGTTGAAAAGTCCTATAAGATATAGATCAATTATAATAACAAGTTGGCACTATTATAACTATCCATAATCACGTAGATGATTATGGAGTTATGTGGCTGATTGTACGTTAGAAGTTGATCATTAATTTGATGTTCTAGTTCTAGGTCCATAGGCAGCGTCCTAGTCTAGAATCTGCTTACTTTAATATATTTTTGTCACATTTTTTTATAAGAATTTTATCAATTCTGCTCCAGATCTCTATGTAATATTGCGTCATATTTTAGAACACACAAAATTTATTACAGATCTGATATCGGACAATAAAAAATTTTAATGCTTCGCTCATTCAGTGTGGTCCATCCATAAAACGAGGAATATAAAAAATATTATGTTCGCTACAACATTGCTAAGGTCCGGTTACATTCGGTTTGAATTTAAACAAAAATTTAAATAAAGATTTCTACTTCAGAGTAAAAAGGAATACCTCTTCCATCACTGTGTGTTCTCTTTTCTGTGAATTATATTGCCAGGATTCTCTTATACCTGAAATAAAGCGAATCTTTGAGAATGAGCTGATTTGTTTTGCTCTTCATCGACTTACAAATATAATATGGCAAAAACATCAACGTACGAGGGTTAAAAAACCGTTTTAACATATAAACACATTTGCGTAAAAACTAATAGGTTGCTAGTTATGCTAATTGATCTGGCGAAAGGTTTCCACCATATTAGAATTAATCTAATTGTTCACTCTAAGCGTTCTCACGATAAAACTCCCAAAGGTTGTTGAAAATAGTGACTAAAATAATTTACTTAAAATTTTACTCAGCTTAAAATTCTCTTCAACAAATTGTAATAATAATTGGCACGTTCAAAATTTGTGATATTTAGACGATATGATAATCTTTGTGAACAAAAACAGATGGTAAATAAAACGTCTTTGCCATAATAATAATATCAGCCGATACATTGCACAGTCTCTACTAATATTTCTTCAGATCTCTTCAATTTACTTTGTCTGAAATATAATTGAGTTTTCAAAAGAAAAATCTTTGTAATAACTCAAGATTAGAATTTTGTAATGAATAATGACAGCCGCACCCTTTCTCACATCGAAACCTCGATCTTCCGGGTATCTGCTTCAGAATTATAAGCTTGACTGTTATTAGTGAAATTCGTCATCTAAGCCTTTTAATAGTATCGAGAGCGGAGGAGCGGCGTTTTGTCTCGTGAAATGCGAATTAATAATCTGTATATATCATGGCTTCATGTTTGTGTATTCTCGGCGAAAGAAATATTTCAGTACGACAAATTACTAGATATGCTTTAGAATATAAGAAGCTTAAACTAGATGGATGTGATTTGATATTTTAACTACTCATTATTAAAATACTAAGTTATAAAATAAATAACCCTATTATGTTCGTTGTGACCTGGCTCCAAGACGTGGATGCTAGGGATGATCATGATATAAAATAATTATCCAACTATAAGATCCTGGTGTTCCATTTTAATCATCATCATCATCAGCCTTTAACAGTCCACTGCTGGGCAGGCCTCTCCTTTGAAAGGAGGAATTGGCCTACTATACCACGCTGGCAAAACGGGTTGGTATAGGGTTTGTATCAAGTTTTCCTTCTCTTACAGTGTTGTTCTCTGCATAATATACTCCCTCTGTCGGCACTTAAGACACCTATGGGAGGATATGGGGTGGCGACATTCCGTATTCTTAATCCGCCACCACACGGAAGAATTAATGTATAGTACTAATATACACTATTAATCAGAATAATGTGATACTTTAAAGAACACGTAGATATAATCTCGCGTCTCTTCTAACAAACACTTTATCAAGTTGAATTTTACAAAAATATCATCTAAACCCAAATGTAATCCCGCCCTTTACCGCAAGCAAAATTCACTTTGCTAAACCCAATACATTATTCGGATCGGATTTGACAAGCATCAACAGAGAAGTGTTTGACGCTTGTCAAAAATGTAAAATAAAAAAGCGCGTTGACAAATACACGTGATTTCAATGAAATGAATTTCTGGATTGAGCGTTTGAGTATTATCTCTGTGTATGTAAATATACTTACATAATATGTTTAGGAAGATTATTCTAACTTTGTGATTGCTTGCATTGTCAGTAGTAGGTTCTAACAAATCTTTGAAAATAAAGATTTGTTTTGGCATTTAGAGTACTTTCCTATCATGAAGATGAGTCAGAAAATGGCGATAAACTTAGACATGAAAAATTAAATGCACAGAAATTCTCCATATTAAAAAAGTTCAAATGTGGTTTTTATATTTACTCTATATTGCTACTGAGAAGATAATTATGAATATCAATCTTGACTTATATTGCATTTGCTCATAAAAATATGATCAGCGAATAGTGGGTAAAAAACATATTTCCTAAGAAAGCTGCTATAGTATATTTATTTGTAAGCCATCAATATCGCATAAACCTCAATTGTCTGCCTCCGTGGTCCAGTGGATAGCGTATGCGACTGCTGATCGGAGGTCTCAGGTTTAATTTCCGGGTCGGAGAAAAGTGTTACTGGGTTTTCCGAATATTTAGTAGCAGCCCGAAGTCTGGTGATGTGCCCGATAACGGCAATAGGCTCGCCCCCTATTACGTGGGACCTAAAAATTCATGGCGAAATGTGGGAGTAATATTTACACCTCTGCCTACCCCTTCGGGGATACAGGCGTGAGACTATATATATATATAGACTCAATTTATTTATTTTCAATTCCAATGTACATTTTATTAATTTTAGTAGTAGGTATGCAACTCATATATTTTTGTTATTGTACAATATCTCATATTTATTACAAGTTATAGCACAATTTGAAACTAAATATTCGTTTCATGATATTTTTGGAGTCACGCTCTTTCAATAAAAAAACTATATGATTTTACAAGCACTAAATCACAGCTTTCACGAACACTCTCCATTTCTTATATGCAAGAATACAAATTAAAAAAGTATTTCAAATAACAATGTTGAATTTGATTTAGACTATTGAATTAGATTATCTTGGGTGAATACTCTAACACAAGTACAAATGACAACAAAAGTCAAACAAGTGACAAAAAGAATCAAAAACAAAACTATATACAGTGCAAGACGTAACTGGACATTGCACAGCACTAGTTCGAACTTTTTCGCTTCGCCACCAATCGATGGATACGATAGATGGACTTGGAGCAACTTCTTGCGATACTTTTATAAGTTTCTGCTACAATGTACGATTGAACGGACAATATACTGGCTACGTGTTGGGTAGGTACATTATTACTTGTAGGCTTATCTCTGGCTTGGGATAAGTATGGGTTGATTTAGAATGTCGATGAACTATGAAACAAAGGTTAGATGACACATTTATCTGTGAAGTTAATATTTTTACAGATCTACATTTTCTGATTTCAAGCAAATGTGATGTGGGTGATAAATCAGGTTAACAAAAAATAATCGTTTAAAATGACAGCGAATAAGCTTACATATTAACAAAATAATATTATAACTTATCGTACAAAAGCAGCCAAGGAAATTATAAAATACATAAACACAAGAACCATATTATATCTTAACACAATAGTTTTCATTTGTGTGAATAACTTGGCATAATTTGTCCTTGAAATTTTATTGCTAACTATCACAGTCACAGACATAGATCGACATAGATAACGCAAATGCATGCACTTCGCGTGTCTGAACTCCGACCAAGCGTCGAGCTTGGTCGCCACTAACTTCAGTCCCCGCGCGTCCGTTTTACCGTTTAGTAAACTTTATTCACATTACGTTGCCGCGTTTGCTTCGGACGTTTGATCTGACGTTGTGTATTAGGAGACGATGAATATTGCACAAGCGATACTGTCGCGCATCGCTTCGACTTCGTGATACAGGCAACGTCACAGTAGGTATTAAAAAGTCGGCACGCTTGGTTTCAATACAAATCGTGATAATTGCGTTATCTATGAAGATCTATATCTGTGATCACAGTGTACAGTAATTCTAATTAGAGACAACGTAAAAGTTCACTATAAAGTGGTTTGATACATAATTTAAGTATTTGGACCACTTTATACCATATTATAGTTTATACAAAATCTGCTTACCCAATTAACGAATCCCAAAATCTGCATAATCATCATCATAAGCCTTTAACAGTCCACAACTGGACTAGGCCTCTCCTTGAAACAGAGGAATTGGCCTACTATAGCACGCTGGCCAAACGGGTTGGTATAGGGTTTGTATAGAGATAGATGGCGCTGCCGTCAACATAACATTGAGCTCTTGTCGAAAATTTTTAGAATTTTGTTTATAATTAAATATCCAAGTGAATATATCCTACTTACGCGTCAAAGTGAATCTCATTAGCTGAAAACGTCATCGAGTGTTATCTAAGGAAACAAAAAGGAATGTGAAGTAAAATACATAAAAACAACATAGAACCCAGTGACAGTGCAAAATAAACAGTTTTGAAGTGCAATAACAATTTACTAGTAACTAAACTGACCTTGACACATATAGTGCACCCAATTACGGAAAAAACAGTGAAAAGAATACCCAATGGTGAGCTGATTATCAAAATATATGCTATATAAATAAAAATCTATGACGGTTTTTTCTTCTAACAAGATTTGAAATTGCTACCGTTGTCAACGAAGAGCGACATCTAGCGTCGAATGGACGAACAGTAAAATGCTACTGATCTTTGAGGTAGTAACTGTATTCTCAAACAGATGGCAGTATCATTGCAGCAAAAATACAATTGAAAAATAGGAACAACAACAACAATCACACAATACTGTATACTGATAACCACCACATATATCGTTCTTGGTGCGTTCATCCGTGTCACAGATTTCTTCTTCATAACCAGCCAGCACCTCTTGTGGATATCTGCGACCGAATAAAAGCTGTGTCCTCTAGCGGCGAGTAGAAGAACATTGAAGACTTTTAGCTACTGTTTTTGATACCACAAGATACCGATAGAGAGAGCTTTATCATTATATGCACATGATATTGATAAATTGGATTGTCAATTTTTAAATAATCTGACAAAGGAAGAAGAAAATGTAACATTTCGTCGACATAAAACACAGGGAAATAACTCACTTGACCTTTCTTTCGAATCAACAACCACAGAAATTGGAAGATGTAGTTTACCGGACTCGTCGACTGCATTCGACAGTGATATAGAGGACTTAAAAGAAGAAGTAATAAAGCTTAAAACTAAATTAGAAAGTGCACACGCGGAAATAGAAAACCTTACTGAAGAGAACATGACGTTAAAAATTGCTTTAAATAAAGAAAAAAGCAAATCGGAAAATTTGCAAAATATAATATGCTCAGACACAAAGAAAAAAGGTATAAATACTATACACAGCAAAAGCAAACAAAAGAGGAGGATTTCAAAAAACTTGACTCTTCAAACGAATGAGCTATTTAATACCAGCTACGTGGATCTTGGGATCAATGAGAGTAATGAAGTACCAACAGATGGCACCACTAGCTCACAAACCACTCAACCCACACTACCGGATACAATTAGCGAGGTTAGCGACGTTAGCGTTACGTGCAATAACACCACAGACGACAAACAGCAACTAGATGGCGTTACCAGTACCTTATTAGAACGACGTCAGGAAAAACAACAGCAAAAGATTTGTATAATAAGTAGTAACAAAACAAATAAAGTACTATCTATAGCACAAAGTACATTCCCACGTCATAATATATGTCATTACATCTCCACAAATTGTGGGATTAAACAGTTGCTCGTTAACTTAGACCAAAAATTGTTAAATTACACAAAACAAGACTCTTGTCTTATTTTCATCGGCGAACAAGATTTTAGAAAAACTGACAACTATTTTAATTTAATTACTAGTTTAAGGAACATATTACTGTCAATTCAGCACACTAACATTTTGCTCTGTTTACCTACATATAAATTTAATGGATACTGTTCTATGTTTAACTCCAGAATTGAAACATTTAACAATTTATTCTACCGTGATAACTGTACTCATGATTATGCGATAATATTTGACTCTAATCTAAATCTGACATATGATGAAACAATGTTTTATAGACGCCGTGGAGTCCTCAATAACTATGGCATGAAGAATATTTTTGACAATCTGAAGTGCTATATTGACATGTATATACAACAAAATTGCCTCGAAATGTATGAGGAAACAAATTCAGAGAACTGTACAACTTTAAGAAAGGATAAGTTTTTTCGTCCCTAGTATAGTTTATAAGCGGGAACATAATTCTAAAGTTGAATCTTGTAACATACGACTACTGCACCAAAATATTGCAGGGTTATTGAATAAACTGCCTTTGGTAGAAATATATTTATCGGAGTTTAATGACAGGCATATACTATGTTTTTCTGAAACGTTCGTTAGAGCTAACAACGAAATAAACATATGTATTAATGACTTTACACTTGCAACTTCATACTCTCGAAATAAGGAGAATAGGGGTGGGCTATGTATTTTAATAAAGCATTTCTTAGATTATAAAATACTACAAGTATGCAAAGAAATGGCCTTAGAGAAAGTATTCAAATGCTGTGGCATAGAAATACCACTTTATAATTGTACTGTTGTGTGTGTCTATAGAACACCCAATTCGAACATAGCAATTTTTTTTAATAAATTAGTGCTACTATTACACAAACTAAGCAACAGAAAAAACAACAAAATTATACTTGTCGGAGATCTAAATATAAATACCCTCACTACGAATAAAAATGCCACTTTATTAAATGACATTCTTAGAAATTATAACTTAACTTTAAAAATAAAATCTCCAACCCGGCATACCACTTGTATAGATCACATTATTACCAATATACCTGACTCTTCTGGTAAGACATGTGAACTACATCTCTCGGACCATAATACTGCCCAGATATTAACATTCCCATCCAATGCTTCATTGCATAAACCTGCTCCATCGCATTGTTTTATATATAGGAGGAATTATAGTCAAGAACATATCGATAAATTTAAAGAGTGTCTCTTGGGCCTTACGTTTCAGGATATTTATGACGAAATGGATCCAAATACAGCTTTTAATAACTTTCATGAAATTTTTTGTCTATTCTATAAATTAAATTTTCCCTTGTAAAAAGTAAAAGTAAATTATCAAACACCTACTTTGAAATGGGTTACCAAAGGTATTAAAAAATCATGCCTCTCTAAAAGATACCTTAAATTCAACTATCATAAAAATAAAGCCCTAGAAAATAAATTAAAATATAACTAATATGCTAAACTGTTAAAAAAATGCATTAATGTATCTAGGAAACAAACGTCCGACAACTTCATTATGAAAGCAAAAAATAAATGTAAAGCAACTTGGAAATTGATTAAAAATAAACCTAACTGTAGAGACTCACAATATATAGACGCTATTAAACTAAAGGATACTTTAATAAGAAATCCTGAAGCAATAGCTGAGGTTTTTAATAATCATTTTATTGATTCTACAAACATTGACATAACAAACAGAAGTAAAAATAGATTCATGACTAATACTAGTAATGAAGGTAACAAGTATATATGTAGAACCCTGTACGCCAAATGAAATAAGCAAAATAATTGCATCATTAAATAATACTAACGCTGTGGGATATGATGAGATTTCGACACGAATTATAAAATCTTGTGTTGATATACTGTCACCTATTTCAGCTCATCTGATTAATTTAAGTTTCTTTGAAGAAAAGTATCCTGACAAATTGAAGTTTTCAGTAGTAAAGCCTTTGTACAAAAAAAAATAACAAATATGATTTGAATAATTACCGACCAGTAACCTTAATTCCGGTAATTTCAAAAATTTTTGAGAAAGCTATGTGTAATAGGTTTGTCTCATTTATAGACAAACATAGTATAATAAGTCCGGAACAAAATGGTTTTCAAAGAAGGAAGTCAACTACATTAGCTTGCTATCAACTAATTAAATTAATTACCGAGAACATAGACAAGAAAATACCGGTCACTGCTATATTTTTTGACATGAGCAAAGCACTTGACTCTGTAAAACATGACATACTGTTAAGAAAATGTGATCGTTGCGGAATAAGAGGTAAAGCGTTAAATTGGCTTAAAGACTACCTAAGTAACAGACAACAACGTGTTGAAATTTTAGGTATGAACAAGGAAAGAGAAGTCATAAACTATAAATCTACGTTTAGGACCAATAAATATGGCGTGCCTCAAGGTAGCATTTTGGGGCCATTGCTCTTCCTTTTGTATGTGAACGATTTGCCTAAAGCAACACATGATAAATGCGTGTTAGTTGCTGATGACATTTCACTAGTAATAAATAGCGAAAATAAAAATGAACAACATGAGGACAAAATAAATACTGCAGTAGAAAGCATACTAGATTGGTTTGAACAAAATAATTTATGTGTAAATATTTCCAAAACAAAATATATTAATTTTTGTAATTACCAGATGACAAATAAAACAATGCAAATTACCGGACGTGATAATGACATTGAAGAAATAAAGGACACAAAATTTTTAGGAATAGTAATTAATAGAAATTGCAATTGGAAAAAACATATAGATAACATATGCAACAGGCTAAACAGCTTTGCGTTTGCACTCAGAAACCTTAGGAAAACTGTTGGAGTAAATGCCGCTCTACTGGCTTACCATGGTTACGTCTCCTCTGTGCTTAGATACGGCTTAATAATATGGGGCAATTCTACGGACTGCGATAGGGCCTTTATTGTTCAAAAAAAGTGCTTACGAGCTGTATTTGGTGCAGGTCCATTGGAATCATGCAGACCCATATTAAAAGAGCACAAATTATTGTCACTGGCATGTTTATACATATTGGAAATGGGAGTGTTTGTAAAAAAACACCCCAACCTATTTAGTAAAGCCGATAGTGTAATATATAAAATAGGTAAACACTCAAGGGATCCAACCAGATTGGCTATGCCTAGGTGTAGAACAGCATATTGCCTTAAAACACCAGTCGAATGGCAATAAAGATATATAATAAGATACCTAAGATAATTAGAGGACTGCCCACGAATCTTTTTCAAAAAAGACTCCGAACATGGCTTATTGAAAACTGTTTTTATTCTGTTAATGAATTTATGAATTATAATACGAAGAGCAATTTATTACAGACATCAATAATGTAATTGAATTCTTTGACATTCCTGTATGCTTATTTTGAATATTGTATTTTTTTATAATCTAACATTAGTATTTTTAAAGTTTGACATTTGTAATTTTCATAGTTTGACATTTGTAATTTTCTTAGTTTGACATTTGTAATATTCATAGTTTGACATTTGTATTTTAATTTCTTAACATTTTCCCATCGTGACATAATTGGAATTATTACATTTTTATTTAATTCATTATAATTATGGCACAATATAAATTTGCATGCCGAATTTAGTAGGCGGAATATGAAGTACTATGTATTATATTATGAGATCTGTAAGCACCATATTTCATGCAAATAAAACGATATTATTATTGTTATAAAGTTTTCCTTCTCTTACAGTGCTGTTAGCTGCATAATCTGCTCCCTCTGTCGGCTCTTACGACACCCATGGGATGATATGGGATGGTGACAATCCGTATTTTTAATCCGTCACCACACGGACAAATCCCAAAATAATGCAATAAAAAACAGATACTCGTTTCAGTTCCTTTAAAATGAACACAACACATCAATATTCCACACAAAAATACTTTCCAGTCAAAATTATTACCCCTTAAAACAAACAATACAAATAAAACGGATCTTAGTGGATTTATGTATCAATGCAGCCATGAATATGAACCACAGCATCGTAAAGCAACCATTTTTCCTTTATGCTCAGGTTTTAAAATTTTAATTTAATTTATTCACCACGCCCGCGTTGGTCTGCCTTTGCAACAGAATAAATATGTCATAACCAAACACAACATTAATTTGTACAAACTCTGACGGCGTGAAATGTATCCATTTTATATATTTTCTAACAGAACTCAAAGAAGTGTAAATAATTTAACAGTGCTTTACGTAACCAGGTCGTTTTTTTAGTGATAGTTATGTTTGTGCAACTAGCAATTCTGAGGAGTTAGAATAACTGTCATTGGGATTTTTTTTTAGATATGGAATATGATGATTTGTGAAATGAACTCGCACAGAACGTCGTAGCAGAGGTAGGCCTCCCACAAGGTGGACTGACGAACTTGTTGGGATCGAGGGCAGCGGATGGATGCGGGTGGCTCAAGATTGGTCTATGTGGAGAGCCTTGGGGGAGGCCTATGTCCAGCAGCGGACGTCATTCGGCTGATATGATGATGATTTCGAAATGAAGGAGTTGGTGACAAACCATCTATGATTGCCTATTACATTCAGAACGTAGAGCCATAACTTCCTATCGTATAGAAATACGATATAATAAAGCATTCGCTTTCCAATCCAAACTTATACGCTGCCAAGCCTGGTTCAGCTGGAAACGAAGTTAGGGATCCAAGGCTTTTTGGTATGAATCTAACTATACAAAAAATGCTCATAACTTAAGAGCACAAAATTATCTATTTAATTTTTTTTTTTTTTTTACATAAGGAAAACAATTAAAAAGTATTTCTGAAATAGGTTCTGTTGTTAAGCAAGAACATGTACTAAAACACATCTAACAGCCCCTATGAACAACCACACTAATCTTAACACGTCCAATGTCCAAGCTAGCAGCTTTATCCAGTCACTGCGACAAATCGCCTTAAATTAGACCTGTGAGCTAGAAGACAGCTTACACTGTCCTACAAACGCTGATTTAGGATTATATTCGCATTTTCAATGAATTTAGATTTCAGAAACGTTTTAGTGTCCGTGATGTTTCGCTTTGAATATGGCCGCAACATATTGAATAATAGTTGCCTCAGAAATTATTTGCTTGTAGTTATTGTTTAATTTTATGATACGTAACGTGGGTTTTATGTAAATATTTATAGAATTTGGCTAATAAAGGAATATGGAAATATGTTTATACATTATGAAATTTACATTTAAATAACAAATCCTTCTGAATTACATACGTCATAGAATTTTCATCGCCCCATGTTAGATCCCAATATTGCTAATACTAGGTGGCACTTAGATACAAAACATTTAAAAAAGGAGTTAAAATTGCAAAGAGAAACGAGAGAACATTCACTTCAGAGTTAAAATGCACGTTATAATAATAACACTTTCGGTCTAAGCCGCGATTCAAACGCCTACACTCGACATTAATTTAATACTGTCTATCTGAAATCAATTATTCACTGAGCATACGTATGCATTATAAATGTGCAATAGGTTGGGTATTAATTCAAAAATTACTCAGTGAAGGAATACGTTATTCAACATTCAAAGTGTTCAGTCACTGCTAGCACAATTGCTTGTTTCTATTTCCTGCAAAGATTTACATGGCCGTGTGGTTGACGGCATAGAATACAAGTGTCACCACCCCCTATCTTCCCGTGGGTGTCGTAAGAGGCGACTGAGGGATGACACGATGCAAATACCATCTTTGCGTAGAGACGGAAAACTCGACATCAAACCCTATACGACTGCCTCGTTGGTCTCGCGGCATAAATGTGCGCGTGGGGTCGGGAGGTCCCGGGTTCGATTCCTGGGTCGGGCAGTGTTATTGGGTTTTTCTGTCACGAAATTCTCAGTAGCAGCACGGGGTCTGGAAATGTGCCCGGTACGGCAATAGGCTCGCCCCTTATTACGTGGGACCAAATTATATCTAGCGAAAAGTGGGTGTAGAAATACACCTCTGCCTTCGGGGATAAAAGGCGTGACGTTGTGTATGTGTATTTACACGTATCCTTAGCACCAAGAATCAGTAGAGCAAGAAATATTCGAAATAAGATAAATATAATAATAGACAAGAAACTAACAACGCAGTTTCAAAATATTTAAACCATGATTATAAAACTAGTACAGTTAGCGAACAAGAGTTTAATAAATGAACTGTTGGCTGCACATGGTAGCCGTATGTCACGAATATACAAAGTTGTATCTCAACGCTTCCAAAGTTTCACTTTCTGTACTGTTCTAGTTCGCTATAAGCATTTTTTAGTTCGCAATAAAAAAGTTACCATTAAACAAGTAGTTTCAGTATCAGCGTGTGTTGGCAAACATACGTTAATAGGTTTCTAACTTAAATTCCTGGCAGTTTATTTGTTTATTTTGGTTTTATAAAGAAAGTATCTTCTATGTTACTTATATTTTAACGTTTTGAGATTTAAATCTTTGCATGATAGTATAACAAAAATGAGATTGAAATTAAAATAGTATAAAATAGCTTCAGATTACCCGCCTTATTATTTTGCAGTACAGAATGATTCATACTACCGAAGTATGAATCATTCTCTACTGTGATAAAATAAATTATTTAGTAGGTTAAACCGATTTCAAAACATAAAAGTAACATGAGTATTATTTTAGGTGTTTGCATTACTTATAAGCATAGCAACGCTACATACACGCTTCAGCAGTAAATAAATAAGATGACGCTGACTGACTGACATTGACGCATTTAAACACAAAGTACTTGTAATATGTCTGTAACTTTACACACATATTTATTGTATTACCAAATCAGGATTTTTGGAAGTCAGCTGAGGCATATGTGAAAAGGATCAAATTAAAATTTAATACAACCATGAAGGCATATATATTACAAAGGATTTGTAAAATGTAAGCAGTCTGTTTTTCGTCAAGATAAATTTGGTGTTTGGACTTTCGTTGGACAAACTTTTACTGATTTTAATATTCAGAGCACGACAATTATTGCACTCCACAAAGTAAAGTTTGTTTTTTCCCAAGTAATTTCCCCAAAATATGCAAAATGTAGCCATAAATATTTTTTATCCAGCGACAAGTATTTTTGGTCATGGTTTTTGCTTTTAATTTTGCCCTTTTAAACTTGTTTCCCCCTAAATATTATAAGTACAAGATGTATTTTTCTCGTCCGTATATTATAAAGAATAAGCAAAAAACTGAAAACGCTAAGGAGACACTAAATTGGAAAGCTCCTTTGTAATATTGAAAAGCGTGCGGAAGTATATAAACCGATTACAAGGCCTTTGGTTTTTATTTTACGATTCACCCGAATGCTTCCAAGAACTTGGTCATTCAGCTGTGAACGTTTCATGTATTCTAATGTTATTTTGTTTCACGATTTTCGGTTCTCAGAGATTTAAGGGCAATTAAGATACTTTGGTTTTGATTCTTCAATAAAGTAAATAATAAAATAAAAAATAAAAAATCTTTATTGGCACAAAAATACAGATAATCATTGTTTAGAACTCTTGACCTTCAAACTAAGTAGAATATTTGTAATATGAAGGTCAAGGAGTGAACTCTGGTTACACAGTTAATTTCTATATGAACATAAATAGGTGAAGATTATGATGATAACTTTATAAAATAAAAGCAACGGTTAACAAGAAAGTCAAAGCAGGAATGATTTGTTCGGAAAATGGGTGTGTATATGTGTGTGTGTGTGTGTTGTGTGTGTGTGTGTGTGTGTGTGTGTGTGTGTGTGTGTGTGTGTGTGTGTGTGTGTGCGTGTGTGTGTATTTGTGTGTGGGTGTGTGTATTTGTGTGTGGGTGTGCTCGTGTGTGTATATTTGTGTGTGTGTGTGTGTTGTAGAGCACTCCTATCAAAATACACAACTGACAATGAGCTCAGCTTCCTCATATGTAATTTTTTTCAGATTTTTTTGCAGTTGTATTTATTACATTGATAGATGTTTACTTTTTTATGAGCTATGTTGTAAATATTAATTCAAATAACTCTAAATTGTAAAGTCCTATAGTTCTGAGCTTGAAATTCTTCAAACCGTTATCTAACCTAACCTTATTAGTCATCTTTCTTAGAAGGTGATAGCTTAAATACTAGTGAATTCTATAAATAAGAAATATTATAAATAACTTAGGTAAGGAAAATATCATGTAATTCTGCTTGTGTCGTTAAATTAATTATAAATCACACGAACTGAAAACCTGTAAAAAAACGGGCGATGTTGAATCACTCAAAAAACAAAAGTATAGTAAAAAATACCTTGTGCCAAATGCCAAATAAATTCCACAGAGTTGTAATTAGTTAACCAAAACAGTTAATTACTTTGTTCACCGCACACGAAATGATATAACTCGTCAAAAAGCCAAATTTAATTACCACATTCTGAATACAAACCAAACTTGATCCGAAAATTATACCAGGGAAGAGAGCATGGAAAGCACAAACAATCATCGCTTTACCGTGAAAAATATACGGGGATAAATAACGATTAATTACAAGGACCGCACAAGGGAACAATGAAAAAATGTGTGTCTTACAATACATTATCGCGGTTACGGGACAATGGGCATTTTGTGTGAATTCTACCCGGTTTTGTAGGGACAATATTTTTGTTCAAATTTGCTGTACTATGTTATTGTCCTTCTTTGTTTACTTGATGACATCCTGGCTCTAGTGGACAAATCGTGGTCCCTCTGAAACAATGAAAGCAGCTTCTGTATGACGATGTGATTTAGGGTCGCAATATGAAAATTTAGAACGTCAGTTAGTATGTCACTTTTCAGTAAGCTTCTTGACAACAATTAATGGTGTACTTCAGTGAAATATCATTTAAACTAATGGAAGGAAAGAGGAACCCACCACGCACCCTCGGATTGACCACCCCAACTATTTCAATAGAAAAAGGTTGACAATACCGAACTCCTCTAAAAGGATAAGGGATATAGGAATGGTATGGGTTCCAGGAAGATAGCTGACTTGCAGTATCCCACTGTATGCGCCGACTATTCTTCGACACGTTTTTCGCCTCTGCAAGAGGCATCCTCAGAAGCGATGGCCATCGACTGAGCCTCAGTCGTTGCCCATCGCTCCTGAGGATGCCTTTTTCTATTGCAATAGTTGGGGTGGTCAATACGAGGGTGCGTGGTGGGTTCCTCTTTCCTTCCATTAGGTTACAATGGAGTTCCGCCAAGTAACGCCTGATTCAATCAACTATAAATATCATTTAATCTGCTTACATCGCAATGAAGATATCTATTGACTGACAAACTTAGGACCTGAGGTACAAATCCACGAACACCGATATACAGTACAAAACTTTCGAATTTATGTGCGTTTTAGGTTGCAACGAAAACCGATTACATTAGACGAACATTTCAAGATCTTGTTGTACGGGCATGTTATAGGTACTACGGGACATATTTCAAGACTATTTGCTACTAGTTTGCATAAAGAATTCACTGGCAGATCGATTAAACCTCCACCACTCTCAGGTAAGCGAAGAAGACTCAAATTGTTTGGATTAAGGTCAAATGCGATGGTATGTATCACAATCGTCAAAGCGATCGAGTGCCAAGTATGATCAATATTGCGCGAAGTCAGAGAACAAAACACGTTCTCTTGTTTTTACACAGAATGCAGTTTACCTTTATCTTGGGGGTTAGCAACAGTGATTTTTTGTATGTGTGAGACGAATTAAACCTTTTTACAGGTATCCTGAGCCATTGTATTAGATAAATTATTCCAAAATATGACTACGAATATTCAGTATCAAAATGTTTATTCTTTCATCTTTTGCTATTTCTTAATAAGGCTATACTAAAAGATTTGATTTATAAGCTTCAATAGGCTTTACCCCTAGTAATACGATAATGTATGCGATATTTTCTCCGAACAAATTGAAAAGATTAACGTTATTGAGAGAAAAATTAAGTAGCTGTAAGCTCTTGAATATTCCCAAGCGACATATTCCTTTCTTCTTGAGAAAAACAGTCATTTGTATGTAATTTAAGTTTCCTTCGATGTTGAACAAATATTAATAGCCCCTCCCCCACACTTCTGTTCGTTTAAGCACGAGAATTGAATGAGATGGATTTATGTTTTCTGCCAACTCGATGAATCGGTAATGTTTGTAATATTTATTATTAAGTAAAGTATTACTTGATGAGAGTATTCATGTTCAGTGTTTATTTAGTTACTACACAGTTCAGTGTTATATTGGAAAAAATGCCCGTTAAAACACGGCCTACCGATATAATTTGCGAATGAGATTCCTTGTAAAAAACTCTTTAAATGACTTTCACAGCGTTCAGCTTTACTACTAACATTTCAATCACTTCATATAATTGTGTTTCGAGACAAGACTGTGTGATGATGGCATGATGTGGGACACATAATTATGTTTCTTTCGAGTATCCGATACTTAGTTATTTTGCAAGTTGAGCAAGATATATTAAATATATTGCAAAGATGCTATGAAAATTATTGTCTAGGATATCGAAAGTTGAAATTTCTATATTAAACTTTCAATAACGAACCTGACCTTTTGTTATATTATAAGATTATTCGTAAGTATTAGTGGAAATTTATGCTTCAGAAAAATTGAGTCAATGTTGCAGCCATCATCATCGCAAATTTTGATTGCTACACCTAAAATGATTTGCACCAAAATTGCAGAGAGCGACACTCAGTTCCCGACTCCATTAAGTACTATGATATGTATAGGCTTTCTTTTTCATTTTGGCCTTCACGGGAAGCGACCTTTTACCATCTTTATTTAATTATGCTTTCGCCTTGAAATTATTTCCGACAAATTGTGTTTCCGAGCCAGCTCTCTCATCGTATCAACAAAAGCAAATAGCAATTCCACTTCGAGAGATGGGTACATGAAAAAAAATACATCCAAATCATTCTCCATCTCACTAAATAAATTGTCAGAAAATATTTTCCAAGCATTTACATCCATTCAATGTCAATAATTACGACAATATCCTCTTGCTAAAAATACATAAATCGTCATAGTAACTCATGTTATTACACAGGCAATAAATTATTCAAAGACTTTAATTTCACATTTGCTTCAGGCTCCCGAGATATTCCTTTAGAAAATATAAACTAAATAAGATGAAAAACAGATTAAAAAGGGCCAGATATTTTCTTCTTCGCAAACAGTTTAGGAAATGATTTATTCAACCAGTACCAGTCAGTTTTGATTTATGACGGACAAGAATAGCAGATGTCAGGGAAATATAAACTGTTTGAATGATACTTCTACTTCGGAGGTTTTCATAATTAGGAATGGTATTCGGTGGATTTTGTGTTCGTCTTTTATGTTTGCTGGGAGTTTATTTGTTTTGTTCCTTATTTACTTCGCTTTGCGTATGGAAAATTTAATATTAATTAATACGGAGCAAGACGTAGATTGTGTTATTTCACTCAATCGTATGGTATAATGCTGACATTAAACATCCCTAGTAAATTAGTTAAAATGTCTGTACAAGTTTTCGTAAAACAAAACGCTACTACACTCGCACTTGGAGCAAATCCTGAGTCGCGAGACTTCACAAAACTTAACTTACCTCAACATAAAGAATATATGGACTCACAACAACATGTTGTGGATAAAACCATTTATTTTCTCGTATGGGAATCGAACCTACGTCACTCAATGTAGTGCCAAACAGCGCGGCGACCTCTTAAAAAAATCCCCATCTCTGCAGTTGAAACTTTTAATTAGTGGGTATATAAGAATTTTATTTATACAGATATTCAAAGACTGCCTCAGTGGTCCAGTGGATAGCGTATGCGCCTGCCGATTGGAGGTCCTGGGTTTAATTCCCGGGTCGGGCAAAAAGTCTTACTGGGTTTTTCTGAATTCTCAGTAGCAGCCCGGAGTCTGGTGATGTGCCCGGTAACGGCAAAAGGCTCGCCCCCTTTTACGTGGGACCTAAAAATTCATGGCAAAATGTGGGTGTAATATTACACCTCTGCCTACCCATTCAGGGATATAGGCGTGAGTATATATAAAAAAAAAGATATTCAAGCTTCTTTTTATAAATGGTCCTCGGATAACATAACCCCAAAGCATAGGCTAAAGTTAATCTACCTTTACCTATTTCGCATTTTAATCCGACTGTTACAAATTTGAACCTTACTTTTTGTGTTGCAAATGGTGAAAATTCACGAATTAGTTATCGTCATGATACACAATGGTACCTTTGTGAACAATAGGGCTTTCGTCTAGTTAGCTAGTGTATCTAATATAAACTCATATCTCATCCATTGTAATGTTACTTTATAAATGGCTTGCTTTATCCGGTATTTTTTGTCGCTGTGTACCGTTTGAATGTGATCTTGGATACCTTCATTTGTTCGTTCGTTTGTATTTTAGTTTTTTATACAATACATTAGTCAATTGACATAAATAATTATTAGTTTAATTATGTTAAGACCTATTATGACCTAGTATAGTATTCCCAAAACCGCGGTGCACACACCACTGAACTTTTGCATTAAATTGTTACAATTGTGTTCTTGAGATACTTGTGAACCTTTCTCATAATGAGAAGAAGCGTGTACCCAGTAGTAGGACAAATTCTAAACTAGGCTAATGATGATTACGATGCGGTTTTGTGGACGTTCAATTAGCGAGACGATGTTCTGATCAGGCTAAATGATCATGCCTGGAAAACCGCGGCTTGAAATTTAGTTTAGACTTCGTATATTATGTATATTGTAATCATGCGTGTGAATTATAGTTACGTCATGGTCGTCAGTCATTACTTGTCTTTTTAGTTGCATTGGTATCCATTAGATGTCATCAGTTTTTGGTTCTTCTTCAATGTACCATCGATGTCTCTGCTACGTATTGCTAACCCGCCATTATTCATATAAGAATTCATATAGATAGGAAGGTAAAAGAGCCACATACAGCTATATTACAAAGTCAGTAGATACATTCAAATGAAGGTGAAATGTGATTCCTCAGAAGCACCAATATTCAAACTCTAAACTGTAAACAAACATGAACCTGTCAATATTTGAGTAGCGAGGGTCAAACCCTTAACGTAGAATATACCGGATACTTAGCATGTAAGCGATACCCGTTCATAATGGATATTTATAACCAATTTATAATTATTAGTCACATCTATTTAGGTAGGTATGAGTTCAGAGAGCAAATTCGAGGACAATGGCAAGGTCTTTACGCCTTGATGCCATAGCTTTCGTTATCTAGTTCTCCTTTAAAGCAGTTACGTGCTAGGTTTCATATTATTTATAGATAATTAGATGAAACAAGATATCAAAGCAGGTATCTTGACAAAATTTGTTTATAATAGAAAGTGGAGTGTAGGTTTCAACGCAAATGTCTTGGATGAGATTAGAATAACGCTAGGTTGATGAAAACGATTACCTAAATCAAACAAGATTTAAGAAGAACTTACAGATGTACTGACTTGTCGCATGGCAAAACTTAAAGCGTTTCTTGTAGTTTGCTTTGAAACTGAAAAAGATTAAATAAAATCTATTCATCTTATAATTCTAAATTCCACTACTAAACCATTTCTTACGGCGTATATAAATATATATATAGTCTGAACTCCGGACAAACCGAAGTGTAAACTAAGTCTTTATGTGCGAAGAATACAGTTAGCAAACTTGGTAAAGTGATATATCGCGGGAGACAGTTTAAATATTACTCTTGTAAGGTAGGGTGCGGATGAAAGTTTCCTACGAAACTTATCGGGAATTGAATTAGACGTAGGGTGGTTTTGGGCTATTTACTTTATTTTATAGCGTTTTGGTTGTAACCTGTTTTTTGTATATGTAGTAAGACCTAGAAAAGGTTTGGGGCAACTCTCAGCTTACAACGCTGAAAACCCGCATTTGGCGTATTATATTGACAACTAGAAAGCGTTTATAGTGTGATTGACCTTGTCGTTCATAATAGGTCGGCAGAGTTAAGCTAACCTTGCACACCACTTAGATAGGTGACCGCGTATGGTATTTATATCACAGTGCTACTGTGCTTCGGAGGTCACGTAAAGGAATCGGTCCCGGTTCTAGTCGAAGTGCAAGAATCGGAGGCCTTCGGGCGGCCTGAAAACTGCCACACCCGAAATCATATCATATGATATCAATAGTTACTAAAAATTTTACTAGTAGATGTCTACAATGTGAAACAGTTGCAGCTCCTTACAAAAATAAAATGTACAACCATTATACTTGATTGAAAAGAGTGGACATGAGATTTATTGCCCGTTCTTTCACGTGGTTCTACCTATTGCATTGCGAACGTGGCAGTAAATGAAATTGTAGAATCATTAATTAATTAACTTCAATTTTGATGTTCATAAGCGTTACTTTGTGGCCTAGATGAATAAATGATTTTTACTTGACTTGAAAGATCCGAAAAAGTAAGAAGTAAGGCAAATTTTAAATAGAAAATCACTGCAGATCCGAAGCTGCTTGCGGCGTGTTTGAATCGACACGTGTTGAAGTGTCACCTGAATCTATGCATAAAGTTAAGAGACATACAAACTTTGTTTGGTCCCCGCGTTAAAATTATTTGTTGCTGTCTGTTTCTAGTTTATTTTAGGACTATGAGTCAGTAGCAATGTGCAACAAAATTTCATGCATTGTGTTATCCATTTTGGACTTGCGAATATTATTATAGTTCTAAGAATATTTAATTGTTACTTCGCATTGTGACCAGGACCTTGTTGTGGTAGCTATTATTCTGTGTGTAAGTGAAGGCGTACCTAAAATCGATACAGGTGATTCAGTACATGATACCTTTTTATTGTTTATGTATGTGTAATGAGAATTTGTTACGTGTATTTGAATGCAAAACAATGAAAATCATTTGACATCAGACCCTCAGTCGTTTGAGATTTCCTCCACACACATCACCTCTACAAATGGCTACAAATACCTTTGCAGAAATCCATAACAAGCAAAATTAACAGAATCGAATAAGCATCCTGAAGACAGTATACAGGCTTACGTGCTATCGGAGAGTGCAGCCTCGTAATCTTGGACGACTTAACGTCTTGCGTCGCTGGGACGACGGTTGTATAGGCACTGCTGTCTTAACGGTCCAGGTTATGGCGGCTACAACTTTACGTCTTGAGAACGGACTTAATGTTCACAGATTGTTGTACGAATTCTTATTTGAGTTGTAAGAACGGTTTCAGATTAGCGTTTTATACGCGCGTATAAGCTCGTTTTTGGAAGTGCATATAGGCGCGTATAGGCGCGCCTTTTGGCACACGCGCAACTCGTACGAGCGTTGAAGCGCTTCTAAGCTCGTATAACCACGAGCCGTCAGAATCCATGTTGACACTGACAAGACGTCACTACGATTTCGAGCGAACACGCCCGTTTACGTGAGTCTGGTTTTTTGAAGCGCGTAATCTAGCGCGCGTGTAAGCGCGTATGCTGAAACGACCGTATACACGCAGAAAAATACGCTAATCTGAAACCTTAAATGGGCGTATGAAATTGATATTAGTACAAGAGCAATATCAGTTCGACATTTGATTTTAAACCGAAAGGATTTTTTTCCAAAATAAGTTCTAAATATTTATCTGACGCTAGGTTAAGCTCTATTTTTACACTATTTTATACCTTAAGTTATTGTTAAGACGAGTAAACAGTAACGTTGGTTGCTCTAATGTAGAGTTCATTAACGATAGTATGGTAACCGATACTAATACGTAGGAGTCTTTTGTCAGGAACCAATACCTAGAACACTACAGCGCGAGATTTTACAAAGTATTTGTCTTTAAAATGAAGCTAAAACCGTAGCCTCTAGGATTAAAAAGCTTCCGTCCCCTCAAAACATTACCAATTCTTCTCAGCTAGAAGCTGACTTAAATTATATTGTAACGCTCTAAAATCACCGTGCTGCATAAAAGAGCTGCAACCTAAAAGCAAGATACGTTGCAGCATCGCTTAATATGAAAACGATAAAACAATTTTTAATCTCAAATACACTTTGCATTCAACAATGTAGAACAAGCATTCATTTTTCTACACCCGAGATTGCAAGTTTACTAGTAATAAAACTTCACGACGCAGTGAAACGGGGTAAGCAGAATTTATGGTAGCTAGTTTGTATTGTAAGACGTTTTATAAATCATGACGTGAACGGAAACAGTGTTGAGACGATGAACGGTAGTGCTACCTTTGTTGAAAATGTTGCGAGATGTGAAACGATCGATAGTTTATGAAGATTAATTTATTTTACAGGGTGGTCTGACGATATTGAAACTGTCTTGGTAGATGCACGAGGTGAATCAAAACGTGTTTTGTTTTCCCTTACTACACAAAATATTGCTATGTTTTTCCGTGTAGGCATATGTGTACCACGCATTCAGGGCATTTGTTACCATATGTTAAAATATGAAGTTAAAGATTAGTAATTTTTGTGCTAATAATCTGAAAATGTAGAGAGGATTATATTCCTTTGTACACCACAAGAAGAGTTTTCTTCTTCTTAACGATGTAATACCGGTGTGTGTCATATTCCTAAACGAAATACATCAACATTCCAAATTAAGCTGTTGTCTTTATTATATTTTTAACAAAAACCAAAATTCGTCTTCCAAATATTTATAACAAACTACATTCACCACTACAAAAGACAAATACTAAATACAAACGCCTTTCTTTGCCAGCAGCAGTAATTTTTGTCCACACAATGTCGTCAGTGGCAGAACAGAAACTGTGTTAGTTGTTAAAAGTTAGTAAAAGCACGAATTTTCCAACTGTTCCTCACAGTTCCAAACTTTCGGCACTTTGACCGCAGCTCTTTGAAAAGCCACAAATTTTCCACGTGCTCCCTGTGACTTGCCTTTTGATGGACAATTTGCCTGTTGAACTTGACTTGTAAATAAGTAGTTGCAGAAGTAACTAGGTCAATTATGAAAATTGATATCAGAATGGGTTTGAAATATTATAATTTAAATAAAAAAATTGCAAGGACTGCCTCCGTGGTCCATTGATAGCGTATCCGAATTCTCAGTAGCAGCACGGCGTCCGTGTGTGCCCGATAACGGCAATAGGCTCACCCCCTATTACTTAAGACCTAAAATGCATAAGGTGAAATGTGGGGCTAACATTATACTTCTGCCTATCCTTTAGTGGATAGGGACGTGACGCTATAAAAACGCTATTAAAATATTGCGAAATCGAGATTGCATTGGTAATTGGTAGACACATTGGTTAAATTTTTTTTTATTTGTAGACTCACGCCTGTTTGCCCGAAGGGGTAGGCAGAGATTACACCCACATTTTGCCATGATTTTTTTTAGGTCCCACGTAATAGGGGGCGAGCCTATTGCCGTACCGCGCACATTACCAGACTCCGAGCTGCTACTGAGAATTTCCTAACGGAAAAACTCAATAACACTTTGCCCGACACGGGAATCGAACCCAAGACCTCCCAATCCCACGTGCACATTTATGCCGCGAGACCAACGAGGCAGTCTAGTTGGTTACATACATAGAAAAAATCACAACGTGAGGGTTGAATGTACCGATCACAGACGATATATGGGCAAATTTATTTTTTGTCCGACCCAAATAGACAGGGCTAATAATAATTACTCATGCAGCTAGTGACTGCGCCGAGCAACGTTGCTTTACATTCTAAATGCAAGAAAAAGCCGGTACCAGAAAACACAGTTCATTTTGTGCCTGTATTATCTCATAAAAAATTGCAAGAACGACAACCAGCACCGAGCCCAAGACTAGTATAGTTGACTACGTAAAAGACATTCTGTAGTACAATATGCAGGCAGCTTGAAAGAAAATTAGATGAAATGGAGGAATAGCTCCTCGTGATATTTTAAATAACGCTACACACTCTTGAAGAAGCTGCTGCAATAAATGAAAAGAAATACTAAAACACTTAATGGTGCTGATAGACTTAAGCATTTACTAGTTTTGAGCATGCTTGCAAATGTTACGTCACAGTAAAATCAACGGAGCGTTCTAGCGAGCATTGACAGTAAACCTGCTTTGAGCCTTATGCTGATTAGAGCGTTTGCGTAGAAATATCATAAGTATTCGTAGCGATGTTGAGCTCTAAGCTTGTTTTCGTAAAATTTTCTGTGCGACAATTTAAAAATGTTTTCTTTTTTAAAGGCAATTCCCGCTTTAGGACTAAATCCTGTGTCGCGGGGGACTTTATAAACATACAACTAACAGACACAATGAACACCCGTGGGTAATACTCCATATTACATTTCAAGAGAATGCTCAACTCTATCAACACCTAAATGAAACCCTACCCAAGTAAAGACACTCACAAATCTCAAGCCGAAACATAAACCACGTCGAAGTCCAAGCTGATAAACTGCCAGCTTCTTAAAATAAGACATCACCAGTTTATTTACTCAACGGTATCCGCAACTTTATGATGTAGTCAAAGGATGGAGGCTAACAAAATTATTTAGCCGCCGGACATAACAGTTTAGCTAATAGACATAAAGAGGTGATTTTACGAGCTCATCCTCAGCTGTTCATGTTTGATCCCGAATATTATAACATAGTGCATTTTGTTGTTCAGTACTATCATACATATTGCCGAGGATCTGTCGTAAATATTGGTTCGGAGACACTATTTGTTATTTTTATAATTTTTGCCGTCAATATAACGCTTTGTTTGTATGCTGTTGGAACATAAATCTATGTTTACTGTACGTTTTGTAGTCTTCTCCTTAGTTTTACCAATGTATCAATAGTGTCTCAATAAGATTGTTACTTAATGCATACAAATATGTGTTTCATGCGTTCTTTGTCGATTTTTCAGTTTCCTGTCCATCGCAGCTATGTATATACATATTTTCGATCTTACCAGCAATTAACCTGGCCTCGTTGTCCCTTGGGTGCTGTACGTTTGGACGTACGCATGCAGTATCCCCGTATCTTTGATTTGAGTATCCAATATTTTGGCACTTACAACAGTGCCGAAATGTCGAATACTCGAAAGAAAGGTCTTGGTATACTATATCCCGTATTACAATATAAAGCTAAGCCTCGGGAGTTTTCTGACAGCAGCTAGCTATTGAAAGTTATCCTGCTGTGGAGCCTTTCATAGAGATTTTCATAGTAGAAGATCGTCATGCTTTTCTTAAACAAGCATTGTAAGGGGAACTAAATCGACTTTTTACATTTCTACTCCTTAGTTAAAAAAAATTGCTTGTAATGAAGCTGCAAAATTTGACTCACACTAACCAAAAAGGCAAGTTAAATAGAAGCTTGAATTAAAACCGCAACCATAGACAAGTCACTTGGGCAAGTCTTACATAAGTTACTGCGACGAACGGGATTTCCAGGCACAATCCAGACATAGTAAGTGGCACAAGACTTTAAAGCAGAACATTTTATGCTGATTTGTTCTCCTTTATACGGATACATAAAACATAATTATAATCGATATTATAATCGAACGACCGGTTGGCGCAGCGGGAGTGTAAGAGACTGCCACGCCGAAGGTCGCGGGTTCGATTCCCGCTCAAGTCAAACATTTGTGTGCGTGAACATGGATGTTTGTCTTGGTCTGGGTGTTTCTATGTATAATATGTATGTATTTACGAAAAAAAGTATATATGTATGTTTATCCATTATCTAGTACCCACAGTACAAGTTCTGCTTAGTTTGGGACTAGATGGTGTTGTGTGAATGTGGTAGAATATTATTATTATTATTATATTATAATATGCTGTTAATTGTGTGGAAAATATTATGCCTAATTCCATAACTGTACATAATTGTGAAAGTCTGTCTGTCTGACAGACAAACTTTCGCATCTATGTATAGTTGTACGCTTTTACGGCTAATCCACAAGATTGATATTTTTGCCAAGGTGTTCATTTCTTATTTATAAGGGATAATACTTAATTCAGCAACTTTCAATTTTGTATTCAACACATCCATTTGTTAATTTCAACTACATACCATGCAGATGAAGCCTCATGCAAAAGCTAGAAGCTTATAGTTGCTCTGATAACATAAGCTTAATACACAACCCATTAATGATATTCCTCGCTTTCGAAGCATTATGGTCTACGCAAAAACATTTCAAATTAGATAGCCAATATAACATAATCCCGACTTTAAAAAATGCTCTTAAGCCCGCTGCCCACCTGAATATTTTGATATTGCTACGTAACAAAATTAAACTTAACTCACAAAAGCCGTATGGTGAAAGCAGTTTAGCAAATTTTAATATCAGCATATCCCAAGTCTACGGTCGTTTATCATAAAGGTGCAGTGTATAACATAATTTATGATAATTATTCTACCCCCGCTTCATTAGCAATTCGCTCGTTTTAGAAGAACAGTAAACAACAGAAGTCAACTTGGTACAAGACATTGTAGTACATTTGAAGTTTGTAATAAAATGTTGACTCGTGTAGACCAACTCGAAATATTAATCAAAAACATATTGGCCAGAAATGTACTGTATTTTTGATTCCCTAGATTCACGTTACTTAATAAGGATATTTACCATTTGAACGTCTTATACAGACATAGTATAGTTAAAGCTTTATTGATCTGTTTTTCGATTCTCATAAATTTATTATTTGCTACCTTGTTATGCTGGGTCACGGTCGGGTCTTCATCGACTGGGTGAAATTATTTTTTATAAAGAGTTGATTTTATTTTAGCTTCGATTTATTATAAATATTGTTTGGATTTACAGTACAACGTCTCTCGCACTAAAATCCTTATTTATAAATCTGAATCAAAATAACTTGAACTGAAGGTCAGAATTGTCTTCTCTTTTGTATTTGTTGATTAATTATTTGCTAGTGCTGTTCATAATAAACATTTGTTCATTTTAGAATATTACTGACTTTATATTTAATGCATAAATAACAAACAATGCTTTATTTTCTAAAGAAAATGAGATTCATTGTATAATGAAAAATAAGAGTAAATCTGCGTCAACAGCTGAGTTATCTCTGCATCGTTTTAAAATCAACCTTCAGATATAGGTACTAGGAGTGTAAATAGTATTGCTATTGATTTATCTGATGTTAAGTTTCACTTGCATCCGTAACACGTATTTTAATAAAACTATAGCTTGGGTCATAGAAACTTTAAAATAGATCCTAATCAAACAACAAGCAGCGATAGCCGAGTGGAGAGACCGACAGATTGCTACGCAGAGGGTTTCGGGTTCGAATCCACGGCACGCACCAATGACTTTTCGAAGTTAAGTGCGATTTAATTGTTAATTATTTCTTGCTAAACGGTGAAGGAAAACATCGTGAGGAAACCTGCATGTCTGAGAGTTCTCCATAATGTTCTCGAAAGACATGTGAAGTCTGCCAACCCGCACTTGGCCAGCGTGGTGGACTATGGCCTTACCCTTCTCATAGTGAGAAGAGGCCCGTGCCCAGCAGTGAGACAGTATAAAGGGCTGATGATGAATCAAACAACATTACTTGGTAGTTAGACGGCTTTTTCAATCAATCAATCAGTCTATCGCAGTCCACTGCTGGACATAGGCCTCTCCTTAGACGCGCCCCAGTACACAGCCCTCGGCCTTCCGCATCTAATCTCTCCAAGCCACCTAACTACACTTCTTCGGTAACTTTAAATTGTCATTTTCAGCATTGTTTAAGAATTTTGGGCAAAACCTTATTTTTAAATAACATTTTAAGACATTAAATAAGAACATTCTTATCAGCTATATTCGTCAAGTCATTCTCAAAGTGGGGCCGTAATTTGCAATCTTTCATTTTCACTATCAGTAGACAAAATGGTCGAACAGAAAACCGGATACGCTGACAATGTAGTAAAACAAGAGAATGTATAGAATGATTGATGAACTGACCAATGTACTGAACTTAATTATACGTAATTTGTTTAAACAGCCTGATAGTTAAACTGGTGGTTTACGGATATCCTGAATGTACTGATTGATGATGCAATTGTGGACTATTTATTTTGTTGAGTTAATATGATTGAGATTGTTTTTTATTTCGTGATACCTAAGTGGTTTGTATTGAGTCTACATGAGCATACGAATTTGGTGTAACTGTGTTACTAGTCTTTTTTAACGTATAAAGACGAAAAATAAAATGAGACAAGGGACTTCCTTTTCTAAAATATTTAGAAAATCTGGCGGTAAAATATCCATTTATAATTTGAGCTATTTCGCTTTTTCAACGTAAACGTTCAACTTAAAATGGTAGTCAAGTTACAAGACAGTTTTTGACTTCGCATAAAGTAGTGAACTGTGACCAAATATTCTTAGAACTATTGGTATTTTTGATTGCATGGATGTCTTAGTAAGCATCTACCTCGTCGTACAGTAGTACATGGTTTAATCACAACATATAACATTATAAATGAAGCAAGAGAGATATGTCAGGATCGTTGCAAATGGCGTTCCGTAGTCTCTGCCTACCCCTCCGAGAAACAGGCGTGAGTCTATGTATGTGTGTATGTATAACATTATTTTATGTGGCTGTTATTGTTTTAGGTCTGAACGTTCTTAGTGTCTCTTGATTGAGTATTGTGTGTATTGTCGAACGAAGAAAACTTAAGAAAATATTGTAGATAATTACTACTTCCCATTTAATTTATTTTATAACCTCTTATTTATAACGTGACTCCCATGCAAACTTAAACATATAACCTATAATAATACAATATACAAACAAAATAAATATACCCTATTCTACCTTAGCAAACACAAAATCTGTGTATTAATGTGTCCTTTTGTTAATACGAGAGCTCATGAGTGTTGGCTCATGGGTTTTATCATGTTTATATAATGTATTCTAATGGATATGTTTTACTGTTATTTTATTATATCCAATGAAGGGGTATTTGAAAGGGAGCAAAAGGGCAGTTGCTGTTTTCATTAAAAATATAACAAGCTCTCTGTTGTGACAAGAGTTCGATCTAGATTGACACAGATCTTGTTTAAGATTTACAGTTCTTTTTAATTAATAAAAGAGTAGATCTCTCGCACTAGGACTAATATTTCTGTATGGACTTTACAAACATACAACTAACGGACACAATGAATACCCAGACTCGAAACAACAATTTATGAATTACACAAAGTATTGTCTCGTGTGTTGATCGAACACACAACACGCGCGCAGTTTCAAGTGGCGAGGCAGATGCTTTAACCACTCTGCCGTCCTTTAACTAGAACCCCGTTAACCCTTAAATGGCCGATTTTGAGTTTTGAATGCAAAGTAATACAGTTTTAAATTCTCTATCTTTCTGTCTAAGAACCATATCTCTATCACTTACGGTTATAGAGATATTAAAACATGATTTACCGTTAAATGACAAAATATGCAACAAATGCTTGACTAAAAAGTGACTATACCACGCTTCTTAGCTTATTGCACGTTAAAATACCTTAGTTTCAATATTCGCCTATTATTTTTTTCATTTTTTATAAGCTCAAACTACGTTAATTGAATATTCTTGACTACAAATACACTAAGAGCCTATAACTTGTTTATAGTTAAGTATCAATTTTGATAAAAAAAGAATAAAAACAATGCTATAAACTATTTATGATGAAAACCTTATCTTAATTCTGGTTAGACGACCATAACGGTATTTTTGCCAAGTAATCAATATTGCGATTTCCTCAAAACAATTCGTTAAGAAAGCGTTATTTACTTCTAACATGGAATTTGTTTAAAAAATATAAGTAATTCTTAACTTAATTACGGCTAGTCCACGTTCCCTAACTAGAAACACGTTATCCGTTTCTTGCGCTTCATTAATTCCGGGAGTGAGCGGGGATGCCATATGCGTGCGAGGATGGGATATGCGCGCAGGGACGTTTGCCATTCTGCTCGGAGAGCTTATAGCGTGCAAGCGTGCGTCATCGCATCGTGTTCCCGCAAAAACTCAAATATGTCGTGGAATATTAAGAGGTAAAATTCGATTTTTTTTGTGTAATACTTTAATAGCATTATCTTCCTTAATATCTCCACCAAGTTTGAGGGAAGAATAGCAGACCAACGAATTAGTCATATTAATAAAATTATTATGACTGCCTTGTTGGTTTGCAATTATCCCTCAGACTAACTAGGTGAAGTGACTACCTTTGACGGGCAGAAACTGGATGAGAGTAGCCTCGGATCCACCATTGCAGTCAGTCAACCGGAAGATGGCGGTCAAACCACCCAAAGTAAAGTGAAAGTAAAAGGCAAGATACTATATAGGCAGCAGCATTAAAGTATCAAAGACTTCCACCACTACGATCGCCAATCCGTTTGCCAAGCGTGGCGATCAAAGCAAAATCTCCCAAAAATGAGCCACACATGGAAAAAACGGCCTCTATTCCCCGGCGGCCCCGCTATTTCTGACTCAGATAGCGGCCATGGTAACGGCGGGGCAAGGGGTGCGATAAATCTCAGGCAGAGATTTGTCGCAATATTTCATTTATTTCATTTCATTCATCACACTCCGATGAGGATGTAAAAGCTATGTATGAGGACATATCTCGGGCTATACATAGCTTCAAAATCCATTACACCGTTGTCATGGGAGATTTTAATGCGATACTAGGCAATCGAGCACTGAGGAGCTGAGGGTGCAGTTATTTGGATATGGACACCGGAACTCGCGGGGCTACTTGCTGGCTAGCTTCATGGAGAAAGAAGGACTCTTCATGATGAATTCCTTTTTCAAAAAGCTAGAATGCCGCAAGTGGACTTGGACAAGTCCAGATGGTGCCACCAAAAATGAGATCGATTTCATCATGTCAATGAAGAGTGTAATATTTAATGAAGTCTCTGTGATCAGTTCGCATAAAGCGGGCCGCGGTCACCGAATGGTAAGAGGTACATTGAATATTATTCCCAGCCTCGAACGGTCGAGATTGATGAAGTCTACGCTCCTACCAGCGCTAGACCTAGACCATTATTTAAAGACCTAGGTATTTTGACTTTAGTATCAATGTATATATTGGAAATAGGAATGTTTGTTAGAAACCACACACATATGTTTACTAGAGTAGAACAAGAGTCTAAATTTAAACCAAGGGATCGTAGTAAATTAAAAATAGTGGCATGTAGAAGCACCTTTCACAAAAAAAATAGTTTCATGATGTGTATCAAAGTTTATAATCATATTCCACGATCAATAAGAGATTTGCCTACATCACAATTTAAACTCAGACTCAAACATTGGTTGGTTGAAAATTGCTTCTACACAATATCGGAATTTTTTAATTATAAACAAATCATTAATAATTTATGACATTTATATCTTGCAACATTGTATTTTATTATTTTAATGATGGTATGACTGTATGACTTGACATTTAATTTTTGACTTTTTTTTTTTTTTAGATTTATATAATTTGATTTTAATATTCAATTTTATCTTATGTTTAAATTTTCACATACCTACTAATGGTGAAATGTGTACTTCTAACTACTATAAGAACTTTATATAAACCATTTCAAGCGAATAAATGATTCTGATTCTGATTCTAGTTCAAATCTAAAACCCCGAGAGCTTTCAGCTTGAGCTGCAAAACCGCTTCAAATGCCTGGGAGAACGCGTAGATGTGGACGACTTTAGTGACAGGTTAGTGAATGCTGTCCATACAACAGGCTTAAAGTTCTTAAAGCCCATGATGATTAAAAGAGCCCATAAAATCTCTGGTCTGATCCTCGAGCTTATACAAGAAAGGTGTAGGATGCTTCTGCATGCCTGCGACGATATGCCAAAGTATCGTCGGCTTAATAAACAGATCTCTAAGTCTCTGATTCGCGATCTTCGCCGATACAACACTAAGTATGTTCAAGACCAATGGCGACAGAATTATCCAGACCAGTCTGGACGAGATAATTCTGTCAGCTGACCAACCCGATAGACAGATCTCTTTTGAACACTTTGGAACCGTAATCTGCTCGATTGCTTCTTGAACATACTTAGTGTTGTATTTGCGGAGATCACGAATCAGAGACTTAGAGATCTATTTATTAAGCTGAGGCTCCCGGAAGAGATCGAACTGGACAGCTATACACGACTACACGACCACCTGTTATTACTCCAGTCACTGACCCTTGATTGACCCGACACTATACCGAAGATATCCCGGACATGACATCCCGTCAGCATGCACGGGATAAGAGTGGCCCTAAATCAACTCAAAATCAACAAGGCACCGGGTGATGATGGAATTACGTCAGAGTTTTTGAAAGCTGTCGGCGCACCTGCCGTGGAAAAACTTCGAAAGTTATTAAATTCTGTCATACTCGAGGACAAAACGCCACAGGCATGGCACAGGGTGGTGGTGCTTTTCGTCAAGAAAGGCGAAGGAGGTTGAAGAACTACAGACCCATCTCACTGCTGAGTCTCGTCTATAAGTTGTTTTCAGGGTCGTCACAAATCAACTCGACACCAAGCTAGACGACTTCCAGCCTCCCGAACAAGCGGGTTTCCGTAAAGGTATTATAGACCACATACATACACTGCGGCAGGTTAAGTCTGAGGAGTATAACCAGCCTCTATACTTGGCGTTTGTGAACTATGAGCAAGCCTTCAATTCAATCAAACCTGGATGGTACTGCAGTCTCACCAACTGTCACATCAACGACTATCGATACGTCGAAGTGCCGAAATGTTTGTTCGAAAACGCCACCATGTCAGTCCGCCTCCAGGACTAGAGTTTAAAACCTATTCAACTATAGCGAGGGGTGAGGCAGGGAGATATTATATCTCCGGATTGTTCACCGCTGCGCTGGAACACGTTTTCAAGGTTCTGGACTATGAAGGACTCAGCATCAAATAAACGGCGACTACTTACACCTTCTATTTGCTGATTATATCGTAGTTATGGCTCAGACCATGGAAGACCTCAGCACAATGCTCGATGGCCTCCGTAGAGTCTCCCAACTAGTAGGTCTTAAGATGAACCTGGACAAGACGAAAATCACGTCTGACTTCCATGTCGTACCTGCTCCTATTTAGATTGGGAACTCTACACTCGAAGTTGTCGACAAGTACCTATAACTGGGAAAATGATCTGATTGGGTAGGTCCAACTTCGAGAAAGAGGTCATTCATCGAATCTAATACGGTTCGGAGGCGGTCGGCAAGTCATGGCATATCGTTACGTCTGATATCCCGCAGTGTCTCATGACGAAAGTCCAGTGTATGTTGCAAGCGATGAGCTATGGAGCCGATACGTGGTCACTTACTTTGGGCCTTATCCGGAAGGTCCGGGTTACTCAGAGGGTAATGGAAAGAGCTATGCTCGGTGTTTCCTTGCGAGATCGAAATAGAAATGAGGAGATCCGCAGGAGAACCAAACTCACCAACATAGCTCTCCGAATAGCCAGGCTAAACTGGCAATGGGCAGGGCACATAGCTCGTAGAACCGATGGCCGTTGGGGCAGGAGTGTTCTGGAGTGGCGACCACGCACCGGACGATGCAGCAGGAGTAGGCCTCCCACAATGTGGGCCGACGATCTGTATAAGATTGCGGGAAGCGGTTGGATGTGGGGGGCTCGAAACCGAGTTTGTGTGGAGAACCTTGGGGGAGACTTATGTCCTGCAGTGGACGTCTCTAGGCTGACATGATGATGACTATGTGATTGAAAATATTATTACCGTCTATTATACGCAAATATGATATATTAAATAGCCACTATGGAAATAGAGCCTTAAAATATACTTTTTTAGCTATTAATTGCTTAATAAGATTAGAAAAATAATCAAGGCTGTGCATATACATTTTACAAATTGCTGTATATGTTGATGATAAGTGAAATATATATGATGATGATAAGGAAATTTATTTAATTAAAACTTTTTAATTTAATTGATTAAATTTTCATACTGCATTTTATTTAATTATCCAGTTTTTTTATATGTAATGCTTAGCTATAAAGACGTTAGTAACAATTGAAGTAAGAAATACCTGTTTTTAGCTAAGTAAGCAAGCATATATTTTTTAATATCTTTTTTATTTTTCGCTAAAACTTAGCTTAAAGGAGTCATAGGTACTTTAGCCTCTTTTTACGTAAGGTACTAATGTATAAATATTAAGAAAGGTCTTAGCTACAAAACAGTTAATAGACTTAGCGCGTTTATAGTTAAGCATTTTAGCGTAAATTTATTAAAAATTAGAAACCACATAAATTTAAAGAAAATGCTTAACTAAAAGATCTCTAAGTGTAGGTTAACGACGCTTTAGTGCGGCAAACAATGTCAAAAAAAATGTGTATTGCTTAACTAAACCAAAAAAACAGTTTTTTTATATAATTTTAAGTACATTTCTGAGCAGGAAATATCCTAAATGACGCTGGCAAATATTTGTTAAAATAATATTTAACAATCACTAATTTATGTATAATAGTTTTCTAGAAACAACGATTCCCGCGTTTTTTACGTTTTTCTCCAAAATCACTTTTTGGGGTTAACGTGTTTTTAGTTAACGGACGGCAGCACTGCGCTAACTATGCCGTGAGGCCGTTTGGATAACACACAGCATTTATTGTTCTGAGTTGGATTCGAATACAGGATAAAAAATACTCTACAGATATGCAAGTATCTGCGCGAAGTCTTCTTTCACCTATAATAAACGCAATTTACCTCGAAAAGTAATTGGTCTGCGCCGTGGTTTCGATCCCGAGTCCCGCTGTGTAGCAGTCTATCAGTGTCTCCTCTAGGCTATTATAATAATAATAATCATCTTTACTGTACACCAAGATGATTTTACGAGAATAAACATGAACAAAGACATTTATAGAAACAGTACAAATTTACAAGCCGTTGTTATCGCTATCTAACAATGTCTTACAGGCAACCTTGGGATGGACAAGAAAGATATGGATCCAGAAAGAAAGATAGAAGGGTAGTTTGGCGTTATTAATGATTTAAATACCGTAATAAATAAATAAATAGCAAATTTAAAATACAAATACATACAGGGTGAAATTGAATAGATGCGACAAATTTAAATATACAATAATACGTGTTGTCAATAAAATTTAGAACATATCAAATGAAAAATTTGTAAACTTTTATCAGTTTTACGAAAAACGGTAAAATAATTAGAGTATCAAAGAATTTTTCGAATTTACACTAGAAAATAGGCAAAATTAGGTAAATGACTGCTATGAATGGCAACGTTTAATAACATGAGTACTCCACGACGATTATTGAGCACTGCGATGAGTCGAACGAATTTTTTTGATATATTAATTTTTCTTATTTATTTTGCGTATTAATTATTTTTCTGGAATATCGATAATTCATTCAAATGAAGATAACAACATCAATAGACCATTTTAAAACGATACTCACGTTTTTTTATCGATTTAAATTGTAGAAAAAACAGTATATAATATACTGTAACTGAAGCTCCCATTTCATTTTGTCGCATTTATTCAATTTCAGCCTGTATACATTATCGCACAAAAAATCTTACATACTTATATAAATGACTATACACACATAATAAAAAATACACACCTAAATACTAATAATATTAATACTAATACATAAATTAGTGCCTAAATAGAAGAAGGGAATTAAATAACAAGAGTAGGTAATACTACAGCTGTAGCAAGGTTAAATAAATAGATAGTAGTATAGTCAATCGATAGGATATAGTCTTTGACGAGTTTTTTAAAGGAAGTCAGTGTTTGAGCTTGTTTAATGGACAACGGCAATGCATTCCACAAGCGTGCAGCTTGAACAGTGAATGAGCGATCGTAAAAACTGCTAGAATGCATTGGGATTGCTAGTCTCTAATTTACCGATGACTTCAGAGACCGAGAATGAGTGTCAGTAAGGAACTCGAAGCGTTCTTTTAGATAAAATGGAGTAAAAGGATTGAAGAGGATATTATAAAGAAAGTATGTAAATGTTCCGTTGAAGGCGAATTGGGTGCCACTTGAGCAAATTGCGAAAGTTGGAAACGTGATCATATTTGCGCAGTCCAAATATAAATCTTATACATAAGTTCTGAAGACGCTCAAGCTTATCAAGTTGCTCCTCAATGAGATCTAGATAGCTGACATCAGCATAGTCAAGGATAGGTAAGAGAAGAGAATTTTCAAGCGCAGCCTTGGTGGCAGTATCCAGAAAGTTTCCCAGTCTTCGCAAGGTCCCAGCCGCAGAAAATAATTTTCGACTAACTTCGCTAAATTGAGGACCCCAGGATAAAGTCTTGTCAATATTATCACCTTACCTACTAAAACATGCTCAGTGGCATTCATATTAAAAAATGTTATGTATGTACCTATATATATTTTGTTCAGATTTAAACATTTTCTTTATAATAAAATGTGACATTCACTTTGATTGAACATTTTCAAAGAAACATAAGTTATTATACCATCATGTCAAAGAAATATGGTTGGGTTTGTTAAATAGGTCTGGAATAAAGAGTTTACATTTATAAGTCATAAATCGTGTGTGGTTCATACATCTGTCGTAAACAAAAGCGATATTGTAAGATATGAAAATTGTAGTCTGTATATTTATGAAACAGGAGCATCTAAATAAATGGAACAGCATTTTATATTTATAATTTTACCCGCGCCTTTACCCGCGTAGTATGTCGATACAAATTACGCTATTTTTATAATAAGTTAGTGTATAAGTGTGTGTAGTACAAACAAAACTATCATGTCTTATTTCACGTCCTATTAAATATCTATACTTCCTTTCCATAAATTTTTATTTCATTTCTGTTTTCACCCGAAGCTACTCCCGTCTGCGTAACGCGATCATAAAAACAGACAAGACGGCTGATCTGAATGTAAATTACTGTGTATTGAAGTAAGGTTAAACATGCACTCAACATAAAAACAATTCAAAAAGTTGTGCTTATCAATTAATTGCTTTGTATCAAACTGATGAGTTGTACTGAAAATAAATATGCTCCTAATGACAATAGCTATTTCAATTAAAACAAAAATAAAAATAATAATTTCTTTCACCGTTTAGCAAGCCAGACTCTGCATAGCAGTCCATTGGTCTCTTCACAAGGTTATAGGTGCTTAAACTGCGTCCATTATTTAGAGGACGGATTGTCATAAAATCGTAATGAGTAGACGTACTCTGCATAAAATGCCTTATCATTGGAAACACTCAAAAGCATAAATAGCTTATTGTCTCCAGAAACATTAATATGTACAGTAGCTGAAATCAAAAGTAAAAGAAAAGAAGTTGCATCGAAACCCAAAAGCAGACAAAAAAGGCCGAAAATAAGTCTACAAGAAAATGATCCTTGGCCGCTTAAATCTATAACACAACCCACCTGTTTTGTTCGACCATTAAGATTTTATTTACAAGCCGTTGTTACCACTATTTATTACTTATTACCAATGACGGCCACTACACTAAATAAGGGAATCACCCGACCCTCTTCAATTTTAGACAGCCTTACAATGGGACAATAAAACGCTAGAAGCGGCTGAAAATATCAACACATCAAGAAATTTTGTGATAAAATATGTTTTGGAACGTATCTTATATTCAATGGGTGTTGGCGTGCTAAAGGTGTTGGTATATAAATCCTGTCACAGATGCTTTCGGCTTTTCTTAGGAAAAGTTATGTCTTAATGCACGATGGTGATAAGTTTAATATTTGCTCCCATTGTTGGATGATTGATCCATTTTATTTTGACTTACAACTCTTTGTTTTTTGCTATAATATTTTTGCGTGTGTGTGGTTGCAAATCGTTACTGATACTAATGTAGGTAACCTTTTTTACGTTGTATAAACTATATTTGCCTAATTTGTTCTTATACTCAATATTTTTGCAAGATACGCAACGGATTTCGTTGTTCATTTTCAGTTTAATTTACAGATTTTTTGTCCGATGGTTTATGTATTAAAAAACATTGTTTGCATTCCATTGCAGATTATAGAGATTGTCAGTCCGATAATACAAATGCTCAGCAGAATCCCAGTCAAAAGAAACGAACGAACTGGCATAATGGTAAAACGCCATACTACCTAGGCACAGATTTAAAAACCATCTGTTTACACACAAGCGCATTGCCAGGCCAATATGTCGGTTAATGAGCCGCAAATATCGTTTTACCGCAAATTGGCGCACACATTCACTAGTTAAAATTGCTTTTAAACCAGTTCACGCCGGATTTAGCAAGTTTTTGCTTCTTATATCTGGTTTAAACCGGTTTCATAGATGTGAAATTGTATTTATGGGAGTTGAGTTTTGTTTTGTAATGGAGATGTTAGCTGTAAGGGGAGAAAGTCACATTAGACTTAAATTTATGACTTTTAGACTTTTATTTATTGACCGAAATCTTTTTTGTTTATTTGGGTTCCGTATTTTCCTATTGCCTAATCATAGGGACCACAAACTGTAGGTGCTTATGGGTACTTGCCATATATGTTACTGGATCGAATGTACTGAAATTTTCTGACCGGTTATTTAATCCTCGCAGTAATATATAAGTCAATGCCTTACATTGATTTATTTAGTTTATTTGTTTGACATTATATAGTAGGTTTTTATTGGTTAGGTCTCTAGACTCTGTGCATAAGTGCATCTGTCGGTTATAATCATCACTACATACATACATAAATAGACTCACGCCTATTTCCCCGAAGGGGTAGGCAGAGGCATATTAAACGCCAACTTTTCGCCAGTGTTTTGATCCCACGTAATAGATGGCGAGCCTATTGCCGCTTATCGGGATATTTTGTTTGCCAGAGCCTCGTCCGTTGATCGGCAGGTGCACCACTTGCAGGTGAGGTTGGCTTGGGACCCTAAGTTCTTGGGAAACCCTATGCACCATATAATCATCATTAGAATCTTGAATATATGTAGGTTTCTCCAATGGCACACCACTGGGCTCGATATTCATCATGCCGTGTCCATCTGCTGCTACTTTGCATATATCGTCATTCCACCTAGTCGGAGGGCGTCCCACACTACGTTTGCCTAGACGCAGCCTCCACTCTAGAATACGACTACTCCAACGGTTATCCGTTCTGCGACAAATGTTACCAGCCCACTACCACTTTGGTTATAATACATGAATTATACGTTTATATTGCGTACCTAATACATTTTTACGTAGTTAAGCACCTACACAAAAATATAAAGCCATAACACCTTATAAATATGTCACGTGCTCTCAGATCGTCAATCGTACACCATTTAGGTATTCGTAGTACGATTCCGTCATTCCACAACGGGATAAATTCCCCCATGCGATACGAAAATAGACCATCAATACAACGATATTTCATCCCTTCAGGTGAGGATATGCTGAAAGCTTTCTCAGAAATATAATCCATAATATTTAGAAGTTTATTGGAAGGTCGCGGCTTTTGTACAAGATCGATAAATTCTGTTGTGTAATGATTCTGGGCTGAAGTTTGCTGTTTGGGTTTTAAGAATATGAGGTAACAGTTACAATAAATTTAATCCGATGTTACTTGGTGAAGTTAAAGTAAAAAGAGAGCAAGACATCTAACCACCGTTTATTTTTTTATGATATTAGTAGCCATTTCACCGATGATTAGAGAAAGAAAATGACATATGATAATCATCTGATGGAAGACTAATATAGGAAAGAATCTGACAAAATTACACAAATTTGCCATTGTGAATGAAAGGGAAAGGAGGGATGCATATAAAATATTTTTCTTTTCTCTTACTGTATTTTACAAAAGTAATTGTGAAAATATTTTGAGCATTTTCCCCTACATAATATTAGAACTAATTTAAGCAACTAGTGTTATAGATTTGTTGCATGAGTTTTAAATATTCTTGTTTCTTTTCTACAGCGCAGCACTCTGTGACTGCATTCGCTCCATTCATTTTACTATGTACATATTTTCAAAAGATTTGACTTAAATAATAGATATTTACAGTTGAAATAAAAAAAAAAATGATATACCTGAAAATAAAAATTGATGACACGAGTTCGCAAATCGAATACCTCTTAGGATATTCGCTATATTCTTTGCATATATGGCCGAATTTCATCGTTTTTTTGCATTTTTCATTTGACGACCAGTTGGTGTAGCGGGAGTGTAAGCGACTGCTACGCCGAAGGTCGCGGGTTCGATTCCCGCTCAAGTCAAACATTTGTGTGCATGAACATGGATGTTTGTCTTGGTCTGGGTGTTTCTATGTATAATATGTATGTATTTACAAAAAAGAAGTATATATGTATGTTTATCCATTATCTAGTACCCGTAGTACAAGCTCTGCTTAGTTTGGGACTAGATGGTGTTGTGTGAATGTGGTAGAATATTATATTATTATTATTATATTATATTATTCTTCTAAGCTAAATAACAAAAACACATGGAAACGTTTCATCCAGGTAGAAAGTACACAATCCATCCGTACTGACACGAACATACGGATAGATTTTATTTCACGATACATCTCTCGCCTTGAAATGAAACAGACTGTGCGTGCCTGGAAAATAAATTTATTATAAATAAAAAAATTCAGGGCTTTCATCCATCAAGCAGGGAACGTTTTAGATAGGAATGTGAATTATGTATATATTTTTGTTTTAGTTTATTTGGTGGAGTAAAATGGAGGATACGTTTGGTTTTATTTTTAATAAGAAAATTTACTGCTTAATACCTAAATAAGCGGAAAATCGTAACCTTTGTTTGAGAGGAGATGGTTTGAGAGCGTTTGGTTTATGGTGTCATAATTTTAAACTAGAGCTTCTTACATCCAACAATGATACAACTTCAATACAGTTAAATTGTCCACGATTGTCAAATTTTAGGTAAAGAGGCATTGAGGTGGAGTTCTCAGTCTTAAAACCTGAAGAAAAAATAAAGAATGACTTGAACAATTATATCCATATAACTTGTTAGTCTCTCGTTTTGTCTCTTTCATAGACCACATTAATATGTAAGAAAAATATTTTGACAGCAATTGAGGACCAAGACCTGAAAAGACTATGATTAATTAGAAATAATTAAAATATATTTTAAAAACTTTTTCCAGTTTGTTATTGACATGTCTTAAGATTTGTTTGGATTCATTATATTAAACATCGCATTTATTAGTTGACAAAATCAATTTAAGCCTGAAATGATTATTTAAAGCTTGATAACTTGAAGCCTAATATATCAATATCGAAACTGCATGACAAATATATCAAACACTCTTTTACAACTGGGCTTGCAAATCCAGAGCTTCAAAAACCCCTACAAAGTAAACATGAACTTATTCTATCGATCAATCAAACAAATCAACCCTATCACAGCTTGAGGCGTAAAACTAACGGCCATTTTCAATATTCGATCCATACATGGATTTTGAGATGCGAGATTAGTGTTTGACAAAAACGAATCTAAAATCTACAGCTCTATCTATAGATCGAATACTTATTGAATTCCGTAGTAAACGAATCTAAAGCTATCTCAAATGACAAACTGTAACATAGATTTCATAAGTAATATTCAATTATAAAATCCCTCAATATTATTCGCTAAGTCTTAAGTTAACATCATTTCAATACCCGAAACTTGATAATTTATTATGATAACAAGTGCTTTAAGACTAAGTTGGATGAAACTTATTTAATTTTAGATTTAATGTGGTAGAATTGGAACTCTTTCTAATCTGGATAATTTTGATATAAAGTTTCAGCTTTTCAAACGATCAGTGGCTATGATAATTTTCTCTTGGTAAAATAAGTACGATGTTGTACTTCTGATTAAAATGTAGTTAATCAAGTGTGCTTTTATTTAGTTGATTCAAGACATTGGTTTTTAGAGATTTACACCCTATGCGATTGTAATCTGTATATATATAATCCTTGAGTTACTGACTGACTGACAGACAAGCTACAGCCAAAACTATTGGGCAAAAGAAGCTGAAATTTGGCATGTATGTTTCTTTGGGACTGTAAGGGTGCACTAAGACTTAGGTGGATTTCCCGAAATAACCACGTGATCGGGCAAAACGGGTAAATTAAAAAAACATTGCGGACGTGGTCGTGGGCATCCTCTAGTTGTGTATATGTACACATGTCATGTTAATGCAAATAAATATTATTCTATTATAATAATAATAATAAAATTTATTTATTTTCTCTCACAAAGAATGTTACATGTTTTAGGCTTAGTCTAAGTTACATTAATATAAAATTAATGTCGAATCAGTGAAATCAATGTGAGAGACTGGTGTCTGTACTAGGAGACCTGTATGACAGAACACCAGCCTCTCCTATCTCTGGGCAGGTGAGAACATTTATAAATTAACCATTTTCGGTAGGTATACGAGTAAGTGTGAGAGTGTGCATGTGAATGCGTAATATTGTACCTAAGTGAGTATGTGTGTTCATGTTAGTTTAATTATATGAGCATGCTTGCACGCGTGTGTGTGTGTCTGTGTGTATATGTGTTCGTGTATGTATGCACGTGCGCGTGTCAGTGTTGTGTGTGATTCAGTATTGATGGGATATTTGTTAGTAGTTATAGACCTGTTTGTAGTAACTTTTCGGTTTCATCGTAGGTTAGGGATTTTAGATATTGGGTAATGATTTCTTTGCATTTAAATTTAGTGAGATGGTAAATATTAACTTCCTTGTTTATCTTATTGTATAAATAACAACCTTGAAATTCAAAAAATCTGTTTGCGAAGGTCGTGGATCATTGCGTAACTGTCCGACAGACTTTATGCTTCAGGCGCTTATCTTTATTACATAGCGGGTCAAATTTTGTTAAGTTATGTTGTTTTAAAACGGTATTTAAAACATAAAGCTGCCGTACCGTCAGGACATCGGCGAGCTAGTACAAGTCTGTCGTGAGATAGAGAAACGGAAGGAAATGCCTTACTTTAAGAATAGATCTTTGTGCTCTTTCTACCTTGATCAGTTTTGTCTTGCATGCGCCGCCCCAGACAGTGATGCAGTACGTTAAAATTTATTGACATAAGGCCATATAGACCATTCTTATTATAGGTTTGTCAGCTACATGTCGCAGGTTCTTGCAAATAAATATAAGTTTACGAGTCCTAGATGAAAGTAGATCCAGATGGTGAGAGAAAGAGAGTGTGTTATCAATGATGACCCCAAGGTATTTAACGTCTGACGCCCTTGTGATTTGCTCGCAAGAGCAAGCGCATTGGCGTCAGACGTTAAATACCTAATAAATATTATTTTCAACAGTAGCGTCATATATTCACAAATGATTCATCATGATAATGCCTCGTTGGTCTCGCGGCATAAATGTGCGCGTGGGATTGGGAGGTCCCGGGTTCAATTCGCGGGTCGGGCAAAGTGTTATTGGGTTTTTCCGTAAGGCAATTCTCATTAGCAGCACGGAGTCCGGTACGGCAATAGGCTCGCCCCCTATTACGTGGGACCTAAACATTAATGGCTAAATGTGGGTGTAATATTACCTACACCTCTGCCTACCCCTTCGGGGATACAGGCGTGAGTCTATGGCAGAGGTGTAACATTACACCCACATTTCGCCATGAATTTTTAGGTCCCACGTAGTAAGGGGCGAGCCTATTGCCGTAACCGGGCACATCACCAGACTCCGTGCTGCTACTGAGAATTCGGAAAAACCCAATTACAGTTTTGCGCGACCCGGGAGTCGAACCTGGGACCTCCGATCAGCAGTCGCATACGCTATCCACTGGACCACAATGAAGATAAAAATCATATAACATCCCTGTCTATAAAAATGTGAACATTTCATCTCTTACCTTTCATAGGGAAACTTTCCGGTCAACTGTTAAGACCTGATACGATAAACAATTACTTTTATATAATCGCTCGCTTGCTTTCAATTTCAACAAAACCGTCGAATTTGCTTACATAATTTGCCACTGTACGCTCGGCGCGGACGCTCTCATTCAACTTGATTTACAATCGATCCGAGCGACCTAGCTTAATTTCGTTTTCTGTTTTCTATACACAATTTATTTTTATTGGTAAATAACGAGCAATTGTTTCATGTACCAGTATTCTTATGCTTTGGCAACTATACAAGTGTATTTTTTGTATACTCAAAACATTTTAAGGTGTGAGTGGTTTAGTCTGAATTTTTATATTGCCTCTTAAATTACAAAAAAACATTAACAATTTTTGTAATTTCGTCGAAAAGTTAAAATTTTATTTTATACCGTAAAAGTGCTTAAATAGTTTTAAAGAGTAGATATATATTTAGTATCTGGCTGAATTTTACTCTGTAGACCTCCTAAGGGGAGACACAAGAGTTAGAGAAACCGAACGTACATGCCAAATCTGACCCTCGAATGAAACTCTATAAAAACCAAAATATCTAAACTTATATCCACATACAAAAGTTTACTATTATATCAACTTTATACGCCGAACCAATGTAATAGGGGGCGATCCTTTTGCCATTTACCGGGCACATTATTAAGCGGGCAATAATTAATTGTATTAAATTATTTAATACACACACAACTTCGAAAAGTCAGAGGTGTGGGCCCGAGGTACCTGGGGATCGAACACGATACCATCGTCTCGGCAGTCCGTTACGTACATCATTGGGCTATCGCCACTGTTAAAGCGGATCGCAGAACTTAAAGTTTAAGGAAATATATGAGACTAGTTAAACACGCGGTTACTCCCATGTTATTAAGAGCTTCAGCGTCGCACCCTAGCCTCACAGCGTGATTTATTAAACCCTGTAGCCTTCTTCGATTAATGTGCTCTCCAATACAAAATAATTATTCAAATTAGACAGTAGTACCTGAGATTAGCGCGTTTAATCATACAATCAAATTCTTCAGCTTTATTATTTTTGTTTATAATATAAGCTAACATAATATATAACTATTTAAACTTAAGATAGATGATAGCATAGGGTTCCCACCAAGAACTTAGGGTCCCAAGCGGGCTTAGGACGAGGCTCTGGCAAACAAAATGTCCCAATAAGCGGCAATAGGCTCGCCACCTATTACGTGGGATCAAAACACTGGCGAAAAGTGGGCGTTTAATATGCCTCTGCCTACCCCTTCGGGGAAATAGGCGTGAGTCTATGTATGTATGTATGTATGTATAGATGACAGCCTTTTCCCGCGGTTTCACCCGCGTCCTGAGGGAACTACTTCCGCGTACTTGGTTAATAAGTTACTCCTTGGTATATCAGCTATCCGCCAGTGAAAATCGGTCCAGCCGTTCAAGAGATTAGCGAGAACAAATAGACAGACAGACAAAAATTGTGAAAAATGTCATTTCGGTATACGTACCGTGTATACATCCTTATGCATTTAGTAAAAAGCTGTTATTTTAATATTACAAACAGACACTCCAATATTATCTGGGGCCACTGCAGTGTGCGGCACCAAGTTGAGCAAAAAAGCGGCACGGCCGTACCATCCTTTTCTCGAAGCAATTCAGGCCGTTTTCGATCCCCTATAACTTCGTTGTGGATAAAACTAGAAGCCTGATAATTTAGTAACCATGCAGACATTGTATGGTGTATTTCTAATTTCATTCAATTTTAACTAATAGTTTAAGAATTATAACGAATCAAAATTCTTAATTTTGTCACTCACTGACCGATCATCAAAAGTCTTAGGCACTTTTAGTAGACATAGAAGCTTCAAATTCAGAATACGATTAGTGTATAGTATATGAATCAAGGAAAAACTAAAATATATTTCAATTTCTGTCTAGTTTTCGAGATACATCAACTGCAAAAATAACTTTGTAATCCGATATTAATATAAAAGATTACAAAATTACATTTGCAGTTAGAGCTTTTATTAAGAAAATTCGTTGTTGGTGTACAAGAAGTAGAAAGTACCGGAAAGGACAAAAGTAGACTATCTACAAAAAGAAATGAGATCCCATAAAAACAATACTTGTCAAAAATGCCAAGTCATGCGACCGTAAAAGAGATCCAAGTCGGTTAATTAAAAATCTTTAATGTTTTAAATAAATATATTGACTTGGCAATCGCATTAATATGTATTACTTATGAGATATATTGTGTTTTTAATGAGGAAAAAACGGGAATAGTTCTTCTATATATGTAACAGTAACTTGATTTAGGTATTACATTGTGTACAATAAGAGTTTATGTAAAATCGCAATGTTAAAACGAATGCGATAATTTTAACCCGAAATATTAGTACCTACATGTGATCATAACATGAACAAGCCAACGCTTGAAAATATTCAGAATTTCCAATTGCCATTGCACACGCTTATATTGAGTACTAGAGGACGCCAGCAGCTATGCCTGCATTTTTTTAAATTTACCCATTTTGGCCGATCCCGTGGGAATTTCTGAAAATCCCGTCTTAGTGCACCCCTACGGTCCCCAAGGAACATACATGCCAAGCTTCCTGCGCCCAATAGTTTTGGCTGTAGCGTGTCTGTCAGACAGTCAGTAACGCAAGGATTTTATATATTAAGATATTGTTCGTACAATTTTCGCTGCAAGTTCATCCATAACTTATAACATAAGACTGTCAACAACAAAATCAATGTTCAAATTAGATCATTCGTTAGCGACATTAATAACAAACGCGTTAAAATAAATGAACAAACTGTTCAGCTATAATCTATTAAGTTTAATAAATTATGTGTTAAATAAAATCTCATCTAAAAACTCAGCTTCTAATATTCGACAGGAATCTTTGCAAAATTGAACCTTGAAACTATTTGTTTACATTCCACCACGAATATGTTCCTTATACAAATATTTGCCATCCAATGATATGAGCAATAAAGTATTGAAATTACTACAACATAAAAGAAGCAAGCTTCTAGGAAGTGCTGAAAGTTGTGCCGATAAATAAATATAAGGCTCTCTGCTCCCAACACAGCACGTTGAAACTCAAGCTATTATAGCTAAGATGTGGATATCACAGTAATAGGAGCTCTCTCCCGTCCTTTATATAACGACTGACTTTATGGGGAAGCATAAAAAGGCACTTTTGTCAAACGAACCTCAAAAGTAACTCGGTGAAGAAGATTAGACCAATTTGGGATACTTTAATTAGTTTAATTTGACTTTTGCAATTTTTCTGCTCCGAAAATTGACGGCTCTGACTTGGGTGTTTTTTGATCTGTTAATTTCACTATGGTAGAGTGGCTGTCGAAATTAGATTTTCTCGAAGTGAGAAGTAGATTTTAAAAGGGCAGTTAATTTTATTTTCTTGGGACGAAAATTCGATATTTCTTAGGAAATAAAAATGTTATCAAATAAAGAGTTAGGCAGTTTCAATACTAGTTTGTTATGCTTTTTATGCTGTATGACAACTCAAAGGAAATATAAATAAAAACGATACAAAGAGGTCTAAATTTAAACTCACATAAATACAACCAGTGCGTACTCTGAGTTTGTTTCAGCCTTTCTCTGCAAGAAGTCATAGCTAAATTATTTCTTGAGAGGAAAAGCCGGCATCATCTAAAATAGGGCTTTGACTTGTATAAGTGTTGTAAACAACCAAAATGTAGAAATAAATATGTACTAATAATAATTAGTATAATGTTGGGTGCTTGGGTCAAGGGCCTGATGCAAAAGGCAGTACTTCTCGACACGGCACGTACTGTGAGGAGGTTCCTGTCTCTGGAGCCCTAATCACCGACAGCTTGGACCCTGTACCCGTTGCTGGTGGGATCCCACGGTTTTTTTATGTTTAAAATGTATTTTATTTTTAATTGTATTTTTATATATATAGGCAATAGGCTCGCCCCTTATTACGTGGGACTAAAGTATATCTGGCGAAAAGTGGGTGTAGAAATACACCTCTGCCTACCCCTTCGGGGATAAAAGGCGTGACGATATGTATGTATGTATGTTGTATTTTTAAAAATGTAAATCAAATCTGAAGAATAATAAATAAAGGATAATAATAATAATATTATATAGATATAGATAGATTTGCCGACGACATTGTCCTTTTTGCGTCCACAGCCCTGGAACTACAGACCATGCTCCAAGAACTGAGCACAGCAGGCTTCGTGGTGGGGCTTGCGATGAACCGCTCAAAGACCAAAGTAATGACTAATAGTTCCAAATACCGTGTCGAGGTGGATGGGCAGGAGATACAGTACGTCGATGAGTATATCCACTTGGGCCAGTTAGTTTCCTTCGAAAACAGGCAAGAAAGAGAAATCGATCGCCGAATCGAGAACGCCTGGAAGAGCTACTGGTCCATGAAGACGCTCATGAAGGGTAATCTGCCGATCTCCCTAAAGCGAAAGCTCATCGATATGTGTATCCTGCCCATTCTTACCTATGGTGCCCAGACCTGGTCATTGACTGAATCGCAACGGTCTCGCCTCGGAGTCTGCCAAAGAGCAATGGAACGCAGCATGTTGGGTGTCAAACTAAGGGACAAGATCCGAAACACCACACTGCGCGCCAGAACAGGGGTAACAGACGTGGGAAAAAAGGCAGCCAGCCTCAAATGGGACTGGGCGGGACACGTTACCCGAATGCACGAAGACCGTTGGGCAAAGATCTCCTCAACATGGGTGCCCGAAGATGGACAGCGCCGCCGAGGCCGGCCCCGAAAAAGATGGCGAGACGAATTGGACGCCTACCACAACAGCTGGTATGAGGTTGCGCATGACAAGCGATTGTGGAAGGATATGGGGGAGGCCTTTGCTCAGCAGTGGGAAAGTATAGGCTAAAAAAAAAAAAAAAAAATAATAATAATATTCTACCACATTCACACAACACCGTCTAGTCCCAAACTAAGCAGAGCTTGTATTATGGGTACATACTTTATACTTTTTTATATACTTTTTTTTTGTAAATACATACATACTATACATTAAAACACCCATGTATTTATGTATTTTACGTAGCAAGTCTAACTTAGCTTCAAACTACGTTTTTTGTGGTAATGCTACTGTTTTAAATGCTTTAGGAAGATTTTATGTATATATTTTAATGCTTTATGAATAAAACGAGGTCCCTCATTAAAAGTTATACGTAAAGAGTACTAACACTATCTGAATTTAATACTGAGTTTTGTTCTGTGAATTCGATTCTAACACGAAGCAATACTTTGTTTGGTTCATTAATTTTTATTTGGAGACCCAGGTGTTCTTTATGAACGTGGTGATGGTAAAGTTTTTGTAAAGTTTCCTGAGTAGAATCAATTTGTGGAATAAATATAATAACTGGCTCAGTTGCCTACTTTTACTTACGAGCAAATTTATTTCATATTAAAAGCAATGATGTCTATATCTGTTGGTGTTTTTTGAGTATTAATATTAGTTTCGACAGCTACAAAAAAATTCGTTTAATTCAATTTCTAAATATCCTTCACCGCATTTACAGACATTTCAATTCCGGTAATTAAATCCGACAATTCATGAAACTATCATCCGTGTGTGTCCTCAGCAGGATTTTAATTGGACCTCATTCTACCCGTTATGTGAACGGGGCGTTGAGAGGAACAATTTAGTATTCGGCACTATATGCCCAAACTTAAGAAAATTATTGAGTATAAAAAAATATGTTGTTGAAAACCAGTGAAATCCAAATTAAAAGTCAGAAGTAATATTAATATTGTAACCTGTGACCATTAATATTATAATTTATAAAAAAAAAATAGAAGAGTCTTTTCATTCTTCAGAAAACTGAAGCAAATGGCCAAAGTTAGTAATTAAGAATAAATTTAGAAAATTGTTTAAGTTAAATAAATTAATTAAGAAACTTAGATCTGGTCCTAAGTGGTCTACCAAATTGAGTCAGTATGCACAAGATAACTGTAAATTAAATAAAGAGTGTGAGTCTCTTTTATTAAAGCTTGAGGAAACAAATGAAGAATTAGTTTCTGGTAGGTTGTTATATGAACAACACACAAGTGAGTTGCAAGCACAAATATCAAATCTACAAGCTCAACTCACTAGAACTATAATGGAACACCAGAATGAGACTCATGAATACATCTTAAAATATGAAGAAATTTCAAGAGTTGGTCGAGAAAATTTAAAACAACTTATCTCATTATCCAACTCTAATAATTACTGTTCCAGTTGTACAACTAAGTGTGCGACTACACCTGCTGAATCAATAGAATTGAATGTACATGGATGTCAGTATAATACACAAAACAAACTGCATCCAGTAAAGACTGACAGTAAGAATGTAATAATTTTTTCAGACCAACTGGGAGTGGGTTTAGGGAGCTTAATTGATCATTACACTGAGCAACCAGTACAGAACTTTTGTTCACCTGGAGCTCAGTCTTGTACCCTAGTTGATAAGATTAAGAATGCCGACTTGAATGCACAAACTACTGTCATCATATTGTATGGTGACAGCTCATTAGTCTCCAAAAACAGTCTCATAGAATTAACAGACTTAATGATAGATGTTAGCACAAAAATAGGATGTAGCTTTATTATTTGTGCATTGCCTTATTCATATGCTCTCACAGATGACCAAAACAGGCAGATAGGCAAATTAAATCTATTATTGTACAATAGGACATGTCATAGTGACAGGATTTTATTTTTTGACACTAATATTTTTATTAGTAATTTCTTTTTAACAAAAGATACTATGTATCTTTCTTATGTACATAGGCGACAACTTGCTAAATTATTAGCATTTAATTTATATACTGACAGGAGTACTACTAGAGTACTTAAGAATTTGGTAGATAATAGTTATACCAATAGTAGTATTGACACATCTATTAGTTTAAACTATTAAATGAGACAACAGATAGGCTTTCATGTGTTTTAAACTTAGTTCATCAAAACATACAAGGCCTATCTGGCAAAGAATTAGAAACAGATTTATTTTTAAATAAACATAAGATTGATATTTTATGTATTACAGAACATTGGTTGCGAGGTGACCAATTAATATTTAACAATCAACATTACTCAGTTATAAGTGCATTCGTAAGAAAGAAGGCTATTCGTGGTGGCTCTCTAATATATGTATGTAATAGTTTGAAATGTAAAGAACGTAAGGATATAGCTAAACTTTCTATCGAGCACACTGCTGAGATTTCTTGTGTTGAGCTTGAACAACATATTATAGTGTGTGTGTATCGACCACCACAAAGCAACTTTACTCAGTTTGAAAGCATTATTGAGGATGTCTTAAAACACATAATTTCTAGTAGGAAGTCTATAATCGTATGCGGCGATTTTAATGTCAATTTGTTAGAAAAATCACCAATTTGTACTAGGTTAGTTAGCTTATTTAGGTCATTTAATTTAAATGTTTTGTTCTCTGAACCAACTAGAATAACCTCACATTCGTCTACATGCTTAGATAATGTTTTTTGCAATTGTCTTTATTTAAGTAAGGCTGTTTTAACTGACTTGACATCGGATCACTGCGGGCAAAAGGTTGTAATTCCAACTAATACAACCCCTAAAGTACAAGAAATTACATGTAGGCCAATGACCTCTGCTCGCCTAAAACACTTTAGTAATGATGTTGCTGCCAAGATCGCCAGTATTGACTTAACCGTTGATGATCCTGATGAATTATATAAATGCTTATTTAAAATTGTTAATGATGAGTACAATAAAATTTTATATTTTTGAAAAGAGAATAAAACGGCATTTAAAGATTACTCCCAAAGGTTCAGAAAAATCATTAAACTTTCTCAAAAAGCTCAAAACAATCATTTTATAAACAATTCTCAAAACAAGTCGAAGGCATCCTGGCAAATTATTAATAATAAAATATAATTTAAGGAACGATTGAAATGAAACGGAGCTGTCATGGCGCTCACATACTATATTTATTGGTTTTAATAATTGAAAAATGAATAAGATTTACGTAAACGACACTATCGGAATCAAAATAAATAAGAACAATAATTAATTTTATTAATTTTGTGATATTCAATAATATAGAAATATACGAAGAACATGTAATTTGGTATGTCATTATATATGGCGCACCCCACAACGCCTTCAGATTCTCATCGTATCAGTTCCTCAGTACCTATATTATAATGGACACGGTCACACGGCGCTAGCAACAGTGCCGAACAATACCAAATATCACCAAAAAGAAGCTATACGCCGCCGCCGTCGACAATAAACAAATTGTTTATACCATATAAAAAGCAGTGCAAGTGACATTGACAGTTACGAGCTTTTGTATATGTTATTAATTTTTACTGCGTTATTTTTGTAAATATAGTGTAAATACTACTTATGCAAGACGATAATGGCTCTGGCAATGCGGAAGTGAGTGTGAGTCAACCTGCCGCATCGCTATCTGGTCTGGTGCGGTGCCCACAATGTTCCCAGGATCGTTTTTTTAAAGGTAAGCGGGGCCTGAAAGTGCATTTTGGTAGAGTTCACAAATCCCAAAATGCATTTCCTGGCCCTCCAATATCTACACAATGTGCATCAGAAGACATCACCCAAATTCCTTTTTGGCAAACCCTAACAAAATTGAAACATTCGATTCCGGTTCTAAAAAGAGTTCCCCGTGGGGCAAGACCTGCAGTTTCAAAAAAATTAGCAGAATGTATAGGTCTTGTCGTAAGGGAGAACTCTATAACGGCCTGGGAGCAATTATTGACCTTCCCATACAGGATTTTACATGTTGACAAAAGTCAGGCAGCCCAAATTACATTAACATCCCAAATTAAATATAACTGTCACGTTTCGGCCAACTCTTTGGATTCTAAATTCACTTTTAACAAGCAGAAATCGCTTAGTCAATATGTAGAATCCAAATTAAGGGAGGGTGATATTCGGGGCGCATCTAGACTGTTGTTTAGTAGTGATGTGGTGGCGCCTTGCTCTCCAGACACGCTTGCGGGTCTGAAGAGCAAGCATCCAGCGCCTATCGATGATCTCTCCTTCCCTGAAGCTCCCGACAGGGAATCAGAACATCTGATCACTACGGCCAAGGATGTATTAGCAGCAGTTTTCTCCTTCCGAAGTGGCTCGGCAGGTGGCCTTGATGCCTTGACACCGCAGCACCTAAAAGACTTAGTGAGTGCAACTGCTGGGGTGGCCGGCGAGACCCTTCTGAAGGAGCTAACTGCGCTAATTAATATGATGCTCTCCGGTAATGTGGACGATGCGATCATTGAAATCTTGTATGGGGCAAACTTGTGCGCCCTAAACAAGAAGGATGGTGGCATTCGTCCCATTGCCGTGGGCAGCACATATCGGCGTATAGCAGCTAAGATATGCTGTAAATTTTACAGCAGAGAGCTATCCGAAAAGTTCCAACCCCTCCAACTAGGCTTTGGTTCCAAGGGGGGTTGTGAGGCTGCTATACATGCCCTTTCTACATACCTTGGAAGTAGTGATGGAGGGGTCATCCTTAAGGTTGACGTGAAAAACGCCTTCAATTCAGTGAATAGGGACACTTTGTTGGCACAGGCAAAATTAGAAACACCTAAAATTTTTAAATTTCTTTGGCAATGTTACAGATATCCCACAAAATTACTTTACAAGGACAATGTTTTGGACTCAGCAGTTGGATGCCAACAAGGTGACCCTCTTGGACCAGTCATTTTTAGTTTAGCCATACACCCCATTATTCGGCAAATAAATTCAAAATTTAATGTGTGGTTTTTAGATGATGGAACCCTGGGAGGCGATCTAGACATTGTTTTACAAGACATGGCTTTTCTAAAAAATAAATTCAACTCCATTGGCTTAGAACTAAATTATAGTAAATGTGAACTTTTCATAAATACAACAAACTCAATGAACAAACATTTGGCAATATCGAAATTTAATAATTTGGCACCAAATATCAAAATTGTTGAAAAAACTTCTCTTCGCCTCCTAGGTTCACCAATTTTTGAAGAAGCTTTTGAATCTTTCGTAGAAGAAAAGATACAAAATTTTAATGATATTTCAGATCGCCTATTAAATATTAATATTCATTCAGCTTACACAATTATTCGATATTGCCTTTTCGTCCCTAAATTTACTCATACTTTAAGATCGTCACAACTTTGGAAGAAAAATGCACTTTTAGAAAAAATTGATCAAATTATTCAAACAACCTTAAGAAAGATATTAAATGTGGACATGGACGACCGAGCCTGGCTACAAGCGTCATTACCTATACGTCTGGGTGGGCTCGGCGTTCGCAAAATTTCCAGTGTCAGTTTACCGGCGTTTTTGTCTTCGGTTCACAGCACGGAAGAGTTAACTAGGAAAATTTTAACACCTACACTAGTTGATTCGGAAGTGCTGTGCAAAACCGAGGCTTTAAACGCCTGGAAAATGGCTTGTCCGAACACTGAATTGCCTACCAACCTTTTCTCCCAGAGACAGTGGGACTTGCCGCTCTGTAACTTAGTAAGAAAAAATATTTTGTCAACAGCTTCTAATGTTGCAGAGCGTGCTCGCTTGCTGGCTGTGGGGGAATGGGAGTCCGGTCTTTGGCTACAAGCACTACCATCTTCCAACACAGGAACCATGTTGGACGATGAGACGTTCCGTATTGCCACTTGCCTACGTTTGGGTGCTCCTTGTGTTTCTCCGCATCGGTGCCATTGTGGAGAAGACGTCGATAGCCTCGGACATCATGGGCTTTCTTGCAGCAGAAGCGCCGGTAGAATTTCACGACATGCTAATTTGAATGACATAATTCGTCGTACTCTTGCCGCGTCTGGCGTACCAGCTGTACTCGAACCAAATGGTTTGGTACGAGACGACGGGAAGAGACCTGACGGTATGTCATTGTTGCCATGGAAAATGGGTAGGCCTTTGGTGTGGGACGCAACGTGCGTAGATACCCTTGCGCCATCACATATTCCAAGCACAGCAGGTCATGCCGGCGCTGCTGCTGCAACGGCGGAAACCCTCAAACGGCGCAAATACGGAAATTTAGTCGGCAATTACATATTTGAGCCGTTTGGGGTAGAAACGTTGGGCCCATGGGGTCCGAGCGCTCGTATTTTGTACCGAGAAATTTCGAAACGCTTGATCGACGTCTCACGTGACCAGAAGGCTGGTTTATTCTTTGCTCAAAGAATCAGCATTGCCATCCAGCGTGGCAATGCTGCCAGCCTTCTGGGCACGTTACCCCATGACATTGATGCGGAGGTATACTACGACGCCTAAACGCCTCGTGCCTTGCGTTTTGTAATAATATATTATTTTATTTTCTTTTTAATTTAGTTATAGGTTTATAAGTATAGTTTTAGCTGTAAATAGTAATTAAGTAATAGTTAGTAAAAATGTAATTAGTTTTCTTTATTCATGCTGATTAAATATTTAAATAATTATTTTTGTAAAAAAAAAAAAAATTTTTAAACTGAAGACGTTTGCAAGGAGCATTTAAGTAAATTTTTGTGATTGGGCAACAGTAGGTATATACAAAAGTAGAGCTAGGTTATATGATCTATATGGTATGAAGAAATACAATTTTAATCCTGAATTTATTCAATATGTTAGAAATTATTCAAAGGTTTTTAAGAGGACATGTGCTTTAGCCAAATCCTTATATTTAAGCAATAAAATCAAAGAATCCAAGAACAAAATTAAAACTACTTGGAGCATTATTAACAATGAGACTGGTCGAGCTAAATTGGTAGATAACAATTATGAATTAAAATTTAATGGTGAAATTATTACTAGGAAAACTGATGTTGCTCAGACATTTAACAATTTCTTCATAAACATACCAGTGAACACAACCAGCTGTCTAGATTCATGTCCAAACAAAGCAGAAATGTTGGTTAGGGGCAATGTGAATGAGTGTGATGTGCTTTTTAATTTTAAATATATTGACACCAATGACATACTGAAGGTATTCAAGACGCTCAATAATAAAAAATCTGTTGACTTATGGGGCATTTCTGTTAAACTTGTGCGACAAATTATTTCTAGCTTAGCTCCATATTTAGCTGCAATATTCAACAGATGCGTAGATACAGGAGTATTTCCTGATCTAATGAAACACAGTAAAGTAATACCATTATTCAAAAAGGGATCAAAGAGCGACCCTAGTAATTTTCGGCCAATTTCTATCTTGCCTGCTATTAGTAAAATTTTTGAAAAGATTATTTTGCATCAACTAGAGAGCCACTTTCACACAAATAATTTATTTCACAGTGAACAGTATGGCTTTACTAAGGGTCGCTCCACCGTTGATGCCGGTGTAACTTTGTTAAAGCATATTTTTAATGCTTGGGAAAACTCGAAGGATGCCATTGGTGTTTTTTGTGACCTATCAAAGGCCTTTGACTGTGTGGAACATAATACGCTTTTACTTAAATTGAAACTTTATGGTATTAGAGATACCGCACTCAATCTTGTTGCCAGCTACCTTAATTATAGAATTCAGTATGTAGATGTTAATGGGAGTAGGTCTCTAGGTTTGCCAGTAGGAATGGGCGTTCCACAGGGCTCTATTCTCGGTCCATTTCTTTTTTTAATATATATTAATGATTTGCCGTTCTTTGTACAAAATTTATGTGATATTGTTTTGTTTGCCGACGATACGTCACTAATTTTTAAAGTTGATCGTAATTTAAGTAACTTTGATACCGTCAATAACACTCTTGCACAAGTATTAGATTGGTTTTTGACAAATAATTTGGTACTCAACTCAAGCAAAACCAAATGTGTTAAATTCTCTTTGCCTAATGTCAAAAGTGTTCCTACTAATATAATTTTAAATAAGGAAACAATTCAACTAGTCGAATCAACCGTATTCTTAGGTGTAACTTTAGATTATAAGCTTCAGTGGGGCGCCCAAATATCCTGTCTCGCAGTAAAACTTAGTTCTGCAGCGTTCGCAGTTAGAAAAGTTAGGGAATTCACAGATATAGATACTGCTAGACTAGTTTACTTTAGTTATTTTCACAGCGTAATGTCTTACGCAATAATGTTATGGGGTACAGCTGCTGATATACAGACTATTTTTGTCATTCAAAAAAGGGCCATACGTGCAATTTATAAGTTAGGTGCTAGAGATTCTTTACGTGATAAATTTAAAGAAGTAGACATATTGACAGTTGCATCGCAATATATATATGCTAACTTAATGTACATTAAGAAAAACTTAATTCTATACCGCAAAAATAGTGATTTGCACAACGTGAACACAAGGAATAAACATAAACTGGTGGAAACTAACTACCGTCTACATAAAGTTCAGAACTCATTTGCGGGGATTGGTATACGATTTTTCAACAAATTGCCTCTTGAAATAATGAATTTACCCATGCACAAATACAAACGGACAATTAGGAACTTTCTTTTACAAAGGGGTTATTACACTATTAAGGAATTTTTAAATGATAAGACACCGTGGGGATAGGCTTAGGCTTGTTTAACTCACGATTATTTTATTTACATGTTAAGTGGAGGTGCCTCGTGAACACATGATTTTTTTTGCAGGATTTGGATATTTTTATGATCTGTTGAATGTAGTTTAACATTATTTATCTCTGATCATATCATTGTTCACTTGTCACCTTCACAAAATTCTTTCTACATTTGCATTCCTTCACGCGTTCCACTAACTTATGTTAATAATAACGATCTGGAAAATGGAGGTAATTGGCGGTCATGGTCAGTATACCAACAGATTGTTTCTTATTGCTGGTTCGTATACCGTTGTCGTCATGCTCACTAAAATGTCATTTCTTGTGGTGGCGTCGTGTGTCGGGTCATCCCTGTCCCTCTAATATGGCGAGAGGGATGATGGCTGGCACACGCGTCATACTCATGAACGGGTGCTACTTGCGATGACTGGTCGATGACGGTCTTGCGGGCTGGTATTAGATTTTAATATTTAACTGCATCATTTCCATCATGGTTCTGATCACTTTCGCGGATTGCCTGCATTATTAGGTATATATAATGTAAGTGGATGCTCCTGTTTCACCATGTCTATTCTGAGGCTAACCAAAAGTATTATGCTTGAGTATTATGATGTACAGTAAATATATACAAGTGATATAGAAGGTGTAACAGTTGCAGCACCTTACAAAATGTAAATTGTGTATAATGCAAAACCTGGCTTTGAAAAAGAGTGACCGTGAGTTTTATTGCCCGTTCTTTCTCATGGTTCTACCTATTGCTTTGCGAACGTGGCAGTAAATGTAAATGTAGAAGCATACAGTAATAATGTTTTAAATTTGAGTATAAGTAATTATTTTATAAATTTATTATTTTGACGTTCATAAGCGTCACATTGTGACCCAAATGAATAAAGGATTTTGAATTTGAATTTGAAAGTCAACCAAGAACCTCATTTATAAACTAAAGCATTTTCCTCATGATCAATTTCTAGGCGTATCTTGTGGTGCCCGCAGTAATAAATCTACAACGGGAAGTACTCCAAAAAATTCAATAACATCAATTTCTCCACTAAAACCAACCTTGATAATTTGTTTCAAGATATCAAGCGTCCAGTGAATATCGAGCTATCATTTATCATTCCTTTAAGTCTATACTTCTTTATTTGTCAACTCGTCTACTAAAGAGACTTTGAAAAATGACTAGGTAGTCTCTTAACACAGTTTACGACGCTTAAATGTGGTTATGGATTGCACGGTGTTCAATACGAGTATTATCTACTTTAGTGAATATATTACTAGAGTGGATGGTAGCCCTCCTTTTGTTAGAAAACTTTTGTTACTTAAAACTCGAACCTACAGGTTCGAGTTTTAAGTTCAAAGTTTTCTTGTGATATTGTGTGAAATGTATTCCACATTTCCCCAAGCAATGAAATACTTTTATTTGATGTACAAAGGATATAGTTCCTTTGTAAAGTGTTGATTTAAAGATGAGAGTGATATGTCAAGAGTAAATTAGAAAAAACTTTGCTTGCAAATTAGGATTAAGTTTCAATTGATGAAAATATTGGCAATTGAATTACGGAAAATAATTCATTGATTTTAAAATGAAGATACATTGAAATAACTATGTATATTTTCCACATTTTTGAACAAGTACAATAATGTAGCTGCCGACCAGGATATTTATCGAAAGTAACTTATCTCATAGATAGGGTTCTTTCACAAGTTATTAACTATCTGCATGCCAAATTTTATTTGTATCTTCATTGTCATTTTTGCGCGACTAAAGAAGAAACATCCGATTATCTAAACATAAGATATTTCCAAAAACATTTTAGGATAAAACTGTTCAATCAGTCAAAAATTACGAAAGATGCACGTGTAAAAAATAAAGTCAAATAAAAAAGACTCAGCAAAGTTTCAAAAATAATGACAACAACAGCAACATTTGGCGTCCAGAACTGCACCTGAAAGTTGTTTAATAGAACAAAAGTCCATTGTACGAATATTCCGCCACCCACCGTCCACGCCACCATCCGCCACACATATTTTCCAAACAACACAAAAATAATATGATTGATGAAATGATTTTTTCCGTATTGTGTACCTCCACAGAAGTTTAATTTCGTACTAAGCCCTAAACTTGCATTAAAAGTTTTTACAACCAAATATTAACAGCATATTTTCCTTTGTTTCAGATGATCGTGTATAATGATGTCACGAAGTCATAGAGACTAACGGCCCAAGATGGATATAGATCATGTAGTTTTGGACAAAGAAGCAATCAGTCGTTTTGAACAGTACACGTTGGCAAAACCCTCCCTCAATGGGGGAATCCCTTTGGACAGATGCCAAGACGGCGACTCTATGGCATCCAATAGTAGAAAAAGAGCACAAACATCCCGACAAAAAGTTGTTTGCTGCTTTTGTTTCAAAACTACCAAGTACAGAAGAAAACAATTCATTATTGGATCCCTCACAAACGTCGTAATATTCATCGTACTTTTAGCATATACCTTTTTGGGATCATTAATTTTTCTAGCAATAGAGGGCGGCGCGGAAGTACCAGTCAGGCCGAGAATATTACCAGACAGACAAAAATTAAGTCACAAAGATAGTAATAGTACACACAAAAAGTCGGACGAGGACTACGATTATGGAAATCTGACTTTGTCGGCAAATTATTTTTGGGACGCCAGAAGCAGGGCTGTGGAAAATATTTGGGAGATAACGGTATCTCTTAATATCTTGTATAGGGAAAATTGGACGCGGTTGGCTGCTCAAGAGATTTTGAAGTTCCAAAATGAGCTGGTTCAGAGGGTGACGACTGAAATGGCGTCGCAATACGGCGTCAGTTACAGAGAGATGGCTCTCGGCGAGTTTGGGAGCGAATTAACCAACCATTACGAAGAACACGAGTGGAATTTGGCGCTGGCATTTTTCTACTCGCTCACTGTTTTAACAACAATAGGTAAGAATTCACTTTCATTTAGTTACAAATTAAGAACTTTTGGTTGTATTTTTGTCTGAAAATTACTACGTAGCTTATTAAACAGAATGGCAGATAATATGTAGTCACAAAAGCTTAGTTTATAAAGGAAAAATGTTTATTAAAGATTACCAACATGACCTCAGGCTACAGAAAATGAAATACATACTAATTATAAGGTCCAATTAAAATATGAGTAGCTAGCCTAGTTCACTGTTGTCATGACAGTAAACAAAGAATATAAATATAAAATGAAATGAATATAATTTGCCTGTTTCAGTACTTATTGTTTGACTCCTTTGTAGTTGCTTCTTTTATTAAGTACTATTTAACAAGAATGCGCTCAAGAAACTTAAACTTTTTTCCTATTGTTGACTCCCGTTCAAATACAGCTAGTATTACAAGAATATTTTTAATATTGTAGTATAAAAGATTGAACTATTTAATCATTCTTTATTAGTTAGAGATTGTTACTCACAAAATGTTTGTGCACAGAGATGCAGGATTGAAGCTGTAGAAAATATTTTCAAATATAGTTTGAAGTAATATTTTCTTTCTCACACAGGTTACGGAAACATCGCACCAAGAACGATCCTCGGTAAAGGTGTCACGATACTCTACGCTTTGATCGGCATTCCTCTCACACTGGTCTACCTATCAAGCGTTGGATCTCTTCTATCCAAAATGGCAAGAAGCGTCTTCAGCCGAGCACTCTGCTGCTGTCTCTGTTCAAACTGCGGGTACTGCTGTTACGACGAAAGAAGAATGGCAGAGAAAGAAAGAAGAATGAAGCTAAAACGACAGCAAGAAGAAATGCTTAACAGTCAAAACACGAGTAAGACACCAACAGAAGAATGCTATGTATTGAAACCTGACAGTCAAAAAGACTTATCGTTGTCTGAAAGACCAACAACCAGTACAGCCAAAGACGATATCATTAGTTGGCCTGATACTGATTCTAAACTATCAATGCATGGATTGAGCATTCTAGCTCCAGTTCTTCTGTGTCTCGCAGCAATATTTATTTATATAGTGATTGGAGCAATAGTTCTGTTTAAGATAGATAATTTGGGTATCGTTGACGGATTTTATTTCTGTTTCATGGCGTTGAGTACAATTGGCTTCGGAAATATTATTCCTGGTATGAGTTATACGAATATCAATGGTGTTAGATACTACACTATCAGGTCAACGACTCTTTGGTTTTGTTCGGCTTATACCCTCACGGGGTTGGCGTTGACGGCCATGTGTTTTGGTGTGATACATGACGAAATAATCTACAGAATAAAACACCAACAGAAACAGTGGTCACAGAAAGGAAATACAGTCAATGATGGAGTGAATATTTACGATCCGTTTTATATGAATTCCTGACAAATGTATAATAAAAGTAAATCAGAAAATTTGTATAGTATAATGGAGGACAGTACTTTAGAACGTAACAGAATCGAAATCGACAATAGGGAAGTAGTTCTTAGTGTAGATGATATTACAACGGCCGTGGATGCTAATGCAGAGTTTCCACCGCCACCCCCCGAAGAAGAAATAGTTGCTATTGTAACTAAAAAAGAACCTAAAGGTTTTGGTAATATGGTTGCTTATAATGTGCTCCCCGAAATGTTGGAACATGTTAACACGTCAACATAATGTAAAAGACTTGAAATTTTCGATTACGTTATTTTTTATTATTTTCCAGGCTGTGAATCCTTGGTTATACAATTTTATGGAATATCATAATGGTCTCTGTCAAATTTATTTTTTTGATTGTATTAAATGTAAATAATATTGTAAATATATTGTAATGATTAGTGATAGATAATGATGTCTGACATCTTTTATCGCATCTATTTGTCAACTTACTGTTAATATCAAGGTAACTGTAATGATTTTCATGTGAATAGTTTCTTTGTAAAAATTATCAGTTTAATAAAAAAAAAAAATTGTATTCTGTTTCGTTTTTTTTGCATTAAACTCTTTAAACATATAAGGTATTACAGTAGATTTGAAATGGGTAAGAGTCTGAGCTTCTAGATAAAATATGTAGTAGGATATAGGCTACTGTATGTAGGATAGATTTTTGTGTAGATATCTTGCATTTCAAGCATTATTAAATTCAAGTTTATGGTGTCGCAACGCTCAACCTAAGGCCGGCATCTCGGAAGAGCGGGTGCAAAATTACAGATGGCAAACTATTAGTCGCACAGAAGATTCTTTACACTTAATAAAAAAAAAATAGCGTCTTCTGACGAAGGTTACCTCAAACGTTATTTTAATGGATTTTGGTTAAGTTCATTCTGACGTTTTCATTTCCTTTAACGCAACGTAAAATCTCCATGCTTAGAAATTTTAATGCGATGTACTAGCTAGTTGTCTGTATTAATATTCGTTTTTGGTAAATTTCTTAATATTTTGGGATAGCTTAGCTATTTTTAGCAAATTATTTATTGCCTATGATTAAAAAATTCAAGTCAAAAATAGAGTACCATGTTTGTACTTTATCATTGACATACATACATTGTACTCTATTATTGACATGCATTTACAGAATAACTAAACTTGATTTTACGTGTAAGAAAACACAAATCAATCGGAAAATTAATGAAAATTCGACCACTCAAACAAAAAATCTTATCTCACAAAGTATGTTTACTTTTGTAAACTATTTTTATGGAACATTCGGAAAGTAACAGATAATAATATGATATTAAAAATATAAATTAAAATATATAGTAGCATAAATGAGCACAGAAAAAAATTTCCGTTCGATAATTATGGAAGTTCACTAAAGCATAAAATCTAAAACACAACTGTTTGAAACAAAGGTTGTGAAGCCCTGTTAGGGTGTTTACAAATATTCCATCTTCTCGTGGCACCAACTATAGGATATTATGTTTGTTTCAAAAACAGATCTCTCACAAGTGTAAAATACTACAACTCCATTTGCAATCTATTTACTAAACACCAGTGAATAGGTAGATAAATTATATTGCAAGCAATGATATTTTTATGCGTGCTATAAATCTATTTGGGGAAAATGAGAAGAAGAGGTCTCGGTACGATAAGCAGATCGGCAAACAAGTGTAAGTATTTGTAAGTATACCTAATATTAATATTATTTCATCAATCGTCCGTGTGGTGACGGATTAAGAACATGGATTGCCACCATCCCATATCATCCCATGGGTGTCGTAAGAGCCGACATAGGGAGCATATTATGCATAAAACAGCACTGTAAGAGAAGGAAAACAAACCATATACCAACCCGTTTGGCCAGCGTGGTATAGTAGGCCAATTCCTCCTATCAAAGGAGAGGCCTAGTCCAGCAGTGGACTGTTAAAGGCTGATGATGATGATAATATTATTTGGTAAGTATTAGTAAGTAAAGAAAATACTACTATCTCCGTGGTCCAGTGAATAGCGTATGCGTCTTATGATCGGGCGGTCCCGGGTTCGATTCCCGGGTTGGGCAAAAGTGTTACAGGGCTTTTCAAATTATCAGTAATAGCACGGAGTCTGATCGGAAACAGCATAGGTTCGCCCCCTATTACATGGGACCTAAGAAAACATAACTTAATAGTATACCTCTGCCTACCCGTTCGGGGATACAGACGTGAGTCTAGGAAATAATAGGTAATATTATTTAAAACACGTTAATATTGACTATTGACATGGATGGCGTTGCGGCTTAAACATCCTCGCTGTTGTTAAACATACATAGCTTTCAACGCGCTCAGTATCATATTCAGTTTCTCTACTGTATGTTTCACTTATAAGCCAGGATCATCAGCAGCAAACATAGAAGATACCGAACTTCGACACTAGTAAAATCTCAGAGAAAGTTAAACTGTCTTGGAAACCACAACGCATTAAATCAGAAGTATTTGGCAGGAGTTAAAATAATAAGTAAGCAAGTAATGTAAGTTAATATCATTTATTCGTCGGAAGTATATTCAGTTACAAAAAATATTTAATTGATATCAAACAGCGCAGCTAGACAATAAGTACTAAGTTTGATTTCATAATGAGTCAAAACAAGAGAAATCGGGTCTTCGTGTCAGTGCTGTAACTGCGACAGATTGCAGTAAGCTTATCGATTATCACAATATGCATGTCTAACGGGGTCGAAATTCCTGAACTACGTAAAAGTGCAGTCTCCATAATTTTAATATTATTATAAACGTAAAAGTTTATAAGGATCTTTGTTGTCTTTCCGTTAGAATTACCGAACAGATATCAAACTTTGCATAACTTATTTATTTGCAATGAAACTTAATCAAATAATTGCTATGTTTTAAGCTGTTAAACAAAAATTACTAAGTGAATATTTACACAAAAATAAAACAATAGTCTCGTAACTTAAATAACTAACAAAGAAATGCAATACTTAAAAAAGGAAAAGAAACTTTGCATTAATATAACTTATTTGCTATGGTATGACTCGTTGGTCTCGCGGAATAAATGTGCGCGTGGGATTGGGAGGTCTCGGGTTCGATCCCCGGGTCGGGCAAAGTGTTATTGGGTTTTGCCGTTAGGAAATTCTCAGTAGCAGCACGGAGTCTGGTAATGTGCCCAGTACGGCAATAGACTCGCCCCCTATTACGTGGGACCTAAAATAAATCTGGCGAAAAGTGGATGTAGCAATATATCTCTGCCTACCTCTTCGGGGATAATAGGTGTGAGACTATGTATGTCATGCTATGGTATGGTAGCACAGGCTGTTTCCACAACTCCACGTCCTGACGTGTATTATGTGTTTATAACTTTATATATTAACCTGTCCACTCAGCGCAGACGAAACGTCAAAAGTTCGTTCGTCGTTTAACGCGTCAGACACGGATTAGACATTGCGGTAATAATAGCAAAACAAAATAAAAAAAGGTAGAAATAGCAAAGCTGCATGACAAGTCTGGTAAGTACCTACGTACTTATTACTGTCGTTTAGTTATAGTACTATTTTAGGATTTAATGGCAGATAAATTAAACACAAATTCCATTTATTAAACGGTATTTAATATTTTCAAGTAAGATAATAGCATCTTTTCTTAACTCTTTTTGTTTTTTTTTGGCGCGGATATAGACATTTAAAAATAACAAACGTAATAAATCGTCTTCAAATTCACTGTCAGACTCAGAAAACATACTGTCAGAGGCATTAGTCCATTTTCTATGGAAGAACAACAGCGTGTGTAAGTGTGCACGTATGTTCTCCCACGTCGCACTGCATACGTTGCGTACGTGGGCTCAGTTTGTCCCTACCTTATATCTATCAAAATAACACCTGGGCTATCTTTTGTATCGATAACCAAGAAAAATTGCGAAAGATCTATCTATACATATAATAAAACAGCAAAATCAATATTTCTGTACATTGAATATATTTACAACAAAAATATACAAGGAGACTAAATAACATTAATGGAGAAAATCTAAAAAAAAACTGTCTCTTCGTCTGTTTATCTGTTAGTCTGTTTGTACACGCTAATCTCCGAAGTTACTGGACGAATTTGAATGAAACTTTCAAATAATTTTAAATAATTTATTTTGGAAAGTAAAACACCTGATCCAGTACCATAACAGCCTAGCGAAACTATAAGACATAAAAAGTTGCGGCTTAGCAAAAAATATTATGCTTGATGTGCATTTATCTGTTGTGAGATTAAAATTTGAAGATCTCGAACATCTGATAAGGAACTCTAAAAGCCCATTTACACTATACCATAGACAGACTAGACGTCTTAGCAAAAGTTGTTCTTCGATCAATCAAAGACACGAGGAAGGCATATGATAGTTTTTATTACGATAACCGACATCCACGCGGGCAGAGCCCTGAGCGACTGTTTTTTATAATAATATTATTATGTTGTTATGGCAACTACCTTTAGATAGTGCGAAAGAGGAATGCATAAGAAAATTAATGTCAGCACTTACACAAAATTGGTCTGTTGGTCTATTGATAAGTCAACATGTCTGAGTGCTAAGTCGAAGTTTGTGGGTTCGATCCCTACAAAGGATCAATCTTTTGCTGACCACAGCGGTTTGAAGTTTTCAATACCATGTATGTATTTAAGAATTTATGTATGTTTATCACTGGTTTGGTTACCTATTGCATATAGTACAGGCTATGCTTAGTTTCATATCAGTAGCCCGTCCCAGGAGCTTAGAATCAGATAACTGGGTGTCAGTCGTGCCTAGATACACAAAACTATCCAAAAATTAAACCAAGTGTTACATACAAGACAGTCTAACGAAAGAGGGGGAACACTTGAATAAGACAAATAGTGGCCTATATTAAAATAAATCGGTATTTTTTGTAGTGTCTTGTTCAACAGTTTTATTGCTTTTGTATGATAATGCAGTAGGTACTACTCTTGTGTCGTTTTGAAGACGTTCCGATCGGAAGGAGGAATAAATTGGGCGTTGGTTTCGTGATTATATGTAATGGCCTATTTCGTCAAAATAATGAAATGGAATTGTTTTTTTGTGTATTAGATAAGTATTTTAATCATTATGGTATATTCAAATGGTAGCAGTTAAATTGTAATGTAAGCACTATTCTTGATTGACGGTTTAGAAAATATTGGCTGAGCGGTAGTGGTTTAAACAAAAAAGTACTGGTTAGCAATGTGTCGATTGTTATACATTCGGTTTCACACTAGTTATTACCTTGTGCGATTCATAAATGGTCGTGGGTTCAATCCCACACTGAACATCACTTTTTAATTATTTTTCTTTGTTTGAAACGCAAAGAGCATTATCTATCAACGCGAAAATGGATTTATAATGCGAGCATTTCATCTTCTTTTCAAAGGCAAATAATACATATATTTTGTAATCTACTTCACTTGTAAAATCTTCGGCGAGGAGCTTAACAAAATAAAACTTAGCAGTGTGTTCTCTACTGCCAGATCATTACCATTTGTAACGTATTTTATGTAGCATCGAATTTCATGTGGATTTACCACTTAAACCTTTTACTTATGAAAATTAATGCTCATAAATCTAAACCATAATTATTCTGTTTCTGTGTTTAATTTTATACAATTATTATTATGCAAAATGATGTTTGAGATTCTGTCTGTTATGTTTTCATGGCTTATGATTAATGATGCGATTTTGATTAAATTTCTTACAAAGTCAGCTTGAAGCTTCCGCGGCATTAAATAGACATGGACAAATTGTATTCCATTAACCAAAAGCGCTCGAGGGGTGGGAAACCAAAAAGGGAGGCCATGAGTTTCTTCCCTAATTCTTCTTATATAAAAAGTAAGCGTTGTTGTTGATCAGGCATTTTTTGTCATTTGTAGGACATGTCCAACCATATATTTTATCATAATAATATTTTTCTTTATTTGTTGAGAAAATTCTAAAAATTCTAAATCATTTATACTGAAAACATCACCAGCCACTTTTTTATTAATCTGTGTTGTTTTATTAATCTGTGGGAACGTTACAAAATTCCAATAAAAAATACCCTGGTTTGGAATAATAAATATTTATGAATCACACAAAGTGTTATCTCGTGTAAGGATCGAACTCACAATACTAGGCGCTGTGTTAAGCTGCCAGGCGATTGCTTAAACCACTACTCCAACAATCTACCGTCAGCTTTTCAGCTCCTCTTCATACACCTACACAAATCCACTATTGAGAACTATCTAGGAAGACCAAAAATAAAAAAAAACATTTTACTACGCTTTGAGTACTTAATCAGTCTTTTCATCCTTAAGCTCAGTATCCTGCCAGTAAAATCAATTTCATTTCTTTGACGACAGCTTGCAACCTTTGTGCTGATCTAGATAGCTGTGTTACTACTATTCTGTCTCTAAAACTATTAGACTTATTTCAGTAACATGCCCTTTAATATAATAAGATTCAAGCCAACTTATTACTTTACAAAATTAAACTACCCAATTTCATCACAGCGGAATTCATTCGAGACGTTACAAAGATTTCCTTATTCCAACTTTCTAAGATTTTCCAGGGTGAATTTTCTAGAATTTTCAAGTACACATTTTTGTCTTAGTACGTTAACCGAGCAAATTCAATATGTTTGGTAAAGATTTAATCTCTTTCAACTTCGTTAAAAAACCTGTTCATTTCTTGTAACTAACTACATAAGACAAAGTATTTTTTACGCCGAGCTAGATTTTCTTCGGAAGATATAAGCTATCTTGTAGGATTATTTTTAAAAGGCTCAGGATCGTCTTTGAATATGATAACATTATAGCGAGACATAAGATTCGATAAAGTAGGTACGCTCAGCGGCTTGTTACATGTAGATGGTTCAAGATCGGATGAGAAATTATTCAACCCCCTAGAAAGATTATTAAATAGAATACTTTATCATCATCAACAATCTAGCGTTATCTCAGCAAATAAATAAAAATGCTACATAAAATATCAAACTGATACAACACATTATAATATATTCCATCATATCAATATCAATTCATCAAGAAACTTCATAACAAAGTTTTACACATTTATATATTTATAACGTCATCGGTTGAAAAGTTGAGGCGCTGTCGCAAAAAAATGACTTAAGATCCTAAACATAGGGGATAATGAATTATCGCCTATCGCGAACGTAACTTCTGTACAGAAGGGATGAATATAGAACAAGATTTCATTCTATGAGGGTACTCACATAAAAATCGCCTGAACAACTTAAGAAAATATGAATAGTGCATTTATTTGTGATTGAATACAAAGATTGTCTTATTATCATCCTAATTCATTCTCGATCATTTTGGTGCAGGTTGAATAAATTTCATTCCGTTATGTTATGGGAAGTCTTCAACCGGTACTGCTACTTGATTTGGCACTAATTGGCTTCGTATCGCTCTTCAAAAAAATTCTGCACGCTCTCACGATCCCAAAGAACGAAGCGTCAAATAGTTACAGAAAAAATAAACAACAGTCAATGCTTAAGACAATGCTGTAATTTATACTCACTTTTAGGTAAAAGCTCCTTATAGGAAACAAGAGGATGACTCTTTCTGCCCGATCCCGCGGGAATTTCAGGAAATCCCTTCTCAATGCAAGGAACATACATGCCAATTTTTTGCTGCCTGCGCCTAATAGTTTTAGCTGTAGCTTGTCTGTCAGCCAGTGAGCAACGCAAGGATTTTATATGTACAGATTAAACCCACGACATACACATAAGAAGTCTAGATCACTTACCACAACACTAACGTTTCTGTGAAATTTATTTATGTTACTCTTAAGAGAATATCGGCAAAGACATCGTTGCCTGAAGTAAATTGTCAATATTTTACCCCCTTAGGGTGGAACTTCCAAAAATGCTCTCTTTGTGAACATATATGCGAAATGTTATATTCTTGCGCCCAGTAGTTTCGGCTGTGTGTCACCTGTCAGTCAGTCAGTAACGTAATAATTTTATATATACAGATATGAAGTCTATGCCTCAGTACTGTAGATTATAACATTCAAAATTAATGCTATTGCAAAAGCGACGATAGGTAAGCAAGGTAATAACAATCTGAACAGTAGTTTCTACTAGCAAGTATGGCAATTACAGTTCCACGTATGAATAGTAATTCTCTCGTTTACACAAGTTTTGTTTTAGTACTATTATGACTGCACGAATGGTGTAATAGTTTTAGCGACTATCTCTCCGCTTAACACTCCGCCGAGGTATTGTGGGTTCAATCACATTCAATCCCCACACAAGACAAAATTTGGTGAGATCCATCAATTATTGCTTCGAGTCTCAGTGTAATATGTCTCCGTTGAGTACTTGTAAAGTCCCCCGTGACGCAGGATGTACATTTTATGTGCTTGTTACTTTTCCTCCTTCCTAACCGCATAGAAACTTTAAAGCAGAAAGTATTACTTTCATGTTAATTTTCTTTTTAACATCGCGTAATAATACAAACACGTACAAACAAGTCACGAAGGACTTTAGAAACTTGCAAAGTTGCTTATGATGGCAAAAGACGTACAGTGCAACTTTGTAATATGAACATACATACATACATATCGTCACGCCCTTTATCCCCGAAGGGGTAGGCAGAGGTGTATTTCTACACCCACTTTTCGCCAGATATACTTTAGTCCCACGTAATAAGGGGCGAGCCTATTGCCGTACCGGGCACATTTCCAGACACCGTGCTGCTACTGAGAATTTCGTGACAGAAAAACCCAATAACACTCCCCAATAACGATCCCACGCGCACAATTATGCCGCGAGACCAACGACGCAGTCGTATAGGGTTTGATGTCAAGTTTTCCGTCTCTACGCAAAGACGGTATTTGCATCGTGTAATCCCTTAGTCGCCTCTTACGACACCCACGGGAAGATAGGGGGTGGTGACACTTGTATTCTATGCCGTCAACCACACGGCAATATGTAATTTGATGACAATGGGCCAAACTAGGCACTTTCGAGGTAGTCTGAAAGTGGCGCCTATAGCCGAGAAGGTGAAAGGATACTGTTTGGCTTGGTGTAGATAAATTAGACATCTTATATCCCTAAAATATATGTATATAAATACCTAAGAAACTACTACGCCGACTCCTAACACATAGAGATCAGATCAACATTGGGACCACGGCTTCGCAAGCCACCAGGTCAGTAATAAAAATTGGCCAAGTGCGAGTCGGACTCGCGCACGAAGGGTTCCGTACCATCATTTATAAAGGAAAATCACGTTTGTTGTATGTATAGTTAAAATACTTTTTAAGTTACTATCTGTTTATTAAAATCGAGAAAAAAATTGCTTATAAATTACGTTTGTTGTATGGGAGCCCTCCTTTTATATTGATTTTATTTTTATTTAATTATTTATTTTGAAAGGTAATATACAACTACATATTCTGTGAAAATTGTAAGCGTCTACGTCTTACTGTTAGTAATTTTGAGCAAAAAATATGAAAATAAACACGTTTATTGTATGGGCCTCCCCCTTAATATTTTTTGTTTTAATTTTTAGTATTTATTGTTATAGCGGCCGAAATACATAATTTGTGAAAATTTCAGCTTTCCAGCTAGCACGGTTAATGAAATACAGCCTGGTGACAGACAGACAGACAGACAGCGGAGGCTTAGTAATAGGGTCCCGTTTCTTACTTTTCAGGTACGGAATCCTAAAAACAAATGTATGTGCTATACTCATATATGTATACTAAGCTATATTATTGCATGTTCCATCAAAATCCATTATACACTTTTCGTAAACGAAACATCTACTCGGATAACGACTAACAACAAGAGTCATGTCCTGTTCTGTGTTTTTACAAAACATTAGCATATTTTTTATACAAATATGGCAAGGATTTAACGTTAAACGAGGATTGTCCTTGGGAATTATACTATATGCCACATTACTTTGTAATTAATATATTTTACATAATAATTGTACATGCAATTTCTTTGAAATTACATCCTGAGCATATTTTGTAACAATCAACTGTAAAAAGCTACACAATCCTGGGGAAAAATCGACTAAAAAGGCAAAATAAATCTCGTCACAACACTTTACACTACGCCTGTTTATAGAATATGAAAAGCAAATATATCACGACTGTTGTCGACGAGTGGAGTTGACTGCGATGATAACATAGTGTCTAGGCAACTAGGTAGGTGTGAAAATACGTACATTCGACTACTAGATTCCAGGCTTAGGTAAAGTGTAGTTTGAATTCATTGTCATAAATATGTTAAGGAGACTTAGGTATAGCAAATAGTGTTATTTTCAATTTTTGTCGTGGTAATTATCGCTTGTTCAACGGCGCAGAAAACATCATAAAGAAACGTACATTTCATTTCTGGGCGTTCTATATAGTATTCCCTAAAGATATAATAATATGAAGTCTGCCAACTCACAATTGGCCAGCGTGGTGGACTATGGCTTAATACGCTCATACGGCGAAGCAGAACGCAGCTCATTTTTTAAATGTAACCTATTAACGACATTGCTCTTTATATAATTTCCAAAATGATTTAACAAACAATGTTTACAACACGCACACATAAGCAACAATTATTATTATTACTGATTTTGGACTAGGTACTTAAAAAAACAGTGTCGGTAATAGTTTGCTTGTAAAAAATTATCTCCGCTACGCACTGCTATCGACCGGTTCCAATATTTATTTGAGCTATCCTGCGATAGATATAAATCCATCTATAGATCAAATATTGGACCGAGCGTACTTTTTTTTCGTTTTTTACAACGTCGACGTATATCCGCGCCCGCTCTAACCCTTCTCATACTGATAATGTTTATTTTTATTTATTTATTTATTTACAGATTCATGCCTGTATCTCCGAAGGGGTAGGCAGAGGTGTATTATTACACCGATATTTCGCCATAAATTTTTAGGTCCCACGTAATAGGGGGCGAGTATAATGCCGTAACGGGCACATTACCAGACTCCATGCTGCTACTGAGAATTTCCTAACGGAAAAACCCAATAACACTTTGCCTGACCCGGGAATCGAACCCGAGACCTCCCAATCCCTCGCGCAAATTTATGCCTCGAGACCAACGCGGCAGTCAGAAGCCAGCAGGCAGCAGAATGTGCCAGCAGTAATACAGATTATAAACGAATCTGATGAAGATACAAACCAGCTCTACTTCTCTTCTTAAATCAGCAGTACAATAAATTAAAACTGTAGCAGTTAATATTACAAATACAATTACATTCAGCAGAGATTGTGATAGTGTAATTTTATTTGAAAACTTTGTTATTAGGTTTTTAATTAGTTTGAAGACGATAATTTCTTGTATAAACAAAGGGATGTATTTGTGCTTTCAAGAGGCTTTTCATTACGTCGTGTACTTAGAAATAGTATTATGAGAATAATAAAATGGAATTGTTATAGTTTTTTATATCTTTAGCTGTATTAAGCGTAAATGTTAATGTTTAATACCTAAATTTGCAGTAAATCTGTCTATATACATTTTTGTGTTACTGACTGACTGATAGACACCGCACAGTAAGAAGTTTAAATTTGGCATCCATAGGATTGGAACTAAGAAGGAATTTCCCAAAGTGCCCACGGCATTAGGAAGAAACGGTAAAATTAAAATAAAATTTCTGGGTGTAGTTGCGGGTATCCTCTAGTTATTGATATGAAAGCAAAACTTTTTAATAAAGTAATGAAACTTCATAATTTCGGTTTATTTACTACAAAACGTGACATACATAATATAAATACTAGGAACAGGCATAAGTTATATGCCCCTTATCATCGTTTACATAAAGTTAACAATTCTTTTGTAGGGCTAGGTATTCGTATTTACAATAAAATACCAATTAGTCCTTAGAATTACCATTTAATACGTTTAAAAGTAAAATAAAAGACTGCCTTATTAAGAAAGGTTATTATACTCTTAATGATAATTTTAGTGATAAGGATAGATGGTCACTTACACTAGACAACTCATGATCTACTACTTATTTAGAATTTATATAGATACTTGGCATTTTTCAGTTTATTATTATATAACATTTCTAGTTCTTTTAAATTATTATTCGTTTATTATAATTAGGTCACTCCACTTACTACATTTACATTTGCATTGTTGTTCCACTAATTTTATTACAATTTACTGTACTGTAAGATGTAGATAACTCGTTATCATGGTCTGTGAACTAACGTTTTTGTGATTTTGTGTATTCATATATCGTCACTTCTGTAACATACATTTCCACCATAGTCCTGAACAGGGTCACGAGTTATATACATTATAAGTCGTAAGTGGATGCTCCTGTTACACAATATTCGCTGTTCGCATTGGAAGGCTAACTAAAACACATAATTTAGTAACTGCATTAATTGCTTAAGTATTACGTCTGTAACTATTACTATTTACAAGTAATTTAGTACAATGTGTAACAGTTGCAGCTCCTTACAAAAATAAAAATATGTACCATAATATTGGCGATATAAAAGAGTGGCCTCGAGTTTTATTGCCCGTTCTTTCTCGTGGCTCTACCTATTGCTTTGCGAACGAGGCAGTAAATGTAAATGTAGAAGCATTAAGTAATTTAATTTTAAAATTGACGTTCATAAGCGTCACCTTGTGACCTAGATGAATAAATGATTTTGACTTTGACTTTGACTTTTGACTTTGACTTTCATAGAAAATCTATAAAGTACGTAGTATATGGGTTGGTGATGCTTGCTAAGAACGTATATATTGGTCCTCAAAAAAGGCTGAATAGATAAATAAAACTGTGGCAAGCTGCTAGTGATAACTAAAATAAGCTTCATTTTTCAAGCACTAGCACTATCATTGAAAACACATTAAGTGCATGGCTGAGACATCTTGAAAGTAATCAAACAAGTTTTAGTACCGTTTAAGAATAGAGTGCCTAGCTTTCAAATACTTTTATAGCTTTGGAGATAAAAGGACAGCGTGCAATAGTAATCCTAATTGATAGATATGAGTAAGTACTCATAGTATTCTAGAAGCATTATGAAGATAGTTCGCTCGAACTGCTTCTGAAGACGGGATAAGAAGAGAAGAATCAAGTTGATTCTCCTTAGCAGATACTACCATCTACTAATTGAAATGTATTGCGACAAACTGAAGAATTGTGCAAAATAATGAATGATATATTTACAATTATAGTAAGTAATTAATAATGTAAATTGATTTAATAATTCATGTAAAAATATATTACCTTTATTTTATACGAAAAATCATGATCTTTCCCTCTTCGCCACTCTAAGGTAGACTAAGAGATAATGCAAATAGCATTAAGTCTGGCTACATACTTCATTAATAAATCAACAATTATCAATACACATGAAGCAGTCTTAAATGCCTTTACTGTTATAATATTATTAGTCGCCTGTCTGCTTTTAAGATATACTGTAACACTTTCCATTATTTTAATATCAGAACACCCTATAGGTACTATAAGCACACTTGCTTTGTAATCGATAGATAACTGTTTAGGTAACAGGCTACCCTTTATACTCCCAGTATAACGTATAGTCAACCGTTTTATCATAACCTAAAACCTGAATATCTATTATGGTTATAATATGTTCGCTTCAATACACATTGGGTCTAAGAAAATATATTTCGAACAAGCGTAATCATTATTTTATGAAATAAAGGTAAATATTTCGAAAATATTATTACATGTTTTTATGTATTTGCTGATCTTGGTGGAAAAAAGGATGGGCTATAATATCAAGCAGATCGCCTGAAAAAAATAGTTATCGTTATATTAAAAGATGCTTTAAATCAATTGCGTGGATGAGAATCGTTACAGGGATGGTGATTTGTTTCTAAGGCGTGTTTATCGAATAAAAGTGAGATTTTCGACAAAGATAGAGGAGTATGCAAGAGTAAATGATGTCAGATATTGAAATATGATCGCAGTAAAATTTTACGATTCCAGTTGCCAAGACAGTCCTTTCCAAACACACTATTATTAAGTATCTAAGGAAAATAATCTTAGCCTGATACGTGAACCAAATTGTTCTTCGAAACTGAGCTCATTTTTGTACCCCTGAGAAACAATAAATCAATGCATACAAATACAAAAGGGGTGCATGAAAGGAGCCTCCACGAGCGACGTTACAAGTGAACCAGAGTCCCCAACGTCCGGCGCACCCTGGACCCTAGTACTCGGTAACGCAGAGTCTAGGTGACCAATCCTTTCACCACGATGGTACAGAACATATCCATTCAAACGGCTCTTTTAAGAGCCAAAAACCTACATAGCAGCAACCTACACCTGCCACTAAAACCTGCTTTGTCTGTTGTGTCAGTGAATATAGAGGGATTCTCCGACAACAAAGCCAACTTGCTTTCCAATCTATGTAAAATATCAGATTGTGATGTGCTATGTGTACAGGAGACTCATCGTGGCGCTGAAAACTTAAGACCACACATACCGGGCATGACACTTATTGCTGAAACACCTCATGCAAAATATGGAAGTGCAATTTTTACTAGACCTGAAACGAATGTTCTTTCCTCAGAAAGTCATATTAATAACTCAGTAGAGATACTCACGATAGACACTGGCACATGCACTATAACATCCGTTTACAAACCACCAAACCAACCGTTTACTTTTCATGAACCGTCTAACTTTAATGACAGAGAGATAAAAATTGTTGTTGGCGATTTTAATAGCCACAGCACAACTTGGGGCTACTTCGGTATGAACAATGATGGCAATGCAGTTGAATCATGGGCAGAAAATCAGAACTTAACCCTTATTCACGATGCCAAACAACCACCATCTTTTAACAGCCGACGTTGGAAACGCGGGTACAACCCTGACCTTATTTTTGTAAGTGACCGTATCAGCAGTATCTGCAAAAAGTTCGTAAGCCGACCCATACCAAACACACAACACAGGCCAGTTGAGTGTAAGATTTTCGCTGCAATAACACCAACTAAAGTCCCGTTTAGACGGCGTTTTAATTTCTCGAAGGCCAATTGGGACAGATTTTCTAAAGCTATTGACGAGAAATTGAAGAACATTGAGCCTACACCTGCCAACTATGAAGCATTTATAAGCACAGTAAAAATTGCCTCCCGCCAACACATACCCCGCGGCTGCAGTACACCATACACTCCCGGCCTCGATAAGGACTCTGTAAATGGCCTACGTCGCTATGCAGCACTATACGCAAAGGATCCGTTTGCCGAAACTACACTGACAGCTGGTGAAGAGCTAATGGCTATGGTTGGAGAAAGTCGACGACAAAAATGGATGAATACCATCACATCCATCGATATGACTCATAACAGCAAGAAGGCTTGGTCTACATTACGGAAATTAACTGAGGATCCACCTAATGCCTCAAACCCCGGGCAAGTAACAGCTAACCAGATCGCCCACCAACTCATAAGCAACGGTAAATCCAGTCATAAGTTGCCAAGGGCTAGAAAAGAGACTATTGCTCCTAATGATTCTGCTGATATTAGCAAAGCCTTTAATCTATGCGAAATTATAACAGGTATAGATTCGCTCAAAAATGGCAAGGCTAGTGGAGTAGACGACCTCACGGTGGAGCAAATTAAACACCTGGGCCCTGTGGCCCTAGCTACCGACCAATTTCTCTTCTCCGTCACACGTACAAACTGTTCAAGAGGCTACTTCTAAACCGACTAGTCACAATAATCGACCCAAAGCTGATTCCGGAGCAAGCTGGATTTAGACCGGGCAAATCTTGTACCGAACAAGTACTTCGACTCACACAACGGATAGAAGACGGCTTCGAAGAAAAAAAAATTACAGGCGTCGTGTTTGTAGATCTGACAGCAGCGTACGATACGGTGAATACCAAAATTCTTCTTCGTAAGGTCGCGCATTTAGTGGGCGATAAGGGCTTCATCAGAATATTGGGCGAGCTTCTACACAATAGACGTTTTCAGGTTTCACTAGGCAGCAACAAGAGTAGATGGCGATGTCAAAGAAACGGTCTCCCACAAGGAAGCGTTCTAGCACCAACACTGTTTAACATCTACACAGATGACCAGCCTTCAACTGTGCACACTGACCGCTTTCTTTACGCCGATGACCTTGCACTAACAGCCCAAGGTACTAGCTTTGAAGAGGTGGAACAAAACCTATCAAGTGCTTTAGAGACTCTTGATAGGTACTACAAAAATAATGGACTTAAGCCGAATCCAAGTAAAACTCAGGCATGCGCATTTCATCTTCGCAACAACAAAGCCAGCAGGAAGCTCAAAATCACATGGCAGGGCGCTAACATCGAGCATTGTCCTAACCCCAAGTATCTAGGAGTCATACTTGATAGGTCTCTCACCTATCGGCGCCACTGCGAGGCTACCAGGCAAAAAATTGACACCCTGAATAACCTTCTCCGAAGGTTGACCACTACACACTGGGGAGCATCGCCTGATGTAGCCCGAACAACTGGCCTAGCTTTATGCTACTCCGCAGGTGAATTTGCGTGTTCAGTGTGGCATCGATCTGCCCATGCAAAACAAGCCGATTTTGCACTGAACGAAACGTGTCGCATAATAACAGGATGTCTTAAGCCGACACCTCTAAATAAAATCTACCCTCTGGCAGGCATTGCCCCACCCGAGGTTCGCCGAAAAGTGGCCTGCGCTGTTGAGAAACGCCGCCAGGAAGAGGACCCTCGACACCCGTTGCACAACCATAAATTGCCCCGTGGTAGACTAAAAAGCCGCAAAAGCTTTTTGCGATAAACTGAGGCTAGTCAAGACCATCCGACTAGTTTAAGAAAAAAAATATGGCATGAGACAGTTCCACCCCCTGCGAACTATGTGGAAGCCAAAGAACATCTACCCCCCGGAAGTAATCTGCAGTGGCCCATATGGAGATCCCTGAATCTTTTACGAAGCCAGGTTGGCCGCTGCAGACACAACCTAGCGAAATGGGGTATGATTGACTCGGCTTCCACGCAGTGCGACTGTGGTGCCCCCGAACAGACCATGAGTCACCTGCTAGAGTGTCCTAAGTGTCCGCACAGATGTTCGGGGGCCGACCTATGTCAAGCCACTGACAATGCCGTTGCTGTGGCCACATACTGGGCTGGTGCCATTTAAATTCTGTACCAACGACTCGAGAAGAAGAATGCATACCAATAAGTTGCATAAATTGCTGTGCAATATACAGGGTGTCCAGTAGGAAAGTTCACTTTTTGATTTAAGAAAAATCTACTAAGATAATTAATACAAAATATTTATTTAACATACAAATATTAAGAAACTCAGCGGGTTTTATTTTTTTTAATAATATTCCGTCCAAATATTTGCCATCTCTTCGTACACACTCTTCTAATCGGACACGCAAATTTTCAAACACTTTCTTGCAGAGTTGCGGGGAGATATTATTTATTTCTTGGCGAATATTTTCTTTCAGCGCCGCTATAGTTCGTGGCTTGTTTGAATAAACTTTTGACTTCAAATAGCCCCACAGAAAATAATCACATGGAGTCGGGCGATCTGGGTGGCCAGCAGATGTCTCCAAACCTGGAGATTATTTTTTGTGGAAAAAGTGCCCTCATCGTGTCCATTGACTCTTTAGAAGTATGGGATGTGGCTCCATCCTGTTGGAACCATGTGTTTCTGTTAAAAGAGCGTTCCGTTCTTACAATAGGAGCAAAAAATGATCAATCATGTTCTTATATCGCTCCGAATTGATACTCAAAGCATGACCGTTCTCATTTTCAAAGAAAAAGGGCCCAATAACCCCACTTGAGGTTATGGCGCACCAAACGGTCAACTTTGGACTATGTAACTGCCGTTGATGTCCTTCTTTTGGGTTTGTTGGTGCCCAGTATCTGCAATTTTGTTTGTTTACATAGCCCTCCAAGTGAAAATGGGCCTCATCACTAAAAACAACGTAATTGAGTCTACATTGTGTAGGAATAACTTACAACATCTTTTCAGCACAAGATTTCCGTAATAAGTAATCACTTTCTTTCAAAGCTTATACTAACTGTATTTTATAGGGATGAAAACGCATTTTTTTCTTAACTATGGCATGAACTGTTGAATTAGAGATTCCCAAAACAGCCGAATGCTTCCGTAAAGAACACCGTGGATTTGCAAGGACTGAATCACTTACACGGCGCACATTTTTCTCTGTTGAAACAGTAGGTATGCGGCCCGGAATGGGTTGATTAAGTGTCGAACCTGTTTCACGAAACTTCTTGATCCATTTTTTAAAAGGTTTACACTGGGGGCATCTCTTGGTCGGCGAACATTGTATTGAGAACAAAATTGCCGAAGCGCAGCAGCGCACGAGTCACCATTTTTAAAGTAAGCTTAGACAGCAAAAGCACGTTACGCTCCGGTCCAACGCTCCATCGCGATTATTAAACCCGCACGTCTGTCGCGTCGATTGAGACCCCTCCCCACTTCACTGCGCCAATCGTTGCTTTGTAATTCAAATTTGAAAATTGAACTTTCCTATTGGACACACTGTATAAGGCAAGTGTGAATGGGACTGGACGAAGGGGAAGACCTAGGCGGACGTTCTCTGACCAGATTGGAGACATCCTAAAAAAAGGACAGGTCAGAAGTACCCTAAACAGAAGAGCATGCATGAGAAATTTGATGGGAGTGAATGAAGCAAGAGAGGTATGTCAGGATCGTGGTGCAAACAAATGTCGGTCCGTAGTCTCTGCCTACCCCTCCGGGAAACAAGCGTGAGTGTATGTTTGTATATAAATTGCTGTGCCATGTGGATTGATGAACTATAACACGAGAGCAGTGTCACTAAGATACCATATCTATCTTTATATGAACTATACAGATATCAAATTACCCCTGAACATATTTTATTGCCTGTAGATAAGATAATGCAATCCACCGGATAGTATGTATTGTCAATCTTCATTATGCTTTGTTTTTTTTTCATTGAACACAGCCTAGTATCAGCCACATAAAAAATCACTTGACCACATCACACATACATAAAACCACATAAAACACTCGTTCTGACACTGTCATAAATAATCAACCTAAAAAAAATTGCTACAAACATGACATTTACACTGTTTTCTTAAGATGCACACCACAAACTTTTTAAAAAGACGTATTAAAACTTTTTCATCTCAGGTAAAATAGGGGTTATAGATTTGTTTGATAAGCCGCTTATTTAGAAACTAGCACCACAAAACTGAGAGCAACAGCTAGTATTATATAAAACTAAATATGTATAAACCACTGCAAACTTTTGGTTAGGACCAGTATAAACGAATTCATTGAGCAATTACAATCAAAAGCTATAGATGTTCTGCCACCGGTAATAGAAATGAAGTAAGAAAGAGGGTTAAGTAGTATTGCAAACAGCAAAGTATGTGGTATTTGCCAGTATTGGAATGAAAGCCCGATCCCCATTATATGGCATAATATAATCTATACACATAAATAAAATTGGAGTGTCTGTTTTTAATCTTAAAATAACTGAATACACGGCACATATACCAAAATGTCATTTTTTCTATTTTTGTCTGTCTGTCTGTCTGTCGGTCTGTCTGTCTGTTTGTTTTCGCTAATTAACCGGGTACGCGAGGTAGGACCTACCCTCCTTAGGACGCGGGTGAAACCGCCGAAAACAGCTAGTGTCGAAATAAACACTCTTCAAAAAGATGTTTGAAATATATATTATTATAAAATGGAGTTCGGTTTTCTTCTTGGCTGCGTATGAACGTGATAGACTCAAAAACTACCGAACGGAAGGTTTAGTGTATAATTCAAGCGAGCGGAGTAGCAGGAGAACTCTAGTTTCTGTTTGTGCTTTTCGTTTATTCTTAGTTTGATAAAATATGACGACCGCTTCTATAATGGCTGCAATACGAGATACTGAGTCAAACTTGAATATGTACCGGCACACAATAATGACGAGATAGGAATAATAACACTTCAAAGTTCAGATTGATAATATTATTGAGTATGCACGTTATCATCATCATTATCAGCCCTGTATATAAACTACTGTCCCGCTACTGGGTCCGGGGCTCTTCTCTCTATGAGAAGGGTAAGGCCATAGATCACCACGCTGGCCTAGTGCGGGTTGGCAGACTTCACATGTCTTTCGACGTCACATGACTTTCCTTCACCGTTTAGCAAGCGATAATTAACAATTTATTACGCACATAACTCCGAAAAGTCATTGGTGCGCGCCGTGGATTCGAACCCGGACCCTCTGCGTGGCAGTCTGTCGGTGTCTCCACTTAGGCTATCGCTGTAATAGGTAAAAAAAAGTTATATGCGTAACAATTGTAGTAAGCAATTATGGACCGCCGCCTATGGACACAAGCAATACCAACGGAGGCACAACTACGTTGCCGTCTTTTGGGATGGGAAAAGGAATAGGAAGAGTAGAATGAGGCAGTAGGAAAGGGGATCCGGCACTTTCACTCACAAAACGAAACGGACCTCATGGTATAGATAGTGTTATTTATGTCGATATTCTGTGAAAGGCAGCGATAGCCTAGTTGAGATACCAACACACTGCCATGCAGAGGTTATCGGGTTCGAATCCACGGCGCGCACCAATGACTTTTCGGAGTTATATGCGTATTGAATTGTTAATTATCGCTTGTCCCGTGCCTCGGAAAGCACGTTAAGCCGTCGGTCCCGGTTGTCATGAAGATCTTTGACAGTCGTTACAGGTTGTCAGTACCTTCTAAATAAACTGACACTAGTCTAAACCATAGAATATCGCAATTCTTTCGGGTTGCGGAGGTCAGACAGGCAGTCGCTCTGCGGAAAAGCTAATATTCAGCCAAATTCGGTTAGATTAGTAAGCGGACCCCTGATTTAAACTGGGATAACACTAAGAGGATGATGATGATTCTGTGAGAGGGTGGTACTTCCACGGTCTAGCCGGTCAATTCATGCTGAAATCAGCAAGGCTACCTTTAAATCTTTAATTAACAGATTGTCTCATCAAAAGAAATCGTAAGATGTCTCTCGTTATCTCTTGACAGAATTTTGTCGCGAATTTGTCGCTAACCGTAACATTTTGTCGCGCTAAAAGACTTATCTAACTCCACCACAATATAACAAACGAAAATAATTTATCTAACAATTGAAAGACAATATCTGCTTCGGAATAGATTGAGGAAGGTATTTTAGAACAATGCCTTAGTATTTAATACTATGAAAACAATAAATAATTGCCCTCAACTAAAATTGGGAATAATGAAAATCAAATGGCTATTGTTTTCAAGTTGGTGAATAAATCTCGTTGGACGTACAATGAATGGCTACTGCGGACCAAACAACACTTTATGGGACAAAAATTGCAATAGAAACCTCTGTAATCGATAGAAAATATTTTTTTGAACTAACTGCCCGTTAGGTGAACGCAAAAGGACGTGATCTTTTTTCATATTAAAAATTGTATGTAGTGTGATCGCAAACTTTATAGGCTTTTGATGGCTTGTTTTAGTGAAAAGTAGAGTAAATAACTGCTGTTTTGCTATTGTATCTCAATAAGGCTTTTGTTTATGACCATACTGAGCTTAGCGGGGCTATAAAGGTTGATGTGTGTGGAATTGAATGAGGTGAATATAATCGTCATAGCGTGACTTACTTTGTCGTTAGTAACAGATCTTTAAGCTACGTTTACAGAGGTCTCCACTTGGATGGGTGATAACTTGTATCGTATTTATATCGGTGCGCTACCGTGCTTCGAAGACGTTGATCGCGGTTCTTGTCTCAAGGCAAGAATTGTTAGGCCATGTTGACGGGTGCTTTGGGTGGCGAAATGATGTCACCAGAGTTGGCGATACACTCCTAAGAAAAAGAAAGATATTAGCGGTTGTTCAGAGTATGAAAAAACGTTAATCACATCTTTGAAGTTTAATTTTTGGTTTTTAATATGCGGTCGAGCAGTGAAATACTTCGAAGGCTGCCGTATGCGCCCACGCTTTTTCATAGCCTTAGGGATATTTTCGTATCAAATTTTCTGAGAGCCTTAGGATACATTTTGAATGAAAATAAGATTTTACGCGGAACTTTGGCTTCAATAAATTAATAACGTGTTTAAAATGGCATGCCCTTTTTATAGTAATAGGCGGAAAACGAGCAGACGGATCGCCTGATAGTAAGCATTTACCGCCGTCCATGGACACAAGCAACACCACAATAGTCACAAGTGCGTTGCCGCCCCTTGGGACTGGGAAAAGGCATAGGATGAGGAGTGGGACGAGGGAGAACTGAGAAGGAATAGGGGATTGGGCCTCCAGCACGCTTACTCACCGAACAAAACGCAACACTTTGGGTACTGTTACTTTACGTTGATTTTCTGTGAGAGAGTAATACTTCCACGGTCTAGCCGGCCAATTTATGCTGAAATCAGCAAGGCTACCCTTAAATCTTTAATTAGCAGATTCTCTCATCAAAAGAAACCGTAAGATGTCTCTCGTTATATCTTGACAGAATTTTATCGCCACTTTGTCGGTAACCGTAACATTTTGTCGCGCTAAAAGACTTATCAAACTCCACCACAATATAACAAACGAAAGTAATTTATCTAACAATTGAAAGACAATACTTGCTTCGGAATAGATTGAAGAAGATATTTTAGAACAATGCCCTAGTATTTATTACTATGAAAACAATAAACAATCGCCCGCAACTAAAATTGGTAATAATGAAAATCAAATGGCTATTATTTTCAAGTTGGCGAATAAATCTCCTTGGACGACGTACAATGAATCGCTACTGCGGACCAAACAACACTTTATGGGACAAAAACTGCAATAGAAACCTCTGTAATCGGTAGAAAATAATATTTTTTTGAACTAACTGCCCATTAGGTGGAAGCGAAAGGACGTGATCTGTTTTCATATTAAAAATTGTATGTAGTGTGATCGCGAACTTTATAGGCTTTTGATGGCTTGTTTTAGTGAAAAGTAGAGTAAATAACTGCTGTTTTACTATTGTATCTCAATAAGGCTTTTGTTTATGACCATACTGAGCTTAGCGGAGTCTTATAAATGTCGATGTGTATGGAATTTAGATATTCAATTATTATATGAGGTGAATATAATGGTCATAGTGTAACTTAATTTCCCGTTAACAGATCGCAAAGTAAGGCTGCGTTTACGGGGGGAGACTAACTTGGTGGTAGGGGACCACCAACTAACGGAGGTCTCCCATGTAAAAGCAGCTTTACGAGTACTTTAGCGATTAGTGACCGATTGGTGGTGGTTACTTGGATGGGTGACAACTTGTGGGACATTAATATTAGAGTACTACCGTGCTTCAGAGGACACAAAAAAGCGTTTTTCGCGGTTTACAAAAATTGTCAGGCCATGACGACGGTCTTTAGGTGGCGAAATGATGTTACCAGAGTTGGAGATACACTCATATAAAAAGAAAGATTTAATCGGTTGTTCAGGGTATGAAAAGACCTTCATCATATCTTTGAAGTTTAATCTGCTTTTATATTTATTTTCTATAGAAATATGAGGTGGAGCGGCGAAATACTTCGAAGGCTGCCTTATGTACCCACGCTTTGTCATAGCCTTTGGGATATTTTCGTATCAAATTTTCTGTGAGCCTTAGGATAAATTACTGATGAAAATAAAATTTTACTCGGAATTTGCGCTTCAATAAATTAATAACGTGCTTAAAGTGGAGTGCCCATTAAGTTTCTTTGATCTACGTTCTTTTTTTAGACTTACGCTTGTATCCTCGATGGAGTAGATACATTTCACCATGGTATAACTTTTTAGGTGCCAAGTTGTAGGCGGCGAGATATCGTCGTTGCCAACCACGTTTCTAGACTGCGTCCTGCTACTGAGAATTCGAAAAGAATCACTAATCGACCCGGGCATCGAACCCGGGACCTCCCCGATCAGCAAAAGCATAACTATCCCCTGCACTACGGATGAGTATAATTATAAAACCTGATAAACAAATATATAGGACGTTGATATGCATTAGCAAAATATTTTCAGCGATGAGTATACCACTATAACTGAATACGAATACCTGAAAAAGTAAGTCACTAAAAATTAAAAAAAATCGTAATCATGCATTTTAAAAATCAGGTCTGTGTGTTGACCACTGCCGCGCGTCGCTCAGCTGATCGCGGCTAGCTCGCATTGCAGGTAACTAACGCACACAAGCACACGTATTTACCTACCGTGCAGTATTCTGCACCTTTCAACAGTTCGTTTTGATTTACTATCGAAGTAAAATTTAATGAATATAGGGTTTTTTTTTAATAAAATTAGGCGGCAAACGAGCAGACGGATCGCCTGATGGTAAGCAATTACCACCGCCCATAGACACAAGCAACACCACAAGAGTCACAGGTGCGTTGCCGCCCCTTGGGGTTCGGAAAAGGGACAGGAGGAGGAATGGGATGAAGGAGAAGGAATAGGGGATGGGCCTCCGGCACTCTCACTCACCGAACGAAACGCAACAGTTTGGGTACTGTTACTTTACGTCGATTTTCTGTGAGAGGGTAGTACTTCCCCGGTCGAGCCGGCCCATTCGTGCTGAAATCAGCAAGGCTCTACTACCTGGGTCTTATATTATCGTACACTGTTTGAAATAATATCAGGTGAATAAGTTTAATGTTTATATTGTATAACTAAAATATATTGCAAATGCAGATCAACACATCTTTATATACTTATACATATATTTCTTGTGTGCGTGTATATGTCACTGAACTCCTCCTAAACGACTGGACCGATTTTGATAAAATTTTTTGTGTGTTCAAGGGAACTTGAGAATGGTTTAGATTCACAAAAATTCTCGAATATTAAAAAAATATATGGCGGTACGAAGTTCGTCAGGTCAGCTAGTCGTATATAAGACTTCTATGTCCGTACCAACTTGTTCTCTTGGCTACCATTTCAATTCTACAAGTTCATTTTGCGGCAAAAGGTGCTCTACATATTGCTTATTTCTACAGATCTAATCTACTTATTTCTAGATGTCGCCGTTTTGATAAAAACTCTGTTTTCCAAATTAATATCTTTCTTAAATAACTCTACTTAGACGTTGCAACTGACAACCACAAACATTGGTCGCAGTCAAGTATCGACAGGTATTCAAGAAACGTTTAAAACTGTATATACACTAAACAAAACCAAACATTTAGGTATCTTCCACACAATTTAACCCCAGTTGATAGTCTACCAAATTGATCTAAACCTCAAATTTACAACATAAAGAAATACACCCATCTTCGTAAAAAGCTCAATATACCTTTCAGGCACCTTTTCCTTAACGCAGTTTTAAATATGAAAAGCTTATATTTATTCATGAAAGTTTACTTCCAACATATTTGTGAGGCGATTGAAAATTATTACGGTAGCTGATATTGTATGAAGTATTGTGTATTACAGAGTAAATATTTAGTGGCAATCTCTTGGATGGAAGGAAAGGGAATTCGAGGTATAAGGTGGTTAAAGGTCACGAGAAATATTTTAGAGATGATACGATAGCGAAATATCATGGTATTTTCGGATATTTGATTTCGTTTGTATTGTAGCAAAGTATAGCCTTGAAAATTAAGTCATTTAAGCGGCATTTTATATGTTTTCTTTTATAGTCTCACGCCTTTATCCCCGAAGGGGTAGGCAGACTTGTAATATTACACCACATTTCGCCATGCATTTTTAGGTCCCACGTAATAGGGGGCGAGCCTATTGCCGTTCCCGAGCACATTACCAGACTCCGTGCTGCTACTGAGAATTTGGAAAACCCAGTAAAACTTTTGCCCGACCCGAGAATCGAACCCGGGACCTCCGATCAGCAGTCGCATACGCTATCCACTGGACCACGGAGGCAGTTTCAAATGTGAATATAGAATACTAAAAATAATTAAGTCTCAAGCGTATCAGCAGGCTATAAATAGATCCATTTTATTATGTCTGGTAGTGATAGAGGCGTATATTGCGACGAGATTTCAAATTATTAAATAATTTTAACAAGAATCTGTATTATATAATTGTACCAAGACTGGAATAGTAATTTATGTTCAGTTTGCCAAGAAATGCGGTACATAGTATTCTCATCTTCTCTTATCTAGCTATGGACATCGATATTGGTTGCACTAGAGTGCTAAAATGGATAAATTTTGCAAAGTTTGCACAGTTCTTCACTTCGAATGGTGACGCTTGTTGTGGCGTCTAAATTTGAGTGCTACCGCGACTTAGAAGTTTTGGAAGGCACGTAAAGTCTTTGGTTCCGGTTCTTGTTTTGACAAGTTTGGTCATGTCACAGGCCTTAGTACGATAGCAGAGTAATTGATACTCGTACTAAAAGGCTTGGGGTGCCATAGAGGCTACTCTCATCAGAATAAAGCCATTGTAAGCTTCTAAATTTGTCGCTAGATAACTGAGTATTTTAGTGCCGGTATCATATAGGTACGATTTGTTTGAGACACACAAAATATTAATCTTGCCATTATAACCATAGCGCGATTCTGCGCGGTTGTCATAGTGCCATCTATTGACGCTGATACACCTGAGCATTCACTTGTAACAGAACAGCGAGCATTCGCCGTTTTTTGATTTGTCGAACCGAACATTTTTCACGATCATTCTAGCGAACACTGTAGAATATAGAAAAAATATAGAAATCGCACTACAACAGCAGTTTTATCCAATATATTTACTTCAGTTTCACTTCTGAATTATTTCTAGAGTAGGAGTTAGATATATAAGCAAATGACGTTTCTAAATAATAAAATGCAGATTTTAATTTAAACAGGTTTAATAAATCACACAAGTGTCTGTCCCTATGTTCAAATTTATTTATCTATATCGAAAGCTTATCAACATTCTATTGAAATTAATTCTGAGTAAACCAAATCTAAGGATCTATTGTAAACAGTATCGATATTTATTCTGAGTGAGTCCATTACTAGTCAAGTTAAAATTAGTGACAAACTACGAATATTCTTCCCTAGATTAAAATCTAAATCAAAGTGAAGTAAATATATTGGGTTTAATCGCCATTGTAGCGCGAATTCTATGTATTATCTATATTCTAAGGCTCGCCCGAATGTTCGTGAGAATGCTGGCTAAAACACACTCATTTGTTTTGTAACATTCGCGAAAATGCTCATTACAGATGAATGCTCAACTGTATCAGCGCCTTATTGTGACAAACGGCAGGTTTTTTTCCATATTTGCACTGAATAGTGAACATGCTAAATTTCGTTGTAGTGGTTGTTAGGAATACTAGATCACTGCCTTTAGAATTCTATACCTCATATTCTTTATTTCAATAAACCAAGACATCAATCCAAATAGGTATTTTGTTGCACCAGGTGTTTTTACATAGTCTCACGCCTATAACCCCAAAGAGGTAGGCAGAGGTGTATTTCTACACCCACTTTTCGCCAGATATACTTTAGTCCCACGTAATAAGGGGCGAGACTATTGCCGTACCAGGCACATTTCCAGACTCCGTGCTGCTACTCTAGAATTTCATATGCTCACGCCTTTTTCCCGTCGGGGTAGGCAGAGACAACAGATCGCCACTTGCTTCTATCCTTGCAAACCTCACGTGCTTCCTCACGTGTTTTTCATGATCTTACGTTACTCCTCAGTAAATTTTACGGGATTTTCCCGTCAGAATGTTTCCTTCCATGTACATTTGTTCGGTAAGCTATCGTTTTTACACGTATGTTTAGTACTTTCCGTAGCATTAAGATGAGGAATGGAGAGACCCTTAGTTTTATAGTGCGGTAAAAGATCTTGTCGTCACAATCTTGAGTTAATCTTCCTTGTAAAAGGGTTTAGAGTTAATCGAAATGTTTGCATTATTCGCTTCAGTTATTACTATCGTTATGATTCCTGTTTAACTTTTGAGCACCACTGTATAAATGAGAAATATATATCGTCTTCTATAGATGACGATTGAAACAAACCACATAAAACATAATGTCCTGTTCATTCGGTACTCGTACAGTCAAGATTAACTTCTTGTCACCTTTGCCGAAACACTGGCGCAAATTTTCTCCTACACTACAATTGCCTTGGATCTTTCTTTCCATCACCTCTGGCTTCTCTTAACGTTGCCCAAATATTCAAGTTCCCGCATTTTTATTTCCTTTTATAATCTCAAGAAAGTACGTGTTTTATTAAAAAAATATTGATCCTTGTTGGTCGCTATCATGTTTGTTCAATCAATTACCTGTCAAAGAAAATAAAGTTATATAACAGTCCATCAAGATGACCTGAGAATTATAACCATTTCTTATGGTTTTGTGAGTACACAGTAATACAACCACTAGATAGCCACAATCTCAGTAGCCGAGTTCATCAGCCATAACATTCGGACCATATAAGGAAATTGCGGGAACATTTGATTCCTCGGTCATTCACTAGGAGACAAAGTTAGAGGTCATTGGGCACGGTTTATCGAAATCTATTGATAGTATAGATATCTTTAGCGAATAATATACCAGCTGAGCACGCGGTTACTTCCGCGATATTTAAGGCTACTGCTCTATTCCCGTAGCTTATAGCATGATAATAGCCTTCCTCGATAAATAGGCTTTCCAAAGTAAAAATAATTATTCACATCATACGAGTAGTTCCAAGATTAGCGCATTTAACCAACTAAACAAACAAACTATTCAGCTTTCACTATAGCCCTACTATACCTTCTAATATTATAAATTCGAAAGTGTGTATGTATGTTTGTATGTATGTATGTTCCATTTTCATGCTAAAACGGCTGAACCGATTATGTTGAAATTTAATGTAGAGGTATATTGGACCATGGAGACGGACATAGGCTACTATAAGTTGCAAAAATTAAACTGGGAGGGATTGTAGGGAGGATAGACGTTTGTACGGCACACATTTACCTCTTGGAAGTAAGAACGAATGCGCTAATAATTGAGTGCTGCGCATGTGCTATCGCATATCTGTCAGTACTGTCACATCATACATAATGTCATATTGTGCACGAGATTAAATTGTTCGCATATATAAACTAATAAATTATATACTACGCTTAAACGGCTGAAACGATTTTCCCTACTAATATTATAAATGCGCAAATGTTTATAGATATATATTGGACATGTACTAGAACATGGCTTTGACATTTGATTGTATGCGAGGTGATGTTATTATGTACCTTTCGGTAAATAATGTCATGGATACTGACCGAGTTACTTTGTACCCTATAGAGTTTCTGAAGTCTTTCGAATAATCAGGAGTGCCTTCACACAACTTGAGACTGAAAAATTAATTTGTGTTACCCCGAATTTAACGCGCGAAGCGGCGGGCAAAAGCTAGTTAAGTATAGATTTAATGTTAATTATGGCAGACTGTAGCTGTAGTTGAGGTTAAAAATGTTTTAAAAGGTACAAACATTTTTAATATGGTCAAAGTCTTATCCCAGTTGCATTTAAAGACAGTAGAGCTGGAGGTCGCTTTTCTAGTCTAACCAGATCTGACAGAATATTTGATTTTATCACAGAGCAACTGCCGTCTGATCTTCGTAACCCAAAGGAAGAGCAACATTCCAAGGTTGAGCCTAGTATAAGTATCACTATTACCAACAACATTTTCGCAGCACGTTAAGAGATCGGTCCCTATTAAAGTGCCCTTTAAGGCATGGTGCCAGCGATAATTTTACTATCAATTTAATACATGCTTCGCTTCGATAAGTCAATTAACCCAATATCCGCTGCAAGAAAATAGAACATAGCTATATGTTCTATTCTCTTAGAACGTTTTATTTATGACATAAATTGTTGATTTGATATTGACGCATATGAGTATTAAATAGCCTCTTTGGACATTGTAAGCTTATGCTGATAATTTTAATACTATCTATCAACCTCAGAAAGCCATCTTTATGGACGTGTGTGTATAGCTTTATAATTGTATCCTAGCCTAGCATTTTAATATAAAACACTTCGCTCATATAATACGTGGCAATAAACATTTTCCCAATAGATAGCTGGGGTAAGTGTACATTTGAAAACTGATGCCAATCTCAAAGAAATGCAAGAAATAAGATTAGAGGGTGCAGTGTTTGCTGATGGATTGTGTCCGGAATACAAAAAGGGGAGGCACTCATGGCCGCGTTTGACTCGGAATAGACGGAGATTTGATCTAATAGCTTTATGTATTACGTGTAGAAAATGTCAAAAAATCATGTATAAAATTATCAATTCAACATTTGTTGTTATGCATGAGCTTTACGTTCTTTTTTATATGATTCTTGACTTACTACCAGTAGAAGAACATAACAGGTAAATAAAAAACAACAAATCTTTGGTTAAATTTCCGCTATCTGAACTTGCTCTCATTTCGGAACTTGCCTTGAAGCTTGACGGACAGTGTACGTGACTTGGAGAGTGAACTATTATTAGCCTAAAACAATATTGTGTTTCAAAGAGATAATACCGGGAAACTACATTGTTGTTCCATAAAGTTCTAATTTTAACGGTGGTTAATTTCAAAATTTAATTTGGCATGTATGTTTTTGGGGTTCGTAGGGTTCATCCATCCTCCATCTTTGGGTTGCTTTTCTGTCGCTACTTCCTTCTCGATAAAAGCTAAGGTACACTAAAAGTGGGAAAGTACTGTATAATAATAATGTTTTACCTTGATATAACAAAGTCATGCTATCTTGCCTTCTTAAAACCAATCACTATTTACGTACAAGTACTTCTCCCATAGAAATGAATATTATTTTAATTGAAGGTCAAATAACTACCCAACATCGTATTGATGATATCAATGCCACTTAAAGTATTACGGCCGAGACCCTCAACATTCGATTCCTTACTTCGTAACTAAGAGCGTACTTCCGATGGGACAATAGAGACGAAGGTCAACTTACTTTATTACCCCATAACACTGCCACAATGGAAGGAAAATTGTACTGGACCCGCATGACACAGTTGAAAATGGACCATTTCTTCTGGACGGTCGAAGATAATAGTGTCTTGTTTTTATTAGTTGTCGGTGGCATTGCGTTTTGTATTAATATAATTCAATTGACTGCACGTTTGGTGTAGTAGTTTAAACGGTCGCTTCGCTGTTTAGTCAATGTTAATAATACTAGAGGGGGCTTTGATTTTATGTCCTATGTAATCCATCTAATAAACTACTGATCTGGGGTCCAATTCTCGCATTATTTATATGACATTGAAATTCTATTTTGAATGGACTCAGAAGCGGTATTCTGCTAACCAAATGTCATTATCGTGTAATTTGAAATAGACAGTTCGTCGTTGACACATATTTTGTCACTTATTGCAATATACGAACTTTTTACAACTTCATTCGAATATCAGTTAGAAGGATACTATTTTTGTGACGTCAGATGACTCTGACATTATATCGAAACTGTTTTTTGAACAAATTTATTTAGGAGAATTAGTCCTCAGCATGCCACATCGCATCCAAATCGAATAAACTGTTTTTGACTGATTGATGGACTTTAATGAATATGGTGATCCCATTCAGAATCTGAATGAAACGTCAATATAATAAAGGCTCAAAAGAATCATACGCATCACAAAAACTGTCAATAAAATAAAATAATAAACACGAGTCATACGTATCACATAATTCAAAATAACGCATACCCACTTCACCCAACACATTCTCCCATAGATAAGCGACTCCACCACATTGTACCCACAACGATCTTATAACAAACCTTTATATAGATAATCCGGATATTTCCCAACAATTTTCGTCTATTTTAACATTCACGGAACATACGAAAACATTCTATCTGAAATTCCTACATTGGTAAGTCGTGGTCCATTTCATGCGATATTTTCTATGTACCTTTGGGCAAATTATCCAAATATGGGATAGATAACCGAAATCATCTAAATAGAAAATTGGGATGCGTATATATATTAATGGGAGTAAGTGAAATGATATTAGTATAGATTTTGTTGATATTTTCAAGCTGTGTGGGCGTGCAATGTTAGAAGTTATGGGTTGATTCATAAAGCCCTTTTAAGCAGCCATTGAACTATGAAGAGAAAGGCATGTATTTAATTAATTTTATAATTTGAATATAATTATAAAAGAAATGAAATTGATTAAACAAGTAGCTTTGTAGTTTTTTTTTAAGACAACGCCCGCATTAGGACTAAATCCTGTGTTGCGTGGGACTTTACAAACATACAACTAACGGACACAATGAACACCCAGACTCGAAACAACAATTTATGAATCACACGAAGTGTTGTCTCGCGTGGGGATCGAACCCACAACACTTCGGCGATGTGTCAAGCGGTGAGGCGGCCGCTTAAACCACTACGCCAACCGTGCAGATTAATTGGCATACTCACCATTCGGAACAATACATAATATTTAAATGATTCTAATATCATTCGTTAAAGTTCTTAATCTTCTCTGTATATTTAAGTGCAGAATAAAACTTGGATTCCTCTATTATTCGTTAAGAATTATCATTAATCGAAACATAACAACGTAAGCGACAAATAAATACATTTACCTATGTAATCATCATCATCATCATCCGGTTAAGATCGCGGGAAGCGGTTGGATGCGGGCGGCTCAAGATCGGTCTGTGTGGAGAAACTTGGGGGAGGCCTATGTCCAGCAGTGGACGTCTCTAGGCTGACATGATGATGTCATCATCATCATCAGCCTGCCACAGTCTACTGCTGGATAACGGCCTCTTCGCTCTCTCTCACAAAAGCCAACTCAATATCTTACCTCAAAGCGCAGTTTAACTACCTTTGGATAGGCCTCGTCTTCCAGCTAAATACACAACATTCTTTAACTGCACTGCCTGAGCCTACCGCTCAGCCTACACCTCGACCATCGAGCTGCCTACCCAGCGTGCACTTCGGCTAGCTCACTGGCCACCCTACGAGCAGTCTACCCTGCGAGCGTCGGAGAGCAGCAGGAGTCTACACGCCAGCCTTTAGGCCAGTGCTTACCTAGTCGGTCATACTGTATGTAAGCGATAGTGAAACATAATAAAAAACCTGTTCGTTTTAGCAGTTTTTCTATTATAACCCTGACAACCTACCTGAGAGCTAAATGTCTCAGTGTAAGTATAAGTTTTCTGACAAATTAATTTATCAGGAACTTCTCAGATTTCGGTGAAACCTGTCAAAAATTTCGTATAAAAAAATTATAACACATTTACCCACATTTTACTGTACTTATAACAAATACCGACAATGATTTGCCGATAAGTCGTATTGTTCTCACTTATAGGAAAACATAATATATCAGTAATACGTATTACGTACAGCTTGACCATATGAGGCTCTTCAGTTGAGTACCTTATTGATTTATATCAGATTAATACAATAAGTCAATGGCAAAAGATGGACTGAAATGTGATTAAGTAAATACACATATTGCTTGGACTTATGTGTGTATATTTCAAGTGGATAAAGATGAAGTTTTGAAATTATACTCATGATAATCAGCAATAAGTTGGTGGAGAAGCTGACAGACGAAAAAGTAATTAAATTGTTATCATCGCTTTTATCATGAAGGAAAACATTGTGAGGAAAGCTGCATGTCTGTCATTCCAGCGTGATTGACTACAGCCTTACCGTTTTTTATAGTGAGAACAGGCCCGTGTCCAGCAGTGAGGCAGTTTATATACAGGGCTGATGAGGATTATAGAATTTTTCAAGATAATTTGCCTGAGATAATATCATTATTATAGTTTTTACTGACATCAATTTCACCAACTTTTTACCAAAATTCGTTCATGAGATTTAACTTTGAAAAGTAACGTATATTAATTTATTTTACAAACTGCCTCATCAATAATGAAGTAGAATGTTATTGAATACTTTTACTTTAGTAATATTTATGTAACTATTACTAATAATGAAATTAAACGTAATATGCCTTAGATGTCCCCCAGTGGTGGCGCTAGACCACATGTGGACGTCGGCGACATGAAGTACGCGAGGCCCTATAAATGAGGCCCCTTTAACTTCATAGTAAAAAAACGCTAAAATTAACTAAGCCAAATTATAAAATAATGTTTGGATAAATAAATGACAAAACAAAAATTTCACCAAGTACCTACAGATATCGTGTCCGGCAGTGTGTGTGAAAACGCTCATTCAGGCGAAAGTTTCATTTCATAGTGTTGTAAGACTGACGACTCTGAATAAGTACCTGCACTTCAGACTTGCTTTTTCCTGAATTGTTCGGAGTCGGCTACCTAGGCCAGGATGATTGGCGAAACGAAACTATGTTACTTATGAAACTTTTTAGCGAGGCCCCCTCAGGCGCGAGGCCGTCGGCGGTCGCCGACGTCGCCGACGCCTAGCGCCGCCACTGATGTCCCCCGAAGTTTCGGTATGGGTTACTCCGTGGTCACGAGATAACTGATGTCCTGCGGCGCTAAGTGCGGGCATCGACACCTACCCTCACTTTACAATTTTTTTATCAACGGAAAATTGTATCTATTTATCGCTGACATTTCCACACACTCTACCAGCATAATATAATAAAACGTAATATTATTATACGTGAGTGCTCCACCGATCATACTTGGTCGCCTCGTGGGTTTAACCTGGTTATGTCGTCGCAACCAACCACTGGTTATAAATCGGATCAGTTACGTTTCTTAGATCACATTTTTTATATAGAGAGCATTTTATAAATATACTCGTCTTTTTTAAAGTCTAACTAGGCTTAGAATAGCATCGTAAATATAAACTTTAATGTCATGTTGTAGGTGATAAAAAAGTGGAGATGTGGTACTGAACTATTCGTCAGCATGTCGGATTTAGTTTAAGTATTGCTGATTATATTGCCTTGATAACACACGCTAGCAAAATAATGCTACACATCTTAAATGAGCGACTGAAGGCATACTTGTCCAGAGAAATTGCGCCGGAACAAGCCGGTTTTGTGAAGGGCAAAGGAACCCGTGAACAGATTCTCATCGTTCGCCAAGTTATAGAAAAAGCTCGAGAGTTCAACAAGCCGACATACATATGCTTTGTTGACTTCTCCAAGGCTTTTGACTCGGTGAAATGGCCAACGTTGTGGAAAAGACTACTGGACATGGGCACACCACAACACCTCGTACACCTGCTCAGAGAGCTCTACGAAGGGGGAACACCTTCAGTGCGGACAGATGACCTCCTCTCAGCTACTTTCCATCCAAGTGCGGGTGTGCGACAGGGATGCATAATTTCACCTTTACTTTTTAACGTCTATACCGAGCTTATAATGCGAATCACTCTCGAAAACTGGACCGATGGTGTTGCGATCGGTGGCTACAAAATTGCGAATTTGCGGTACGCAGATGACACCATTCTATTTGCGAGTAACGCTAACCTTATGCAGGAATTACTTCTCAGAATGGAGCGCGTAAGCCTTAAGTTTGGGTTAAAGATAAACCGATCTAAAACCAAGATTATGATCGTGGATCGCGTCAATGACAATTCGCCCGAAGTGACTCATATTGCGAACTGCGACGTGGTTCAGACCTACGTATACCTTGGGGCTTTAATTTCAAACAACGGCGGCTGCGTAGATGAAGTTAGGCGACGCATGGCCATAACGAGAACTGCGATGGACAAGTTGAGGAAAGTGTGGCGGAATCGCAATATTACTAAAGCCACTAAAGTCAGGCTCGTGCGCGCTCTTGTTTTCCCCATCTTCCTTTACGCGGCAGAGACGTGGACAGTACGCGACTTGGAAAAGAGGAAGATAGATGCTTTGGAAATGTGGTGCTGGAGGAAGATGCTCGGGATATCGTGGACGGAGTTCCGCACTAACGTGTCCATACTCCAGGAACTCGGCATCACACAGCGTCTGTCGGCCGTGGTGCAGTCGCGTATACTCCAATATTTTGGGCATGTCTCCAGGCGGGACAATGACTCCATAGAGCAGTTGGTTGTGCAGGGAAAGGAGGAGGGAACCAGAGCGCGCGGCAGGTCACCCATGCGCTGGACTGACCAATTGAAATCCGCAATAGGAAACCGCGTATCCGATTGCACCAGGAAAGCTGCCAACAGGGAGAAATGGCGGGAGATCGTGCGAAGAGCTGTATCCGCCACTACCACCAATGAGGATGCCTCAACGTGACCACGACCGCTCTGCCAAGAGCGACACGACTGAGAAGAGATTGCTGATTGTTTAAATCCATAATAAAACAATTTTTTTGCTGTCTGAATTTAATGACCAATGTTTGCTATTTTCTGCACTACATAATATTTATGACTCTATTATATTACAAACTTTAACTATTTGGCTATTATGCGATAGATCTCGTGCTGTAACAATCTGAAATGTTGATAATTTCTCGCTCCAAAGCGTATTTTGCGCTTACAGCTGACAACAAACCTCACAACATCCATATCATAATTATACTCTCTCACTCTCCTAGACATCAGATATAATGTTGTATATTAATCTCAATCACGAAGATAAGCATCGTTGATTAAACAGTCCTTGCGGATCCGAAGGCTTTAGCGTGGCTTCCCGGAGGAAATTACGGCGGTTCAATCGTCCCTCACGATGTAGACACGTGTCTTAGGGCAAAGGGTTTTTGAGGTAAAGGTGAAAAAGTATTTGATATTGGTAATCGTTGTGCGGATTGGTACCTGAATGCAGACCAGGATAGTTATTTATCTATCCTGCCATCTAACCGCCCAATCTATCTAGATTGGGGGACAAATTAAGTGAATAATTTTTATAGTTAATTTTATTTTATTTTTGGATAAGGGTTTTTGATTAATCTTTCATTTTCATTTGAGAAAGTGCCATTTTCGCAACCATAAGCATGTCTCTTGAAATAAAACTCCAGCTTACAAAAGATGATTTACATTGGTCCTACAGTTATTTCATAAATAGATCATATCAGGTCTATTAATTTATTTATGTTAAAAGAAGTCTGTGTCTTTAAATTAATCTACTTTGGTCTAACAGTTCTTATTTCATAAAGCGAAGGATCTCAAATAATATTTTCATTACGTCCTTTCTCGCTTTCCAGGAACTTAGTCACAGTTCCTGGAAAACTAATAGGGAATTCGAATAATATTCTTTAAGCGTAATTGAATTCCAATGGTTCTATATACCCATAAATAATTTAATTAAATAATACTAAAATAATTTACTTACAATTGCCGTTTCGGTTCGTGGTTCAAACGAGAGACAACAAGAAATAAATTTTCGTACAAAACGTTTTTTATTTTATTTTTAAAACCACGATCCTTTGTATGACGATACAACAGTAAGGCAAACTAAACGGTCAACCCAATGCAGTCATATTTACTTTAACAAATTTAAATTACACAGATTTAATAGTACATATACGTTTGAAGACCAAGGGGATCTTCCATATCAAAGTTTTGCAAACCCTATAAGAAAAACAGTGCAAACATAACAAAGCGGAACACAAATATCCTGCAGAAACTTTATCACCGTTTATAGCTGCCAATGAAAGAAATCCAATAAGGGATGAAGGTATAAAACATCCGGTACTCGCCCCTAGCCGAACGCACATGGAATATAGTTGCGGATATGGAGATGTAAATGCGTTGGATGAATATTATTTATACCGAGATATGTGTCGGTTGTAGTTTGATTCAGGTCGCTGTAACTTTTTATGTAAGTTGACGGTTGTGTCCAAGAGGTTATAAGTAGAGTATTGATGCAATGAGTATTGGAATATTTTTATCGGGTAAATTTACGAAAAGACTACGTGGCGGTAATATAGTATTTTTAGTGTTACTGCCACAATTTTCAAGGTACTTCTGAACCATAACAAAATAGAAAAAAGGTCTGCCAAATGGTGCAAGCCAGATGCAGTGCCAGTCAGACTACATACATACATACATATATACATAGACTCACGCCTGTTTCCCGGAGGGGTAGGCAGAGACTACGGAACGCCATTTGCAACGATCCTGACATACCTCACTTGCTTCACTCACTCCCATCAAGTTTCTTATGCATGCTCTTCTGTTAAGGGTACTTCTGACTTGTCCTTTTTTCAGGATGTCTCCAATCTGGTCAGAGAACGTTCTCCTAGGTCTTCCCCTTTGTCCTGTCCCATTCACACTAGCCTGATACATCTTCTTTGTCAGTCTATCGTCATCCATCCTCTCCATTGCCCAAACCATCTTAACATGCCTTTCTCAATGCTTGTCACCACATCTTCTTTTACCCCACACCACTCTCGTATCACACAATTCTTTACTCTGTCGGTCAAAGACACACCACACATATTTCTCAGTGCTCTCATTTCTACAGCATTTATTCTACTTTCAAATCTCTTCTGCCATACCCAACTTTTACTACCATACATAAGGGTAGGCACTAACACACCTCTATGTACAGCCAAACGTGCCTTTTTGGACACGTTTTGACTGTTCATAAACGCCTTCAGAGCTCTATTCACACAATTACCTGCATTAACTCTCCTTTCAATATCTGCTTCATTCTTACCATCTCTTGTAAACAACGTACCTAAGTAAACAAACTCTTTCACTTGTTCCACTCGCTGTCCATCGATCAAAACATTACAAGCCGTAACGCTTTCCTCCTTTTCAAAAACCATAACTTTCGTTTTACTTACATTCACTTTCATTCCTTTCCTTTCTAACGCACGATGCATGATTGTTACCCACTTCTGCAACTCCTCCGTTGAAGATGCAAGTATAACCTGATCATCAGCATAAAGGAGGCATTTGACGAGTAACCCATTCATCCTTAATCCGCAGTCACTATGTTTTAAATCTTGCAAACAACTGTCCATGAAGAGGTTAAACAGCCACGGCGACGCTACACGTCCCTGTCTAACACCTTTATCGAAGGTAAACCAGTCAGTGTATGCCCCGTTTATCCTCACACAAGCTCTAGAATCCTCATAAAGGGATTTCAGAGCTCGAATGAGGCTGCTGTCCACCCCATTCATTGACAGCACCGACCACATTTCATTCCTCACCACTTTATCGTAAGCCTTTTCCAAATCCACGAATGCGCAATAGACCTTTTGACCTTTGGCCAAAATTTTTCCGGCTATGCTTCGCAAGGAAAAAACCTGATCCGTGCATCCCATACCCTTTCGGAATCCCGCTTGTACATCCCATATTTTCTTGTCGGTTACTTCCATAACTCTTTCAATAAGTACCTTTGCATACAATTTGCCAATAATGCTGAGAATGCTGAGAAGGCTAATGCCTCTATAGTTTTTGCAGTCTTGTTGCGAGCCTTTTCCTTTATGAAGAGGCACAACTACAGCTGTGGTCCAGTCATTAGGTACTAGGCCGGTGTTCCAACACAAGTTATATAACCGCTGCAACTGACCAACTATGATGCCCTGTCCAGCCTTCAGCATTTCGACTGTAATCCTATCATATCCTGCAGCCTTACCTACTTTCATACTTCCCAGTGCCTTCACGATCTCATCCACGCCAATAACGCTTTCATCATAGCTATCATTACAATTCACTTCAGCTATCGGTGTCTCTATCGCCGTTCTTTCGAATAAACTTTCAAAGTACTCTTTCCATCTCTTCAGCACGCACAATTCACCATTTACTATACTTCCATTCTCGTCTCTGATGGATGTGTGTTCTGAGGATTGAGTTCTTCCTCGAACTGCACGAACGGATTTCCAGAAAAACTTTATGTTCCTCTGGAAATCGTCAGATTATCTGCTATCAAACTCATCTTTTTTTTCCTCTTTTTTCCTTTTAACCATTTCTTTCACTATCCTTTTTGACCTAACAAACTCCTTTTTTGCTTCATCTATGTCTACACTCGTTGCTTTTCCCATTCTTTCATTTGCTCTGGCAGCCAACCAATCTGACCAAGCTTTCTTCTTCTCTGACACTGCTGATTGTACATCCTTGTCCCACCATGTATTCTTAACCTTTCGTATTTTCCTTCTCTTGATCATACCACATACTTCAGACGCTACACATACTACCTCTTCTTTAAAGGCCTGCCATCATCATCTTCACATCTTTCTCTTGTAGATTTTCTACTTTTATTCTTTCCAAGACCCTATTTTCATTACGCTCTCGGTGTCGCCATCCTTTAAAGAGCCCACTTATCCGGCTCAACACCAAGAAGTGGTCTGTGTGGATGCCGATCCCTCGATATACTCTTGTATCCAACACATTCTTTCTCAATCGTTCATCTACTATCACAAAATCAATCATACTTCTTCTAACATTTTTCGCCTCTCGCGTATACATATGTATCCTTTTATGATCAAACATGGTGTTTGTCACACAAAGGCTCCACTCCAAACAAATCTCAAGCAGTGCTTTTCCATTTTCGTTCACACTCTCATCACCAAATGCACCTAACACCCTTTCAAATCCATCTCGCTTTACTCCCACCCATCCATTGAAATCCCCTAACAAGATCAATCTTTCATTATCCTTGCAGTTCCTCAAAATCTCTCTTAAACTCTCCCAAAACTCCTGCCTTTCGTCTTGCTCATGTTGTGACATACCCGTAACTATATTGACCGGGGCGTACACCCCCACAATAAAGAGACGAGTAAGTCCTACTTTCATTCTCATCCACAGTAGCCTAGCATTTACACATTCAAACTCTTTTACGCACTCATTCATTCGCGCAGACAGTACTACACCAACTCCCTTACAGGCTCTGGTGGTACTATCTACCCCAGACCAATACGCCGTATATGCACCATGCTTGGTGGTGTCACACCCTTTTCTTTTTGTTTCATTCACACAAAGAACATCAATCTTTCTATCATCCATCATCTGACATACTTCATCCAATTTGCCGTTCATTCCTCCACCAACATTCAATGTTGCAAACCTGCTTTCCGTAGGCCGCTTTTCGCCCTCGCGGGAAACGAGACGTGACGGGTTGCGAACCGCGTCGCCGCCGTATGGAGAAGAATAAGTTTTTGTTCCCATAGCGTTCCCACGAGATTTAGGGATCTAGACGGTCCATCCCCGCAGAACCCTTTACGGGGGTAAGGCGGAATATCAACTGTGCCATGTGACCACCAACACAGGCACCCTCCGTTTACGACCAGCTTGCCCTCTGGCCACGAATCCCTCGGCACGGGTCGGTTCACACCTTAGATCGGGGTTTGGTTTCGGGTATGCTCCCTGAAAGTTGGTTTAAATTCGGAGTTTTCCTTCTCCTAGACAGGTTGCCAACCAAGGCTAACGAGGCCCATCTCCCCGATTCAGACTATAAACTGCCAAAACCTTATAACAAAAAGTTGTAACCCTATAATGAAAGAAGATGTTTAGTGGTGAACGTTTATATGGCGAATGACACAACCACAAGTCTGGAAGATGGCAGATCAAGCTTGACCCCTTTTTATATTCCCTAGAGGCTGAAAAAGAAATAGATGGAAGAAGACTATATTATTATGGACATCATAGACTTAAAATAATAATCACAATCATAATATGTGTAAGATTTGGTTATAATTATCAACTTGAAAAGAATCAAAAGCGCGCCATTTAATAGGATATTCAATAGTTTTGTATTCAATACTAACTAAGTAACTACTACAAAATATTTACATACGTAAAGAAGTGTGAGTAAAAAGGTTATAAGACTAGAATTAAATAGTAAACTTAAGTATGGTGAGATTAAAACCCAAGCCATTTAGTGTATTGTAAAATGTGTTTTCGTTCCACATCAGTATTATTTTTATTATTATTAATAAAAAAAATCTATTATTTTTTTCTGTAAAATCAGCATTTCATAGTTTGTGTCATTGTGTGAATTTTATTCGCCGTACCTACACAACTCGAAACACATAGACTCATTCCGTTGCCGCATCCCGCCCTAACCCGCTAGGCGAGGCGAGTGGGAACAATGGACACATGCATACAACACCGCGCACTGTGTAGTGTCACTACACATTTTTTATTATCTTTTTGTAATGTTGCTGCTCAATCATGTAAAGATTTTTATTTCAGTATTATGTATATGCATCTTCTTATTGTTGTGATCTTGGTTTTAGATGATATTGTAATGTGTGTTGTATTAATCTGTTATTTACCTTTTATAAAGTGCACTGACTTGATGTTGTAACGTTAGATAGAGGCCGTTTTATTGAAAACCAGCGCTGTAGTATACTTATACGTAGGTATCTTGCAGCAAAAAAGCTAAATAAAACGACGCGTTGTTAGCGAAATTTCTGTGATCTTATTTTTGTATTTCTTTATTTTTTGTGTGTAATTATTATAATATAATGTAGGTGCTTATTTCTCAAGAGGTTAATGTGTACTTATGCTTTTTGTTTTTTGAGGAGCTCTATATACCTACTTATATATAATATTATCATGTTTATAACTTGTGCATTTATCTTTTTTGCTAACAATAAAATAATTTTCATTCATTCATTCATAGGACTAAAATGTGTCGTTAACGAAGGGTAAGCTACTTTTGCAAAGTGCATTGACTTTACGTATCGACCGTCACATTGTTATGCCATGAAAAAATTATTTTGGCGAAAAACAAAATTCGGAGAATACATTTTTTTACAAATTCTGTAAAATAAATATTATAGGTAGCTTCTATATCATGGGCTAACTACATACTTTTGGAGTGAAAAATTGTTACAGATATGTAATACATATGTAACATTTTATATTCTTTTTACTGCCTCCATGGTTAAGTGGATAGCCTATGCGTCTCTAAATTCCGGGTTCGATTCGGTCGGGCAAAACTGTGAGATTTTCGAATGTTTAGTAGCAGCACAGAGTCTGGCAATGTGCCCGGTAGCTGAAATTCATAACATGGTGTAATGTAGGTTTAATATTATACCTCTGCCGACCTCTTCGGGATATAGGCGTCATAAGTCCATAAAAAATGAATCATCGTCATCATCATCCTACCGCTGTCCCGGCAGCGATTTAACTAAGAATAAACAAAGATTTTTATATAATATCCCTAAACTTCCACACTGTAAGCACTTACCTATTACAAAGTTTTTAAACTCGCTAGAACCGACGATTACGTTTTTAAAGATTTGCCGAGGAAATCTTTACTTTGAACCGATGTAACAGGAAATTTCGTTTAACAGAGTTTTTAAGTAAAATATTATTTCGGCATAAAGAGATCGGTAAAAGGGAGTTGGTAAGAAAACAGGGAAATAGGTGAGAAAAGAAAATGACTCTGTTTTTGCTCTATTGTTTTGACGAATATGGTTCAATAAAAAATTATTTGTGGGATAATCTTTATTATATTACTAGCAAAGCCCGTGGCTTCACCCCCGTCTTAAAAATAAGAATTTTCTTAGCCCTCTCCTGTATTTTAATTATACTTTTGAGACAGCCGCGGATATTATTATAGAAATTAGCGACGTCTAGCATTGGACGTGTTAAGGCTGAAATAATGAAGCGAAATGATAGTCTATTGTGGCCATATTTGTTTAATCAGCAATACATAAATACGAAGACTAGCCAAATATAAAAAGATCGACTATGATGTTGTTATCGTTACCATAATCACTTTATTTTCTATATTAACCATAAATAAGACACTTTACTATTCCATTGCGTCCCTTATTCTCAATCACTAGACTATAGACATCATTATAAAATCAGAATGAATTGAATATCTCAGCGATATATATTAAACATAAATAAGTATATCTAATCAGAAATGTCACAAACAGGAAAAATATATTGTGTGTGTAGGGCCCTACACCCGATATAATGTACTGATTTATTATACAGAGTATCCAATCTATAAAACTACTCATATGCTGAACAACCATTGGTATATCTTTTTATAACATCACGCCTGCATCTCCGTAGGGGTAAGCAAAGGTATCGCCCACATTGCAGCTTATGAATTTTTTTACTTAGTTCTTTGACTTAGTTGATTGAATCAGGCGTTACTTGGCGGAACTCCATTGTAACCTAATGAAAGGAAAGAGAAACCCACCACGCACCATCGGATTGACCACCCAACTATTGCAATAGAAAAAATAGGGAAAAAGGCATACTTCACTTTCTACGTTAATAAAAATATAACGAAACCCAAACAGACGTGGGAACATTAAAAATACACGTGGGCGAAAAATACATGCATATTGGTAATAATTCACATTGTCAAATAGATATCCCACAACATCTGAGCGACCGAAACAAAATTAACGATTTTTTCATAGAAGTTCCTGGTGGCGGAATTGCTGATAGGCAGATTATACAGTTCTTCACAGAAAGCCCACGCGACAATGCTTTTAACCTGAAGGCTACTACGGAGACCGAAGTATCCAGAATAATACATAATATAAGTACGAATGCCAGTGGTTGTGATGGTATTTCTATAAACATGATTAAAATGACTTTACCCACGACGTTACCTTTTATAACAGTGATCATAAACTTTTCTATTGCTTCTAAGGTATTTCCCGATATTTGGAAATTAGCTAAAGCTAAACCTATTCCAAAAGGTAATAAAGTACATGAGTACAAGGATTTAAGACCAATCAGCATTTTACCGGCTTTATCTAAAGTAATTGAAAGGGTCCTCTGTACGCAACTTACAAAATTACAAATTACAGCAATTTACAGCACACATAGACGGAGTTGCTAGGAAAGCAGCAAAAATACTCGGATTTGTTAAGAGGAACACCAACAGTTTTCGTCTTACAAAAACAAAGACACTTCTCTACAACGCCTTGGTACGAAGTCATCTCGAGTATGCATGTGTCGTCTGGAATCCATCGTACGCTAAACAGTCGCAAAGAATAGAAGGCATCCAAAGAGCATTTACGAGACACTTAGCATACATGTCATCTGGTATATCGCATAGAGCTCCCTACACTGACAGGCTAAATTTTTTCAAAATGAACAGCCTTCGTCACCGACGTAAGATCCAGGAACTTTTATTCTTGCATAAAATTGTTAACGGCGCTATAGACTGCAGTGAACTTCTAAACAATGTTAAATTAACGGTACCAAGTAGAATACCGCGACACCCTCTTACTAAGACATTTCATATTCCGTTTTGCAGAATAAACGTTGGCAAACATTCACCAATAGTGCGTATTTGTCTTGAATATAATTCATTGTGCGGACGTTCAGGCGATCTTGACATTTTTCACAACTCATTCAAGCACTTTAAGCGTAAGTTAGTTCAGGTAATGCTTTAAAAGATCTCATCTTTTGTTATGTTTATTTTGATTTTTATTTTGATTTATATTGTCTTGTTAATTTTGCGGAAAGTGTATTTTATTATAGTAGATATTTTTATATTTTAAGTAAGTTTTAATTTTGTGTTTATATACTTTACAAAAATGTTGTGTACGTCTGTAATTGATATACATATAAGGTTGTATTTACAGTCCCATAAGCTTAACACATTTTTGTATGTATATTGTTGATGTACCTTTATATAAATAAATAAATAAATAAATAAAATACTTAGAAGACGAAGGTATACTTCCTGAGATACAGTCTGGGTTTCGTCGTGGTTTCGGTACCTCCACTGCTCTAACTCATGTAAGTGATGATATCATAACTGCGTCGGATGCGGGTATGTGCAGTATTTTGGTACTTTTGGACTTCTCAAGGGCCTTCGATTGTTTAAATATAGAGCTTCTCCTTGCAAAGTTTTTGCATTACAGCATATCTAATGAAGCCTGTAAATGGTTCAAGTCTTTTCTGACAGACAGGCGGCAGTATGTAGAGATGGTAACAGATCAAGGCGAGGTATTGAAATCTGACATCAAATACTTAAACGAGGGAACGCCTCAAGGTTCGATTTTAAGTCCTATTATATTTATCCTTTTTACGGCTGATCTGGTCAAATGTGTGAAACACGCAAAAATTCACTTGTACGCGGATGACACGCAAATATATTACTCATTCAAACCGAAAGACTTAGAACAGGCAATCGCTAAAATTAATGAAGATCTAAAAGCTATTTCTGACTGGGCTGATAAAAATGCTCTAGTACTAAATGCATCTAAAACCAAATATATGGAGTTGGGTAGTAAGTCACAAATCCAAAAAGTTGTACCTTGCGCTCACACTGTTAAAATTAATGACCAGGCTTTACAAAGAGTAGACACCGCAAAAAAACTAGGTTTAATTATGGATAGTGAACTACGATACAGTGTACATGTAAATACCAAAATTAAAAATGCTTTTTATCGCTTAAAAACTTTGTATAATATTAGGAAACACCTTTCAATACCTATAAGAGAGACTCTAGTGAATTCAATCGTGCTATCTCAATTTAACTACTGCGATACCGTGTACGGCCCTCGACTTTATGAAAAAACCAAAATACATAGCTATACAAAGAGTACAAAATGTATGTACCCGTTTCTGTTATAACATACCAAGGAGATCACATGTGACACCCTACTTGAATCACAACAATATTCTCAAAATGGAGGCCCGTAGGAATCTACACCTAACATGTCTCGTCCACAAAGTTGCCATAGGGAAAACACCAACATATCTATTTGACAAATTGCAATGGGTACGAGATGTCCAACAAAAAATACACGACGACGGGAAGCTTATAATTTAGTAATACCAACCCATAGAACAACGCAATTTAAAGGATGTATTAAATACGCCGCTGCCAAAATATGGAACGACCTGCCGCCTCCCTTCCGTAAATGTATGTCCCAGTTCACCTTAAAAAAATACATTGCTTATCCTACTAATATTATAAATGCGAAAGTTTTGTGTGTATGGATGTTTGTTACTCTTTCACGCAAAAACTACTGAACGGATTTGGATGAAACTTTACAGTAATATAGTTTATTTATCAGAATAACACATAGGCAACAATTTATAAAGATTTTGTGTAATGTTGCCATAATATAAGGAAAATCATCAATTAAGTCAGTAAAAATCCTGAGCTCTGAAACCTATCTTCGCGTGCGTTGCCTAAACCGTTGAAGTTACATGAAGATAGTGTACGGTGATATTGTTTATCTTAAAAAGTTCTAAATAAAAGTCCGCGGCAGCATATACCTACCTTTTATGTAGAAGCCAATATACACTAAAAAGTGGTCCGTAAAAATAATTAAATTTTATACTTTTTTACAATGCTCATTCTAGAGTAGTTATCAAATTGTTTTCAAAATTGATAAATTTATTGTCTTCAGTATTTAATTTAGATGAACTTCGTCTTTTACAGTAAGTAGTTTGGGTGAATAGTTTAAAAGTTATCATGATATAATTGACCTATGCGCAGCGTTATTAAAAGCACTTACTATGAGTTGGCGCGCTTAAGCGCAGCGGGGCGGAGGGGGCGGTCTGATTATGTACTTTGTGGTAATGTTTTCAGCTTTTATTTTTGCTGCTATTCTCTTTAGTAGGTATATAAGCTCTTCAATAACTTTAATAATATACTTGCATACTAATATTTACCTGAAGTTTGACGACTCATCATTGTCTTGCCCTGGTCCCAATTTATTTGGGGTTGGCGCAGTATGTCCTTCGCTTCCATACTTCTCTGTCACCAGTCATCCGATCGTTTACCCCTTTCTCTTTCATATCCATCCTTACAAAGTCCATCCATCTTTTCCTTGGCTGTCCTCTGACTTTTCGTCCTTCTACATGCATATTCATCACTGTTTTAACTACATACATAATTATCATCTCTCTGCATAACATGTCCATACCAGGCCAGTCGACTCCCTTTTACCTTTTCATCAATGGGCGCCACTTTCATACTACCTCTAACGTAATCATTCCTTAACTTTAAGTATTATCTGTTTATAAGCTACACGGCTAATATGCGGATCCGTTTGTGATGAAATTTGATATGGATAGTCTGAAACCTGGGGAAATAAGTAGAAAGGCTACTCTTTATTAAAATTTCATGCGAGCGACGCCGCGGGCGAAAGCTAGTGATTTATAATGCGTTCAAAAATCGGCGTAGAAGTACCCTTAATTGGAAATTTGATAGTGTGACCATCGAAAGAAACCTGAAATTTGTAATTTTATTGTAATTTTTATTGTAGTTGTGTAATTGTTTTTGTTTAACTGTATTGTAGTTTGTGCGTCAAAACAAATTGTTGCTCAGGTGGAATGGAAAGGGGAAGGGTGCAGCTGAAAATCAGTGTTGTGCCTAATAGGCACAGCGTCTACTGAGCTGTATCCTTGCCATGCATATCTCTTCTGTATTTTTCTTTTAATTTTATAAATTATTGTTTATGTGTCCATATGTGTGGTATAAATAAATGGTTTAAATGGTTTAAAAAGGTCGACAATACCGAACTCCTCTAAAAGGATAAGGGATATAGGAATGGAATGGGTTCAGGTAAATACCTGACTTGCAGTATTCCGCTGTATGCGCCGACTATTCTTCGACACGTGTTTCGCGTCTGCACGAGGCATCCTCCGGAGCGATGGGCAACGACCGTTGTCGAGTCGTTGGGGTGGTCAATCCGAGGGTACGCACCCTCGGATTGATTGGTGGGTTCCTCTTTCCTTCCATTAGGTTCTTTGACTCTTTGGTTTGAATGTCTCGAACGTAATAATATGATTATTTACCTACTTGTGGCGAGTTTTTTTTAAAAAATATGTATTTTTTTCGGTAGTGCTATGAGAAAGAGTCAAACAGATGACTAATACAAAAAAACGAAAAGAAACGCCATGAAAAATAAAGGATTAGCTGATTAAATTTGTAACAGACTTAAGTAAATTCATATCTTACTACGCTTAAATATTACAACAACTTTCCACCGTATAGAAACAAATAACTACCCTAAAGACATGAAAAATAAACTTTCATTTCCTAACTAAGACAAATATGAAGATCCTCGAATTTCGCGATGCGCACTTAAACGGCCAGATTGCCAAGAGCTTTGGCGCTTGACAGTGCCTTTAGAGTTTTAGTTTTTTGTGATACCATTGTACAGTTTCATAGGGATAATTTTAAACCGGTCGGTCGGTTCCCGTCTTCAAAGTTGGCCTCTTGTTTCAAACAAACTCTGGGTGCATTTAACGAGATAACTTTGTCAGTTGCGGAAGAGGGGCAAAAATACATTTAAGTAGTTTTCTATAATACCGGGCATCTAATATTACCAAGTTTACCGTCATTTTAAACTGCGATGCAAATGAAGAGATATATTGTCTTGAAACCTCTTTTGCTAGTGAATTAATTACTTGATGTTGTAGTAAATACCTAAACTTGTAGTTTATTTTGTTGGTCCCTTTTATGTACTGGGTTAGAGTACAGGTTAGGTATTTTGTTTAAATCTTGCTTGTTCCTTGAATGTAGCTAAATTAGCTATATTATAATATTATTTTGAACTACCGAATGAGCACGCAAATAATGAAAAGACTTGATAAAAAGGAAACGAAGAAGAGAATACAAAGCTCATACTACCTTTTATTTATCTTTATTTAAAACTTCTTGCACATAACAAAAATGTACAGAGGCTTAATACCAAAGGCATTCTCTACCAGTCAATGTTTGGTTGATGCAGAAAATAATCATGACAGGTGCGTAAAATGGCGATAATTTTATTATTAGTTAATAAACGTAAAACACCATGTCGTTGGTCTTTGACTGATATGATTTTAGAGGCACCACTTGTCAAAAACTAATAAAATGACCACTGGTTCGCTAACCAATTCAATATGTTTTTGAGGTGTAGTATGTCTCTTTCTCGTGAAAGAATTGCAGGCATGGTTGATCAACGATCATGTTTCATCGATAAGGCGAGCGATAAAAGAACATCCAATATGTTTTAATGCCATCGTTATATAAACTTTGTTTAACTAGTTTAAATACCTCTGTCATAAGTTTGCACATCATTCACAATTTACAAACAACATTTCCGAAACTCATTCCTTTATTTTCTATAATAGGAGTATACAATAATATACATATCGTAAAAGATAAACCCAAAAAGTTCCAGAATATCTCTGACATACAGTAGTATCAATAATGTCTTAAGTCTTAAATCTTCTCCCCGAACGCACAAAATGGTAAGAAAATAACAAAAAGCCGAAGAGATATCTTCAAGTTAATTTATATCAAGCGTTGACAGATGTGATGGTGTATAAATATCTGAAAACTGTTTCATAAAACGCCCCTTTTCTTCGGGACAGCTTGACACGGGTTCAGCGAAACTTGGATAATGTACAGCCATGTTCTACTGAGGAGGGGAAGCGGATTAACGCTTTAGTAAAATAATAGTATTGCTTGCGACAAAATAAATATAATAGCATTTTTATACACAATTTTGAGTCTTTTATTTCGGAAACTAATTAAATTATTCTGATTAAAATTGATAAAATATCTTAAAACTTATTGTCTTATAAAGATAGTAGCCATTTTGATGTTGTATGACAAAAAATCACTGTATTTTGTTTACATATTTTCGGAAATATATAGAATTGCTACATTTGTTACCATTTAACATTCTATTTATAGTTATTAACTTTCATTAAAATTGACTGTTTCTTTACAAAAACAGAGGAATATTATTTGAGATTGAAATTATCTTCTGCAGGCAACATATGTAAATAAGAGTAGGTATGTGTTTTTTACACCCAACCCAAAGGAGAATTTGCCAACTCACATTAGACTAGCGTGGTAGACTATTATTAAAGCCTAACGGTTCTCATAATAAGAATCAGGCTGTGCCCAGCATCGAGGCAGATTATAAAGAATGGTGATGAGTGCCTCATGCACTAGATTGTGTTATGCAGATACGATAAAGTGTTACAATTCATGTGTAGAAACGACATGAAACATTGGCACGCTCAGTGACTTTTGGCGTGTACAAACGGCTTGAAATATAGAGATAAAAGTGGCTCCTAAATATGGCATAGACTCAGAAACATATTAGGGCATGTGTGTATGTAGATATTCAAGTTTCAAGATAAAATTTTTAAATCACCGCCTGCTATTTATCACCAGTAAGACTACAGCCTTAATATCGATGCTCTCAATATGTGTGATATTCTTTAAGTAAGTTCAAAACTATGATCTAACTTCCATTGAAATCTATCTCAGACTTGTGTCCATTCATATTTAAAACTTATAAGAACTTCTGAAGTGCATTGCTTATGAAATAATATGAGGTATTTTTGCCCATCAATATATCAATTCATATAAAGTTCTGCCGTTACTGACTGACTTTTGACTGCACGCTTGGCGTAGGTAGTGGTTTAAGCAGCCGCCTCACCGCTTCACACTGCGCCTAGTGTTGTGGGTTCGATTCCCATACGAGACAACACTTTGTGTGATCCATAAATTGTTGTTTCGAGTCTGGGTGTTCATTGTGTCCGTTAGTTGCATGTTTGTAAAGTCCCCCGCAACACAGGATTTATTCCTAGTGCGGGCGTTGTGTTTTAAAAAAAGAGCTAACAGACAATGCGCAGTCAATATTACTGGAAGCGGGGAGCGTAGGCTAGGGTTTTTTTGAAATTCCTTATAATTTACATTATATTTATTTTCTACTAGAGGACGCTCGCAGCTACGCCTGCAATTTTTTTAAATTTACCCGCTTTGGCCGATCCCGTGGGAATTTCAGGAAATCCCTTCTTAGTGCACCCCTACGGTTCCCAAGGATCATACATGCCAAATTTCAGCTTCCTGCGCCCAATAGTTTCGGCTGTAGCGTGTCTGTCAGTCAGTCAGTAACGCAAGGATTTTATATATTAAGAAGATAATCTAAGGGAAATTCCTCTAAAGAAGTTAAAAAGCCCCACGCGGTCGGAGCGGCGAGCGAAGTCTAGTTTCTAAAATATAATCTCTGAATTCAAATATTTCATATTTTTTTTATGTTTCAACAAAAGATAACAATGATAAAAGTGAGTTTTCTAAGAACAATTCATTATTTTACTCGTTCTGGAGCAACTAGAGCTAGTTGTTTTGTTCTTATATTTCATTATATTACATCAAAGGAGTTTTAAGCATAACGATGCAGATAAACCTGTAGAGAGATTTAAATGAAAAATATTAATATAAAAATTCTAATGCGTAGTTCTAATTCTATTGAACTCGACTTCAAAGGCTGTGCAAGCATTGTCATTAAGTGAATTTTGCAATTAAAATTCTATTATCATTCATAAAAATATTAAGTACCTACACCTACACCTAGGGCGGAAGTAGGTCTAACTCACACTTTTATTTATCAATGACTTAGACTTACTTCTACTCTCTGCATCAGCGTCCGATGCAGAGTTTGGCGAATGGTCATAGGTGTAGCGCAGGTCGTGCAGATCCCTAGGACAAGGCTGGTGGACTATCCTTCCCGAGGTTGCCGCCCGTTGTTGGTCTGGTTCCATAAGAAACAGACGTAACCAAAACCTCCAGCCGCCACACACATACAGCGTGCAGACACACTCAAAAACACGCGCGCAAGCAGACACATTCACCTATACCCACACATTTATACACGCACAATAACACACATACACACACCTACACACTCTTACATGGACGCACACACACACGCATCTAAACACCACTTCAAACACTCACACACATACACAAACACATACTCAACACAGACTCATACCAACAAAATTATCATGGAGGTGAAACAAAACAGTATCGTACCCCAGGAGGGTACCAGCGTCCGTGACGCTGGAGAATCCCTCTCTGCACCATCGTGTGCAGGCTGCCCCACGTATTCTGGGGGGGGGGCAATGTTTCACAATGCCGAGACAGAGACACTCAAAATCTGCACGACCTGGCCAACGCCATGCCTCGTGCAACCCACACTTCGTCCACTACCTGGAACATCGCTCCGCGTCGAGCAAACGCACGCCAAAAGGCGGACGTTGACTCCGCGTCGACTGCGAATCCAGGTAGTCGTAGACGAGGCGGTAAACGCTACCGCCGTTACAAACGCTCACGTGAGCAAACAACACAGTCGGGTGTTAGCGCATCGAATAAATCGGCTAGCGCACTCCCGACTACGACCACGACGGCTGGTAAAAACAACCAGCGCGGCGACCAAACCTCGACCGGTGGAGCGGACGTTCCACCCCGGACGACGCAGCCGGACGGTTGTGTGGCGCCGCTGACGGCGGGAGGCGCGACTGTAATAACAGACAGCGCACTCCCGCCTGCGCGCGGCGCAACAACTACGGCTGCTCCCGGGGCGCCCCGCCGCGCTCCTCCGGTGGGGATCGGTAACGCTGCGCAGCCGTCGTGTAGAAACAAGGAGCCGCGCCACAAACGCGGCCCAAAAAGACGCGATCCGGCGCCACCAGGACATCCCACTCCGACACCAAGCACGAAGAGGGATCGCCCTGAGGACTCTACACCACCCAGCGCCGGGTCGAAACGGGCGAAAACAGATGCCACACCCAAGAGCGGTAAGAGCTACGCAGACGCGACAAACTCGCAGCTGATGGTAGCCATCGCTACCACCCCCGCCACGGACCTGACGGTGGAACAGGCGAGGCAGCTCGAACTCTCAATTGAAGAGAGTATAGTTGAAACTGCCTTCGCCACACCGCCGAATAATGGGCCGGCACTCGCACCTTCCTTTAGGGGCAAACCTCTCGCAGTGGAGGGTGTCCTGAAGTTATGGTGCGAGAACGAACACTCACTAACGTGGCTCAAAAACGCAGTAGCCAAATTAAGATCGCCGATTGAGGGGACCAGGCTGGTCGTCATCAGGCAGTCAGACTTAGCGAAGCGCGTACGCGCAGCGCTGTGGCTGCCGAGGACGATCACCATGGAGCTACCTAAGATCCACCATCTCCTCATTGTCCAAAACCCCTGGTACGCCGTACAAACGTGGCAATTGTACGGCGCATCCTTGCAGGAGCACGGCGTGTACCTTACCTTGGGCATCCCGGAACCCGAGATCCCCAAGATCACGGGACGCGGCCGTCGGGTTTCCTTCTTCGCTGGCAGCGTGTACGTAATGTTCCACGCTTCCAGCGGGGGGGAGAGCTCGGCGGCTGTAGGGCCCAAGGAGACGCCGAGTGAAGGTAAGGACACAACGGGACGAGCTGTACCAGCCATCCCAAGCACCTCGGGCATAGCCCGTACTACACCGGCGCCCGCAGCGACTATACAACAACCCACCGCTGCGACGGACGCAAAAGACGAGCACGACTCGTCTGACGGGGAGTCTATGGACAGCAATGTCCTCGATTCTTCGTCAGACTAGAGTCATACAAACTAACCTCCAGCATAAACAAATTGCAACGGCTACCCTACGCAGGCTGCTGGAGGTTAATCAACAGACAATAGCCCTAATCCAGGAGCCGTGGATTAGAGGCGACAACATATGTGGTCTAAACAACATCGGAGGTAAGCTACTGCACAACTGCTCGGTCACTAAACCGAGAACATGCATATACATTCCCCGAACAATACCAGCACTGTTGCTAACCAACTTCTGTTCTAGAGACCTCACTGCCGTAGGACTCCAAACAGGGCCCAACAAACAGATGTTAGTACTAGCTTCGGTCTACATGCCTGGTGATGAGGACATCCCATCAAAAGAGCTGGCCGAGCTGGTGCAGCACTGTGAGGACCACGGCTGGCAGGAAATCATCTCGGCGGACGCAAACGCGCACCATCCGCTGTGGGGTAGCCCCGACGCAAACAGACGAGGTGAGATCTTGACTGAATACATCTTTTCAACAAATCTATCTGTAGTTAACAACGGTTCGGAGCCCACCTTTGTTAGCTCCAGATATCAAACCATAGTAGACATAACGCTAGCATCGGATGGGGCCGCGGAACTTGTCACAAACTGGCATGTGTCCGCTGAGCCATCCTTCGCAGACCACAGACGAATCTGCTATGAAATACGAGTGCAAGAGAACGTCCAACAACCTAGGCGCAACCCTCGCAGAACCAACATCGCGAAATACAAGACGCTTCTCGTATCACAGGTAGATAAATCCTATTTTAAGGACATGTCAACCAGCACTGACAATATAGAACATAACACCAACTTACTAACAGAATGTATACAAACAAGTTATCAACAAGCCTGTGCACCCACACTCCCAAAGTCGTCTAGCAAAACCCAGTGGTGGGCAAGAGAACTAGAGGGACTCAGGCAAAACCTGAGAAAACTCTTTAACAGGGCTAAAAACACGAGAATGGAAGCAGACTGGCTCATATACAAAGAAGCCCAGTCACACTACAAGAAACGCATAAGATTCCGCAGAGGCGAGTCCTGGCGGCGTTTTTGCAGCGGTATAAACACCATGAACGAAGCAGCCAGGGTGAAAAAGATCTTGTCTCAGGACAGCAACAAAACCCTTGGCGCCATTAAAAAGCAAGATGGAACCTACGCAAATACGGACGCTGAAATTAGCCAAGTGCTAATTGAAACTCACTTCCCAGGTTGTGAAGTAACCAATGACCGTCTGTGGGACGAGTCAGACTACAGATTACCGACCCAAACAGACTGGCTGGTAGCCGAAAATGTGTCACCACAGACCGGCTGAAATGGGCAATAGACAGCTTCCAGGCATTCAAATCCGCAGGCCTGGATGAAATCATACCAGCATTCCTACAGTGGGGATGCACAACGATTGTGCCGCACCTGCTCGACATCTACAGGGCCTCAATAGCGCACAGATACATACCTTGCAGGTGGAGGGAAGTTAAAGTCATATTCCTCCCAAAACCTGGCAAAACTGACTACTCACAAGCGAAAGCATATAGACCCATCAGCTTGACCTCCTTCTTATTGAAAACGCTGGAGAGACTTACGGACCGATACCTCCGTGAGGGCGCATTACTGCACAATCCACTACACCCACATCAACACGCCTACAGAAGTGGCAGGTCAACTGAATCGGCGCTGCATTCCGTTGTGGGAACCATTGAAACAGCGCTTACCAACAAGTTAATGACACTGGGGGCCTTCATTGACATAGAAGGTGCCTTCGACAAAACTAAGTTCAACAGTATCAGCCGGGCCCTCGAAAAGTTCGGAGTTGAGCAAACCCTTAGTGGCTGGATTGATCAACTGCTGAAACAGAGGGCAATACAATTCACGGTAAACTCCACCACAAGGGGCATAGTTGTAAAAGGCTGCCCTCAGGGAGGTGTACTCTCACCCCTGTTGTGGAACATTGTGGTGGACGATCTGTTACGGAACTTAAACGACAGACGATTCTTCACGGTCGGCTATGCAGACGACATCACCATCCTGATCAAAGGTGACTCAGAAGACACGATCCGAAATCGGATGCAAGCAGCCATCAGGATCATGGAGGAATGGTGCAACCAACATGAACTGACGGTTAACCCCAACAAAACGGAGCTAGTACTTTTCACGAACAAAAGGAAAACCCATATGTGCAAAACACCAAAACTCTTTGGAACGGAGCTTACCCTATCGAATGAAGTCAAGTACTTGGGCGTAATACTTGACCATAAGCTAAACTGGGGCAAGCACATCAGCACAAAAACAACAAAAGCATGCACAATCTTCTGGCAATGTCGGAGAGTCATAGGCAAAAAATGGGGTATCAAACCATCAATTACCCTGTGGATCTACACTGCCATTATACGCCCCATGCTTACATATGGTGCAGTAGTGTGGTGGCCACGCACGCAACTAAGCACAATCACAAAAAAGCTACAGAGCCTTCAACGCCTAGCCTGCTTGGCCACAACAGGCTGCATGAAGAGCACCCCAACAGCCGCCTTGGAGATACTACTGGACCTAAGACCGCTGCACCTAATGATCCAGCAGGAAGCTGGCGCTGCAGCAATCCGTCTAGACAAGCTCGGGCTATGGAGAAAGGATGATCGAATTACTCACGCACGCCTAAAAGGGACCTTAACCAAAGATATCCCGATGCTAGAGGCCGCTTGCGATCTCATCCCTAAAACTTTTGTCTTTGACAAAAAATATCGCATCCTATTGCAGGAGGAACACAAAGACTGCTCTGGTATACACGAAGTCAGAGTATGCACAGACGGCTCAAAAACGAAGTATGGGACGGGTGCGAGCGTATTCTCCCATGACTTAAATATCAACATCTCAACATCCCTTGGCACCCATAACACCATATTCCAAGCCGAGTGTGTTGGGATAACAAGAGCCGCAACAGCAATCGCGTCTAGGAACGTAAGTGACCTGGCTATACGCATTATCACGGACAGTGCCTCTGTACTACAAGCTCTAGGCAGCAACTGCTTTAACAGCGGCCTCATCATGGAATGCCACCTAGAGCTGCAAAAGATTGCAGAGAAGAATCGGGTTACGCTGCAATGGATTAAAGGCCACAGCAACTCCGCAGGCAATGACGCCGCAGACCAACTGGCACGGCAAGGATCGGACCTAATGATAATGGGACCCGAGCCGATTGTACCGATACCAGCAAGCCAAATCAAAACGTGGCTACGTGAGAGAACCGCACATGAACACGAAAAACAGTGGGCAAACATAAAAGAATGCAGACAAACAAAAGATGCCATCCCCTGCTTGAACAAGCGACTCTCACACAAGCTGCTGCATTCTAATAGGAAAACACTAAAGCATATGACGGGCATAATAACCGGCCACTGTCCACTCAACAAGCACCTATTCAACATAGGCGTTACGGACAGCCCACTGTGCAGGGGCTGCATGGAAACCGAAGAAACACCCGCTCACGTCATTCTGCACTGTGCAAGTGTGAGCGATCAACGGGCAAAGCTGCTGAACAACCCCAGAACCATGAGTGAAGCTTTAAACGACACCAGCCAACTAATGGCTTTCTGGAAGGAACTAAGGTGGTATGAGTAGTCGGCGTCAATGAAGTCGCCACATACGCACAATGGCCCAAATAAGTGGCTAAGTGCGCAAAACCCACGACCAACTAACTAACTAACTAAGTACCTACACAATGACATGGAAATTATATATTTCCCATCTTGTTTTTGTGCTGCATTAGGGAATACGATTGAGACAAGAAATAAAAGAGCTAATTCTTTTTTTATTTATAGACTCACGCCTGTATTCCCGAAGGGGTAGGCAGAGGTGTAATATTATACCCACATTTTGCCGGGAATTTTTAGGTCCCACGTAGTAGGGGGCGAGCCTTTTGCCGTACCGGGCACATGACCAGACTCCGAGCTTCTACTGAGAATATCATAACGGAAAAACCCAATGACACTTTGCCCGACCCGGGAATCGAACCCGAGACCTCCTAATCCCACGCGGACATTTGTGCCGCGAGACCAACGAGGCAGTAGAGCTAATTGTAATATTATTTATAGTTTAGTCTATTATTATGGAGAGCTTAGGGGAGAACCATGGCGAGCAGAGGACGCGACGTCTAAATGGTGATACATTATGAGTGTCAGTTGAAAATAAACTGAAACTACATATGAGATAGCAGTTTTATGCGAGTATAACAATGTAATACGCACATAATTCTGAACAGTCAGTGGTGCGCCCCGTAAATTCAAAACCCAAGTTTAATAACCCGATACCCGCTGCATGGCAGTCTGTTGGTATCTTTACCAGGCTATCGCTGCCTACTCTTGCCAGCCATCTTTAAGTAGTGCAGAAAAAAATACGGGATATCTACTTATTTATATATTATCTACCTTCCTATAGGTACACTTTGGGCTTCTTAGTAGATATACCGAGTTTTCAGGTGCTAGAACCACATTACAATGTCCATTTTAGTTAGTATCTCTTAATTTAAAACACAATTAAAATTCAATCGTAATCATCGTATACATGCTTAACATTAGACATATTAATAATATCGGATTGAATTGTTACTAACTACTGGTAGTGCCAACTATTTGACGATAGTGATATTACCCGCAATCGGTAGCGCCATCTATAAAACAATAATTGAAATGGTAACAGCATACACTGGATGATAGAATGTTCTAGAATATATCTGCATTTTTTGAGACGCGATGGTCTTCACAATTTAATTCCGTGTGGACTGCCCCGACCCAATATTCGGAAGGCATCGAAGGGAAACGAAAATAAGAAGTAACGGTATTGCGTTACGAAGTAGAACATTAGTAGTCATTCGTGTTTTTTAAGACCACTCGCTCATTAGGTATAAATTGCGGGGAACTTATAACCAATGAACAAACACACGGCACAAAACAACAGTTTATGCATTGCACGGGAATCGAACCCACAACACTCGAGACAGTGTCAAGTGGCGAATCGGCTGCTTCAACCACGACGACATTCGTGCAGTCAAAAGTGTTTAGTGAAAGTGAGTGATTAATATTTAACCTCGGTAATTCATGATTATATTTGAGTACATAGTTATGTAAGTTAAGGTTTGGTAACCCTTCGAACTGCAACATCTTGCTTTGTAAGCAGTTCTTACTCCAGAGTCCCGTTTAAAAACATACAACAGCAAGGTGTTGGCCCCTTGTTACTGTGAGAAAGCCTAGCCTACATTACTTATAGTCCACCACGTTGACATCATTGTGTGCTTTGTCCATTGAGATAACATAACAACGCTTTGACAGACTTCAATGTTTTCTTTGTACGTTACGAAGAACTCTACGACATACAGCCTTGCTCAAGTAAGTCTTTAACCGTTCAGGAAGCCGCCTATAACTATCAATTTAATGCGCACATCACAAACATCACTTCGAGAAGCTAGTGTTGCGAACCGAAGTAATAATGCGTAGGTAGCAATTGCCTAGTCGCCTCACTATAGTATCGCAGCATTCTTCATGTAGTTCGAGAAGATTTTCTTCCTTTTCCATCTCTTAAAAATACATATCTGAACGTATTTTATCTAAAGCATTCTGCAGCACTCGACCCGAGCCTTTCTCATTACGCCCTGAGACAAGGACACTTGTCTCTCACAATGGAAGTACTCCCAGTAATTATTATTTCACAAGTGCTCGAAGGTACAAAACACAAAATACCTTTTTTATACGTCATTATACTTGAGGTTTGAAGCGTGGAGATTCGATTCTGGCTCGTATTTTTATTTTAATTTGGATGTTAAGAGTGTTAGGAAAAGGTGCGCTCTGTTTAGAAATAAATGTGTTTACCTTAAATGCTGGACAAAACTTTATAATTGTTTTTATTGCTTGAGTGCTTAAAACGCGGTAGGTAAATTTTTGTATTACCAAAACCCTGAAATTTTATTTGTATAATAATGGGTTCCTTATAAGCTTGAGACATTCAGTAAAGAATAATTCGTTTAATATTTCACCTCTATCGACCGGACCCATTTTCCGGATTTGGCCATTACAGATATTTGACATATTTTGCATGGAGTTTATGTCAAATATGCATCTGTGATTTCCAAATCAATGGATAGATTGGATATGAATCTGGCGGCAAATGAGTAATAGTGGATTGAGAGTTTATGCCAGTAAGTGAACAATAGGTATATTTATTCTTAATGGCAGATAATTGGTAAGTATTATATATGAGTGGTCGACAAAACTACGTCTTTTATTACAAGATAAAATTCAATACCTAAGATAAAATATCACAGAACGGATTATGGTTTAAATTATACGTTGGGTCACCCCAAAGTAATATTGCTCCGGTGGTATATGTGCGTATTAAGTCCCTCTTATATGCCGATGATCAAGTCATTCTTGCATCATCGGCGAATGAGTTGCAACAAATGATGGACTGTATGAACAAGAGCTTTAAAGTGAAAGGTATGAAAGTTAATGCACGAAAGACGAAAGTGATGGTGTTTCAAAAATATGAAAGTGTGACTGAGTGTAATATTACGATTGGAGCTGAAATTGTAGAGCAAGTAAAAGAATTTGTATATTTGGGTAGCGTATTTACAAGGGATGGAAGATGTGAGGGAAACATTGAAAGAAGAGTGTCTGCGGGAAATCGTGTAAATGGAGCACTGTGGGCGTTTATGAACGGTCAGACGGTGCCAAAAGAGGCGCGATTGGCGGTTCACAATGGAGTGCTTGTCCCCACGTTGATGTATGGAATTGAGAGCTGGGTTTGGCAGAAAAAGCATGAAAGTAGAATTAACGCAGTTGAGATGCGATCACTGCGTAGTATGTGTGGGGTAAGACTGATTGATAGAATTCCGAATGCAACTATACGAAAGAGCAGTGGACTGAAAGAAGATGTGGTGACAAGGATTGAGAAAGGAATGCTTAGGTGGTTTGGACACGTGGAGCGAATGAGTGAAGAAAGAATGACGAATCAGATATATAAGGCAATTGTGTGTGGGCAAGTCGGTCGCGGCAGACCTCGGCGGACATTCGTCGACCAATTTGGAGACATCCTAAGAAACGGAAAGGTCCGAAGTACCCGAAACCGGCGAGCATGTATGAAAAGAGTAATGAGTGTAGAGAAAGCGCGTGACGTTTGTAAGGATAGGAGCAAGTGGCGTTCTGTTGTCTCTGCCTACCCCGACGGGAAAAAGGCGTGAGTATATGTATGTATGTATGGTATATGTTTTCTCTTAAATAAAATTTTCCTGGCATATAATATATATCATATTCTTATTTCCATGATACATGGAATTTTAGCAATACATAAAAGTAAAAAAAAAACCATATGCAAATAGTTCACAATAAAAAAAGTTCGCCTAAATAGACAACGCCTTTCGTTATTATTATAACATTATAATAACTCCAAGTAGCACTTCCCGAAAAAGTTTTTTTTAACTTTTGTGCCCGCAAATAAACATTTTCTGTTAAAGCAAATTTTCCTGCCTTATAATACATAATTATATTTCCATGATACATGGAATTTTAGTAATACATAAAAGTAAATAAAATACATAGGCAAATAGTTCACAATACAAAAATTCGCCTAAACAGAACGCCTTTTGTTATTATTAATGCAATTATTTATGGACAAAAATTGCGAGCTGCGCAGCCCAGCCACTTACAATTCATTTCAGTTTTTATTTCATTTAAATAAGACAAATCCCGCAGAGATAATGAATGCCGTGTCGTGGGGGACTTTACAAACATGCAACTAAAGGTTACAATGAAAACCCAGACTCGAAACATGAAATATATGCATATTATGAAACAAACAAAGTGTTGTCTCTTGTGGGAATCGAACCCATTACACTCGGCACAGTTTCAGGCGGCGAGGTGGCCACTTAACCCTAGAGTACTAATCTTATTTTTTTACTGCTTAATACTAATGATCGCTCGGGAGGCTACTTCATAAATGATACAAGATTTTAGAAAGATTATTCCAATAAAATTTGTATTAAATGTAACAAATAATGAAGGAAGGCCTTGTTTCTTTAAACTTATTATCATATAAATGCAAAACCAATATTTATTTAGTTTGTTAATATTTGTTCTTAATACACCGACGAAAGTTTGTAAAGACGGCATACAGAGTTGTGCAAACAGCTCAAAGAAAAGCGAATCTTTATCTCTTTTTCGTGTACTAGTCAAACGATATAAGATATTATGGTTGGTATTATTTATTTATCTACTAATAAGTATCATAGATTGCCATATAAATTATTTCTAGGGTCATAAGTATTTTAGATGAAAAAATAATGTCCAAATCTAGTAAAAAAAATTTATGGAGTCCTCTCCAAAACACATAAAAATATGTTGGTGAGCCCTTTTTTAACGTGGATACTTATTAAGGAAGAGGTTTTTAATATTCTATAGCCGAGAAAATAAAATGCGGATCAAATATTGGTTTGAATATATCTGCTGGTCTTCAAGCTAGCACTGCGAAAAAAAAAAGTTACAATATTTTCAGAAAGTATCGATAATGAGAGCGTGCTATGTAGAGGGTCTCGGGTTCAAATCTACAGCACACACCAATGACATTCCGAAGTTATGTCCGTATTCAATTGTTAATTATCGGTTGCAAAATTGTGAAGGAAAACATCGCAAGGACACCTGCATATCTAAGAGATTACCATAATGTTCTCCAGGACATGTGAAGTCAGCCAAGCTGTACTTAGCCAGCGTGGTGGACTAAGTATGGCCTTCTTACAGTAAGGTTAGGCACGTGCCCAGTAGTTGGACAGTTCATATACAGGGCCTATAATAATAATTAATATTCTTAAAAGATATGAAAAGTTTCCTGTAGAAGACTTAACAAAAATTCAAACACAAGTAAGATCCTGACTGACAAAGAATTGCGTACCACACAATTTTGTTTAAAACAAAACTTTAAATGTTATTGATATTTTTGCCTTTTTGATATCTTTGTATTTTCTCCGATAATTAATTAATTCAACTATAACGTTATTATCATCAATTCATCACCTTAATTAATTAATTTGGCTTCGTGAGATAAATTAGTGTCTGCTTTTTAAGAGATAATATTTTATAATTTGGGCATTTGTGAGGTTTGATTATTGGTATTATAAATTAAAATAAATCGAACTTGATGTTCAGGATGAAATTATTTATGAATAATTTTAACATTTAAAAATATTAGAATACTTTTGTACTAAAGCAATTACGTATTTGAAGAGAACCATTCTTAATTAATGCTAAATTACCTTGTATTTGCTCCAATGTTTTACCATAGGTTAATTTAGCCGTGGTCACGGGATCCCTGATAAAAACATCATCTATGACTAGGTAAGCCCGCAGTGACACCCGCGTTATTTAACGCTATTGCCCTTCACCCGTGGCTCATAACGTGATGTTTATTAGCCTTCCTCAATAAATGAGCTGTCGAACACAAACATAATTACTAAAATTGGACTAGTAGTTCCTATGATTAAAAAAATCTTTTCAGTTTAAATTTATGAGTATAGATGAATTGTGGAAGTTTGAGAACAACTCTCTTTTATACGAAGTCTAACAATGTCCGACACAGCTCACAGATAATACGTATAGATACTAGACCACCATTTTGTTTAAAAATTCCATGCTGATCCGTTATTTAATTAAGTTTCGATTTCTTAAAGAATGTACCTTGTTGCCCGAGGTGAACCTAGTTATAAATAGACGCTACCTAGAGACCTAGCTCCCGGATATTTATAATAGTAAGTTTGATGTATACCGGGTATTAATCTTGAATAGTAAGGTTGCATAGTAGAAATATTTACTTTGTTGGAATCAGCATGAACAATGGGACCTCTATTCTTCAACGGTACCTTATACTAAGTGAAACTTACATACAGTCTACCATGTCACCCTTACGACGTCTACCGCTGGGCATAGCTAAGATACACATGGTAAACGGATCCTAAACTAGCCAGAGCCTGTGAAATGGTGACGAGTCAACTAAAAATATATTAGTCTATTCTTTAACACATCATCATCCTCTTAGCGTTATCCCAGTTTCAATCTGGGGTCCCCTTACTAGTCTAACCGGATTTGGCTGAATATTAGCTTTTCCACAGAGCGACTGCCTGTCTGACCTCCGCAACCCGAAGGGATAGCGATATTCCATGGTTTAGACTAGTGTCAGTTTATTTAGAAGGTTATGACGCCCTGTAATGACCGTCAGAGATCTTCATGACAACCGGGACCGACTGCTTAACATGCTCTCCGAGGCACGGGACAAGCGATAATTAGAAATTCAATACGCACATAACTCCGAAAAGTCATTGGCGCGCGCCGTGGATTCGAACCCGATACCCTCTGCATGGCAGTCTGTTGGTATATCCACTCGGCTATCGCTGCCTTCTTCTTTAACACATACTTATATATTATTGGGTATTCCAATTATAATCATGCTAATCATAGTTAGATTTTGAACTCCATCTTTAGCAGTTAAAGTCCACAAAATAAATCGGCCAGTGTAACATGACTTTCAACATTCCTAAACGATGTTAAGATATTTATATGGTTTCATTCCAATAATTTGCTCTGATTAAATCTGCTATACGATATCTCTACAACATATTGTGGCATAAAATATTCCCCACCTTAATTGAATAAAATGATTCCGAATACCTTCCGCCCGGTTACACTACACCGAAGCCATAAACCTGTCGCACAAGCATCTACATGTATCGTCGCGCTCGCGGCACGCGTCGATCCCCTCAGGGATGAAAGCAGATATCGGAGAATTAATCTTAATTTGTATCGCAGCTCACGGCATGCAGAGGTAGTAGTAATAGAGTATTACGGTAGTAATTATTTTGTCGTGTCGTAAATTATGAAAGCTCTAAAAAGTATGAGGTCAGGAAAGTCTGCTGGGTTCGATAGAGTGACGTCTGAAATGTTAAAGGCTGGCGAGGGACTTACAGTAAACCTGCTGCATCGCCTTTTTAATCTGTCCTTGAAACAGGGCCAAGTTCCAGATGACTGGACCAAGGCAGTGCTTGTTCCAATTTATAAAGGCAAAGGCTCGCAGCAGGAATGTCAAAATTATCGCGGGATCAGCCTTCTCAGTGTTGTTGGAAAAATGTATGCCAGAATATTGATTGATAGAGTAGTAAACGTGACTTATGACAAGATATGGGATGTGCAAGCAGGATTTCGGAAGGGAATGGGATGTACGGATCAAGTCTTTTCCTTGCGCTGCGTTACCAAAAAATGTCTGGCAAAAAACCAGAAGGTATATTGCGCGTTCATAGACTTGGAAAAGGCTTATGATAGGGTAAATAGAAAGGAACTATGGAAGGTGCTATCTATGTATGGGGTGGACAACTTTATAATAAGGGCTTTAAAATCTCTTTATAGGGATTCGAGGGCCTGTGTCCGAATTAATGGTGCCTATACGGACTGGTTTGACATCTCTAAAGGTGTCAGACAGGGGTGTCCAGCTTCACCCTGGTTGTTCAACTTATTCATGGATAGCTGCATGAAAGATTTGAGGGAAATTGATTGCGGGATTGATATGGTAGGATTGCGTGTTAAGTGCCTCTTATACGCCGATGATCAAGTAATTCTTGCATCATCGGCGAATGAGTTGCAACAAATGATGGACTGCATGAACGAGAGTTTTAAAGCGAAAGGTATGAAAGTTAATGCAAGAAAGACGAAAGTGATGGTGTTTGAGAAGGATGAAAGTTTGACTGAGTGTAATATTACGATTGAAGATGAAAATGTGGGACAAGTTGAAAGATTTGTATATTTGGGAAGCATGTTTACAAGAGATGGAAGATGTGAAGGTGATATTGAAAGGAGAGTGATAGCGGGGAACAGTGTGAATGGAGCGCTGCATGCCTTTATGAACGGCCAAACCGTGCCTAAAAAGGCGCGACTGGCGGTTCATAATGGAGTGCTGGTGCCCACCTTGATGTATGGAAGTGAGTGTTGGGTATGGCAGAAAAAGCATGCAAGCAGAATTAACGCAGTTGAGATGCGATCACTGCGTAGTATGTGTGGGGTGAGACTGATTGATAGAATTCCGAATGCAGTAATACGAGAGCGATGTGGCCTGAAAGAAGATGTCGTGACAAGGATTGAGAAAGGAATGCTGAAATGGTTTGGACACGTGGAGAGAATGAGTGAAGAAAGATTGACGAATCAAATATATATGGCAGAGGTGTATGGACAAGCCGGTTGCGGCAGACCTCGTAAGACGTTCGTGGACCAAATTGGGGACGTCTTGAAAAACGGAAAAGTCCGAAGCACCCGCAACCGGCGAGCATGTATGAAAAGAATAATGAATGTAGAGGAAGCACGTGAGGTTTGCAAGGATAGAAGCAAGTGGCGATCTGTTGTCTCTGCCTACCCCGACGGGAAAAAGGCGTGAGCATATGTATGTATGTATGTTATTTTGTCGTCTGCTCTCTGAGGGATGGTATGACCGACAGCTTTATTTCGGTTTTAATAAAATGCTTCCTGAGTTCGGTTGTGCTTTGTTTGTTAAATATAATCTTTCCGACAGACAAAAAGATGAAAATATTTAACTTTATTTTTATCCATAAGGCTAGTCTTTCTTTTAGTGTGAGTGTGAGGCTTACGCTGTTATCAACGTTCGATTCTTCTCTTAGACAAGAACTAAGATCGATATCTTTACGTACCCTGCCGAAACACAGCTTGTAGTGCTGTGATGTAAATGTCACAACAAGTGGTCACCCATTCAAGTGGTGAGCAAGGTTGCGTAACTGTGCTGATCTATTACAAATGAGAAGTCAAATCACGGTACAAACGCTTGTCATATTGGCTCACCAGTCAATAACAGAATCTACATATACTTCTCGTAGGTCATCGTAGCTGTTCTACGAAATCCCGTAGCACCTCTTCGACTTACGAAAATGCTATATTTCCTTTCAATATGGTAAATAATCCTTTGAGGGCTCCATATAGCCTGATTGATAAATATCTTAATTCAAGCGTACATATCATATAACATGAGCACCCCGGTAAGTTTCCTTATAACTTTTTGTACAATACTTCTGAGAATGCGAGGCAGCGATAGCTTAGTGAAGATGAATAATTTATTAATTAGTTATTCAGGGTTAACTTGTTTGGCCATATTTACTTGAGGTTCCTTTGCGTGAATAAACAAGGAACCACGGTCAAATAAATGAAGTTCAGCTCACAATAAGAAAGAAGGAAGAAAATAAAGAAAGTAAGTTTATTGTTGCAGTTTTCCGAACACAGGGTTAGTGTAATGGCGCTGATACACTTGAGCATTCATGAGTCAGTTTTAGCGAGCATACGGCTGAGAGTGTTGGAGAACATTCAAGCGAATGGACAGTAAATTTGCTTCGACCTTTGCTTTGATAATTAGAACGCTCGCTAAAAAGATCGTGAATATGTTCGTAGCAATGTTCGGCTCTGTTTGTTGTTCAGTTTGGCAATACAAAAAACGGTGAATGCTCGTTGGTCTGTTACAAGTGAATGCTCAAAAGTATATGGACCATAAAAATAATACAAGCTTTCAAATACTAAATGGCAACTCCACCAATCAACTTGAAACTGGCTTTAGTATATCCAAATTATTTATTTACAGATTGATTACTGTTACAATTTGTATTTAATAATAAATAACAATTTGTGTGTATAAGACCCTTAATGTGGAAATAATAGTTGTATTAGTTTGATTAATTGTTACTCGGTTATTACATTATTTATCATTATGGCGTCCGCATCGGGCGTTCCGATAATTTGGGTTTCTTAAATATGAGAAGATGAATGGTTTTAAGTAAAAATATGTCTTTTGGAGTATTTTAAACGAGTTCTGAACGTCCGACCCTGTTATTTAGTTTTATTAGTTTTTTATGTTTAGAATACATGTACCTACTGACAGAGTAAGTAAAGAATTGTGTAATAACTGAGTGTTGTGGGGTAAAAGAAGATATAGTGACAAGCTTTGAGAAAGGTATGCTAAGATGGTTTGGGCACATGAAGAGGATGGATGTATAAATACTGACCACCATATTATATATATGGCAATTGTAAATACGATTGAAGGAAGAGGAAGATCTAGACGACAGACATGCCCTGATCAGATTGGAGCATCCTGAAAAATGGACAGGCTAGAAGTACCCTAAACCCGAAGAGCATGTATGTATGATTTTGATGAGAGTGGATGAAGCAAGAGAGATATATCAGGATCTCTGCATACCCTTTCGAGAAACGGGCGTGAGTCTATGTTTGTATGCAGATGTTAAAATATGTTGTCACATCGATACATTTTAAGACACTAATATATTTCTTTTGTAGTAAATGCCAGCAATATTAGTTCTGCTTATATGTAGTTATACGTATTCATAAATTCTATTTTATGCCTGCCCCTTCGGGAAACAGGCGTGAGTTTGTTATTTTTTATCACTCTGGGTTGTAAATAACAAAGAGTATTCAACTATTTTTGTCATCTGTTAACTGACGGTGGTCTATTGAGTGATCCAAAACCTTGAATAGAATCGTAGGCGGGTCTGTCCAATTGTCCAGCCGCGGTCAGGGGTTCATTGACCTCAGTCGTTTTGTACGTAGTCGAGGTTACGTACCTACAATGTATGTTGACTTTACGTTACGTAATTTGATTATTTTGACCTTTTTAAACTGGCGTTTAGATGCTACGGCATTATTTCGAATCTATTCTTGTAAGGAAGATCTGGTTGTCTTTTTTGCTATGATATTTTCAGATATTTGTTTTGATAGGTTGCGATGCTTAAATGATACTAAATGATGACATGTATGTGAGAACTAACTTACTATGTGGGACTGGCCAGTTATAATTTGAATATGATTACTTATAAGTAAAAATAGGTACGTTCTAAATTAAAAACTTCCCTATGCTGCTAACTCACATGCAGTCATCTTTCCTTTTTGTGTGTGTGTGGTCAGTTTTGGAGTCGAAGTTTACAGAGGGCTCGATGGTATACGATCCATGTCCTGAGGCTAGGATCGGAACCGACAGTCTTACGTACATTCCAAAGCTCGGTAGCACTCAGATGTAAATGCCAGTCGCGTTCAGAATTGCTTAACTTTGCCGATGTGTTAAGAATGGCAAGCCTACTCAAACTATGAATGCCACACACACACGGTCATACCATCCCAAGGTAGGGCGGGCCTCTACTATATTAACAATATAACTGATGAATACTAGCTTTCGCCACCGGCTTTGCTCAAGGTCTTCAAATATTGACTTCACTTACAATATATCGCGTGTCTAACTTTTCGCTTGATCTGAGCAAACTCATAACAAATGATATTCTTTCTTTCTTTGTAGTATGTCACTACAAAAACTCATCTAAGTGTTGCTCCAACATCTATATAAGTCGTGTGACAGTAGTTCGTGGGGGAACGTGAGCTTTCCCGCCAAATGTTCAAGTTTTGTGCCACGGAGTATTGAGAGAATGATATGGACGTGGTATTTGACTAAAGGATGCAAGGCTTGGCGTTATTTGTATATTGTCTTTCGGATTATGTACTACCTACCTTTGTTTCATTGTCCTGCTGATAAAAACGCACTAATAACTTTAATACGTCTTTATTTTTATGCATTTTGTTTTTTTTTTTATGTCAATGGATTTAATAAAATATTTGTTTAAAAAGTTATAATAAGGAAATCAATCTTAGTATGTAAGATTGATTTCTTTCTTACTCAAACGACTATTTAATAGACAAAACATTACAATTTATTAATGCATGGAAGACTATCATGAAAAATTATTATCAGTCTATAGTGACCCATTGCGAATGTCGAAGGAAATCTAAGAATAAAGAACTTTTTATTTGCTTTAAATATATTGTACGTGATTAAGACAAAAAGTGTGATGTAAATAAAAGGAGAAAATTTAAAATCGTATTTGACTTCAAGATAGAAATGTCATTCATTTGACCAAGATAGTGGCATGTAGCAGCTATATACTCCTTAAGTTTTCCTACTCTATATAAGACACTCCGGACGTGTGTAAGTTGGTTTTAGTTTGAAGTAATCTGACGGCTTATGCGTCGCGGGGGGCGTACGTACTTTGTCACATGTGAGTGTTTTTAACCACTGGTGGCGCAGTGGTTAAAGTGCGAACTTTAGTACGATTGACCAAAGTTTTAAACGCAAATATATAGAGAAATAACATTTGCCTAACAAGAAAGCAATAAATATTTATTCATTAACATACGAGCATTTATATGTAATTAATTGTGTCAGACAAAGTTTCACTTCACCGATTAGCATGCAATAATTAACATATTAATACGGACGAAAAATCGTGTGGTGCGCGCCGTGTATTCAAAACCGAAACCTTCTGCGTAGCAGTCTGTCGGTCTCTCTATAAGCTATCGCAGCATATTTATACATAAGAATATATTTTTATGGCTTGTACCGTATCGTATAAGATGAATCCCTGTGCGTAATTAATCTAGATAATTTACACGTAACAATAGTTGGCTTCGAGGGAATCACGTGGGAATAAATCAAGGTAGCTAAGTAAAAGTATCTAATACAAAGTAAAATTATCTAATACAAAGCCGAGCTCATTCAATTAGTAACGCTGATACACGCATGCTATATATAGAGTTGTATTTACTTGTAATAGTATATTACCTATGTAATGGTATTAGATAAGGCATTTATATTTTTGGCTCAGTGTAGAGCTGAGTAATTATTCATATTATATTTGATTTTTAAAGTGAACTATAGTGATAATCTAGAAACAAAGTTATAAAGTTCCTGAAGATTTTAACATACTAATCCTAACTAAAAAACATATATGATATTAAAATACGAACGTTTGTTAGTTTGGTTTATGGCAAAAGCGTATCTTTCATCAATCAATAAACTTAATATAAAAGAAACGAACTAATTCCTAGTCACTAAGACGTAACAGTAGTATTGTATGCCCAACACTCGCTTTTGGTTGATAGGGTAGAGCACCCACTAATCAATTGATGACAAAATACACAACAATTATCCTAACTACATAACTGATATTAAAAAAGTAACAATAGATCTTGGTGGTTTCGACCACAAAACGTAAAAAAGCAATAATTCCCATTTTTATCCACGAGGCCCCGTTTGGGAACAGTCCGGAATAACCCAATACTGTTCGGTTGCCCCGGGCGCTGTTACAAGGTAAGATTGTGCGATCTAGCACAACGCTTGTAAAGTGCACAGCCGATCGCTTCACACGAGGCGCGAGACATGGAGAACCGTCAGGTCCCTTGAGATGTTGTCTTGCAGAAGAAATTCTTGTGAACTGCAGATTTAAATTTGTTACGTGCATTCTTGAGGTAGTGTTGGTTTCTTAGATATTGATAATATTAGAACAGTATTCGTTGACGGTAATCGACATAGCTCAGAGTATTAGCACGTTGCAGTGCGCTGGTCACATTTGTCGCAGAACCGATAACCGTTGGAGTTTTCGTGTTCTAGAGTGGAGACCGCGCCTTGGCAAACGTAGTGTAGGACGCCCTTCGGCTAGGTTGAGTGACGATATACGTAAAGTGGCTGGCTGCGGCTGGACACGAAGAGCCAAAAATCGAGCTCAGTGGCGTGCCATTGGAGATACCTATATTCAGCAGTGGACTACGGCAGTCTGATAATGATGATGATTCGTTGACGGGCCTTAATCGCGATTTTGGTTAGACTAGAATCTGGACACTGACTATTAATATATTATCTTATCTATTCTTTAATGCTACCGGGATAGTGCTAGAACGATGACGATGACGCAGAGGACTTTATGATTAAAAATACTTCTCTGCGCCGACTTCTCGGTCGGGTTATATTCGCCGTAGTCACGGAAAGACACAACAAATAAAATGTAATAAATATGATAAATTGAACCTTTTACTATTGAAGCTATGAAATATTAAACTCATTCATCGCTGCGGCAGGAACTTATTTTTATTTTCATACATAAAGTAAAAATCTTAGAGAATTTGTAAATTAATGACTGAGAACATGTTCTTCACAAAGATTAGCCAAATATTAATAAATAATATGAAAGTCTATGAATCGATATTTTTAAATAGGTTGATTGCTAGTATTAGTCTCTCAACGAAATCGCACATAATCTCTAAGCGAAATATTGGCAAGGCTGGTCACTTTGGTCACTAGGCGGACGTTCTCTGACCAGATTAGAGACATCCTAAAAAAAGGACAGGTCAGAAGTACCCTAAACAGAAGAGCATGCATGAGAAACTTGATGGAAATGAATGAAGCAAGGGAGGTATATCCGGATCGTTGCAAATGGCGTTCCGTTGTCTCTGCCTACCCCTCCGGGAAACAGGCGTGAGTCTATGTATTTATGGTCACTTCATGCCGTATGGTGACGGTATTGTCACTACCCCAGTTCATTCCGTGGGTGTCATAAGAGACGGTTAAGAAAAGTACACGAAGCATATAATGTAGTATCTTTGGGAACAGACAGAAATCTGACATCAAATCCTACACCTACCCTTCTGGGTAGCGTGGTACAGTAGACCAAATTTTCCAATTGACTCACAGTCCTATTATGGCGGAATTAGGACAGGCCTATGTCCAGCAGTGGACTGTTAAAAGGTGTACAGACATTTGCCGATTTTAGACCGACCGCAAACCTTGCAGCAATCTTTATGAAAACGGATACCGTCTTTTATATAAAGTTCAAAAGGCATTTTAAAAATAAACGTCGTTTGAACATTTTCTCAAAGCGCCACCCACTTATTTTCGCGTGTGAGGTCTGAAAGGGTCCTTTAAAATATACATCAGGGTATATTTAGAATGCCCGTAATTTGTTTATGTCGGTTTTATGAACTATATTTAGAACATTTGCTAGTCCCTGTGGCATTACCCTTAATTTCACTAAAATGTTGGCCGAAAGGTTCGTGACCCTTACTGCGAAGTCAGAGGTCGTGGGTTTGATTCTTACTCGGGACACAATTTTGTGTGATAAATACGATGAATCGTTCTGTTTTCAAATGGATTTGTTTACTCTTACTTAGGAATACATAATTATTTAAGTATATTTATCATATTAATTTAATAAATCGCCTGTGCTGGGTGAATATTATGTAATATGCAGCAATATTATCGCGACTGCCTTGTTGGTCTCGCGGCATAAATATCCGCGTGGGATTGGAAGGTCTCAGGTTCGATCCCCGGATTGGGCAAAGTGTTAGTGGGTTTTTCAGTTAGGAAATTCTCAGTAGCAGCCCGTAGCAGTGAAAAGAGGTTTTGTAGCAATATACCTCTGCCTACCTGTTCGGGGATATAGGCGTGAGACTATGTACAGTCGCGGTCTGAAAGTGTTTACCACCTTAAGGCTTATAATTGCATGAACACATCAATGACACAAGGACGACGATATTGTACTAGGCAACCCAAAAGGCAACCAATCTATGATAACATGCGTTGCGTAGCAACTGGTGTCAATAACGATTTATTATTCCACATTTATAATATACGTTCATTTAATTACAAGCGTGATATTTACACTGAAACTAAAATATTTGTAGTCTTCAAATAATGTTATTTTAAACTTGCTATTCACGATTTTGGTATTTGTAATTAATAAGTTTTTCAAATGACTTTTACATTGACAGATTATAATGAAAGGGATGGCGAAAATACGACATCCTGAATATAAAACCTTTTTGAATAAAATACAATATTTATATCGTCTAGTGTAAGACTGCCTCGTTGGTCTAGCGGCAGTGCATACAACAGCTGATCATGAGGTCTCGGGTTCGATCCGCAGGCCGGGCTCGGAAAATGTTGCTAAGGTTTTCTGTTAAGAATTTCTTAGTGACAAATTATCAGGAATTTCTGTCAAGAAATTCTTAATAATTAGCCCGAAGTTGGCGGTGTTTCAGCCCCGTGCATCCGAAAGCACGTTAAGCAGTCCTGGCTGTCATGATCTATGGCAGTCATTAGTGGGAAGTCAGTGCCCTCAAATATACCTACTGACTACTGGTCTAACCTTAGAATGATGTAAGATGGCAGCCGCTCCGTGTAAAAACTGATATTCAGTCAAATCTCGGTAGACCAGTAATATCAGGTCCCTGGGCTCCGAAGCGCAAGCTTGGGATGCAACTAAGAAAATGCTAGGGTGATGATGATGATGATATCGTCTAGCGAAAATCAGGGCGCGATCAGACTGTGAGCTATAATGATAGTGGATGGTATGCTAGTCACGTTAAAGCGCATGCTGATCACATAAGTGAACTTTTGTTTAGATAATACCATTTTATTACAATAAGAAAGTGTTTTAAATGGTTTTTAAAAATAATATTTAAATACAGAACTTTTACAGCAAAATAATTGCAATTCTGTCATTATGTCAGATTATTTCATCGACCTAAAAATATTCATACTCTTTTTGTTGGAATCGATGACTTACCAATGATTGAAAAGTAATAAGTACTCAGATATAGCATTTTAGACCTTGCTGAACCTAGCGTGACAAAGAATGTAATTTGAAAAGTGGTAAACATTTTTAGACCGCGACCGTACGTGTACATGTATGTATGTATATTTATCAGCTTTCTGGTCAACATAATACAGGCACTGCATAGTTTGGGATCAAATGACCTGGTATGAATAGTCGTATTACACTAAGAGGAAGGCAGAAAGGCTCTCAGAAAATCAAAGAATATCACATATGTTTATAATGAGTAATATTAAGAACAAATAAAATAACGTGGCTGTGACATACGGACAGACAGACAGACATGGCGTATCTATAAGGGTTCCGTTTTTGCCATTTTGGGCTACGGAAACCCTTAAAACACATTCTAATCTTGAAAGAGTTAAGAACAACTTAGGTGAACCCATAATCACAAAAAGCAGTGAAGCCTATTAGGAGAAAAATACGAAGATATGCAAAAGGAATTCTGTATGTAAATATAGTTCATTCTCATTACACTAATAGCCAGCCTTTTGGTACTGCCAACAGTTTTGTGAATGAGCTACTGGTCTTCTTTGTGTAGGTCAATGACCTTTGTGTATCTGTGGGTATATTAAGGCTGTTTTGCTTACTAACTTCATTATTGGGACTAGGGTAAGCCATAGTCTAAACCTTTTTTGTAGCTCGTTTAGTCTGGTAGCCTCTTTATACCAAAGTAGATGTTTAACCGTCTTCAAATTAAGGGGGTTTAATTCGATGGGCCTTTTTACATATGATTGTTGCATTACCACCTTAACTAATTTAAGGTAGAAATACAACTGTTTTTCCGACGTTTTGACCGTCTCACAGCGGCTGTGGTCTCGGCGGGAAGGCGTTAGCTACCAAATAAAGATCGCAACAAAAAAATAATATTTGGTTGATTTGGTCCGTTGATCAAAAGTCAAGTCGGTCCAATCCGTACATATAATTCTGCGATTCATTTCTATTTGTAAAGATGTTTGTTTGTTTTTCGTGTGTTAAATCTGTTTCTCGCCGTGGTTCTGCTATTGTAAATACCGGATTATCTCCCTGGAGGTGAATGAAACAAGACGTATTCGCTCTTTCCCGTGGATCAAAGCTCACTTTGTTATAAATCTAGTCGAAATCGTTTTAGAGGTTTCTGTAGCTTAGTCGCGAAGGTGTAAAAAATAAGGCAACAAATTTAGATAAATGTGAAGTTTGTTTGTTTGTTTAGTTGAACGCGCTAATCTCAGGAATCACTGTTTCGATTTGAATAATAATTTTTGTTTTGGGTAGCTCATGTATCGAGGTAGGTCATAATAGGCTCTAAAACATAACGCTATAAGCGTGCGCATCAGTAGCCCTGAACCATGCGGGTGAAGCCGCAGGCACAGCTAGTTTGAATACAAATTGCCGTATTGGTTCCGATGGTGACGAACTACGACATCGTAGGTCCTGGGTTCAATGCTCTTTCATTCAATTGATTGGCCTGTAGTGATCTTGACCGACAAGGCGGTGACCAAAACAGCCGGGTGTGTAGCGAGAGTGTAACCGAATACCACGGGGTCGCGGATTCAATTCTCGACCAGGTCAAACATTTGTGGTTATTTGCAAAAAAGTACATATTATGTATTCTTATCCATTGTCTAGTACCCATAGCACAAGTTCAGCTTATTTTGGGACTAAACTAGTGTGTGTGGTAAGATATTGTCATTATTGTAATATAATGCTTACATAATTATGATACACTAGCAGACCCGGCGATCTTCGTACCGCCTGACAGTCGATTCTTTATTTTTTTTCTTTATTTTAATTTTCTTTCCGTAAAAACCATCCTCGTACTTCAAGGAATAATATAAAAAATAATTAGCGAAATCGGTTCAGCTGCTCTCGAGATTTGCGCTTAGCAACACATTCAGCGATTCATTTTTATATTATAGAAGATATAGATAACATTATGTGGGTGTCGTTTTGTGCGCTGCCAGCGGGCCTATAGGTACAAACAGTACTAACTCGGTCGGTGGTAAATAGGACATAATTTACTACTAATGAGTAAACTTTTATCATACACCAGCAAGTCAACTGAAAACGAAAGTTCTACGCTTTCAACCTTGGTGTTCTACGCGTATAACTCGTGGTTATATGATAAATACTGAGGGAATACACTTATCGCTACGGCGTTTTTACTAAACGATATCGGGTAAATAATTATTCTCATTTTATCTTCAAGGTAATTTCGTCTCAATAGGTGCATCAGAAGAACAAATAGACGACATTTATAGCCATAAGCGCTAACGAAGTTAGTGGGCGGGCCGCAGTTAAATGTTAGTATTTCAATTTCTTTTTTATTTTATTGGAGTCGTCAGTATATTGTATTTTATTTTAAACTAGAGGATGCCCGCGATTACACCCGCGTTATTTAAGGCTACTGCTCCGCTCCCGTCGCTCATAGCGCGATGTTATATAGCCTATAGCCTTCCTCGATAAATGGGATATCTAACACTGAAAGATTTTTTTAAATCGGTCTGTAGGTCCTGAGATCAGCGCGTTCAACCAAACAAACAAACTCTTCAGCTTTATATATTAGTTTATGATAAGATACTTAGTGAAATACTGAAAAAGAAGAAATGCCGGTTGTAAAAGTAGAAACTTTATGAAGAAGCAAGCAAGAAACAACATATACGATTGAGTGAAACATCAGAACCGCTGCGGTTTACTTCACTTGTAACACAAACTATAATCCACGATGTATGGCCGACACAAAGATTAGACCTTTGTAATGAGTTTGTTACAACATAATTAACTGCTGACGAATCTGCGATATGTTTGTGGGCTTTGATAACATTTGTACTTAGTTCTAACTTGTTAGATTCTTTTGCGAGAATTGAAATTGAAATAATTTATTTTCCATCACTAGGTTTTACAATTTTCTCTTAATCAACTAGAAGTAAGTACATGTTTGTTTTGCGTTTTAAATATTATAAGAGAATTCGATGACGAATAGAATAGAATATTAGGGCGAATTTGTAGTTCGAAGATTTGATTGGCTAACTGGAGGATGGAAAGTTAGTCTTGAAAGTCGTGTGGATGTAAATGAAAAAAACTAATAAAATAATGTTGAACAATATGTTTTAATGCGCTGTTTTTTGTTCCTCTGTTTTTATTGAAAATTGGGGAAGAAAGTGCTGGAAAGAAGTTGTGGGAATACAAAGACATTAGGTAGTTTAAAAAAATTACCTGTACAGCCTTTTGAAGGCCACTGCTGGACTAAAGCCTCTCGTAATTTGCTTCATAGTATCACTGTGAATTAATAGAAGGATTTTAAGTACAGTCGAACAACTTCCCGCTCGACCACCATAAGGGTGAGAATCGCTCAGCAAGACATCGTCGATTCCAGTGCTACTTTACACAAACATTGACATTCGTATACAAAACCAGTTTCTAGTATGTCTCGACTCTATGAGCGAGCCAAGAGATTTTTTTCAAACTGGTCCACCGCCGACTTGTTTGATTGTACCTTACCACGTTGGCCGTACGGGCGGGCTCGTATAGGGTCCGATGTCGAGTTTACCGTCTCTCGGTAAATATATTATTTGCTTCGTGCATTCTCCTTATTTGCCTACGACATGCACGGGGTTAAAATGGGATAATGACATTTTGTATTTTTAATCCGGCACCACACCGAATATTTTATCAAATGAATATCGCCGTAAATTACATACATACATACATAGACTCACGCCCGTTTCCCGGAGGGGTAGGCAGAGACTACGGAGCGCCATTTGCAACGATCTTGACATATCTCTCTTGCTTCATTCACTCCCATCAGATTTCTCATGCATGCTCTTCTGTTCAGGGTGCTTCTAACCTGTCCTGTTTTTAGGATGTCTCCAATCTGGTCAGAGAACGTCCGCCTAGGTCTTCCCCTTCGTCCTGTCCCTTCCACACTTGCCTTATATATCTGCTTGGTCAGTCTTTCGTCATCCATCCTCTCCACGTGTCCAAACCACCTTAGCATACCTTTCTCGATGCTTGTCACTACATCTTCTTTTACCCCACAACACTCTCTTATCATACAATTCTTTACTCTGTCAGTCAAAGAAACACCACACATACTTCGCAGTGCTCTCATTTCTACAGCATTTATTCTACTTTCATGACTCTTCTGCCATACCCAACTATCACTACCATACATAAGAGTAGGTACAAACACCCCTCTATGGACAGCCAAACGTGCCTTTTTGGACACGTTTTGGCTATTCATAAACTCCTTCAGAGCTCCATTCACTCTATTACCTGCATCAACTCTTCTTTCAATATCTTCTTCATTCTTACCATCTCTTGTAAACAGCGTACCTAAATATACAAACTCATTCACTTGCTCCATTCGCTGTCCATCGATCATAACATTACAAGCCGTAACGCATTCCTCCTTTTCAAAAACCATAACTTTCGTTTTACTTACATTTACTTTCATTCCTTTCCTCTCTAACGCACCATGCATGATTGTTACCATCTCCTGCAACTCCTCCGCTGAAGACGCAAGTATAACCTGATCATCAGCATAAAGGAGGCATTTGACAAGTAACTCATTCATCCTTAATCCACAGTCACTATTTTTCAAATCTTGCAAACAACTGTCCATGAAGAGGTTGACAGGCACGGCGACGCTACACATCCCTGTCTAACACCTGTTTCGATGGTAAACCAATCTGTGTACGACCCATTTATCCTCACACAAGCTCTAGAATCTTCATAAAGGGATTTCAGAGCTCGTATGAGGATGCTGTTCACCCCATACATCGACAGTACCGACCACATTTCATTCCTCACCACTTTATCGTAAGCCTTTTCCAAATCCACGAATGCGCAATAGACCTTTTGACCTTTGGCCAAGAATTTTTTGGCTACGCACCGCAAGGAAAAGACTTGATCCGTGCACCCCATACCCTTTCGGAATCCTGCTTGTACATCCCATATTTTCTTGTCGGTTACTTCCATAACTCTTTCAATCAGTACCTTCGCATACAATTTGCCAACAATGCTGAGAAGGCTAATGCCTCTATAGTTCTTGCAGTCTTGTTGCGAGCCTTTTCCCTTATAAAGAGGCACAACCACCGCTGTGGTTCAGTCATCAGGTACTCGGCCGGTGCTCCAGCACAAGTTAAATAAGCGCTGCAGCTGACCAACTATGATGCCCTGTCCAGCCTTCAGCATTTCAACTGTAATCCTATCATATCCTGCAGCCTTACCTAATTTCATACTTCCCAACGCCTTCACAATCTCATCCACACCAATATCGCTTTCATCATTGCTATTATTATCATTCATTTCGTCGATCGATGTCTCTATCGCCGTTCTTTCATATAGACCTTCAAAATACTCCTTCCATCTCTTCAGCACGCATGATTCACCATTCAGTATCTTTCCATTCTTGTCTCTGATTGACAAATAAATTATAAAATATAAAATACTGCTAAACATATAAAATTATAAGAGACTGCCTCCGTGGTCCAGTGAATAGAGTAGGCGACTGCTGTTTGGAGGTCCTGGGTTCGATTCCCAGGTCGGGGAAAAATGTTACTGGGTTTTTCCGAATTCTCAGTAGCAGCACGGAGTCTGATGATGTGCCACGGCAATAGGCTCGCCCCTATTACGTGGGAACTAAAAATTCATGGCGAAATGTGGGTGTAATGTTACACATCTGCCTACAGGCTCTTGCCTGTATCCCCGAAGGGGTTCTATAATTAAAAATAAATGATTATATAATACTTATCACATTTCAAGAGCATGTTATAAAAATTAACTGCAGCTTAATAAAAAATGTTATTTAAAAAAACTTTACGAAAATTCTTAGCAGATAAAGCATATTACAATATTACAGATTTTTTATCAGAAGTAAGTTTTTAGTTGACATCCATCTTGGTATCTAACCTATTTTGTTGTATCTCGTCCTTTTTTCATTCCGATACATAAAATGTAAATTACTTTTTAAAAACTCAATTTAAATGGCACTGTAAATTATTTACTGATTTAATTTAAAATTGTTTCCTTTTAAAATTGTGTAATTGGTTTGATGGCTGTATTATATTTCTTTTTTTCTTTATGTTATTTTTGCATGCCAACTGGTAAGATATGGCTGAATTTGTATATATTTACTTTAAGTGTCACCAAAAATGTAACCCATATTTGCAAAATAAAATATCTTTATCTTTATCTTTATCTTAATTAGCTGTATTAAAATTTTTGCAGCTAAAAAGAAATTAAAGAAATTCTTTCAAAAGATCTTTTTCTTTTTAAAATTTAGAAAATAACCTATAGCTGGTGTGAGAAGGCATTAACGAAAAAGGAGGTGGAAAATCCGAGACGCAGCCAAGAAAGTCATGTTAATTTTCTTTTATTCGACTGAAAGTGGCAATTTATTTTCACTTTGTATTTGACTCTTTGAAAAAAGAGCAATTATTATAGCAATTACATATTTTAAGATTGTAAAGGCAATTAGCAATTTGTGACAGCCTGTGAAACCGTTTTTGAAAGCAGAACGGAGCCATTTTTTTTTAATAAAAAGCACCGAACAAGAGAATAATCAAAAAGCCCAAAGAGTTAAATAATTTGTTTCAGTTAAATACCACTAGATTTTTGCTTTTATATGAATCTATATTTTTCAGATCAAAGAATACGAAAATTAATTATTTATCGGAATATGAAAACAGTTTTTGAATTCTAAATTTAGTTACTGATTCTGACGAGATTTCATTGAGTTATTTTTAGAGCGTGTTTCAGATTTGAAATTTGTACGAGAAATCGATTAGAAAGCCAATAGTTAGAGAGAAAATATAGACTGCTTGATAATAAGACTTTTACTAAGCGAAATGGCACGAAAATAATCGTATAACATTTTGTTCTTCTCTCACACGTGTTAAGGTCGCAGTTCTACCCATACATAAGTAGGTATTTCGAGCATTGCACGTGCGCACTTTTAATTGCGGCTTAAAATGCGTATTCTTAAAAAAAAAGATCGTTCCTAGGTATTATTTTTGCTTAGTATGACTTGGCATGATGTTCAAAACGAGTAGACTTCGGCTTGGTGATAGGTCTTGTGACACCATGTGTATTAAACATTTATCTGTTTAGTTTAGCAGGCTTAGGACGCAGCAGACGTAGGACTCTCGAAAGGTGGAACACTGCTCTTATTACTCATCACGTACAATTGTTTTTTTTTTATAATAGTAGGTGGTAAACGAGCAGACGGATCGCCTGATGGTAAGCAATTACCGCCGCCCATGGACACAAGCAACACCACAGGAGTCACAAGTGCGTTGCCGCCCCTTGGGGTTGAGAAAAGGGATAGGATGAGGAGTGGGATGAGGGAGAAGGAAAAGGGGATAACGCCTTCGGCACTCTCACTCACCGAACGAAACGCAATAGTTTAGGTACTGTTACTTCACGTCGATATTCTGTGAGAGGGTAGTACTTCCCCGGTTGAGCCGGCCCATTCATGCTGAAATCAGCAAGGCTCTAGTACCTTTAAAAAATGAAATACCGGCGACATGGCCTATTGAATCAAGTCTTGAGTCTTGAACAGAGACCGATGGCTTTACGTGCCCTCCGAAGCACGGTAGTGCACTGATGTAAATGCCACAACCAGTGGTCATCCATCCAAGCAGTGACCTATTATACCGTTGCTTAACTTTGGCGATCTATAATGAAACGCAAGTCAAGTCAGTCACAATATTCTCTCCTTTTCTGAGTCGAACAAAACGCTAAACACGACGTGCAATATCAGAGCCAATTACAGTAAAAAAATAGGTTAACCGTTTAAATCATGAGAAACGCGTTTTAGCAGCGTAGTTGTAAATTCTTTCAGACTTTTATTGTCTTAGAGCGGTGCCAAAAGAGCTCCTCGAAGCACAAATGGCGTTAATTAATACATCGCAACCTTTTTTAATGGCCTGATAATTTATTACGTGCTAAGAGCATTAATTATGTAAAGATTTAACAGCTGATTAATCTTCAATGGTTAGCGTATTTATAGTCTGCGAAAAGATGCATTGATGTAACAATGTATTGTTTTGTTGATTTATATTCCTTTTTAAAAGGTCGGTAAAGCACTTTTGATCCATTGGGCTTTGCAAGTGTCTATGGGCGGCGCTGATTACTTACCATCAGGGGACCCGCAAGCTCGTTTGTACTATGCAATAAAAAGGAAAAGTAAAATAATGTTTTGTTGATTAAAAAAAACACTGCTGTGCTTGTGGAGAACCAATGCCGGGGAAAACTAGGATTACGGATTTTGAAGGCAAATGTAATGTTACTGGTTTAGAGTGATATGAAGTGTGATAGTGAAAGGGCCATATAGCGTTGTACCTAACTCACCGAACGTCCTCTTTTGCCTTGCTACGTACAATTCTTATAAAGATCTGTCCATATTGTGTTTTTCTCCTTTGTTATTTGTAAATTTTAATATATCAGCCAGAGCAATTTTCTATTCAGTATAAAAAAATAAAATGTTAGTTCATATTGTCATACACTCAGTAGCTGAGTGGTGGGATAGTACATGGTTTTAGTTTAAGGCTATCTGCATGTGCCATTTGAAATAGCATTTGCAGAAAGCTTGAAGCTGGAACCAAATAATATCAATTTTATTTATAACCCGACTACGGCGAAGCCAAAAGGAAGGGTAATGTTTTTGGGCAGTCTATGTATGTAAGTATGTATGTTTGTATGTTCCACCGTAGCGCCTAAACTACTGAACCGATTTTATTGAATGGGGTGTCAAAATATTCGTAATAATAGCGCGGATATATAATTTTTATCTAGATATAAATTTTCTATAACGGAATTAATGCCTCAGATTCCAACCTCAAAAAAAATTTGACGGAGATAATCATTACGTGTTTATTATCAAAAGAAAGGTATTGTACTCTTTCTTAAAATCTTCTTCTTTCTCTTAGCGTTATCCCAGTTTCAATCTGGGGTCCAAGGTACTGACGCCCTGTAACGACTGTCAAAGATCTTCATGACAACCGGGACCGACGGCTTAACGTGCTCTCCGAGGCACGGGACAAGCGATAATTAACAATTCAATACGCACATAACTCCGAAAAGTCATTGGTGCGCGCCGTGGATTCGAACCTGATACCCTCTGCATGGCAGTCGGTTGGTATATCCACTCGGCTATCGCTGCCTTCGTAGGCGTAGCGGCTAAACTACTGAACCGATTTTATTGAATGGGGTGTCAAAATATTCGTTATAATTAACGGAATTAATGCCTCAGATTCCAACCTCAAAGAAAAAATTGACGGAGATAATCATTACGTGTTTATTATCAAAAGAAAGGTATTGTACTCTTTCTTAAAATGTGACAATGTAAATATTGCACAGTTAGTTTACATGCCCCATCGGGATACGCAAAATAATTAAATAAAAAAAAATAAAAACTATAACCCGACTACGTAAAAAAGCATTTCTATACTTATCTTTATCTGGATTTATATCTGTATGAGCTGTCTTTTTTCGTCCTTTTTATTTGTAGTAGTTTATTCATCTCGCGCATCGTCTTACTTATTATTATTATAGACTTTGTGCATAATTCGTTGTCATCTCCGTAAGACTTCTGACTTAGTTAATTCCAGAACATTCTTCTTCAAATCAAAGCCAAGAAGTTTCTTTATTTATTCAGCTACGTGATTAATGTTTAATTTATTCACTTGCCATCGGTACTGGGTATGAAGCTTGTGAAGTAGTGCCCTATTTGAACATAGTTTACAAGAGTTGTGCTATTTCTGCAATTAATATTTGAGTATAATATACTTCATTTCTCTTTCTTGGTATTTATTGTAGATGTGCTTGAGTTTTATTAGTTTAGGGTACTAATGTTGTTTTCTCAGCATTACATAAGTAATCTTATAATTCTGTATAGTGCACCAATTGATTGCACAGAGGGTCGGTGTTCATAGCTTGACTAGGTTGTCCAGTCGTAATAGAACATCACTTATTTTAAATTGTTTTTCGGAATATAGGTTTAAAGACCTTTATTCTCAAAAAAAGATACAATATCCACTTGCATAAGAACAATCAAATCTTATATCTTATCTATACATATAAATAAAATTGAAGTGTCTGTCTGTGATTTCAAAATAACTATGTTTTTTCAAGTGCATATAGTTAGTTACACGATTCTAGGTCCAAAACAACCCGTTTTAAAATTTTTGTCTGTCTGTCTGTCTGTCTTTCTGTTTGTCCGGGGTAATCTCTGGAACGGCTGAACCGATTCAAATGAGACTTTCACTGCAAGGTAGAGAACTTTATAGCGCTACACATAGGCTACAATTTGACCCGGTAGTTTGCGCTGTTGTCGCGATAACAAGTCTTTACTTCTTCAACTCATCTATACATATAAATAAATTGAAGTGTCTGTCTGTGATTTCAAAAGAACTATGTTTTTTCAAGTGCATATAGTTAGTTACACGATTTTAAGTCCAAAACAACCCGTTTTAACATTTTTGTCTGTCTGTCCGTCTGTCTGTCTGTCTGTCTGTATTTCTGTTTGTCCGGGGTAATCTCTGGAACGGCTGAACCGATTCAAATGAGACTTTCACTGCAAGGTAGAGGACTTTATAGCGCTACACATAGGCTACAATTTGACGCGGTAGTTGGCGCTGTTGTCGCGATAACAAGTCTTTACTTCTTCTACTCATCTATACATCTATACATATAAATAAAATTAAAGTGTCTGTCTGTGATTTCAAAATACTTATGTTATTTCAAGTGCATTTAGTTAGTTACACGATTCTAAGTCCAAAAAAAACCATTTAAACATTTTTGTCTGTCTGTCTGTCTGTCTATCCGTATGTCTGTCTGTATTTCTGTTTATCCGGGGTAATCTCTGGAACGGCTGAACCGATTCAAATGAGACTTTCACTGCAAGGTAGAGGACTTTATAGCGCTACATATAGGCTACAATTTGACCCGATAAGTAGCGCTGTTGTCATGATACCAACTCTATGAAATATATATACCTATATGTGTATATTTTCAGTTATTATTAACTCTCGATAATCGCGAGGAGTATAAAAATTATATTTGGATGAGATGTTGTTTATTTATTTTAGGCGTCCACTTAGAACGAATTTTACGAACGGCTTGATTGAGGGGGTTGTAGGGTTCGCGCAAAGTATGAAAGTGAAAAAAAATATATTATTACAGTCCGCGTGCGAAGCCGCGGGTACCAGCTAGTACTAATATATAAAGCTGAAGAGTTTGTTTGTTTGGTTGAACGCTCTAATCTCAGGAACTACTGATCCGATTTGAAAAATTATCTGTGTTAGATAGCTCATTTATCGAGGAAGGCTATAGGCTATATAACATCACGCTTTTAGCGATGAGAGCAGAGCAGTAGCCTTAAATAACGCGAGTATAACCGCGGGCATCCTCTAGTATTTTATATAATGTAGTTAGGTACAAAACCCTCTAAATCACTCAATACTAGTACAGTCTGTATGCCGCATTTGGCTCCGTTTTATTTCGATATAAACCACGTACCTTTGTTTGGAGTAACCATTATTTCGGCACTGTTGCAAGCGCCATGTTCAGTTCAGGCATGAAGTAATTAAGTTTAAATGACCATGAAAGTTTAAATTCATAGATCATCACTAGGATGGGTGACCGCTACTAGCGCTGCAGAGGTTACGTAAAGTTGTAGGTCCCGGTTCTCATCGTAACAGAAAATAAATCCTTATGCCATTGCGGAGGCCTTCGGGTGGTCTGTAAAGTCCAATATCTATATCAGCTTTGGCCACACAGTCAAATGAAAAAGATCATCATCACCAGCTATTTATACTGTCCCACTGCTGGGCACAGGCTTCTCACTATGAGAAGGGTAAGGCCATAGTCCACCACGCTTGCAGACTTCACATGTTGTTCGAGAACATCATAGCGAACTCTCAGACATGCAGGTTTCCTCACGATGTTTTCCTTCACCAATAAGCAAGCGATAATTAACAATTGAATACACACTTAACTTTGAAAAGTTATTGGTGCGTGCCGTGGATTCGAACCCGGGACCCTCTGCGTAGCAGTCTGTCGATCTCACCACTCGGCTATCGCTGCTTTATTAACCCTTAGCTGGTTTCGCTAAAAAAGGCAACGTAAGTGGTATAGGGGTCGAAACTGACCCCAGATATTAGTACACAGTAATATAAAATGATACAACTGTACATTATACATTTTCTTTTTATTTAAGAAAAAAGGACTTATAATGTAATGTTTTATTAAATTTATATCATGTTTTAATAAAAGATCACATATTTAATAAATAAAACAGGTAGTATCTTCTTATTTGACAAGACTCTACTTTAGGTATTCTTATTTATATATAAAAAGAAAAAATAATACAAGAAAACATTATGTATTCGTTTCTGTATATAACTAATATAATAAAAAATAGGAACTTCCTATGAGATCACGAATAATAAAAAAAATGAATTAATCTATTTGTTCCTCACAAACGCTGATAATTTTCTGGTCACAAGCAGCTATTGTGGCGTCCTGAATTAATTCGGCGCCAGATTCTTCGTTTTGGTCTTCCAAAAGCTGAGAGATTTCACCGTCACGTAAAGATTATATATAAATTAAGTATAAAATAGTGAAACATTACGACATAAATCATACAATAAAATGTACACTTCCGGTATCAGGGTCAAATTTGACCCCAGCAGTGTACATATCTCCGTTCTCAGTAGCAGTTAAGTGACGCGCGTCCGTCATCCACTGCACTCCGCGGCGTAATGAGATTACCCCGATGCGCAAGAGTGTAGGTGCTTTTACTGACAAGGTGTGATTAAAAATACGAAGCCTTGGGGTCAATTTTGACCCCGATACCATTTAAGGGTTAAATACGAAATGAAAAAGAAAAACATCTAGTTTCCTTTGTATCCATTGTTTGTATGTTTGTAAAGGCCTCTACGATTCGGATGTTATTCGTAGTCCGTTGAATAGACCAAATTAATGAGATTGTGTTTTCAATAGTTGGCAACGTGAGTGTTGCGTCCCACGCGTTGATCTGTGTTCGTGAGCTATATAACTAATTACCAATCAGTTTTCATAGCTTGATTGTTACTAAACATTGTAAACTAAATTATATTAACCCAAATAATATTTTGTATGAAAAACATTTAGCATATATTATTGTAGAAATCGGCCCTTCCTATACAACCTAGGAAACCTACACAGCTTGGCATTACTACCATAGTTCAAAAAAAATAGTAGAATAGCTTCATACAAATCGGCCGCCGCCGGTTCGAATGTACGCGTGAGTCGAGTGTACGCACGGACTTTTCACGCACACTCTCATAGACGAGCGCGGCCCAGCGCGGCCTCAGTACGGGATGCGCCGCGCGTGGGTAGGATGTAAGAGTAGGCATTTAACGCGCCGATTGGTCTTAGCTCACTTAATATTCTTTTTTTACTATGTTACTACGAAGCAAATAAAGAACTTTAAAAGGTCATAGAAAATGTAGATATACTTTCACGAGACCTTACAGTTTAGTTACCCGTACCTATACAGTATGTTCATCTGCACTTGCAAAATATTTTAATAACACAATACAGAGAGTAGACTTATTCACCTAAAATTATTTGTAACAGTGTGCGATGATATTAGACCCTACTTTCATTCAATGTTACTTCGATTGTAAATCAGAATAAACTGTTGAATCGTGCAAAATAAGACTGTACCACGTAGTCACTGTACGGTACGTGTGCTTGTGTGTGTTAGGCACCTTATGGCGACCAGCTAAGCGGCGGCAGCGGTCAATAGATCGAGTTAATTTTCAAAAAGTATGACGTCGAAATCAGTAGTTAAATCAGCACTTAAAATATTTTGCAAATGCAAATCAGCACCCTGTATATTCTAGCGTTACCGACTGACTGAAAGACCAGGCAAAGTTGAAAATACTGGCTGCAAGAAGCTGTAATTTGGGATGTATATTCCTTAGGGACCGTAGAGGTGCTCTATGAAGGGATTTCCTGAAATTATCACGTGATCGGAGAAAATCAGTTAAATTGAAAAAAAATGTGTGCTTGAACCACATTACTAAAACAATACTTAATCACTTTACTCATCTAATCAGTTGCCCAAGTGTCCCAAACTTACTAGCGTACAAGTCGACGTCATACTCTACAGAACTATATTTAGAATGGCTCACAAAACCGACATCACGAGTTAAGGCTCATCTAAATATATCTTGACGTAACCTTCGGTAAGGGACTTGCCCTTTCAGGCATTAATGCACGTAAATAAACTGCCATTGTTGTAGCTTTAGGCGGTGGTTTGTAACAAACGCCGTGGGTTGCGTCCGACGTGACGCTGTACGCGGCCTAGGAATGCTTACTATGATAATGTACTATAGTGGTCTCTCTCACACGCCCGACACATCCATAAGTCGTACGCCGCCTACGCAGTCATTTCGGGGCATTCTGGCGTCACGGACGTCGCGTTTATGACATAAAAATTGTGAAATTTACAAAGAAGCAAGATGAATTACTGATAGAAGCAGTTAAATTAAACAGAATTTTATTTGATGCGAGCGATAATATAGATAGTATTAAAACAACCCTCGACCTCTCTCTTCACGAAAAGATCGTGACGCCTTTTTAGGGTTCCGTAGTCCACAAGGAACCCTTATAGTTTTGTCATGTCCGTCCCTCTGTCCGTCCGCAGGCTAGCTCAAAGACGCCTGGTGCTAGAAAGCTGATATTAGACATGAATATAGACATACAATATTGCAACAAAACTGTAGAATAAAATTTAGGAAAATATTTTTTTAAGGGTATCTCCCTTACATATATAGCGGGGTCGAATTTTTTTTTGGTTGAGTACCGCATTGTGTGGGGATTAAAGATAAAGATAAAAGATAAAGATATATTTATTTGCTAAAACATGTGTACATAATAAAACATTGTTTAGATGCTTATTATAGATCTTAAATAATAGTTAGAATCAACATGTTTGACCATATGAGTATGTGGTGTACAAATATTACAAAACATTAATAAGTGATAGGTAACAATACATTTTTCTTTCTTCTATTTTAATTAATAAATAACAAATAATCAAAATTAAATAAAAGTAATTAAGAAATGTCAGTCATAATTAAATCATACAGCAATAAATAATATAATTAAAATAAAAAACAAAAAGTAATTAAGAAATGTCAGTCATTTAAATCATACAGCAATTAATAATATAGTTAAAATAAAAACAAAAAGGCATTAGGCAATTTATTACATTAAGATTTGTCATTAAGAAAGTCGTCAATTTTGTAGTAAGATTTATCAGTTAGAAATTGTTTTAATGTAGTTTTAAATTTATTTGTATTCAAATGTTTAATGTCATTTGGAATTTTATTGTATATTATTGGGGCTTTACATATTACACTTTTATGTAGAAGTGCTGTTTTTGCAGGATGAATACAAAGTCTATTGTCATCCCTTCGATTACGTTTGACTTTATCTGATAGACGAGGAAATAAATGAAGATTACTTCTAACAAATACTGCTATTTCGTAAATGTAAATTGAGGGTAATGTCAGAATATGGTAATTAGTGAATATCGGCTTACAACTATCGGTACTATGCAGACGGAACATGGCACGTACACATCGCTTTTGCATTTTGAATACCATGTTATTGTCGGTCGAATTACCCCAAAAGATTATACCAAATCGAAGCACAGACTCGACAAGGCCATAATATGCTGACAGTAGTGCATTTATGTTAATAGTTGGAGCAATTTTGTATAGAACATAAGATAGACCACTGACTCTTTTGCATAGTATATTAATATGTTCCTTCCAATTTAATCCACTGTCTATAGTTAAACCTAGAAAGCGTGCAGTATTTACTTCCTTTATAGTATAATCATCGTAGATTAAGCGTATGTTTAATGGGTTCTGTGACCTTTGTCCGAAATGCATGATACTTGTTTTCGTCAAATTGATTTTTAAATTATTATTATTTAGCCAGGAAATTATTGATGTCAATGATTGGTTTATGTCAAATTTATAGCGATTAATGTCTTTACATGTAATTGTAACTGTACTGTCATCAGCGAATAATGTCATAGGTTGTAGGGTTATTTTTGGTAGGTCATTTATATATATAATAAACAAGAGCGGGCCTAATACACTACCTTGAGGAACGGAATAAGTTAAATACCGTTTCATGGAGGTATATGTTTCCTCATTTTTTGTCTTAGTATTTACTCTTTTTATTACTGTTATTTGTGCGCGATTTGTAAGATACGATTTAATCAAATTTAGGATATTGCCTCTGATACCGTATGCCTCAAGTTTATTGAAGAGTATATTGTGGTCTACATAATCAAATGCCCGAGACATATCGCAATAAATGGCACAGATTGGAGTTCTTTTGTCCATTTGGCATGTGACATTACTCAGAAATTCATAAATGGCCATATTTATATTTTTGTTTTGCCGAAAACCTTTTTGTTCCTTGCAAAAGATATTTTGTTTTTCAAAATAAGCATTTATTTCTCCATACAAATACTTTTCAAAAATTTTGGAGAATATTGAAAGTAATGCAATGGGCCTGTAATTTTCCATTAGTTCTTTATTACCTTTTTTGAATAATGGTTGTATTATGGATACTTTAAGGTCTTGTGGGAATATTCCTGTCGATATACATAAATTCATAATGTGACTTAGGTGGTGACAGATATTGTCATTTACACATTTAATTATTTTTGTGCATATTCCGTCATAACCGACGCTGTTTGTGTTTTTTAGGTCTTTTATAATTTTATTGATTTGATTAGGTGAACTAGGGGCAAGGAACATTGAGTTTAACTGGGTGTTAAATAATGTTGTAACTTTTTTTCCGGCACCTGGGATGGGATTAACTGTTTCTATAAAATAATTATTAAATTCATTGGCTATTTGTAGAGGATTATCTATGATTTTATTATTTTTATCTTTTATGAGACATATATTTTCCTTTGGGAGATTCAATCTCATTTTATTAATTATTCGCCATGCTGTTTTCGATTTATTGTTAGAGTTTATAATTTGATAGTTATTTTGAGCTTGTTTTGTTAATTTTACAACTTTTTTAAACGTATTGCAATAGGTTTTATATTTTAATTTATTTTTGTTTGTAGGGTTGAGTCTGTATTTCCATAATGCATGCTTCTTTCTTTTACTGCAGGCCTTGATACCGCGTGATAACCATTTTGGTTTCGTGTTAACTCTTATTATAAACTGTGTTTGCGGAAAACATAAATCATAGAAGAGTCTAAAATCATCTACAAATAGTTGATAAGCTTTGTTTGGATCATTGGTGTTGTAAATATGTGAGAAAGATAGATTTTTTATGCATGTTTTAAATTTGTTTATGTTCTCACAGCAATAATCGCGTTTTTGGGCACGCCAATAGTTTAGTGAGAATATTCTCTTCACCGGAATTTTAATTATTTGAGCGGTGTGGTCTGACAGCCCAAATTCCAGAACTTCAGTTTTACAGGCCTTTTTGAAATTATGTGCAAAGTTGTCAATGCATGATTGGCTGGCAAGTCTGGTCGGTTCGTGTAAAGCAAGTTTAAGATTATAGTTTAGTAATAGACATTCAAAATCTAGAGTTATATTATTACGTTTTAAAATATTTATATTAAAGTCACCACCAATTAAAATATTACTATAATTAAATTTAGAAATATAGCATAAGAGACTTTCTAGCCTTTGAAAGAATGAATACATATTATTTTCTTTTGGTGTTCTATATAAAGAAATTATAACAATTTTGTAGTCAATGAGTTCGACGGCACAACATTCTAATACATTATCAAGACAAAATTTATAAGTTTCAGCAACTTCCTTGAATTTTAGCCCTTTTCTCAACAAGATGCATGCTCCTCCTCTTTTAATATCTTTTCGACTGTATGATGATGCTAAAATATAATTTGGTAGATTAAGGTGAAGCTCATATCCAGCCATCATGAAGTGCTCTGTTATACATATAGCATCTATAATTTTGTTATTATCCTTGAGTTCTTCTAAGTTTACACATAGAGCATCGCATTTATTAAGAAGTCCAGCTATGTTTTGGTGCAAAACGTGTATATGCGTTTCAGAGAAAAAACTGATTGCTTGGTTCGGTTTTGTCAGCAGTAAGAAATTGTATCGGCATGTCATAAATTATATTGGCTGTTTTATCAATTGTATATATGTCAACTTGATTCATTATTGAAATGTCAATTAATATATTTTGCATAATGCGGTCATAAATATTTCTTACTCCTTGCTTCGAAATTCTGCCAGTAATGAAAGAAAACATGTCAAGCGATAGGTCCTGGTTGCTGTCAAATATGTACGCATAGTCATTGTTTTGGATGTCAAGGTAGAGGAGATTGTTGAACATTTCAACTTTAAAATTATAAATTTGAGCTCCTGTTATATATGTCGGTACACAAATAATTTTGTTTGTAAATGTCACTTTTTGTAAGGATTTTTTAATGAAATTAATAGTATTTATATGATTCTTCTCTGCTTTCACATCATTTTCTCCGATAAACAATATAAGGTAATCCTTATTATTAAATCCTTTTAGTTTGTGTTCAATATCGCATAGTAGTTCCTTTATGGTACCATTTGGAATAACATATTGACAGTATTCAAAGTGGGACGAGAATGTGTCTTCGATTATAGATAATGACCCTTTAATTTTGTTGGTGGTTAGAATACAAAGCTTGTGCTTTTGTTTTGGTTTCATTGTAGTGTTATTCCTAGGTCCCAATGTTTGTTGTGATTGTTTATTACTGCATGATATATTTGATTTATTTGGCGTAGGTGATTTTTGGTCATTAGTTACTTGTTTATAAGTACTGCAAGTCTGAGTCTCTTTATGATGCTGAACAATCGAGCTGTGGGTGCTGTCACCATGTGGTTTGGAAATATATGAATTCTTTTTAGCGCTTTTCACAGTACTCGTAGTTCTTTTCTTGTTCGACCCTGGTGTTATGGTTTTCCTCTCTGGTGTTAAGCATATTTTTTTGTACGTGTTAATAGATTTCGTCATACTTTGTAGATCACGTTTAAGACGAGAGTTTTCACTATTTAAGTTTTCAATTTCTTGATGAGCGCTCTGTAATTGCAGTGTGAGTGTTTTTACTTGTTCATTGAGTTCATTTACTTCACTAGTATTATCATGAATGCTGTCTGGTATGCTCATCATTGTTGTGTCGAATAACACAGTACTGTTGCTATTTGTCAAATTGGAAAGGTCATTTAATGAGCTTGTTCGGATGGGTTTACGATACGTAATGTTATCTGTATCCATTTTACTGTGGTATTACTCAGCTATCACAGCGCCCTCTTTCAACCTAGTAGTGTACTATTATTCTTGGTAACGTTTGTACAATGGCTTTTAGTTTGTCTTTGGTTATTTTACTTATTGAATGAGAGAAATATCTTCACACTGTATTAATTACCACAAAAAGACAAAGTCATTGCAAGCGGGATTCGATCCGTCGTCCTCTCATCACGAGTAAGTGCACCTCTACAGAACAACGCCACCGAGACTTCACTAATAGGCGTGAAATTTCGCTACTCTTTCTATAAGCTGTGTTATTTTAAACAGAGCAAAACGGTTAGTATGATTAATGGATAGGTTTTAAAAAAATATTATTAGTTTGCTCAAATCATTTTTCGACCAAGTGATAGGTTTGTCAAATATCAAGCTTTGAAGTTAAAAAATTGTTAGATTCAAGTGTCCCCCCCTCTGCCAGCTAAACTACTAATTTGGAAGAGGTGAAAAAAATCATAAATGTAGTACATATAACGAATTTAAAAGGAAAACTATCACGGCTAAGTAGACATCACTAGTTTACGAGTAATCGTCGGTTAACTAATAAATACCTATTTCTGTGAGTTTACATTGGGAGCACTGGCTTAATCTTAAAGATGCCCGTTTTTAGTCCCATGAGAAACAGAAGTTATTATTAATAATGGCCATTATGGGCAACTACGGAACCCTACATTGCGCGTGGCCCGACACGCACTTGGCCGGTTTTTTTTCTCTCCTGTTTTAATAAAATTTGTAAAACAACATCATCATCCTCCTCCTCTTCGAGAAGAATTCTTAAAATGGTCTGTTCATCCATATTTAAATCACTCATGTCTATTCACATTGAGCGCATGCGATCGTAACTAAAATCCTGAGTGACCATCGCAAACAAAATTATAGGCATCTGATTTTAAACTCGGGACATACCTATACCCCGTACCTTTGTTTAGAGTACCCGATATTTCGCCACTGTTGCAAGCACCATGTTCACGGTTGACAAGTATATATCCCGAAAGTCAGTATAAAATCAGTTTAAATGACCACTAAACTTTAAATTCCTATTTTATAAGCATCTATAGCGGTAATTACCATATTTATAAAATATTTGTCTGGACGTGCTCTGGTTTGAAAAAGTGGCTATGAGTTTTATTGCCTCAAGGTTTTAAGCGATTGCGAACGTGCTATTCAAAGTAATTGTGTCATCAAGTAAAATTAATATGTGACGTTGATAATCGTCTCATTGTAAAGTGAATAAATGAGTTTGACTTTACATATGACTGCCGAATTTGGCGAACGTGCTCTCTGAGACATGGGACAAATGATCATTAAAAAATAATTACGCACATAACATCGAAAAGTCGACGGTGCGAGCCGTAGATTCGAACTCGATACACTTTGCACATTATTCTGTTAATATCTTCTCTCGGTTTTGGGTGTTTCGATTCTTCATTTCACTATCAATAAAACCACTAGCTTAGTAAAGGACCTCTGTATACCACAAATACAATAGTTCTAGCAAAAGGTCTTCAAAACATTCCACCATAACAAACCATGGATTAATTATAAGACCATCAAATTGATATAATATGTTAATAATTTTAATATAGCTGAGTCTGTAGCCTATATAATCTGTTGTGGGTATTCGTTGTTCACAATATATTAAGGCTTAGTGGTGAATATTGATAGTGTAATATGTGTAGCTATTTATATGCTAATATTTCGTTACTATACGCATGTAATCCCTGTTATGAACACTTAGGCGTGCTGGTAATATGTGAGAGTTTTTTATAAGTAGAAGAAAGCTGTAGAAAGGCTGATTTTGTTTTTCGTGTGAGTGTGTGGCTAATTCTGGTGTCGAAGTTTTCAGACCGCCTGAAGGCCTCCGACATGGCTTAACGATCGTTATCCTGAGACAAGAACCGGGACCGACAGTTTAACATGTCTTTCAAGCCACGGTAGCGCTCTCGTGTAAATGCCACACGTGGTCACCTATCCAAGTGGTGACCTGTGTGAGCGGTGTTTAACTTTGCCAACCTATCATCAGCGGCAAACCAAGTCACGCTATAAGCGCTATATGTGGTTAGGTAGCGATAGAGTGGTGGAGATATCCACAGACTGGTTTGCAGAGGGCCGGTAGAAGCTTAAGCTTACTGTGGGAAGCATTAACATTTCGAAGTCATGTGTGTATTGTTAATTATCGTTTGCTCTGTGCCCCGAAGAACACATTAATTCGTAGGTTTTGGCTGTTATAAAAAGTAATACCATTAAATATATTGACATGAGAAACAGTGATAGCCTGGGGTGAGACTAACAGGGTTTCGACCTCAAAACCAGGGCCCGCACTTATCGAAGTTGCGTTACGTGCGTATCAAATTGTTTATTATCGCTAGCAGAACAGTGAAGACTCTTGTCAAAAGTAATATTTGCTTCGATTATTTTCGTTAGTCGCCTCGTACGACATCGACAGACTATGCGAGTAACACTTTGTATTTTTAATTCGTCATCACACATCAATTAACCCAACTATACCTGCCTGCCTCGTTGGTCTCGCGGTATAAATGTGCGCGTGGGATTGGGAGGTCTCGCGTTCGATTCGAGGTCGGGCAAAGTTTTATTGGGTTTTTCCGTTAGGAAATTCTAAGTAGCAGCACAGAGTGGTTTGTGCCCGGTACGGCAATAAGCTCGCACCCTATTACGTGCGACCTAAAAATTCCTGGCGAAATGTGGGTGTAATATTACACCTCTGCCTACCCATTCGGGGATACAGGCGTGAGCCTATAAAAAAAAATATAATATATCTGTACTTCAAGTAGGAGTATATGGTGGATAAAAACTCTGTCTATTAGAATAAAAGGAAACACGCCGTGTTTGTTTTGAGGGCGGTCCTTCCTCAGGGAGTGCCCGCACTACGCAGTGTCGCGAGGGATTTTATAAATCGAAATACGATTTGCGTCGGGTACATGGATCTGCTTACGGTGCGATGACACCGGTTTTTTTTTGTCACTTGTAAAGGCAAGAATATTATAATACTATATTGGGCGATTACATAGGACGATAGATGGTTCAGAGTTCTTTACTGTTTTCTACGGCTTACCAAAAAGCCTTTCATCAGCTCAGCAGCATCACATTTCAGCGCACAGACTGTCCCACTGCTGGGCACGGGCCACTTCTCATTATAAGAAGAGTTAGGCCATAGTCCATCACGCTGGCTAAGTGCGGGTTGGCAGAGTTAACGTGTCTTTCGAGAATAATATGGAGAACTCTCAGACATGCAGTTTTGCTCACCGATAAGCAAGCAATAATTAACAATTTAATACGCACTTAACTTCGAAAATTCATTGGTGCGTGCCGTAGAATTGAACTCGAGACCCTCTGCGTAGCAGTCTGTCCGTCTCTCCACTCTCTAAAGCCTTTATCCCTTTGCTAAAGGTCTGAAGTTTATCGAAGGTTATTGTTTGGAACAGCAGCCCAAAGGCGAGACCAGTAGAATCTGTTAAATAGATTGCTATGTATAGGTATTGTTATTGCAGTTCTCGTGTATGTTTAGGTGTCATGTAGATAACTATTATAAGAACTTGATAAAAACTTAGTTATTTTCAAGTCACATACGGACGCTTCAGTTTTATTATACAGATATTATTTGAGAATATGGAAGTACGATATTTTTTTTTTAAATGTATAGCAATATAAAACGAAAAAGGTAGATTAGGTACTATAAAATACAATGCAATATATCTCTCTTAGGGTACCTACGACAAAATCACATGCATAGAACACGTTTCATAGTAGCACAGCGAGATATTGCGCGTAAGTAATAAACGGGACGCGGCAGTTTCTCTCTGGATTGCAAACACACTACTTGGAATGAAGAAATTTGCATTATACGTACAAAGACTTGTTGTATTATGCGGCTATAGCCTAGTGGGGATATCAACAGACTTCCATGCAGAGCGTATCGGGTTTTAATCCATGGCATGGACCATTAACTTTTCAAAATTCAATGTCAAGAAATAAATACATAATAAAACCCTAATGACTTTATTAGGGTTCTATACCTAAAAAATAAAACCAGAATCTTTATGGGCACATTTTGTTGTTCGTCTATCTGTCTGCCTGGCTGTCAAGACCCTTTTGTGTGTCTTATATTGGTAATTATAGCTTGCTATGTGCCTCTGCGTCGAAATATGTCTGACAGTGGTTTTAGTGAGTCTGTATTCTTGTATATACTGATCCATGTCTAAGTCATGGAATATTACTATCCATTTAGCTTGCCCAGGGCAGAATGTAGTCGTCTGAGTCAAAGCCAAAATTATGTCTAATGTAGTTAGACCTGCGCGCGGACTCTGGGTTCCATGACAAAAATACTTGATGACACTGAGATAACACGAAAATAACACGATAATGACCGTCTAGAATTACCGCAGGCAGGCAGGGATTTTCAAAGTGCGCAGTGGAAGCTGTAATACATCTACCTGACCACGATAGACAAGGATCCAGACACAATGCACTGCGTTGCACAGCGAATCACAACTAATATTAACAAGATGTTTCAACTCACCTGATATCTTCACTGATGCTCTTGAGTGGGCCTATAAGAATAACTCATAATTTTGGCCAAAATAACAAGAGAATCGAATAAATACCAGAGTCCAATTCGGCGAAGTCCTACTCCAGGCACCAAACAGGAATTCACACACGTGTTGTATAAAGTTCAATATTTCACAAATGTTCATTAAGATACAGCTTATCTTTTATCACAAATAAACCGATCCCAGCTGATTAAAGAAGCGGCACTCAATCGGTTTCCAATACTTCCAATTTTATTAAAATTTTCCACGCGAGAGAGCAAAACGGCGTCTTAATTTTTCAAAGCAAGTACCGAAGTTGACAGTTCAGTGTGACCATTGTCAGAAATTTTCAATAGACTAAACAAAATGTTACTTAATCGATATAATCGATTTGACTTATAATAAAAACTAATTCTATTTCAAACATCCACCCGCCCCGGACCGGCCTACCGGTCCGCTAATCGGTTGGTAGACGTGACAATGTTGTAACCGCTCTCCTCAGAATCGTACCGTCCACCAAGACCTCAGCAAATCGGGGAACTCCATCAGCCCCAGTTACCAAACGAAGGATGCGCCCCCTGCGCCATCTGAGTGGCGGAAGGTTAGCCTCCTTGATCAAAACGAGGTCACCAATCTTGGGTGGATCGGTCTTGTCGGTCCACTTAACGCGTTGCTGGAGTATGTGCAAATATTCCAAATTCCAGCGTTTCCAAAAGCTCTGAGTAATCTGGCGTACCAATTCAAAACGCGAGAGACGACCAGGTCTCGTATCAATACAGGGGTACTCAGGCAAGGCGACAAGTGGGCGACTAATCAAAAAATGGCCCGGCGTAAGGGCCTCCAAATCATTCGGATCTGAGGAGATCGGGCACAACGGCCTAGAGTTTAAAACGGCCTCAATCTTACAAAACACAGTTGCGAGTTCCTCAAATGTAAGGACAGACTCACCGATTGTCCTGCGCAAGTGTGTTTTGGCCGATTTTACAGCATCCTCAAAAATACCACCCCAGTGTGGACAATTTGGTGGGGAAAACAACCAATTTATCCCACGTCGGGCAAGCCTATCACCTATATCAGCCTTGTTGGTTTCAAGAAAATTAACAGCATCATTCAAATAATTGTACGTGCCCTTGAAGTTAGTGCCGCAGTCAGAGCGGATCAAGGAAGGCAGCCCTCTACGGGACACAAATCTGTCAAATGTGGCCACAAATGCCTCGGTCGTACGCGAGGAGACCAGTTCCAAATGTACGGCCTTTGTGGAGAGACAAACAAAAACACACAAGTAGGCCTTGACAGTCTTGCTGTTTCGAAGTGTCGACGTTTTCACCAAAAAGGGACCAGCGAAGTCCGTGCCAACACCGTCAAACGTCCTGCTTTCAGTTACGCGATCTGCCGGTAAGTCCCCCATCAAGGGCTGCATGGTAGAAGCCTTAAGTTATAGCAAGGGATGCAGCGAAAGACTACACTCCGAATAATTCTTCGGGCAGACAAAATCCAAAACTCGCGCTGCAAAATGGCCAAGAGCGCATTACAACCAGCATGCGAATTTTTAAGGTGACGGTCAGTTACCAACAAGCGTACCAAATGACCGTCCTTAGGTAACAACAGGGGGTGACGTGCCCCGTAAGGGAGGTTGGCGTTCTTGAGACGCCCTCCAACGCGCAAGAGACCCGTATCGTCCAAAAAGGGGTTCAATTTCGATACAGCTCCCGATAGTTTCGATCTCCCTGATTTAAAGATAGCAATCTCCTTCTCAAAATGCGCCAATTGCACAGAACGAACCCAGAAGGTGAGGGATTCCTGTCATTCCTGTGGTGAGATAAACGGTGTCAGTCGTTTCTGTTGTGGGTGCCTAAAGTTAAAAACAAAACGCTTTATCCAAGCAGTAACACCTAACAACTTGTCGAGGGAGCTGTAACGATTCAACAGGAAATCGGGGTCGAAGGAGCATTCCACCTTCTCAAGAGCAAGTGTTCGCAGACCCGGCAAATTGGAAGTATTCAAAACTGGCGTTCGAGGCCAATCAATTTCTGGTCGACTCAACCATTCTGGACCCCACCACAGCGAATGACCTATCAAGCTAGGCGTCAAGAATCCGCGCGAGGCACAATCAGCGGGGTTGAGCTCACCTGGCACGTGTCTCCAAACAAGTGTGACTTCGGATTTCTGGATTTGGGAAACGCGATTAGCGACAAATACCTCCAAGGTGTGGACAGAAGCCTTCAACCAACAAAGAACAATTTGGCGGTCTGTCCAGGCGTAGGTCCCATTAATACAAATGCTTTTACCCAAAGTGCACGTGGTTCAATAAGCGTACAAGTAGGGCTGCTCCCGAGAGCTCCAATTTTGGGATGGTCAGAGATGTCGGAAGGGGTGCGACCTTGCTCTTTGCCATGATCAGGGAAACTCTCACCTGACCTGAGGCACTGACTGTGCGCAAGTACACCACGGCAGCGTGACCACGTTCCGAGGCATGACAAAACCCGTGAAGGGTGGCCTTGTACTTCCCGGGAGGAAGGATGGGACGAGGCAAGGAGATCTCATTGATGGCAGGAAGTGAGGATACAAAAGAGGTTCATTCCTCAACAAGAGTACCGCGTAGAGGTTTGTCCCAGGTCAATCCTGCTGTCCAAAGCTTCTGCAAGAAGCATTTTGCCCAAAATATGATAGGACAAATCCAACCGTTCGGATCAAAGGTTCTGGCGACAGTAGACAATACGAGATGTTTAGTCCAACAACAAGGCAATTTCAAGTCTACGTTATACGTAAAGATGTCTTGGACTGGTCTGTACTGGACGCCGAGAACAGCCATCATGGCAGGGTTGTCAACAATCTCAAATAGATGTAGATCCTGCTGATGATCCTCTGGCAAGCCTTCCAAAAGCGCTGGTGAGTTGGAAATCCATTTGCGCAACTCATAACCAGCGGAGGCCAAAATACCTATCAATTCGTCCCGCAGGAGGATCGCCTCGTCCGCTGTGGAGGCGCCCGAGCAAATGTCATCGACGTAAATATCGTCTTTCAAGATGGCGGAGGCTCGTGGGAAACGTAAGCCTTCGCGGTCTGCGAGCTCCCAAAGAGAACGTATTGCCAAGTAGGGGCTTGACCTTAACCCGTACGTATTAGTATTGAGCTCGTAGACGACCATGGGATCACGAGCAGACTCTCTCCAAAGGATCAGCAGGAAGCGACGGTCATCAGGGTGGATAATCGTCTGTCTGAACATCATTTTTATGTCGGCCACAAAGACAACCTGATGTCGTCGGAAGCTGGTGATGACGTCACAAAGGTCCTTGACCAACTTGGGACCAGAATGCAAGCACTGGTTCAAGGATACGCGCGTAGAAGTCTGCGCAGAACCATCACATACTGTGCGCAGCTTCCCAGTCGATGGCTTCAATACCGCATGATGCGGGAGAAAGTAGTGCTCCACCGAACGCCAATCCAAATTTGACACAGACATGTGTCCCAACTGTTCATATTCTCTCATGAACTCAATGTACTTCTGTCTGAGCTCCGGATCACGACCCATGCGGCGCTCCATAGCCAACAATCTCTTTTCGTTGAAATTAAACTACAGTTTACGGATTTTATCGCGTTGTATTGGTTTCACTAAGTTATTACATTTGAAACTAAAGATCTAGAAACTATATTTTTAATTTATTACTAGCCGACGTTTCGAATTCTTTACAGAATTCATGTTCACGGCAGACTGAGGTGATATTTGTCTTGAATGTATAAGTTATCTCAAAGTACCCGAACATTTTTCAACTACTGGTGTTACTATTTACGCAGAATGAGCTCACAGTGTCCTTAGGTCTTCTGGTGACTTTGTCCTTCTTGGGTTTCATTAGCCTTATGACAGGGTCCCAAGCTGGAGGAACATTCCAACCATCTTCCCTATTGAAATTAGGGTGTTTTTTAATTTCAATAGCCTCTCGTATCATCCTTGGAAGAAAACGATGTTCTTTTGCGAGTATCTGTGGTTCATCAAATCGCAGGTAGTGGTTGGGTCCTTGTTCCACATGTTCACACACAGCAGACTTTGTTGAGCGTTTATGTTTTATGTCAGCTATATGTTCTTTGAGTCGAATGCCTATGCTTCTCTTGGTTTGTCCAATGTATGAGAGCCCACATTCACAGTCAATTTTGTAGACACCGGCCTCTTGCAAGGGTAACTGACACTTGACAGATGGTAATAATTGACTGATCTTCGTTGGCGGCTTGTAGTAAGTTTTGATAGAAGCTCGCTTCAAGATGTAGCCAATTTTGTCGGTCACGCCCTTGATGTATGGGAGGACAGCAGGTTGTCTTTCTACTGTGGCTGGTTTTTCTTTCTTCTGGGATCTGTGACAGTGGCGCGGCGGTCGAAACGTCGGCTAGTAATAAATTAAAAATATAGTTTCTAGATCTTTAGTTTCATTCGCGTAAACCCAAGAAGATACTATGTGAACCAGTACCGGTTAGAAGATCTACAAACCAAGCGCGCAAGATACATAACATCTTTAAATTTCTTGAAGAGATGCCGGGATCACGATCTCATCCCTACGTGCTGCAAGATATCAGCCCAGAAGGACATACGTGGGAGCGCTAAGATCTTAAAACAGGCAAGCCAAAAGTTACTCATACAAAAGATCCATGAACACCGAGCTGACTTACGCAGAATAAATAAAAATGTTGAGAATTTATGTAACGAAATATGCAGATTGACAACTTCATTTGATTTTAAACAATGCATAGATGCAATAAATAATAGAGAAACATCAAAATATTATGCGTGTAAACGTAACAAAATTCAATAATTTGAAAAATTACAACAAAAATCAAATGACCATCAAATGAATTACTAGAAGGAAGCTGAGAGAAAACAACATGCCTGAGGAATATGCAGAAATACTCAAACACTGCCTGACAACGGGCTATCTGTTATGGGACAAGAAATACTACATACAAGTAGACGGTGTAGCAATGGGCTCCCCAGTATCGCCTGTTGTCGCTGACATCTTCATGGAGGACTTCGAGGCGCGAGCCCTGCAGACTGCCACCATCACACCGAGGTTCTACAAGCGGTATGTAGATGACACTTTCACAATTTTACCAACAGATAGTATTAATGCTTTCCTAAACCATCTTAATTCTATTAATAACCAAATACAATTCACAATGGAATTAGAGGCAAACAAGTCTTTAGCTTTCCTAGATGTACTTGTCATCAGGAATAAAAACAACTCCTTAAGCCATACTGTGTATAGGAAAAAGACCCATACAAATAGGTACTTAAACGGTGAATCTCACCACCATCCTAAACAGTTAGCTACTGTAGGAATGTCTCTGTTTCAGAGAGCCCGCGGGATCTGTGACAAGAAACACCTGGACGCTGAGCTTCAACATGTCAGGCAAGTTCTGCAAGACAACAAGCTCCGACCGCCGCGCCACTGTCACAGATCCCAGAAGAAAGAAAAACCAGCCACAGTAGAAAGACAACCTGCTGTCCTCCCATACATCAAGGGCGTGACCGACAAAATTGGCTACATCTTGAAGCGAGCTTCTATCAAAACTTACTACAAGCCGCCAACGAAGATCAGTCAATTATTACCATCTGTCAAGTGTCAGTTACCCTTGCAAGAGGCCGGTGTCTACAAAATTGACTGTGAATGTGGGCTCTCATACATTGGACAAACCAAGAGAAGCATAGGCATTCGACTCAAAGAACATATAGCTGACATAAAACATAAACGCTCAACAAAGTCTGCTGTGTGTGAACATGTGGAACAAGGACCCAACCACTACCTGCGATTTGATGAACCACAGATACTCGCAAAAGAACATCGTTTTCTTCCAAGGATGATACGAGAGGCTATTGAAATTAAAAAACACCCTAATTTCAATAGGGAAGATGGTTGGAATGTTCCTCCAGCTTGGGACCCTGTCATAAGGCTAATGAAACCCAAGAAGGACAAAGTCACCAGAAGACCTAAGGACACTGTGAGCTCATTCTGCGTAAATAGTAACACCAGTAGTTGAAAAATGTTCGGGTACTTTGAGATAACTTATACATTCAAGACAAATATCACCTCAGTCTGCCGTGAACATGAATTCTGTAAAGAATTCGAAACTTCGGCTAGTAATAAATTAAAAATATAGTTTCTAGATCTTTAGTTTCAAATGTAATAACTTAGTGAAACCAATACAACGCGATAAAATCCGTAAACTGTAGTTTAATTTCAATGTGTAACATTCGCGTAAACCCAAGAAGATACTATGTGAACCAGTACCGGTTAGAAGATCTACAAACCAAGCGCGCAAGATACATAACATCTTTAAATTTCTTGAAGAGATGCCGGGATCACGATCTCATCCCTACGTGCTGCAAGATATCAGCCAAGAAGGACATACGTGGGAGCAATAAGATCTTAAAACAGGCAAGCCAAAAGTTACTCATACAAAAGATCCATGAACACCGAGCTGACTTACGCAGAATAAATAAAAATGTTGAGAATTTATCTAACGAAATATACAGATTGACAACTTCATTTGATTTTAAACAATGCATAGATGCAATAAATAATAGAGAAACATCAAAATATTATGCGTGTAAACGTAACAAAATTCAATAATTTGAAAAATTACAACAAAAATCAAATGACCAGTACAACATGAAACAGAACGTTTTCGCACGGACCAATCACACGCTACCGTCCGCCCATAGACAAACAGTTGTCAATCTGTCAAAACACACGTTAGATGAAAATACCGAGAGAGTACTTAACAGAGGTTTAAATTACGCGATAACTCCATCAAGAATACCGTATGAAACCATTATTTGCAACGTTGAGGATTGCCTTGTCAAAAACAATGTGAGTAAGGAAGATTTCGAGGCCATACGACAAGACGTTTCTGCTGTATTACGTCAATCGAAAGTGCCGGCAAGGAATCTACCTAAGACCGAATATCTCGCACTGAAGAACTTACAAGCTAGGCCTGAACTTACAGTACTCCGAGCAGATAAAGGAAATGCAACGGTAGTGATGGACACGTCCGAGTATAAACAAAAAATGGAACATCTTTTGTCGGATGAAAGTACCTACAAGTTGGTTAAGTCAGACCCTACGAACAAAATACTCAAGCAAACTTGTGATATTGTTAAAAATTTTTCCGAAAAACTTAATTTGGACGTGAAATATTTAATACCATCGTGTGTAAAACCTCCTCAAATGTATGGGCTACCAAAAATACACAAGGAAAACGCTCCTCTGCGCCCGATAGTTAGTCAGATAGGCGCACCAACTTACAGACTGGCTCAACACATGGCAAAGATTCTCTCACCGCTCAGAGGCAATACGAGAGCACATGTGAAAGATTCCTACCATTTTGTCAGTGAAATCAAACACCTACATCTCTCTGCCAAGGAAACTATGGTTAGTTTTGATATACAGTCATTATTCACATGCATACCAGTACATGACTGTGTAGAAATTACTAGAAGGAAGCTGAGAGAAAACAACATGCCTGAGGAATATGCAGAAATACTCAAACACTGCCTGACAACGGGCTATCTGTTATGGGACAAGAAATACTACATACAAGTAGACGGTGTAGCAATGGGCTCCCCAGTATCGCCTGTTGTCGCTGACATCTTCATGGAGGACTTCGAGGCGCGAGCCCTGCAGACTGCCACCATCACACCGAGGTTCTACAAGCGGTATGTAGATGACACTTTCACAATTTTACCAACAGATAGTATTAATGCTTTCCTAAACCATCTTAATTCTATTAATAACCAAATACAATTCACAATGGAATTAGAGGCAAACAAGTCTTTAGCTTTCCTAGATGTACTTGTCATCAGGAATAAAAACAACTCCTTAAGCCATACTGTGTATAGGAAAAAGACCCATACAAATAGGTACTTAAACGGTGAATCTCACCACCATCCTAAACAGTTAGCTACTGTAGGAATGTCTCTGTTTCAGAGAGCCCGCGGGATCTGTGACAAGAAACACCTGGACGCTGAGCTTCAACATGTCAGGCAAGTTCTGCAAGACAACAAGCTCCGACCGCCGCGCCACTGTCACAGATCCCAGAAGAAAGAAAAACCAGCCACAGTAGAAAGACAACCTGCTGTCCTCCCATACATCAAGGGCGTGACCGACAAAATTGGCTACATCTTGAAGCGAGCTTCTATCAAAACTTACTACAAGCCGCCAACGAAGATCAGTCAATTATTACCATCTGTCAAGTGTCAGTTACCCTTGCAAGAGGCCGGTGTCTACAAAATTGACTGTGAATGTGGGCTCTCATACATTGGACAAACCAAGAGAAGCATAGGCATTCGACTCAAAGAACATATAGCTGACATAAAACATAAACGCTCAACAAAGTCTGCTGTGTGTGAACATGTGGAACAAGGACCCAACCACTACCTGCGATTTGATGAACCACAGATACTCGCAAAAGAACATCGTTTTCTTCCAAGGATGATACGAGAGGCTATTGAAATTAAAAAACACCCTAATTTCAATAGGGAAGATGGTTGGAATGTTCCTCCAGCTTGGGACCCTGTCATAAGGCTAATGAAACCCAAGAAGGACAAAGTCACCAGAAGACCTAAGGACACTGTGAGCTCATTCTGCGTAAATAGTAACACCAGTAGTTGAAAAATGTTCGGGTACTTTGAGATAACTTATACATTCAAGACAAATATCACCTCAGTCTGCCGTGAACATGAATTCTCTAAAGAATTCGAAACGTCGGCTAGTAATAAATTAAAAATATAGTTTCTAGATCTTTAGTTTCAAATGTAATAACTTAGTGAAACCAATACAACGCGATAAAATCCGTAAACTGTAGTTTAATTTCAATGTGTAACATTCGCGTAAACCCAAGAAAATCTCTTTTCGGCTAAAGGTCGTGACTCACCAAGCGGAGGCCGAACAGACAGAAAAGGTAGCCTCGTAATGATCCGACCAGAACGGAGTCGACCAGTGTTGTTCTGGAAGAACAGCTCGCACTCCTCATGTTCTGGATTCAAACGGGCAGCTTGAGGGGGCTCTTCTACTTCCCAAAACCTCTGAACCGCATCAGTGAGAGCAGAGCCTACAGCCAACAAATTATCAAGTTCGGGTGGAGGGGGATCCCTAGGTACAGGTCCCATCAAAGCAAATCCAAATATGGTCGGGATGGCAGTCAAACCATTTGGCACCAAGACCCGTTTCCCACCAATCAAAATTCCACCGAGGACATCAGAGCCAATCAACAAGTCGATTTGTACCGGTGTGTCAAATTTGGGGTTTGCCAGTTCCAATTCCGATGTCAAATTCACCACAGCAGCAGGTAGCTGTTTCTGTGGATGCATGCCCAAAATATTCTTCAGCACAATAGCCGAGGTTCTAATCCTCGGGTGTGGAGATTCAACAGGGCCAAACAAAACCTTAACTTGCCCTTCAACATTAGAGGCTACGTCCCCTATGCCCCGTATACAATTTGGAAAAGAGCCCATATTTAATTTAACCTGCCCTACCAAATAAGTGGAAACAATGCAACCTTGTGAACCTGTGTCCAATATAGCACGGATAACAACAGAGGTCCCCGTGGGTCCCCAGACCCGAACAGCAACCATTGGTAGGAAAACGGTCTCAATGGGGAGGTTGGCGTTATAGGGCAGGGATCAATGACCTATTGTTGCCTAGGCGGCGACCGTTGGCCAGGACCAGGCAAGTCAAAATGAGGGTGCGGCTTGAAGTCCTCAAAAGCGCGATGACTCGATCCGCGCGCCATCTGTGGGGGGTCATAATGACGCACCCGCCCAAAACGAGGTGGGCGCGAGTCAAGGCGGGAACGCTCCGCCAAAGGTGGGGAGTACCTGGGGCAGCAGTCATGGTGCTGGTGACGCTGAACAGCACATTCAGGTGCGCGAGAGAGAGGAGGCGTGCGCATGCTACGGTTCTCCAAGCGGGGTGAGCGGCGATCAATTGAGCGAGGTGACTCTCGGCTACGCGCCGGTGAGCCTCGGCTGCCACCTTCAAAACACCCGCCCGTGCGCGGCGTTGGCTGGTTGGTCAAGCGGCCTACCTCTCTGGCATTCATGCAGAGAATGTCCAAATGCTGTCCTCCACAGTGAGGACAGGGGCGAGAGTTTGGGCAGTCTCGCTGGTAGTGGGACCCCAAACAAGAGAAGCAAAGGCGGCGAGCATTTGCGATGCGCCTACGAGAGGCGACATGCAGGTCCAAAAATGCCCTGCAACTGGCCGTTCTGTGCCCCGTGACCTTGCAGTAGGAGCACTCCGCTGGGCTCTGCGTGACTGCAAAGCGAGGAGGGCGCCGGTCAACATTGGCTCGGGTGTGAACGCGAGCCTGCTCCTTGACCTTGGGCGGCTGCGTCTTAGCCGGCGTGTCACCACCGGAGTTGTCGAAGACCCGGCACTCATCCTCCAGGAACCTCTCCAGGTCAGCAAAGGGGGGCAGATGGGTCGCGCTATCCCCACCAAAGCGCTGTTCAAAACGCGACCTCAGGTCGGCAGGCAGCTTTTTCAGCACAATGTGCACCAATAGATAGGACCATTGGTCTACGGGCAGGTCAAGGCACTTAAGTGGCCACCAAAAGCGGGTTCAAAAGTTGGGTGCGCAACCCAGAGACCCGGGTGAGCGTCGGCAAACCCAAAATCTGCTCGATGTGCGTGTCGGCGAGGCCACGCTTATTATGGTACCTACGGGTAAATTAGGTCCCGAGCCGTCTGGTACGCCTCGTCAGACACGTGCAGATGCTGGATGAGGCCCTTGGCCTCCCCATCCAGAACTGACATCAAATAGACCAATTTTTGTGCCGGCCGAAGGTCAGCCCTGTCATTGACCAGGCTGTCAAACAAATTAACGAAGCCCAGGTAGCTTCCTAGGCAGCCATCAAAATGGGGGAGGTCTAAAGTAGGGAGCCTACTCACCAGCCCCGGTGCTGACCTAGGAAGCTCCTGCTTCAGGCCGGGTTGCCCTTCCCTATCGGCAACTAGTTGTCTCGCACTATTGGAGACAGCATCATACAGGTCTAAGACCTGGGCATAGTCTTCGCTGACCTTATTTCGCTGGTCAGCGGTGAAATCATTGACTGACACTTCGAGACAGCAAGCGCTGAAAGTGCGGAATTGCTGTTCCACACTTGCCAGGCGATCATCGATCGGCTCGTACCTTTGTAGTAAGGCCTGCTGGCGATTGCCGATGGCCGGTTCACTAAGGCACTGGCCGAGGCAAACCAGCGCAAATCTGATGCAATAGCACCAGCAGCCGCACGCAAGTCCTTGATAGCTGACATAATCAAATTTCAAAAGAGCCCGGACAAGCGTTAAATAATATTAACAATCCAAACTTAATTTTTCTAAATTCTTTGAAACCAACAAAGTATTAGCCTGTTTACTGCTGGTACAAGCAAGTGACAGGTATCTACTGTCCAACAAAATTGATAGTTTCAATATATATTGACACAAAACAAAGTCAAAGTTATCAAAAGTTGAAACTTCAAATAAGTTAATTAAAGTTAAATATTCAAATAAATTACCTAATTACTTGCAACAGACAGACTGGCCGTGTTATTTGAGATATACAATAGTAAGTAAGCACAGAATATGTGTTACCTAACAATATTATCTATATATTATAACAAGGTTTAGCAATGTAAGGTTCAAACTTAATATATCAATATATGCAATTAACTAAATCAATTGATACATATAACTGATATGTATCCAATCAAAGTGACTTATTAATAGTAACAGCAACAAATCAATGCTAGATTTCAACAATTTAAATCAAACAATTAGTGATTGAGGTTATGTGTGACAATGTGTTTCAAATTATCTAGGTCAACTTATACAATTAAATATTATGTATTTTAGACAATAACTGACCTGACAAACACTACAATACTGTCTACAAGGTGATAAGATACAAGCTTATACCAATCTGAGGTTTGTACTCAGCAATGCAACGGCTAAGTTTCAACTACAGCTCTGCACCAAAAATTATGTCTAGAATTACCGCAGGCAGGTAGGGATTTTCAAAGTGCGCAGTGGAAGCTGTAATACATCTACCTGACCACGATAGACAAGGATCCAGACACAATGCACTGCGTTGCACAGCGAATCACTCGGATATTTAAATGATATCAACTCCGCGCGCCATGGCGCGCGCGGCAGCTGTTCCAGTGTTCGGTCGTTCAACATGCAGGCCCGTCGTGCACGAGCAGCAGCTGCTTTTATGTTTATATTCACAGTATTATACAGAAGAAAAAACATAAACGTAAAGTGCGTTGGTGGATGAAAGAGTTGTTTCACAACTTATTTCCCTCCAAGCGTCTTCTCTGAGTGGCAACTTTGATTATCCGTCGCTCGGAACGTAACGAACACACAAAATAATATCACGTCCGTCTCAACTGGCGCGCGTGCCACAATTGAGTTGCCTTTGATGCGCTGTAAAAAACCGACTCTAGATGGAACGGGGAGCTCCATGTTCGAGCGTTCCAACAAACACATTGGCGCGCGCTCCAAAATGGTAACAATTTCGTGCAGCTGGAACGCGCGCCAATGTTCGTCCTTTTGGAGCGCGAAGTCGATACGCGGCTTGAGACTTAAGTTAACAGCACACATGAACATTAGTTGAAGCTGTATAACAGTGTTGGAACAGTGCCATAGATATCCGAGAGATGCCTTCACTGCGTAATAGTTTAGTATAGTAGTGTCACTGCTTGCCATGTATTGAAATTGTATTTATCATAATATGCAGTTACTAAGCGACATTATGAAACGATGGCACATATAAGCCTACATTGGCATATAAACGCGCCCATTTCACGGCAGCTCGGCATATCTCCGTATATCATGTTACAGCTGAAATAAATGTATTCGATTTTTAAAGATATCAAATGTCAGCGTAGTGTATTTGGTGCATTTCAAGTACATTTTCCCATGCCCCATTAGTCTCTGTCTCTCTCTCTCACTGATCTCTATTTCCATGACTTTGCTCTTCCTTCCAAAGCGCCTTCAAGACTTTTGTTTTAAATTTATTTAAAGAATGTGCCTTTCATAACACCACTTCTCGAATATCCAAACCGATAACTTACAGTCATCTGCGCTTTGATAACGCAGTAATAAATAATCCATATCTTTTTCCTTAGCCGGGCTCTCTGCTCATCTACCAATAATAGCGTGCAGATAAAATATCTGAACGGTAACCAGTTACGTCCAGAAACGAGAATCCAATGAGCTAAATGTTTGCCATTCTATATGCGCATTCTTTAATTTGAAGTTCCAATTTTAAAACACGGAATCTGACGTATATAGGTATGTACGTGATGTTTGAATCGGGGATCTGGTTTTGCTATGTGGAAAAATGTGGATGGAATTAATTTATTTTCCATCGTGCAAGAGAGATACTTACGAATATAATTATTTAGAATTAATATGGTCAGTGTATTGGCTTCTGTCTACATTCACAAGAGAGCTCTACAGTGTATGCATATTGGAAAGACAAACATTCAAAGAATACAAACAACACCCAGACTCTGTACAAAAGTTTATGTATCATACAAAGTGTTGTGTCACGTGGGGATCGACAACAGTCGAGGCAGGTTTAAAGAGCGAGGCGGCCGCTTTAACCAATACGCCGACGACGGTGCAGTCAACATTTTTCGAAATTGCAGTCAATACATGCTTCTATTTCTCTAAAAGAAAGCACAATTACGTTAGCCATGATTTAACAATTAAAATGAACGCCACAATTGCCATGCAATACAAGTCAGTACCTGGATAGCATAAAAAACATACTATAAAAATCAAATTGAATCAGAGATCATTTACTTTAATCCTCTATCAAATAAAATAATTCTACTTCATCCAAATGTTGGTAACGTTATTTCGCAGAAAGAGCGGGACAGCGATAATGACGGCGCATGCGGACCTTCACAATGGAACAATAAAACCAAATGCACCGCAGAATTTGAATTTTGAACAGCTAGCTATCAATATTTTTGAACGAAAAACTTTTGAATCGCTGCAAAGCGTTCTATCGTTCCCAATTTAAATTCTTGTGAACGTTCAATAACGGCTTATGTTTCGAATCTATTTGAATCGTTTGTCTGAGTGACGTCTTAAATCTATAACGTATGGCTTTATGCGCATTCCAGTTTTCGTGGCTAAGCAAAGTTTTACGCAAGGCTGATACTAAACTGTTCTATTCTATTTTTGAATTTAGTGTCTCTGGTCGTTGCACTCGAGTGCTGTCAAAATTTATGAGCAAAATGGCGGTTCTTTTATATTCTCTAATAGACACATAACTTTATGTGCAAGTGCTATAACAATATTGCAGAGTTTATTTAAATATGCTCATGCATAAGCTAGAATGGTGCAGAAAAGAAGACATTCTAATAATTTTGTGGTTATTGCATAGTTTATGTTTTTCGTCCATCGTTACGTTCTTGACGTAGGTTTGATGCTATTATGAGTATTTATATATCGCATATGTTGGATGCTTCCATCAATTAGAAAAAGGTAGGATGGCTAGGATTAAATGCCCGCATTCACGCGTCTTGCCACGTCAACATTTCATTCACTTAAACATGTCAAGATGTGGTATCACTTTTATTGATAGTGAGTCATCCACCTTATTTTACTTTATCTATGTTATGTACGTATGACAACTTGGGATCTTCCTTTTTTTCGACGTCACTCGCTACTATGCTACGTGCCATTTTTTTTATTTGCCTGAGGTTTTAGCAATTACGTTTTCAAGTCTACCAGACCGCCTATATTTCCATGGCCGAAACCAAGGGTAGCAATTAAATTGGGAGACGATTAGGCTCGAAAGAAGCCGGCACTAACCACCATAAAGATAAACCGAAGATAGCATCGTGATAAGGAATTAAATTAGTGGGAGCCGATAGCGGTTTACTATCGCAGTGTAAGATAAATTTTATGTGGGTTAAGATCGGTATTGGGTATGGTCTGTTGATGTGCGTTGAATTAATCTTGAATTCGTGGAATGTAAAAAATATTAACTGATAGATAGAGCGGCGATAGCCTAGTGGTGTACGTAATGGACTGCCGAGACGGTGGTCTCGGGTTCGATCCCCAGTTACCCCGGGCACTCACCTCTGACATTTCGAGGTTAGGTATGTGTGTATTAAGAATGTTAATTATCGCTCGCTTAACAATGTGCCCGGTAGATGATAATAGGTTCGCCCCCTATTACATTGGGACCGAAACATAACTGGTGGAGTGTGGGTGTGTAATATGCCTCAGCCTACCCCTTCTGGGATAAAAAGCGTGAAGTTATGTTATGTGTTAGATAGAGCTAAGCCGCGTATCGACTTCGCGCTCCAAAAGGACGAACATTGGCGCGCGTTCCAGCCGCGCGAAATTGTTACCATTTTGGAGCGCGCGCCAATGTGTTTGTTGGAACGCTCGAACATGGAGCGCCCCGTTCCATCTGGAGTCGGTTTTTTTACCGCGCATCAAAGGCAACTCAATTGTGGTGCGCGCTTTTATCTAGTACCCATAGTACAAGCTCTGCTTAGTTTGGGACTAGATGGTGATGTGTGTATGTGGTAGAATATTATTATTATTTTAAACATACATATATACTTTTTTTTGTAAGTACATACATATTATACATAGAAACACCCAGACCAAGACAAACATCCACGTTCATGCACACAAACGTTTGACTTGAGCGGGAAACGAACCCGCGACCTTTGACGTAGCAGTTGCTTACACTCCCGCTACGTCAAAGCAGCAGAACTAAAAGGTACTCCTAATTTTTTCATCATTATCAGCCTGCCATAGTTCACTGCTAGATATAGGCCTCTCCAATGGCACGCCACTGAGCCAGATTTGCGTACATCGACACTCCACAAAATTTTATGTCACCACTTAATTATAGAAACAAGGTGTACCTCTACATATAATATTTTATTACCGCTGTATATATGTAAAGTTATTTAGCGTGTGTTCTCGTGGCCATTACCCCGCTTACCTGTATATAAAATGCTTTTAGGCCGTGCGCCGAGCATAAATCACTAGCATATTCTCAATGTTTCCGTAATAAATGAAGCGAATAAGAAAACTAAGTGAGTCAATTTATTATGTGTGAGTTTTGTGTATTCAATGTATTCGTAAATGTACATGTGAGTGTATAAGCGTGTTTTATTTGATTGTGTGTACCCTGAGCGCTCATGACGAGACGGTTTTTCCCCGGCGCTTAGCCCGGTGCCAAACCGTGTCTACGCCCGGTGCGCAGTAAAGTATGGAACTGATGGGTGTATGCACACGAGACCTGAGGTCCAATTCTCCTAATTATATTTCTTCAAAATGCAGTTTCGATCTAATGTATGTGTTATACTTATGTCACAAATGGTATTCTCCTGAATTAACTGATATTTGAATGTTATGGAATGTTATTGTGACTAGATCGTAAATTGAACAATGTATCAACGTCGATCTATAGAAGTCAAATTAGACGGTGATGACATTAAATTAGCAGAATACCGATTCGGAGTCAATTCAAAATCTAATCTCATTTCGTTCAAAATATAGTTTCAACATCATATAAAAAACGAGAATTGGCCTTCAGACCTACGCACGGCGCGTGGCGACTACAACCAATAACATGTTGAACCGGATCGTGTGCAAGCCGTTTTGTTTGCATACTCGGACGTTTATACCCGGCGCCGGCAAAAAACCGGGCCGTATTAAAACCGTCTCGTGGACATGAGCCCTGAGAGTTTTCTTTTATACGGGTGTGTCGAGAGTAGGTATTCGTTTATCCGGCGAGTTATTTTCTTTGAATAAGTACGTTATAGATGGCTTTTTATATGGAGACAGTTTCGGTATTAAGGACACTTTACTAGTGGGAAAAGGATATGTTGTTGTATAAGCCTATTGCTGTAGTAATAAATAAGACTACGGCGTAAGAGATTAGAGGTGAAATAGAGGTTTGGCATGGGTTTGGCACGTAGTTTCACTAATCAATTTCATAAGAAATGGAAATACAAAGGCTCTGGTCGCTAGGTTAAGCTTTCGTGTTGCGGGAAAAATATTATATTAATCAAATGATTAATATATGCTACACATTCTGCATGCGGTAAACATTTTCATTAGTCAATGGCCCGTTTGCAGAAAGTTTAATTTGATTAAATCTCTCTTAGCATCAATTCGAATTAAAAATATTTAAAGTTAAACTCAAGATGATTTAATTCTCTTAGGTCACAATGTGAAGCTTATGAAAGTCACATTGACATACATGAATTGCTAAATTATGGTTCTAAATTTTGTTAAACGTAAACTGAATCCCTAACCCGCTTGCTAACGAACCAATAATTTTACATACATACATACATAGACTCACGCCTGTCTTCCCGAAGGGGTAGGCAGAGGCATATTAAACACCCACTTTTCGCCAGTGTTTTGATCCCACGTAATAGGTGGCGAGCCTGTTGCCGCTTATCAGGATATTTTGTTTGCCAGATACCAATAATTTTCATTAGTCATTAATTCATTATTGCGTATGTAGTTTAACGACTGAATTAATTTAACGGCCAGTGAAAATTAGCCTTTATGATGTTATTTTGCCAAGTAACAGAGACATGTCGGTGATAAAATGAGCCATACTTGTGATAGGAATGAGAACTGTTATTCACCACATAAAACATTAACCAAAGACCAGTCGATGATTCTGGTATGCTAACCGCGAATCGAGTGGCCCTGCCGCTAGCGGACGTCGACGGACACCACGATGGTTTAATGAGATGACTCTGAATGTATATAGTGGAGAATCTCACAAACTCTATCTGTCTTTTCCAAGAGACTGTAGATAGGCTGTTTGGGTTTTCATTATAGCTTTCATAGAAGGTAAGGAACTTAATACACAGAAAGCTTAGTTTTCAAGCAACGCAATACATTTTTCCTTTCTAAAATATGAGGCTCAGCGCTAAATACCGAGGCCATAGGTCACAGAGGAGTTTCATATACCAATAACCGTAACTTTGCGCAGTAACTGCGTAAGGTAAACAAACAGTTGACTGCCTAGCTGCGGTTTTAAATCATACAACTTGTGAATAAAAGTTGTAAAGTGTGCAAGTTACCCTGTTACGCGGGACTGATGTTGTTTTTATATTGGAGTGCGTGCGTCGGGGGCTTTTTATGAACGTTGCTAACAGCTCTAGGGGCGAAGGAGAAAGAGATTATTAAAATATGGTTGACTGTTTGTTGCTTAGTGTTCCTTTTTGTTTATATGATTAAGTTCTGCTGGGGTCAACTTCAAAGATACGTAATATCGTCTCAGAGAAAATTGAAATGAAAGTATTCATACTCCACCTATGTGGGGTCAATCATAGTTAGCGAAATATATGATTAACTGTCGCTAAGTATGATATTTTTACAAGTTTACATTAAGCCTCTGCATGGTATGCTGATTCTACTATAGTAATCATCTTGACCGTTCCGTCTCCCATCGTTTTCGAAATAATAAGCATAACTTTTTCTAATTAACTTGTTATTTGTCGTTGCTCTGTGCTACTGAGGACATGTTAAACCGTCGGTTGAGTCTGTCATAACGATCTTTGACAGTTGAGAGTCAGTACCTTGAAATATCCTGTGAGCGTAGAGTACAGAATATATTTACCTATCGATTTATGCGGAGGTCAGATGGCAGTCGTCTGTAGTCAGCACAGCTAAGTAAATATTCTGTCTTCAAGCTAGCAGCGAAACGGACTTTAAGCTTTATGTCAAAGGTCTTCACCACCTATACCTAAACCTACCTATAGAATAAGCTATGCACTATGATAATATTTGCACTGACATGAAGAAATATAGCTATTACTGTAAGCTAGGATTGCCTAAGCCTTACCGCTTGGCCACGGGGACCGGCGACGCGACCTGCGACAAGCGATTTCGATGTACATGGCGCGTGTACTGTGAGGTGACATCGATCGCCGCGGCGTAGTTAAGCGCGCCTTGTACATCGAAATCGCTTGTCGCAGGTCGCGTCGCCGGTCCCCGTGGCCGGGCCGGTAGATGGCGGCTGGACTAAGAAATACAATAAAAATATTTATTAATAGGTAGGCCTCTTTTACAAAAAAGAAGTTTAGCGCCAATCATAATGCCAACCATTGTCGAGTATACGCGACTTGCTGTAAACATTTTCTTAGCAAATATAATTTCAAATTTTCTGCCAACCACGCAAATAAACCGTGACATGTCGTCGCTCTATTTTCACTAACAGAAATAACAAACAACTTTAACATTTACCACGCCACTCTACCTAGAATATTAGAATTTCAAGTTGCACAACACATCGAAAACCCCAGATCATTAATTCTAACGACCCATACCGACTTATTTTTATACCAACTTATTTTTCTACCGACTTCAACTAACAACGGGATGTTTTGAGAGAAAGGTTCCTCAATAACAGACAGTTTGACGTCAACACAAAGGTTTAATTGTCTGTTTAGCATGAAAACACCACTAGAGCCACTATAATGGAACCAAAGTGTAGTTATTAGTACGGGCGAAACATAAAGTAGTAGGGAAATAAAGGAGGTTGTACACAGGACGGTTTGATCGTGGTAAGAGTATACGGTTATTATCATAGGTTTCAACGCGTGTTTTGTGCATTTGAAGTTTGGTTTGTCGATGTGTATAATAATCGAATTTGTTGCTCCATTCATTACATCCAAGTGAGGTTGCGATAGCCGAGTGGAGATAACAACAGACTGCCATGCAGAGGAGGTTCGATTCCACGGCGCGCACCAATGACTTTTCAAAGTTATGTGCGTATTGAATTATTAATCATCGCTTGTCCCGTGGCTCGGAGAACACATTAAGCCGTCGGTCTCGGTTGTCACGAAGATCTTTGACAGTCGTTACAGGGAGTCAGTACCTTCTTAATCGACTGACACTAGTCTAAATCATGGAATACCGCTATCCCTTCGGGTTGCGAAGGTCTGACAGGCAGTCGCTCTGTGGAAAAGCTAATATTCGGTTAGAAAATCCGGTTAGACTAGTCAGCGGACCCCAGATTGAAACTGGAATAACGCTAAGAGGATGCTGATTCATTACGTCCATGCACAGGTAAAAATAAATTGTTTTACTAGTGTCAGATTTTTGCAACGAGTAATGTTCTGTGCCTGTGTGACTCTTTTGTTGTAAACTTCCGGTCCAGCACCTCTATGCTTTTCTTAAGCCAAAAAATTGAGTAAGTCTAAAATATTTTCTTGGGTTTACGCGAATGTTACACATTGAAATTAAACTACAGTTTACGGATTTTATCGCGTTATATTGGTTTCACTGGTTATTTGTTTACATTTAAACCGAATGATCTAGAAAAACTGAGTAAGTCTGCTAGGAGGTACCGTATTCCCCGTATTACACAACAGAATAAGAGGAAGATTAGTTTTGTTAACTAAGTTTTGATAGAGATGTAAGAAGTCGAAGTATGCTTGCATTTTATTAACAAATGATAGTAACAGCGTGTGTTATCACTCGTCACGTAATAGTACATCCGAATCGATGGTAAACGATGTACTTAATAGTACAAAAATTATAACCGGATTATACCTTTGCCGGACCGCTCCAAACCACCAAGTGTACAACTTCTTAAGAATTGCGCCTTGCATACAATAACACTGGCCACATTAAAATTCATGAAGAGTTTTTTGTAGAAAATAACAACAGCAGCAGCAGCAGAATATAATAACTTTTTTTCTAATTTTTCTTCCTCTTTTCTGCGTCGGTTTTGAAGCTACATATTTAATGCTACTCATTTGTAGCGAGCTCATTATTTTTGCGAGAAAAGTCTAGATATTTTCATGATGCCTGCTAAAATATGGCTTAAATCTTGTGTAACTAGGCCATATTACGTTTGAAGAAGATGAGGCCGTCTTTTCATAAGCTGTGTTGTTCAATCGAGAGGAAAATTCTGAAGCCGAATGAAAATATGGAATCTATATTAATATTATAAAATGGAATATTTCGTTTGAATTGTATCAGAAACGTCCTACTTGAAAACTTTTACAGTAGTGTATTTGTCGAGGAGCTTAAATTATACAAACGTTCATACTGTGAGGTATCCTACACCTCATATTAAGAACGTTAATTACCGCAGAAACTATAATGACAAAAATGTGGGAACATTTAAAACAAATGTTTGATCATTTTTTATGGTAGTTTAATAGTTACTGGAAAACGCATTTCTACTCCTTGTTCACCTATGCTTACATAAGCATAGGTGAATGGTCCATGTTAACGCATTACTGTCATTTGAAAGCGCAGATTTATATTACTCATACGATGCTTATAATTATGGCCCTAGCATTGATTTTTTATCGACCTCTTTTCATGGCTATGTAAAATTGCTAAACGTTCTCTAATTAGAACTATTTGGTTATATTTATGGTTATAAGCTTGTTTGCTAGTAATCTTTGAAGTGTGACGTTGGCGCCCAACGTGGAACTTGTTGTTTAGGATGCCACACTGCGTGCACTCTTTGGCAGTAGATCCTCAAGCCTATACTTCAGGCTTTCCACATTTTATTTTGTTTCGAGTGTGTTCTTTGAGTCCGTTAGTTTAACTTTTGTAAAGACTGCTGTTTAAAATGTATAGCTAGTTCAAGCATTATCATTACAAATGTGGCACTTTACACACAAAATATCAGTTTTTAAAGAATTCAAACATCATCCTTAGTTTAATTCATATTTATTCAAAACCATGTTCAATGATTTTAATATCGTGTCACCATGTCAGCCAACTATCCTACTATCCTGTCCACTGTCCTAGCGACGGTGTGCCTGTTACGTCAATATCACGTCGCGCCAATTTTCTACAGCCTGACTGTCCTCATTTCCGGAGGGGACGATGGCCGACTATTGTTCAGACACCCTACCTACTGCGTGTATTTGATACTTGTTATCATTCGCATTGATTTGACTTTTTGTTGAAGATTTTTGTATCAGTTTTATTGGATTAGGATGGAATGGGGTGGGATGTTGCAATTGAAACTCCTAAAACCTCTCTTAAATAAATTTCCTATTATTAATCATTCATGATTTATAATTGTCATTTTTTTTTTCTGATGGAGTGGAAAGTGTTTGGTACTGCTTTTTACATACTTACAAGAAACCATGTTTCATTAAAATGATACTGTTATCAGCATCCGTTACTAAAAGCGGTTAAAAATTTGTCAAAAATGTCACACGGCATGAAACTCACTAAAGGAACTAATTATATAGCAAGATCAGATTACTTATAATGTATTACTTTTAAATTCATTATTAAGCAGCGATAGCCTAGCGGAGAGACCGATAGGTTGCTACGCAGAGGCTCCGGGTTCGAATCCACGGCACGCACCAATGACTTTTCGGAGTTATGTGTGTACTAAATTGTTAATTATCGCTTGCTAAACGGTGAAGAAAACAACGAGGAAACCTGCATGTCTGAGAGTTCTCCATAATGTTCTCGAAAGACATGTGAAGTCTGCCAACCCACACTTGGCTAGCGTGGTGGACTATGGCCTTACCCTTCTCATAGTGAGAAGAGGCCCGTGCCCAGCAGTGGTACAATTTATATATAGGGCTGATGATGATGAATTTTATTATTAGGTTCGGTCCCAACTGTCATGAAGATCTTACCCAGTCGTTAGGGATAGCTAGCTTGAATACACTGACTATGGTCGTTATGGAATATCGCTAATAAATCGGGCTTCAACCTAAAACCTTGGATGGCAGTCGGTTGCTTTCCCCACTGGACTATCGTTCCGTTACCTAGCATAAATAAAATTGTTTCAAATAAAAATTCATAAAAACACAATGTTTACAAAACAATACTTCGAGCTAAAACTCAGTAGGTATACATTTATTTCTACCATTATATGTTTAACTTTCCCTCCAAGAGGCCTGTTCGCGCAATTTGTTCAAACATGTCCTCACAAGAACGCTTCAGATGGTACCCTCGGCGACTATTTAACTGGAGAATTAAAATTACTTATCTTTATACCCTGCCTTGGGGATAGGTAGGGGAAGTAGATCTCAGCGGAACCGAGGCGTGGGATAGGTAGGGGAAGTAGATCTCAGCGGAACCGAGCCGTGACTGAATTTAAGCAGAACGTACTCGTATGTGTTTGAATGTTGATTGGATTGGAGACGATCATATTAATCACCTAGATTTTTATTATACCTATTAAAAATCTAGGTGATTAATTTACACATATCATTATCGACAAAAAAAACAAAAAAATAATAGAAAATATTTTACTATAATTCAAATGTTTGTCTAGGAACTACAGAATATATTCCTCAGACTGTAGTTTTGTCTCATATTTCTAGATAAACATTTTAATTACAGTGGATAAAATTTACTTTAGCTGTGTTCACTTTACAATTCTTTTAGTATGTCGTCGGTAAAAGTGAAAACAAAATTATACTAATATAGAAATGATTTCTGAAATGTAGCAATGTAATTTGTATGTTTGCCAGTACGAAAATGTTGTGCATATGTTCGGCGTACATTAATTCGTAAATTTCATTTGCCAAAACGCTCTGCAGTGTAACGCATTTAGCGTTTTAATCACCAACTAAACAAACAGGCTCTGCTCATCTGTATAAATGCTTAGTTAAAGCGAGAAAGCGAGCATTCCCAAAGTGAACGGTGGTGGATCTCATTCATAGCGGTGTCAAAGCCTGGCCGACTTTTGTTGCGTGTGGTACTGCTAAAGATGTGCGGTAGGTAGGTAAATTGTTTACGAGGCAAGTATCTTATGTTTATGATGTTTGCCGAAATAATTTTAATTTCTAGTGCGTAAATTGCTCTCACTTCCTCTCTCCCCTTAAAACTCGTACATGAATTTGGGCATTTATTTTAATCTGCCGGTATATATATAATTGTGTTACTGACTGCCTGACTGACAGACAGAAAGCTGAAATTAAGCATGCACGTTCTTTGGGGAACGTACGTCAGAAGGCATTTTCCGAAATTACCGCAGTATTAGAAGAAAACGGTTAAATTAAAATAAAATGTGCGAGTGACGCTGCGGGCATCCTCTAGTGATAGTATCCATGATTATCTTAATTGTCTACCAGGTATTAATTTGCCGCCTCCTGTAGTTGGTGTCTTGGGCTCGAGTCATGGTCATTTTTCTCCTTGATCTGAGCTTAATAAGTTGTAAAAAGAAATACTATTGGTATCGCACTGGTTCTATTAGCAGCGATAGCCTAGTGGAGAGACCGACAGACTGCTACGCAGAGGGTCCGGGTTCGAATCCACGGCACGCACCGATGACTTTTTGCAGTTATGTGGGTATTAAATTGTTAATTATCGCTTGCTAAACGGTAAAGGAAATCATCGTGAGGACACCTGCATGTTTGAGAGTTCTCCATAATGTTTTTGAAAGACATGTGAAGTCTGCCAACCCGCTCTTGGCTAGCGTGATGGACTATGGCCTTACCCTTCTCATAATGGGAAGAGGCCCGTGCCCAACACTGGGACAGTAAGGGCTGATGATGATGATGATGATGACTATAATATTATATTCGTAGACCTTTCTTTCATACATCTCAGACTCTCTCATTTCTAGTAGATCCACATCGTTATCCGGCTACAGCGCCATTCGTTGTACAGTTTAAAACAGTAGTGAGTTCTAGCTATTGAAATGGGCAGTATTATATTGTGCAAGCAGTTGTGCCGTTGTAAAAAGCATTCAATTCTTCTTTCTCTTAGCGTTATGCCAGTCTCAATCTGGGGTCCGCTTACTAGTTTAACCGGATTTGGCTGAAGATTAGCTTTGCCACAGAGCGACTGCTTGTCTGACCTCCGCAACCCGATCGGATAGCGATATTCCATGGTTTAGACTAGTGTGCGTTTATTTTGAAGGTACTGACGCCCTGTAACGATTGTCAAAGATCTTCATGACAATCCGGACCGACGGCCTAACGTGCTCTCCGAGGCACGGGACAAGCGATAATTAACAATTCAATACGCACATAACTTCGAAAAGTCATTGGTGCGCGCCGTGGATTCGAACCCGATACCCTCTGCATGACAGTCCGTTGGTATCTCCACTGGGCTATCGCTGCCTGTAAAAAAAAAGCATTCAATTATGTATGGTAAAAAGTTATAGTATTCTTTCAAAATTCATTGACATTTAAATTAATAGATAATTTTAAGGCTTCTACTATGGCGAAAAAATCTAGAGACTTCTAAGAGGTGGGTCGTATAAAGGCATCAAATGTTAAAGTATGTAGTTCGTTTTTTCGAAGAGGATTTACTTACTACATAACAAGTAACATGCATCTTCAGAAGTGTCCAGTATACCAAGATTTAATTTTAAAATTGAAACAGTATAGCATTATAAGTGTTTATATTTTGATGGTTGACGGCATAGAATACAAGTGTCTCCATCCCCTATCTTCCCGTGGGTGTCGTAAGAAGTGACTAAGGGATAACACGATGCAAATACCATCTTTGCGTAGAGACGGAAAACTCGACATCAAACCCTATACGACTGCCTCGTTGGTCTCGCGGCATAATGTGCGCGTGGGATCGGGAGGTCCTGGGTTCGATTCCTAGGTCGGGCAGTGTTATTGGGTTTTTCTGTCACGAAATTCTCAGTAGCAGCACGGAGTCTGGAAATGTGCCCGGTACGGCAATAGGCTCGCCCCTTATTACGTGGGACTAAAGTATATCTGGCGAAAAGTGGGTGTAGAAATACACCTCTGCCTACCCCTTTGGGGATAAAAGGCGTGACGTTATGTATGTATGTGTATGTATATTTTGATTCTACAAGCATTTTTGATGCAATATTTTATTTCATTTTATGAATAAAACTTAAACAACAATCTGATTGCAGTTGCATCTATACTAGATTGTTCCGGTTGCTACATATATTTACTTTATGTAATTAACGCCGTCCATTTGATATCATCTATAAAGCAATGTCATCCTCCAACTCGAAAGGTTGTATTGGCTCTTGATCAAATTTGTATACGATATCCAACTGAGCCAAATTGGCCAATCAAAAGTAAAAAAATATCTCGCTACTCGTTGGTTCCATGAAACGTTACGCGTGACCATCGACAAAAATACAAACGCATACAAGTTGAGTTGAGGATGGTTGGTGGTCTTCTTTTGAAGTTGGTTAAAAATGTTCGTTAGTGGTTTATCGAGTAGCTATGGCTGTTTCTTGTCAGTCGCTACATTCAAAATGGTTTGATGGATGTTAACATTCAAAGAAATTAAGATTGGCTATGTTTTGGCGAGTCTTAGATGTGATGTAGTAGCACTTTAAATATTTGTTTATACTGGAGGTACAAGCTTTAAAACTCTATTCGACCCAATGCGGATATAATACATACTTATTTAGCGGGTGCCTAGCATAAATGAGCCATTGTCCAATTTAATATTTTTAGCTTTAGTTATTCAGACTTTGCGACGAAACGTAGTAATTCATTAAGTATATAGTGATGTAAAACAGCATACTTGTATCCAGATATACTTAAAACATCCTTTGAAGAGTAATAATAGCATAACAGATAATAATTATAATACTATACATCAGGTACTATTCCCGCTTGTCAACACATTTTTAAATGTCCGTATTCACTGCAATATCCGAAATTCTCACAATAGGATTTTGTCAGTTCTCTGAGAATTCAACAAATCAAGTCAAAAATACTAAACATAACTTGGAAACCTTAAATTTCCACATGCAGCTACAAGTAGGCACAGCGTTTGATTACAGTTGACAACGAGCTGCGCTGTCATTGTCTTTACAAAAGAACGTCTGATGACGTCACTCATTGTAATGCAACGATACGACGGGGTTTGGGAATATGATGCTGACATCAGAGAGAGATAGAAGAATGCAGTCGCGGTAATGAGTAAAGAAGAAAGTATATGCTTTATAATCCATAGTAATATAATGAACCTGAAGAGTTTATTTTGTTGAACGCGCTACCTCAAGAACTACTGGACTGATTTTAATCATTATTTTTGTGTTGGATAGCTCATTTATTGAGGGAGACGAAAGTCATTTGTAAAATCACGCGTTGAGCTACAGGTGCCGAGCAGAAGCCCGAAATAACGCGGGTGTAACCATGTCCTCATATTTGAGTCAATTCAAAATCTAATCGAATTTCGTCAAAATTCAGTTTCAATGTCATATAAAATACGTACATTGGCCTTCAGAAGTCATGTCACAAATCAAGTAAAAATACTGTACATAACTAGAAACCTTTCAAATCCCATACGTAGCTACAAGTAGGCACAGCGTATGATTACAGTTGACAAAGAGCCGCGCTAGCTATGTCTTTACAAAAGAGCATCTGATGACGTCACTACGTATAATGCAACGATACGACGGGTTTTGAGAATATGATGTTAACATCAGAGAGAGACAGAGTATACATATAGATGATTTCTAATAAAATTTATGCAAATCTTACATTTTATACTTACATATCTTTATATGCGGCCCTAAACTAAAGCTCGAATAAAAATCGCCTACCCTGTAAGACTGTAGGATTTCTCATTTCAAGAAGCTTAATCATCATGATATCAGCCGAAGGACATCCTCCGGTGGACACAGACCTATCCCAAGACTCTCCACTTAAGCCGATCTTGGGCCACCCGTATCCATCAACTGCCTGCGATCCCAACAAGTTTGTCGGTCCACCTTACGGGGACCTACCTTTGATACGGCCAAGAAGCTTACACAAATTAAATTAAACGTGCCTTAAACCAGATAATATCCACATCACTAGCTTCCATTAAACCTATCAAATCATGTCGCGTGCTCCAAAGAAACAAAGACAAAGATACTTAAGTGAAAAGTAAACATTTGCAGCTCCTACAAACTTACAGGCGCGTGTGAATAGCTACCCCGCTGAACTAATGCATGTAGGATGCACACATTCGTACTGAATACGAATACTGCTTATACAGCATGTGTGTGTATCTGGCGAAGGTTATCTAGTTATCTGAGAAAACACTCAGATAACTAGATAACCAAATTATACATCAGGCGCTAGCAAATTTTTTTACTATCAAATCAGGTAATAAAAACAAAAAATTATAGGTACATGTCTATATTTCATAATTATCATCAGCTGGTGATGAAAGGCCGCTCCAATGGCATGTCTATATTTATTATGTATAAATTCAAAATAGTAAGTCACAAAACATATCTACCACCGATCTGTCAACCTATCTATTAAAAGAAAAGATCATCCAATCCATCAAGCTTACCTGTCAATGTGTTCACCCCTGACAAGATATGTACACCGGCATTACAGGGACAAGTCTGTACACAATCATCCGTCAGATACACACATGCTAAGTACGGCCAACCGGACGTGATAGTATTTTTATTTTGCGAAAGTGAACTGTAATACAAAGAATCAAGACATAGTTTTGAAGTATATTTGATTTATGATATTTTTTATTGTTGATTAAATGTCAGTTTGATAGGGTTGTTTCCAACTAATCAAATCAAGCACTTTTAATGAAATGTCAAAAACGACCTTTGTTAGGGCTTTTGTATGAAATATGACGTAGTGACGTCATAGTGTTTTGCTTTAATATCAATAAATTAACGATAAAAATGTTAAATAAAATTTTAACATTAATTGATGAATGAAATTACTATTATTTTGACATGGTTCGCTAGATAAAAATACTTGCATAATTTAGGGCCGATTTTTCAATCCTCAGATAAAGAGATGAATAACTATTCCACTGATAAATTTATTGGGCTGTATAACAGTCCGTTAAACTTGTGTCAATTTTTCAATAGTCTCTTATTCCGTGGGTAACTATCTGACCGAATAACATCATCGTACCCGTTACTAACTTCAGAGAGGTGAAACAAATATATCAGAAAAGTGCATGTAAGAGCAGAACAGGAAATTAGAGCAGGACAGGAAACAGAAGCTTTATTGCTTGTCCTGCTCTAACTGTCAAAATGATGGTTGTCATTATTTCGGGGTTCTGTTTGTTTATGTATGTTTGGACTGAGGTATTTTCGCGGAATTTGTGTGTTGTGCTGTTCGTTTTCAATTAAATTATATTATAATAACAATGCCAGCGTACCTCAAATTCGAATGCGAGATTAAAGACATTCAACTACTAGTAAGTTGAATAGAAAAATACAAGTATATTATAGAAATGAAAACGACTGATGTGGTAACTAAACAGGACAAGGAATGTGCGTGGAAAGATAGAAAGTGTTTCTAATTCATGTGGTGTGTCTACAAATAACCATTAGTGCCAAAAATTAAGGCTTAAATAAGAGAGTCTAAGAAATCGTAAGGTATTTAAGTTGTAATTCGTTTTTGAAAATATAAGTATGTATTTTATGCCATAAATGTGTGTATTAGGTATAATAAATATTTGAAATACATGCTATCTGATTTATTTCACTATTTCATAATATCAGCTCTCCATTGAATCCAATATAGGTATTAAAATGATCGCACCGCGTCCTTACAACTCTTTATCACCTTCTAGATCGATTAATATACCGATTCGTATATATAATAGCCTCCTCTTCGATTGTTGCATCGTCAAAAATATGAAAAATGACCATATTTTCCATATTTCGTAATATATACCACGCAGGAAATCCAACCAAATGTATCTCAACGTCAACATATCAGTCAAATAAGCGGTTATCTGGCCGAGGATCGGGCAGTTAAATTTATTCCTTAGTTTGGTGATTTATTCGGCGAATAAACCCTATCTGACCATTGAAAAACGCAATATTACGCTATCCTTAGAATAAATACTATCTGGTTGTTTATCTGAGGATTGAAAAATCGGGCCTTATTTTACTTGCAGGAAACCTCCCTATTCTATTCAAGTTCATATTTCGATTCCCGAACGTTTTTAAATTTAAGGCCAGTTTCTTACTTTGTCTGATAAGTTCCGGTTAAAATTTTGATAGATAACTTGTATAAATTTTGATATTTTTTTATTTATCTGGAATAAAAGTCTCAACCAGAAGCGATGAAACTGGGCAAAACATCAACAATTTTTCTTGTTGTTTAGATGTTAATCTTCTAATATACATCCAAATGTAATTTGAATGCTATTATCTAAAGTAGGTTATATGGCAGCGCACATACCTTAAATAACCTCCAGAGCATTTGCCAAGATTAGAGAATCAGAGTGGATTATTTATTTCTAAAACATCTCCAATAAACATCCGATAAAATTCATTGCGGCTTCCAGGACAGCTCAACTTTCCAAGGTCTTCACGAGTACCAAAACTTGCAAAGCCGCGGGAAATCTTATATTCAATCTGCCCCGGTTACAACTATACCTCGCTACACAGGTTGTAGATGGGCCATGACAAAATTTACTGAACTTCATGTTTGTCTACAAAATGTTTTATCACACCACAAGACAAATTTAAAACAAAACCGCTTCAAAACCACTCACCCAGCTAATTAACGTTATTCATAAACAGAAGCTATAATTGTTCCACACCGCTTTGTTCCATTCTCGACGGCACATACTCAAACATGTGCCTCAGTCAATAAGCTGTACCAATTTTCATATTTGACATGAGATCCGCTGTTTGGCAAACATCTTCTTCCAAACTCAATATTTGACGTTGAGTTCACTTTTTGTATTGAAATAAGGCTTTTAGTAGGTATTTGGACAGCGTTCAGTGAAATTTGATGCAATGGAGACATGGTTTGAAATTTTATTCAAAAGTAATTATTTTTAAAGTATGGTTACTGATTATTGGGGTGAATACTTAGGATTTTAGACTTAAATATTATATAGGTATTATCCTGATTCACAGTAATTGTCAATATACATTCCCAATTAACTTCACGGGCTCGAGTGATGTATTCATTATTAGCGTAGAATTTATCATAAAAGCCATTTTAGGTAAGTTACACGTATAGTTGTACAAACTTAGGATTAGCATATTACTGATAAATTACACCCAACTCAAAACAAATGATCGTGTTCATTACACAATTATTAAATTGTCCTGGTTGAGAATTGAACCTTCGTCTTAGCAGTCAGGGTTACTTACCACTAGACCAACAAACCAATATACGTAATATCTTTTAACAGACGATGCCCGCAACTACGCCCACACATTTAGCCCGATTCCGTGGAAATTCGGTAAATCTCCTCTTAGTACATCCCTACGGTTTCAGCTTCATGCGTCTATCAGTTTTGTCTGTAAGGTCTGTCAGTCAGTCAGTAACGCAAGAATTTTATATGTGCAGATTTATTGCACTTATGTTAACTTTAAAGTTGACATTAATCCGCACGGCACCGGAGGTACAATAAAAATGCAATTCAGAAGCCAATAAAAATTATTTGACACTAGCAGACCCAGCGAACTCCGTTTCGCCTTTTTAAGAGTTTTTATTTAATTCCCTTTTTCCAAGCCCCTTTTCCAAAGTTACCATTGACTTAGCGCTTAATCTCTTATCATTTCAGAGTCTATAAATGCTGAACAAACAAACATAGATTTTTATATAATACTGAATTCCCCATTCCTTAAAATATCGGAGACGATACCCATATCGACTTTAACCTTTTTAACATCGCAGACGATACCAATATTGACTTTTTAAAAATTTTCCCATCATCAATTTGATCACGAAATAGGTGTTGAATTTCGATTCCCCACCCCTTAAAATATCGAAGGCGATACCCATATTGATTTTTAAAATTTTTCCCATCCGCCATCTTTGATTTCCCGTCCACCATCTTGGATCACTAAATAAATTACATATTATTAATCAGCGTCCTGAAAATCTCGAAAACGATACCCATTTAGATTGTATCCTATTCGTTTAGCCTTTTTTTTGCTTTTGACCCAACCCGCCCCCTTCTCGTTTGACCATTTTATTATTTTTGTCTGGCCTCTTAAAGTTGTGGCGTAATTTTATATAGCCTTTCGGAATAATTGTGCTATCATAGGCAATAACAATTTTTAAAATCCGACTGATAGTTCCTGAGATTAGCCAACATAATCTTTTAGCCTTTTTAGCCTTTTGCCCGGCCCCAAAGGGTCGAAGCGTTATGTTATATAGCCTATAGGAATAACTGGGCTATCGTATACAAAAAGAATTTTTCAGATCCGACCGGTAGTTTCTGAGATTAGCGCGTTCAAACAAACAAACAAAAAACAAACAAACAAACTCTTCCGCTTTATTATATTAGTAAAGATATTTTAACATTTTTTTTATATTTGATACAAATCTCCTTTATTGGGCGGATACTTCCATAGTTGTCGTTTTAACTGTTTAAGAAATATAACCGCAAAAAGTATTTACACATACAAACTACTTAGTAAAGACTGTGTTATCCGGTATCTGTGACGTTTCGTTATATCGGCCAATATGGCGACTGTGATTTGTCTGTCAGAACCATTAGAATTTAACAAAATACTCGACAATCCAAATTTTGCGGATATATGTTGTCGACTTGATTTCTTTATTTTTTAATGTTTTATTATTCAGGTAAGGTTTCGATGTACTCAGTCCGTCGGTTCTAATGTGAAACATTCCAAAATCCACAACTACTTACAAATAAAAAATTAAGTAAAAAAACATTTTCCAGTGGACTAAATTGTGAATCTAAACCATTCTCAAGTCCCCTTGAACAAATTTCAACAAGATCGGTCCAGTCGTTTAGGAGGAATTCAGTGACATACACACGCACACAAGAAATATATATAAAGATTTCTTTATTGAAAATATGAATTCACATAATTCTGGGATTTTCAGTGCAATTTATCATGTGAAAGCAAGCGCATGCTCAAACATGTTTTACGGGTGATCACGTCAAAATGTCAAGTCAGTAAGTTAAGAGGAAACACGACGGGCGAGAGAATTGAAAAATAGGTATTTGTAAAATCTATTGCTGTCGCGCAGCCTCAAGCCTCCCCCCGTAGAGTGCGATAGAGACAACGCTACTGTTGGACCAAAAATAGGTATTAAATGTACACCAAATCAACGTTTCGTATTCCCTTGATTCCTTCTCCAAAACTTTATCGATTTAATTAGTTTTGCATATTAAATTAAAGAAAAGCTTTGGCCGTATTCCTATGTTTTCCTGTTTTTAAATAACCAAGCCTAATTTGTTTTTTGGATGTTTGAACACAGCGGAAAATCTGGCCAATTTTTGAGGTATTTGAAGGTTCATATCTTTTTTAATATTTAATTTATGAGAAAAAGGAAAACGTAGGGACATGCCAATCGGTGCCATACATCATTTAAAAAAATAATCGCTCTACTGGCATTATCCAGGGAGAAAACAGGAGACTACGTTTGTATGGAAAAACGGCCGTCGTGTTTCCTCTTTGCTTAGTAGTAGTTTATTGCATCATACGTGCAATAATTCATCAGGTTAAACTTTTTTCGTGTGTGTTTGTGGCCAACTCTGGTGTCGGCGTTTTCAGACCGCCCGAAGGCCTAATATGGCCTAACAATCCTTATCCTTAGACAAGAACCGGGACCGACAGCTTTGCTTGCGCTCCGAAGCATGGTAGCGCTCAGATGTAAATGCCACACACGGTCACCCATCCAAGTGGTGACCTGTGCAAGCATTGCTTAAGTTTTCCGATCTGTTACGAACGGCAAGCCAACTCTCGCTATGAGCGCTACAACAACAAAACTACAACAACAAGTTAAACTAATAAACTATTACACAAGATTATATTTATTTATTTTTATTTATAGACTCACGCCTGTATCTCCGAAGGGGTAGGCAGAGGTGTAATTACACCCACATTTCGCCATGAATTTTAAGGTCCTACGTAATAGGGCACGAGCCTATTGCCGTTTCCGGGCACATCACCAGACTTCGCGCTGCTACTGAGAATTCGAAAAACTCAGTAACACTTTTGCCCGATTCGGGAATCGAACCCGGGACCTCCGATCAGCAGTCGCATACGCTATCCACTGAACCACGGAGGCAGACGAAGATTATAAAATGAGCTAAATATGAGCTGCTCAATCAACACCTCAACTAGTCCACAAAGCAGTAAACTATAGTATAATATAAAAAGACATACCTAACTACTATTACCACAATATTTCTCGGGGACAGCGACATACGGTACAGTAAACAGTTCTCAGTAAACACGCTTTAAAAAATTAAAAGCACGATACGATACTGTTTACTTGTTGCTCACGCCGCAAAAGTACCAATTAGTTTCTTCGACCATTCTCTCACATGTCACTGCAATTGCAATTATTTGCTGGATTGAATTCATCGGACATTAATTTTAATGAACTCTTTACATGTATTAATACTGGTTGTTTGTAAATAAATATGGTATTATCTTTATACGTACGAAACATTTGTATATATAAAATGATTGCATTACTACTGACGAGTGGAGAGACCGACAGACTGCTACGCAGAGGGTCTCGGGTTCGAATCCACGGCACGCATCAATGACTTTTCGAAGTTAAGTGCGTATTAAATTGTTAATTATCGCTTGCTTGACGGTGAAGGAAAACATCGTGTCATGCAGGTTGCATGTCTGAGAGTTCTTCATAATGTTCTCGAAAGACATGTGAAGTCTGCTAACTCGCACTTAGCTAGCGTGGTGGACTATGGCCTTACCCTTCTCATAGTGAGAAGAGGCCCGTGTCTAGCAGTGGGACAGTATAAAGGGCTGATGATGATGATTACTGACAGTCAGTCAGTAATAATAATTAATTCAAGTTACGTTGTAGTGCCGTGAAATACTGATGTTGACGAAAAAGCTTAATAAAATAATATATTTTTTATTATATTTCGTAAAATAAATGCAATATGTAGCTTCTTTATCACGGTCTGAGTACATACTTTTCAGGAAAACACTGACATGATATCATTCATCATCAGCCTTTAACAGTCCACTGCTGGACTAGGCCTCTCCTTTGAAAGGAGGAATTGGCCTACTATACCACGCTGGCCAAGCGGGTTGGTATAGGATTTGTATCAAGTTTTCCTTCTCTTACAGTGCTATTCTCTGCATAATATGCTCCCTCTGTCGGCTCTTACGACACCCATGGGATGGTATGGGGTGGTGACATTAAGTATTCTTAACACACGGATCGACTTAACATACACGTTGTATATACCGAACTTATATACTAAGACTACACGGCAAAATAAACAGTGCCACCACACTCATACATTCTCTTCTAAGACAAACAGACAGTCAAGTGTCCATACAAATTAAGAGCAGGGTTCGGTACTCATTGAATTCACTTCGGAGGGTCTCGAGGGCTGCAATATTGGGAAGGGTCCAATTAAACCTGCCGTGTCCTCTCGCTAAGCGATTGTGTAAATTAAGAGTTGGCTCTTGATCCCTGTTTAAATTTCTAAGATCGAAAGATGCAATTTCCAGTGTTGGGTATAGATATCGTTACCTGGTATCAGAATTAATGCCTTATGGGAGGATGTTTGGTTTGTTTTACATTGATGTGTTTTACGCTGTGAATTTTGACAATGGAATAATTGTGGTAATGTTTTTGTGGGTGTTGATAGTATATATTAACGTCTACTTAGATTGCCCACCCACATATTATTTATAATTTAAGCATGTTAGTTGCTGTGTACAGATTGCGAAAGTCTTAAGTAATATATTTCAAGACTTAGTCGTATTCTATAAGTATCATTATTTTATATGATTTTCACTCTATGTCACTCATGATCCTTCTTGCGTTATCCCAGTTAGAACCCGCGGTCCGCTTTCTAGTCTACCCGGATTTAACTGAATATTAGCTTTTCGACAGATCGACTGACTGTCTGCCCTCTGCAACCAAAAGGGATAGCGATATTCCATGCTTTAGACTAGTGTCAGTTTATTCACAGGCATTGACTCCCTATACCTAACGACTGTCAAAGATCTTCATGACAGCCGGAACCGATGGCATCACGTGCTGTCCGAGGCACGGGACAAGCGATAATGAACAATTCATTACACACATAACTACGGAACGTCAGTGGTGCGCGCCGTGGATTCGAACTCGATACCCTCTGCATGACAGTCTGTTGGTATCTCCACTAGGATATCGCTGCGTACTCTTTCACTATTTGTGACTGAGGAGCCTACTTGGCTTGAGAGATTTTGATGAAATTAGTTAGCGTCCTAAGATCTTAACCATAACGTTTATAAATAGGTTCGGTAGGTGGCGTTGTTGTCGAAATACACAAAATAGAGACAGCTAGTTTAAACATGAAAGAATACAGGATGCTGGCAGTTACGCTCGCAGATTTAATTTTAATTTAAGAATTCGATGAAATCCCTTCTTTGTGCACCCCTACGGTCCTCAATGAACACTAATGCCAAATTTCAGCTTCTTGCGCCAAATAGTTTCGACTGTGCGTCCGTCTGTAACACAAGAATTTTATATATACAGAGTGTACTGTCTGAGAATCGTACAAATCAGTATGATATGTTGGTTTCTCACAATGCACGATTCGCGTTAATGGTCTTGGATTATTTGCTGCTGCGATTTTCCGACAAGCCTATAACAATACGCAATTCATGGAAAAAACCAACAGAAAAAATTTATATCTGATAAAAGATGGAGCAGTGGCTGAATTCAATTAGTAACTTGATACGGATCTCAAGTAATTACAGCTGCGAGCCCGGTATTGTACTAAATATATTGAATTATACTATCCGATGCAAAGTGCGGTTTTTTCTCTGCTTATTGCGTAACGCCGATGGGATACGTTTCTAGTAGAGTATATATGAGTGGTTGTGTTTACGTGCGTGCGTATTACGTCCATATACTGTAGCGGTGATTTGGATTGTTGAGGTGGTTTTGTTTCTTGATAATGATCTTAGGACAAGCTGCATTTTATTGGATTATGACTTTATTAATTTTAGTAAAATTTTGGTGCAACAATCATCTCAACCTGTTCTTTCATTTTTGTGCACACCTATTTATACTGCGATTAATAATGTTCGACAAGTTGAAGGCAAAAACGTTAAGTGAAATCGAGAAGACTCAAGCCGAACAAATATACGAATTGGCAGATAATATGTAACGAAATTGACTATTCTATAGAAAGGAACAAAGCTATCAATTTGTTACTCTGAATGTTTTTGTAGAAGAGTATAATCTAAGATTTTCAGAATACTACATTGAGACGTATAGACATATTTATTTCTGCAGTTTGGCTGTTAACAGCACTTATACAAGTAAACAACCTATTCTAGATATTTTTTTTTTGGCTTTTCCTAGCTAAATGCCGTCTTGACATTCCTTTTTTCTGTTCAAGAAAGAGAACAATACCAACTTATAAGTGTATCTTTTGCACTCATTTTAGATATAAATTTGCTAAACAGCTTTAAAAGGAATACTCAGTTAATATCTCTATGTCCACGGCATTATCCAACTCGGATTTTACCGTTCATTCTAGCCAGCTAGGCCTGTCTGAATCATTTATCGCGAAACCAACAAATCCTGTGGCGGAATCGTTACAAAGACGATCGTAATTATTTATTTATCTTACTAGCTACCGTTGTTTTCTTCCTATTTAATTATTACTAGCACTAGATGTAAGAATTAGAGATACGATTATGTTACTACGATCCTGATTGAGGCTATAAGTATTTTGTTGTATTGGTATTCAGGCATTTAATTCTCATCCTCATGTTAAGGACTTCTGGGAAATTTATATAGCGTATTTATAGTGAATTTGTTTGTTAGTTGTGTTAGTTTACTCACAGTAAAGTTGATTTGTCCTTTTTCTCTCAAGAGCGAATTCTTAGTCGAAGCGTAGTATTTAAATAACTTAGGTTGTTTAATCTTGTGAAACACAAATTCGACAAAATCAATAACCAGTAAACAACGACAATAAGTTTGCCAGACCGCGTTTTATAGACCTGATCAGTGCTCAGCAACCGAAACTGTTGTGTCACTTCAATTTACTATTTTTGGAAAGCTGTTACTCTCTTAATTCACAGTAAAGGAACATGTAGAATTTATAACCACGTGTGGTGACGGATTATGAATAAAAAGTGTCACCATCCCATTTCATGCCGTGGAGTTCGTAAGAGGTAACTAAAGAAAAAACACGAAGCAATTAATTTCTTTGGGATTTGACAGAAAACTCGACACCAAAACTTAAACAAACCAATCTGTAAGGTCAACTCCTCCTATAGACTCACAATGCAATTGTAAGGTGAATTAGGCGAGGCCTCTGACTAGCAGTGGGCCACGACAAACTCTATGATGATAAGTTTTTCTTTTTTACATATTTTTGTTTTTAAAGACAACTCCCGCATTAGGACTAACGGCCTAGTCACGAAATCGGTCTAAGCGGCGAGCGGCGCGGCAGAGGCGATGTACAAGGCGCGTTTACTCTGAGGCGGCCGCGCGCCATGTACATCGAAAACGCTCGCCGCTGCCAGCCGCTGTAGGCCGGGCCGTAAATCTTGTGTTGCGGGGGACCTTACAAACATACAACCAACGGACACAAAGAACGCCCAGACTCGAAACAACAATTTATGGATCACACAATTTACGTAGTGGGGTATCGAACCCACAACACTCGGCGCAGTGTCAAGCGGCGAGGCGATCGCTTAAACCACTATGCCAACCGTGCAGTAAGTATCCCCTCTACCTATTATTTTGTGAATATACATTAGTCAATGTATTTGCGTTCAAAAGTAACACGTAAACAAACAAATTGCTAACGAATACTAAAAGCTTAAAGTTATTCATGAATTCAATAATGATCGTCCCAAGAAATTCTTTTCATTCGAATGAAATCGATACCGGAGTAAAATAAGGCTATTGTGCTTGGCGGGCAGTCAAGGAGTTCAATTAGACACAAAAATTGCGATTTTCATGAAAGATTGCTATGTAAATGGTGATTCATTTATTCGTGAATTTTATTTTTACATTTTTGACCGTACTACCTGTCGTACTATTTGACTAAATAAGACTTAAATGGTTGGTGTACTTCTGGGATTTTTATTTTGTATGTAGCTAATGAGTCAAGGGCAAAAACAGGCAACCTGTAAAAGATGTGAACCATCTGGGCTACTTTCAACGTAAGGAAGGATCCTTTGACCAGGACACTATCACCCTGTGCCAGGAGCAGCGAACTACCGACTTCAGTTCACTTTGCCTTAACCTGATATATTGCAGTTGTATGTAGGTTACGCTATAGACTCATCTCAAAGATACGGTTGGATTCTCTTGCATTAGGTAGGAAGTCTAAAATAGCTCTATGTTTTCTGCAAGGTCTACGTCTCCATACATGCTTAGCCTTAATTTGTAATGAGCAGAGCGTTGTGCGTCTTGAGGTATTTGCAATGAGTTGAAGAGTCTGTTTTGATTGGAAACAAGTCAAAAAGTATTTGTGATTCGTCTCCCACTCGACCTATAGCCAAGTATTCAGCATAACAATATATAAATAAGTACATTCCTTATAAAAAAATGGATGAAAATAATGAGTAAAATTTAGCCAAACCTTTAAATATTTAACGAGAAAAGCTTTTAAAACATATTGCCTAGCAATTTACAAAAGATTAGCTTAAACGAATAGAAAAAATTCATACGTTGTACGAATTCTGGCAAAACGAGTTCCATCTAGATTATTTATAGTTCTGGCAAAATTGCTTTTCGCAGTTGATTCCAATGTGGCAGCGGGAAACTTATAATAATCGTTTCTATAAATAATTGCTTCAAAACTGTTATACTTAATGGCTTTTAAACGCGTTTTGTGTTAACCTTTTCGTTTGACCTTGAGAAGGTTAGATATTCTTATAACTGTGTGTAGGTGTTAACTGTCTCACTATTTATGAATGAGCTAGCGTTCAATGTTGCTACATCCATGATCCAAGTAAATAAGGCCTGCCCAAATCCGACAATTGTCTATAATTTGTGCCTCAAGGTACGTAAATGTGAACAATGCGTCGAATGTCGAAGTAGTGTAGATTTAAAAAAGGACAATAAAATTGTGATAGGTAAAAGAGGTTACTGTAGGGTTACATTTTTCTCAGCAGTAGCCACGTCTTGAACAGCCTACATCCAGTAGGCAAAAAATATTTAAATTTTCTTCCTCTTTTCCACTTAAAGAGACAGCACCTTGGCTGACGTAGCGAAGCACGCCCAGTTATGTAATCTGTTGCTATACGCAGAGCACCATCGGAGAGCTGATATATTCAGCAGTGGACTACGGTGTACGTATGATTGATGATGATGCACTAAAAAGATCTCACAGAAAAAAAAATCGTAATACAATTTGGTGTGTAATACACCTTTGCCTACCCCTTTGGGGATAAAAGGCATGTTACAATTTGGAGTAATGTCTTTAAAATAGTAATAAGTCTTTCTAACTCGATAGGTAATAAATTATTCTTTACACTACCATTGAAACACTTAAAGTATTGACAAATTGCCGAACAATTTGACTCTGGTTCGAACCTTTTGGATGTCTGATATATGGTTTGCCGTAGAACTTTCTGACTAATTGTGGCTTACAACTGACAAAGGAATTCTGTCCAGATGTACCGAACTATGCTAAGGAGAACACCGGAATGCTTACAAAACAAATCTATGAATGCCTGTGTACACGTTTTGTTTTCGTTTAACCAATTGGGACAATTTGCAGGGTCTCGTCTGAACCAATTTAGTCTACTATGAGTGTAAAATCAGCTCAATCAATTGGAAATATATAAATTTATTTGCCACGCTGCTACGCACTATGCTGAAAGCCGTGGGTGCGATTTATACACGAGGTTACAATTTTTGTGACACATGTTGTTTGTTTCGAGTTTTTGTCTGTTATAGAATAGTTGTAAAGTCCCTCGCGATACTGGATAAATTTTAAGTGCCAGTGCTGTTTTAGCAGAAGGAAAAAGAAATGCTTTTTGATAAAACTACAAGGCTTACAAAACTATTTTCCTGCTATATACTGTTTACTAACTTCTTTCACGTAAGTTGCTCGGTTTGAATGAAAACTTAGTTTAAAATAAGTGGTAGAAGTGTTGATATCATAAATTGTAAACCAACGTCAAACCAGAAGTAGAACGAAACAGACTCAATTGCTTACAATTGGACGACTGTATGTATGTCTTTTCATAAAGCTGTGGTGTCTAAATTGCCTGATCTATCGGCAGCAAATTGTCCCAATCCATAACCAGCACCCGTGTGTAAGCGCCTTTACATGCCAAACTTCGTCCGAAGTGTTCGATTCCTAAACATTTATCTGAACCTAGTTTCTTTCGTAAGCTGACCTTTTTCTGACTTCGGTTACGCCTTCTAGCAGTTTCAGTTTATCGTTTTACTGTCTCAGTGACCTTTGAATATAAGGATGTGTGACGTAGGCAAACAATGTTTCAGATATTCTGATAGATTGTTAGGCAGTTTTTAGTCACGTTCTACATATACTGCAGAAAAGCCTCAATTTTGTATACTAGAAATAAAATAATAGTTCTTGACTCCCACTCTAGTAATAGGTTTTGTATCGCCGGACACGTTACAAGCATTCAATGAATGAATAGGAAGAACATCCAGATTCGAATCATATAATTGTAATAGCTAGCTGCAGTATCCCAGATGCCATACCCAGTGCTGTGCTACAGTATTCTTTGAAACTTTAGGGGGTTCAGAAAATTGCTTACTGCGACTTTGGTAATTTTCGAAAAGACGACAAACTTCGACCAGACTATCAACATCAACAACCTTTGCAGTGAGCAGACAATTAGTGTAACAAGGTCTAATATTATTTAGCAAAATTTCTAGCTTCTCCGAATCAGCGATAGGAGAACTAAGTCGCGAAAACAGACCGTGCATTTTTGCCACGTAAATAGTTATTGATTCGTTTTCGCCCTGTGAGCGCTGACGAATCTCCGTCATAAGCCGATAATCGTAGTTATGCGGACTAAAATCTCGTTTCAAAAGTTCGCAAAGTTCTAACCAAGTCTTTACATTATTTTTAACAGAACGATACCAAACTAATGCGTCACCCGAGAATATTTCAAAAGCGAAAGACAACATCTTGTCGTGAGGAATAGATCTACAGGACATAAATTCATCAATTTTTTCAATAAAGGATCTTACACATGATTTACCGTTAAATTTGAATTTACCTAATTCCGAAAAAAGCTTACGGTCGTAATTATAGGAAGTGTTTCCCTCTGCCACTGAGCAATCCGACCGCGAATTACGTCTCGTGATTAATTGTAATTTCGCATATAAGTCATTAAATTTATTCCACACAGACTCAATTTTTTTAATATCAAGACTGCCGTATCCACCCTATTCAGTCGATGAAAACAATGGTGCAGCACGGTTTCGACCTTCTGTTGAAGCTCGGAAGTATAGTTTGCTTCCAACATAGATAAGTGTTTAGTTGATCTTAATAGCGACTTTTCCACTTCTGCCACATCCTCCTCTGGTGGGAAGGGTGAAGATAATATATCCTCTGAGGGAGTTTTAACTGAAAGTTTAGCGATTTGTTTGCGGGGATCATCAGGCTTTGAAACGCCGCGTATTGTGGTCTCATATTCTAATTCCGCTTTAGTTAATAATGAGAAATTTATAATGTAAGCCATTATTACAAAACAATAATAAAAAATCTAAGTATTTACGCAAGCACTAGAAAAAAAAATTAAATATCGCCAGAAAATCGAATACCGTGCTAAAAAAAAGCTGAAATACACTAAATTATACAATGGTGTGATGATTGGTCAAGGAAGAAAAAAATTCTTAAAGGTCACTCAAAGGTTGAATCACAATATTTTTTCGCGAACACGTAGCTCGTTAGTTCAACGGCTAAGCGGTTAGAACCGGTTGGCGGCTCAACACGCTGCCCGCGGTGGAAACTTGATTTTAGACAGACGTTAATTAAATCACCGTTATGTTATTAACACAGTTAAATTGCTTATGGCCAACAAAAATAGATAGAAACTGTACCTATACGCGATTCACCACACCAGAATATATGCACACACAGGAGAAAAATATACAAGAGAAAAAGAAATTATTTCACTCACCTGTAAAGTGCCAACTTACGTTTTAAAATTTATATATATAATGTAATTAAAAATTCTATTGGGCGCCAATGTCGCACGAGTGATTGATTTCCACGTGGTAGCCGGGATCGATCACTCGCCGAGCAATTAAAGAGAGATAATTAGGTTGACTTACGGGAAATAAATAAAAAATATCACCAGGAAAGTTTAAACTCGCGTTATAATTCCAGTTATTCGATGGCTTTAGTTATACAAAAAAAAGAACTGACAATTAAGATTAACAGATGAGACAATTATCCAGGGCGTGGGCGACGTTGGCACTTCACAGGTCTTCGGATGATGGTAGTACTCAACTGGCGGTGCTGGCCGGACGAAAAAGGACGAAGCCTCGTGTCCGCTGTATTTATAGGGCCGGCGCGGAGGGGCGCGAGGGAACGGCCCATTGCTGTGCGTCACTCGTAGCGAGGCTCGCGGCGCAGGAGCGCGATGTGACGTCACAATCATACCAAAATGTTACTCGCCCTGCTGTAAGTAGATTACTTACCTTGAAAGTAATTACAAAATAAGAATAGAATAGAAAATAGAATTTCCTTTTTAATCATAAATTTAGGCAGTTATGCGTAACACTGCTGACTATAGTAAGCTAATAATAATATCAGCTCTCTATTAAAACTGGTCTACAGCTGGGCACGGGTCTCTTGTCTCTTTTGTATAATCAAAGTCATATTGGAAAGTGTGTTGGCAGAGTTCACATGTTTTACGAAAACATTATGCAAAACTTCAAGACTAGGCTTACGATGTTTTCTTTCGCCGTATAGTAAGCGATATTTAAAAATTTAATACGCACGCACGAAAAGTAATTTTTGGTGCGCCCTGAGTGTGAACCCAAGACCGTTTGCGTAGCAGTGTCTCTCCACTAGGCTATTGCTGCCTTTGTCATCATTATCTTGTCCTGCTCTTAATTTATTTGGGATCAGCGCAGTATGTTATTTTGTATGTATGTCCTTCGCTTCCGCACTTCTCTCTCGCCCATCATCCGATCATTCACGCCTTTTTATTTCACCTTCATCCTCAAACAGTCCATTAAAAAAAGGAAGATATGTTTCCTTGGCCTTCCTCTTTTTTATAATTTTCCTCTCTCTAGCTTTATATTCATCACTTGTCTTGTTTACCTACATATGTACATTATCATTGCTTCACATAACATGTCCATACCAAGCCAATCGCCTTTGTTATACAATATGTAAATAATTAAAAGTGTTCGACCCACTACCTTTTATTTACTCAAATTAGAAATTAACATGTGATTTAATTTTACATTGTTTATGTGTAATAAGTTCCCCAACCAATAAACGACTATAAAGCACATTTCAGACAGACTACGACCATCAGAACTTTCATCACACACTAAAGAAGACGAAAAAGCATGCGCCTACAATAATACCTTTATAAGTCAATGTCACCAATCTTTAATATAACAACTAAGTGAAAGCACAAAGCAATCAGTGTCAATATAAAAGTCAAGCACTGGCGACGGATCACAGCGGTCCCCGGGGACTTAAAGACTTCCTTAAACACCTCTGTCAATTCAGTTACGCACCAAACCGAGAACTTGATGAAGTAATCGATTTCTTTTATTACCTCACGAAGTGGTAGGCAGAGGTGTAATATTACAACCACATTTCGCCTTCTAAATTTTAGGTCCTACGTTAAAGGGGGTGTCCATGTGGTGGCGGATTAAGAATACGAAATGTCACTACCACATGTCATCCCATGGGTGTCGTAAGAGCCGACAGAGGGAGCATATTATGCATAGAACAATACTGCAAGAGAAGGAAAACTTGATACAAACCCTATACCAACCCGTTTCGCCCCTACTATACCAATAGTAGGCCAATTCCTCCTTTGAAAGGAGAGGCCTAGTCCAGCAGTGGACTGTTAAAGGCTGATGATGATGATGATGATGTAAAAGGGGGCTTATTGCCAGATTTCGTGCTGCTACTGAGAATTCGGAAAAACTCTGTAACACTTTTGCCAGACCCGGTTATCGAACCCGGGACCGATCAGCAGACACATACGCTAGCCACTGGACCATGGAGACAATGGAAAATTCAATTAGATTATCCTTGTCGTAGCTAGGGCCCTTATCACAAAAAAAGATCGAATAAAAGCAAAATATTGCACGTAGTTATTCCGAATGTAGAACAATTGTTTCGTCGGCTTTGCATCGTTACTTTTTACTTATTTGCGTACTTATTTTTTTTTGTTACAGCCGAAGCTTAGTTTAAAAAAGAAAATGAGGGGTATTTGTTTTATGTTTTTTCGTATCGCGTTAGATAAAAGTTGTCTGCATTCGTTGAGTTAAAAGAGTCGGATTCTGTTGCGATATTACCAAGCTAACGTTACAATAATATTCTTTAGATGACAATTGTACATTCGTTACCAAACTGCGCTGTGCCTTTAATAGGTCAAACAGACCGTTTACAAACACTCATTTATTCTTAAATGCCCGTGTGGTGACGGATTAAGAATACGGATCCACCCCATATCATCCCATGGGTGTCGTAAGAGCCGACAGACGGAGCATATTATGCAGAGAACAGCACTGTAAGAAAAGGAAAACTTGATACAAACCCTATACCAACCCGTTTGGCCAGGGTGGTATAGTAGGCCAATTCCTCCTTTCGAAGGAGAGGCCTAGTCCAGCAGTGGACTGTTAAAGGCTGATGATGATGATGATGATGTAAAAGGGGGCTTATTACATTCATGTAAATGTCTCATTAAAATTACACGTGCTTTACAAATTGACACTAGTTTAGCGTGGTATGTCATGGCCGCCTCTATAGTACTGAGAAACTGTATTTTCTTAGCACTTACGGGATTTCTTAGACACTAATGTGTAATTTAACATTTCTGATTGTATCGTGTAAACCTTCAAAAGTTCATAAGATAAGGAGTTTTAATCAACAACTGCACTAAGAATCAATCCTGTTGCGAGCGAGACTATACAAATATGGAATGAAAGAATACGCGAAGTCCAAGATTCAGGGATTTGCGTTTTGAACCTGCAACTCTAGAAACACCTAAAATGGCAAGTTGGGGAAGTAAACCACTACCGCCATGAGTTTTTTTTAATGGTAATAGGCGGCAAACGAGCAGACGGATTGCCTGATGGTAAGCAATTACCGCCAGCCATGGACACAAGCAACACCACAGGAGTCTCAAGTGCGTTGCCGCCCCTTGGGGTTGGGAAAAGGGATAAGATAAGGAGTGGGATGAAGGAAAAGGAATAGGAGATAGGGGGCCTCCGGCACTCTCACTCACCGAACGAAACGCAACAGTTTAGGTACCGTACTGTTACTTTACGTCGATTTTCTGTGAGAGGGTAGTACTTCCCCGGTCGTGCCGGCCCATTCATGCTGAAATCAGCAAGGCTCTACTACCTTTTAAATAAAATTTTAAGTGCAGTGAAATTAACATACATACATAGTCTCACGCCTATATCCCCGAAGAGGTAAGCAGCGGTATATTGCTACACCCACATTACGCCTTATGTATTTTAGTCCCACGTAATAGGAGGCGAGCCTATTGCCGTACCAGGCACATTACTAGACTCCGTGCTGCTACTGAGAATTTCCTAACGGAAAAACTCAATAACACTTTGCCCGACCGGGATCGAACCCGAGACCTCCCAATCTCACGAGCACATTTATGCCGCGAGACCAACGAGGCAGTCAAATTATCAGGAAGTCATTAATAAGGGGAAGAAAGCAAAAACAGACAAAATAAATGTTGACTCATGGCATCTGGAATGCTTCGTAAGCATTATACGCGAGATGTGGGAACAGCATAGCGTAGTTTTAACGAATCGAGAAGAGAGCTAAAGAAAAAGTGAGAAAATTTGTGGGTTTTTCTTTTGTTGTTTATGTGTAAAAATCTAAGTATTAAAAAAGAATATTGAATGCGCAGTAAAAAATCTATTTCATTTTTATGAATTAATCAATCATTAACTAACAACAAAATCATTATATAGGTTTCCCGTTTGCGGATTGGGCAACTTAATATCAAATATCAAACCCGCCACACATAATGAAACACAACCTTCACACAGCCGTGGCCGCTCGCAGACCATAAAATCGTAATCATCCCTCAAATACAAACTCCACAGCCTTCAAATACAGATTAAAAATACGCACATTTTAATAATCATCCAACATCCATCAGATAATGGCCTGGATACCCAGAGCAAACATTTTGAAGCATCGATCGGTCCGATGAAACACATCCACCTACAAATATCTTCATTTAATCCCTACTTTACAAACATTTCGTCCGAAATCAATGGTTTATTTCTTTTCGGGCCTCGCCGGGACACTAAGGACCTCTCAATCGTTCTTTTTTTACGATTATAAGACAGGACAGACTGTGTGCCTTCCCTCGAGTATAACCCGGAGCGTTTTTTATACGCAATTACCTGCTTAGTTGATGACCTTCATAAAGTTGGTGGGTTATATAAATTGAAAGGACAGTGATAAGTTATTTTTGGTCGTTTTGTTATGTGTGTTGGCGGATTGTTTGTGTTTTGTGTATAATTAGAAAGCTTTGGGTTTAATTTAGACTATGTATGAAGAATGTTGGTCTCGCGGCATAAATGTGCGCGTGGCATTGGGAGGTCTCGGGTTCGATTCCCGGATCGGGCAAAGTGTTATTGGGTTTTCCGTTAGGAAATTCTCAGTAGCAGCACGGAGTCTGGTAATGGGCCTGATACGGCAATACGCTCGCCCCCTATTACGTGGGACCTAAAAATTCATGGCGAAATGTGGGTATAATATAACACCTCTGCCTACCCCTTCGGGGATACAGGCGTGAGTCTATAAATAAAAAATAATTGTATGAACGCTTTTGTGGGGAAAATCGTATTCTGTAATCGTCTGGTCACAACGAAGTTGATCGATATACTTAATAGGTATTGAAAGCAAAGCTTTGTCTTTCATAATCCCGAAACGATGGCATGAATAATAATATAATTCTTTAGTACGCCAAAGTAAATATAGGTCCAAGAGTCCGCTGCTAATGTTCAGTATATCTTTATGCCAGGCCTTTTATCGTCTAATTTTACTAAGCTAACATTTCTATCGATATATTAAGTGACCCTTCCCCGGATTGTCATATCTATTAGATTCTAGACTCTTTATTCGCGTAGTAAAGACATTTGAATGGTAGCCGAGAAGGATATCTACTGATATTACGACTAGTGTTGAGTGTTGCTGAGCCGAGCTAGGAAAATTAAGTGATGCAAATAGTGAATAAAGCAGTGGTATCCTAATGAAGACACAAACAGACTGCTACGCAGAGGATCTCGTGTTCAAACCCGTAAACGTTTAGTACAAACGTTTTTTATTAAATTGTTAATGTGCTAGCCAAGGCACGGTGCAAGCGATAATTAACAGCATACCTACGCAAAACTGCGAAAAGCCAGAGGTAAGCGTCGTAGACTCGAACAATACCCTCTGCATGGCAGTCTGTTGATATCTCTCCACAAGGCTATGAAAGTGACCAACCTTTGTATGAAAGTGAGTACAATTTTAAAATTTGCTAGAATTTTGCACGCTTTTTCCCACAAAAAAGGCAAGAAACAGTTCTGACATATTTCAAGGAAATAGAAGAAAGAACTTATTGTTGCAACTTTACCTCAACGGAAATCTCTCAAAAGATCTCTTGTTTAACTGTATCGTTATTTTCTACGTCATATAGTATCTTCCCTGTCTCATTATACTGCACTTGGAATAGCTGCAAGTATGTCTAAGAGAATATTCACAAATTTTAGCAACATGTCGCTGTATGCTTTTGTATCATACATATTTCATATGCAATATCATAATGTAAGTGTTTGAGCCTTTATGTTGCCAAAATAGCAAAAACTTCTTCTTTTTTTATAAGTGAATATGCTTTGAGCTCTTGAGAAGTACTTTAAATCACTTCTAAAATACATTTTCTTCATATAATAAAGGTCGAAGCGTGCAGGTACCTAATATCAATTAAAAATCTCTATGTAATTTACAAAATCTCATGTCACAGTGCTTATTTATGAACTTCTCCGACACGGCTGGTCTGCTTTTTATGAAAAACAAAAAATTGAGTATACTTGAAAGGTAAAAAAGGTTGTAGACTATTTTTGTTACATCCTTGGTGGTAAAGGTCCTCCTAGCAATTTTATGAACTAAATAATAATGGATTGTACTCTTTCAGAATCCATAGATTATATTCATCTCATAGAACGACAAATATCAACTCGACGATGATCATTCACTCTTCAATACAACCACAAATATCTGTAATCCCATATATACAAGTCTATCATACCCTAAAGACTACAATATGGGACTACAGAAACTTGCTAAATTACACATAACTACCCCATAGCGAGTTGTTGACGTATAACCGTCTTTACCCAGGTACTCCGGGCACACACTTCCGACCTTTCGAAGTTATGTCTGTATTAAAAAATGTTAACTATCGCTCGCTTAATAATGTGCCCAGTAGATCGCAATAGGCTCACTGTTACATTGGGACTGAAATATAACTGGCGAAGTGTGGGTGCGTTATACACCTCTGCTTACCACTTCGGGGCAGAACGGTGTGAAGTTATGTTATGTTATGTATTAAAGATTAGAAACAGTATAGGTGAAGCTTTACAATACTTATAAAAATATTTGTCAGCTAAGGCAGCTTTGCACGGCTATATTGTATAGCTTTTCAAATATTTACAAAAACCTTAACACACTGCTCCGCATGTATGTCTTTTCGTATATATGAATTCAGTACTTTTCGAGTTTATTGCAAACAAAAAGGCAGTCAGAACACGTGACGGAGGATTTTGTCATAATAGATGTGTTTATTTCTTTGTTATATAATTAACCTCCATCTTTTTGGAATGAATTGATTTCATAAAAGAGTACGGTCATACCTATTTGAATAAAAATTAATAAACATATTTAGTTACTAAATCTTACTAGTATTATAAATTCTAAAGTGTCTGATGATTTGGCATAATATCTGTTCGACCGAATCTGTGCAACATTTGGATTAAACTTTGTAATAAAATGTCTGTCTATCTATCTCTATCTATCTATCGTCACGCCTCACTATGGTTCGTCTAGAACAAGCTAGCTAGACAAAATTATTTTATTTGATTTTTATGTCTAGATGCGGTTAATAAGCAAAGATATAAGGTTTTTGGTACTTTTTTCAAGGCAGTTTGTCATTTGAGCTGGTATCATGAAAAAAAAAAACATTTATCGGGCATATGTGTATAATATATTTTTTGAACATTTTATAAAGTGATTTATCCCTCGACGTCGCTATAAAATCTAATAACAGATGCATAAAATATCTAAGAACTAAATCTATTACTCATTATCATCACTATCATCAGATGAATCATCCATTGAATAGTCATGATCGTGAGGGGCAGAACTATGAAAAGTAGAAATCATATTAACATTTTGTTCCTTACAGCTAGGTGGGACAATTAAATCTAATACTTCAGTTGGAAGCGTACCTATTTTCTTCCGAGGAACTTCTCGTAAACCGTTTATTACAGGGTCAGATGTTATCAATAACATATTAAGTAAATCTCTATTCGTAGCCTCCCGTGATCGCTTTCGTGTGTTGTGCTCACGAAATCTTCTGCAGTCCTTATTCCGAGCTTCCTGTGCTTCCTCGGAAAGCTGGCCTATAGGTAGAAGGGACGATCTAATTACTTCGCCACTGTGCAAAAGTATTTTGTGGACAGTAGCGGGCACGTAATACCATGAATAGAGATTTACATAAAGTTGTCTAGTTTCTTGAGCTAAGTTAACGAATTTTTCAATATTTATATCATATCCCGATGATAAAGTGCGAAGTAGTATGCCAAATTTTTGTATTAGTGAAACATCTAACCCTGTAATATCGGCACTAGCCTCGGGATTTCCAAAAAATCTTCGCGCGGTGTTCCCGTCATTAGTGTTACCGAACCCTGGTTTTGGTTTGTCTACAATCAAGCCCATTTCGCTTTTAAATCGTTTTTTAATGTCATCTGAACGTTGTTTCACACTAGCTTTGTCTTCGGCTGTTCTTAACTGCCATTTTTTTATATTTAGTCGATAGCTAATGTGAAGCAAGCATTCAAAGCACCTTATCCAAGCGTGCAACGTAGACAAACCAAAACCAAGATTATCTTTGTCCGCAGCAAACTCTTTTGACAGATCATTCATCATTGTTGGAGTTGCCCCACAAATAAAACATTTTTGTGAGGAAGAAGTTTCGGTCAGAGCATTGCAAACTTTTCCGTCAATCATTGTTAAAAGCATAACATGTGTTACAGATACTTCGGTCTCCATCACCTTGCAGGTTGTCGGCAATAAAGCGTTTATTTCTTCTAAAACCTTATTGGTTTCCGAAATCGTAAAATCTTTCGTTTCCTTAGAAAAGATAAACTTTATTGGCCGACAATACATTGTAGAACAGGGCCGAGGATTCTGCCACACAATATTACCACTTTCATCTTTCAATTGAAGAGGAACGAAAGAAAATACAAATAAAAACTCGTCACTATCGTCACAATTAGTGAATTTTTGTTTGTACATACTATGACCGGAACTTCCATCACAACCCCATTTACTGATTAATGTGAATGACGTGCAAGGTAACAGACTATGAACAACTTCTTGTTGTGCTGAAACTAAACGTTCGGCAGTCTTATCAAGAATTGCCTGAACTTTGATTTCAGCATGCGTTTCATTGACTGTAATTTGTTCACCTGACGGGTAGCAGGCTATTTTAGCCTTTCTAACACTGTACATTGACGGAAACACCTTATGTCCAGCTTTAATACTCCACTTCCGAGTCTGCTTATAGCTATGGCTACTTGATTTACTATCAACGTAGTACGCTAAAGCTTCCTCACTTGTTAAACTCCTGGGGGCACTTTCTTCACTCGTGGTCTTGGTTATTGAAGGATCACTAGTCACATCTTTAATTTGACGTGCTACACTTCTCTGACCCGAGATTCGAGCTGACACTTCAGCGGCGTAAATTAATTCACTAGCACTTCTGGACTGTAATAGATCGTCTACACGTCGTCTCTTCGTTTTGAGACTAGAATGTTCAAAATCTTTTGTAGGTCTTCCGGGTCCCGGTTCTCCAGATGTAGTTGGCAGAGATAAATAAACGGACACATCGAAAGATATGTCAAGACCCTCCAGCCACGTCGAATACTTTTGTAGGAATCGCTCTCGATTTCTTCCACAGCTGCTCCACTTTTCAGCAAATTTCGTTGAATATCTTGAGATTAGTACTTTAATATCTCGCAGAGACTGCTCCGTAACACCATCAAAATTATATCTCAAAGATATAAACCGAAAGAGCTCCTCATTCCGCGTTTCCTTCGGGTGTTTCAGCCATTCTTCGAAAAAATCCATTCTTGAGACGGTAAAAACTGTTGAAAGAAAAAAATAAATAAAAATTAGTTGTGCAAATATATCGCAATGAATTTTTTTACGTATAACTACTAGACACTTATGAGAATCGTATATGATAGGTTCTACGGTGGGGACAAGTGGGGACATGTTATTATTTGACCGATGAATTTGAAAAAATGAGTAAAAAAGTGGGTGAAAATTCAAACATTTCATTTTATAAGACTAAAGAATGAAGTTCCCATGTTGAAAATGAAATAAAATATAACTACTTACCCTTACGTATACAATCCATCACAAAACCACTTTCACAAATTTCTTTTAGTGACATAAACAATGCTATCAAATATGATGTAAAAATGCAAATGAATGCCCTTTAAATAGTCAACATCTTATAAACATACCTTAATGACGCTCTTAATGAGGGTAGTATTGATAATTAATAGGTGTAATCCTCAATGTATAGGGGTAATGAGTTCGTAATAGTAATTAACTTCCAGGAATTTAAGAGTTGTTTTTGTCTAGCTAGCTTGTTCTAGACGAACCATAGTGCGCCTGTCTCCCATTGGGGTAGGCAGAGACTATGGAACGCCAAATGCTCCGGTTCAAACACACCTCTTTCGCTTCTTCGACATTCATTAACCTCATCATACATGCTCGCCGGTTATGGTACTTTTAATTTGGCCCTTTTTTAGTACGTCACCTATTTGGACGGCGTACGTCCGTCTTGGGCGTCCCCTACCGACATCTCCATTCATTCTTACACGATACACTTCTTTCGTATTTCTTCTATCATCCATCCGTTCCAAATGTCCAAACCATCGCAACATTACTTTCTCAATCTTTATCACTATATCTTCTTTCAGACCACACTTCTGTCGTATCACACTGTTTTTCACTTTATCTATCAGCCTTACTCCGCATATACTCCTCAAAGCTCTCATCTCCACAGCATTGATTCTACTTTCATGCTTCTTCTGCCATACCCATGATTCGCTACCATACATCAGCGTTGGCGCCAAAACTCCCTGCAGTACAGCAAGGCGAGCCTTATTTGGGATAATTTCGTTACTGATGATGGACTGTAAGGCGCCATTCACACTATTTCCTGCTTTCACTCTCCTTTCAACATCTCCCTCACATTTGCCATCTCTCGTAAACATAGACCCTAAATACACAAACTCATTCACTTGTTCCACTTTTTCATCTCCTAACATTATGTTACATTCAGTTATACTCTCTTTCCTCTCTATGACCATGACCTTAGTCTTGCTTACATTCACTTTCATGCCCTTCTTCTTATACGCCTGATTCATTACGGTGACCATCTGCTGTAAATCAGACATTGACGACGCAAAAAGAACCTGATCGTCAGCGTATAATAGGGTCTTAAACACAGATTCACCCATTCTTAATTCACATTCAGACTCTTTCAGATCGGTCAAACAACTGTCCATGAATAGATTGAACAGCCAAGGAGACGCTACACATCTCTGTCTAACACCACGATCAATGTTAAACCAGTCCGTGTAGGCCCCGGTTATTCTGACACAGGCACTTGAATGCCTGTATAAGGATTCAAGTGCCCGTATCAAACTGCTGCTCACTCCATACACAGAAAGTGTTGACCAAAGTTCATCCCTCACCACTCGATCGTAAGCCTTTTCCAGGTCAATAAAGGCGCAGAAAACCTTCTGGTGTATACTTATGAAACGATTTTCTCTAAAATGCACCTTAAGGAAAAGACTTGATCCGTACATCCCATTCCCTTTCTAAATCCGCTTGCACATCCCAAATCTTACTGTCCGTTTCAGAAATCACTCTTTCAATCAGTATCTTTGCATACAATTTGCCAACAACACTCAGGAGGCTCATACCGCGATAATTTTTGAAATAAAATGTCTTACACATTAAAATAACAGCGTTTTATCAACACTGGCAAAGCCTTGATCGGAAAATAGTTATTCACAAGTACACTTTGTAACGCAGTGTATACACTATCGGAGGCAGTTTTCGTCTAAACTTTATCGAAGACAAACACTGTAGACCCGGCTTTACACTATTAATATATTTGTTTGTTCGCCACGTATCGGCTCGTTAGCTACCACGAGTTTATGATTTTGTGTTGTGGTAATAGATTTTTTGCAAAGAAAGGTTGGTAATAGAGTAAAATAATTATTTACTGAGTTTATACAGGTCGCTGGTTTAAAAAAAGGAATAAGAAATAAGTTGGCTTAAAGATTACCAGTTCATGTGCAACTTCAATAACCACTTAGTTGGTAGTTCGTTCAGCAGACAAAGTGCAATACATGGTGGATCGTTGATTTTAGTTAATAAAGAACTTAAATTTAAGAATCGTTGTGACTTTGTGAATTTTTCTGTTGAACGGACAGTTGAAATAGCCTGTGTGGAGTTGGAGCAACTTGTTGTATTAAGTGTGTATAGACCACCATCTTCCATTTATGATAATTTTGAAACTATCATGGATGATGTACTACGGAAGCTATGTCAACATAATAAATCAGTACTTGTGTGTGGTGATTTTAATATTAATTTACTAGAACAGTCTTTGAATAGCCAAAAAATTAAAAATTTGTTCAAATCATATAATCTAGATTGCTTATTTTTGGAACCCACCAGGATAACTTCTACCACCTCTACTTGTATAGATAATATATTTACAGATATAATACCAATGAGCAAACAAATAATTAACAAATTGACATCTGATCATTGTGGACAATCAATTACATTCGCTATGCAGTCTAAAAAAGTAGGTAGTAAAGAATTGACTGTGGTGCCAAAAACTTTGCGTCGTCTCGAGGGACTTAAAGATAGACTCACAGACACACTACCATATTTGTGCTATAATGAAGATCCTAATGAGTTGTACAATTCTTTCTTTAACATGTACTGTACTATTTTCAACTCTATCTTTATCCCTAAGAAGATCTCAGTTGTTGGTACTTCAACCTTCAGTGAATGGGCAACCACTGGAATTTATAAAAGTAGAAATAGGCTTTATGAGTTGTATGAACAGAAAGTTATTAAGAAAAATGATGAACGATTTTGTAAATATGTAAGTAATTTTTCTAAATTATTCAAAAAGATTTGTCGAGAAGCAAAGACTCTTTATTTAAAATCTAAAATTAAAAATAGTGAAAATAAAATAAAAGCAACATGGGACATTATTAACAATGAGACTGGAACAGTCAAGAATAAAAATAAGGACTACATTCTTCACTTTGATAACAAAGTATTCAAATCAGATTTTGAGGTTGCCACAGCATTCGAAAATTTCTTTACAGACATTCCAGTCTCAATTACAAAGTCCCTGAACTCGTCTCTTAATGATGCCGAACTTCTATTAAAACAAAATGTCAAAATGTGTACCATAGGATTTAGTTTTACTTATATTACCGAAAGAGATATTGTTAAAACTTTTAATACACTTAATTTTAAGAAAACAAGTGATTTTTGGGGTAACTCTGTTGTGATTACGAAATCCATAATCAATTCAGTAGCACCTGAACTTGCTATAATTTTCAATAGATGCATTGACTGTGGTGTGTTTCCTGATCTAATGAAAATTAGTAAAATAATTCCATTATTTAAATCAGGTAGCACATCTGACCCCACTAATTATCGGCCAATATCTGTGCTACCCACTTTTAGTAAAATTTTTGAAAAGTTAATTCTAGACCAGCTCCAAATTCATTTTAATAATAATAAACTGCTTCACAGTAAACAATTTGGTTTTACTAGGGGTCGCTCAACTACCGATGCTGGTGTTGAGCTTTTAAATAGTATTTTCGATGCTTGGGAGGAGTCGCATGATGCTCTAGGAGTTTTTTGCGACTTATCTAAGGCATTTGATTGTGTTTTTCATGAAACATTGATCAGGAAACTACATCACTATGGAGTTAAGAACACTGCTTTAGATCTTTTAATTTCGTATTTAAGTAACAGGATACAGAGAGTAGATGTTAATGGAAAACGTTCTATGGGTTCAGTAGTCACAATGGGAGTGCCGCAAGGTTCAATTCTTGGTCCATTCCTTTTTCTTATATATATTAATGATCTGCCATATATTATGAAAAACAATGAAGAGATAGTGTTATTTGCTGATGATACATCACTTATATTTAAGCTAAGACGACAGCAATCAACTAATGACGATGTAAATGACGCTCTCTCTGAAGTAGTTAATTGGTTTAGTGCTAATAATTTACTTTTAAACGAAAGAAAAACAAAATGTATTAGATTTTCCACACCTAACGTAAAACAAGTTGAAACCAATATACGGATGAATGGAGAAGAGTTGGATCTTATAGATAACACCGTTTTCTTAGGCATAACTTTAGATTCTAAGTTACAGTGGGGCCCACACATAAGTAAGTTGTCGAATAGACTTAGCTCTGCAGCGTACGCGGTTTATAAGATTCGTCAGTTAGCTGATATAGATACAGCCAGAATAGTATATTTCAGTTATTTTCACAGTATAATGTCATACGGCATTTTATTATAGGGCAATGCAGCTGACATTCAAACAGTGTTTGTACTGCAAAAGCGAGCTATTCGTGCAATTTACAGTCTTGGATCAAGACATTCTCTGAGGGAAAAATTTAAGGAAATTAAAATAATGACTGTCGCATCTCAATATATTTATGAAAACTAGATATACGTTAGGAAAAATATAAATATGTTTTCGAAAATAAGCGACATGCATAGTATAAATACACGAAATAAAAATAAACTAGTGCTACCTTTAACTAGACTGCAAAAAATCAGTAACTCGTATAAGTGTCAAAGTATACGCTTCTACAACAAAATTCCAGGCAGTATTCAGGCATTAAGTTTAAATAAGTTCAAAGTATTTGTTAAACAGAGTTTGTGTTCCAAAGCGTACTACTCAGTAAAAGATTACTTAGAAGACAAGAATGCCTGGGGTTGAGTTTCTCCAATTTACACGCAGGCTAAAATGTCATGTAAATAGTATAAAATTATGAATATTTGACATTTGTAATTTATCTATTTTGTTATTATTTATATTGTGACATTCTAAAATGACATCAGATTATTTTTATTTACTTTTATAGTAATTATTGTATTATGCTTTTGACATTTCCAAATTGACATTCAATTATTTTATTTATGTTTGACATTTCCAATAACTCAAGTGACATTTAATAATTTTATATAATTATAATTTCTTTTTTTTTTGACATTTTCAAATTGACATCTAATTATTATTATTTATTTAGTGACATTTTAATTAGATGACATTTTATTGTATAATTTTTAATATTATTGTTTACAACATGTACTCAACCTTATGATAAAATGTAAGGAGCAAGTACAATGCGGGAATTAGTAAACTTTTCAACTAATATTAGTGGCAACCTGTCTGGTGGCTTAGGCTGGCATGCTTATGCATACACCTACTGATGGCGTGGAGGCATAATGATTCAGGTCGTGCTGGCTCCCTCAATCAAGGTTGAGCCGTACGATGGCTGTTGAATGCGGGCCATCAGCGGGCTGAGTCAGTTTTAAGCGTCAGATGATATCCTGCATTGTACTCGCATCTAAACCTATTATGTCTGGACTTCAAAAAAATATAAACGAAGAGATGAAATGACAAAAAAAGCAATGACTCTGAGTTTGTTTCGGCCTTTCTTCTCAAGAAGTCATTTAGCTAGGAAAAGCCGGCTTCATCTAGAATAGGGTTTTGACATGTATAAGTGTTGTAAACAACCAAAATGCAGAAATAAATATGTCTTTATGTCTTTATGGCTTTAAGTGCATGACGAGCCACGCACAATGTAGGGTTCCGTTGTATAGGATAATACTCATAGATATAGATGTAACACTTTTAGCATAATACTCATTTCATCGCTCGCAACTAGAAACTTAGCGTGTGTGTATGTTTTTCATAAATATTTCGCACACGAATCCCAATCTTTTCCCAAAATATCCATCGAAATAAAAAAATACGGTAAAATTAAACTCCTAGTGATGTTACCAATCTAAAGACACAACATTGTAAAAAATCGCTTTCTCATGGGTGTATAGGAGGTGTATGGGAGCTACAAAAAGACGTAACTTTTTCAAAATGTTATTCTACCGTTTTTTCGCGTGGATACTATGAATAGGCTCGCTCCCTATTACGTGGGACCTAAAAATTCATGGCGAAATATGGGTGTAACCTTACACCTCTGCCTACCCCTTCGGGGATACAGGCGGGAGTCTATAAAAATAATAAAATACTATGTATAACTATGTGAATTACAATGTATGTAATATGTACCTTGCCAAATTACATATCTCTATTGTTTAGAGCTTTTGCGTAAAGGCGTGGGCAGACAGACGGATCGACGAACGCAACGAAACTTTAAGTGTTCCTCGTAGCTAAAGGATCCCTAAAAAGTTATAATTTAATTCGATATTTTCATCATTTTCGAATTATGCTTAACCAACTTTTATCATTCATCCGCCTCCCTTATGGAATTTTCCCTACAGAAATAGTCCTCCTATAGCATAGTGCCTTAAATCACAGCCGCAGTAAATTGCGAATCCCACGTAAATCCAGCGATAAACAACAAAACACTAGCTCAATATCATAAACCAATTAAAATCGGCATCCCCGCTAAGCTGACAGTTCACGCGTAAACCCATTGCGCGTTCAAGTGATTTTGAACTACACATAGTGTACCAACACCTAAACTATAGGAAGCTGAATATACACTATAAACTGACAGGATCGTACGTATGTCGTCGTCACGAAAAAACATATTGTGTAAGATATTTCATCAATTTTTTTTTTATTAAATAAATAAATATTTCATCAAAATCTGTTTTGTACTTAGTACAGTGAAAGATTACAAAGATCCATACAAAAAAGTATCTGTTGTCTAGTACCCATCATACAAGCTCTACTTAGTTTGGGACCAGATGGTGGTGTGTGTGTATATTATGAAAGAATATTATTATACACCGAAAAACGGCTATCGAATTCACAACAGTTAGTTCTGTGTAAAAACGAGGTAACCAACAAGCTGTAGTATAGATTGTTGCTTTTTCTTCTTCTTCTTCATGCCAATGGTTTCATTGGTGTTAACTATATGACACCCGCATAATACTTAGACATAATTGCGTCAGGAGTGGCTTCCCAAAGCTGAAGTGAAAAGTGCAAGTGCTCGGTAAAGACATATCAGCAAATGAGCCATTGTCTTCTCCGGCTCACCACATTCACACTGAGCAATGCATTGTTGATTGTATTTACAGCAATTTGCACAACAGTAACCAAAAAAAAAATACAAGCCATATGAACAACATCCAAATTTGCACTCAACTGCAACATTATATGAGAGCTACGGTGTCAGACATTTATTGCAGGTTCGCTCAGTGTATGCTCAGCACGATATTAGTGTCAGTCATGAGTGTCACCGCGTGTGTGCAGTGTCATAAACTTGCTTTGTACAAGCTCTAGTGTGTGGTTCGTATACAAAGTCTTGGGAAGCATGCCCACTTCATAGCTGTTGTCAAAGTGTAAGAGAAAAGTGTTTTCTAAAAGTAAAGTGTAAAGTACAGTTTGAAAAAGATTCAATAGAAGGAAACCTGTAAAGTAGAAAAGCAGTGTTCTATACTTACCATGTAGTACATACTATGTAGCATGTAGTACATACTGCAGAATCAGTACTATGAAAAAATAAATATTGCGTCATCGTCCTAGCTCTATAACACTTACATCCAAGAGCTTACGCCTTGGAGACCGGTATCCGCTTTCTAATATTACCAAATAATATGACAGAATATAAGGCGTTATTTCCTCAGAGCGATTGCTGTCTGATCTCCGCAACTCAAAAGCTACAAAATTTTATAGTACACCAGAACGAAGCCAGTGCTTGTCAAAGTGACGCCAAACCACTACTCTTAAAATCGGCGTACCCAGTTGAGTTTCTGTCATTTAAAACATGAGATTATTACTTATTTAGTCATAAGGCAGTATCGGCAGTCCGTTACGTACACCACTGAGTTATCGCCGCTGATAAAATTATCCAAATCTTAATATAGAACGTACTACACCGTATACGTAGATTATTTGCCTCCAAAGTGGTTACAAAATCAGATTATAATTTTAGTAATTATTTTGAACAGCCTCCACTTTGTAATATAAATATTAATAACCCTTGACCTACTACCATCAATTTGCTTCAATTTATCATTGACATGTGACCGATACGATACTTTCGTTCATTCAAATAAAATATTCAATCAGTCTCGTTCTCTCATTTCTCTAGAGTAATTTTATTTCACTTTGTTAATGCTGTTTTTGTGTAATCAGAGTTTATGTCAGGTCAAAAGTTCAATAATTGATTGTTTTTACTGTCACTTGGACAATGAAATGCTCGGATGCCTTAGTAATTTAAGCATCATTAAGCATGCAGCATTTACCACTGCACGCATTGTTGTGGGTTCGACATCTAGACTAGACAAAATGTTATCTGATCAACAATTGTTGTTTTGGAACTACGTCTTCTTTGTCTATGCTTGAATGTTTATAAAGGCATCCATCAGCTTTCTGCAGCCATTTTCAGTCCCCTGCTGGGTTTAAGGCTATCCTAATAAGCTTTATAGCAGCACGGCGACTCAAAAGAAGAACGTCCACGATCGAGTACATCCAGTCATACAATTATTGCAATAGAAAGCGGTTTCAAATAACATGTGAATGACAAGTACTGGGCACAGTCACGATTGTTTATATCGCAGTCGTTTCTGTTTCTTAGAATCAATGGTTGTATTGGCTTTTACTAGAAACGATGCAACAATAACGTTTGGTGATCATAGCATTCTCTGAACAACTTGGCAATCAAATCAAAACATTCGACAATGTCTCAGGTGAACCAAATACGAACGGTGAGCTGAGTGGCGTGTCCTTGTAAATGTTCACTATATCAGCCTTGTTTATAATCTGCCCCACTGCTGGGCACAGGCCTCTTCTTATAGAAAGAAGGACTCCCATGATGAGAAGCTCCACCACGAGTCCAACAAGCTGCCAAAGTGTGGATTGCGGACATCAGATGCAGATTTCCTCACGATCTTTTCTTCTGCCGATTGGCAAGTGAAAATTAAGCCGTCGGGCGTCTAAACTGTAATGAAGATCTTTGACAGTGGTCATAAACTGTCGTATATATAAACTGACACTAGTCTAAACCAAGGAATATCTTTATCCCCTGTAATCAAAATCTTCGCATAGTTTGAGAACAATTAGAACAGCCATAGTTATAGATATCCAACAGATATGCTTTCACGAAAATTAATAGTGAAATCCCTCTTGACCAGACAGGATTTTTCAGCACGGGTTACACCAGCCATAGTTACGTTACCTCAAAGTATTCGACTGCCTCCGTGGTCCAGCGGATAGCGTATGCGTCTGCAGATCAGAGGGTCTGGAACGAGTTTGCACTCGTTCGTCACGGTGGACGATAGCCTAGTCGACGGGAACAATTTCCATACAATTTCTAAATGCGCCCCCTAGCGGACTCTATCGATCGCTACTCTCCGTTTCGGTTCGATTCAAGGTTCGGGCAAAAGTGTTACTGGGTTTTTCCGAATTCTCAATACCAGCAATAATAAACACATTGCCCGGAAACGGCAATAGGCTCGCCTCCTATTACGAGGCAAACTGTGGGTGTAATATTACATCTCTATTCAGGGATTTACCTCGAGTTTTCAAATCCGTAACACGAGCCATAGTCTCGTGCTCTTTTTATTCGCAACATATACACAACATAAAAAAACCACATTGGCCATTTGTTCCTAGTTCGTACGTCGAAGCTACCGTAACGGTCTTGACAAACTGTTTCAGTGGGCGTAGCCTCACATTTGTTCTCAGTAATCTATACCCACTAGATCTTTGTGGACTTATTGGTGTAGTTAGGGCCGCATAAAGCAACGGTAGGCACGTTTAATGTCACTGAAGAAATGAATGTTGCGGCCACTCATCTTTATTAATGGGTAACTACAATTAATGTAATAAGACGATTCACTAATTAGATCAGAAAACCAAAAGTATCGAATCTATGAATTATGACGCGCTTGCTTCAATAAAGTGCCTGCATATATTCTACGTAGTTAGGATTAAGAATTATGTCTTAAAACCAGAAAGATCATAACTAGACTAAACTAACTAAAATTCATTGTAGAAGCTTTCATACGAAAGTAGTGCATACGTAGTGATTGAGGCGATCACCTTGCCGCTTGACGTCGAGAGTTGTGGGTTCGATCACCACACGAGACATCACTTTTTATCCATACATTTTTGCATAAATTGTGTCGGTTTTTATGTTTGTAAAGTCTACCGCAACACAATATTTCTTCCTAGTACGATAGTTGTCTTTAAGAAAAAAAAAGGTCGCACTGGTCATCTGTTTTCTAAAATATCGTAATATTGCAATCTGGTAAGGTGTCTACCAATCTAAACTTGGCCTAATATTCAATATCATGGTTGACCTTCCGAGTGTGTACAAAGCTTAATTTATAAATATAGCTGTTGTGGATATTTTTATGTCGTCCGAGAAAAAATATGTAGGACATTATTATTTTTATTTGTTTAGGAAAAAGCCCCACTTATTAAGTTTATTCGATGACCCGGACAATTAATGGATTTCGATAAATATTAAGATAATTATGTTATATTAAAATGAGCGATCGATAGCCTAGTGGAGATACCAACAGACTACCATGCAGAGGGTATCGGGTTTAAATCCACGGCGCGCACAACTTTTCAGAGCTACGTGCATATTGGATTGTTAATTATCGCTTACCCCGTGCCTTGGCTAGCACGTTAAGCCGTCGGTCGTGGTCGTGGCTGTCATGAAGGTCTTTGACGTTCATCATAGGGTGGGAGTGACACTAGTCTAAACAATTGAAAATATCGCTATCCCTTTGGGTTGCGGATGTCAGGCAGTCGCGCTGTGGAAAAGCTAAATATTCAGTCAAGTCCGGTTAGACTAGTAAGCGGGCCCCGAGTTGCAACTCAAAAAAAACACTAGGAGGATGAATAACAAAAACAGCAGATAAACATCAGATTTAGAAGATCTATAGAGATCTTTATAACAGTAAATCAAATAACTCGTATTGACTGATCCGGGAATTGAACCTGATTATCGAGAAATAAAACTCTGTAAGGCCTTGAACACTTTGAAGGACAGCATGACCGCCATATGCGGTATCTAAATAAAACTTTCTTGTGCACTTCAAAGTTAAAAGTAATTAAATACATAACATTCAGGACGACAATAGAAAACGTGCCATAAATCTTAACGCCAAGGTCTCAATGAATTTAAAAAAAAAAACTTACAGTATGACAAATGTCACCGAAGCACGAATTTTTACAAAAATTAGGTCATAGTTATATTTAACAATTTTTATTCCGTCGCCTTTGTTAAGCACAGCTTCTCAGTAAACTACTTATAACTATTTTTTTATTTAACTGACAGCAAACGAGTAGATTGATCGCCTGATGGTGAAAGATTACCGCCACCTATGACCACAAGTAGGTAACACTAGAGTAATCTTAAGTGCATTGTCACCCTTTGGCATGTTGTGAAGGACAGAGGAAAGTAATGCATTTTGATTGTTTTTACACTAATTGCAAATAAAATTGTTAATTTTTAATTGTTAATTGTCGCTGCCTACATAATTACTTATCTATTAAGGCAGAATCAAAAATAATTATATTTGAGTTGTGTATTTTGTGTATAGTGAAGGCTGCATGTATCAGTTGCATAAAATTCTTACCAATCGTCAATAAAGCCTTCTATACCCATTGAAACTATTGAGATATATAGACCAAGTTATAACATTACTACTGTAAAAATATCATAACAAGCAACTAGAATAAATGCGCGGTATAAAAAGATGATATAAATGATTGGTGGTATCGTTAAGACACAAGGGTCATCTTCGCATCGCGTGGGCGGTGTTTGAATTATACTTGTTAGATGGCAGAATCCGAATGCGTGGGTTTTATAAGACCAAGAGCTTGAAACAAGTACTTGTAATTTATTAGATATTGCTGTGAAAGCTTAAGATACATCCTTTTAAATATCCATCCATCCACCGATAAATTTTATCCTGAGAAACTATAGCATTCATAATAGTAGTGATTCGTTGCTTTGGTAGTCTATGTAATGATGTTTGTTATTCTTTTACACAAAATTTGCCGAACGGATATTGTTAAAACTTTGCAAAATTACAGCTTATACATCAGAAAAGCACATGGGTTGCATTTCATCCCGTTAACCCACACCCGAGTGGTCAGAGGCTATAGTTTTTGAGGAGACAGAAGAATGTCTATTCTCAAAAATATACACGATTAAAAAAGGTCTAGGCATATAAATGCTGAGGTATACGTTTTCAAGTATAAATATTCATACCAGCCACTCAATATAGCGAAGTAATAAATAGTGCAGCAAACATTTTAAAATAATAAAAATTAATAAATAATATCTCTAAGATTTATTTAGCGTACCCCATACGTATCACTTAAGAGTTGTTTACTTTAACCAAGTAACACTTACATTAGTAAAACAGTTTCTACTATTTATTACCACAGTGAGCCAAAACATCTAGGTGTACTGATGGTCAAACCATTACTACTGGGCTTTTGCGAACGCGTAGCAAAGCTGCAAGCCACCCCATAGTACAGCACATTCACTGTACAGATACAGGAGAGAATTTTCTAGAAAACGTTTACGTTTTCCTTTGACACAGCCAGTTCGAATGTGATGTTATTTACATATCGAAGTTGGAATGTGAATCGGCAAGCAAGTTATAGGCAGCGATAGCCTAGCGGTGAGGCAAACAGATTGCAAGGCATAGAGATAACGCCCAGCGCTGAATTTTGAAGCTATGTGCGCATTACATTGATAATTATCGCTTGCTAAACGGTGAAAGTATACATCTTGAGAATACCTACATGTAATTATTTTTAAGAAAACTTTCAGCCGTGATTATTTACTTAACAAAAATAGATACCAAATATTTAAATACCTATCATGTTTCTAGCTTCAGTAGTCTAGCCTCTGAGATATTAATATAATCATGTCAGTCAGGCATAAATTCATTTTAGCTCTTAACGTTAATTGGAACATGGAATCCTGTATCCAATTAAATGAAAATACATAGTTGAACACATATACTAAAATTACAGAATTTTGTTCTAGATAAGTTATAAAGATAACTCGAGATATTATTTTAAGATCCCAGCTACAAAGACTTATTCATCTCTTTACTAAAATAATTATTACTTATTTGTTAATATAATGAAGCTGCTTGTTTGTTTCTCTGGTTGAAAGCGCTAATCTCAGGACGATTGCTTTGATTTTTGGATTGTCTATTTATCGATGACCTCCACCCAGATCTCGTCGGACATTCGTTGACCAAATTGGATACATCAAGAAACGGAAAGGTCCGAAGTAACCGGCGAGCATGTATGAAAAGAGAAATGAGTGTATAGGAAGCGCGTGAGGTTTGTAAGGATAGGAGCAAGTGGCGTTCTGTTGTTTCTGCCTACCCCGACGGTAAATAGGCGTGAGTATATTATGAAATGAGTGTATGTGTGTATTTATCTTAGCATCATGCAAGCACGGGTGTGGAGCAGTAGCCCTCAAAAACGCGGGTGTAGTAACCACAGACTCAGCTAGTTTGTAAGATAAAAGTAAATGACGATGCTTTGTGATGAATATGTTACCGTATTATAATGGTGATGTGGGTGTAATATTTACACCTCTGCCTACCCCTTCGGGGATAGAGGCGTGAGACTGTCAATAAATAAAAAATAATACGGTGACAATTCAAACTGATAGAGCTTAGAGCCCAGAGATCTAAACCAAATAGCCACGACCGGCAGTGCTGAAAGATAAGAAACAGCCGTGCGTATAATGCTGCAGCGAGGAAAAACGGATTCGATTTCGGTTCGGCGTATTGATTTGTTCGGACTTACAAAGAATTTAATTTGCAACAAAAAATGTTTAAGTTACCATTTACCATATCCGTGTGGTGAAGGATTAAGAATACGGAATGTCACCACCCCATATCATCCCATGGGTGTCGTAAGAGCCGACAGATGGAGCATATTATGCACAGAACAGCACTGTAAGAGAAGGAAAACTTGATACAAACCCTATACCGACCCGTTTGGCCAGCGTGGTATAGTAGGCCAATTCCTCCTTTCAAAGGAGAGGCCTAGTCCAGCAGTGGACTGTTAAAGGCTGATGATGATACCATTTACCAATATTATTATGTACACATTCGTATGCCATTGATAAAAGCAACAAAAACATAACTTCAGCCTTTAAAATTTGTTGGGGATGCTCGATAATTCCAGAACCCCATGATCAAATCCTGATCTGATGATCATGTATACCCTTTCAAACAAAAAAATCTTTGTCGTTTCAGATATCTTTGAATAATCGAATAACACATAAAAGGAAGATTCCGAGGAATTAAGAACCTCTTTTCTCAAAGTCGGTTACAAAGCAACATAACAATTAGCAAGAACCGAAATAAACGGTTCTTCTACTAAATTCATGGTATTAGGCCTCATTTAATTCGTATTAACAATGCCACTGCAAGTCGTGATGTAGGTTAGACAAGGCTGTTTTTGTGACTCGTATGGGGCGGCAAAAACTAACCACTACCCTAATAAGCACCTCAGGGACTAGGCAGGCCAGTTTTTACTGGACAGTGAAGTCAAAGCGTCTTTATTCTATTCCTGTCTTTACGTAATATGTTTTGTCGTAGTACTTAATTCACTTACTTGGATTCGATGAAAATATGAGTGAAATGATTTATAATGAAATTCGCTTTTAAGAAAATCTAGGCAGTCAAACATGTAATTCTTTTATATTTACTGCCATACTAGTAATTACTCTAGTACCTACCACAATAGTCTTAACAGAATTATATTCTACTAGACGATGCCCGCGGTTGTACCCATGTTATTTAAGGCTACTGCTGTGCTCTCGTCGTTCATCTTACTTTCACGTCGCAACAGAGCAATCTTATGATATGATTTGTCTGTCTGTGGATATATTCAGGAGGCTGGACAGCAACATAGGACAGCAACATATACTTTTACCGCAATGACCTACACACAAGCCGGCGGAACCAGTACGAAGTCTAGTATTAAATAATTCAACTAGCTTATAGCCTTCCTCGATAAATGGGCTATCTAACACTGAACAAAAAAAAATACATTTTTATGTAACACTAGCTGTTTCCCGCGGTTTCACCCGCGTCTTAAGGGAATGACTTCGCGTACCCGTTTAATTTATAGCCTAAGTTACTCCTTGGTACAACAGCTATGCGCCAGTGCAAGTTCCGTCAAAATCGGTCCAGCCGTTCCAGAGATTAGCGAGAACAAACAGACAGACAGACAGACAAAAATTAAAAAAAAAATCATTTCAAAGTATGTACCACCCTAGCCAAACGGGTTGGTAAAGGGTTTGTATCAAGTTTTCCTTCTCTTACAGTGCTGTTCTCTGCATAATATGCTCCCTCTGTCGGCTCTTACGACACCCATGGGATGATGTGGGGTGATGACATTCCGTATTCTTAATCCGTCACCACACGGACGAAAATAATGCTATAGCAATCTTCTATATCATAGACTGAGTACATACTTTTCGAGAAAACACTGACTTGCACATAAAATATGACTGTGTATATTTTTTATAACGGTACAGAGTGACAAGTCCACAATATATGGGGACATATTGCCCGCTTATAAGGCACATATTGAGCGCTTTCCAACTAACCTGTTTCGTATAATTAAGCACATGTAACAAGCTTATTTTCCGCATCAATGCGCTGATGCTATCTTGTGACACGTTATATAACTACCAGCAATTATGTGTTTGCATAATATGGCGGCCATGTTTTCGATGTAAGCCGATATTATAAGCGTATTTAAATATAAGCTTTTAATTTCATGCTGTTTCGGTAATTTAATGTATTGTATAGAAGTTATGTGGTGAATGTATCATGCTACCAATGGGTTTATTCGGCCGCAGTTGAATTATTTAATACTAGACTTCGCACTGGTTCCGCCGGCTTGTGTGTAGGTCATTGCGGTAAAAGTATATGTTGCTGTCCAGCCTCCTGAATATATCCACAGACAGACAAATCATATCATAAGATTGCTCTGTTGCGACGTGAAAGTAAGATGAACAAATAAATAACCAAACTTTTCACAATATTAATCGTAAAGATTTTAGTCGTTAGCTCCATCGGTCCGTTTGATGAAGATTTGCTGAATAGAATAGAATAGAATCAGTTTATTTGCTTAGATTGCAGGTACAATCAATACAGGTGGTAAATAATATCGGAATCCTTGTACAATCTACCTTAGTTTAGGCATGCAAACACAATATAATAATAATAATATGTAAAATCAAAATAAAATAATCAAAACAAATAGCTTAAATCCAGCAAGTACACGCACATTACATTTTAAAATATTAACTAAATCAATTAAATTGCTAACCATGTCAATAAATTTAATATAACAATATATCAAAGAATTCAAAGCAAAATTAAATAAATTACCTAGTCAATATAAAATTTAAATTAGAATTATAAATTATCAGTTAAAAAAATCATTAATTGAATAATAACATTTTTTTAGCAACAGTGCCATTAATTTCGTTTTAAATTCTTCAATTGTACTATTTTTAATTGTGTCAGGTACTTTATTATATATAGCTGGACCCATACCAAATACATTTTTCTTAAGCAAAGTTGTATTATAGTCACCAACATGCAATTGGTTTTTATATTGACTTCTTAAAGGTCCTTTTCTAGAGTCAGCTAATGCCCTAAAGTAATGATTGTGAACCTTTACAAAAACCGCTACTTTTAAGAATATATACATTGATGAAAATGTTAATACTTTTAGGGACTTAAACATAGGCACACAACTGTCAGTCATTCTTAGACCACACATAGCCCGTATGCAGCGCTTCTGTGCCTTGAATACTTGTTCCCTTAAGCTACAGTTACCCCAAAATACTATACCAAATCTTAAAACAGATGCTACCAAACCATGATATGCCACCAATGCTGTGGCTGTGTTAACTTTTTTGATAGGTTAAATAGTATATATGCAGAAGTGCTTAGTTTCTTGCATACTTCTTCCGCTTGAGGTTTCCAGGTTAGCTGGCTGTCTATCAGTATTCCTAAAAATTTTGCTACATTTATTTGATCAATACCTTGCCCATTATATTCTATTATTAATTGTTTTACAGATGTCCGTTGATAAGAATGCATTATATTTGTCTTTGATAAATTAACTATTAAATTATTAATGTCAAACCAGTGTACTACGTCATTAAGTGCGCTATTTATGTCATTTTCATATTCTCTAATGTCAGTACATTTAATTATAGCGGTGCTATCATCAGCAAACAATATCATTGGATGCTGGATATTACTTGGCAAGTCATTTATATAGAGCAAGAATAGGAGAGGACCTAAGACACTCCCTTGAGGTACATCGTATTTGATAACTCTATCTTTAGATAAGTATTTATTCTCACGTTTGGTTCTAATAGATATCCTAGTAATTTCCGTATACTGTTTGCGGTCACTAAGGTAGGTTTTCAGAAGGCTAAGTATGTTTTCTCGGATACCGTAGATATTAAGTTTATGTAGCAGAGTTTCATGATTAACACAATCAAACGCCTTACGCATATCGGTAAAGATGGCACATGTAGGTATTCTGTTGTCTACATTTTTCGCAATCACATTAAGTAATTCGAAGATAGCGGTATTTATACCCCTATTTTGTCTAAATCCCATCTGCTCCTTACACAAAATATTGTATTTATCTAAATATTTGTAAAGTGCATTACATATAATTTTCTCTATGATTTTGGCAAACACGGGAATTAAGGCAATTGGTCTATAGTTATCAAGGTTCGCTCTGTCATCTTTTTTAAAAAGTGGTTTAATAATACTGTTACGAGCTGGGGTTCGTGATAAATTATATACACTATGCCAGAAAAACTGTACTTTATTCACTAACACAATAACACTAGATACACACACTTAATTTTCACTTCACTAATAAAACACACTATTCACACCACTAGAACAACAATAAACACTTCCGACTTATTTCCTTCGCTTCTTGTTGATCGCTTCGCTATTCAATTGTTACTGTCCTGTCTCGCGCGCTCTCGCTCTATTTATACTGGCCGGATAACATCACTAGCGTATTCTAGATACTTCCACAAAACTGTCGAATAATCGCGAACAGTCTATGCTCGATACAGCAAAACGCCATCTAGTACAGAGTAGCTGAATTACCTTTAAACCACCGATACATTCAATCTCTGCTAGTACCCCCATTCTCCGATAGATGGCGTAACAATACTTATTTTTAATGCGTTGGGAAACACGCTAGAGCAGATGCATAAATTGATAATATGGCTAAGATGAAATGCAATATCATCTGCCACAAATTTTATAACCCTAGTAGCTGGAGATGTATCTATGTGGTCCATATCCCAGAAATCAATTTAACAATAATGATCTGTTTGATAGCAGTATGAATCCCCACGTGGTGACGGAATTAAGCAAACAATGTTACATTGACTGCCTCCGTGGTCCAGTGTTTATCGTTTGCGACTGCTGATCGGAGGTCCCGGGTTCGATTCCCGGGTCGGCCAAAAATGTTACTGGTGAAGTGCCTGGTAACGGCAATAGGCTCGCCCCCTATTACGTGGGACCTAACAATTCATGGCGAAATGTGGGTGTAATATACAGGGTTTCCCGTGGCAGATTTAGGATTATAAAATGAAATAAACAGAAATTGCAGGTTAAAAATTGTAATGTATTTATTATCAAATTAAACGTTAGTCATGCGGATTTTTTTTTTTTAAATCACTCCGTCTAAATGTTTTCCGTCGTGGCGTATACACTCACGGAATCTTTCAACGGTGTTTTGAGCCACACGGTGCCGTAGAGATTGAGGAATAGCGTTCACTTCCCTTACAAGATTTTCTTTTAATGCCGATAAAGTGGCCGGGTTGCTATTGTACACTTGAAAAGTCCATGGGGGTTAGATCCGGCGATCTTGGTGGCCGTGGGATGTCGTCAAAGCGACTTATCAATTTTTTAGGGAATAATTCCCGAAGGATGGTCATGGTGGCCCTTGCTGTATGAGGTGTGGCGCCATCCTGTTGGAACCACGTATGTGAACCATACGATGGGTGTTCTCGAAGCTAAGGCATAAAATATTCCTCGATCATGCGGCGGTATGAATCACCATCGACAGTTGTGTTTACTCCTTGGGAATTTTCAAAGAAAAAAGGTCCAATTATTCCATTGGTGGAAAAAGCGACCCAAACGGTTACTTTTGGGCTGTGCAGTGCTTGTTGGTGTTTAAGTCGCGGGTTTTGTCCCTTGGGTGCCCAATAGCGGCAGTTTTGCTTATTGACAAATTCATTTAGATGGAAATGTGCCTCATCGCTAAACCAAATTGTGTTAACAGTGTGAAATCTGCTTAACATGTTTTCACCAAATTCTTTTCGCGCTCTATAATCACCAGGTTGCAAAGCCTGCACTACTTGGATCTTAAAAGGGTGTAGTTTAATGTCACAGCTCAAAATTCAAAGTAGTTGTTTTTTAAAGTCCCAAAGATGATGCTCTGCGGCGCACTGACTGTCGTGGATTTTCTTGCACGCTGCTTTCAATGCGTGCAATGTTTTCTTCCGTCCTTGAAGTTCAACTAGGGCCTGGATTCGGATTATTTATGGTTGAACCTGTTGCATGGAACTTCTGCACCCACGTTCTGATCAAATTTTCACTTGGAACGTCACTCAATCTACGGATATTGTAGTGAGAACAAAATCTTCTTCGCGCAATTACGCACGATTCGTTTGCTTTGAAGTATGCCTCGACAGCGAACGCATGGTGCTCACTAGTTCACTGCGACATCGTGACTAAATAATCCGCACGAACGTCGCGTCGAACTAAGCCCCCGCCCCGCCGCGCAACGGTCATAGAAATATTTTGATTCAAATTCGGAAATCTGCCACGGGACACCCTTGGGTCACACCCGAGGGTCTTTTTACACCCTGTATATAAAATTCTAGCGTACTGACTGACTGAGGGACAAGCTACAGCTAAAACTACTAGACACTAGAAGCTACAATTTGGTACGTATATGCCTTGGGGACCGTAGGGGTGCACTAACAAGGGATTTTCCAAAATTAGCACTGGAAGAAATGGTTAAAAAAAATTACATTTGAGCGGTTATCCTCTAGTGGTGTATAATGTTGTTTCCTAATTGCAGTAACGTCAAACCCTGGGGACATAATGTAGCTGTTAGGGCGGTTTCAGATTAGCGTATTTTTCTGCGCGTATACGGTCGTTTCAGCATACGCGCTTACGCACGCGCTACATTACGCGCTAACAAAACCGGATTCGCGTAAACGGGCATACTACGGCGTATTCGCTCGAAACGGTAGTGACATCTTGTCAGTGTCAACATGGATTCTGACGGCTCAGTGCGTCAACGCTCGTACGAGTTGCGCGTGTGCCAAAAGGCGCGCCTATACGCGCCTACATGCGCTTCCAAAAACGCGTATAAGACGCAAATCTGAAACATCCCTTAACGTGAAACGTCGTACCGTGACAGAACATGGACATAATAACCATTGTTATGTGGTCATGTAAACATATACCGAGAGTGTTCGAATTAATTACAGACCAATCATTCCTTTGAAATCTGTATAATAAATACCTAAACTTAGTAATTAAAGACCAGGCCGCTCTGGGTCTCTACACATCATTGATCATCATCATTATCTTGATAATGTCCTGACTGAACAAAAAAGAAAAATCCTTCACGGGTTGGATCTGTTTTCCCATCAAACCAGGTCGCACAGAATAATTGCTCTCCAACTCTGCGACTGCCGTTTGAAAACTATGTGTGTGCAATGGTAAGATGATTTCCCATTTTGACGCACGCGGCTTTAGGTGTTGTGTAAGAAAATTGCCGCTTCTATTCGTCTGTATAAAAGCAATAAACTCGATAACTATCGAACAGGTCTTGATACGGTCTTACCAATAGATAGAACACTCTCAGGAATCTCGATTCCTCAGAAGGTTTAGGTGTATACTTCAAGCGGCTAAGCCGCAGATGAAGTCTAGTTTATTATGTTTTAGACTCTAGAAGGTGACAAGTTGGTATTATAGACCTCATTTCTATTTCTATGCACCAGCTTTTCTGCTGCATCATTAGCCCTTTATACTGTCCCACTGCTGGGCAAAGGCCTTCTCAGTATGAGAAGGGTAAGGCCATAGTCCACCAAGCTAGCCAAGTGTGGGTTGGCAGACTTCACATGTCTTTCGAGAACATTATGGAGAACTCTCAGAACATGCAGGTTTTCTCACGACGTTTTCCTTCACCGATTAGCAAGCAAATAATTAACAATTCAATACGCATTTAACTCCGAAAAGTCATTGGTGCCTGCCGTGGATTCGAACCCGAGACCATTATGGAGATATGTGTACCAGTCTGTCGGTCTCTTCACACAGCTATTGCAGCTTTTATCCAGGCTATATCTAGAAAATTATCTTTTTCCATCATGACCTGAGGAATTACAACAATGCCTCGCCGAAATGAACGTCACTATCTCATACCTGTACACCTCGCACAAAGGGTGACGTGTAAAAAGTGTCGTGAGCACGTGACTTCGTCAGTGTGTCGTTGTATTGTGTCTTGACGTGAATGCCTACGGCTATAGGGACCAGGGAGCCTACTTTAAAGGGGATATGATTAATTGAAAATATATGGAGTTGAGTTTTTGGGTATAAGTAAGGTAATATACAGATCAATATTTATTTATTTTTTATTTATTTATAGTCTCACGCCTGTATCCCCGAAGGGGTAGGCAGAGGTGTAAATATTAGACCCACATTTCTACATGAATTTTTAGGTTCCACGTAATAGGGGGCGAGCCTATTGCCGTTACCGGGCTCATCACCAGACTCCGGGCTGCTACTGAGTATTCGAAAAAACTCAGTAACACTTTTGCCCGCCCCGAGAATCGAACCCGGGACCTCCGATCAGCAGTCGCATACGCTATCCACTGGACCATGGAGGCATGCGGACAGACTAACGCGAGATAAAAAGATAATATTCAGTCAAATTCGATTAGACTAGTAAGCGAACCTAAGCTTGCATCAAATACACAGATACGCTTTTCGTTTTGGATGCAACCGGATTAATGCCATAACAGTAATTAGGTCCACATACACATGGACTGGGGTGAATAACACATTGACTGCATAGCACGGAAGGTGAAGTTACTCAGAGTATTGAATATTTAAATACTTAAAAAATGTTGAATAGTTTGAAATATTACCTACAATATCATCATCATCATATCAGCCAAACGACGTCCACTGCTGGACAAAGGCCTCCCCCAAGGTTCTCCACACAGACCGGTCTTGAGCCGCCCGCATCCAACCGCCTCCCGCGACAAGTATAATTATCTACCTGGGACAAGTAGTCCAATTAGGTAGGTCCAACTTCGAGAAGGAGGTCAATCGTCGAATCCAACTCGGTTGGGCAGCGTTTGGGAAGCTACGACAAATCTTCTCGTCCGATATCCCGCAGTGTCTTAAGACGAAAGTCTTTGACCAGTGTGTGTTGCCAGTGATGACTTACGGATCAGAGACGTAGTCGCTCACTATGGGCCTTATCAGAAGGCTCAAGGTCACTCAGAGGGCAATGGAGAGAGCTATGCTTGGAGTTTCACTGCGAGGACACTGTGTCTGGTCTGTGAATCGAATCCACGACATTTGATACAGTGCCAATAGGTCGGCAAACCGCTTTAACCACTACGCCATGCAGTCAGAAAACGTTTATTACCACGAATGGAAATCGAAATCAACAGTTGATTAGTTAACGTTCGAAATAGGCCATCTCTAACATTATGAAGGGTAGAATAGTGGATGAAATGTTACCGATGGGAAATTCGGCGCGGTTAGTTGCCGATGAATGTTTAAGTAACGGGACGATGAAGTGACAGAGTAATGCTGAAAACAGGGTTCTGATCACAGTTTTTAAATCTGTATTTTAGGATAAAGATGTAAAAGTGTATTGGTAAAGAATAGAATAGAATATATTTATTGTAAAACCTGAATATACATCAAACAATATGTCTTAATAATAACATGTTTTGCCATTAATGGCGTACAATAACAAACATGTCTTTTGGTCCAGAAAAAAAAACAAAAATTGGTATTTGACTGTACACAACAAAAAAAAAATACTTAATCCTAAATAAAAATATAGATTAGAAAATATCGTATATAACTGCGAAAATATGTCGTCATTGTGAAAACTGATAGAGTCCTAGAAATTAAAAAATCCATTTAATTAATTCCTGCGATTCTGCCTGCCTGTTGTTTAAAGTCTGGGTGTACTTTGTTCGTCGCAATACAGGATTTTATTGAAGGCGTTGTCTTACAAAAGTGGACTAGTTTAAAGACTTATCTTGAATTGAAAAAAAAAGCATTTGAGACATCCAGATTAGTTCTATAACTCCTATAGTTGTACGATAGATAGCGGTGGAAGCTATGAGCCGCTTATTAAAAAGTAATGAGAAATTTTAACACTTAACTGTGAACCGTGATTAGCTTAGTCAACAGACCGACGGACGCTAAGATCGTGTTTAAGTCCTACTTGATGATTAAAAATATTCGCTTCCTTCATTCGATTTAAATAAATGAATTTTTAAACTACTGTGGTAGAAATGTTTACTTTCTGCCTATTCCTAGTCTGACTTGCCTTGAAAGTAGCAATAGGGATCTGATGAAGAAAAATGGTACGGTACTAAATGTGGCAAAATGGTAGGTAATGAAACGTTTATAAGAAACATCTTGGAAGGGACAGGCCCAGTAGGAAAAAATTAATAGACTTAGTGAAAAATAAAGATATATCACGGCGTATCAAGAAAACGCTGGTCAAAGACTTCATAGAAGAGACTCAAATAACAAGAGCTCTAAAATAAAGTAACGTCTAACATGAGAAAAAGTTCTATATCTGCTATAACCTGTAAGACGAAGATATGAAATACTGCCGTGTGGTTGACGGCATAGAATACAAGTGTCACCACCCCCTATCTTCCCGTGGGTGTCGTAAGAGGCGACTAAGGATAACACGATTCAAATACCATCTTTGCGTAGAGACGGAAAACTCGACATAAAACTCTATACAACTGCCTCGTTGGTCTCGCGGCATACATGTGCGCGTGGGATCGGGAGGTCCCGGGTTCGATTCCTGTGTCGGGTAGTGTTATTGGGTTTTTCTGTCACGAAATTCTCAGTAGCAGCACGGAGTCTGGAAATGTGCCCGGTACGGCAATAGGCTCGCCCCTTATTACGTGGGACTAAAGTATATCTGGCGAAAAGTGGGTGTAGAAATACACCTCTGCCTACCCCTTCGGGGATAAAAGACGTGACGTTATGTATGTATGTATGTATGAAATACTGCAGCTGACCTACTTTTTGTTCAAAATACAAACTTCAACTTTATTTATCGCAATGCCCTCTCTTCAAATGTTTCAATCCCTTTCCTAAAACTTTTATCATAACAAAATAAATTCAATCAACACAAATCTGAAACCTCGAATCAGTAAATTCTCAGTAAAATTAATTATAACTAAAACAAAATACCATTTACTTATTTTATTCACTTCGACTAAGCTAGTTGGAAATCACATTTCGTCCAATGAAGATTGTAGGCAGAGAACATTAATTAAGAGGTTAAGTGGACTTGTACCATTCAGTTAGGAGAGTAACAAAGGGGAAAAATACGACAAGGAAATACAGGATGCTCTGTATGATTTTTAGAAAAGTTTTCGTTTATATAATAATGTAATGGACTTATTTTTGTGGTAATGGCTCGAAAGGTTTTGGGTAAATGGGTGCCGTGATTTTGGGGTGGCGATTTTGTGGTTATCATTTTATTTGTTTAGTTTGTTAAATATGTTGGAGCAGCGATATGCAGAAGAAGGTCCACAGATGGCTAGGAACAAGGTCTCCATTTCTAATCTAAGACTTTTCAATGTGCGTATTAAATTATTAAATGCGTAAGCTGTGGGTTCTGGCTGTGATAAAAATCTTTGGCAGTCTTTACACGGAGGCAGTACCTTAAAATATCACGTACTGGATCTACGAAATCTTAGAATATAACTTTGCCTTATGGCTGCAGCGAGATTTCAGTTGCTCAGAAGAAAATTGACGTCAGTCTATAATTATCTTAACACTTGACCATCACTGATGTTAGCCGTACCGTTATTTGAACTTAAAGAAAGTATGTACGCGATTTAAAACTTTCAAAAATATCACATAAATTAAGTTCTAACTTGTTTGAAAAAACACCGCAAATATAAAAGGCATCGAAGTAATTAGTACGTGATTGGATTTCTTTTCCATAAGAAATGAGGCAATTGGCCCAGCTCATCCCATCATTTCTTCTTAAACATCCAAGTTTTTTTTTTATCTTTTATTCATTTAGATCACAAAGTGACACTTATGAACGTCAAATTTAAAACATTATTACTGTATGCTTCTACATTTACATTTACTGCCACGTTCCCAAGGGCGTAGAACCATGAGAAAGAACGGGCAATAAAACTCACGGTCACTCTTTTTCATCGCCAGGTTTTTAATAAAACATAACAATTGAACTTTTGTAAGGTGCTGCAACTGTTATACCTTCTATATTACTTGTATATATTTACTGTACATAATACTCAAGCATAATCAAGTTAAATTTTGATGTTCATTTAGTTAGCCTCCTGAACATAGACATGGTGCAACAGGAGCATCCACTTACATTATGCACCTAACAATGCAGGCAAATGTTCGGAACCATGATGGAAATTATGAAGTTAAATATCAAAAACAAAATTATACCAGCCCATAAGACCGCCATGGACCAGTCATCGCAAGTAGCACCCGTTCACGAGTATGATGCATGTGCCAGCCATCATCCCTCTCGCCATATCAGAGGGACAGGGATGACCCGACACACGATGCCACCACAAGAAATTACATTTTAGTGAGCATGACGACAACGGTATACGAACCGGCAGTAATAAAATTAACAATCTGTTGGTATACTGACCATGAACGCGAATTACCTCTATTTTCCAGATCATTATTATTAGGATAAATTTGTGAAACGCGTGAAGAAATGCAAATGTAGTACCCATATTTAATTGACATGATACCTTTTGAAATACAACCACCGATCCAACTGATTGAGTACAAGATAATAAAATTAATTATAATAAATAAAGAGTATTTTTCGAATTTCGAAGACTATCCTGTTTATTCACTTGACATACACACCCTAGTGCCCCTTATCTACAATTTGTATGAAACATGGTCAGGTCGAAGCATTCAATGGTGGAAAATGTACATTTTTTTCTCCGGATCCTTAATGGCCGTCGACAGTCGTTAGACTTTTTGCTAATATTCGATTATAAGGGACGTTCTCGACCGGATTTAGCTATCGCAAAGTCGATAATTCGATTGAACCTTTCGTATAATGTTTTTTGTTTTGAAGTTTTACTTAGATTTTAGGGCATTACAGTAATTGGTAAATGACGTAGTTTTATTTGCTAAAAAGCAGTTAACCTGCGAAACCGTTTGAAGGTTTTTAAAATAAAAATAGATGTTTCGACAAACATTTGCCATTTTATTATTTTATTTGTGAGCTAAATGGTGGATATTTTTGTGTTTAATGTAGTAAGCTGTCTGATATTATCACAGTTTACATGACTTTGTGAACCATTTTATACGTTTGATTTATTCATTAATTTATTCTTTAAAAATGCAAGATGTTGTATTTGAAGTCAAGGTACTGACTAACATAACAATCAATTTTCTCAAGCAGTCATAATTTAAAATAACATTCAAATCTTTTCAACTGCACTATTATGGAACCTGCACTACTTGCTACAGTACTATACAACCAATAAGTAGCTATCTATAAAAATAAAAACTATAAAACCTTAATTGTTTCTGGAACCATAATACTATCGTAAAACATCAGCTTATACAGGGTGTCACCAAGCCGAAGTCTACTCGTTGTGGACATCATGCCGAGTCATACTAACCAAAAATAATACCTGGGAAACGATTTCATTTTTAAGTTTTCACATTTTTTTAATCGCAATTAAAAGCGCGCGCGTGCAATATTTGAAATACTTACTTATCTATGGGGTCATAGGGCATCTAAAGAATGTATTGGCGGGGTAAATGCATCGATTTTGAATCTAATTAGAAAAAATCCATCCTAACTTTGAGTCTCAATATCTCCTGAACCAGTAATTTCCCAGGTATGGTGCCGAAGTAAAAACTGTTCGTGGTGATGGGTACAACATGGGATTTCAGTTTTCGTTAAGGGTCTTTTTACACCCTGTATAGACGAGTTTTGAGAAAGTCAGATTTTGTCTGGACTTTAAAAGAGACTATGAGATCAAAGTTTGTTTCGGATGTTTCTTCTCAGGGCCCTAGGATAGATCGGCCTCACCCAGTTTAATTATTTTTCAAAGTATGACCTTGTTTCTTCTTTCTCTTAGCGTTATCCTAGTTTCAATCTGGGGTCCGCTTGCTAGTCTAACCGGATTTGGCTGAATATTAGCTTTTCCACAGAGCGACTGCCTGTCTGACCTCCGCAACCCGAAGGGATAGCGATATTCCATGGTTTAGACTAGTGTCAGTTTATTTAGAAGGTACTGACGCCCTGTAACGACTGTCAAAGATCTTCATGACAACCGGGACCGACGGCTTAACGTGCTCGGAGAGCACGTTAAGCCGTCGGTCCCACGGTCGTATCCACGGCACGGGACAAGCGATAATTAACCATTCAATACGCACATAACTCCGAAAAGTCATTGGTGCGTGCCGTGGATTCGAACCCGATACCCTCTGCATGGCAGTCTGTTGGTATATCCACTCGGCTATCGCTGCCTGAAAGTATGACCTTGTTTAATTATTTGTAATAAACTTATTAACTGATGGTAAAACAATAAAATACGTTTAATATGCGCTAAAAAAGCTTACACGAGGTAAATAGATATTGCATTTCATATCATGTTTCTGAGTAATCTAGTGGAATGCATCTTTTTACGAAGATAATATTGATTATCGAAGTAATGGATGTTGCTGAGTTAATGCGCTCGCTTTAGGCCACAACCGAGATAGTTGGCTTATCTGCTTGTGCCGATATCTTAATAGGGCTATAATGTCACTACAGTATTAGGGACCGACACGATAAATACATGTTATACGGCCAGCTAGTATTATGAGGGCATTTAACCCGTGATGTGATTTGGAGGTTGCTTTGATTTCATTTCTAGGTGGTTTATGACCTCATCTAATGCTTTAAAAATTTAATGCTTAAACACTACCGTTGTATCTCAAAGAGCACGTGAAACCGTAGGTCTTCGTTGGCAGGAAGTACTTAAGATCTTTATGGTAAGAAAGGAAGATGTCCTGATACTAGTTTTAACTAGACTATGGCCGCTATGGCTATGCTTTTAGGTAGAAAATGAAGACATGAGATAGTAATCTTTTGAAAAGTTTGTTGAATCTGGTTAGTCTAGAAAACGAACCCAGTCTCCAGACGAAAGTGTTGTTTTGATCAATGTATTATGTAATTTTTCATTTGCGAGATTTTGGGTAACTGCATAGTTTTAATTATGTGCGAAATCAATTCGACGTTTTTGATCGATTCAAACTGTAACTGATAGAATGTATTCGATATATTTTAAAATTTTATTGTATAGTTTTCAAAACAATTTCGCCTTAATGGAATCGGGCCTAATACTTTACTTTAAAGGCCACCAGTCAAAAACATGATAATGTGACGTTTAAGCCCTTCACTTTGTAAAACATTTCATTTCATTTACGCATAAAAGCAAAGTAAAGGTTATTATAAAAATAAAACACAATAACATGTTGCCTATTTAACCTCTTACAAAATCTACAAGACATTCTATTCACATTTTACATCTGAGGCAATTAACACATTCAATCTCATAATATGTCAACGCGTTTCTTCCTGTCAACACCCGACCTTATGATAACCTTCTAGTATATAAACTGAAGAAAATATATATTAAAACATTATTTTTTGTTTACAGGTTACATCTCCGAAGAAAATTGGATAAGGTAAATGAAAAAATGAGATTAATATTTAATTCCTTCAAAATTAAATGTCGGGTATTATTGTTTCTTTTAATGTTTATTTCATAGAATTTTTTATGTTTCTCTGTGTTTTGTTGTCATCTAGCAAAATCAGCTTATCGTCTTTTTTTTGTACTACAGTTGCTGACTTACGTTGCTTTTACATTTTTAATATAAGTAAACTAAAGTATCTGCCTTAAGCCTAAGTTGTATATTTGGATTCCAAACTTTTGTTTGGAGAATCTTTTGGTTGACTTATGTCCGGCCGTCAATTTATCGTCATCAGATGAAAATAAATATTTTTTACTACTTCTATATTGTAATGATAAACAGCTCATGAATTAGACAGGAATAAACTTAATTGGTTAGGTAGCTTTTAATCCACACCTAAGGAACATACATGCCAAATTTAAGCTTCTTGCGCCTAATAGTGTTGGCTGTATGTTGTCTGTCATGCAGTGAGCAACGCAAGGTTTTATACATAAATATTATATACAGAAATCATTATTATTTTCTTTCAAATAGGCATCTCTTCCTATCCAGGTCAAAACATTAAAAAGTAAATCTTCATTCGCACCAACATCTCAGTCCTTTTTAATTAGCGCTATAAAATACTCATTGCCATAATAATAAAATCTCAACAACAAACCTTGGAGTTGCCATATTCATATAAAAGACATTCAACACTTAAGGTATGCTGACGCCAGTCCAAGGAATCCGGGTCATCCATTTACACACAAACATGCGTACTGTATTTTATATAACTGTGCTGTTTAAAAGTTTTCTTTTGTTAAACTAATATTAAAATACTGAAGAGTTTGTTTGCTCATTTATGACTAGGTCACGGTAATAATATCTAACAGTATTCTAACCATACAAACGCACGAAACTCGAGTTATACCTACGCGCCTCGAGCAAAGTACACATTAGACTGTGCCTAAAGTACACCACAGCCGCGATCGTGACGCAGTCACGGTTTTTGTAGCAGTGTTCTTTATTTAAAAATTTATTATGGCGACGAGTTGTGGACTATATTGTGCCGTTTGAATTCTTCGATAAGTAATACCTAAATATAAGATTTTTCAAATTACCTGGAACTTTCGAAAATGTACCTACTACGTTGCAATGTTTAATGCTTAACTTAGGCACAGATAATATAATACTATACTTTAGGTATTCGTGATAAAGTCGAAATTTGATTAGCTTAATCTGTTATTATGTTGATATTTTTTAAAACATATTGGTATGATTTTAGTTATAATGTTTACTAGCAGAACACTTTTATCTGCGTTATGGACGATGTATTATTTCAGTAAAGTCTATGACTAGAAGTACCTACCTTCAGGGTAATTTTCAAAATGGAAGCCGAAATGAATCTGCTTAGTGTAACCAATAATAGAACATTTCCTAGGGTACTCACGTACTTACATGATTTTTATTTGCTTAAATAAAAAATATAAGTAAGTAATATGAACAATCACAAAACCAGGAAAAACTTCGAGTAGGTAGATGCAATTAAAATACTTGAAGCGGTCAGCCCTGTTGCTAGTTTGCGCGCGGCACGACTGTAGGCATATAACTCGGGGAGACAGCCAAGTTACAGTACTGTTAGATTATATTACCGTGACTAGGTGCTACCGCGAGGATGTCGGTTATAGCGGCAAAAGGTAGCTTATGTAATATGCTTATGTATAAGCTATATTAATGCAAAATTTGATAGAAATCTAATTAGTAGTTTTTTGCATAAAAAGCTATCAAAAATCGATCTATCCTTGTGAGCTCCCGTGTTTATAGTATGTGCCTACTAGTATAGACTAGCTACAGCTAGTCTATACTAGTAGTTCACTCAGTTCACGTGTATAATAAATAACATTTTTTTATAGTCTCACGCCTGTATCCCCGAAGGGGTAGGCAGAGGTGTTATATTACACCCTCATTTCGCCATGAATTGTTAGGTCCCACGTAATAGGGGGCGAGTCTATTGGCGTTACCGGGCACTTCACCAGACTCCGTGTTGCTACTGAGAATTCGGGAAAACCCAGTAACACTTTTGCCCGACCCGGGAATCGAACCCGGGACCTACGAACAGCAGTCGCATACGCTATCCACTCTACCACGGAGGCAGTCTTTAACTAACAATTATTTGATGAATTGCCCAAAACATACCTGTATAAAATAAACTGACATTCAAGACTCCCTATAATGGGTTATTTATAGTAAAACCATGTGAATCAAACTGAAATAGCTCATATATAATAAATAATAATATAAATGGCTGTAAGCAGACATCTTACAATAATTATTATAAGCATATCTGGTACTAAATGTATTTATCGAGCAGTTACTTTCATCATAATAGCTACTTCAATTCTGCGTTTTTAACTATTATCATCCTTGTGTTACTGACTGACAGACAGACACGCTACACACACACACAGCCGAAACTATTGGGCGCAGGAAGGTGAAATTTGGCATGTATGTTCCTTGGGGACCGTAGGGGTGCACTAAGAAGGGATTTCCCGAAATTCCCACGGGATCGGCCAAAACGGGTGAATTAAAAAAAAATGCAGGCGTAGGTAGCTGCTGGCGTCCTCTAGTATTAAATAAGATTCAAAACTAAGGGTGTTATAAAAACTAAAAACTAGCTAGCAGCTGCGTTTAGGTAGCAAATAAACTATGCAAGTCAATTAAAATATTTGCCGAGGAGCTATAAATAATGACTTGGCGAAAAATTTTAGAAGTAGGTTATGTTAGGTTTTCTTGACCCTGTACCCAAAAATAGGAGCCCTGCTTCGCAGGGCTCCGTCAACTTGGCTTAAAAGACTGAAGCGTCTTATTTACTTATAAAAATAAAAACACTTCATTTAAGTTATTTAATTAAGCCAAATATAGACATTTGTATTATTTATGAATGCCCTTTTTCTATTTTTTATTCATCATCAAGTTTCCGCTTAGGCACTAATTCAGTTCCCAAAAAAAAATTACTGCTAGTTTAAATTAAAACGAAGCTTATAACTCACATATTAATATGCTATCTTTTACTTATATATACTCTTTATAAGCTGCCGACCCATTATATATGGTACCCACTCTAATTATTTTTTAAACTTGTATTCGTTTTACTTAGATGCTGCATTAAATACATGCCTTAATATATCCACCTATATCGCATGTCTAACAAACGATCCGCCAGTATACCTACATCTGCAGATAGAGCTGTTGTTATTAGGTTAAGGGCCTATCCCCGACAGTAATGTTATCAATGGAACCCCAGTTACGGATCGCTTTGCGAGAGTGATGATTCCGACAATTTTCGATGGAATTACTTTGAATCAACCTGTAGTGGTTTTATTAGGAGTTATTTTTGCTATTGTACGAATAAACGACGTAGATCTCCTCCCAACAAATTGTAATGAATTTTATGAGGGAGCTCTTGCACATGTTTTAATTAACCTTTTTTTTTTGACTCATGTTGGAAACCAAACAATTTACGGGCTGACCCCCCTAGGCTGGGCCCCTAAAGGGGCTCAGTCTAGGGAGAGTGTGGTGACTCCCCGACGGGAAGCGCCGGGACTACCCACTAAAACCACCATGGTGTTCCTCTATCCGATCCCATTGAATGGCAGGGTCACGGGAACTACGTTTGTATAACTGCCGCGACCCCACATGAAATGAAAATGAAATGAAAAATTGAAATGAAAAATTGTTTATTGCTTTCACAACCAAACAAACATAGTTATAGGCATACAGAAACACAAAAATACAAAAAAAAAAGAATAGAACATCGATGTCATATTCACGATAAACATATCAGGGTTAGGTCGTGATGGCAATAGGATCCCGTTCAGCATGATACCAGACATGCTGGCACTGATTTTCTACGGGACCCTAATAGTGAACTCACGAAGGCGCAAAGCAGTGGCCAAATACGATGAAGATGATACATAATTATAGATACATTATCAAAAACTTAACATGCCTAAGTCTTAAAATAATAACATCACGCATTAACGGTGCGGGCGCGGGGGCCATGAGGCAGGGTCGACGTCGCGCGTCGCTTCAACTGGGGAAAGAAAGAGACAACCGACCCTTGCGACCGACAGACCGCTCACCGCACGCGTCGCGCATACGCGCGCTGCGCTGCAAATTTACAAGATCGTAGTACAATAACGAAAACATTAAATTATAAAATTAAATAGCTTTATCAGCCGTACTATTAATAGTGTAGCACATTTACTTTTTAAAATAAAAATCATCAAAGTCGTTACATCTCGTTGTTTAACACTAATAACACTTTGGATCGTCGAGGAACTAATTGTTTACCAACAGTTGACAGCGGAGCCCGATGGCCACACTCCATAGGTAAGTGTACATAAATAATTAACAATAGCTAAGTACCAAACTATAACATAAGAACAGTGAGAAATAAAGTGTCGTGTCAGTTACAAAGCCCTCATAAGAAAAAATACAATTGAATAAATTCATTTTAAAATAAGAATAGGTATTTAATAATTTCAGGTCACCCGCCCGCTTTGCAGTCGGGAAGTCAACCAGCCTTCTAAGTGAAGTGAAAAGCCACAGCCAGAAACGCCACTCCCGCCCAAGAAACAGCCACCTACATCAGCTAAATTTGTAATAGTTATTTTGTTTTTCTATTCATATATACTACATAACAGTGATATAGACATATTTGACATTCCCACATTCGCCACATACACACACACACACACACACATACACGCACACACACACACACACATACACACACACATAAACAGACCCAGCCAGTACCTGCATCCACGCGCAGCTCCACTTCTAGCATAGCATTCCTCAGTATCATATAAATGACGTGTTCAAATTAACCATATTTAGCTTCCGTTGCGCGTCAGTAAGATACCTACGCAAATGAATTTTAAAAGTACCAATTGTTCTTAGAGATCTTATAGGCGGGGGTAGGTTATTCCAAATTTTGGAGGCCGCATAACGGAAGCTACCTCTAAATGCAGCTGTTTTGTGAGGCAATATAGACAGTTGTTGCGAACACTGTCTGCTAGCACAGTCGCGTCTGTTAGTTACCCAACTGAGTTTGCTATATAAGTATACAGGCTGCTGACAATGAATGACGCCAAACATGAGGGATGCCAAGTGAAGCTTACGCCGTGATTTCATTTTAAGAATTAATCTATCATTAAAAAAAGGTGTAACATGGCTTCTACGTCCTATAGTGAAACAAAAACGGGCAGTGGCGTTCTGGACTCTCTGGATCAACCGATCCGTGCGTGCTAGCAGGCGTGGTCCATATACAGTGTCCGCGTAGTTTAACTTGGACAGAACTAGCGATTCAACCAAACGTACTCGCAAATCTTCTGATAAATACGGTCTCATTTTGTATAGAATTCGTAACCTGTAAAAGCAGTTACGCACTACTTCCGCGACATGTTTCTCGTATCTTAGATTCGAGTCAATATTCAGACCTAGGTTACGAGCTTCACTCACCCTCTCAACTACCTCCCCCATGAGCGTAATATTAAGGACAGGTAGTGATTGAAGTTGGTTCTGTGTACCGAACACCATATATTTTGTTTTTTTGGGATTCAGTACCAAAGAGTTATTTTCAGCCCATTCTACAATTTTATCGAGGTCCTGATTTAAACCCTCTATAGCCATCGCATACTCGTTAGGCTTAAATGACACATAAACCTGGATGTCATCAGCGTAGATGTGATACTGCGAATTATTTATACACTTAGTTATGTCAGCACAGTAAAGAATAAAGAGCAGAGGTCCCAGGATTGATCCCTGTGGGACTCCTCTAACGAGTGGACTGAATTCTGAGAGCATATTTTCACCATCGGACAGACGCACCTCCACCGCTTGCTTACGATGTGACAGATAACTGTGGAACCAGTTGATTGTTCTGTTGTCACAGCCATAGTAGTTTAATTTTGAAAGTAGCAGAGAAATATTTATACTTTCAAAAGCACGCGAAAAGTCCAGAAGTACAAGTAAGGTGCACATACCCCGGTCCTGGGCATAAAGAATATTATCTGTCACGTCAAGCAACGCGGTAGCGGTGCCCCGACCCTTCCTAAAGCCTGATTGGAGCGTCGGTAATATATTATTATCCTCCAGGTATTTAGAAAATTGTCCGCTCACCACTTTCTCTATTACCTTAGACAAGCAGGGGAGTATACTTATAGGCCTAAGGTCTTTAACATCGTTAGGGTTTTGATTTTTAGGTAGTGGCCTGACAGTAGCCAATTTCCAAGTATTCGGGAAAGTGGCCGTCTGTATAGATGTATTAATAATATGCGTTATGGCTAATAGCGAATAAGGCTGAGATAGCATCAACATCTCTAAGCTAATACCGTCGCAACCCTCCGCATTTGATTTGAGTAGCAACATATATTTAGAAATATCTTCCGAGTTAACGGGTAATATAGTAAAGACGGCATCACCATGTTTATGAAATTCAAAAAATGTCATATCCGAAATTTTAACTACAGGGTTACCAGGCACGTTTAAAAAATGACTATTTATTATATTCGGGTCTGAAAGGTGAGCCGGAAGGTCAATAACCTTTTTATTTGGCAATAAGGTGGTTTTAATATTTTTCCATAAGGTTTTCGGGTCCTTAATTTTATTATTAATATTAAATTTAAAATAAGCTACTTTTTCATTGTAAAGGGATGATGAAACAAGTGATTTCAGCTGCTTATAATATGCCTTTTTGCTGTCTGTTTTACAACTACGATATGCCTTTAACGCATCATCCCTCAATTTCATCATCAGTTTGATTGTATCTGTAACCCACGGATACGATCGTTCTCTGATAAGAGTCGTCTTAATCGGCGCGTAGGCATCAAACACTCCAATGAGGTAGGCATTAAAAGCGTCAACCATCTCGTTTACCGTTTCCAGATGTGAAATATTGCCCCAAGTAACGCGGGATAGACTGTCCCGTAAGCATTGTACATTAACATGTTTTAGCGGTCTATATTGCACTTTATATGGTTTGAGCCGCTCCCTTCGTATAATAAATTCACACAAAACCAAAGAGTGTCCACATATATTAACGAAAGATTCAGTTGTAATTTTTTTGGTTCGAAGATTTGTGCAAACTAAGTCTATTAAGGATTCACTTGAGTTTGTAAAATGTGTTGGAGAGGTAACAATTTGTGTTAGACTAAGGCTGCTCAAAAACTCTTCAATCGCCTTAACTCTAGAGTCCGTTCTATTGAGCAAATTAACGTTGAAATCTCCTAATAACACACAATAGTCGGAGTCAGTAAGTGACGCTATTGTGTCAGTCATAGCATCTAAGAAAAGACTTAAATCGAGCCAAGGCGGCCGGTACGCAGTCCCAATAGAAACCCTTTGCCCGTTGATCGTGATAGTAAGCCACATCTGTTCTATTGACTCGAACCTAGGATCGAGCGTTGTAGTTAGTAAGCGCACGTTAAGACCACGCCTGATATAGAAGCCGACCCCACCACCTCGGCCCGAGCGAACGCTAGCTGGCCGTGGTATATGCCGCAGATAATAACCGGGCACCGCAGGAGCTCGCCCGTCCTCGCCCGGACGCAACCACGTTTCATTGATGGCTATAATGTCCAATTGGTTACGTTGCATCATAGCGATAAAGTCGTCATGGTTAGTACCCAATGAACCTATATTTATGAAACCGATTTTAAAATATTTCTCATCCATTACTTAACAATGTATATTTAAACAATTTCACATACGAATAAGTGTAACAGACCAAGTTGTATCTGTACAATATACAAACAAAGATATGACATTGTTCTAGTGGGACTAATGACGCTAAAGCAAAGTAAATATAAGGTACAATACGAAAGTAACTAAAATTGCACTTTGACACTACAGTGAGATAATTTACAAACATAAAAATATTAAAACAATTACAAGTGGCCCTTGACAACGGAAACAGGTTATTATGTATTAATCGTGTCATGATGTTAGTTATATCATTACAGATTCGGACCAAAAACACACTCAAAGTCACTGTCTTCCCTAATACAATACGCCTTGTCTCCCTGACTCTTGCGCACATAAGTACGTCCCCGTCGGCACCAGACATACTTCCACCCGAGGTTGCGGGTGACATCCCGTGCCCTACGAAACAAATCCCGGTTCTTTTTCGTAAGACGCTCGTTGATGTAGAAGCGCCGTGCCGGGCCGGGTATGCCTAAATCGGCGGACGTCGCTCCTCGGCGCACTCGCGCGCTCGACAACAACTCGTCACGCAGATTGCGACAAGCCAGGCGCACAGTGAGGGGGCGGGGTCTTCGTTCCGGGCCTGATGCGTCCGTCGAAACAATGTGGCGAGGACCAACGCGCTCGGCGCAGGAAATATCCCGTTGTTCCAACCTAACGCCTAGTTTTGCGGCTATCTGCAAAGCTGTGTGAACCGCATTCTCACCGTTGACCTCGGGTAGGTTTGAGATCTCGACATCGTACGCCAATAATTCCTGGTCCCGGTCATTGATATCGCGTTTCAGTTGGGCAACAACGCTAAGCATATCAGATTGGTCTGCCAATGGTAACTGCTTTTCTAGGTTGACAACACGCTCATCTAATTTTATAACGTCTCTCTGACAAGCTGTCACGGATGCTCTTATCTCTGCCATCTCCTCACGAAACAGTAGCATTTCTTTATTAATACTACGCAGATTATCGCGAAAAATACGCATCTCTGACATAATGTCTTCATTCAGAGTCTGTGCAGTCTCTGAAGTCCCGGTCGTGAAAGCGCCGGCCGACAGACGTAGGTCACCGCCATCAGTTGCGGTAGACAACTCCGAAACATCGCCTTCTCGGTCTGGAGGGCTACGACTTGCCGCCTGGTATGCACTGCTGCCCCTTACCGGAGTTTCAGCTTTGTTGTCCGTTGGCCTGGTTTTTTTGCACTCAGGGCATTGCCATGGCTGAGCTATCACGCCGGTGGATGGTAAAGCTACGCAGCGACGATGATACATGCCGCTGCACTTGTGACATCTCGCGGCGTCCGCCGGAGATATAAATCGACCGCAACCGCCACACTTAGACATATTAGGTAATTACTGTAGCGGAGTTGAGCTGACTGCAAGCGCAGGTGATACAACGGCAACGCGCTAGATGGCGCTGTTACGGTTGATTTGATAATAGTGTGTTTTCAGTCGTAATTAATGACACTTAGAGCCGTGGATGAAAGCACTAGGCGGTCTAAAGGTGCACGCACACTAGGAATATGTCACTGACAGTTCGAAGTTTAATTTCTGTAAATTCACTTTATATTTACTAAAGTAAGGGTAGAAATCACTGCTTCAAAAGGTCAATGTATTTATCTTTATTGATTTTTGTCTTTACACTTCACTTAAACACTATCGCACAATTTATGTTGGAACTGTTTAGTTTATACGACTTTGTACAATAAAAAATCACAAATTTAAACTGTTTTTAATTTTATCTATGTAAACAATAACAAAGTTCAATCCACTGGTTTGACATTCGTGACGTCACCTCTTGACATTCGTGACGTCACCTGAGCTGGCCCGCCGAAGCAGGCCCCGTCCCTCGTATGCATCCATCTGCATACATCATAATTTGTCCTCATACATCCTCTTTCATACTACGAGCGGAAAAGAACGACGTAGTCTACTAACGCTACGAGAGGCGCACGCGGAACACGTGCGCCGCCTCTCGGGCCTAGCGGACGGCGGGCAGTCAAAAACAGGCCCGACGCCCACTGGCGTGTACTCACGGTGGCCGGAGATCGTTGAGCGCCCTCCGGCGACGACGCCCGGTTCTGCGGGTGGAGACAGGTCGCGTGGGCTCCCTATCCCGCTCCGCCGCCTCCTAGATCGACATCACCGTCTCACAAAAGGAGGCGGCGGCGTCCCAACACATCTCGCTCCGGACCATGGAACGAATCAAGGTCCGAAGCGAGAGTTCGCGCGACTAGGTCCCGATGCTGCGATGCCCAAGCAGGGCATTCCGCCAAGGTGTGCAGCGCCGTGTCCTCTACTGGGTCACGGCGATCTCCGCAGTGGTGACATCCGGGCGCCTCCCGGCCAATGCGGTGCAGGAACCGGCCGAAACAACCATGGCCGGTTATCACCTGTGTCAACCGGAAGGTGAGGGCGCCATGTCGTCTCTCCAGCCACTCGTCGAGTACGGGCCTCACTGCCTCGATGCAGCGAAGCCCCGCACTGGGGTGCGGGAGTCGCTGTCGCCATTCCGCCACTAGGACCTGTCGGAGTTCTGCCTTCCGCGCCTCAATCTCGTGAGGCGCGGGTTCTCCGCCTAGTAACCGGGCTTCGCAGCGCCACTTATAAAGCGACGCCAACAGCCCAGCCTGTAGGTCCCAGGGCGGACATCCGGCGAGGAGGGTCGCGGCTTCGAAGGAGACCGTGCGGTAGCCACAAATTATCCTGACGGCCATGGCGCGCTGCGGTGCGCGAAGCGCCCGAACGTTACGGGCCGTCAGGTTCTCGGCCCAGATGAGACACCCGTATAAGGCCATCGACTGCACGACTCCCTCATATAGCCTCCGGCAAGAGGCGTTCGGCCCCCCTAGGTTTGGCAGCAGCCTTGACAAAGTGGCCGCAGCCCCCAGGAGTCTAGGTGCCAAACGCTCAAAATGCCGGTGAAAGTCCCATCGGCTGTCGAGAACGAGCCCAAGGTACTTCAAGCTCGTCCCGATGCCGATGCGGACCCCTCCTACCATTATGTTGGCCCCCGCAGGTGGCCTGTTCCGAGGCCCATGAAACGAAATGGCCTCGGATTTCGACAGGGCCACCTCAAGGCATCATCACGTTAAATGGGGCAGTATCGGATACTCGAACCGAAGTACAAATATTCATCTCAGAACAATTAATCAGTGAGATTTTCAGCTGAATATAAACCATAGTCCATAACTGCTGCCCGCGATCCCAACAAGATCGTCAATCCACCTTACGGGATTTCCTCTGCTGCATCGTCCGGTGCGTGGTCGTCACCATATAACCTTTCTGCCCCAATAGCTATCGGATCATCAAGCAATAACCCATGATGACATACATATCGACAGACATTTTTTTAATTATAACCTATGACCTCGACCGACGGAATATCTATATTAAACTAGTAATGTTCTAGTATTAAATTCCTTGAGCTGAGACCTTATGATAGTAAGCGAACATTGTCATAAACTTCATTCACTACACCACAATCTCACTATTGACTATCAAATAGAAACACATCACACGTCACTCGACATAATTAAAATATCTCTCACTAAACTAATTAATGAAATCAAAGCTCGGTATTCATATAGTCAAATTAACTATCGCATTCTTGTTTAAACTGACGCAGGTAAATATTAAATTAATAATGTTGGCCATACTAATGTTTCAAAAGAGAAATAAACCATATTAAGATACGTCCGTATTATATAGTGCGGAACAAAGTGCATGGGGTATACTGATAAATATGTAACAGGACTTAATACGTACTAGTAGACTCAATAATTGTAAGTATTTTTATAGGATACTAGCTGACCCGGCGAACTTCGTACCGCCATTTTGTTTTTTAATATTCGCAAGTATTTTGTAAATCTAAACCATTCTCAAGTCCCCTTGAACACACACAAAAAATTTCATCAAGATCGGTCCAGTCGTTTAGGAGGAGTTCAGTGACATACACACGCAATTCCTCTCGTTGTTATATTATAATAACTTAGGGCTACTAACAAGAAATATATATATTAAGACTAGAGCCACCGCTACAACCGCGCATTTTATTTTAATTTCATCATTGTTGCCCGATCCCTTTAGTATTTCGGAAAATCCATTTGTATTGTACCCCTACGGTTGCCAAGGAATATAAATGCCAAATTTCAGCTTCTTTCACGCAATAGTTTCCGCTGTGCGTTGTCTGTCAGACAGATACAGAAGAATATTTGACATATTTTGTACTAGATGAACGCGCGGTTACACCCGCGTTATTTAAAGCTACTGCTCCATCCCGTGGCTCATAGCGTCATGTTATATAGCCTATAACCTTCCTCAATAAATGGGCTTTCTAAAACTGAAAGAATGTTTTAAATCGGATTAGTATTTCCTGAAATTAGCGCGTTCAACCAAACAAACAAACAAACAAACTTCAGCTGTATATATTAAGTATTAGATAGAGCTTAAGTCATGTCTCAAGTAGCTAAACCTTAACGAAAAATCGAATATTGAAAACCGGCAATGGATACAGGAACTAACAAGTAAGGCATATGTTTGTTATCCAACTTTGAAGTAGGCATTATGTTTACGAAATCTTTTACTAACAGACGTGTTTACTATCAATGTTTTGTGGAAAAAATGGTGTATGTTACACACGATGACATAGCGGGTTCCGAAAAATAGATTTGTAGGCAATAGATCTGTGTTTGCCTTCGCGATGCGGGCGAAATCAGTTTATTTGAGTATGTTCTATAACATGTTACTGGTGATATAAAAACTTTATTTAAATATTTTTGGACATGTGCGTGTCATTTAGGTTTTATTTTACCGCTGTATTCGATTTTTCGATATTGATGGAATAATTTTATAAGGTAGTAGAGCCTTTCTGTTTTCAGCATGAATGGGCCGGCTCGACCGGGAAAGTACTACCCTCTCACAGAAAATCGACCGAAAGTAACAGTACCTAAACTGTTGCGTTTCGTTCGGCGAGTGAGAGTGCCGGAGGCCCTATCCCTTATTCCTTCTCCTTCATCCCACTCCTCATCCTATCCCTTTTCCCAACCCCAAGGGGCGGCAACGCACTTGTGTCTCCTGTGGTGTTGCTTATGTCCATGGGCAGCGGTAATTGCTTAACATCAGTCGATCCGCCTGCTCGTTTGCCGCCTATTACCATTAAAAAAAAATTTGATGCATTGGGGTGAGTACTTCGATATTCTAAATTAACAATTTTATTGTATCATCGGTGGTAATTTGTTGGCAAGACATAAAAATATATATAACGTGCGGATACAGCAGTTGTATTGATTATTAAAGGGAAGTGTCAATCATGTAATCAACCTGATCAAGATATTTCGATAACTGCTAGATCTCTTGAGTTAAAATATGCCAGGTTCAACCTAAAAAAGGGGAGGTTAAAAACAGCATTTAAATGTAACGTAAGTTACTGGCCAAAAATAAGATACCCCGGAAATAGCTCATTTTTCAAAAAAATGTGTTTGCCTTTATGTAATATTACAAACATCGTCATTAGATGACGCTTTACATTTTGTCGTGAATCAACTTCGTTTCCCACGGGATTGACTTCGTTCCTAATAATATTTTATTTGCGAACCTAAATCTAGAAATAAGCCAAACAAATTCCAAAAGACATATCTATTAGTGCTATTTATTTAAGCGCCCGGCGGTTCTTTGTACAAATATTGATCTCATTTGCCCAATAGATGGCTTGGAAACAAAATTAATCTATGGATTATCTGGGTCTGTGTTATTCTAATAATTCTAGTTCCTCCAATATTAATTCTTGATCCGATGGCACTTGTATTGAATGTGTTATTTTTAGGGGATCAGGAATATTTACAAAAATGTTAAATAATCAGACAAAATTTATTTTTTACTTTTATGGATCATTGTAGGTCCGTGTGGTGACGGATTAAGAATACGGATTGTCCCCACCCATATCATCTCATGGGTGTCGTAAGAGCCGACAGAGGGAGCATGTTATGCAGAGAACAGCACTGTAAAAGGAGGAAAACTTGATACAAACCCTATACCAACCCGTTTGGCCAGCGTGGTATAACAGGCCAATTCCTCCTTTCAAAGGAGAGGCCTAGTCCAGCAGTGGACTGTTAACGGCTGATGATGATGGATCATTGTAAGTCTTGAGCTAGGTTGCTGTATTCAGTAGGCTTTTGGTATCTTCAGTGTATTTTTTATAGTCAGCTTATTGAGCTTGGCCGCGTAAGCGCTTGTAATAATGACGAGCTATGGTTCTTTTTAAAGTCTTTAAAGCCATTCAGCACTCTGCAGAGCCCATCATTGATCTTTCTTGAATATGCATAATAAATCTCAATACTGAGAAATATCAATACTGAGTGCTACATAAACTTCGTTTAATTATATTATTTTCATAGTTTACTCATTTATGAATTTATTTATTCTGATTGTCTTTTTATCTTAACTGTATGTGTCTCTGTTGTTACATTGGCATAGCACGCGTTCCGCTAAGTTTTAGATCCGCTCATTGTTGTGTGTGCGTGTGTTTCACGATATTAGCTGTATCTACATTCATGCTAGTTACTGTAGTCTCACTCAGTAGAAGACACTTGTACTATAAAATTATACTTCTAGATTCATATTTTCTCAGGTAATAGTATTCTCTTATTTTTCTCGTATGGGTGTGTAGGAAACTCTGATATCGAAGTTTATAGGCCACCCGAAGGACTCCATCACTTATTTTAAGCTTTCTCAATTTTTATACTGAAGCAAGTAATGGAATTGAAAGAAAAACGCGCCCTTTGAAGTACAGTAACGCTGTGATGTAAATGTCACTCCAAGCGGTCACCCATCCAACTGGACACCTCCGTAAACGTTGCTTAACTTTGCTGAACTATTAAAGCAAATTAAGGACGCTACATCGTTTTGTCCCAAGCTAATTATAAACGAAGCTATCAATTACAGATAATTCAGAGCGTGTTAATAGCCGTGTCACGCGTGTGGAGTGCACGCTAAATGTTTTTATGCAAATCGTGTACACGCATCCATCCAGAAATGAGCTTCATTTAATTAAACATGGTTACATTTGAATATGAATCACGTGATTTTGGTTAATTGCGCTTTTCTTGATTATGGTACTTTAAATAAGGGGTGTCCTCACGAGCTGTTTGTTTCTCACAAATGTGATTTATGTTTTCAAGCCGCATGTTGCAGTTATGAAAACGATTTTGTCTTTATAAATTTCAATTGTAATAGTCAAAGTCATTAATTTATTTAATCTATTACAGGTGGATTATATATTATTATGTAACCTTTTCTAATTGGCAGACTCCCGCACAAAGATAAATCCTTATTTTCGGTAAGTTTAAAAAAAAACCGGTCAAGTGCGAGTCGGACTCGCGCACCGAGGGTTCCGTACAAACCTGTAGGTATATAAGTAAAAGTACACTAGTCATGGTATTTTTATTGCCAAATACGGAAATGTAATGTATGGAAAGCTGGAGGAGCATAAATTAAAGAAAAGGGAGTCTTTGTCGTTTGTAATCAGTCGTCCTTTATTTTATATTAACATATATCGCTTATTTTATAATATAACTTAAATACCTATACCAGCCTTGCAGCAGCCTAACGAAAGTCAGCTTTTAGTGACTATTAGAAATCTGTTACAAAAATACTTATAAAGTACAGAATAATTAGCAAATCGGTTTGAAGACTATGTAATTATTTGAAATCTCAATCTCAATCAGCCTATCGCAGTCCACTGCTGGACATAGGCCTCTCCCAACACGCACCACAGCACACGGTCCTCAGCCTTCCGCATCCTTTATCTGGGCTATAAGACGTTACTTCGTACCAAATTTCAAGATTTTGAGTTCACGGGAAGTACCCTGTAGGTTTTGATTCCCTTGCGAGTAGTCACGAGTTTGAAAATATGATTATATTGCTCTTTCTTTTGATTGCGTAGACATAGAAGCTTGATTATGTTGCAGCCTAACGGTGTTATATACCTGAGTATTTTATATGAATTTCAATTTAATACCTCTACGCGTTCAAGAGAAAGGGGTAGTAACTTTAAATTTATTAAAAATATTTTTTTATCTGCTGTAACTAAAAATGTACGGTTTTCGCAATTTTTCCTTCATATTTGATATAAGACGTTACTTCGTACCAAATTTCAAGATTCTGAGTTCACGGGAAGTACCCTGTAGGTTTTGATTCACTTGCGAGTAGTCGCGAGTTTGAAAATATGTTTATATTGATCTTTCTTTTGATTGCGTTGACATAGAAGCTTGATTTTGTTGCAGCCTAACGGTGTTATATACCTGAGTATTTGATATGAATTTCAATTTAATACATCCACGCGTTCAAGAGAAAGGGGTAGTAACTTTAAATTTATTAAAAATTGTTTTTTATATGCTGTAACTAAAAATTTACGGTTTTCGCAATTTTTCCTTTATAAGTGATATAAGACGTTGTTTCGTACCAAATTTGAAGATTCTGAGTTCACGGGAAGTACCCTGTAGGTTTTGATTCCAACGCGAGTTTGAAAATATGATGCAATTTGCAGCATATACGGCTGTATCTTTTGATTGCGTTGGGTTAGAAGTTTGATTTTTTTACAGCTCTATGGAACCGTAGATTCGAGTATTTAGTATAAATTTCAGTTTGATACCTCCACGCATTCCTGAGGAAAAGGGTCTTGACAGACGGACGGACAACAAAGTGATCCTATAAGGGTTCCGTTTTTTCCTTTCAAGGTACGGAACCCTAAAAATAAAACTCATTCGAAAACAGAAAACTCTGCGTAACTCAAAACGCAAGAAAAAGCAGTGAAGCTGCAGTTTAATCCGCTTCTTTATAAGTGCAGTCAAAACTCGGCAATCCAACAAAAATAATGTCTACTAGAGGATGCCCGCAGTTACACCCGCGTTGTTTAAGGCTACTGCTCTGCTCCCGTCGCTCATAGCGTGATGTTATATAGCCTATAGCCTTTCTCGATAAATAGACTATCTAACACTGAAATAATTTTTCAAATCGGACCAGTAGTTCCTGAGATTAGCGCGTCGAACCAACCAAACAAACAAACTCTTCAGCTTTATATACCTATTAGAATAAGATATTAAAATCTGCAGGGCACTTCTAGCGATCTCAATCTTCGTTCAGGCGGCCCCGCGATAAAATTCTTTATGCATTTCTCACGGCATCGCTCGAGATCTAGTTTCATTACGCTAACGAAATAATTCAATTACACCGCTGCCGTCCGCTGACGGTGGGACTTTGTCCTTATTTCGATTCTTGCTGATTATTTTAACTGCCTTACCGTTTTATTGTTGGCGTTTTTGTGGAGGATGCTGTCATTGGGCGTTATGAAATATTGCAATTTTGTTTTACCCTCAAATGCACGATATTCAAAAACATATCAGGTACAACTATTTATCTACGATCTTTTTAACAAATGAGAATATTCTCATTGTATTCTTTAGTGGTGGAACTTTTTATACTATATTTATTTTAACTCAAACCAAGTACTTACTCATTATGGGTTAGTCCCGCTATGGTATGGTCCCGGTATGGCACCCTCTTAAAATACCTATCAAAAAGTCCCGCTATGGTACCCATCTTTTAGATCTACGTTAGACAATAGAAGGTACAACTGAAAAGAAAAGTGTATCTATAAATAAATACTTTTAGGAGTGTATCAATAAAACGTCTGTTTGCGATATTAAATCAGTCTTTTATTAATTCAAAATATTTATAAAAAAATATCAAACAGTAAAACGAAATATTAATTGCAATGTAATTTTTAAAATAATCAACAATATTAATTACCAATAATCAACAATAAAAAAAATATAAAAAATCCACATCTCAGAAAAGTATTACTGTAAATATTATAAACTACAAATAAAAACAACATCCAGACATAAATATTACTTACAAATAATCAACATTGAGAAAAGGCAGTAATTGTAAATTTATATAAACTACAAAAATAATCAACAACCAACTAGACAAATATATTAATTACAAATAATCAACATGGAGAAAAAGGCGCAAATTGTAAACATAAACTACAAAAAATAATCAACATCGAGAAAAAGTATTAAACATTTTAATAGGCTAAAAACAAAATTAAAATAAACTATTTTTTTAAATGTTCTGATCGAAATGTTGACTTTGATATGTTAATCAGAAAATCACCAATGGAGATAGCTTTATTTTCGTAACTTTTTGTTAGCTTTTGAATCTGGCGGTCGATTTCTATACTTGTTCTTTTTCTTGAATTTATAGGTGATCTTTTTAGTCGAAAGCTATAACAAAAATCATCAGTTATTTAAGTTAAGCTATATTTTTTTCAGTAACCGTCTGTAATACAAGGCGACAACCAATAATATCTACCAAAATAAATAAAATCAAATCCATTTTCAAATTCTTCTATGTACTCGTATTATGTAAAAAAATATATATCTGCTTTTAAAAATATTATATCTGCTTAAAAATATTGTCTAAAAAATACAACTTACTTGGCTTGTTTTATATCAAAGTGACATGTGTCGTTGCCAATTGTTTGCAGAAACAATAACAAACTGGGATTTTTTCCAATAACTTTGTTGAATCTGCCATTCCATGATTCCGCCAAGTTAGTTGTTCTATGGCGTTCATTATGGCAACACCAAATGAAGTCTGGATATTCAAGCCACTGAGTAACAAAATAGTCATTGAATTTGGTCATAGCTTCATCGTCGAAACTGAAAAAAATACTTATTAAACGTTCGTACTTGTAAAGCAATGAAATTAACAGGTCCTTACTGATATTGTTGTTCTTTACTTTTTTGCCATATAATTAGAGTTAAGTACTCAAACATCATTTTGGAAAGTAACCAAGATATTATACCTATTTTCCATTATATGCAGCCAGCCGTCTTCAATATCTTGTTTTGGCAAAAACGCCAAGCCTATGCATTGCTTAACATGGTTCGAGGACTCTTCGTGTTCCATGAGATTTAAAGATTTCGCTTTTTTGATAACGTTCTTTTGAAAATGTACGTTACATCCATTTATTTTGATATCAGGAAAAATCTTCGCTGCTGCATTTATTACTCCTATTTCATAATCGAAGGTAAATTTCGATGGACGCCATTCAGGCAAAGTTTGTTTAATCAATTCGAAAACTTTTTCATAAGTTTTCCCTTCTTTGTTTTTTAACAGAATATAAAATAATGGTGCTACATTCGTGGATAACTCAGTGCTTCCCATGTCTCCATGAATGACATAAACTTGTTCGAATGGGTTTGGGCAGCCGTCGAAAGTGCCATCACCAAAGTAATGCGTTACACATTTTATATATTCCTTTACTTCTGTCGAGGAAAATATAATTATTCGATTACAGTCTTCATTACAATAATCAGCCAATACATACTTATTAAATTCTTCTGGTATTATAATTTCTTCCACATTCTTAAATTGTGTTTTTGGTACGTTCAACGACTTATTTCGGTGTCTGTATAATACTGTTTTTAATTTTTTATAGTCAGGAACATTTCCTGTAAGGTGTAACCCTTTGTCTTTTAAATTACCCATGTGTTTTTCGAAAATTTTCTGTACTGATCCGTAATTTGAATTTACTTCTTTTTTGCACTCACTTATAGCCATTTGAACTTCATTGTCTTCAAAATGTGGCACGCACTGATCACTGTGTTTATAATCTTTAATTATTGTATTATTGGTATTCTCAATAGTTATATATCCACTACATTTAATACTATTTCTCCTATTTACACAATGCCAAGTACTTGAATTTTTATTTTCTCTGCGTTTAATATATTTATGCCCGGCACGTAATAAAGTTTTTCCACCGCGTCGACTGTCAATAATTATTAAATTTACACCACGTGCACTACTTGACCCAGACATTGCAATAGATAAACTAACAAGCTATCCTAATTACTAATATCGCAAAAGTACAGCTGCAAATAGCAAACTAAACCCGGAATAATACTGTCTCTCTCTATTTTCATAAAAACAAAAGGGAAGAGCTAGATACGAATTCGAGGAAGGGCTCGTCTCTATTGTTTTACGAAAAAACCGGTTGGTCAGGTAACTACCTGAAGTGAAACGACAAACCCCGACAATTACCGAGCGTGATTTGTTTAAAAAATTGTATTAATAAATATTATCTTGCTTAACTATAATAGTTAAGAAAAGATATTTTTTATTAATACTATTTTTTTCTTAACGCATTGTATAACTTTTCTTTACAACAGTACCAAAAACTGAAGGGTACCATAGCGGGACTTTTTGATAGGTATTTTAAGAGGGTGCCATACCGGGAACATACCATAGCGGGACTAACCCCTCATTATTACTTAAAGACAATATTACAACGAAAGCATCAATATATTAGTTATATAGGTAATTTTTTTGTTAATTCGTGAATGAAATAATTATTATTCAACTATGTGTAACTACATTTGAGTTATTTTTTTAGTTTTATTTTTTATTAAATTTCCTTGTATATTATTAAAATTTTTCACCAACTACTAGTTTGGACTCTACCTGCTTAAAAATTCATTATTTGTAAAACAAAGTATGAATATTTTTTCTAGAGAGTTCGGCTCTTGAATACTAATCTTAAAACACTGTGCTGTGGAAAATGTTGAATTTTTACTCTCATTAGTTATTCAAGTAAACTTTCAAACTACCGCGATTTTTAGTGTGTATGTGGACTGTAAACATACTTATAAGTATGTTACGAGTTAATAATTACGCTTAATTTTCACCAGACGTAGTCATGGGGTGACTTATTCGTGTCGTCACGAATTGTAGCGGCAAATACAAGGTATTTCACTTTTATTTTCGAATAATTCTGCTAAGAATGAAGAAGATATTGAAAGAAGAGTTAATGCAGGTAATGGAGCTTTGAAGGCTTTTATTCAAAACATGTCCAAAAAGGCACGTTTGGCTGTGCATAGAGGGGTGTTACTACCTTCACTCATGTATGGTAGTGAAAGTTGGGTATGGCAGAATAGACATGAAAGTAGAATAAATGCTGTAGAAATTAGAGCACTGATAGGCATGTTTGAAGTGTCTTTGAACGACAGAGTAAAGAATTGTGTGATAGAGAGTGTTGTGGGGTAAAAGAAAATGTAGTGACAACCATTAAGAAAGGTATACTAAGATGGTTTGGACACATGGATAGGGTGGATGACGAAACACTGACCAAGAAGTTATATAAGTCAGGTGTGAATGGGACAGGAGGAAGGGGAAGATCTAGACGGTCGTTCTCTGACCAGATTGGAGACAACCTAAAAAAGGATAGGTTAGAACTACACTTAACCGAAGAGCATGCATGAGAAATTTGATGGGAGTAAATGAAGCAAGGGAGATATGTCAGGATCGTTGCAAATGGCGTTCCGTAGTCTCTGCCTACTCCTTCGGGAAACAGGCGTGAGTCTATGTATGTATGTCACGCCTGTATCCCCGGAGGGGTAGGCAAAGGTGTAATTTTACACCCACATTTCGCTATGAATTTTTAGGTCCCACGTAATAGGGTCGAGCCTATTGTCGTTACCGGGCACATCGCCAGACTCCGTGCTGCTACTAAGAATTTGGAAAAACCCCGTAACACTTTTTCCCGACCCGGGAATCGAACCCGGGACCTAACATCACCAGGCGCATACGCTATCAACTGGACCACGGAGGCAGTCAGAAGTTTTTCGTCTTTTCTCAAATTCATTAGTTCGGTCGTGTATTTTTTTAGTCGCCTCTTAGAACTGACCATAGAATGAAATGAGATCGTAACACATTCTATTCCTAATCTGTATAATCTTAATATATAAAATCCTTGCGTTACTGACTGACTGACAGACACGCTACAGCCGAAACTATTGGGCTCAGGAAGCTGAAATTTGGCATTTATGTTCCTTGGAGACCGTAGGGGTGCACTAAGAAGGGATTTCCCGAAATTCCCACGGGATCGGCCAAAATGGGTAAATTTTAAAAATATGCAGGCGTAGCTGCTGGCGTCCTCTAGTAATATATAAAATCCTAGCGTTACTGACTGACTGACAGACAAGCTACAGCCTAAACTTATAGACGCAGGAAGCTCAAATTTTCCATGTATTTTCCTTGGGGACCGTAGGGGTGCACTAAGAAGGGATTTCCCGAAATGCCCACGGAATCGGGCAAAACGGGTAAAATAAAATAATATACGGGCGTAGCTGCGGGCGTCCTCTAGTCCATCACTATTTGCATAAACCCATAATAAAATATCATTCAAAACTATAGTAATAAAAATCTATTTTTTATGTCTGCACTAAGGGAAATACAAAACAAATAGCATAGGATGACAGGAAGTGGTCGTAATTCAGCTTGCAGGTTTGACCAACACAAAGCAACTAACTAAAAAACAACATATTGCAAACCGCGACAACATCGCTATTGTGTCGCTACAAACGTGCGTCAGCATTTTTGTCCTTTAAAGTGTTGTGTGTTCGTAACGTTAGTTTTTTAAACATTTTTTTATATTAAATAGGCGGCAAACGAGTAGACGGATCGCCTGATGGTTAGTAAATCCCGCCACCCATGGACACAAGTACCACCACAGGAGTCACAAGTGCGTTGCTGCCCCTTGGGTTTGGGAGAAGGGATAGGATGAGGGAGAAGGAATAGGGGATAGGCCCTCCGATACTCTCACACACTGAACAAAACGCAACATTTTAAATACTGTTACTTTACGTCGATTTTCTGTGAGAGGGTAATACTTCCCCGATCGAACCGGCCCATTAATGCTGAAATCAGCAAGGCTCTATTGTTGTCTATATTGTTTTAAACCAAGAGAGACTTGTCATCAGCTATGTATATAAATTAGTCCCACTGCTGGCCCAGCTTCCAACTACTGTTATAAACGAAAAAGTCTGGGACACTAACTAAAAATCTACTGAACAGATTTCGGGGAAACTGCAGTAATATTGTACTATCAACTAGCACATGGGCTGCCGTTTGACTTGATCAGTTGGTACCCTTGACAGCTATGATCTCTTTACCAATGAATACAAATTTACATAGAAGCGCAGTTCTTAAGGATTTCGTGTGCCGATTCCAAGTGGAGTCTGTCTCCAGTTTAGTTCGTAGTTGGCGCCGTTGGCGGCGCTGGCGTCGTTCTCCGTCTCTCTTGCTCTCGTAGTTAAGATACACAGGAGGAACGTTCGTCTCTCTTGCTCTCATAGAGCTGTCACAGCGCGACTGCCACGCCGCCAAGCGGGCGATTGGGTCACAGTAAGTTTGTCTTCAGAGCGCCCATAGGAAATGCGCCTCTATGTAAATATCTGAGCTCTTTGGCTTTACTTTTTTTTGTCTTTGAACCGCGACAGCCATACTTGTTTTCCATTACCATCACATTGTATTGCATACTTTTAGTTGCTACTATTGTAAAATAAAGATATTTAAAGGACTAAACATAAACAAAAAATGCAGCGATAGCCGAGTGGAGAGACCGACAGACTGCAGAGGATTTGAATCCACGGCACGCACCAATGACTTTTCGAAGTTAAGTGCGTATTACTTTGTTAATTATCGCTTGCTTACCGGTGAAGGAAAACATCGTGAGAAAACCTGCATGTCTGAGAGTTCTCCATAATGTTCTCGAAAGGCATGTGAAGTCTGCGAACCCGCACTTGGCCAGCGTGGTGGACTATGGCCTTGCCCTTCTCATAGAGAGAAAATGCCCGTGCCCAGCAGTGGGACAGTATATATACAGGGCTGATGATGATGAAACATAAACAGCTTTGCTAGTAAAGAAACATACAAAAGAAATATTACAAGCTTCGGTTTAATAATCCTACACTGTTCCATCGTAAGTCGATCGGATTTTCAGAGAATTCAATACCACGCAAAATAAACCAAACAATTTGTTTAAAAAATCGTCGAGAGATGTACTAAAACGGAATAATACACTTTAGAATAAGAACCTCCCAACTTAACTGGATCGAATTGCGTCGTAACGAAACGTAAAAATCGTATCAGTCAGTAGAGACGGAACGAGTTTTGGAATCATTCTCAATCGGTTTAATTACGGTATTACTGTTTTATTACGTTTAAGATTTTACTCTGATTTCTTACTTTCGTTACAGTTATTTTAAAGTAAAAAAAGTAAAAGTAAAAAAAAAAAATAATCCATACACGCACAATAGAAAGCACAAAAAGAAAAAAAGAATAATACAAGAAAATCATTACACAAAATAAGATAAAAACCAAAAGAAAAAAAAATACAATAACAAACAAAAGTGTGACGTCTTAGAACAGGGCACAGTTCAGCCACAGTATAAAGACATATGGATTATTTGACTGTGGTTCAGCATTTGTCATGTTTTAGATATGTGCATGTGTGTTTAAGTATTTCATTCGTTGTAGACTTAGCTTAAATTTTACGTAATATATTCTGTTTCGTCTAATGATGATTGATTATAAAAGTGTAGCATTAGGGTTCATATTTTGTCATAAAAGATACCTAAATAATTAAGATTGATTATATTGTGCGAGTTTTGTTTTGATTAAAATGACTAGCTCGGGTTGACTTAAATGCTTAAAACTGCAGCCATGCTTCATACAAAACATTATTATACTTATTTATTGAATGCACAAAACACATACTGCATGATGAATTATGAATAAAAAAAAATAATCTGGATCATAACGTAGACAATAGGTATGTGTTCACACAGAAATATAACAGCAAAATAGAAACTATAAATAAAAGAGAAACTATCACACAAACATTAAACAAAACAATAAATATCTCTGGTTTCTGACCAAGAAATAAAAAATAAAAATTATTCAGTATTAGATATTCTGACCCAAGTCAGAATCGTCCCATCTTAACTAACTATGAAATGCCTGTACTATGCTCATGTGGCAAGGACAATCAGTTTGGCTTCCCAGGGACAGCTAGGTTACCATAACCCTATAATGTTCTAGATTCAGGGTATTTAGGGTTACTGCTCCACTGACTCATAGCGTGATGTTATATAGCATATAGCTTTTCTCGACAAATAGGCTATCCAAAACAGAATTATTAAATTCGGAGCAGTAATTTCAGAGATTAGCGCGCTCAACCAAACAAACAAACTCGTCAGCTTTATTTTTTATTATTTTTATTTTATTTATTTGGATCGCCAGCAAATGATACACATTTCTTATATCTAAGTAAACCTTTAGAAATATGCCTTGTCCTCTTTTACTTATAGGCAACCACATCTAACATTATCGGTATTAGTATAGAAACAAGGCATGAAGACTTTGATTAATTTAATGTGGATGGCATATTTAAATATAGCTTAGGCGTCCATGGAGCCAAGTTTCAAAAATCTGAAGCTAGTAAAAATGTCTAGTTGGAAAAGGCTTCGTAGAGTATCGATTTTCAGGCAAAATAAGAAAAGTGCACCCATGGCCGCTATGTAAAACTGCTCGTAGCCAAGTCCAGTAGATTTAACACTTTTCTGAGCACATTCGCGAAGAATATTCTGACAGATTTTAGAGGAATCTTGTTGCATAAGTTTTAACTTCTGTTTGGTGACGGATAAAGAAAACAAAGTGTTACTTCCGCATTTCATTTCGAGGGTGTCACAAGGAAAATACACGAAGTAAATAATATTTTTGGGAAGAGACATAAAACTTGACAGCAAACCCTATAACTATTGTGATTCAAGACATCCAACCTGTTATTCACAATGCTGTTGTTATTTTTATTTTTTTAATAGTAATAGGCGCCAAACGAGCAGACGGATCGCCTGATGGTAAGCAATTACCGCCGCCCATGGACACAAGCAACACCACAGGAGTCAGAAGTGCGTTGCCGCCCCTTCGGGTTGAGAAAGAGGATAGGATGAGAGAGAAGGAAAAGGGGATAGAGCCTCCAGCACTCTCACTCACCGAACGAAACGCAACAGTTTAGGAACTGTTACTTTACGTCGATATTCTGTGAGAGGGTAGTACTTCTCCGGTCGAGTCGGCCCATTCATGCTGAAATCAGCAAGGCCGTTAATATCTATATACAAAACTAACAGAGATCTATGTCCATTAGTGGACTGTGAAAGGGTGTATGACGATGTACAGTCTTTACTGAAGTTCGGGCACCAATGTTTGGCTAGAATTAAATGTTACTTTATTCTCGTTCAAATTCTCAGCAACTGCACGAAGTACGCTACTTCACTTTGCTTTTGCTTGTTATTGGTAGATATACCAATAATTGTAACACAGCGGCATCAACAATTCAAAAGACATTTTTCACATAACTTTATCTAGTAAAGACATTATGAATATCGTAAAGAAATATGGCCAACCGGACATGAAACCATATAAAATTGAAGGCAGAAATGACCATAACTCATTATGTCCCATGAAAGAAAGACATCTCAGTTATATTTAGACTGCAGTACTTATTCCATGGGCTTTTTATGGCGTTTTTGTATGAGGCTTTGTTTTAATCATGATATTTTTTTTTTACTGCCTCCATGGCCCGGTGGATAGCGTATGCGACTGCTGATCGGAGGTCCCAGGTTCGATTCCCGGGTCAGGCAAAAGTGTTACTGAGCTTTTCCGAATACTCAGTAGCAGCCCGGAGTGTGGTGATGTACCCGGTTACGGCAATAGGCTCGCCCCTTATTACGTGGGACCTAAAAAATCATGGCGAAATGTGGGTGTAATATTTACACCTCTGTCTACCCCTTCGAAGATACAGGCGTGAGACTATAAATAAAAAGATAAAATATTTTTATTTGGATATGAGTTCAGTGCTCTTTTAAAAACATGGTTTGGTCTAGTAGAAATTGATCATCAGGCAGCGATAGTCGAGTTGAAATTCCAACAAACTGCCATGCAGACGGCGTAAGTCAGTATTTCTGGAAGAACGTGAAAAGGTCCTTATTCAGTGAGCCGGTATTGCCATATATTGTCAACCGCAAGAGCGCATTATGGCCGTCTGTGACTGTTCGCCCAAGACAAACACTATTATCACGTATATCCAGAAGGTTAAGACGTTAATTTACATGTAAGAAGTCAGTAAGAAAAAATAATAGATGGATAGGTTTTGTAAAGATAGACGTGAATGATGACATGAAAGACATGATAGGAGATAATGGAAGAGAAAGACATTCTGCGTCACCTCAAGTAATATGGGAACAGGGTAGGCAGAAGAAGTTACATATATGAAGTCAGTTAATATCAACTCTAAAAAGGTAACTACAATTTACAAGTCTGTGTTTAAATGATCGTCCTCACTTACAAAGCAGTTGGAACAATACACAAAGAACAGTACGGAGCGTGTGTCGGGTATTATTTGAGTATCGATTCGACTGGGGGCGATGCTTGGTGTGCCGTGACTCGACGGCGTTCAAAGTCGCGCCAGGTCACGGTGACACAGTAGGGCTGGCTACTAGAACATTTTTTCTAATGGAAGGAAAGAGAACCCGTCCAGCACCCTCGGATTGACCGCCCCAACTGCATTGCAATAGAGAAATTTTGACATTTCGTTTTTGTCACGCCGAGAATGCGTGGTGGGTTCCTCTTTCTTTCCATTAGTATACAATGGAGTTCCACCTAGTGACGCCTGATTCAATCAACTATATTTTTTTTCTATATACTACCGTCTATGTGCCCGAATGGTTTAGATTCACAAGAAAAATGCGAATATTAAAAATAAATATGGTGGTATGAAGTTCGCCGTGTCAGCTAGTAATTAATACAACATTTTAAACATAATTCATTCATAATTAACTATCGCCTGCTTTCAACGAAATATTTATTTAAGGTGAAGGAAAACATCTTGAGAAAACCTGCATGTCTGAGAGTTCTCTGTAATGTTGTCGAAAGACATGTGAAGCCTGCAAAGTACCTACGCATACTTATTTAGTTTTGTGGACATGTGCCCAATAGTGGGACTATGCATATACAAGGCCGATGATGATGATGAGAAATTATTTGATTAATAACGTGTTTTAAGCAGTTATTCTATCTTATACATCGGTTATCTACAGCGGGTGTATAAAGTATCTACTTTCTACGTAGTTCTGTTTTTAGTTGGAATTATGTCTTGGCAGCCGCACTTGACATGATTTACGCAGTATTCGGACATTTTACGCGCCAATGTTGAGATAAAATGATGTCGTATTCGCTAGATTGTACGCTGGTTTATCTTAAAATGTGTTTTTTGAAACGCCTTTTAATTGTACGAAATAAGAAAAACTAAAATTTTAACTAAATAGTTATACTTGTAAGTAAATGTTAAACTCGTTAGTAATTTAGTATACTGCATGTGTTTTTACGCTAAATGGACCGAGATTTGTGTAATCTTCATCATAATCATTATCATCAGCCCTTCTTGATATAAAGCGCTGACGGTAATGATTATGATTTAGAACAGTCCCATTGCTATGTACAGTCCTCTTCTCACTATGAGAATCATCATCCTCATCATCCTCCTAGCGTTATCCCAGTTGCAACCAGGGTCCGCTCACTAGTCTAACCGGATTTGACTGCATATTAGCTTTTCAACAAAGTCCACCAGGCTGACTAAATACGAGTTGTAATTGAAATTCCAATTCATGCTTAATAGTCCGTTGTCTATTTACTTCCTCCTAAAATTAAACGTTCAAAGTATCTGTTAAAATAAATACAATGCGGTTGAAAATCTACGTATAAACACTGTCTGAACATGAATATTAAAAGTACATTGACTGGTATTTTTGACGATTGATTTAAAATGGGCTCGGTATTCGGAAGGGACGATACAATGTTTTGACAAATTCACCGAATGATTAACGACTTTGCAAGGCAACTGACATCAAATTATTTAATTTAAGTAGCTGATACTAGAGGAGCCCGCGGTTATATTCGCGTTATTTAAGGCTACTGCTCAGCACCCGTAGCGATGTTATTTAGCCTTTAGCCTTTCGCGATAAATGAGCTATCTAACACTGAAAGTACTTTTGAAATCGGATCAGTAGTTCCTGAGATTATAGCGCTTTCATCCAAAGTATCAAACTCTTCAGCGATATATTATTAAGTATAAAAATTTCACATGCTTATTGAAAGAAAGAAAAGAAGAAAGAAAAATTATTATGTTGCCGCATTTCATAAAATATCAAAGACGATTTAAATGTACATAGTACATATTATTCTGGAAGAGAATTTGAAATAAGTGATGCAAAAAATTAGCTTTGATAAGAAACGTGGCAATGCTGCCAGTCTTCTAGAAACGCGTCTAATCGACAGCGATATAGAGGACTTTCATGGCACCCTTTTATGATTATCGTTTTCCTATTCTATCTGTATTGTAACTATGTATATTTGAGTAAAAATAATAATTGTATACTTTTATTGGCAAATAAATGAATACTACAGTAAAGTAATGCCATGCGAAAATTTACTTGCCAAATAATAACATACCACTGTCTTTCATCCTCAATGAATGAGACACTCTTTTAAAATTATTCGTATAATTAAACATTTCCATAAAGCCGCATAAATCATTATACATGTGTGTCTTTTGTCCTTTACCATAATGCCGCAGTGTTTTCTGGCTGCATCGTTACATCGCGAAATACTAAAGAGATGATTAATCACAAGCACTGTGAAAAAAGCTTTTGAAACTGGTAAAAATAGCAGCAATTTTTTACGGTTTTGCTTTTAAAAACATGCGAAATTCATAGTTTTGTGTTTTCCATGCTTGAGAAGATAAGCAGAGATTCACTGTGGTTGCGTCTTTTTCGAATAAGCAAAATTTAAAGATTTTTACGGTATTTGTTTAACCCAAATACCGTATTACGGGGTCTAAAAACATTCGTGCAATGGACGAAAAAAGCGCACAGTCTTGGAATATATATTTCTAGCCTTACATTTAAAAAAAAAATTGGCGAATGATACAACATTTTTTATCCTTACCCACAGCATTCAGTGTAACAGACAATGGAAAATGCGACCGTTTAACACGTCAACAGTCCGGGTCACAGCATGTTGTACATGAGGTGTAGTTCCGCTGAGTCAACCTTATGAAATACACAAGGCCTTTGTTATTCTCCGGATCTTCAGACAACGGTCAAAAGTCCACAATGAAATGACATGCTTCCATGGGAACTTAACAAGTTAAAACACCAGAATATCCTTGCAAGCTTTAAATACATAAAATAACATAACTTCACGTCTTTATTCCCGAAGGGGTAGGCAGAAGAGTATTACACACCCACACTTCGCCAGTTATGTTTCAGTCTCAATGTAATAGGGGGTGAGCCTATTGCCATCTACCGGGCGCATTATTAAGCAAGGGATAATTAACATTTTTAACACACACATAACTTAGAAAAGTCAGAGGTGTGCCCGGGGTACCCCGGGATGGAACCCAAGACCATCGTCTCGGCAGTCCGTTACGTACTCCACTGGGCTATATAATACAATAAGAATAAGAACATTTTCGTAGGCATAATAAGGCAGGCGTTTAAAAAACTCTTGTAACATTCGACAGCCCTACTCCAACTGACCTAGTTGCGTGTCCCGGCTTCACCTGCTGTGCGAAGCCGTTGTTGCTCAGTTTAAGTCTCTCATTTGTACAGCAACTCAGCAATGTTTGACTCGAATGCCTATATGCTAATATATCTTAGCAAACGGGCGCCTTTGAACGCTGAGCGTCAGAGCGGATTTTAAAGTGTTAGTGGGTTTAACCCCTTGTTTTGGTTAGATTTAGGTGTGTGCTTTTGAAGAATTTGATTTGAGGAATATACGATAGTAGATGTAGATGCAAGGTTGTTTTGGTAAAGTGTAAACCTCTTAGCGGTTCATTGTAGATAATCGTTATTTTGAATAAGTTTTGTTCTTAGTCAGCACCGAAATCACGATGACCGATCCGAATCACGATGAAATATTTTGAAAATAACGTTGTAAAATAATTGAAATAATTACTTATATTTCATCATCATCATCAGCCTTTAACAGTCTACTGCTGGACTAGGCCTCTCCTTTGAAAGGAGGAATTGGTCTACTATACCACGCTGGCTTGATACAAACCCTATACCAACCCGTTTGGGTTGGTATAGGGTTTGTATCATTTTTTTTAATTAGAATGACTTAGCATGATGTCCAAAACGAATAAACTTCGGCTTGGGGGTGGGTCTTGTGACAGCCTTTATAGTGTTTTTATTTAGCTTTTAAATGTATTACTTAGCTTTCCGATCGTAATAGGTTGGCAAAGTTAAGCAACGCTTGAACAAGTCACCAGTTTGACACATGATCGTGTGTGGCATTTACATCCGAGCGCTAACGTGCTTCATAGGGCACATACGTCGTACAGCTATCGGTACCGTTTTTTGTCTAACGACAAGAATCTTTAGGACATGTCAGAGGCATTCGGGCGGTTTAAAACCTCTGGCACCAGAGATTTTATATTTTACTAGATGAGCCCGCAGTTACACCCGCGTTATTTGAGGCTACGCTTCGCTACCGTGGCTCATAGCGTGATGTTATATAGCCAATAGCCTTTCTCAATAAATGGGCTTTCTAACACTGAAAGTTTTTTCAAATCGGACCTGTATTTCCTGAGATTAGCGCGTTCAAGCAAACAAACAAACAAACTCTTCAGCTTTATATGTATATTAGTATTAGAACAGACATCGGGACTGGTGAAAATAAATAAAAGCTTGTTATTAAAATATCTTCTGTATTTGTTTCATATCAGTGAATAAAAACTCGTAGAAATATTGTTTTCAATAAGAGTAATTTATTTCAAAAACATATTTTAAAATTAAAATTCATATTGATAATTATTTTGCGATAGACGTATTTATTTTAAGGCCATTGTGTAACTCATCATAATCTACTGTTAAATAATTCTGTATGTTAGTAATTTTGATTTGGTCTGAGGTAATAAAATAAAATTTATTTTAAATTATTATTTGTTTGTCTTCTGTAGAGTCCAGAATTCGGTAAGCTACGCCGGGTCTTCTCGTCACCTATTCCGCAATGCCTCGATAAGTATTCGAAGAATTTTTATAACAAGCACATTCACGCCTGTATCCCCGAAGAGGTAGGCAGAGGTGTAAATATTACACCCACATTTCGCCATGAATTTTTAGGTCCCACGTAATAGGGGGCGAGCCTATTGCCGTTACCGGGCACATCACCAGACTCCAGGCTGCTAATGAGTATACGGAAAAACCCAGTAACATTTTTGCCCGACCCGGGAATCGAACCCGGGACCTCCGATCAGCAGTCGCATACGCTATCCACTGGACCACGGAGACATTGAGATTGATAATACAATAAATTACAACAAATATACGGAGACTGGATCCCACAGTCAAACCGATGGCGCGGTTTTGTGGGACACACTGCACTATTTCTGTATGTACGTGTGAATGATAAATAAATAAATAATAATAATAAAATAATAAGCAATCTAACGCATTATCTGCGATACTACAACCACAGTGGCCTTTGGTTTGCCAGTTATTCCCAAGTCTAATAAAGCATTTCATCGCTGTGACACAGTAGTATCTTTGAACTTTTTACAATGTAGAGCCTCTTAGAGTGCTCTTTTTACAGCACCATTAGCTGCTGCAATGTTTCGCTATCTTTGTAATTTTATGCTTAGTTTTTATAATATTCGCATAGTAGATGTAGTTGTAGTTTTTAGCGGCTTTGTTTGGTCGATTCGGTCAGTTGTTCCTATTATAAATGAATGGACAATTTATTCTCTACGAAATTTCGCTCGCGGCTCTGCCGGCTTAGGTTTTGGGCAGACATATGAAATGCATCGCAAGAAGAGGTAGTTAATATTTTATTCAGATTTTGCTTTTAATTTTTTTTTCACAATATCTGTTTGCTGTTTTGCATGAAAGAGTAACAAAAAACCATAAACCTATCCACACATCCAATCTAGCAAAATTATACATGCAATAGTAGTAAAAGATATAGGAAGTTATGTGCTTTATAATATAAAACTGGGCAATGCTTGCTAACTTAACGTCAACATCGAATTATATTTACTCGCTCGTGACTACTGAGGGCTTAGTATGACTTTAGCCTTCACACGTTTCAACTCGATTCGATGGGTGTTAGTCATTCTGTCTTCGCAGCTAATGTTCATAGTGCAACGAGATAAAATTTGATGTATTTTTTAAATTTCTATTATACTAAACTCATATTATCAATGCGAGAGCGTGATGGTTTTATTTGAAGTAGCGATAGCCTAGTGGAGATTCCGATGGACTGCTACGCTGAGGGTGTCGGGTTCGAATTCACGGCGCCTACCAATGACTTTTCGTAGTTATACGAGGGTCAAACTGAAAGTTCTTAGAACTGGCCACTTATAAACAATATAATAAAAAAAATATTCTAAAATTTGAAAATAGAACTCTTTGCCAATATTACTGAGTATATATTTCATTCATTTGTCATTTGTTTTACGATTTGGCGGCAAATTGAAAATTGTCTGTGTCACGTCAACATGAATTTAACACGAGAAAATTTTCGTGCAATGATTTTTTATGACTTTCGATGTCATTTAAGTCAACAAGAAAGTTGTGATAGACTACGATTGGCCTTTCACGATGAAGCCCCATCTCGTGCGACTGTTTACAACTGGTTTAATGAGTTTAAACGTGGTTGCACTAATCTCACTGATGATGTACGTGAGGGACGGCCTTCTACGGCGACGACCGAAAATAACATCTGTGTTGTGCAGCGTATGATAGAGACTGACAAAAGAGTGACCTATCAGCAGATTCGGACAAGCTTAGGCATCGGTATGAGTCAAGTGCACAAAATCCTCCACGAACATTTAGCGGTCAGGAAGCTTTGCGCCCGGTGGATACCTCATAATTTGACTAAGGCTCAAAAACTCCATCGTGTGGATTGGTGCCGTAAAATGATTGAAAGATTTAACGGAGGTGACTCAAATGCTGTGTTCGACATACTAACAGGTGACGAAAGCTGGATTTACTGTTATGATCCTGAAACCAAAAGACAATCTGCTCAGTGGGTGTTTCCTTTCGAGGATTTGCCAACTAAAGTGAAGAGAGATCGAAGTGTGGGAAAAAAAATGGTGGCCTCGTTCTTTGGAAGGATAGGTCATTTCGCAACAATTGTGTTAGAGGATCAAAAAACAGTTTCTGCAGAATGGTACACTACCAATTGTTTGCCACTTGTCTTGGAAAAAGTTCGAGAGAAACGACCTCGCAGTAGGATCCTCCTCCACCACGACAACGCCTCGTCGCACACCGCCAAGCGAACGATCGACTATTTGGCGACATCAAACGTTGAATTACTGGGTCACCCGTCGTATAGCCCCGACCTCGCGCCTTGTGATTTTTATTTATTTCCAAAAATTAAAGAAAAACTTAAAGGAAAGCGGTTTATGAATGCTGAAGAAGCGGTGGCTGCGTATCGCGATGCCATTGAAGAGACCCCTAAGGACGAGTGGGCAAAGTGCTTTTCCCAGTGGTTCCATCGCATGCAGCGGTGTATTGACGTCAATGGACAATATTTTGAAAAGATATAATAAAACTAATAACTGGCTAATGTAATCAGTTTTTGATTTTCTAAGAACTTTCAGTTTGACCCTCGTATGCGTATTAAATTGTTAATTATAGCTTGCTGTTAAATCGGTGAAGGAAAACATCGTGAGGAAACCTGCATGTCTCAGAGTTCTCCGTAATGTTCTCGAAAGACATGTGAAGTCTGCCAACTCGCACTTGGGCAGCGTGGTGGCCTATGGCCTTACTCTTCTCATAGTGAGAAGAGGCCCGTGCCCAGCAGTGGGACAGTATAATGTATATACAGGGCTGATGACGATGGTTTTATTTATCGATTTACTCGTTTGTCTTTCTTTCACGTTGCAACGGCATGATGATATAGTATGATGTATATGTGTAGATATTTAGGAAGGTGGAGAGTAACATAGGCAAATAATTTTTATAGTGATAATCGACAAGGTCTCGAGTTCGATCCCCGGGTCGTGCAACGTGTCATTGGGTTTTTCCGTTAGGAAATTCTCAGCAGCAGCACGGAGTCTGGTAATGTGCCCGGTACGGCAATAGGCTCGCCCCCTATTATGTGGGACTAAAATAAATCTGGCGAAAAGTGGGTGTATCAATAATAAAATAGCCTACCTCTTTGGGGATAAAGGCTTAAGACTATGTATGTATGATAATCGAAAGCAACGCTGGCGGAGCCGTTGGCGAAGCCTGGTATATTAGCTAAAATAAATTTACACTCAATTCTTTAGTTTTAAGACGAAAAATACGATAACGATATTATATCTCGCAGCTTTGCACGCGTTAGATCGTTTTTGCAAAAGAAACCATTTTCCGTAGTTGTTATTAGAGCGCCAATGCGTATGTAATTTCCTGATGTTTGATTGAGCATTCAAGATGTCAACACAGTTAAACTCAATACCTTCATTATAACGACATGAAAGAAAAGTAGCCAACAACTTACTAAGTATTATTCAGTTTACTTGTGTTGCAAAAACTGTAGAAGTTTGAATATTTTTAATACGTTTAGACTTCAGCTCGAAGCACTAAAATGTTAACTACTTATAGCACACCCATCATCTCCAGACTTTCATAACTGAAGCGCTTCATCTAAGAACAACGACATACAATCATGTTGGGACGTCACATCAGCATTAAGCTAAGCATGTTTTAGTAGCGCGACGGTAATAAATTCATGATATGAAACTTTACGGGGAGAACATAATGAGGCTCTGTCTATTTATGACTTAATCGATGCACGAGTTCATAGATGCATTTGGAATTTGAAGCTGTATGTATTGCTACGTGTGTAGAGTGGAGGTAAACAAAAATAAAAGAGATTGAAATACAAATTCTGATAATCACTGCGTAATATTACCTAAACGGTTGTAAAATTTTGTATTGTAGCTGATGATAAAAACAAACTAGTGGTTTAAAAAGAAAATCTTATAATCGAAGTTTGGAATGTTACTCTAAATATAAGTAAAATACAAAAACATGAGTAAAGATTTTTAATATGATTCCCAAGGTTATTTATATATTCGATTCAGATAATATTTACGTTCAAGGAAAGCCAATTTTTACGAATTATCCTTAAAAGCCTCCTTTCAAAGGAGAGGCCTAGTCCAGCAGTGGACTGTTAAAGGCTGATGATGATGATGATGATGATGATCCTTAAAAGTTCACAATATACTTTTATTATAATTTTCTTATCACTTAGAAAGCGTTAAAAATGTAAAAGGAATGGAAAAGTAGACATTTAACAATTTGTGTAACACAAACTTTTTCGCCTCGTTTGGAATTCCAAATGTATCCAATTGGATACACGACACGATACAGCGCAATATCAGCAAGGTGCCTATATCTTGCCGACCGGTCTTTATCGTCACGAGTTCCAGTCCAATTTACAAAACCCCTGTATCAGTAGCAGTGTTCATAACAACCGCCGATGTATACACAATCGTTTCACAGAGCACGTTCGTTGCAAACAAGAAAAAGTTTCACCAAAGATTTGCATAAGTTTGAAACTTCAGCTACCAGATATTTTTGAGCTGGGCTCTTGAAACTTGGAGACTTTGTTTTGAATGGAGACTGGTGTGTGCGGAATACAGAATTGTAGTGCCGACGCTGTTTCGCTTACATTTCAGTTTATGAGGTGTTGTTCCTTAATAAAGTAGTTTCGATGTTTTCAGTTTGTTTGGAAGTAGGCTATTCAGGGAGTGGTCCCACCTAAGTTGCTATTTCTTTATCACCTATGGATATAGCCAGTTTCAATTAGGAAGACACCGATGACCAATTACTGGAAACAGTTTGACAGAGTGGGTCTGTGAAAATTTGCAACGAATTCAATCCGAGTAAAATTAAAGGAGTTCAATATTTTTTTACCAATACTGTCTTAGGGTCGCTGCATACATAGCGAAGCGTAGTGAAGAGTATTTTTCACTGTCAAACTATTATCGACATTGCTCATATTTTGAAATGGTCCAAACACACTTATCACATATTACTTGTGTGTGTGCGTGCGTGTTGTTAACTTTGTTTTATTGATTTTTGACATGAAATGAAAACAAAAACTGCCTCCGTGGTCCAGTGGATAGTGTACGGAGTACAGTGAATTACTTTTGCAGTTTGCACTAAAAGGCACGCGCGCACAGTCAGCATTTACTCACATAATGACTGACTGCAAGCGTTCTTATAACATTGTAAAATATTATTCTTCAGATTACAATAGGCCACCATCCGCGCCGCGTGTCTCACCCATTTAACATAGAGTTCGCGATTGCTTACCATAATTAGCCTTCGCGTTCTCGCACCTTAGTTTTAACTACGGTATTAGTTTAGTTAACTAGTTAATATACTTTATTTAGTAAATTCAGCGTATTTCATTTTATAATTATTTTGTCGAGATACCTCGTACAGATAGCGTATGTGACTGCTAATCGGAGGTCCCGGATTCGATTCCCAGGTCGGGCAAAAGTGTTACTGGGCTTTTCCGAATTCTCAGTACCAGCACGGAGTCTGGTGACGTGCCTGGTAACGGCAATAGGTTCGCTCCCTATTACGCGGGACCTAAAAATTCATGGCGAAATGTGGGTGTAATACCTATGACGCCTCTGCCTACCACTTCGGAGATACAGGCATGAGTCTATGAAAACAATAATAGCGAAAAAAAATCATTATATTTTTTTTCTTTTTACGTAGTCTGGTAGAAATTCACGTACATGTGCTCACGTTAGGCTTTAAAAATAAGTATTTATATATTTTAGCAAAACGTGACGAGTTCATATTAAAGCGCTTTACAATTTATTTTCTCCAATTTTATAAACTCTATAAACCTGCGAAATAAGAATGAAGACAGTGTCCTTCTCAGTTGTTATTTGATATATTTTTTGTGATTATTATTTATTTTTTACACACTGGGTAAATAAAAACGATATTCATTCTTCTTCTGTTTTGTTAAAACGTAAATTTTCATTTTGTACGCTTAGATTTTAGGCTTTTTACATTGAAACAGAATTGTTCTAATTGCAATTATGGAGTTGTATTGTTATTATTACAATTTATACCGTTTCAGCCCCGTATAAAAATTGTTGAACTGCTGAGGACGGTCTTTTTTTCACTCATCAGCCCTATATACTGTCCCACTGTTGGGCACGGGCCTTTTCTCGGTATAAGAAGGGTAAGGCCATAGTACACCACGCTGGCCAAGTGCGGGTTGGCAGACTTCACATATCTTCTGAGAACATTATGGAGAAATCTCAGACATTCAGGTTCCCTCACGATGTTTTCCTTCACCGATTAGCAGTTGAAGCCATAAATAAAAAAAAAAAGCCATAAATTTAATACGCACTTAACTTCGAAAAGTCATTGTTGCGTGCCGTACCCGAGACCCTCTGCGTGGTAGTCTGTTAATAATAATAGTAACAATATTCTACCACATACACACATTACCATCTAGTCCCAAGCTAAGCAGAGCCTGTGTTATGGGTACTAGATAATGGATAAACATACATTATTATATTTTTTTTGTAAATACATACATATTGTACATAGAAACACCCAGACCAAGACAAACATCCATGTTCATGCACACAAATGTTTGACTTGAGTGTAAATGTCTCTCATTGCGTCGATAACAATAGCTGTACCTATGGTAATTACCACACAAATAAAAAACACCTTATATTTTAGCAAGATACGCTGTAATTTTACACATCTTATGGTGGTGATACATCTGAGCATGCTCTTATAACAGAACAGCGGGCATTCTTTGTTTCTGGTTTTGTCGAACTGAACAACGCACAGAGCCGAACATTGCTACGAACATTTTCACCTTCATTTTTCCAGCGTAAACTCAAACGTCAAAGTAAATTTACTATGACCTAATGGAAGGAAACAGGAACCCACCACGCACCCTCGGATTTACCACCCCAAATATTGCAATAGAAAAAGGTTGACAATACCGAACTCCTCTAAAAGGATAAGCCGTATAGGAATGGTATGGGTTCCAGGAAGATACCTGACTTGCAGTATCCCGCTGTATGCGCCGACTATTCTTCGACACGTGTTTCGCCTCTGAACGAGGCATCCTCAGGAGCGATGGGCAACGACTGAGCGCTTTCCTACCGTGTGCATGTCTTATAAACGATTGTACTTTCCAATTCCCTCCGCTGCTCGACTGATGTGAGTCATTATGACGGTGTGCGAATATATTCAGCAATCAGTCGGTCAGGTATCTGTCTAACCGGACTTGCCTCGAATATATCATCTTTTCACTTGACCTCCGCAACCCAAAGGGATAGCAAAATTCCATGATTTAAACTAGTGTTAGTTTATAAATAGGTTCTGACTCCTTATAACGACTGTAAAAGATCTTTATGGCAGCCGGGACCAACAGCTTAACGAGCTCTGCGAGGTACGGGGCCAGCGACAATTAACAATTCAATACGCACGTAACTCCGAAAGGTCATTGGTGCGCGATGTGGATTCGAACCCGATACTCCCTGCATGGCAGTCTGTTAGTATCTGCACTAGGTTATCGCAGCACTCCTATGGTCTCCTTTTAAGACAGTACATTAATTCAATAATTGATATCGAGCGTTCACTACAATATCTTTCGAATTCAGTGGGCCGAGTCAGTCAAAAGCGTCAGATGATTTCCTGCATTGTACTTGCATACTAAACCCTTTTTTTGTCTGGACTTTAAAAGATCAAGAAAAGACTAAAGAAATTGAAGTGACAAAAAAGCAATGACTCTGAGTTTGTTTCGGCTTTTCTTCTCAAGAAGTCATTTAGCTAGGAAAAGCCGGCATCATCTAGAATAGGGTTTTGACATGTATAAGTGTTGTAAACAACCAAAATGCAGAAATAAATATGTATTTATGTCTCTTTATGAATTATTTATACCACCTATTTTATACAATTCTCAGCAACAGTATGAACGTACAAATCCAACGAAGCTAGGCAATTGCAGAAACAAGGCGTCAGCTAGACAAAAATATAATAAACAGTAATAATTCTATGAATACAAGAGTTTGTGCTGCAGCCGACTGAGGCCTCTGGAGGAAATCTTCACAGTCTATAGCAAACGAGATGTAGACGCTTTAAAAGTTGATGTATTGTTTCATTCTGTGTAGTTTCACTGGAGAATTTGAAATAAACAGATATTATAATAAAATGAACAAGTTTTGCTGCAATATTAGTTTATTTGTCTGTATTGACAAATATGTTTTCGAATTAATGCTGGTTTCGATCATAAACAGTTATAATTTAAATCGCACTATCAGCAAATTCAGGGCTTATAATATCGTTTACACTGTCCCACTACTAGGCACAAGTATGTTTTCAATACGGAAAGGGTATGGCCACAGTCCACCACGCTGTTCTAGCAAAGAGCAGCCAAGTCATCCAACATTTTACCTTTATAAAATTCTAATAGATTTTTTCCTTCACTAGCTGAAGCAAAATCTCGAGCTGAAAGGGAAACTAACCATGCATTTTCGATGCTCCATTGGCTAATTGAAAGATATAATAAAAATAACTACGTTAAAAACAACCGACTTCAAAAACGAAAAAGTGAAAAATAATAAAGATTTAACATTAATTAAATACTACCTATTATTTATATGTGCTATTTACTAATAGGTTTGAAGTCGGTGCCAAGCCTTAAAACAAATAATAATATTTTAATCACTTAAATGAATACGAGCAAATTAATACAAAGGAATGACTACGATAAAGATAAAGATGCATAAATAAACCTAATAAAGAGCAATTTGATCTTAATATTATAAGCAGCTTCAGTTAATACGATGAATACGATGTATTGAACAGAATGTGAATTCATGTAATTATGAAATGCCTTCTTTAATTTAAAGGCTTTTGAAATTTGATTTGGCACCGACTTTAAACCAATTAGTAAATAGCACATATAAATAATAGGTAGTATTTAATTAATGTTAAATCTTTATTATTTTTCACTTTTTCGTTTTTGAAGTTGGTTGTTTTTAACGTAGTTATTTTTATTCAATACTTTTTAGTGAACCTATTGTTGTATTGTCAACTAGTTATAGGTAGACCTACAAAAGGTGCTGCGCGCCTTAAAATATAGATCTCAAGAAACGGGAACGGATAAAAGTAGTCTTCTCTGTAAAAATGCTCTTCGGGACACAGTTTTACGTTCTTGTAAGACTATTAAAGATCCTGAAAAACGTTTGTAGGCCAGGAAAGCATATATATGAAATCACGTTAACGTCAAGAAACTCTTAAACAGTATAATTCTAGACTCGGTAAGATCCAAGAGCGTCTAGCGAATGAGCCTTTTGAGCAGAGAGCTAATAGACTTGGTCTCATTAATAATCGACAAATCATGGCATTACCGCATGATTTACGTCTTTGAAGTCACCATTATCATCATTGTGCAATTCAAACAGATTTTTGTAATTACTGAGTTCGTATGGCCACCTTCTGACTCCTTCATCGGACGAGAACGAGCCCAAACTCTACAAAATTTTGTCAATTAATTACTGAGTTCCTATATTATTCCTATGGCCATCTTTCGATTCCATCATCAGAGCAGTTTTTTTTTTTACATTTATTAGACACACCAATAAAAACACAAGAAAGTTTGACAGTAAAGACAAAACCAAAATACAAAAAAGAAAAAAAACAGACAAAGTGAAAAAACAAATATATATTGTGCAGTGTGTCCAAAAGGTCACAGCTCAGCCTATGCTACGGATGATCGCAGCGCTATTTTTCAGCTGAAACCCAAGGGCTGGTCACGGACGATCACCAGAGAAGGTACAGTAAATACTATAAAGTTAGGCTAGAGAAGTATAGGATTACACTAGTGTACATAGACAGATAATTATATAACAGCAGATAATAATACAGTCAATATTTTAGCTATAATAAATATAATATATAGAATATACAAACAAGAACAAAAATTACGTGCTGGATTTTTGTTGAGATAAAAACCACTTCTTCAAATTTCTCCTAAAGCTACCTACGCCACCTAGTTTGCGCAGTGGAGGCGGCAAGTTATTCCAGCACTTGGTAGCATTGTACCGAAAGCCGCCTCTAAATGCAGTAGTTTTGTGCCAAGGTATATGCAGTGGTTTCCCTAGTTCTCTGCTAGCATATCTTTTATATTCAGCCATCCATTCCAACTTCTCAAACAAATATTCAGGCACTTTATCTTTGACAATCCCAAACATAAGAGTGGCCAAGTGAACACCCCTTCTCCACTTCATTTTCAATATATTGCCTGCATTTAAAAATGGTGTTACATGACCACGTCTCGGGATGTCAAAACAGAACCGCGCACATGCGTTCTGCACTCTTTGAATGAGGCTGGAGGTTTTCGCCAATAATCTGGGCCCGTACTGGTGTACGGGCCCAGATTCAAGTTCAATAACCTCGACGTGGTCGTCGAGGTTATTGAACTTGGAAAGAACAAGCGAGTCAGTTAGTTGCACACGAAGATCAGTGCTAAGATATTGTCTTACTCTATACAATAACTTAATACGGTAAAAACAATTGCGAACTACATCTGAGACATGTCGCTCAAACCTCAACGCCATCATCCATAATAAGTCCAAGATTACGCGCTTCTAGCACTCGTTCTATTACAGAGCCATTCATAATAATGTAGGGATTTTTCTGGCTTACTTTATTGATCTGATCCTTAGATCCCAAAATCATATATTTCGTTTTGGAAGCATTGAGAACCAAGGAATTATTAGATGCCCAATTAAAAATGTTATTCAAATCTGCATTAATCCTATCCACAGCTAATTGCGTTTCGCGAGGATTAAAAGATAAATAAATCTGAACATCGTCCGCATCCGTCATTGAAAGCGGTTACTCAGATACGAGTTAACCGCTTGACCGCGCACAAGTGACTATTCTCCCTTTTTCGAAATGCCGTAGACCGCGCACAAGTGACTATTTTCCCTTTTTGGTTACAGCGCTATACTCGGTCTGAATTTACTGTTTCTTTCTATAACATAATGTTTTAAATTATTTTTCTCTGTTCTATTCAAATCATTGAACATTTCTTCATGCTAAAAATACGAAGCGAATCTTAAAATCGTTAACCCGGAACGACAAAATAATGTCAAATGCCACTCTTTGTTTCGCGCGCTCCGTGATTACGTGCTTATCGTATGCGTGTAATTAAATATTTTTATACTATGATACATGTTTTTTTTTATTTAATTCGGTGTAGATAGAATTCCTCTACAGTTAAAACTCATAAAATATGTATGTCATCGATTAACTTTTTAAAATAATCCTGTTTAAAATACACAAAGTGTTTTTTTCAACGATAGTCAATGTTCGCTGCTAAGTAATTACGTGCTTATCGTATGCGTGTAATTAATTATTTTATACTATGATACATGTTTTTTTTATTTAATTCGGTGTAGATAGAATCCCTCTATAGTTAAAACTCATAAAATATGTATGTCATCGTTTTATTTTTTTAAATAATCCTGTTTAAAATACACAAAGTGTTTTTTTCAACGATAGTCAATGTTCGCTGCTAAGTAATTACGTGCTTATCGTATGCGTGTAATTAAATATTTTTATACTATGATACATGTTTTTTTTTATTTAATTCGGTGTAGATAGAATCCCTCTACAGTTAAAACTCATAAAATATGTATGTCATCGATTTACTTTTTAAAATAATCCTGTTTAAGATACACAACGTGTTTTTTTTTCAACGATAGTCAATGTTCGCTGCTAAGTATAATAAATTAGAAAGTAAATATCAACAAAAAATTCATACGACTTGAAAGAGTCATTTATAAGGTTGAAGAAAAACATCACTTCAATTTAACTCATGTTACCGACTTATCAACAATAAATGTTTATGTTAGCGCGCCCATCTGGCGAGCGGCGGCGCGACATTTTGTTTAGAACGTGAGCGGTCAAGTGAATTCGGCGAATTGGCGCTAGCGGTCAAGCGGTTAAACCATCGTACCGTAGAATGATCAAAACCGTTCTATGTCATAATAACTTTTCATTGTCATCCAATTTAAATACGTATACAAAACCCAACTCCCGATGTCTGACATATTTTTTTTATAGACTCACGCCTGTATCCCCAAAGGGGTAGGCAGAGGTGTAATATTACACCCACATTTCCCAAAGAAAGAAATGGCCAGAAGGCTGATCGATGCTTCCCGTGACCAGAGGGCTGGTTTATATCTTGCTGAGAGAATAAGCATTGCCATTCAACGTGGCACGCTACCGCTCGACAGCGTTGCGGAGGAATTTAATTTTTTATTATATTTTATTTACTTTTCTTTTCATACTTTTGCTTTTTTATAGTTTAGGATAGTTTAGTTATATAATTAGTTTTATTTTAGTGTACATTATAATGTAAATCCTACTTATAGACCAATTATACTTTAGTTTATTTAAAGTCTACCTAAGATAAAAAATAAATATTTGCCTAATATTCATAAACATTTTCCAAATTTCATAGAAACCAAAATCGACTAACTGTTTTGATTGGGATTTGAACCCATGCCTTCAGAACGTAAAGCGGATGTATTATCAGCACGGCCATCGCCTTGTCATCAATTAGTGGCAAATTTAGCGAAGACTTGACAGAGTGCTTACGTCATCTAACTGTCATTTCCAAATAATGAAATAGTCTTCAAACCTTTTTGCTAATTATTATGTTTGAGTACCGGCCAGTTTGTCGTGTCGACGCATAAACGCGTCCTTAGTAACCGTAGTGATGACAATTTGACATGACACCAGCCGTCACAATAATTATTCATAGGAATTTCAGCCTTAAGGATAGGTGAAAATAAGTAAAAAAATGCTCATAAAATAAAAACTACTAGGCCTACATGAATAAAATTTTTATGGGACTAATTCGAAACTATTGCGCATCAAACAAAAAAAGAATTGCGTAAATCGGTTCAGAAACCTCGGCGAAATCGGTGTACATACATCGAAAAAAAAAATATACCGGCCGAATTGATAACCTCCTCCTTCTTTATTTGTTTGAAGTCGGTTAAAAAAGGATAAAAATATGTGCTAGATAGAAATGTGTGCTTCAGTCTTTTTCTCAAAAAAATATCTTGTACTATACGTACAACTCAATATAACTGAATATACGCATATACGTCCACTGCTTAATTCTGGTTGACAAAGCAGGCATTTGAATTTACCTAACCGTGGCAGTACGCGTCGATTCCTTTGTTATCCAAAATGGCCGACAGCTGTCAATAGCATTGGCGCCATTCCGATTCATTACTAAAACAGGAAAATCACGTCGAGGTCATTGTAATATTACAAAATGGAACTGACAAAACAATTTACGCAGAATTCAATTTATTGTTTTGACTTAATTTTGTTTGTCTCTGATATTAATTAACTTTTAATCGAAGGTACCGTTTTGTTTGTTGTTTTATGGAAATAATGTTTATGACTCGCATGATAATGTGATTTTAGTAAATTGGAGTATATTTTATGAATACATTGAGGTAAGCCGTGTGGTTGACGGCATAGAATACAAGTGTCACCACCCCCTATCTTCCCGTGGGTGTCGTAAGAGGCGACTAAGGGATAATACGATGCAAATACCATCTTTGCGTAGAGACGGAAAACTCGACATCAAACCCTATACGACTGCCTCGTTGATCTCACGGCATAAATGTGCGCGTGGGATCGGGAGGTCCCGGGTTCGATTCCTGGGTCGGGCAATGTTATTGGGTTTTTCTGTCACGAAATTCTCAGTAGCAGCACGGAGTCTGGAAATGTGCCCGGTACGGCCATAGGCTCGCCCCTTATTACGTGGGACTAAAGTATATCTGGCGAAAAGTGGGTGTAGAAATACACCTCTGCCTACCCCTTCGGGGATAAAAGGCGTGACGATATGTCGCTGCTTTGCATGAATACCCGCACAAATCAAAATTTTGAAAATACTGGTTTATAACACAGTCACTTGCAAAATAGTCCATATTTTATGGTAGTTAAGACTCACATTCATAACGGCAAAACCGGCGTAGTGGCGCGCAAAAATGTCGTTATGTGATTGGTTGATTTATCACACCATATTTGTGCAATAGTCGACGATCGCCAGTTGCTGTTATTGTTTTCGAGTGTCCACATAAAAACTTTCGTGAATAATATCACATTTCTAAATAATCGTGTGCTTAAAGTGTAAAGTTTAGTAGTATTTTCTGCAATATTCACTCTTTTTAAGTTGTTTGATTATTTATGATAAAATTGTGACAATTTACTCCTGATAATTGTATTGTAGCGGTTTATGATCTTCAGGCTGCAATGCCTTGTCCTAGAGGAGATGCATCAAACTTTTATTACGTATCAAAATTAAATACGCATAATTTCACAATATGCGATATCAAATCTAAAGACACTGCATGTTACGTCTGGCATGAAGGTGAAGGTAAACGCGGTGCTGTAGAAATAGGAACTTGTTTGCTTAAATACATACAGAATTTAAAGCGTAAAGCTGAAGAACTAGATTCAAAGTTAGATATATTATTCCGATAATTGCTGTGGCCAGCAAAAGAACCAGTACATAATAGCTCTTTATGTATATGCAGTTTACCATCTCGATTTTATTAATTCAATAACCCACAAATACCTAATAAAAGGGCACACTCAAAACGAGGGGGATAATGTCCACTCCCTCATTGAAAGAGGAGTAGGTAAAGCTCTGAAGTCTGGTCCCATATATACACCAGACCAGTATGTGCACATTATAAGGAATGCAAAAAAATCTGGTAAAGCGTATAAAGTAAATGAATTAGTACATGAAGATTTTTTTGATATTAAAGCGTTGGCTTCATCAATAGGCAAAAATTTTTCTAAGAATATGGACAAAGAAACGTTAAAGCTAGGAGATGTCAAAATTATAAAGGTGGAATCTAATGACTCTAACTACTGTTTTTCCTATAAAACATCGTACGAGAACACACAGTTTAAATGGTCATGATAGATAAAATTGGTAAGACAAGAAACACTTCCCATAATATCACTGTTAAAAAGGCATATAGAGAAAAATTCCCAATATGTGAGAAGAAGAAGAAGGGTTTGCTAGACCTTATTAGGAAAAATATTGTACCAAGATTTTATAAACCGTTTTATGAAAATCTCTAATTTTTATTATGTTCCTGAAGAAGACTGATTATGCGGTAGTTGCCAAATAATTTTAAGAAGAAGCCTAATAGATGATAAGTTTCTTAGATTTTTTTTATGTTTATTGTTTCTTATGAACCTTATTATTTAAAAAAAGCAAAAGTATGTAATTTTGCTATGATTTAGTATGGTTCATAATGTTCCTAATTATTTTAGTTTCTTGATATTTTTCATATTAAATTTATGGTTCATAATGTTCCTAAAAAAATTTAAAAAGCAAAACTTTGTGAGAATTATTTTATGTTTATGTTTAATTTTTCCTAATTACTTAATAATAGATAGGTATTGTTTGTTAACTTTCTTTTATGTAAGTGGTTCCTTATAATTTAATGTAAACATTTTAATTTGCGTACTGCTATCTGGGAGACAGTCATACTGCAAATTGGTATAAAATCTCTTTTTTGATGTTCCTATTTTTATTTATGTATATTTTATATGACAGCAGTTTCTTCTAAAGATAGTTTTCAACAGGATTGTTAAATATCTTATATAATAATATCTCTCTTATATATAATAAACAGAAATGTGTTATTTTACAGAAAATATCGTTCCGACCGCTTCAACATAAAACGTATAAATTGATTTGAGTTTGAACATACTTTTCATTAATATGATCTTAATCGTAATTGTGTTACTATTACAGATTTTTTTAAATATCTTGTAGATCATATTACTAATTACACCATTCTTAAACTAAAATTTAGAACAACTCATGTGTAGTATTTTGATTTATGTTCCTATTCGCACTGTTGTTGAGAACGGACGTGTTGAATCGCATGAGTAATTATTAATTAAACATTTTTAAATCGTGACCTCAATCAACGCATACAACTATCTGCGAACGTAACAAAACTGTGTGGTTTAAAATGTATCGTAATTGACATTGTAAGCAATATATAATGGATCACAGTCCTTTCACTCCGAGTAGGAAGACTGCTCGGAGTCCTCCTCCGACGCCGGCACCTGCACCTGCACTTGAGCGTCCAGCACTTGAAGTCATCCCTACGCCTGAAATCCAGAACTGGATGTCATCTATTGAGCAGTACCTCAACGAAGTGTGTTCTATAGCACAAGAAGGAAAACTTAACTCTGAGCAGAAGATGAGAGTCAGCAATCTCTGTCGCCATGTGGGCACTAAAGTTTCGCAGTTGGCAGTTCAGTACCAGTCCCTTAAGTCACATGCTATCCAGGCCCATTCTACCATCAAATCCCAGCAAGAACAACTTGATTTGTCTCAGAGCCTTCAAGATCTAAAGCAATCCATACAGGAGTCCTCGATACCTACCACCTCTGCACCGTCTTTCGCTGAGATGGTTAAAAAATCTGCACATAATTTTATTCAGCCCATTAGCGTAAGTTCGGTGGCAATCTATCCAAATGACAAGCTAAAATCGAGTGACGACACAAAATCATTAGTGCAAAAAATCATCAGGCCTGAACAAATGAACCTCCACGTGAGAGCACTACGCAAGATTAAGAACGGCGGCGTGATCATCAGCACCGAGACCAAAGATGATATTGAGAAAGTAAAACAATCGGTACAACATGCAAACTCAGGCCTTATAGTCAATGAACCCCACAAACGGAAGCCTAAAATCGTGATCGTTGGAGTGCCTTCAAATATGAAAGAGACGGAAGTTTTCACGTGCCTGTACCACCAGAATTTAGCGGAGAAACTTCAAAGCTGCAACTTAGAGACCTTTCTCAATGAAATCAAGCTGAGTCATAAATCAGGCCGTAAAGCTGCTGAGACCTGTAACTACGTAATAGAAGTATCTGCAGCCATTCTTAAAGCACTGATAATCCAAGACAGGATCTTTATAAATTGGTCATCTTGCCCGGTGAAGGATTTCACCCTAGTTACTCGCTGTTATAAGTGTCAGCAGTATGGTCATGCGGCTAAGTCTTGCAGAGAGTCTCAATATACATGCGGTCATTGCGGCAACCAAGGACACACGATAAAGGACTGCACTAGGAAATCCGAAGACCCAAAATGCGCGACCTGCTTACACTTCAAGAAGCCCAGCAACCACAACACCGGTTCTAATGACTGCCCAGCAAGAACAATGGCGGAAAAGAGGTACATAAACTCCGTGGATTATGAAGGCGCCTAGGAGCGACGTAATATCGTATTTTCGACCTTTTATCTCCTATTTTTTTTCATATTTATTATTTAATTTTAAGACTTGATATTTCATTTTGTGATTCACCTAACACACCTCATTAGAATATTGACCTACTAACATCAAACATCTAGTTTAATAAAATGCACACATGAGTTATTTACGTCATACTAAATAATAAAGGTTTAATTAACATTGACATCATTTACGATTATGCTGACCCACAGCTTTATAAGTTACGTTCGTGAATTCTCTAAAATGCTCGTCAGGCAATTATATCGTATATTACATTCATGTAGCTTAATTATATTCATGTAGCTATTAATTATTAACTAAGTTTTATATTAACCACTATCTTTTGTTAAATACGTAATATTATTGCTGTATTGTAAAATACAAATCTCGAATTTGTAAAGAGAGACCCAACCGCCTGTGATACAGTTTCTTACTAGTACAGGGGTATGGTGTTCTTGCCAATCAATTGAAAATCCACAGCATTTATACTATTATTATATTAGAACATTTTTGTTTGTATTTTATGCTCTTTGTATTACTTTTGAATAAAAATTAATTAATTATTATTATTATATTCATGATAATATATCAAAACTCATTTTGTAACAAATCGAATAACACACAGTTTTTAATTAATAATTAAGTTATTCGCAGCTCGAAACCTATTTTTTTTTTAATTTTAATTAAACCTTGGTTAATGCCCTTTCAATTTATACATTCTATTCTTCTATTGAACAAATACATGAAAAGTTATGACAGTAAATATTTTGTTTAATTTTCAAATAGCTCTCCTGTAAAATGTGTGTTTTTAGATTGTGCGGTTATTCGTGCAAAGCAGCGATGTATGTATGTATGTATGTACATTGAGGTAGCTGAAAGTGGTATTAAAATTATATCTGGAGAAATATTGGTCTATGTAAAATAAAATAAATATAAAAGTAACTGACAGGGCTTTATATTGTGTCGCCATAAAAAGCCTAAAGATATAGCCCAGGTATGTGGCATAAAAAAACTATTGACAGCTCCAAAGCATAAAAGGTCTAGAATACTATATAATATTGGTGATTCACTTTCCCCAGAGTATGATCAATATCATTCTAAGTTATCCAGGCGCGAACTTTTAACACATAATGGTGCTCCTTTGAAATGTAATTTGGCGACAGCCAACTAACACCTCGGTAATATTACGATATTGACAATCAGTCAGAAAAGTCAATTATAAGTTTTAATTGGTTTGAAGCAATCCGGGAGAATGGCAATATTTCAGCAAATGGAGATTAATCCCGAAATATTCCTTGGCGAGTCACCTTGTGAGTTTCGCGTGAAGTTGGGGTGTAAAGTGGTTAGAACTTCGAGTATGTTGCGACGGCAAGCGAGCATGCAGTTCGTCGAGACGTTCAGAACTGAGTTGGATAGTGCTCATCGATTTCAGTGTTGATATTTTGGCCCGTATAAGTCTTAGTTATAAGCGTTTACGTCGTACGGCATTTCATACAAACTTTTACGTCCTTATATTTCGAAATGTATGAACCGATTTTAATGAAACTTCATACGCATAAGCAGGATACAGTAACATCTAATGGAATGTCCTGCAAAGACGGATGAAATAAGGTAAACCGATAATCCCTTGCCATCAAGATCTTCCACCCACCTTGTGGGAAGATTACCCTGTTGCGTCGTCCGACGCATGGCCAGCACTCTAGAAGCTTCCTGTACCAACGCCTTTGCCTTGTCGTAGATTATCCATATACTCGTATTTTATGCCAGGTGACTATTTATTTTTATTTTTTGTCGTGAGACAATTTGCGTGACTACTTTAGGTACTTAAGTCTCTACACCGCTTATGTTGAATTGTGTTACATTTTAAGTAAAGTATTTTATATTTAAATGTTTTATTATACCTAATAACTGTAAGTTATCTCACCAGTGGCGATAAAGATATCTTTCTTTTTATTTGAAATAACCAGCCTATATTTGTAACAAACACCAAAGAAAACATTATTGATCCACAAATAGTTGCTCAGAATCTGAGTGAGATTGTATTTGTAGTTTGTTGTAATATTTTCTTTGCTCGTTTCTGTGCGTCATTGTTTCGGTCTCATGAGACGCCACCCTTATTTCAGTAACGTGTATTGTAATCATCCTAAAGAAACATATTTTTGTAGAAATAGTGGTGTTTATTTCTTTGTTGCTTTTTATGTAATAGGCGGCAAACGACCAGATGGAAAGCGATTACCGCCACCCATGGACACAAACAACACCAGAAAAGTCACAAGTGCGTTGCCGCCCTTTGGCTTGGGAAAAGGGATAAGAGGAGAAGTAGAATAAGGGATAGGGCCACCGGCAATCTCATTAAAGCGATCGAAACGCCACAGTTTAGGTGCTGTTACAATTCGTCAATTTCCTGTGAGTGGGTACCTAGTACTTAATAACTAATAATTCGTGCAACTGGATAGTGCCAGGGAGGGTAATAAGGCCAATTCTTCTTACTGTCAGGTGACTCGGGGCGTCCCACAGGGATCAGTTCTCGGCCCTCTCCTCTTCATATTGTGCAGTGCCGATGTTACCAACAACATCCGAAATGTCCAGTTTCACATGTATGCTGATGACCTTCAACTTTATATATCATTTCACCCAAATGATTGTCACGAATCTGTAAGCAGATTGATTGAGGATTTAGTCAACAAAATTCCTTGGTACTAAACCCTACTAAATCCAAGTATCTAATATTAGGGTCAAAGGAGTGCATCAAAAGAATATAACACCATAATCCTGTAGTGATGGTTGATAATTGTCCCATAGACCGGGTTAGTGAGGCTCGCAATCTAGGCTTAGTTGTAGATGGTGAACTGCATTTTGAGACGCATGTACTTGAAGCTGTTAAAAACTGTTTTTACCGTCTCAAACTGCTATACCGAATTCGCCGGCGTGAATCGCGATTTTGCTTAGCGAAACTCTAGTCTTATCCAAACTCAATTATGCAGACACTGTATTCGGGTCATGTTTACTGAAAAGAACGGAGAAGCTAATTCAACGAGTACAAAATGCATGTGCTCGGTTCTGCTATAATATTAAGCCACTTTTAAAACAAAATCAAATAAATTTATGCTCAATCGTCTCTTGAATGTAAAATTTCTTGGATTTTTTATACTCTCATTATTGTAGTCAGCAGAATGGCACATTTAACTTTTCTTTCCTTAAACGTAGCCTAACCCTTCGTAGGTTCACTTTAAACGAAATTATTCAATTAGATACTTGACCTCCCCTATTTGAGATTAATTCACCCCTTTTTTCATTTACATTATCTTTGGGTCCAATTGATAAGATGCATAAAAAGATTCTGAAATGTTCTTGGTTAAGTGGTTTCCAAGCTTTCATGGTTTGTTATTTGGAATAATGTCCTTAGAAAAGATCTTTTTTATTTAGAAAAGATTTTGTTCGAACCTGTGGCTATATAAACATGAACAGATCTTTGAGCCTGGATCCTTAGGTACCTGGAAATTTCGACCATGACATTTAATTGTAATTATAATATCTATATAAATAAAAATTAATCACCGAAAATTTTATCCTCGCTTAACTTCCAAATGACTGCAGCAAATTGAATAAATCTTTCTTTTATTTGTTCGCTATTGTCATGAGAAGATTTGTATAAAAAAGGGATATTATTAGAAAATATAGCGGTACTAAGTTGTCGAACTTGGGTTAGTTAGTATCTTTATATATGTACTTCTTGTGTGCGTGTGTATGTCACTGAACTCCTCCTAAACGACAGGACCGATTTTGATGATTTTTTTGTGTGGGTTCAAGGGGACTTGAGAATGGTTTAGATTCACAAGTTAGACCAAAAAATAAAATAAAAACAATCTAAAGAAATAAAATATGGCGGTACGAAGTTCGCCGGGTCAGCTAGTTATAATATAAATATTTTAAACGTTGGCGTTGAGCAAAGAATTGGTCATATTTTTGTTGCCTGTTACAATTCCGCAAAAACCTAACCTTTCGTCCTAAATTTAGAATTCGGGACTTCGGTACTTAGTCAGCGTTTGACAAACGAATGCAGTGACAAGGCAAACATTTAAGCCCGCACATGTACAAACGCATCTGTACAACGCCGGCCTTTAAGGTACTTCCTGGAAGTTTAATGGTGACCAAACATAGTAGTCGAAACAACGATTTAGTGATCTGATACAGCTTTCTATAAACCATACTGTTTGTTTGTTTCTCAAAAAGAATAAAATGATTGATTACCGTTTCCTGATTCCATGCAACCGTCTAGGATCTATGTAATCATATCCACATGATACAACATCGTTATGAGAATATTGAAATTTCCAACTAGCTCTGTCTACTGCTGCTGAAGCCGGCTACACAGGTGAGGGTTCCACAGAAATGGGATGAGTCCTGGTCAAGTCCCAATAAGAAATATACCAAACCGCTAAAAATAACTTTTTGTACCACCGAATTAGCAAACAAATTTTCTGCAGCGTTATTCCAGCTGCTACCAATATTCGATATATCGAGTCAAACTTAACTGGTGGACAAAAATGCATTTTATCTAAAGGCAATGTGGTCGTAAGACATAATTACAGTCATGGAGTTCTTAAGTGTCTTTACAAAAACGGCATTACATAAAATCCAACACTAATCAATCACGACTTGATAAACATCAAACAATAAACAAAAACACTCTCAAATCGAAAACGGTGAAAGAAAATTCATTTCAAAGTGAGCATTGTTCGTCATTTTAATTTTCTCTTTAAAGAAAATATGAAACAATATTTACGTCGAAACAAGTTTAAGAAAATAGCTTTATGCTCACTTGTTAATGGAATTTGTCTGCAACTTCACACATTTGCACTTAAGTATTTAGCCGAATGCATATAATATCTGTCAGTCTGTAAACTTCAGATTGCGAGCGTTAAAAGTTTTCGTATAAAATTTCATATGAATAATACGTTTATTTTTATGTGTTCGAAGTCTTTGTGAGTGTTATATTATATTTAGGGCTAAAGTAAGCTCTTTTGTCTCCCAGTGGGTGTCGTTTATAACTGACAGATTAAGACGGGCACGCACCTGTGTATTCATAACATCGTACTTTACGAAGTTCGTCGATTGCGGAGTATGTTTAACTTTTAGAAGACCTGAGGGACGTGGTTATGAGCTCAATTAGCGTTTAGTATGCTAGTGTCGCTTAAAATGTATGATACTGCAATCGTAATTTACATTAAAGGTATATTTATTCTGTTATTAGTGTTTTAATTTACAGCACTTGAGTGTCGTCCACAACCACTTGAAATGGGTATCGTAAACAAATTTTGCAGTTCGTTCTTAGATATATTTTATTTATTTATGTATTTATTTATAGACTCACGCCTGTTTCCCTGAAGGGGTAGGCAGAGGTGTAATATTAAACCCACATTTTGCCATGAATGTTTAGGTCCTACGTAATAGGGGGCGAGCCTATTACCGTTACCGGGCACATCACCAGACTCCGTGCTGCTACTGAGAATTCGAAAAAACCTAGTTACATTTTTGCCCGACTCGGGAATCGAACCCGAGACCTCCAATTAGCAGTAGCATACGCTATCCACTGGACCACGGAGGCAGTCTTAGTTATATAGTTATTTAATTTATTTTTATTTGCTGATGTTTTTAACTATCCCGTTTTATTTAGTAGCTTAAAATTTGGAATGAGTTGCTATTATTTTATACCATTAACCTTTATATAAACGTTTTAAGATGAAAGCTGTACAACATTGCCATATTGGCCTAGTCTTGACTGGACAGTCGAGTAATACACCTGCCCGAGCCGGGTATCACGTTCTCAACCTCAAGGCAGCAGTAACAAATGTTTTCACCTTACTCCCTCAGATCAACGAGCCGGTCTGAATTTCTGGAATTACCTGAAGATTTTCACAACTCATGTACCAAATGTATTATATCAAAGAGGAAATTAAATTTAGACTCCTAAAGAGGTTATGTTTTATTGAAAGAAAATTAATTTATGAAACTTAAAAAGTTAACTTTGAGCCTTTACTATTCGTAAGATATGGTTGTTGAACAAAGCCCCTCAAGTTTATTGTCTTTCATATTTTAAATACCAGACTAATTTAAAACATTCGTTTTTACATACACTAAGTGTTTCTTAATTTTGGAACCCTTTATTTATATTTAAGAAGAAAATGGACTGGAAATATTAAAAAGGCCCTCCATTGTTTGAAATTGTTCAGTAAAATATTTTAAACGAAGAAAGTGTCTCAAAAGAAATGTTGACGAAAGTCGTTGAAAAGTCTGATGAATTCATCGTTAGGTATATTTATTTCGGTTAAGTCAAAATGAAAATAAATACTCTTATTTATATAATACTCTTATTTTGACTTATCATACATTTATATATTTTGACATATCTTCGAGTAAGTGTAAGACAACATTATTTAGTCATTCTGAATATAATTCATCTGCCTTAATAATATTCAAAACTCAAGTGATAAGGTCCTACTTGCTGATACTTATGTGAATTTTCTGTATACTGAAATCAAATTTCACATTGTTTCACCAGAAAATAGAACCCAGGATCTAACGTTCAAATTCCCAAATCCTCCACAAGCACTCGAAATCTAAATATATAAAATCCTTGCGTTACTGACTGACTGACAGACACGCTACAGCCGAAACTGCTGTGCGTAGGAAGCTGAAGTTTGGCATGTATGTTCCTTGGGGACCGAAGGGGGGCACTAAGGAGGGATTTCCCGAAATTCCCACGAGATCGGCCAAAACGGGTAAATTAAAAAAAATATATGCAGGCGTAGCTGCTGGCGTCCTCTAGTATATCATAAGATCACAACACGATAGTTTAATTTAGTCCTTTTGTTCGCAAATTCCCAACATTTTGTACGTCGTGTTTGTCTAATTAATTACTGAACACGAATACATCATCACTGGTAATACGTAGACATGATTAAAACCCGAGACAATTCAAAGCACTGTATCTGTTGGATCTAGGTTGAGCCATTGTTCCTCTGCAAATAGATTGAATCAAAGACACTTTGAAAAATGAGGGCATAAAGACGCTGGCACCAGCACAGATAGACAATAAGCTTTTACTTGGACGAATACTTAGAAAAGATCACTTTTTGATATGTCATATCGGGCTTACAACTATATCTGATGTTCCTGTAGCATACAATTTTATAATGGTTTACGTTTATTAAGTTCAATTCTTGTCTGCAGAATTTTCATTGGGATTTGAAGGAAAGATTTACCTATTCTGCATTGATATAGCAAGTCTAAAATATGAATATTTTTAAATGAAAATTCTTAAGCTATTTGTGTTGCATTTATTGTAACTCGATGGACGAGAGTAGGCTTGGCACACCAATATACAGGATATATGTACATAAAATATTCCTGTTATCAAATATAAAAGAAAAAAACAGTTGTTGTTATTCGTGTTTTAAGTGTGTAGCCAACTCTGGTGTCGGAGTTTCAGACAGCAAGAAGGGATCTGATGCGGTACTAATGATTCTTATCTTGAGACAAGAACCGGGATCGATAGCTTTTCTTGCTCTCTGAAGCACGGTAGCTCTCTGATACAAAGGCCACACTTCTTCATCAATCCAGTAATCTACGCAAGTGTTGCTCAATTTTGACGACCGCTAGAACAAATTCAGTGATAGACTGAAGTTTCATATTATATATATATTATTTATGCGATCCCAAACAATACCATCACGTGACATTTGAAATATAGCGGATGAAATTGTATCTCTTCTTACCAAGGATATGTAAGCAAACAAATTATTAAGTTTATCAAAAAATATGAAACGAAAAACGACGCGGAGTAAAAACATAAGAGCGGTTTCAGATTAGCATATTTTTCTGCGCGTATACGGTCGTTTCAGCATACGCGCTTAAACGCGCGCTTCGGAAACCGGACTCGCGTAAACGGATATACTTCGGCGTGTTCGCTCGGAACGGTAGTGACATCTTGTCAGTGTCAACGTGGAATTTGAGCGATTTCACTGAGCTGCGTGTGTGCCAGAACGCTGCCTATACGCGCCTACATGCGCTTCCTAAAATGAGCTTATACGCGCGTATAAAACGCTTATCTGAAACCACCCTAAGAGTGCGTCGAGTGAAATGTCACCGTTGAAAATTGGATTTGTTAGCGAGCTATCGACATATTGGAAATTGTCGTTCGGAAGTTTTAACTTTTAATTATTGTGTTCGTTGTGTAGCACCTCTTAAGGGACATGATGAAGTTAACATTTATTTTTAATAAAAATATGGCTCGGTTTTTATTCTCTAAGTATCACAGAATTTGTGACTTAAAAAACATAGTAGTTACTACTATATTGTGATCTATGTTCTTTTTGGTGGGTTATAAGCGTGGGCTTGAAGATGACTCCCACGACATAAAGGTAAAATTGCAAAGAGTAAATACGCTTGCTTCAATTTAATAACTGAATCTCTATATAAGAAGAAATCTGAAACCGGTAGCAAAATCCGCTTTATTCAACTATTGGAAAAGTAAAAGCTAGAGACACTGAATAAACCATTTGTTTCCTTCATATTAATATAAATTATGCTTACTTATTTGTTACAAAAGATCGAACTGCCAACAATAACACAACAACCAAACCATAAAACAAAAACTTACAGTTCTATTTCTACCATCTTCTGAAAACCAATTACATTGACAACAAATGATAAATTAAGACATTTGACTTTTCTTTTTGGTACCACGACTATCTTAAAAAGCTATCCAGTACCTGGATCCACATTAAGCCAGATTTCTTAAATCTAAAATGTAGGAATACATCGCCTTATGCCATTTATTTGCAAGAAAATAAAATACTTATTTTCCTTACTCGTTTTTTTGAAGTTGAATTGGCTTAAAATGTAAGACTTGGTAGTTTTTCGTTGATGGCATTTTTTTATACATATTATTGTTATTCTTCTGTAGTATGTATTATTGTATTTTATTAATCTCTTAGAGAGCTGGGCTGATTTCGGTGAACCAAGTCTTTAATTGGAATTAGTAGATGGCACTGCTTCATAAAACATGGAAGGTTCGGAATATCAATATTTTATGCATGCTCACATATTATGACTGTATTTTAAATAATTATGGGGTCCACAAGAATTAGAACAGTCTCACTTTAAAGTTCATAAACAAGGCCTATGTGCACAATGTTCTCATACGAGTATAAAATTGGATTTCAATTGAAATCAAATTGCTTCAAAGCTGTTTAGACCATTCTATAAACATTTTTAGAATGCTTGCTATTACAACATTGCTTGCACAACAAATAATAATATAAGTAAGTGTACGTCGTAGGCGTAGTGACTAGTAAATGAGAAACAAAAAAGCAGTAGTTAAAATTAATACCATATAACCAATAGAGCTTATTCAACAAAAAAACAACGATCAAAGGTAAGAAAATATAAATCACGCCCTTAAACAAAACAATCTAATATCTTCACAAACGAAACCCTCACAAGGTATCGATATCCACGTGTTTCTACAATTCAACGTTCCCAATTTATTATTTTCATTCATATGTAATCTCATTTCTGAAAGGCAGACTTGCAATTTTTCAGCTGAAAAAGAGCCTTTATCGTCGTTCGGCCGTGAACGGAGGGAAAAGGGGATAGGAGGAGAGGGGGAAGAGAAAGCAATCCGTGTGAGGATTTCCTCAAACGATATGCGCTGTGCATTACGCAATAACTGTTGATAAGATAGGAAGTACTTGGAGAAATTCGGCTTTGCGGCGCGACGGTTTTGTATAGAATAGAATTATGACGTACTAGAGGACGCCAGCAACTACGCCAGCATTTTTTTAAATTTACCCGTTTTGGCCGATCCCGTGGGAATTTCGGGAAATCCCTTCTTAGTGCACCTCTACGGTCCCCAAGGAACATACATGCCAAATTTCAGCTTACTGCGCCCAATAGTTTCGGCTGTAGCGTGTCTGTCAGTCAGTCAATAACGCAAGGATTTTATATATTAAGATTGTACGCAAAGTGGTTTAAGCTTAGTTTACGCAATGCAATGCTTTTAGTTTCTTTGTTAATCCCATTGCTGCAACTATAAACCCGTACCTCGAATGTTCGTGATGATGTTTGATATTGAGGCGTGCTATAGTTGGTTATAAATGGTCCAATTTTTCACGCAATGATTTGTCCTGAGTGCTAATTCAAAACTAGAACCGCTGGTACGAAACCAGTGGCTTTGGTTGGACCTGTGAAGCCCGCTAACTAGTAGACTTGCAGATGAGTCAGCCTTTAAAATCTTATATTACACTAGAGGATGCCATAGCATGCCTAGATCCCTTGGGAACGCCAGCAAATCCTATACTGCCCAAAGAAGATACATGCCAAATTCAGCTTCTTGCGCCCAGTAGTTTTTGCTATGGGTTATCTGTCAGTCAGTCGGTATCGAAAGACTATTATTTGTATCATCATCATCAGCTCTGTATATAAACTGTCCCCCCACTGCTAGGCACGAGCCCCTTCTGACTGGGAGAAGGGTAAGGCCATAGTCCACCACGCTGGCTTAGTGCAGGTTCACATGTCTTTCGAAAACATTATGGAGAACTTTCAGACATACAGGTTTCCTCATGATGTTTTCCTTCACCGTTTAGCAAGCGATAATTATCAATTTAATACGCACATAACTCCAAAAAGTCTTTGGTGTGCGCCGTGGATTCGAAGTCGGACCCTCTGCTTAGCACTCTGTCGGTCTCTGTACTAGGCTATCGCTGCCATCTATTATATTATATCTGTTATATTATTTATATTATTTATATTGATGATGATAAATATTTACACTTAAAGGTTGCTATACTCAGTGTTGTATTACTACTGTAGAATACTACGAACTAGTATTACTACTACTGGAATAGTATTATTGGACGTCTCCACACAATTTTCTTCTAAAGTACGTACTTGCTTAAAAGTTTGTGTCACCGCGCATTAAATGGGACTGTGAGACTTTACTTAACTATTCAAATTAGAGTGTAATACACCCAAACCTTAAGGGAAATACCGGGCAATATTTAGTAATGGCAGGCAATTTTATCCTTAATCTTGACACAATTGTAACAAGCGGAATAGGTTTGTAGAACTCTAAATACTTTCAAACTTCGGTGATTTGTAAACCCAGCTACAAGTAAAGCTGTATAGTTGCAATGCGATTTTAATCCTTATTTCTTAAGCCGTAAGAACGGTACGAAAGTCAAAGTGTCTAGCTTGACGAGGAGCCATGTGTACACATACCCAGAAATATGTAAACAAACAATAAGTCAAAGGGTATTAATGAACTTATGCTTCAAAGAAAATGTATGATCCAGATTTTACCCAAAACTATTCTTGCATCGTGGTCCGCATTTCTAGTGAACAAAATTTGACAAACTGGCCTGATTGCCTTTTTATCGCCGCAACTGGAAGGCATACCGAAATTCTATGGGTTAGACCAGTGTCCTACCGACTTTACGCGCTTTTCGAGATATGTTAATGGAGTTTTTTGTCCGGTCACACATTAACGAATGGCTACGAAGTCGCTTAACCGCACAAAACGAATGATTCGTATAGTATCCATTGGGGCATGACATATGCATACGTCGCTTATGTAGCCATACAAGCACACATTTCGATTAATTCGATCCCCGCAACAATCGTTTGTCCCAAAGCGAGGTCACTGCAGAAACCTTTGAAAGCCCTTAATTTAATCCCATAGCCGATAAAGCGGTTATATTAAAAGTGGTATTAGTTCGGGACGGTTTTATCCCTTTAGCAACGACTTATTTTGTACCAGAGTTTTACGACTCTTTGTTTCAGTGGATAGCGTATGTGATTGCTGATCCAACTGCTGGTACTGGGTTGGATTCCCGGGTCGTGCAAAAGCATTACTGAGTTTTTCCGAATTCTCAGTAGCAGCACAAAGTCTGGCAATATGCCCGGTAACGGCAATAGGCTCGTCCCCTATTACTTGGGACCTAAAATTCGTAAGGTGAAATTGAGGGTGTAATATTACACCTCTGACTCTCCCCTCTCCCCTTCCAGGGATACAGGCGTGACTATATAAAAAAGTGTTATGCGTGCTCAGTAAATACGTTGCGAGTTTTTTTTCAAACTGTAATGAGTGAGAGCCAGTCAAAGTCAAAAGGAATCCTTAAGGCACTCCGTTCAAGAGATGATGACCATGTTGAGAATAGGATTGTGATAACGTAAATAACTTTGGGAATCTCATTTCTATTCTATAATTTTAATGAGCTTGTGAATTACAAGAATGATTTTATTTTGTTATGGAAACCATCCTTGAGTGATCTACTATTAGTTGAGTCGAGTTTTCGTGTTCTGTGACACCAGACTAAGCCCCTAGTGCAGAAAATAAGTTTTATGAAAGAACATGATGTAGTTGCATTGTTGGTACTTCATTTTAAGCGCAGAAGATAATATTATTAGACTGCATTGTATTATCAAATATGAATATCGAATATCTAGATTACCTTACCTTTTTAACATATTTTTATTTAAACATCATCATGTCAGCCTAGAGACGTCCACTGCTGGACATAAGCCTCCCCCAAGGTTCTCCAAACAGATCGATCTTGAGCCGCCTCTTCATCTTAACCAGATCTTCGTTATTTACATAATTACATGACCTCCCATGACTATTTCCCGAAGGGTTAGGTAGAGACTACGGAACGTCATTTGCAACGATCCTGACATAATATATCTCTCTTGATTCATTCACTTTTATCAAATTTCGTTATTTATAAATACTTAATCAGTAATTATTGTCTGGGTGGTTACGGACTAAGAATACGGAATGTCACCACCCCATATCATCCCACGGGTATTGTAAGAGCCGACAGAGAGAGGATATTATGCAGAGAACAGCGCTGTAAGAGAAGGAAAACTTGATACAAACCCTATACCAACCCGTTTGGCCAGCGTGGTATAGTACGCCAATTCCTCAAGGAGAGGCCTAGTCCAGCAGTGAACTGTTAAAGGCTGATGCTGAATTATGACGTAGTTTGTCTTTCAAATAAAACGCCCTTGACGAACATTACTATCAGAGAAAATATCCATTAATTCTAATTGTAAAGATCTGTGAGCAGAAGTTTAATGCTAAATAATTCTTTGTACAAATAATTATTGCGCGAGTATGGGCAAATGTATAAAATACTGGCTAAGTTTAATGATAAACTGATGGTAAATCAAGAGAAATTTAAAGTTAGATCTTTATAATAATATAATGGCTTAAGAAACATTCCTCCAAATTCATAGCAAAATGTGAATGGGACAGGACGAAGAGGAATACCTAGACGGACGTTCTCAGATCAGATTGGAGACATCCTAATAAAAGGACAGGTCAGAAGTACCCTAAACAGAAGAGCATGCATGAGAAATTTGATGGGAGTGAATGAAGCCAGAGAGGTATGTCAGGATATTCCCGGAGGGAAACAGGCGTGAGTCTATGTATGTATGTATGTCATAGCAAGTTGTAGATAAAAAAAAATATTGTGATCATTTGATATGCTGGTCTGCTGGTGTACAGACAGTACATTGGATTTATGGAAATATCCCACAGAATATAGCTAGTGTGTAGTGGGCTGGTGTAACCCATGCCGTCATCTATCTCATCCCAGCGCTATCCCGGTTGCATCTATATCACCTTTGACCCCTGGGTTCACCTTTATAGTCTAACCCGATTTGACGCAGTATTAGCTTTTCCGCAGACACTGCTGTCTGATCTCCGTCTAATCGCTTTTCCCAACTAATTTATCAAAACCTAAAAAAATCGCTGATAGCAAAAAATTGACGCTAAGTAAAATTTCCGTCCGTGTGGTGACGGATTAAGAATACGGAATGTCACCACCCCATATCATCCCATGGGTGTCGTAAGAGCCGACAGAGGGAGCACATTATGCAGAGAACAGCATCGTAAGAGAAGGAAAACTTGATACAAACCCTATACCAACCCGTTTGGAAGACGCAATTGGTAAAATTAGGACCAATAAAAAAGGTATCATAGTTTGTGGTGATTTTAACATTAATTTATTAGATAGTTCACCAATGACTAGTAGGCTTTTAAACCTTTTTAAATCATTAATTTGACAAATTTATTTTTTGAACCTACTAGAATAACAGCATCATCTTCCACTTGCCTTGACAATATATTTAGTAATCATACAGTATCACATAAATTAGTTACTACTGACTTAACTTCGGATCACTGTGGCCAATTGGCAGGTTTTTCATATATTCATGAAAAAGTCGTACATAAGGTGACAGTTAGGCCATTACCTAGGCGTAAATTTATTGAAATTAGGAACAAAATTTTAGTAGGTATTAATCCTGATATGATGGAGCTTAAATCACCTAATGAGATTTATGATACTATGTTTAATATAGTGCAAAACGAATTTAGAAGTACTTTTAAGACCAAGGAAAAAGTAATCAAGGAGTCTAGAGCATTTAGTGAGTGGGCTACTGTAGGTATTCACAAAAGCAGAGCAAGGATGTATGAGTTGTATGGTATGAAGAAATACAATTTTAATGCGAGCTTCACTGAGTATGTCAGAAATTATTCTAAAATATTTAAAAAGGTATGCAGTATAGCTAAGGCAGTATTCATTAGTGACAAAATTAGGAAGTCTTCTAATAAAGTTAAGGCCACCTGGCAAACTATTAACGAAGCAACGGGCAAGACAACCTTAAGGAACACCAATGTTGACTTGCTAGATAATAATAAAATTATTAACAATAAAGAAGAAGTTGCACACACATTCAATAATTTTTTTGCTAGCATACCTATTACTACTACTAGAGGTCTAAACTCATCAGCTTCAGGTGCAGAAAATTTATTAGAATCAAGTGTACAAAAATGTGATGTAATATTTAAATTCAGCCCTATTAGTTCTACTGACATTATAAACACCTTTCAATCTCTAGAGTCTAAGAATACAGGTGATCTCTGGGGAATATTTGTTAAGATATTGAAAAGTATAATAGATATAGTAGTTCCTTATCTTAGTAACTGTTTAATAAGTGTATAGAATCAGGCGATTTTCCAAATTTAATGAAACATAGTAAGATAATACCTCTGTTTAAATCCGGTAGTAAGAATGATCCTAGTAATTATAGGCCAATTTCAATACTACCTACTTTTAGTAAAATCTTTGAAAAGATCATACTCAAGCAACTTCTGAAACACTTTAATTTAAACAGCCTCCTTCATACTGAGCAATATGGTTTTACTAAGGGTCACTCGACGACGGATGCAGGAGTAGCGTTACTCAAACACGTCTAAAATGCATGGGAGAAATCTCAGAATGCTATTGGTGTGTTTTGCGACCTTTCGAAAGCATTCGATTGTGTCTGCCATGATACGCTCTCGTGCAAACTTAAACATTACGGCGTCCAGACTAAAGCATTGGATGTTATTAAGGCATATTTAAATAACAGAATCCAATGTGTCGAAATAAATGGCTCAAAATCCAGTGGTTTACCAGTACAATTGGGAGTGCCGCAGGGTAGTATCCTAGGGCCTTTCTTGTTTCTTGTTTACATAAATGATTTGCCATTTTACCTGAGAAACATTTGTGACGTGGTATTGTTTGCTGACGATACTTCATTGATATTTGAAGTAGATAGAAATAAGGAAAACTTTACCGAAATAAACAGTGCTCTTATTCAGGTGACTAAATGGTTTACTGTAAACAACTTAGTACTGAACGCCAAAAAAACCAAATGTGTTAAGTTTGCTTTGCCAAACGTCATAAACCTTGGTACTAACATCGTTTTAAATGGTTATGTACTGGAAACAACTGAATCTACGTTGTTTCTAGGAATAACACTTGATTCAAAGTTGCAATGGGGCGCACACATACATATCTGTCAGCGAAACTTAGGTCGGCTGCTTATGCCATTAAGAAGGTGCGTAGTTTAACAGATGTCGATACGGCTAGGCTGGTATATTTTGGCTATTTTCATAGTATTATGTCATATAGCATATTACTATGGGGTAGAGCTGCTAATATCGAAAGTATTTTTATATTGCAAAAAAGAGCAGTTCGGGCCATTTACCAATTACGAACAAGAGTTTCGCTCAAGGAAAGATTTAAGGACATCGGTATTTTAACTGTAGCGTCTCAGTATATTTATGCCAGTGTTTTGCATGTGCGTAGGAATATAAATTCATATTCAAAGAATAATGATATTCACTCTATTAATACAAGAAATAGACATAAATTATGTGTTCCGTATTTCCGTTTGTGTAAAACTAATAATTCTTTTATAGGACAAAGTTTACGCATCTACAACAAGATACCGATATGTATTTTAGACTTGCCGTTTAGCGCATTTAAGACAACGACTAAAAATAACCTAATGCAAAAGGCTTATTACAATTTAAATGATTACCTTAATGACAAATGCGCTTGGCAATAATCTTTTTTAGTATTCACATAATTATTGGGTAAGTAGGTAGATAATATTAAAATTTTCATGACATGTAATTAAATATGATTCTATTGCCAATAAAATTATATAAGTAAATGATGCTTTTTGGAATCGCCACCACATCATTAGATGTCTTTCATGTCGTTAGATACTATTTATTTATTATGTTTAATTTTATTGTCTCGTACTCAATCAGTTGGATCGCTGGTTGTATTTCAAAAGGTATCACGTCAATTAAATATGGGTACTACATTTGCATTTCTTCACACGTTTTCACAAATTTATGCTATAATTAATGATCTGGAAAATGGAGGTAATTCGCATTCATGGTCAGTATACCAACAGATTGTTAATTTTATTACTGCCGGTTCGTATACCGTTGTCGTCATGCTCACTAAAATGTCATTTCTTGTGGTGGCGTCGTGTGTCGGGTCATCCCTGTCCCTCTGATATGGCGAGAGGGATGATGGCTGGCACATGCGTCATACTCGTGAACGGGTGCTACTTGCGATGACTGGTCGATGGCGGTCTTATGGGCTGGTATAATTTTTTATTTATATTTAACTTCATCATTTCCATCATGGTTCTGAACATTTGCGCGGATTGCCTGCATTGTTAGGTGCATAATGTAAGTGGATGCTCCTGTTTCACCATCTCTATATGTTCAGGAGGCTAACTAAATGAACATCAAAATTTAACTTGATTATGCTTGAGTATCATGTAAAGTAAATATATACAAGTAACATAGAAGGTATAACAGTTGCAGCACCATACAAAAGTTTAATTGTTATGTATTATTAAAAACCTGGTGATGAAAAAGAGTGACCGTGAGTTTTATTGCCCGTTCTTTCTCATGGTTCTACCTATTGCATTGCGAACGTGGCAGTAAATGTAAATGTAGAAGCATACAGTAATAATGTTTAAATTTGACGTTAATAAGTGTCACTTTGTGATCTAAATGAATAAAGGATTTTGAGTTTGAGTTTGAGTTTGGCCAGCGTGGTATAGTAGGCTAATTCCTCCTTTCAAAGGAGAGGCCTAGTCCAGCAGCGGACTGTTAAAGGCTGATGATGATGAAAATTTATGATTAGTTCGCAAGAATCAGTATTATATTTTTCTAATCCTATAAGTTTTATATTAGTTAGGCTGAGATTAAAATCAGTTAAGTAAGAGAAGAAAATATTAAAGAATGCTGAAATCGTATATATTATAATTAATAGCATTGTTATTAATTGCTAAAATCTGATTACGTTTTGTGGATTTTTGCTCTCAAATATGTTAGCTCAGATTTCAGGATTTCAGTTTGTTGTTATTGTTTTTGTGTGTTAGCGGCGATAGCCCAGTGGTGTTTGTAACGGATTGCCGAGAAAATGGTCTCGCATTCGATCACCAGGTACCCCAGGCACACACCTCTGAATTTTCGAAGTTATGTGTGCATTAAAAATATTAATGATCGTTCGCTTAATAATGTGCCCGGTAAATGGCAACACCCTCTATTACATTGGGACTGAAACATAACTGGCGAATGGTGGGTGTGTAAGTACACTTCTGCCCACCCCCTCGAGGAGAAGGCGTGAAGTTAAGTTATGATTTAATGCTTGACATTCCATGACGAATCCATAAGGATTCAAAAAGGAATTCGTGTGATCCAATTACTAATTCTTTTCTTAAACGTAAATGTAATTATTGTACTGTCTAAGAAATACACAAATCATCGAGATCAAGGTTCTAATTAAAATGATATCATAAAAGTAATTGTTAAAATGTAAAAAAATGCCAGGACTACATTCATTAATCTTTTAACCGGCGTCAATAAATTGATAAAATCTCTAATATATTTGGTACTTGTAATGATATTTTTCATGCTAACCTTTCTGCATTAGCAATAGATCAAATTGTGCGCTTGAAATGAATTCAATTTTATTTTGAACATACATACATACATACACATACATATCGTCACGCCTTTTATCCCCGAAGGGGTAGGCAGAGGTGCATTTCTACACCCACTTTTCGCCAGATATACGTTAGTCCCACGTAATAAGGGGCGAGCCTATTGCCGTACCGAGCACATTTCTAGACTCCGTGCTGCTACTGAGAATTTCGTGACAGAAAAACCCAATAACACTGCCCGACCCAGGAATCGAACCCGGGACCTCCCGATCCCACGCGCACATTTATGCCGCGAGACCAACGAGGCAGTCGTATAGGGTTTGATGTCGAGTTTTCCGTCTCTACGCAAAGATGGTATTTGCATCGTGTTATCCCTTAGTCGCCTCTTACGACACCCACAGGAAGATAGGGGGTGGTGACACTTGTATTCTATGCCGTCAACCACACGGTATTTTGAAGTTGTACATAAATATTAAAAAAAAATCTAGCTCTGAAATCGTTAGACTAAGCATTATATTATTATAATAAACGTTGGTGCACAAATTCGAGGTAACTATTTCGAATGCAAACGGTGAAAACAATATTTCAGGACCAATATAAAAATTATTATTAAAATTAAAGATAGTGATATTGTATTAGATTTTATTGAATTGATACCAAAAAGTATCTCTTAATCCTTTCTAAACTTTTAACTGTAAATTAAAGGTATTTTTCTATTCTACTGTTAGTATAGTGCTATTGCTGAGAAGTACTAGCCAGAAACTGTTAACTCAACATGTTTTTTTTTTAACTAATCAGCTTCTCATATTTCGTAACAGTCATACAATTGTTTATATTATGTTGACTAAGAACAGCTTCAAGACTTGGTTTTGAATTTTGGCGACATCATTTTATAATATGTAAAGATATACTTATGCTTTATAGTGAAATTAACAGTGATTACAAACATATTTATCGAAAATTACCTCATTGTTTCAAGGAGCTGGTGAGCCACCCAAAGGTGGACCGACGATCTGGATTCTATTAAGATTGCGGGAAACGGTTCGGTGCGGGTGGCTTAAGATCGGTCTGTATGAAGAAACTTGGGAGAGGCCTATGTCCAGCAGTGGACGAGGCACAGATGATGATCAAGCAACTTGTCATACTCGTAGAAGCGTGTACTACGCACTAAAATACCTAAATCTATCAACATATTTTAGTGTTTGTATGTACTACATTATTCTTTTCAGTATCATTCTTTGTCATAGTGAATGTTATTTGATCGTCGGCAGTAACATGATAAGTAATTTTTTTCTATTTTGACATCTGTAAAAATATACCCATTTGTTTCTCGGAACATTAGTACCTATCCTGGAGGAAAAATATAAGGAAATTATTATTTTAACCTGATTGAATAACGGTATCAATTTATAACTGGGAAGCAAGAGAAAGAAGATATAGAAAATATCCAATTATTGGAAAAGTGAGTGATATTTATTCATAATTGGATTAGTTAAATCTGTTAATGCTAGTTTATTATTTAAAAGTGAATTGGGCATATCTCAATACAAATTAGTTGATTCGACCGAAATAGGCGCATAATTACGATTTAAACAATGTAATATGTATTACGTACATATCAACAAGAGCTAACAATCATCATCATCAGCCTTTAACAGTCCACTGCTGGACTAGATAGATAGATAGATAGATAATATTCTTTATTTTACACCAAAATAAAGTACATTTCTAAGGTATCTTAAATCTAAAATTTATGTACAATCGGCGGCCTTATCGCCAAAGGCGATTTCTTCCAGGCAACCTTAGAATGGACAGAAATGATGTTAGATGTTTTGTGACGGTGGTGTAGCTATATAACTAAATCTATAACCAAAAATTACAATAACATACTAAAATACACATATACAATTATTAATTATACATATACATATATACACATATATATAAATATATACATAAATACATATATTATATCAGTATCCATAATGGTTATACCTGCCTAAGACAGTACAGATAAATACATACTATAAGCACATATACAATGAATATGAATATACTAAATAATACAGATACAGCGAATTTAAGTGTCGAAGGTAGACGATCACTACATTAATGTACCTACCTACATATTAAGTTACCTCCTGATTTAAATACTGATTTTGTATCATTCCTTTGAATATATTTAAGGAATCTGCTCTACGAGTTTCTAATGGTAAAGCATTCCACAAGCGCACAGCCTGAGTAGTGAAAGATTTGTCGAAATAGTTAGTAGAATGCTTCGGCATCTCCAGCGTAAGATCTTCAGACGACCTCAAGGACCTTAGATGTGTGTCGTAAAGGAACTTAAATCGTTCTTTAAGATAAGAGGGAAAACTAGGATTAAATAGAACATTATATAACAATGTAAGAGTGTGAGTATTCCTGCGAAGACGAATTGGCAGCCACTTGAGTTTATTGCGAAAATCAGAGACGTGATCATATTTGCGCAAACCAAATATAAATCGAATGCAAAAGTTTTGGAGACGCTCAAGTTTATCTAGCTGCTCTTCAGTGGGGTCGAGATAGCTGACGTCGGCATAGTCAATAACAGGCAGTAGCAGAGTTTGAGCAAGCGCAATCTTAGTGGTGATCGGAAGAAAGTTGCGTAATCTCCGCAACGAACCTGCTGATGCAAACAGTTTGCGACTGGTTTCTTTTATTTGCGATCTCCATGACAAAGTTTCGTCGAAGTATATACCCAGGTTTTTAACGGTTTTGGCGAAAGTTAGTACCTTTCCATCAAAACAGATTTTTGGTAGATGGGGCCAACTGATTTTCGAAACTAGTTTAGGGCTGCCGATAATGATTAGTTGGGTTTTTTCGGCATTCACTATCAGTCCATAATTCTTAGTCCACTCACAAATCCGCGCTAAGTCCGTATTTATGGTAGTGCAGGCTTCTGCTAACTTACTTAAGGGAGCTTGCGTATAAATCTGCAAATCGTCTGCATAAAGGTGGTAGGAAGAAAGTAAGTGGTTAGAAATGGAGTTAATAAATATCGCGAAGAGTAAAGGAGATAGCACGCCACCCTGTGGCACACCGGCATTTGTATTTGACCAAGTGGAATGTTTGTCTTCGATGCGTATACGTTGCCGGCGACCAAACAGGTAACTATGAAACCAATCAATTGCCGATGGAGATACGTTAAGAGAGCGTAGAATGCCAAGTATGATGTGAAAATCTACGGTGTTAAAAGCATTGCTAAAATCAAGTAAGGACAAGACCGTAAGATTTCCATTATCCATGCCTAGTCTAATATCATCAGTTACGCGAACCAAGGCAGTGACAGTACTGTGGCCGGGACGGAAACCGGATTGGAAGGGATTTAGGAGTGCTTTTCTATGTAGGAAGGAACTGAGTTGTGAGTGAACTGGACGTTCAAGGACTTAAGACAGGAAGGGTAGAATGGATATGGGTCGGTAATCTGAGAAGGAACTAGGTTTAGGTTTCTTGGGTAAGGAGAGTATTAGTGCATCTTTCCAATCGGATGGAAAGCTACCACTGGCAATGGAATGATTAAGGATGTGATATAGGATTGGAAGAATTTCCTCAAGGATGGGAAGGATCATTTTCCGACTGATACAATCGCTGCCGACTGCATTGGACGTAACTGTTAGTATACTCTTCTTAACGTCACAAGCGGTAAATTGTGTGAAAAAAAAGGGAGAATAATCTGGTGTTGGCAAAGAAGAAAGATAAGCTAAGGTGGTTCTTTTTGTATTGTCATCAAATTTTGACGAAGAAGAGAAATGTGTATTAAGAGAGTCAAGGTTGATGTTGTTTGAGATTGATGGTTGACGTGTCTTGCCAACTCCCAAAGTTTTCAGAAATTGCCAGACCTTTGCTGGATCACCGTTTTCAACGGACGATTGTATGTGTTGGCGTTGTGCATTCCTACACACCTTGTTACAGAGATTTCGAATAGCTACGTATTTTTCTTGTTTGACGGGACTAGGATTGTGCTTCAGTTTTGCCTTGGCGGCGGCTTTCTTTGCCATGATCTTCTTTATGTCCTCCGTTAGCCAAGGTGCTGGTAAATGCTTCAATTTTATAGGGTGAATTGGAGCATGCACGTTGTATAACTGAGTGAGATTGTTAGTTAAGATACGAACTTTAGTATTAACACACTCTGAAGTGAACAAGGGCTCCCAGTCAATATTGCTGGCATCTTCGCGCAATCTGTCGTGATCCATACCACCAATATTGCGTTGCAAGACCACCTTCGGCTTCATTTTGGGTGGGCGTATTTTGTACGATAGAAAGATAAGATCGTGGTAGGAAAACGCATCTGCCGTATATTGACCATGCTTATAGACAAAACTAGGAGAAGACACCAAAATAAGGTCAAGAAGAGCAGGAGTACAGTTCGGAAAGTGATGAGTTGCGTTTAATTCTAAGATAGACAAGTTACAAGACTCTGTAGCTCGACGCAAATGGGTGGCACGTGAATCTTGTTTGAGAAGGCAGGTGTTAAAGTCACCCATAACAATAGTATGGCTATACAAAGGAGTTAGATCTTCCAGGATCTTGTCAAATGATGAAAAATAATTTACCCGAATAGAAGGCGAATAGTATACACCTAATAGCAGCTTAATGTGGTGAAGTTCTATTTCTAAAAAGAGGTGCTCGCCGGCATTAGCCAGTGGTGGCTGTGGAGACATATTGACTATGTTGTAAGGAAATTGGTGACGTAAGTATATGGCAACACCGCCACCACTGCCCAAAGAGCGATCATTCCTTATTAAATTGAATCCAGGAAGAGTATACAATGTTGAAGCGAGGCATGGTTTTAACCAAGACTCTGAGACAAGGACAGCGTGTATGTTTTGGCAGTCTAAGTTAGCCAGCATATCAGGGAAATGGGCTGGAATATTCTGTGTATTAATATGGACTACATTAAAGTTCTTGGGTAGGTCTGAGAATTGTGACTGGAGAATGTCGCCTAGTGAAGGAATACTTTCGAAACTTTCATTGAAACTTGTTGCAGAAACAAAGTAATTATCTCTGTTACTTAAGTCTGTATCTGACATTAAAATATAAATATAAATTTATAAATATAATATTATATAACGAATTAAATGTATAATATAAATATACATATATATATATATATATATATATATATATATATATTAATTACTACTCTATTAGATAACGCGCGGTAAATCTTCACATTCTATCCACCCGCCAGTTGCGCTGTAGCAAAGATAACAAATAAAACGACAGAAGATATGATACTAACAAATAAATAAAAACATAAGAGGAAGACAAACTTAAGTGAAAGACAAATAAGTAAATGAACACATTAAATAAAGAGAGTCTCAAAAGACGAGTGTCCAAATACATCAAGTGTGAAACGAAACGTTTTTGACAGCTGTGACATATGACACAATTGAGTGACAGCGATACTATTGATAGTAAACGTTACCTACATAATTAATAAAATTAATTAATATAGGCCTCTCCTTTGGAAGGAGGAATTGGCCTATTACACCACGCTGATCAAACGGGTTGGTATAGGGTTTGTATCAAGTTTTCCTCCTCTTACAGTGCTGTTCTCTGTATTACCTATATGCTCCCTCTGTCGGCTCTTAAGACACCCATGGGATGATATGGGGTGGTGACATTCCGTATTCTTAATCCGTCACCACACGGACGAGAGCTAACAAACTACGTATAATAATAGGTACTGCATTGAAAAAATCTCTGCTAAGTATAAATACATAGATAATATATAGCGAAGATACCAACAGACTGCCATGCAGAGGAAAGGGTTCGAATCCACGGCGCGCACCAATAACTTTTCGGAATTATGTGCGTATTGAATTATTAATTATCGCTTGTCCCAAGCCTCGGAGAGCACGTTAAGCCGTCGGTCCCGGTTGTCATAAAGCTCTTTGACAGTTGTTCCAGGGCGTCAGAACCTTCTTAATCAACTGACACTCGTCTAAACCATGGAATATCGCCATCCCTTTGGGTTGCGGAGGTCAATCAGGCAGTCATACATACATACATACATAGACTCACGCCTGTTTCCCGGAGGGGTAGGCAGAGACTAAGGAACGCCATTTGCAACGATCCTGACATACCTCTCTTGCTTCATTCACTTCCATCAAGTTTTTCAGGCATGCTCTTCTGTTTAGGGTACTTCTGACCTGTTCTTTTTTTAGGATGTCTCCAATCTGGTCAGAGAAAGTCCGCCTAGGTCTCAGGCAGTCACTCTGTGGAAAAGCTAATATTCAGCCAAATCCGGTTAGACTAGTAAGCGGACCCCAGATTAAAACTGGGATAACGCTAAGAGGATGATGACATAGATAAATATCAAATGTTACTACTTACATACTCATGAGGCCGCATCAATAGTTTTTATAATATTAAATAAATATGTTTGAAATTTTCTTCATGATACTAATCTATTCACCAGTAACAAAAATATATTTTCACTACAATTTTGATAAACAAAACATTTGTGCAAGCATTACTAAAATTAAGAAAAAGGTTTACTCATGTCTAGACTTTGAGTTTGATATCAATATTTGCGTCTCTAAAATGTATGTATATATTGCCACCATAGATTTATTATATTATACTAACGTAATGAATGATGGCCGAGTCATTCGTCCGCAAGTCACAGTTGCGTAATCAAACAAGCGAGACGCCTTTGTGTGCATAAGTGAGATGCAGCTGGCGAGACAAGGACTTGAAAACCGGTTCGCCAAGCTGTTTCAATTTAAATATGTGTTTTTTTCTGTTTGTACATACATACATATATACATAGACTCACGCTTGTTTCCCTGAAGGGGTAGGCAGAGGCATATTGAACGCCCACTTTTCGCCAGTGTTTTGATCCCACGAGCCTATTGCCGCTTATCGGGATATTTTGTTTGCCAGAGCCTCGTCCGTTGATCGGCAGGTGCACCACTTGCAGGTGAGGTTGGCTTGGGACCCTAAGTTCTTGGTGGGAACCCTATGCACCCCTTTTCTGTTTTTTTCTGTTTGTATAATAATATTATGATGTATGTTTGATGTCTGTGATTGTCACCTAGGGTTACCACCTAAGATCAGGGTTGGTTTGTGGTCTTCGCCATGATGAACATAAGCCTGAGTAGTAACCTCGTTTTTATAACATACCTGCTTGTGTTATTCTGTAGTTGTCTCATGTTTATATAATATTTAACTGTTGTGTATGGTGTAAAAACAAATGCATTTTCTTCTTTTTTCTTCTTCTTGTTCTAATTGCCACACATACGGTATAGCTATCCCTTTCAAAAGAAAACCGTATTGATTTGAAACATTACTTTTGAGAAAACTTTTCTCTTGAGAAACAATAAAAGTATCTCAAGGTTTACATTATTGATATCATACTCAAGCAATAAATTATGTTCATTTGGTAAGCCTCCCAAAGTGAATATGGTGAAACAGGAGCAACCACTTACATCTTTTAATGTAGTCAACTCGCGAACATGACTGTTCAGAACCATGGTGTAACATGTCTCGGAATGTAACGGTATATAAACCTACGGCAATTTACAATTTATTAGTTTGCAGCTCATAGCCACGAGTTACCCTCATGTTACAAATCTGATAAATTATAATAAAAAGAGTGGAACAATAATGCAAAAGTAGTATAAAAAGAGAATACGGTATATAACTACACTATAACACTGCTTATTGACCTAATAAACAAATTTGGCCTAATAAAAAAATAATATGTATTTATTTCCAAGTGTACTTGTGATCAAGATACCTACTTAATTAGACTGTAATACGTTGATGTCTGTTTGTATGTCACAGCCACTATGACTTAGGCCGCACTGGCCTTATTCATAGTGGCCTGCAATTTACAAAATTAACTATAACAGCAGGATAAGCTCTATATTTACATTTCAAAAAATTACGACCTTGTGGACGACCACCGACAAGTTTAAAATCGATCATATTTAAAATGTTAATTAGTGACGACACTAATTAACATTTTAAATATGATCGATTTTAAACTTTCGCGATTTGTATACATCATAGAATAAAAAAACAGAGGTATTTATACCTTAAATTATATTAAATTATTGATTAAATATCTCGAATAAGACCCGTTTCAATAAAATTGTATGATTTTAAATATGTTTTTGAGATACACATTTTCTCAAATATTTTATAAAATAGAACCTGGCTGACTCATCAAGCCATTCCAACTACGTAAATACCAAAAAGCATAATCCATTTATTCTTGTTTCGATAACACTACAATCGCTGCTTATAACAAAGAAAACTCAAATGAATAAACAATAAAATGCCCTATTAAGTTGAAATTCATGACGAAGGAAGTTAAATAATTTATTCTTATAACAAGTTCATTATTTTACGTGAACGCCAAACGTTTGGACAAAGGGATTCAACTCGCTCAATTCACGTATAGGCTAAAAGGCTTTAAGGACGACTGCAGATATTTGGTTTAAAAAAATCTCACTAATGGTGGTTAAAGACGTCGGATACAATTTTATCAGCTTAAGTTTGGTGACATAATCTTTAATGAAAATAACTTCAATAGGAAGGCTTTTGTCGTAAATAAGCGATTCTAACAAATTGAATTCACATGAATTTTATAACTGCTTTAACGAACTTTAGGTGGACTTCCACTAGAACAGTCTGTTAAAGAAGCTTGTATGATGTATAGATATCGTAAAAGTTTCAAATCATTTGCAGACACATAAAAAATGCAAACAATAAATCACCTAATATATTATGCTTTAATCTCATCATCAGCCTTTAGCAGTCCACTGCTGGACTAGGCCTCTTCTTTGAAAGGAGGAATTGACCTACTATACCACGCTAGCCAAACGGGTTGGTATAGGTCTGTATCAAGTTTTCCTTCTCTTACAGTGCTGTTCTCTGCATAATATGCTCCTTCTGATGCTCTTACGACACCCATGGGGTGGTAACATTCCGTATTCTTAATCCGTCACCACACGGATTAGCTACGCTTTAGTCTATAAATCTGAACCTAAATGAAAAGACACCTAAACATTAACTTCAAGAAGCAGAGCTTTTTGTGAAAGTTCTAGTTTGTACAGGAACGACAAATAACTTTTACCAATTCATAACTTTAAAATGGTTGGAACACAAAATCAATTTCAATCCAATTCTATATGACACAACTGCGACTGTCAGTATGAAAACCAATAGTTACCCAGCATCGGAACAAAATTGAATTGAAATCTGTCTGCAGTTGTTCTAACACCAGCTGGATTTTATCAAATATATTTTTGTTTTTTTTTTATAGGCACATGCCTGTATAACCGCAAGCATAGGCAGGGGTGTATATCACACCCACACGTAATAGGGGACGAGACAATTTCCGTTACCGAGCACATTGTCAGACTGGGTGCTGCTACCGAGAATTCGGAAAAAAACAGTTACACTTTTTTGCCCGATCCAGGAATCGAAACCGGGACCTCCCAATCAGCAGTCGCATACGCGATCCACTGGACTTTTCGAATATTCTTTGATAAATGATAGCTCTTTTCTCTTGTCGAGCATTTTTCTTATCTTTATTAATCATTTTGCTTCAATGGGTGCGTACAAGAAGATAGTTGTAGTGGAAAACACTGGCCGGCGGCGAGCGACCGGTATTTGACCTTTAGGGTCGTCGGATAAAAATATTTTTCCAGGTAACTTACTTTAATAGTGGAATCCTTTTGGGTATGAACGAAAATGTTGTGTTGGCTTGTTATCTGCGCCGTTGTTTGGACAATTGAAATAATTGAATTGTACCAGATAAGTGATTTGGTTTTTTCCACCTCGTATGTAGACAGTTTGAGAATGTTGATGAAATATTTTATTATCATCATCATCATCAGCCCTTTATACTGTCCCACTGCTGGGCACGGGCCTCTTCCCATTATGGAGAACACTCAGACATGCAGGTTTCCTCACGATGTTTTCCTTCACCGTTTAGCAAGCGATAATTAATAATTTAATACGCACATAACTCCGAAAAGTCATCGGTGTGCGCCGTGGATTCGAACTCGGACCCTATGTGTAGCAGTCTGTCGGTCTCTCCACTAGGCTATCGCTGCTTATTATAGTGATGATTTATTTTATTTTATGCTTCGGCGGCATAATACCTGAAGTTGTCCTAAATTAATAATACTTTGAACTATTTATCAAAGGTTGTTACTTATTTCGATGTAAATCGTTTTAACAAATCTCAAAGAGATGATTATCAATTTTTTTTCTAGTAAGAAGTTTATACTTTTAATTTCCGGCCTATGTTTTGTCTATGTTTTTTGAGTTACATACATGGCTTAGTAGTTATAAAGCAATTAAATACTTTAGTCTATGGGTCCAGAGAATATTGTTATCTAATTTATCAATTATTTATTATAAGAAGACACTGTGATGCCAAAATATAAGCATACTAGCGACTTTTCCCGGCGTCACACGGGTGCAATGCTTATTAGGCATGTATTATACATATAAACCATCCTTTTTAGTCCCTCTATTTATTTTAAAAAAAAACCGCTTCAAAATCCGTTGCGTAGCTTTTAAGATCTAAGCATACATAGGGAGAGACAGACAGAACTACTACCTCCTTCAAGAGGTTAAAAATCAAATATTTTTATTTATTTTTATAGACGCTTCATTTTATTTCATGACTAAGTATAACATTTCGTACGACTGAACACTCAAACGCCAAATAATGAGCGTTGTTATCTAAAAAAAAATCTAACAAAAATCTGACTCGAGAAAAAATAAATCGTCAATTTAAAGGGCCCTCAAATCTAAGAGACGCTTGAAATCGCTCGTAACCGTAATAATAAGGAAGTTTTATATTTACACTAGATGTTTCCCGCGGTTTCACCCACGTCCTGAGGGAACTACTTCGCGTACCCAGTTAATTTATAACCTAAGTTACTCCTTGGTACATCAGCTATCCGCCAGTGGAAGTTCCGTCAAAATTGGTCCAGTCGTTCCAGAGATTAGCGAGGACAAACAGACTTACATACAGACAGACAGACAGACAAAATTTGTAAAACATGTCATTTCGGATGTAGGAAAAGGAGTGGCGATAGGCCAGTGTTGTTCCTAACGGATTGCCGAGACGATAGTCTCAGGTTCGATCCCCTAGTACCCCGGGCACACACCTCTGACTTTTCGAAGTTATGTGTGCATTAAATATGTTGATTATTGCTTGCTTAATGTGCCTGATAGATAGTAATAGGCTCGCCCTGTTACATTGGGACGGAAATATAGCTGGCGAATTGTGGGTGTCTAATACACCGGCCCTGGGTGTGTAATATGCCTAGTCCTTCGGGGATACAGGTGTGAAGTTATATAAAAAAGAGTAGCAGAATGAAAAGGCCTACAGAGTTTTGAACCTAACAAAGAGCGTAACGCAAACAATATAAAATTCTATCGCACGTTACATCAAGATAAACTACATGTTCTCATTCAAAACAAATGGGTCGTAACTACGGAAGTACGTACAATGTTTACCGCTGGCCGTGGGTGAGCCACCTTTAACTCCTTTGGCAAATGATTCGTGAACTAACAAGGATAAGGCTGCAGTTAAATAAAATCTAATTGGCATTGAGGCATCAGTTTATGTAAATCGTGCGATAGCTAGGAAACGAAATGCGAACACCACTGAAATTTTCAAACTTTATTTTACTGAGGACGGCTTCAGATTAGCATTTTACACGCGCTTATAAGCCCGTTTTTGTAAGCGCATATAGGCGCAAATAGGCTCGCTTTTTGGCACACGCGCTACTCGTACGCGCGTTGACGCGCTTCTAAGCTCGTATAAGCGTAAACTGTCAAAATCCATATTGACACTGAGAAGATGTCACTATCGTTTCGAGTGAACATGCCGAAATATCCCCTTTTACGCGAGTCCGGTTTTTTGAAGCCCGTAATGTACCGCGCGTGTAAGCGTGTATGCTGAAACGACCGTATACGCGCAGAAAAATACGCTGATCTGAAACCGCCCTTAGGTCAAAACGACACTTCAAAACATACTTAACATGGTTTCTTTTTTTTGTAAGTTCACATCACAGAAAAGACACTTTTTAATATAATAACGCATGCCTTCTTGTATTAAAAAGTGTTTTTACCCGACTGCGCGACGCAAAGGAGGGTAATGTGTTTATCAGTCTATGTATGTATGTATGTATGTATGTATGTATGTATGTTTGTTTCTATGTGGCGTTCTAGAGACCAAACGCGTAGGCCGATTTTGATGATTCTTACCTCAATCGATTCGTCTTAACTTTGCGAGTGTCACTAAAGACATGACAGTGATCAAAATTCACCACAGCCTCAACCAGACGCCATATTGTCAAAATGAAAAAAATAAATTTTGATGAACTATGTCATGTGGGGTGTCGTTGAATAGGTATTTTAAAATCATCTTTAGGTTCCTTTTATCATTTTTCATTTTAAATAATAGTTTAGAATATATAACGATTTAAAGTTGTTTAACAAAACAATCATTCTCGCTAATGTTGTTACTTATTGATTTAAGTTTTTACTTCAAGTATAAACGATAAACAAACAAAAAAACAGTGAATAACAAAAAAGTATAAAATAAAAAAATAATTTAAAGAAAACGAAAAACCCGACTGCGTAAAAAATAATAAAAACTAAAAAGAAAGAAACAAGGCCTGTAGTTTAGAATTCTAATGCAGAACAGAACGACTCACAGTCGGGGCCCCTTGGGAACATTTCATTGGTAAAATTTGAATGGGCCCCGACTGTGAGTCGTTCTGTTCTGCATTAGAATTCTAAACTACAGGCCTTGTTTCTTTCTTTTTAGTTTTTATTATTTTTTACGCAGTCGGGTTTTTCGTGTTCTTTAAATTATTTTTTTTTCTGTGAAATTAACTTACAATCAATTAAATTTTAACAATATATTTTTTTCATCAATGGTAAATAATTTATCAAATGATCTAAATATATTATAATCAAAATGGTTAATGAGAATTTGCACTTCATTAGAGTACTAATGCCAAAATTCGATTATTCGGGTCAGTTTCCAAATTTAGCCAAAGCTTCTGAGTATTTTAAGTTAGTATTTTACTATATTTAGGCTCAAGTACTAGTAGAAGTACTACAAGAAGTAGGTGATACCGACGTACGTGTATGTCGATACGTGACCAATTACTACAGGTTTACATAGAAGCGCAGTTCTTAAGGATTTCGTGTGCCGATTCCAAGTGGAGACTGTCTCCAGTTTAGTTCGTACTTGGCGCCGTTGGCGGCGCTGACGTCGTTCTCCGTCTCTCTTGCTCTCGTAGAGACAGCTGTCACAGCGCGACGCCGCCAAGCAGCAATTTGGGTCACAGAAAGTTTATCTTCAGAGCGCCCATAAGAAATGCGCCTCTATGTTAATATCTGAGCTGTTTGACGTGACCGTTACCCTATAGATGTGTTAATCTGATGTATAAGCTATAATAACGCAAGGTTAATCAAATTACTTTCAGAAGTTTTAGTGTGGTAAATGGCAATGGCAAACATCCAAAAAACAAACACACGTCTTTATAATAATGTTATTATTAGCTTGGATTAATAGACGGTTTTTGTCTTAGATTAGGTAAAACATTCAATTTGAACTTATCTGTGATCATCCGTTTGGTGAAGGATTAAGAATACGGAATGTCACGACCTCATATCATCGCATGGGTGTCGTAAGAGCCGACAGAGGGAGCATATTATGCAGAGAACAGCACTGTAAGAGAAGGGAAACTTGATACAAACACTATACCAACCCGTTTGCCCAGCTTGGTATTGGAGGCCAATTCCTCCTTTCAAAGGAGAGTCCTAGTCCAGCAGAGGAATGTAAAAGGCTGATGATGATGTGATCATTGTGATCAATCAAAGACAACCATATTGAAATGAAACTACAGTGTGCGGATTTTATCGCGATGTATTATTTTTACTAACAGTACATAAAATGTATAGCGTCAATGTTTAAAATTCGTGTAAAACAAAATAATGCTACAATTTAACATTTAATTACATGTTTGTTTAGTTATGCCAAACTTTAGGGAACACCGGTGACCCAAAATTCGGGCAATCATATTAAGCAGCTTAATGATGATGTTAAAACTTAGTTAATCGCTAAATAGTCCACTATATGATACGCATATCTCTTCATCTCATAACCGCGAACTTTGAAGTTCGGCCCACCAATCTGCTGAACGACATTACGTAGAATTATTTTTTAAATATAACATACCTAGACTGCCTCCGTAGTCCAGTGGATAGCGTAGGCGACTACTGATCGGAGGTCCCGGGTTCGATTCCTGGGTCGGGCAAAAGTGTTACTGAGTTTTCCCGCATTCTCAGTAGCAGCTCGGAGTCTGGTGATGTGCCCGTTAACGGCAATAGGCTCGCCCCCTATTACATGGGACTTAAAAATTCATGGCGAAATGTGGGTGTAATATAACACCTCTGCCTACCCCTTCGGGGATACAGGCGTGAGTCTATAAAAAAAAACATACCTAGTATTTTAGTTTTTATATAATATGATTGTTAGAAATTGAAATCAAACTACGGTCTACGGATTCTATCGCGATATATTGGTTTTACACATCTATAGGGTAACGGTCACGTCAAACAGCTCAGATATTAACATAGAGGCGCATTTTTTATGGGCGCTCTGAAGATAAACTTTGTGTGACCCAAATTGCTGCTTGGCGGCGTCGCGCTGTGACAGCTGTCTCTACGAGAGCAAGAGAGACGGAGAACGACGTCAGCGCCGCCAACGGCGCCAAGTACGAACTAAACTGGAGACAGTCTCCACTTGGAATGCCGATTCCAAGTGGAGACTGTCTCCGTGTGCCGACACGAAATCCTTAAGAACTGCGCTTCTATGTAAACCTGTAGTCATTGGTCACGTATCGACATACACGTACGTCGGTATCACCTACTTCTTGTAGTACTTCTACTAGTACTTGAGCCTAAATATAGTAAAATACTAACTTAAAATACTCAGAAGCTTTGGCTAAATTTGGAAACTGACCCGAATAATCGAATTTTGGCATTAGTACTCTAATGAAGTGCAAATTCTCATTAACCATTTTGATTATAATATATTTAGATCATTTGATAAATTATTTACCATTGATGAAAAAAATATATTGTTAAAATTTAATTGATTGTAAGTTAATTTCACAGAAAAAAACACTTTTTAATACAAGAAGGCATGCGTTATTATATTAAAAAGTGTCTTTTCTGTGATGTGAACTTACAAAAAAAAGAAACCATGTTAAGTATGTTTTGAAGTGTCGTTTTGACCTAAGAGCGGTTTCAGATCAGCGTATTTTTCTGCGCGTATACGGTCGTTTCAGCATACACGCTTACACGCACGGTACATTACGGGCTTCAAAAAACCGGACTCGCGTAAAAGGGGATATTTCGGCATGTTCACTCGAAACGGTAGTGACATCTTCTCAGTGTCAATATGGATTTTGACAGCTTACGCTTATACGAGCTTAGAAGCGCGTCAACGCGCGTACGAGTAGCGCGTATGCCAAAAAGCGAGCCTATTTGCGCCTATATGCGCTTACAAAAACGGGCTTATAAGCGCGTGTAAAATGCTAATCTGAAGCCGTCCTCAGTAAAATAAAGTTTGAAAATTTCAGTGGTGTTCGCATTTTACTGACGTTACATTTTACCGAATGATCTAGAAACTAAATTATATAATAAGCCGACGTTTCGGCTACTTTGTAGTACCTACCCCGTGACATACATAGGATTCATTCCTAGTGTGGGAGTTGACGACGAGTTTTTTTAGAGGTTGGGAGTTAAAAAACATAAGAAAACAAAAATACACACAATATATTTGACATAGGCTCCATACAAAACATGTTAAAACATAAGTACTCAAAACTAACTTAGTCTTCTTCACAAACAGAACAAATAATTGGGCCCCTAAATCTACAGCTGAATTAAAAATCATAACTCCACTTATCCAAACTTAAACCATTAAAGCGTCAATTGGAAAAAAGTTCAAATAGATTTTCACGTTGGCTTCTCTGCGATATAGGGTTGCCATTACTAGGAAGTCGAAAAGAATTGAGAAGTTATTTCTTTCGATATTTCCAATGTCGCCTTTACGTATTCGTATAAACTAAAATTTGTCTTATATCTTTTTTTTTAAAGATTTAATAATTCATTTGTGTTTATAAAATTCTTGCGTTAGTGATTGACTGACAGATAATCTGCAGTCGAAACTGTTGAGCGCAAGAAGCTGAAATTTGGCATGTATCGTTTTTGGGGACCGTCGAATCGCGTCGAAAGTGCGAATTTCGGGAAATGCCTTCTTCGTACACCCACGAAAAAGGCATTTCTCGAAATTCACACTGGATTGTGAAGTAATGGTTAAATTAAGAAAATGTGCGGGCATCCTCTAGTAATCTATGAACTTACTCGTATAAAAAATGAATAAAATTTGCGTAGAAACTAATTTACTGTAAGCTGCTAGAATATAAAAATGATACTATCAGAATTTGCATCGTCACAGCTACTTCTTTTTACTCGTAAAAGCATTAAAGACGTCTTTTAAAAAGTTATTGTGTTCACAGTATGCACTAGTATGCAGCTATTTAGCTGCCATTGGTTTTGATACTGCGCAAAACCTAAAAATGAAACGGTTATTACTGTAAATTAATTCTGGACTACTCACTACATATAAGCTCATCAAAGTTTCTAAGCAAAATCTCTACTTACGTGAAAACCGAATATGTCAAGATGCTATTACGGCCTGTGTAATGCAGGCCTTCTACGAACCACTTTCTACCATAAACACCAATAAATATTCCCCTATTTACTGGCAACCTCTAACCCTGGCAACCCTACAGCACGTGCTCTTTATCAAGTCGACACCGAGAAGCTTGTCTCTCGGACAGTTATCGATTCGAGTAGATATCGGACATCGATTGCGTTTTTTACGAGTGTTCGATTAAGCTCGATGTTCGGGTCAGGGTTGTGGCTAGTCTCTGGAATGCTTACCTTGTGGTTGAGTATTAATTGGAATTGTTTGAACAGCTTACTGTTATCATAGTTAGCTGGTTTATGTGGAGATGTGTACTTATACGAGATTGTTTAACTTACCTAACTCGTGTTACCTAAGATATTTAAGACATAAATACCTATGTTTTCTGCGACGTTTCGACCACCTTACATTGGTCATGGTTGCGGATGAACTTATTAATAAATGCTGTAGTCTAGTGAATAGCATATGCCACTGCTGATCGGAAGTCCTATGTTCGATCCCCGGGTCGGGCAAAAGTGTTACTGGGTTTTCCCGAATTCTCAGTAGCAGCACGGAGTCTGGTGATGTTCCCGGTAACGGCAATAGAATCGCCCCCTATTACGTGGGACCTAAGAATAAGAATTCATGGCGAAATGTGGGTGTAATATTACACATCTGCATACCCCTTCGGGGATACAGGCGTGAGGCTATAAATAAATAATAAATGCTTGAAACTAACTCGATATGAACGCGATTACTAGGTAATTTTCGCTATTGAATTTTGTTTTCTTTCTTTCTAGTCTCGACGGGACAGTTGACTATAATTCTGAGTTAGACTATTCATTCGAACTAAAAAACATCTTGGAAGCAATAAAAGAAAACTGAGAAAAAGCTCATACACATTTTATCTTGTACTTGAATTCACCAAAAAGCAGAAGCGACTCTCAAATTCAACGGATATCTCATCTTCAACAACTAAAAACCTTCACTTTATAATTTAATATCAGTTCGATAGGATCAAACCGGGGTAAAGCCGCACAACGCTAGTTTAATCCAAAGGGGACTTCAAAGGTATGAGCCCAATTAACAACTTTGGTCTAATAATCAAATCGAGCAATTAAAACTCGAGTGGTACTCGTAATTTTTGGGTATGGCCACGAAAATTGCGATAATGACGCTACTATGACACACCAATTATTTACCCACATTTTCCCGAACGACGAATTCATTGAAAGTGGTCGAACTGTCTATTGTACTGATGGACGTTAATTGAATGTAAGTGTTCCTGCCAATCAAAGTGACGGGGAGTTTTTAGACACCTATTCATAAAAAAAGTATGTATAGTCATGGGTTTTGAAATTAAATGATGCTAATTAGGAGGCCACAAAGGGCGGTACTGTTTATATCTATTAGGTATATATCTAATACTGATATTTAAAGCTGAAGAGTTTGTTTGTTTGTTTGGTTGAATGCGCTAATCTCAGAAACTACTTGACCGATTTGAAAAATTCTTTCGGTTTCAGATAGCCCATTTATCGAGGAACCCTATATGCTATATAACATCACACCGTGAGCTACTGGTGCAGTGCAGCAGCTTTAAATAAGGCGGGTGTAAATTTTTACACCATCGGCAATGGCTCAAAATGGTAGTAAATCCATCATACACGGCGTTTTCAGCTTTTAGGCAAATCGCGACGCTATCCTTGTCGATGTTATCCTCGTCTGCCTGTATATAAAATGAAGAGTGAATGGCAAGAAAAGCCTTTGGTACGCTCACTCACCAAACGAAAGGATGGAATACTGCAACTTTACTTCGATCTTTTGAGAGGTAGGTAGTATTACTATAGTCGAACCAACCTATTAAAGTTGTAACTAGTTTTGCTGTATTGCTCCAAAATAGACGCCTATCGACTATTATCTTATATCTACTGTACATTTCTGCGTTACTATTCAGAATTTGACTAACCCCGCTCATCCTCAGGCCTCGCATCATTCCAATCCTATCTAACACCGATAATTTCGCCATTGCTGCATCCAAACTACTTGCGACTACATCTTTGAGTTAGTATATCTGAGGATTCAGGACCCAACTATAAGCTGGCAAGGCAGAAACTTTGGATGTGTGTTTTACAAGTAATATAGGTACTTAATACTTGCCTACTAGCTTGTCTACCTCCAAGTGGTTTCGAAGTATAAAACCATGTTGCTGAAAGTGTCATGCGAAGCGGATTAAGGGATTAAAAGAAGATGTCGGTCCAGATGTGCTCGGAACTACTGAGATTCTCGCCTCGTAACTATAATGTGCGGCTTCAGAGAACCCGCTTTTTAAATCTAGTGTGAAGTGCTTGGATTTAAAGTTGAAAAGAAAATTGTGGTAGCAGGCATTTCTTAAATTGGCTTTTAATTCTTTATATACGAGTTGTGTTGTTTGACAGCAAAAATAATGTAATTGCTGAAGTGTTTTTCGTTACTAATTTTTGTGGGATCACAAAATAATGAACTCTTATCAGTGTGTAGGATGTATAAACAAATCTCAGTTAATAGTTTTAGCTTTTGTAAAGTATTTTGTTACGTTACAGGAATAGTTGGACTGCACGGTTGTCGTAATGGTTTAAGCGGCGGCCTCGCCGCTTGACACTGCGCGAGTGCTGTGGGTTCGATTCCAACATGAGACATCACTTTGTGTAATTCATAAATTGTTGTTTCGAGTCTGGGTGATCATTGTGTTCGTTAGTTGTATGTTTGTAGTGCCCTGCGACACAGGATTTAGTCCTAATGCAGGAGTTGCCTTTTAAAAAAAGTTTATACAGTGAAGTCTAACAAAAATATGTTATATAAATACTTGCTAATCTTATAAAGCAACGAATCTAATAAAACATTTTATCTATCCAAACATAATCGACTACAGGCCCATGTCCAAGATGGATGTGTCATATGAACCACCAGGTGACATATATAGGACGATATAAGAGCATAAAATAATAAGATTCAGCACTATGCCGTCACTCGTAAGCTGTCCAACTGAGTGCTGGTGAGAATTCAAAAGTGCAGGTAGAGTGAGTACGCATTTCGGTCATATATTTTTGTACGGCATTTTTACCATCGATAGATCCATGAAAAATAATAAGAAAGCGCGCAGTGCCGTAAAAAAATGGTGCGCCACAAAGTCGGTATTTTTTTGGAAACTGTCAGAAAATCAAAAAATACCGACTTTGTGACCTTTTGTAACGAGCAATGTTGAGTTTCAATAACCCGTAACAGTTGATGCAAACAGCTTCCTAGTGGGCGCTCACCTTTACTATTTACGTATTTAATATTCTGAGTATCCGACTAGCTAGGCAAAAAAAAGTTGAATATTTTCAGCAATCGAAAGGTCAGTCTGACCGTGACTGGATTTGTCAACGTTTTAACTACTTTTAATCCGATTCAGTAAAATGTCTGTCTGATTGAGATTTGGAGGTCAGAATACGAGAGAACAGTTCAAGGTTAGTGCATTTTTATGAATATTTTGTGACAGTTTGTTCGTTAATTTTGTTTGATGAGTTTTCTTATTACATGATGTTTGAGTGCTGGCTGTTAGTACTGTATTCATTTGAAGGCTGTAAGTGTTAACTTCCATGTACTGGAAGACAAACTGTCGCCAGATAAAACTAAGCCAAATTCTATATCCTTGGGAAATTATTTGCAGTATTACCGAAAGGTGTAACAACTGGTTTTTAACACTTTTGACCATCGCAAAGAGCCGATAAATATATTCAAGATGTCAAAGATCTTAAGACTAGATATATACATAGAGAAGATAACTTCCTATTGAAGATTCTAACCGAATATTTTTGCGATGCCTTTCTGCGTTCTTAGGCAAATAGTTATACTTTAAAGCCATAAAAATAAGCACACCACAATATCCTAAGTTTAACACTGTTTAGAAAGCTACTACAGTGCTCGAATTGTTGTTGAATCTTATATGATTTATAGACGGTTTAAGTGTGTGTTTGTGTGAGTATGTGTGAGTGAATGGAGTTTGACAAAACTTGTGATGTTGATAAATGGCCCGTCGCAGATGTGCTCAGATATTGTTCCACCACGTAAACCGGTTATGTAATGCTTTGTATTTTAATAGAAATACGAGTTATTGAGTTATAAAGTTCTGGTAGAACCTAATACCTTTTGCAAGAGTAGTCTTCTAGCTTAAGCGACGAACTAAAGTTTAGAATTTCGTCACTTATTGTAATTTTTTCTCTGCTTAGTTTTGGACTAGACGGTGTTGTGTGAATGTGGTAGAGTATTATTATTATTTTGTTTGCGACAAATTCTGTCTTAAATTATTCTCGAGTCTTCATTATTATGTCTTAGATATTGTTATGCACCCACACAGAATTCAATAAAAGAATCAGCCTCTTGCGATTTGCATACTTAAAAACTTATAGATTTTATTGAATAAAGAAATGAAATAGTTCTGAATTATCTTTAAAATTTTAGGCACGGGTGACAAGAGTTATCTAACAGATCCAAAATACCTTCTATCGGTCCCGCCATTTAGGCGTGAGCTACAAGATCTGTAGTCACGACAAGTTATCTGAATTCAAAAAATTGAAGATGAAATACACTCAGGCACAGAACAAATACTCGTGCTCGTCATACAAAGACCGATCTGACTTCAAGACCAACAACACACTACCGTCAGTACTTGACCTTTAATCAAACTATTCACACTAGAAGTTAGCTTAAAATAGAATGTAACATAGTTGAAATCAATTCATCCGAGTTAATATTTTAAATGAGTTAACATAATTTAGTTTGTATTGCTCGCGAAACTTTGGGCCAGGGTTTAAAGTAGCTAAATGATGTTTAAGCGAGTGTCTGTATTTGTAGATGATTAAAGTTTTAGTGGGTTCTAGTAGCAATCAAGTGTATTACGCCTACATTAATTTATTTAAGGCTCTTCCCTAATTGAGACGGAGAAAATACATTTAGCAACAGGACTACCTCAGGACTCCTTTATTAGTACCGTTCATTTGTAATGAAGATGCATTGCATGCATTAAGATGTCTAGGGAGCGATGGGCGAGTGGAGATACCAACAGAATGCTATGCAGAGTGTATCGGGTTCGATTCTACGGCGAGCACCAATGACTTTTAAAAGTTATGTGCATATTAAATTGTTAAATTTCACCTGCCCCGTGCCTCGGAGAGCACGTTAAACCGTCGGTCCCGGCTGTCATGGAGATCTTTGACAGTCGTTATGAGGAGTCAGTACCCTCAAATAAACTGATACTTGTCTAAACCATGGAATATGGCTATCCCTGTGAGTTGCGGATGTCAGACGACAGTCGCTCTGTGGTAAAGCTGATATTCTGTCAAATCTGGTTAGGCTAGTAAGCGGACCCCGGGCTCCAAGGTGTGAAGTCTTGGATGCAACTGGGATAACGCTAGGACGATGATGATTTGTAATTAAGATGTCGTGGAAATTGACGGCATCGTGTGTTCGGGAACTTCATGCACATAACAGCGTCCTACGAATACGGTTTCTTCACCAGTAACGGGTGCCCTTCAATCCAAAGGTGAGGGGTCTATATAGCCAGAAGCCGGTTCCTTTTCGTAACGTTTTGCTTAAACTCTAATTCTCCTTAGTATTTAAAAGAGTGACCTGTATAATCTTGATATGTATGTAATTATGGCCATGCTAGCGGCTTCCTAGTTTTTATGTTTATGATCATGGTCCATGTAGGAATAGCCTTAGGCTACGTTACGTTGTCTTAGCTTGATGGGAATACTTAATGACCTGAGATAACAGTAGCAACTTTGAGATTCCTCACAAGTAGTTCTGTAGACCACGATTACTAGTCTGGTACTCTTTGGCGCCTCCATAGAATAAAGAAGGCGCCTCTATTTTATAGGTATACGAAATTCGAAGCCAAAGTACTGAAACATGGAATGGAAATTCAATAAACGGTTGGACTTTTCCACTATCCTAAAAAAGAGAAATATTTTGCCGTGCTACGGTCTTTGATTCTTTGTGTATAATGAAATAGAGTACTTATACACTACTTTACCTTTCAAAGAATGCTTTTCAACTATATAACCCAAAACTCAACCAAAGTTCTGTAATAAATAAATAACGTCCGTAATTAAATTGGAGCCGATATTTCAAGCACCCTTTGATCCATTTCGGTAAGAACCCAAACTTAAATGTAATTTCAGTGGAGGGCTAGTTTTTATATGCGCTTTCAAGGCTTTTCGTGTACGAAAATGTTTTATTTGTGGCAAAAAGCAATGCTCCATGAACTTGCTAAAAATATTCGGGCATTTTTATGAGTTTACCGAGTCTTTTGAGGTAAGTTTGATATTATTTCCTTTATTCGTGTATGGTGGTTTGCATGCCACGGTGAGGCCAGATATTAACATTCACTAGAAGTTTAGGCTGTGGCTTTGACTAAAGCGGACAGCGAGGAGGACCTATTAGCAGAAGCTGGCCAATAAGTCAGATAATTCATTACGCATTCATATATTGTGCTGTTCTTGATGACAGCGGGCGCGTCATTGTTGGTGCGCCAAATGAAGTCAGTCGTCACCACCCGTGAACATCGGTACGCTTATCATGACGCTCATCGATTAAAAATTATAGTTGTTTAATAAAAATTGGCTATTAAATTATGAGTATTCACTCATACTATTATTATTAATTGTATATGAGTATGTGCCGTGTGGCAAACTCTGGTGATCGTGTTTACAGACCCCAAAGGCCTCTGTCAAAGCTTTCTGGCTCATACTGATTAGTAGTATTAAATATAGTTGATTAGTAGTATTAAATATGATGGCGTCGGGACGTGACGACCCCACCGTCCACTGGGGGAGTTACTCTGAAGAGTAGATACTCGTCATAATATCTCCCCCAGCGCAAGCAGTCAACCGAAAGATGGCGGTCAAACCATCCGAACCTGGCGGAAGTAAATCCCAAGATGCTAGATGGGCAGCAGCGTCCAGCACTAAAAACTTCCGCCACTGCGATCGCCAATACGCCTGCCAAGCGTGGCGATTATGGCATATCCCCCCAAATATGAATCACACCATTAAAAACCGGCCCCTAGCCCCCGGCGGCCCCGCTAGTCCTGGTAACGGTAGCGGCCATGGTAACGGCGGGGCAAGGGGTGCGAAGAATCTCCGGAAGAGATCGGGCTACCACCACCAACGACAATTGGCCCTGGCAACACTGAACACGCGCACACTGCGGACCGACGAGAAGATTGTCGAGCTGGAAGAAGAATTGACCAAGTTGCGATGGGATATCATAGGCCTATCTGAAGTCCGAAGACAGGGGGAGGACTAGATAGTTCTCAATTCCGGTAACTTGCTCTTCTACCGGGAGGGCGATCAACAGTCCCAAGGTGGTGTCGGGTTCATCGTCCACAAATCTCTCGTGACCAACGTGGTAAATATCGGGAGTGTGTCGAGCAGGGTAGCGTACATTATACTCAGAATATCCAAGCGGTATTCGCTGAAGGTCATACAGGTATACGCTCCGACCTCGTCGCAACCCGATGAGGAGGTGGAAGCCATGTAGCCCGATGAGGACATATCTTGGGCTATACATGGCTACAAAACCCATTACACCGTGGTCATGGGAGATTTTAACGCGAAACTGGGCAAACGCGACGGTGATGAGCTGAGAGTGGGGCAATTTGGTTATGGGCATCGGAATTCCCGGGGTCACTTGCTGGCTAGCTTTATGGAAAAGTAAGGACTCTATATGATGAATTCCTTCTTCAAGAAGCGAGAATGCCGCAAGTGGACCTGGGTAAGTCCAGACGGTGCAACCAAAAATGAGATCAACTTTATCATGTCGACGAAGAGGCAGATATTCAATGATGTCTCCGTGATCAATTCACTTAAAGTGGGGAGCGATCACCGAATGGTAAGAGGCACATTGAATATCTGTACAAGCCTCGAACGGTCGAGGTTGATAAAGTCCACGCTCCGACCGGCACCGGTTCATATCCAAAACCCCGAGAGCTTTCAGCTCGAACTCAAGAACCGTTTCGAATGCCTTGGTGAATGCGTAGATGTGGACGTGTACAGTAACGGGTTCGTGGATGCTGTCCATACAACAGGGGCTAAATTTTTTAAGCCCCAAAAAAGCCAGAGAACCAAAAAGATCTCGGATTCGACCCTCGAGCTGTTAGAAGAAAGGCGCAAGATGGTTCTGCTATCCTCCGACGACATGCCGAAATATCGGCACCTCGAGATCTCTAAGTCTCTGACTCGCGATCGCCGCCAATACAACACAAAATGTGTTCGTGAGGCGATCGAGCAGAATAAGGGATCCAAAGTGTTCCAGAGGGATCTGTCTGTTGGGCAGAGTCAGCTGACAAAGCTGAAGACGGAGGATGGCAGAATCGTATCGTCCAAGCCTGAGCTCTTGGAGGAGATCGAAAGGTTCTATGGACAGCTATACACGACAACGCAACAACCCGCAAGCACTGCAGCGTCAGACCCTAGAGCTGGATTGACCCGACACTATACCGAAGATATCCCGGACGTCAGCATGCACGAGATTAGTGTGGCTCTCAAACAGCTTAAAAACAACAAGGCGCCGGATGATGACGGAATTACGAGTGAGCTTCTGAAGGCCGGCGGTGCACCCGCTAGAGAAGCCCTTCGAAAGCTATTTAATTCCGTCATTCTCGAGGGTAAAACGCCACAGGCGTGGCACAGAGGTGTGGTGGTGCTTTTCTTTAAGAAAGGGGATAAAACCCTCTTGAAGAACTACATACCCATCACACTTCTGAGCCACGTCTACAAGCTGTTTTCGAGGGTCATCACGAATCGTCTCGAGAGCAAGCTAGACGACTTCCAGCCTCCCGAACAAGCCGGTTTCCGTAAAGGCTATAGTACCATAGACCACATACATACACTGCGGCAGGTTATACAGAAGTCCGAGGAGTATAACCAGCCCCTATGCTTGGCGTTTGTGGACTATGAGAAAGCCTTCGATTCGATCGAAACCTGGGCGGTGCTACAGTCTCTCCAACAGTGCCGGATTGACTACTGATATATCGAAGTGCTGAAGTGTTTGTATGAAAACGCCACTATGTCAGTCCGCCTCCAGGACCAGAGTTCGAAACCTATTCAACTCCAGCGAGGGGTGAGACAGGGGGATGTCATATCCCCGAAACTGTTTACCACTGTGCTGGAGGATGTTTTCAAGCTTCTGGACTGGAATGTACTCGGCATCAAAATCAACGGCGAGTACATCACTCACCTTCGATTCGCAGACGATATCGTAGTCATGGCTGAGACCATGGAAGACCTAGGCACAATGCTCGATGGCCTCTGTAGAGTCTCCCAACACGTAGGTCTTAAGATGAATATGGACAAGACGAAAATCATGTCGAACGTCCATGTTGTACCTGCTCCTATTCAGGTTGGGAACTCTACGCTCGAAGTTGTCGACAAGTATATCTACCTGGGACAATTAGTCCAATTAGGTAGGTCCAACTTCGAGAAAGAGGTCAATCGTCGAATCCAACTCGGTTGGGCAGCGTTCGGGAAGCTGCGACATATCTTCTCGTCCGATATCCCGCAGTGTCGCAAGACAAAAGTCTTTGACCAGTGTGTGTTGCCAGTGATGACTTACGGAGCAGAGACGTGGTCGCTCACTATGGGCCTCATCAGAAGGCTCAAGGTCACTCAGAGGGCGATGGAGAGAGCTATGCTTGGAGTTTCCCTGCGAGATCGAATCAGAAATGAGGAGATCCGCAGTAGAACCAAAGTCGCCGACATAGCTCTCCGGATAGCCAAGCTGAAGTGGCAGTGGGCAGGGCACATAGCTCGAAGAACCGATGGCCGTTGGGGCAGAAAGGTTCTGGAGTGGCGGCCACGTACCGGACGACGCAGCAGAGGTAGGCCCCCCGCAAGGTGGAGCGACGATCTTGTCAAGATCGCGGGAGGAGGTTGGATGCGGGCGGCTCAAGACCGGTCTGTGTGGAGAACCTTGGGGGAGGCCTATGTCCAGCAGTGGACGTCGTTTGGCTGATATGATGAAATATAGTTGAACAGTATTGCAATAACTAACGTTATTTAATTACCAAATATATAAAAAGGCAGCGATAGCCTAGTGTAGATACCAGCGGACTGCCATGCAGAGGGTAGCAGAATACATGTCATTGCGTTTATAGCCTCGCTCATCGCTATGCTCACCGCCCCGCTGTCGCTCTCGCTCCACTTAGTGGGACCGGGGACCGAATTCAAGCGATTGTGAATATTTAGATCAAGAGTGTGTGTGCAACACAGACTGTTTGTCATCCCCGTAGCTTAAACTGGCGCTTACGTTTGCGTTCAATTGTTTGTTATTGGGCTTTTCTGTTAGGCATTTCTCAATCGCAAGTCAGTTTGAAAATGTGCATGATATTCAGCAGGCAGCAGCTCAGTTTCCATTAGAGGCATCTAAAATCCGGTCTGAATATAATCCGATTTTGATTTTTGTCGCATAACTGTGTGTTGTACCGCTGCTGAAGATCTAGCCTTTCTGCTACTACAGTTAAAAAGGGCTGTATCAATTCAGCTATGTTTCTTTGATAGCTTAGGAGGGCTTAGGAACCGAACTTAATCAGGAATATGATTAAGTTCTATGATTTATAATCATATTTTTACCAGCCTTAATTCAATCCTTGCTCTATTATGGTTTACCACAGCTTGCCCGCTTTACTTTAGTAATAAAATACACTGCAATCAATATTATTTTACCGCTATTTAACCTATAGTACCTACTTCAATTCAGGAATCAATACTAATATTTAGTCCTGAGAGTTTGCAACACCATCTTAATAACTGGCAAAGCATGGGTAAAACACCTGACAAGGCATATTGTGTTTTGCCTAAAATCATCACTGTTTTTTTTTATAGACTCACGCCTGTATCCCCTAAGGGGTAGGCAGAGGTATAATATTACACCCACATTTCGCCATGAATCTTTAGGTCCCACGTAATAGGAGGTGAGCCTATTGCCGTTACCGGGCACATCACCAAACTCCGTGCTGCTACTGAGAATTCGGAAAAACCCAGTAACACTTTTGCCCGACCCGGGAATCGGACCTCGGACCTCTGATCAGCAGTCGCATACGCTATCCACTGGACCACGGAGGCAGCTTTAATTTATTATTGCTAATAAGTGCATGAACATGACTATATGTAAGGTTACGTGCGAAGAAATGGAATGTGTAATCTCCACCAGTCTTGTATATGCACAATTTTAATCTTCAAAGTCGACACTTTACGGCTGCATGCGGATTCGCGTGGTATTTCTTTATCGCTCGTAAACCTCGAAGATGTAAAGCCGTAACATTGTTCACCGCAAACGTGAAATATTTACATATTTAAATTGTTTTATGGTTTTTACTGTGACCTTGCTGGGTAGAAAGTATGATGAAGAAAGCTTATTTTGATTAGTATATGGATACGGGAGAAAAAACATGTAAAAGACAACATATTAACAGTGATATTATAGTGTAAAGCGGTCTCTTCGCTGGTTAATCAAGAAGAAGGTATAATAAGTATATTATTAACTTGATAAAATCAAGGCTGCCTCGTGGTCTCGCGGCATAAATGTGCGCGTGGGATTGGGAGGTTCCGGGTTCGATTCCCGGGTACGGCAAAGTGTTACTGGGTTTTTTCGTTAGGAAATTCTCAGTAGCAGCACGGAGTCAGGTAATGTGCCCGGTACGGCAATAGGCTCACCTACGATATAACGTAGGACCTAAAAATTCATGGCGAAATGTGGGTGTAATATTACATATCTGCCTACCTCTTCGGGGATACAGGCGTGAGTCTATAAAAAAATTAAATCGAATAAACTAGTTAAACAATAGTATCATCCACTTTCCCACTACTGTATCAACGGGATAGTCAGGTCCACTGGAAATGACTATTGAAGACACCGAGTTTCAACACTCGTGAATTTCCGCAAAGTTGAACCGGCAATGACTACAATCAGAAAAATATTGGCTGAGTTTAATAGTAAAACAATAGCCGAATCTGGTTCAAAATAAATTTCCTCATCGTCATTGTCAGCCTGCTCTAGGCCACTGGCTGGATATATGTTTCATCCATAGCACGCCACTCAACCGTCAAGAATTGCCCGTGCCACTCTACAATTACTACGACCAGTAATTTACTTCTTTTCTTTTTCAGTCTACTCTACTTATTTTCAGAGTGAACCCTTTAGTTGAAGTCATGAAACCAACGATAACCTAACCAATATGCAATCCATGAAAGCAATCCTATAAAGTTCTTCTTTGTCCCTGTCTGTCGATGAATGCCGTGACTTTCCAAATAACTGGCTGAAAGAAAACCCACAACGTTTCTTGCATATCACATGCCTCTGTGATGTTTTTGGCAAAAAGTCTTTTGAGAAAATTGCGTGCTGTATTCCCCGTAAAGTATTTGTTTGATATATTCTGTTATACATGTGTGTGTCCGTCGCCACATGTGTGCCGTGTACTGAAATAATAGTCGAGTTTCTGTGGCTGCAAGGCAAATCAAACTTAATTGGGCTCAAAAAAAGGTCCAAATTTGTTTGGCGTATCGAGGTAGTGATTGGCGTACCTTGTGTTATAAGTTCCGGAACAAGCAATCCAATTTGGTTACTTCGATTTCTGTCTCGTTTTTGGATAACTTTCAAGAACTGTCAAATTTTGAAGTAGCTTTCGGGTTAGCTAAGTAGTGAGAATCATTGGCAAATAATCGTTCCATACTATTTCCTATTTAAACTAATCGAAAATCATAGAAGACTGTACTTGTGAAGTCACTAAATTCTCTACAATAAAATCCAACCAACTCCACATTCATAATACGTTTAGTAAAATAACCAATCACATACACATACTCTAAATTATGAGACAAACAACACTTTCACCAGTGCAATATTTATTAAAGATATAACCAAATAAATAACAGATTACTAACCCTCACGAGAATCTCTTCCTAACCATGCTTTTTCCGCTAAGTCGTGTAAGGAACATATTTCTCATCTCGTATAGCCGAGTGATTGTCGCACGGAACTGCGATTATTATATGTGTTCAATACTTGCAATAAGTATCAGCTTCCATGTTTAATTCATGATAAGAATTCGTATTCTAAATGCGCTTATTCGTGAAGCCTCTTGATCCATTCCGTGTAAGACGTGTTAATGTGTGCGTGACTCAATACGTCACGTGCTTGCACGCACACATGGATAAATAGGGTTGCCAGTTTGAGTATTGAAAACTCTAGATTTCTTATTGATTTTTTATTGTTGGAATATTAGATTGAGATTTGAGGAATTTATACATTGATGTGAGTTCTTTCTTTCTGGATTTGATAGTTTTTTTATCCATATTTTAATTCAAAATGCGACATTTGCATTTAATTCTTATTTTCTTTCCAAAGAGTCTCGCATTAAGAATTATTCTTGTGTTACAGAACATCTGTTAATACGTAAACCCAACCACAATCTTTTCAGATCACCCTAACCATTCCCCATTCCGGAATCTTTTATATACATTTTTATTGTGCGTTAAATGTGCGCTACATATAACCACAGCATGGGTTAAACCTGACTAATACCCAACACGTTGGATCTCCTAATTGGACGGGACAACCGTAAAAGATCCCACCATGTCCGGCTTTACTTCAACGCTTGGCAACCCCACAAGTGTTAGGTTTAAAAGATGTATGTGCATGTGTGTGTATGTATGTGTTAACGGTCGCATGGCAGGAATATGTTGGAAATTCGAGTGTGGGTGTGCTCTGATGGAAAAGTGGCTTTAAGATATGGCGGTATTTGCTTTGATTTTGATTTCGGTGATATGAGGTGGGATGATTTAATCTGATTTGTATGTAAATTTAGATGGTATCACTTAATTTGTTCTTAGTAATGGATTTTAATATTTCTATGTATATGAATTAATTATAGCGAAAAGTATTAAGACTTGACGACGAACTGACTTACTCATAAAAATTACAATGAAAGTAGGTATTCTCGTTTCTGAAGACGAATTTTATTGTGTATGAGAATAATGTGATGAATAACGTAGATGATAAAAGAGTGGCAAGAGTTTCTTCCAAGTCGAATTCAAGTCAAAGTCAAAATCATTTATTCATCTAGGTCACAAGGTGACGCTCATGAGCATTAAGCATTAATGCTTCTACATTTACATTTAAAAGTACTTATATAACACTTTTCTATACGTTCCAACTATAAAAATATTTACAAGTAATAATAACTATTATATCTATGACCTTAATTAAATGAACAACTATGAATTTGAATTCAAAGGCACCCCATCGTCGGTTTCGTCAACTCGACAACGTCTGTAACCAAGCCCTACTTTATAATGACAAAGGCTTAAATTCAAATTCAAATTCAAATTCAAAATCCTTTATTCATTTGGGTCACAATGTGACGCTTATGAACGTCAAAATAATAAATTTATAAAATAATTACTAATACTCAAATTTAAAACATGATTACTGTATGCTTCTACATTTACATTTACTGCCACGTTCGCAAAGCAATAGGTAGAACCATGAGAAAGAACGGACAATAAAACTCACGGTCACTCTTTTTCATCGCCAGGTTTTGCATAATACACAATTTACATTTTGTAAGGTGCTGCAACTGTTACACCTTCTATATCACTTGTATATATTTACTGTACATCATAATACTCAAGCATAATACTTTTGGTTAGCCTCCTCAGAATAGACATGGTGAAACAGGAGCATCCACTTACATTATATATACCTAATAATGCAGGCAATCCGCGAAAGTGATCAGAACCATGATGGAAATGATGCAGTTAAGTATTAAAATCTAATACAAGCCCGCAAGACCGTCATCGACCAGTCATCGCAAGTAGCACCCGTTCACAAGTATGACGCATGTGCCAGCCATCATCCCTCTCGCCATATTAGAGGGACAGGGATGACCCAACACACGACGCCACCACAAGAAATGACATTTTAGTGAGCATGACGAGAACGGTATACGAACCAGCAGTAAGAAACAATCTATTGGTATACTGACCATGACCGCCAATTACCTCCATTTTCCAGATCGTTATTATTAACATAAGTTAGTGGAACGCGTGAAGGAATGCAAATGTAGAAAGTATTTTGTGAAGGTGACAAGTGAACAATTATATGATCAGAGATAAATAATGTTAAACTACATTCAACAAATCATAAAAATATCCAAATCCTGCAAAAATCATGTGTTCACGAGGCACCTCCACTTAACATGTAAATAAAATAATCGTGAGTTAAACAAGCCTAAGCCTATCCCCACGGTGTCTTATCATTTAAAAATTCCTTAATAGTGTAATAACCCCTTTGTAAAAGAAAGTTCCTAATTGTCCGTTTGTATTTGTGCATGGGTAAATTCATTATTTCAAGAGGCAATTTGTTGAAAAATCGTATACCAATCCCCGCAAATGAGTTCTGAACTTTATGTAGACGGTAGTTAGTTCCCACCAGTTTATGCTTATTCCTTGTGTTCACGTTGTGCAAATCACTATTTTTGCGGTATAGAATTAAGTTTTTCTTAATGTACATTAAGTTAGCATATATATATTGCGATGCAACTGTCAATATGTCTACTTCTTTAAATTTATCACGTAAAGAATCTCTAGCACCTAACTTATAAATTGCACGTATGGCCCTTTTTTGAATGACAAAAATAGTCTGTATATCAGCAGCTGTACCCCATAACATTATTCCGTAAGACATTACGCTGTGAAAATAACTAAAGTAAACTAGTCTAGCAGTATCTATATCTGTGAATTCCCTAACTTTTCTAACTGCAAACGCTGCAGAACTAAGTTTTACTGCGAGACAGGATATTTGGGCGCCCCACTGAAGCTTACAATCTAAAGTTACACCTAAGAATACGGTTGATTCGACTAGTTGAATTGTTTCCTTATTTAAAATTATATTAGTAGGAACACTTTTGACATTAGGCAAAGAGAATTTAACACATTTGGTTTTGCTTGAGTTGAGTACCAAATTATTTGTCGAAAACCAATCTAATACTTGTGCAAGAGTGTTATTGACGGTATCAAAGTTACTTAAATTACGATCAACTTTAAAAATTAGTGACGTGTCGTCGGCAAACAAAACAATATCACATAAATTTTGTACAAAGAACGGCAAATCATTAATATATATTAAAAAAAGAAATGGACCGAGAATAGAGCCCTGTGTAACGCCCATTCCTACTGGCAAACCTAGAGACTTACTCCCATTAACATCTACATACTGAATTCTATCACTAAGGTAGCTGGCAACAAGATTGAGTGCGGTATCTCTAATACCATAAAGTTTCAATTTAAGTAAAAGCGTATTATGTTCCACACAGTCAAAGGCCTTTGATAGGTCACAAAAAACACCAATGGCATCCTTCGAGTTTTCCCAAGCATTAAAAATATGCTTTAACAAAGTTACACCGGCATCAACGGTGGAGCGACCCTTAGTAAAGCCATACTGTTCACTGTGAAATAAATTATTTGTGTGAAAGTGGCTCTCTAGTTGATGCAAAATAATCTTTTCAAAAATTTTACTAATAGCAGGCAAGATAGAAATTGACCGAAAATTACTAGGGTCGCTCTTTGATCCCTTTTTGAATAATGGTATTACTTTACTGTGTTTCATTAGATCAGGAAATACTCCTGTATCTACGCATCTGTTGAATATTGCAGCTAAATATGGAGCTAAGCTAGAAATAATTTGTCGCACAAGTTTAACAGAAATGCCCCATAAGTCAACAGATTTTTTATTATTGAGCGTCTTGAATACCTTCAGTATGTCATTGGTGTCAATATATTTAAAATTAAAAAGCACATCACACTCATTCACATTGCCCCTAACCAACATTTCTGCTTTGTATTGGACATTAATCTAAACAGCTGGTTGTGTTCACTGGTATGTTTATGAAGAAATTGTTAAATGTCTGAGCAACATCAGATTTCCTAGTAATAATTTCACCATTAAATTTTAATTCATAATTGTTATCTACCAATTTAGCTCGACCAGTCTCATTGTTAATAATGCTCCAAGTTGTTTTAATTTTGTTCTTGGATTCTTTGATTTTATTGCTTAAATATAAGGATTTATCTAAAGCACATGTCCTCTTAAAAACCTTTGAATAATTTCTAACATATTGAATAAATTCAGGATTAAAATTGTATTTCTTCATACCATATAGATCATACAACCTAGCTCTACTTTTGTATATACCTACTGTTGCCCAATCACAAAAATTTACTTTAATGCTCCTTGCAAACGTCTTCAGTTTAAAAATGTTATTGTACTCATCATTAACAATTTTAATTAAGCATTTATATAATTCATCAGGATCATCAACGGTTAAGTCAATACTGGCGATCTTGGCAGCAACATCATTACTAAAGTGTTTTAGGCGAGCAGAGGTCATTGGCCTACATGTAATTTCTTGTACTTTAGAGGTTGTATTAGTTGGAATTACAACCTTTTGCCCGCAGTGATCCGATGTCAAGTCAGTTAAAACAGCCTTACTTAAATAAAGACAATTGCAAAAAACATTATCTAAGCATGTAGACGAATGTGAGGTTATTCTAGTTGGTTCAGAGAACAAAACATTTAAATTAAATGACCTAAATAAGCTAACTAACCTAGTACAAATTGGTGATTTTTCTAACAAATTGACATTAAAATCGCCGCATACGATTATAGACTTCCTACTAAAAATTATGTGTTTTAAGACATCCTCAATAATGCTTTCAAACTGAGTAAAGTCGCTTTGTGGTGGTCGATACACACACACTATAATATGTTGTTCAAGCTCAATACAAGAAATCTCAGCAGTGCGCTCGATAGAAAGTTTAGCTATATCCTTACGTTCTTTACATTTCAAACTATTACATACATATATTAGAGATCCACCACGAATAGCCTTCTTTCTTACGAATGCACTTATAACTGAGTAATGTTGATTGTTAAATATTGATTGGTCACCTCGCAACCAATGTTCTGTAATACATAAGATATCAATCTTATGTTTATTTAAAAATAAATCTATTTCTAATTCTTTGCCAGATAGGCCTTGTATGTTTTGATGAACTAAGTTTAAAACACATGAATGCCTATCTGTTGTCTCATCTAATAGTTTAAACTAATAGATGTGTCTAAGTACTCTAGTAGTACTCATGTCAGTTTATAAAAATAAATGCTAATAATTTAGCAAGTTGTCGCCTATGTACATAAGAAAGATACATAGTATCTTTTGTTAAAAAGAAATTACTAATAAAAATATTAGTGTCAAAAAATAAAATACTGTCACTATGACATGTCCTTTTATACAATAATAGATTTAACTTGCCTATCTGCCTGTTTTGGTCATCTGTGAGAGCATATGAATAAGGCAATGCACAAATAATAAAGCTACATCCTATTTTTGTGCTAACATCTATCATTAAGTCTGTTAATTCTATGAGACTGTTTTTGGAGACTAATGAGCTGTCACCATACAATATGATGACTTAGACAAATGATTGGTATCGCTTCGCTATACTAGACTCCGCGCTGCCTAAGAAAAATAGCTCCGTAAATGAGGCAACTCATTATGACAGTGTGTGTCAAACAAAAGCAACAAGACGCATGCGTAAACTTTTGTGTTGTCAGCTTCTCAACAGTTACCCGAGTAAATGGGAAAAAAATGTCCTGTGGTCTAGTGGATAAGTTATTGGTCTCAAAATCAGTTAAGAAAATTCTTTAAATTACAATTAATTAAAAGCATCAATATATTTGTGTATAGGTTAGGCGTACCGCGTAAGTTCCTTTATGAGAATAATGGTGGGTATATTATCCAATGATTAGGCCTCATTTCATTATGATGGTTTGTTTTATATACTAATAGTATTTTGCAATAATCAAATTATTTTTAGAAATAACCATAGAGGAAATAAGGTGTTTCCAAAACAGTGCTTTCTATTTCCATGCTACTAGTCCATATGTTTTTAGTCAGACATTATTCATTTAACATGAATAGTCGTGAAAACTACTTTGAATAAAACAATAATCGTACACACTTAATTACACATATAATTAGGTAAACCATGTTTTTTGGGAAAGATGTTCAGTTTCTAACAACTAACATTATTTGTAAAGGTATACACATTAAATAATAAAGAAAAAGGTAAAATATATAATAAATAGGTTAGATAAAAGAAATAGTAAAATATAACGAAATACAATAACTATGAAATTTACATGATATTAATAATAATTAATTTTGTTTCATATTTGTAATTTACATAATTATGTCAATTGAATTTCTAATTAACTTGAGAAGCCTTACATTGTTATTCTACATACATACATAGACTCACGCCTGTTTCCCGGAGGGGTAGGCAGAGACTACGAAACGTCATTTGCAACGATCCTGACATATCCCTCTTGCTTCATTCACTCCCATCAGATTCCTCATGCATGCTCTTCTGTTCAGGGTACTTCTCACCTGTCCTGTTTTTAGGATGTCTCCAATCTGGTCAGAGAACGTCCGCCTAGGTCTTCCCCTTCGTGCTGTCCCTTCCACACTTGCCTTATATATCTGCTTGGTCAGTCTTTCGTCATCCATCCTCTCCACGTGCCCAAACCATCTTAGCATACCTTTCTCGATGCTTGTCACTATATCTTCTTTTACCCCACAACATTGTTATTCTAAATTCAACATTTGCATGTCTTGGAATGGACAGAATATGTTGAGACTGTATGTATAATGTATTATAACACCTAAATGTACACATGTTGAGACAAATAAATAATCTTTATCTTTATAGATTCACATTATAAAAATCTCAACTGTGGGGAAATTGAAGCAGCAACACTGAATGGCGTTTTCGGTTTTTGTAATTTTATGTCGAAATTTCAAAATTGTTCTTATTTTACAGATAGTATGTGATACCAGAGACCTTCTTATTTTTTGCTAAGTTATTTTTACTTAGGATAAAAGCGCAAATTGGCATTGTACAGCGAATTATTTCCGTAATTAATTTGGTGGATAGGTATACGGCTGTCAGTATGACAGGCTCAACCATGCCAGCTGGCATGGTTTTTCCTGCCTCATTTTACAAGTATGAGAGCTCCGTCTAGTAGAGCAGAGCGAGACCAATCATTAGTCTATGGACAAAGGAAATACCCAATTTCGACAAATATATTTCAGACAGTATCAAATGTCAGATGTCAAAAACATCTTAAAACTAATTTATTTCTGTTTTGAAAATATCCGTTATTGAAATCCTTTATATAGACAATAGGAGTTGAAATTCTCAGAAACTTGAAAATGTTTTCAGAAAATATCTTGGTTTCAATTTACATAATTCCCTATGCTAGAATGGTGGACGTTTTGTAATAAATGAGATTGCTTGTGTTTTTATTATTTTAAAACCTTGTGCTACTTAGATTTAACCGACAATGAAGCACTTTAAGAAGCGCAAAGCAGAGATAGATTCGTTAAGACATTTCAAAACAACTTTTCATGAAAAACTTTTCATGACTGCTACGTAGTGGGTCTCGGGTTCGCATCCACGGCACGCATCAATGACATTTCGAAGTTGATTGCGTTTTATTTGAATTATTGCTTATCGGTGAAGGAAAACATCGTGAGGAAACCTGTATGTCTGTGAATTCTCCATAATGTTTTCGAAAGACATGTGAAGTCTGCCAACCTGCACTTGGCTGGCATGGTGGACTATTTCCTTGTCCTTCTCATAGTGAGAAGAGGCTTGTGCCCAGCAGTGGGACAGTATATAGGGCTGATAATGATGCTGAACTTTTCATGAAATAAACTGAATAAATGAGAGAACTATTCATGAAACAAAGAAAAGTGTTTTTGGAGCTGAAAGTGTCACTTGCAGATAGTGAAGCTTGCAGCAATTTATAGATTGAAAATGTAACGTGGTCTATTATAGATTTCTAGGAAAGGGTTCTGACACAATTGAAATTCTTGGGCATATTATACTTTTGTCTTATTATGGTTTGTCTGGTGGCATTTAATGAAAATATATCATCTCTAATTAATTTGTAGAGTCGTTCATATTTATAATTGTATACATTTGACTCTGGCGGTTTTTAACTAGGAAAAATACAATGTTTAACATGAAATGCACGAGTGGTACACGAATTTAATCTGTATCATTATCTGTATTTCAAATGAAACACGTGTAAACAAACTATTCATGTTTTGAAATGAATAAATCATTATGATTATGATAATGTTACCACTGAGGCCGAGTGCATACATACAACTGTTGCATCGACTAAACTGTTTCGTCGAGATTGGTACTTTTCGTGATTTCTACTCAACCAAACAGTTTAGTTGATGGAAGTGCGCACACAATATTTTTTTTTATCTCCTCAATTCGACCAGTCTTTATTCAGCGACGCTCGAGTCAATGTGTTTACAAACAATGTCATGCCGTGGCGACAAGAGACGTGGCGCTGTTTCAAATACTTATACGAGATTGGCAGTCGTGGTCAGTCGCGGATCGACTGTTTAGTCGAAGGTCTGCGCACATCAATACAAATTGAGCGCTTGATCGATAGTTGTCCAACTTTTAAATCAAAAGCAAATCGATAAGCTTTTTGACTTTTTTGTCGAGCAACTATCAAGTTGACAGTATGTGCGCTTTAATAATATTCTTTTAAACATATGATACACAACAAAACAGTTGTTCGACTAAAAGTTGTATGTATGCGCTAGCCCTAACTCGCTGTAAACAATGTTGAATGTGTTTTATTACGTTATTGTGTTCTTGTAGTGCAACGAGGAGAAAACGTGAAAATTGCTGTTGACCGTAAACGGATTCTATCTAATCTGGCACACAATTTAATGGAGCATTTGATAATAGGTATTTAGAAAAAAAGACTTTGCTCACAGCTCTGCGTGCGTGGGACCTTTGTACCTGTAAATGGGATTTGGATGGGACTTTGTAAAAACCCTCTCTTAGTGTTCCCCTTCACTCCCCAAGGAACATATGTTAGTATTTCTGCTTCGAGCGCCCTATGAGTCAACCTGTCAGTCAGTCAGTAACGCAAGAATTGTATATATATACTAGATTGCTTGTTCATATTGAAAACGTCGAAGATCTGCCCATTGATAATTTAGCATATAGCCTTACCTTGGTATAAACGTAGGATCATACAGCTTTTTGCAGTTCACTGATGGCAATTAGGACTCTCCAAAATGGTGTCACAATGCCATTGTTATTCGATAGGTGGATTCGGCCTACTATGACATACTGGCCGGACAGGTTGATAGGGTTTAACCCATGGGTTTAACTAATGCGCTATGTCAGCTTGCTGAAGTTCAAAAATCCCCAATATAGTATCATCCTCTTTTATCTAACGATTTTACCTCAGCTTACCATATATCAAGCAGTACCTATGCTTAATTGACGCAAATATAGAATGCAAATACAATTTGCCGCTATGAAAATTATTCTACAAATTAATCCAGTTCGTATGAAATTTTATCAAAATACGTTTAACGCTTCGAATATAATTGAGTAACTAGTATGAAATGAAAAAGTAGCTTTCTGAAAAATTGCGGCAATTGAATTTTGGTGACAATTTTATCAGAAGCTTGTTCAACCACATGCCATAAATCATTTGACATGCTAAATAGTGTGACACTAATCTTTGATACCAGCCTGACGATATCCTTACTTTGTACTCGCATAATAAACCCATTTTGTCTGGACTTTAAAAGAATAGGCAATTATAACAGAAAATGAAATGCCAAGGAAAAAAAGGCATTAATTTTTCAGCTGTTCTTTTCAAGAGATGATGCGGGATTTTCCTATCTAAATGATGCTAGGAAAAGCCGGCATCATAATTATGTCTTTAGTTTCTACTCGCGGCTTAACGCGGACGTTGATTATCGCGGCAAATGGTAACCAATGTTTTATTCCGTAGTGAAGTAGTAACCATGTCTACAATTTTATTTATTTATAGACTCACGCCTGTATCCTCGAAGGGCAAGGGCGTAACGTAACACCCACATTTCACCATGAATTTTTAGGTCCCACGTAATAGGGGGCGAGCTTACTGCCGTTACCGGGCACATCACCAGACTCCGTACTGCTACTGAGATTTCGGCAAAACCCAGTAACACTTTTGCCCGACCCGGGAATCGAACCAGGGACCTCCGATCAGCAGTCGCATACGCTATCCACTGGACCACGGAGGCAGTCACATAAACATATACACATGTATATCTACAATACACCCAATAAACATTAGTAACAAACCGTATAGCATTTGTATTACCTTTGTACAACTAAAGATCAATTAGAACAACTAATCAACTGTTATTAATTTGCTTACTCATGTTCACGACGCAAGCCTATCGATATTGAACCTACAGTAACAATTGTTATTAATAATTAATAAATTATTAACTGTTGGATACGATTACAATATGGCTGCTCTCTAGGAACATGAAGCAGTGACGTATATAGAAATTTGTAGAAGATGAGAACTGATATAATAATACATTTTGAATGAAAGTTGTAAATATTAAAGGAGACGTTTGTGGAATACTGACAATTCGATATTGTTTTATATCATCATCAGCTCTGTGTATATATTATATACTGTCTTACAGCTGGTTAAGGTACTCTTCTCGCTATTAGAAGGGTAAGGTCATAGTCTACCACTCTGGCCAAGTGCGGGGTAGCGGACTTAACATTCTTTCGATTACTCTCACGCAGGTTTCTTTATCTAATTTATAATGTATGTAGTGTGACCCCGCAAGGGCTCTAAGTTCGGTCTAAGGATTGATTTTAAAACTATGAATGTATCTCAACTACTAATCTAATAAAATCTACAATAGCTGACACGAGTCACTTCAAGCAAATGTGTGCCTTCATGCAAATGCATATCTTAATACAACGAGGCAGAGTCTAAATTGGTTCAATGCAGAATTGTGTTTACGACTGGTGCTATTGAATGAACAGTTCTTTAAATAATCATATACTTGTACGTACACACGGCTCCTCGCTAAGCTAGACACTTTGACCTGTGTATCGTTCTTATACTGTACGCAATAAGTGTCAAAAGAGAAAGAAAGAAAAGAATAAATTTATTTCGCTACACGAAAGGGACACAAAAAGCATAAATACATTCAACACAATAAAAAAATAATTTTATATAAGATAAAAATAAATAATACACAATACAATTATAAAAAGTACCCTGCGCGACGAAAAAGGACCTATATCAGCATTATGCCAGGCCGAAGCTTGACGCTGGTTTTCAATTAGGCCCTGTTCGTGATGCGTAATGCAAACCAGTATAGGTAGGTAAGTACATCCAATAAACATATCTATACATCTATGCATATAAATAAAATTGGAGTGTCTGTTTGTAATATTAAAAAAATGCTTTTTACTGAATGCATATAGATGTATACACGGTTTATATACCGAAATGACATTTTTTTTTAATTTTTGTCTGTCTGTTTGTTTTCGCTAACCTCTGGAACGGCTGGACCAATTTTGACGGGATGTTCACTGGCGGATATCTGATGTACTAAGGAGTAACTTAGGCTAAATTAACCGGGTACGCGAAGTAGTTCTCTCAGGATGCGGGTGAAGCCACGGGAAACAGCAAGTGTATATATAAAATCATACCAAACAATACAAGAAGACAACAAAACAGGTCACGGCTCAAAATCGAACAGCAACTGTGAAGCTTGTCTTGCCGCCGTATGATGCCATCAATCCAAGCCACATCAATCTGAGTAACTATGGTGCCTTATATTCAACACCCTTATTCATTATGAGTATAGATATTTATTATATTGCTCCCTCCAAGGGAGAACCAATGCCGTAATTTGTTCAACATTCTTCGCACGTAATATCCATGAAAAACTTCGTCTCAGTTATAACAATCATTTTGAGGAAAGAGAGTAAAAATTGGTGTATACGCGATTAATTCAAGTTACGAGGTAGATTACGGTAAAGGATTTAAAATGTTTCTGAAGTGTTGTTCAGAGTACTTTATAAAAAGATTGCGTTTTGCGTTAAAATTTACAGATTTCGAAACGTTGTAACACCATACTGACACGCAGGATGTCATACTGATTGGTAGAGCTACTGGCCGAAAGGTGGTAGACCGACAGACAAACCGACATATCCATATATGCAGACTAATCAACTTACTGATAGGTCACTTGACCGACACACTGAAAGACCGACTGACTATTACACTACGCGATGGACCCACTAACAAACCGACTGACCAATACAATGGTAGATAAACATGCCAGAGTGAAAGTTTTTCAATGTATTGACAGGCTGACTGACTGTCAAACTGATTGACTGATCTGATGATCGACTGATGACTGACAGGCGAACAGATATACTTCTCTACAAATCATCAAACAGTCTGATTAACACGAAAAATCACTCCTTTCTACTACTATTCCTGTTTATCAAAATAACAATATTAATTACTAGCTGTTTCCCGCGGTTTCACCTGCGTCCTGAGGGAGCTACTTCGTGTACCCGGTTAGTTTATAGCCTTAGTTACTCCTCGTTAAGTCAGCTATCCGCCAGTGAAAGTCCTGTCAAAATCGGTCCAGCCGTTCCAGAGATTAGCTAGAACAAACAGACCAACCGACAGACAGACAGACAAAAATTGTAAAAAATGTAATTTCGGTATAATTATGTACCGTGTATACATCCATATCCGTGTGGTGACGGATTAAGAATACGGAATGTCACCACCCCATATCATCCCATGGGTGTCGTAAGAGCCGACAGAGGGAGCATATTATGCAGAGAACACCACTGTAAGAGAAGGAAAACTTGATACAAACCCTATACCAACCCGTTTGGCCAGCGTGGTATAGTAGGCCAATTCCTCCTTTCAAAGGAGAGGCCTAGTCCAGCAGTGGACTGTTAGGGGCTGATGATGATGATACATCCATATGCATTTAGTAAAAAACGGTTATTTTAAAATTATCTACGGACAGACACTTATAAATGTGTATAGATTATCACTAATGATAGAAATAACCATAAAAATATAATTCTACAACACCAGTAATTGTTACGCATATTTTTTTACATTAGTAATTGCTACCCGCTACGAAGGACACGCTACAATCTACTTAATATTTATTTGTCAATGCATTTCTGCATAAAATATGCACATGCGATAATATCGCCGTATCGCAATAACCAATAACGGATATAAATTGTATTCTGTACAGATCCGTATTTATCGCATCTGGCTTAAAATATAAATGATGCGATTATTCAGTATGAGGAATGCACTGAGCTGTTGAAATAGGTGGTTTTGTAATAGAAATTGTGTCTTATGTTTAGGAGATTAAGGTTCAATTATGCGCGGTTGAAATGCACAGTGCATTTTAAAGGAGCTTATGTCTATATATAGGAGTAAATCTTCTCGTCTATGATGGCTCCACACTGTAAATTATAAGATTAGTAAATCATTTGGATACCTCAACATCAATCTAATTATAAAATGGTCTGATAATTTATAGAGCTTTCAGTATATACAGATTTCAAAGCTCCTTAAAAAGGAACTCTGCTTTTATCAGTCTAAAATATGAAATACTTAATTTCCTTTGATTCAGCGGCGGCAGGCCATGAGTTGAAAAAAAAAAGAGAATCATGACAATTGTGACCCTGGCTGCAGAAAAGAGCCAAGTCATCGCTAAAATAAAGCAAAAGTCGTTGCGTGTATTTCGAATATATTTACGAGATAGAGTCGCGTATAAACATGGATCCGAAAAAAACACAAAAGCTAAGATGGATGAATAATTTCTCATTGTATTAGTAAAATAAGCAATTACAATTAATAAAAGAAACTATTTTAAGTTAAGTGGCCAATCTACACCTTTACCAATATTTATTGGCAAAGGTCAATTGTGACGCATTTCCCGTACTAATAAGCCAACATATGCTATGTGTAAGGGACTTTAATCACAACTAATCTGGAAACAGCTTGTACACTGACAGACATTTTGACCTTAGCACAGTTCTTATGCCGTAGGAAATAAGTGTTAAAATTGCACAGCAACTGTCAAGCTTCACTTGTAGCCGTGTGTAGATTGGTCAGTCCAAGTTGTTCCATCTCATATCGGTCTCATAAAGTGCGCGGTCTTGTAGGAATGCACGGTGTAATTGCCTGGCACATTTGAGGGGCACGTAACTTAGATTTATGTCTGCTTATGCTGAGCTACGAATTTCTGAGGTCCGGTACTCGAAAGTTAGGTCGGGCTTATTGTGCAGGTGAGACAGAAGGTCTATATCCTCTTGTATTACGTTTTAAATATGGTGTGAACTAATTTAATTAGAATTTAGTATGTATAAAAATGCTGAAGATATACAATACAATTTGTCTAAAAAAAAGAATTCTATAATGTGTTTAACAATTCTTTCTATATTTCCAATATTAACAGTAGTAGCCAGCCTTTAGCATACGATATGCTAAAGGCTGGCAGCATTGACACGTTGAATCACTATGCTTATCCTCTTTGCATAATTCAGTCAGCATTCTGGTCACGTTCTTAAAAAACATCTTTATTTTTATTTTTGCACTGCCAATTTTTTTAAATAATTACTTGATCCTCTGAATAACATTTTAAAATATTTGGAATTACTTTTTAAAATATTTAGAAATATTTTGCAAGATCCGTAATGCCAGGTCTGATGATCATTAGTTGTTTTCCGCATTTTATAATTTGTCTTATTCGAAATGCAGTTGAACTATGGCACTCGCTCTGCATAATGTACATCTTTGTTAGATTTCATTGGTCAGCGTCTGTAATAAAAGCATCGCACAGAATGAAAAATCCTAGGGAACTAATCTCTGCAGACGTACCGTTGCGGCGTCGGAAAGACTGCTAATCCCTATCTATTTCTAACTGTGAAGTTTGTGTAGTAAGGTAAATGTTGGTTTTGGTGAGGAATTAGTTACAACAAATTTGTGGAAAGATATCTAATGATTTGCGGTTTTAGAATTGTCCACCATCACCTTGCGTTACTGACTGACTGACAGACAAGGTACAGCCAAACCTACAGGTCGGAAGAAGAAGAATGTGGCATGCATGTTCTTTGGAATGCATGCATTCTTTCATGTTGTTTGAGGAATCTGATGGGAGTGAATGAAGCAAGAGAGATATGTCAAGATCGTTGCAAATGGCGCTCCGTAGTCTCTGCCTACCCCTCCGGGAAACAGGCGTGAGTCTATGTATGTATGTATGTATGTTCTTTGGAGACCGTAGAGGTGCACTAAGAAAAGATTTTGCGAAATTCCCACTGGATCGTCAAGAAACAGTTAAATTCAAATAAAATATGAATGTGTAGCTGCGGAAATGCTCTAGTTTTAATATTCAGCAATTTGGATTTGAAACGACAATAGCATTAAAATTGGAAATTGACAAATTTATGAACGAAGACATCCTTCTTACTAAGGTTATGACTTCATGTGATGTCTGCCAACAGAAATAAGATAAAAGATACATAAATATATAACAATTCTGAATGGACAATAAATTTTTAATACAAGGTACATACGAAGAATTCGAGTACATAAAAAGTACAGAGGCGGACTTAATGCCGTAGGCATTATCTACCAGTCAACCTTTGGGTGATGCAGAGATTCAAGTAATAGGTGCAATTCATAATTTATATTGAAACTTAGATAGAAACTTAATTTAATTCAAATATATATATATATATATATATATATATATATATATATATATATATATATATATATATATATACGTTAATATAGTACTTACATACCTTATATATAAATAAATTATATATATTTACCTATATAATACAAAATACTTTACATATACAACGTGTAACGGAAATAACGCACATCCTCAGACACCCCAATTAGAAAACCTTGTTATTATCATAATGCATGCATTGAAATATTTTTTTTATTAGCCTAAACATTGTTTTTGATCGAAAGTATTAACTTCATTATAAGTAAAATGCGTGGTCACTACAAACCTGCGCACGCACACAATCACACGAAACGTTTGCTGTGGTAAACAAACGACAGCGAAATAAAATACGGTCTATCATTTTTTAACATCGTTAGTGGCTATTGTGACTATCTTAATTTAATCATAATAATCATACCTAGTTAGCATTATTGATACATTAGAAATTAAAGTAAAAGGGTATCAATGAGAGAATTAAAGAATAACGGCGTGTTTAAAGTTGTGAATCATAATTTTTTTACAATAAAACAATAACCAAATGACTCACAGGCTTATTGTCACTTGTTCGGCGTCCTCTTTTTAAAATGCTGACATCAGGTGTCCACCATTAGTTCACACACACGATGTTTCTTTTCACTGTTTCAAAAGCAGCTGATATCTTATTTTAACTCCCCGGCACTTGTTGTCTCGACACAATCAACTAGTGGTTTGATAGGTATGTCCCCATAAAGCAAAAGTCCAGCGGCGTCAAGTCAGGCGACCTAGGAGGCTACTGGACAGGACCGCCGCGATCGATCCAGCACTCCTTGTATTCGACTTCACGATGATCTTGAACGTTCTACGTAAAACGCGCGGGGGCACCATCATGTTGATAATACACATTTTGTAAATAAACAAGTAAACTTGTTAAACATTTTTTTCACTACACTCACAGAGAATCCAGGTAGATGACTAATTTTATTTATCTAAGCGCAACAATGGCCGCCCGGCCGGCGCTGTACCTACCAGCGCGGGCGACCGACGCGACGGTGACAAGTGAGACACATTACGTCTCGTTCTTTCCCGCTGTTAATACGTAAGCGAAAGAAAGATGATAGATATTTTGGTGGTCAATTGTGTGTTGTTGTCTTGTACCGGCTGTTATGTTGTATTAATGCATGCGTTCCTGTACGTGGAACCACTAAACAAATGCATTTAAAAAGAAGCCGTTCTACGTTGACTTAAGGTTTATTTTCGTATATTTTGCCTTTTCAAAGCAATGAGTGACTATAATTTACGTAATTTTAATTATTTTAGGATTAAAAAAAAATGATATTAAAAATGTCAGAAATGGATTCAGTAGCTGATTCTGAACAAAGTACTTTCAAGATGTGCATTAAACTTGTTACATGTTGTATACATCAAAATTATATATTAAATATACATACAGAATAGATAGACGATAATCCTATAATGATTCAGTTTGTGCGTCTATATAAGTCTGGCGCACTCTGGTTTTAAATGTGAAACGGCTAGTGGACATCCTGATATCGAGAGGGAGAGCATTCCAGAGAAGGATAGATTGAATGTTAAACGAAGAATGTACAAGGCTAGAACTGTGAGAAGGACAGAGGAGAAGAAGATTGTTTGAGGAGCGGAGATTTTTCTCATGTGTATTACAAAGAAATTGGAAATGAGGAGTTAAATACACAGGAGCATATGGGGAGTGCAATATAAAATAAAGGGTACACAAAGTACGTAAGCTACGCCGTTGACGAATGGGTAACCATCGTAACTTTAGTCGGTGCTCGGTAATATGATCATATTTGCGGAGATTGAAAACGAATCTAATGCAATTATTGAGAAGGCGGTCGAGCTTGTTGAGCTGATCTGCATTAAGGTCGAGATAGCACACATCACCATAGTCGATTATAGGAAATATTAAAGTCTGTACTAACGTTGTCTTAGTCTTGACCGGCAGAAAGTTCTTTAGACGATAGAGCGATCGTAAGGCACCAGTTACTTTACGACTGACGTTCGCTACCTGTGTCCGCCAATCAAGGTTAGTGTCAATATATAAACCAAGATCCTTGACGCTAGAACTAAATGGGATAATTTGCCCATCAAACATGACGGTTGGTAGTGCCTGCAGGTCAACCCTGTTCAATATACGGGAACTGCCAACTAAAATAGCCTGACATTTATCAGGATTCACTGCCAATCCAAACCGTTTCGACCAATCCTTGATAGCGTTAAGATCCTGGTTTATTGCTCCAATTGCAGAATGTAGATTTTCCACCTTAGATTGTGTATAAAGCTGCAGATCGTCGGCATACAGATGATACGCACAATGAAGTTCATGAGTAAGGAGATTAATAAATAATGAGAACAAAAGAGGGGAAAGTATTCCGCCTTGAGGCACACCAGAGTTCAAATCACACCATGTTGATGAGGTTTCTTCAACCCGTACTGACTGCTGGCGTCCACGAAGATAAGAAGAGAACCATTCCAGTGCCATAGGTGAGATCATGAGAGAGGAAAGAATCGAAAGAAGGAGGTCGTGATTGACGTTGTTGAAGGCATTTGAGAAGTCCACCAAGATCAAAAGTGTAACCTTGGTTTCCTCAACCCCTGCCCTCACATCGCCAGTCACCTTGAGCAATGCGGAGAGAGTACTATGTCCGGGTCTGAATCCAGATTGAAGTGGTGACAGGATGTTGTTATGGTAAACGAACCCAGACAACTGTCTCTGAACGCACGACTCAAGTACCTTGGATAGAAAAGGAAGAATGGATATGGGTCGGAAATTTGTCAGCAGAGTGGGATTGGAAATCTTAGGTAAAGGACGCACATAGGCTTTACGCCAGAGGTGGGGAAATTTACCTGTGTCAAGGGAAAAGTTCAGGATATGGGTAATTATAGGTAAGATTTGATCAAGGATAACCGTGATCATGCGACGACTAATGTCATCGCACCCCACGGCTTTGGACTTAATAGATAGGATAGTCTTTTTGATCTCACCTGATGATAAAGGAGAAAAAGAGAAAGAGTTAATGTTCGGACGAGGTATACCGTCCAAGTAGGCCATAGTTTGACTCTTGGTTTGGTCGTCTAAAGTGAGAGTAGTAGAAAAATGACGATTAATGTCATCCAAACCAATAGTCACTGGTAGGACTACTTGGCCGTGAGGTTTACCAATGCCCAGGGTTCTTAAAAACTGCCATACACTGGCGGGGGATGAATTAGTAATGTTTTCGTGAATATGTCGGCGTTTAGCATTGCGTACCATCTGATTGCACTTGTTCCTTGCTATCTTAAAGAGAGACCAATTGTCTTCACACCGATCATTTTTATACTTTCGAAAAGCTCGGTCTCTGCGTCGCATCGCCATCCGAATACCCTCTGTCATCCAAGGTGCAGGAGGACGCTTCAGTTTCACTTTTCTAATGGGAGCATGCACATCGAATAACCTCTTAACTGTGTTGTTGAAAAAGTCTACTTTGTCATCGACAGTGATGGCTGATGTCAACGGTTTCCAGTCGATTTTTGCAGCATCCAACCTCAATTTTTCAACGTCCATGCGCCCAAAACAACGCAAGTACAGAACTTTAGGACACGGTTTAGAAGGCTTCAGGACATAGGAGAGGAAGACAAGGTCATGACGGGAGAAGCCAGGAGCAGGATGCTGACCGTGAGAGCGGACCAAGGTAAGATTAGAGGTGAGGATTAAGTCTAACCAGGTGTCCTCCCCGTTAGAGTTGTGGTGAGTGGCATTTAGAGGCAAAACGTGGAGGCTGGCAGACTCGATGATGTGGGTGAGTTTGAAGGAGCGGGATGAAAGGTGGGACAGAAGATCAGTGTTGAAATCGCCCATGATGATATGATGTGCGTACTCGGAACCCAACGATTCTAAAACCGATTCCAAATCAGTGAAGTAATTGACAGAAGGAGGACAGTATACTACTCCAAGAACCAATTTAGTTTCCCTGACCCAAACCTCTAGAAAAAGATACTCCGCAGAAGTAGAGTTTTGAGAGGAAGAAGTTAGAATTTTAAAGGATAAATTGCTACGGAGATAAATCGCAACGCCTCCGCCTCGCCTGTCAATCCGGTCGTTCCGGACTAAGACAAAACCAGAAAGAGGGTATAAGGTAGAAAGGAGGTGAGGTTTGAGCCAGCTCTCAGAGATCAGGATGGCATGCAAGTTGATGTCGGCAAATGTAGCCAAGAGTTCGTTGTAATGACTTGGCACACTTTGTGCATTTATATGACACACGTTTAATAAATTATTAGCTTTCTGATTAAACTGCTCGTGTAAAATGTCATGTAGGGACTGGTCATCATTAACTGAACAGAAGCTATCATCGACAGATAAATCATCTGAATCATTCGCTGATAGAAAAGAATCATCATCGGAAATAGACATAATAATATAAATATATTTATATATATATATATATATATATATATATATATATATATATATATATATATATATATATATATATATATAATAATAAAAGACTAGCTTAAAATAAATAAATACTAATAATAACATGCACGAGATTGACTATTAATTAAATGACCTCTGCACCACCCGCCAACCGAAGCAATTGACAATATACTGATCTAGCAAATACATTTTATCAAAGCATTTTATAAAATTGAGACAACCAAAAGAAAAAAATACTATGATTTAAATTAGAATGACAGAAATATTTTATCAAAGGATTGTTTCAGAACGCATCCGTAAGAGTTCAAACGTCATAACAGTCGTATGTCACTTTGACATTTAACTTAAACAGTAAACACCTACAGAAAAGTTTACAATTATTGCACTGACTTCGATAATTATATTTAGGAAAAGTGGGTGATTATGTACAAAGTAATGTTATCCAAACATGCTAGTAGCTTAAGACAGAATAGAATGTGTCAATATAAGTAATCTGTTTACATACACGTTCAATCGAAACGAAACGATAGGAAGTTCATTAAACGGATGCGTAAAGCAAAACGGGACAATTACTGGTTATACCAAGTTCAGCAAGAGGTACCTGAAGAGACCTTGGGATACTTTTGGAGTAACGGCTTCAACTCGTCCAGTGAAGTAACCTTGACACGACTACCATCTGGGCACTTGATATTTACAATGCCGTCTTGAGTCCAGCAGCCCCGCATCCCGAAATGTTGCCTCGCCTTACTGAACGTTGCCTGCCGCTCCTTGGTCAGGAACTCTCTGACGGATATGGATGACCCTTTCAGCTTGGTCTTCCCTCTCCAGACAGCAGCCTTCATCTCCAAGCTGGCAAACTTAACCACAATGGGACGATGACGTTCTTTGCCATTGGTCCCAAGACGATGGCATGTCTTTATAGAACTTGCCGAAACATCCTTCATGGCCAATCTTGTGTGAAGAACATCGAGAACTATAGCTACACAGTTTTCTTTATTGTGTTCTGGGATACCTGAGAAAATTACGCTTTTCCTTCGATGTCTCATGTCGATGTTGTCAATAGCCTGAGCGCATGCGGCGATTTGCTTCCTCAGCAGCCCGAACATAGAGAATGTCAGTTCCCGAAATGTACGGAACTCCTCCGCTACTTTGGCTACAGTATCTTTGGCTGTTCCACTTTGTAACTGTGCCTGAAGCTCGTCCATTTTTTTGTTCACACTTTCTTCGAGGGTCTTCTGCGCCAGTACAATATCAGCGTATTGTGACATATCTCCGGAGTATCTTAGTGATAGTAGATAATATGGTGAAACTGATCAGTTGGCAGGTGGTGTTAGTGCAAAGTTCTTAAGTGTCACATACAGAACTAATAACACTAGGGCATATAACTGTAAGTATCTTTGTTATAATTAACACAAAAACAATACTTTATATATGGTGAATTTAATTTTAAATATATTTCAAACTTCGAATGTGTGGTTACTTTCTTTTGGATATATCATTTTGTTATCATGAATACATGAATATAATGCATATAATTATATTTTGCTTTATAAAATACTCTGCATTAAGAATGCATTTTCAATAACGAGTGTGGACTTTAGTTTAAAAAGTAACGCACTTTGCTCACTTAATTTTTAATTTAGTTGTCGCGTAGACCCGTATAGATTTAGTTGAAAAAACATTTTTCAACTACAACTATAGTGTAAATGCACCTAAAACATTATAGTGGAAAATATTGCTCGACTTACGTATGTATTATTAGTAACGTAAGCTGTAATGCATTATCACAGCATAATAGCGCCTTGCAATAACACCCCACCTCGGTGCGATGCCGGATCACACCTGTGTGCATTATGTAAATACAATTTGAATAAGGATTACGATCGTAGCTATAGGGAAGCGAAGCGTTGTTGCACTCCAATGCGCTTAATGTATTAGGTTCCTTACATATACTGCTCAGTAGATCAAATTTCATGTATTTATTGGGCATCGCTTACTTGTTTTAATAATACAACCAATGTTACAAAGGAGTGGACCGAGAACCGATCCCTGTGGAACACCGCACGACAGCTCTCGCTAACCTCAGCCATGATGACTCAGGTGGATGAAGCTAGCAGCTAGATAGTAGAACGTCGCCCATAAATATCCCCTAACTTTTTGGTAGAGGCTAAGTGTCACTTGATGGTAGATAGGTGCTTCCCGAATACACATCCTGAGCAAGGTATCGAAGGCGTCAGTGATATTTGGTGAATTAACTAGATGATCACTTTACGTATTTATTCTAGCTGAGTTGGTTGTTACTGCATATCTCCCATGACATACGAATCATCGAATCCATACGATAATACTTTGTTCTCACTATTTAACTCGACAGTACATAAATATTTTTTATTCGATCTATATTTTTATTTCTTACCTAGCTTTAGACCGTATGCATAAAATTCAAACGACCTAATACATAGGTAGGTAGGTACGTTCTTCAGCACGTTAAGGACTACCATATATAATTCTCAATGCTAAAGTAATACCTTTATAAAGTACTTCGGGTGGCCATTTTACGATCAGTGCTAATAAAGTTTTCAATAATATGAAACCCGTCTAGGGATATAAAGATGTGAAGTTTTTATGATATGCGTGCTATTGACTCAGTTAAATGGATTATTGGTGGTATATCGCCACTTGAGTATCAAAATTTGTCCGTACTTACAAAATTTATTACTTATAAAACATAATATCTTATGAGTAAGGGCAGCGATAGACTAGTGGAGATACCAACGGACTGCCATGCAGAGGGTATCGGATTCGAATTCACAGTGCGCACCACTGACTTTTCGGAGTAATGTGCGTATTCAATTGTTAATTGTCCCTTGTATTGTACCTCAGAGAGCACGTTAAGTTCGACCGTCGGTACCGGCTGTCATGTGCTGTATGAAGATCTTTGATAGCAGTTATAGAGGTGCTGACACCTCTAAAATAAACGGATTCTAGTGTAAACCATAGAATATCGCTATCCCTCCGAGTTGCGGAGGTCAGACAGGCGGTCGCTCTGTGTAAAAGCTAATATTCAGCCAAATCCGGTTAGACTAGATAGCGGTCTCCGGGTTGAAACTGGGATAGCGTTAGGAGGATTTTGATCTTATGAGTAAATACATCATTGTACATATGAAACTATTTTACTTAATATTCAATATGATGCCACGTTGTTGCTTTCAATTGAGTGGAAAACAAAAGGAGAAAAAGCAGGAAAGTAAAGTAAGGCTCAAGATTAAAGAGATGCATTCAATAATTTCAAACTTATCCTTCTATAAATAATTGTTGACACCAAGAGAGACTAGGTACCAAAACCCGCACTTCTCTGTAGCAAAACCTTACCTAAAAACCTTACCTTAAAATATGGAATACAAAATCAAGGACTAAAACGATACTTTCAAATAAAACGCCGAGAGCAGTCCAACATTCTATTGCACTTTGTATGTGTGTACGTGACAACTAGGGGTAAGCATTCGGCAACGTAATAAAGGCACTGAAACAGCTGTCACCACCTGCACAGAATAGAAAGAAGAATACTTCAATACTGCTTCTTTTAGCAGACCCTTCGTTGAGGGGTTGATTTTACTATGTAGAGATACATACATACATATATATACATACATACATAGACTCACGCCTGTATCCCGAAGGGATAGGCAGAGACAACGGAAAACCATTTGCAATGATCCTAACATATCTTTCTATGTTCATTCACTCCCATTAAATTTCTCATGGATGCCCTTGTGTCCAGGTCTTCCTCTTTGTCTTGTCCCATTAACAGTTGCCTTAAAATAGATCATCTTGGTCATCCATATACCCACGCCTTTGTCCCGTCGGGGTTGGCAGACAACAGAATGCCACTTGCTGCTATCCTTACAAGCCTCACGCACTTCCATTATATTATTTAGTTTTGTGACAATTTTTTTACACTTTACAAATCTTTTCAAATAGAGTTACCAGTGTGATAACAACGCTGCCTTACGAAGTTTTACAACAAATTACATACTTAATCGTGTGGAGAGATGACAATAAAACGTGCGGGATCCACATTTACCTACTTGGTATTAATTTTACGACGATTTTTACGATCTAATATACGAGCTAAACACTTTCATACACACTGGTGGTTTGTGGGTTAACATACTTATGGAATATTCGGTATATATGGAGTTTATTCAAGTGGGTCATAAGGAATGGATAAGTGCGGGGATTTTTCTAGAGCTGGATAGAAGATTTTTAAAGTAACATTAATCCTCTATTTTATCTTCTTTGGGATTATATATTAATTATTGTATGTATGTATATACATAGTCTCACGCCTATGTCCCCGAAGAGGTAGGCAGAGGTGTATTACTACACCCACTTTTCGCCAGATATATTTTCATTCATTCATCATCAGCCTTTAACAGTCCACTGCTGGACTAAGCCTCTCCTTTAAAAGGAGGAAATGGCCTACTATACCACGCTGGCGAAACGGGTTGGTATAGGGTTTGTATCAAGTTTTCCTTCTCTTACATAATATGCATGTACTCTGCATAATATGCTCCCTTTGTCGGCTCTTACGACACCCATGGGATGATACGGGGTGGTGACAATCCGTATTCTTAATCCGTCGTCAGACACAATATATTAGTCCCACGTAATAGGGGGCGAGCCTTTTGCCGTACTGGGCACATTAACAGACTCCGTGCTGCTACTGAGAATTTCCTAACGGAAAACAAAATACTTAACACTTTGCCCGACCCGGGAATCGGACCCGAGACCTCCCAATCCCACGCGCACATTTAGGCCGTGAAACCAATGAGATAGGGATAAAAGAGAACATAAACTTAAGAAGCCAAAAGTAACAAATTATTATGGCCAGCGAACCAACAAGTATATTGTACCCTCTATTTTTAATAATTTAGATTTATTAAGAGAAGTTACTCAAATTAGTTTTAGTAACTTAAAGAAAAAATTGAAAGACGTCCCATTGTAGTTATAAGTTTTTTTAAGTGGATATATAAGTTTATAAAGTTTTTGTTAAATGTTTTACATATTTTATAATTTTAGTGTACCTAATTTAAGTAATTTTTTATTTACATATATACCCTGATTATTAGTTTTGTAACGTAGGTTTAGTCATTTGTATAAGAGCGCATCTCGCTGTTAAATAGCTGTGTTTTGCGAGTTTTAATTTGTTATTAGTTTTAAGATATTTTTCAAATTTTAAATTAATCTTAAAAAAAATACAAAATATGTCAAACATATATCTCCAATGTCCAAATACATGGATACATCTAATATTGAAACCGGTATGAGTTTCGGATACAAATAAATGAATTTCTAAATTCAACCATTGATTTTCCATGATTAGAAATTACTTAAATTAAAAGTAATTCCAATCGCATTCTAATTTAAATCCATTCACTAATCATGAATCACAGTCACAAGATTAAAGAAAATTCGAATTCCAAAATTGAATCCTTCGATCTGACGTTCGGAATTTCAATCTCCCTTCGGTCTCGATTCGGAATTCCGATCGTTCACGAAAATGTACGAACCATACGTACATAGGAATTTGTAAGCACTCAGATTATTTGCTATAAGGGTTGTTATACAACAATATATAGGAATTTTATGGATTGTTGTGACTGGGTAGAATAATAACTGCGTAGGCGTATTGGTGGCCGTCATTAACGGCCATTTTCAATATTCGAACTATAGATAGATCTGTAGATTTTAGATTCGTGTATTTCGACATATTTTGTATGGAGCTTCTGTCAAAAACGAATCTAAAATCTACAGATCTATCTTAATTTTGAATATTGAAAATGGCCGTTAATGACGGCCACCAATACGCCTACGCAGTTATTATTCTACCCAGTCACAACAATCCATAAAATTCCTATATATTGTTGTATAACAACCCTTATAGCAAATAATCTGAGTGCTTACAAATTCCTATGTACGTATGGTTCGTACATTTTCGTGAACGATCGGAATTCCGAATCGAGACCGAAGGGAGATTGAAATTCCGAACGTCAGATCGAAGGATTCAATTTTGGAATTCGAATTTTCTTTAATCTTGTGACTGTGATTCATGATTAGTGAATGGATTTAAATTAGAATGCGATTGGAATTACTTTTAATTTAAGTAATTTCTAATCATGGAAAATCAATGGTTGAATTTAGAAATTCATTTATTTGTATCCGAAACTCATACCGGTTTCAATATTAGATGTATCCATGTATTTGGACATTGGAGATATATGTTTGACATATTTTGTATTTTTTTAAGATTAATTTAAAATTTGAAAAATATCTTAAAACTAATTACAAATTAAAACTCGCAAAACACAGCTATTTAACGGCGAGAAGCGCTCTTATACAAATGACTAAACCTACGTTACAAAACTAATAATCAGGGTATATATGTAAATAAAAAATTACTTAAATTAGGTACACTAAAATTATAAAATATGTAAAACATTTAACAAAAACTTTATAAACTTATATATCCACTTAAAAAAACTTATAACTACAATGGGACGTCTTTCAATTTTTTCTTTAAGTTACTAAAACTAATTTGAGTAACTTCTCTTAATAAATCTAAATTATTAAAAATAGAGGGTACAATATACTTGTTGGTTCGCTGGCCATAATAATTTGTTACTTTTGGCTTCTTAAGTTTATGTTCTCTTTTATCCCTATCTCATTGGTTTCACGGCCTAAATGTGCGCGTGGGATTGGGAGGTCTCGGGTCCGATTCCCGGGTCGGGCAAAGTGTTAAGTATTTTGTTTTCCGTTAGGAAATTCTCAGTAGCAGCACGGAGTCTGTTAATGTGCCCAGTACGGCAAAAGGCTCGCCCCCTATTACGTGGGACTAATATATTGTGTCTGACGACGGATTAAGAATACGGATTGTCACCACCCCGTATCATCCCATGGGTGTCGTAAGAGCCGACAAAGGGAGCATATTATGCAGAGTACATGCATATTATGTAAGAGAAGGAAAACTTGATACAAACCCTATACCAACCCGTTTCGCCAGCGTGGTATAGTAGGCCATTTCCTCCTTTTAAAGGAGAGGCTTAGTCCAGCAGTGGACTGTTAAAGGCTGATGATGAATGAATGAAAATATATCTGGCGAAAAGTGGGTGTAGTAATACACCTCTGCCTACCTCTTCGGGGACATAGGCGTGAGACTATGTATATACATACATACAATAATTAATATATAATCCCAAAGAAGATAAAATAGAGGATTAATGTTACTTTAAAAATCTTCTATCCAGCTCTAGAAAAATTCCCGCACTTATCCATTCCTTATGACCCACTTGAATAAACTCCATATATACCGAATATTCCATAAGTATGTTAACCCACAAACCACCAGTGTGTATGAAAGTGTTTAGCTCGTATATTAGATCGTAAAAATCGTCGTAAAATTAATACCAAGTAGGTAAATGTGGATCCCGCACGTTTTATTGTCATCTCTCCACACGATTAAGTATGTAATTTGTTGTAAAACTTCGTAAGGCAGCGTTGTTATCACACTGGTAACTCTATTTGAAAAGATTTGTAAAGTGTAAAAAAATTGTCACAAAACTAAATAATATAATGGAAGTGCGTGAGGCTTGTAAGGATAGCAACAAGTGGCATTCTGTTGTCTGCCAACCCCGACGGGACAAAGGCGTGGGTATATGGATGACCAAGGTGATCTATTTTAAGGCAACTGTTAATGGGACCAGACAAAGAGGAAGACCTGGACACAAGGGCATCCATGAGAAATTTAATGGGAGTGAATGAACATAGAAAGATATGTTAGGATCATTGCAAATGGTTTTCCGTTGTCTCTGCCTATCCCTTCGGGATACAGGCGTGAGTCTATGTATGTATGTATATATATGTATGTATGTATCTCTACATAGTAAAATCAACCCCTCAACGAAGGGTCTGCTAAAAGAAGCAGTATTGAAGTATTCTTCTTTCTATTCTGTGCAGGTGGTGACAGCTGTTTCAGTGCCTTTATTACGTTGCCGAATGCTTACCCCTAGTTGTCACGTACACACATACAAAGTGCAATAGAATGTTGGACTGCTCTCGGCGTTTTATTTGAAAGTATCGTTTTAGTCCTTGATTTTGTATTCCATATTTTAAGGTAAGGTTTTTAGGTAAGGTTTTGCTACAGAGAAGTGCGGGTTTTGGTACCTAGTCTCTCTTGGTGTCAACAATTATTTATAGAAGGATAAGTTTGAAATTATTGAATGCATCTCTTTAATCTTGAGCCTTACTTTACTTTCCTGCTTTTTCTCCTTTTGTTTTCCACTCAATTGAAAGCAACAACGTGGCATCATATTGAATATTAAGTAAAATAGTTTCATATGTACAATGATGTATTTACTCATAAGATCAAAATCCTCCTAACGCTATCCCAGTTTCAACCCGGAGACCGCTATCTAGTCTAACCGGATTTGGCTGAATATTAGCTTTTACACAGAGCGACCGCCTGTCTGACCTCCGCAACTCGGAGGGATAGCGATATTCTATGGTTTACACTAGAATCCGTTTATTTTAGAGGTGTCAGCACCTCTATAACTGCTATCAAAGATCTTCATACAGCACATGACAGCCGGTACCGACCATTGATTTTCCATGATTAGAAATTACTTAAATTAAAAGTAATTCCAATCGCATTCTAATTTAAATCCATTCACTAATCATGAATCACAGTCACAAGATTAAAGAAAATTTGAATTCCAAAATTGAATCCTTCGATCTGACGTTCGGAATTTCAATCTCCCTTCGGTCTCGATTCGGAATTCCGATCGTTCACGAAAATGTACGAACCATACGTACATAGGAATTTGTAAGCACTCAGATTATTTGCTATAAGGGTTGTTATACAACAATATATAGGAATTTTATGGATTGTTGTGACTGGGTAGAAAAATAACTGCGTAGGCGTATTGGTGGCCGTCATTAACGGCCATTTTCAATATTCGAACTATAGATAGATTTGTAGATTTTAGATTCGTGTATTTCGACATATTTTGTATGGAGCTTCTGTCAAAAACGAATCTAAAATCTACAGATCTATCTTAATTTTGAATATTGAATTCCGTAGTTACACACTTTCGATAAGTATTTGTTATGCATTAAATCGTAAGGATATGGTCTCAAAAAAGCGTTTTTGCTTATTTATAAGTTCGTCAACAGTTTATTGCTTTTTCTAAATATTTACTATACGACTTTGCCTATAACTCCGCCTGCGTGAATTATAGATACACTTAAATGCTCCTCAGGAATGACACTATTAAATTGTGAAAACCGTACAAATATCCGTTTGATAGTTTTAGAGTTTATCGCGTGCATACAGTCAGACAGTAAGAAAAGTACTTAGTTTTATAATATACTAGAGGATGCCCGCGGTTACACCCACGTTTTTTAAGGCTACTGCTCCGCTCTCGTCACTCATAGCGTGATGTTAAGGCGCTGTCCTAAGCGACTGTTTTGGTAAATGAGGGGGTGAAGCAGGGGAGGTGAAGGGAGCTTAGCTCCGTCTACTGCGGGGCGCCCCCCTTCATTCTCGTCGCGTGCGGCCGTATTCTGGCGACATCCGTATTCCAATATTTCAAAATCGCAAGCAAAACGTTTTAGCATATTGAATTGAGATACTGATATTAAAATTTATATTACATACATCAATCTGTTTGTACAATGTATGCATAGCGCAATTTTTGTTCTCAGTGCAGCCATGAGCAAAAATGGTTTACATTAGACGTTATAGGTATTAAATGTTGACGAAAGTAGGTAAATACCTACGTGCCGTAAGATGATAAAAATAATTAAGTCAGTTCCATGTATGGAGAGGCCATTATTATGTTTGTTTTGTTTTTGTATAAAAATAGTGAAGCAGTTCATAGAATACCTACATCTAATTCCATTCCTGCCAGTTTTCAAATCTGTTTTGCAATAAATTGGCTGTGACATACGGGCGGACAGACAGACAGACATTGTGAATCTATAAGGGTTCCGTTTTTACAATTTTTGGCTACGGTACCCTAAAAAACACAATACTGCTCTACTAAGCGCAAAAGCCGTATCTAAACTAAAGCGAGTTACGAGATAATTGAAGTTTAGTAAAAGTTGATTTCTTTTATTTATTTATGGATGTTTATTGTTATTATAGGTATAATTATTATGGCAAAGGTTTCGAAATACGTCGCCGTTTTTAGGGGTTGTGAGTGATTGGAGAGGGAGCAGGGGAAGTCTTGAAACCCCCCTCACCATTTTCACTTACCGGAAATACTTGGTTTCCTCTGAAAAAAAAAGTCTCCAAACATCGGTGTGTATGGCACTGCCAACTTCCACATTCATCACACTAGTTTAATAAACTAAGGTTGTCGGAGCCCTGCGAAGGGCTCCTATTTTCGGATCAAGGGTCAAAAGAGAACCTAACATAACCTATTTATTTACTTGTTGCAGTCGCACCTAACCCATGGCACTCGAAAGCAATGACGCACAAATTTGACATTAGCTGTCAATATGATCATTCCAAGATGGCAGTTTTGCGTTTCGTTTCACGTTTTTCACATAAAACCTAAGAATTACATTTTTAAAACTGTACAAAAGTATAAAAACTATGTTCCGTTTTGCATAATTGCCGAAGTATTTATGAAATTTTGGAAATTGTTTAAAAATATTTAGACGCAACTCCGGCAGCCAAAATTACTTTTAGGGGATTAAAACGAACTACCTTAAGCCCCCTACACTACCAATACCCTCAAACTCAGGCGACTCGTTTCGAAACCCAACCCATTATTATTTTTCAAAATAGATGAAACATCAAAAATATATGTGGATATACCTTATTCATGAGATACTGCTATGTCGCTTAGAAAATTATAGAATTAGAATTTGAGTTACTGCTTTTTCGTCAGCTCTCGTCATACATGTTTGTATGGAAAATATAAAAAAATTCTTTCGCTTCAAATATGTGTTGTTTCAAAGAAAATAAATATTAAAAGATATTTATTTATATTCATTTATAATTTATTAACGAAATACAGAGTTTACAGCTCATCAAAAGTTAGCTGTCTGCTACAACGCGGCATGTTTTCTTTATTCTCATCGAATGTTAAAGGCAGTGTGTGAGGTGATAAGGCTTCAATACTTATTATTTGCTGTTGTTTACGAGGCACAGTTTCATTTACTTTCCTTTTACGGCTTGGTATTGTAGAAATTTCAAGCACTGATGAATCATTTTCCTCTCCGTGATATCGCAATGCCATCCCTTGAGCTTGACGAGAATCAACAATTTCAGGCAACTGCCAATTCATATAAAACGCCACAAGCTTCTCCCAGAAAACATCATCTCTTTCTATAATTTCTATTTTTAGTGGTATACTTTCGCCTCTCCACACAGCAAATAAACACTTTTGTTTGCGTGTAACGTGACGTTGCCCCTGAGTTTGGTGATAACAATTACAATATTTGTGTAGACTAGTCAGTTCACTTTTTTATCATGTTTCCATATTTGTATTTTATTTGCTCTTATACTATTCTCCAGGCCATTCTTATAGGCAACTTTAGAACATTAAATTTCCACAATCGTGTTTGGACCTATTAATCCATCTGGCGTGGCACCAATAATCGAATAATCCACAAGGCTCGATTGTTACATTTTCTTGCTTCGCCAGTTATTGCAAAGCCAGTGTTCATTTTAGATTCCATGCGCAACTGATTTTACATTGCAAATATTTTATTTGTACAAAATATTTTTTACTAAGTTGGCTTTACTGCTGTTGTCTTTTCTTTTTACCACTATACAAAAATTTCAATCTGTCAACATATTCTTACGCAATTTGAACCAGTCACTGCTATCCCTCTTGTAATTTTTGCTTATCACTACGGAATTTGAGTCAAATTTGTTAAAAAAATAGTTTTGCATTTCTTGGCTAGCTCTTGAACAGATCTTGTTAGGAATGACTGAAGTCAAATGAGTGTAAGACGTTGCAGAACAGAATAATTAGTTACGTACTTTATTATTAAAAAAATACTATATCTTGTGTTTTAGCAAACAGAGAAGTCACCTTCTTACTTATAAATGATTGATTTTAGAAATTAAAAAGATATTAGATGTACTGAGACAAACCTAATAGTTTATGAATAATCAAAGTTTTACCCGATGTACCTAAAAAGGTTTATGTTCAAAACACAATAATACAACATTCGTTACCGCTTGTGTGCGGATTGCGGAGCGCCATATTAGCGCTGTCATCATTATTGTTCGCCGTGGCGGCATCTTAGCGCTCCAGGCGCTCTGACAAGCTAATGAATTTGAAATATAGGAACATAAAATGATTCGATTTTATGTTATTACTCTTTCAAAAATTGAAAACTGTGGCAGCTATGTATTGTGAGAATAATTTATATAATTATGTTATGCATAATCGATAATATATAAGTAACATAGTTGGTCATAAAAGACTCTTATGAAAATAATTTGTGTAAAAATGTTACATATTTCATAATCACTTGGCCATGGATGAATTTCCATTTTATAACGACGCTTTCTTGTACAAATCCTTCGTAGAACTTTATTTTTCTAATTGTCCATATTTTATTCTTCTAACTATATATTTATAAGCACAGAAACAATAACACATTAAACGCAACAAGAGTATAAACTTAGGTCCTAGTTACATGAAAAGCCTATTTGATTCAAAGTATTCAGTCTATAACATAAAACATGAAGTTACGAACTCAATTTGGCGTATTATAATAACAAACAGGTTTACGTAAAATTTCGTGCAGCGGAGACGCAAGCGACATGACCTATCTCTCACAGGGCTCATAGCCGAATGATGAGGTCTGGGCGGGGTGTAAACTAGCAACTGAAACTCAGTACACCGCTTATGCTAATAAGGTTTAAATTGCTGAAGCGTTTGATATTGATGGGATCTACCGAGCGTCAAAATCATAGACGTTTGGCAGATTTTATTTAATTTTACAAAATATACACGTATAATATGAAAATAAATAGGGTAATTCTTTAGTTCATTAGATTTCCTACAATATTATCAAAAAAAATATGACAGCTTACGATCAAAATATTGCAAACAGTGAGACGAAAGATTATTTTCTGCCTCGATTTTGTGATTTTTTTACCGTGATTCTATGTTACGTACATGAAAAATTCTTTCAAAAGTCTTTTGTTCAGACTTTTGACTTTAAGCTCTAATTTATGCTAGTTTGTAAAATGTACCGTTCTGGCTAGATGCGCGACGAAAAATTTGGTGTTTCACGGCTTCTGAGGTATAACAGCGCCTTAAATAGCCTTCCTCGATAAATGGGGCTATCTAACACTGAAATAATTTTTCAAATCGGACCAGTAGTTCCTGAGATTAGCGCGTTCAACCAAACAAACAAACTCTTCAGCTTCACACATATATAAGTGTAAAATAAGATGTATAGATAGAGTAGGATGACTGAAATATTTTTTTTTATAGATAATGATTTATTTAATTGAAAAAAGGTTTACAATATAATCACATATAGGTACAACATAGGTGACATAAAAAAATTGTTTGCAATAATAAACATGTGAAACGTTAGCCCCCGTACTAACATCGTATCACGGGTATTTGTGCTAACCAATATTCTTTTTTGATTTCAGGTACGCATTCAATCTACGTTAACTCCGTCTGCAGATAAGGTGAGATTGTAGGTACTGCTACATTTCAAGCTACACACTTTGATCTTTGTACTGTTCTTATGTCGCAGGAAATAAGTATTAAAATCGCATTGCAATTGAACAGTTGGCAACTGTTTACCTTCACTTGGCGCTGATGTACAGTCGAACAACTTACCGCTAGACCACTATAAGGGTGAGTATCGCTCAGCAAGACATCGTCGCTTCCAGTGCTACTTTGTACAAACATTGACATTCGTATACAAAACCAGTTTCTAGTGTGTCTCGACTATACGAGCGAACCAAGGGGATTTTTTTTAAACTAGACCACCGTCGACTTGTTTGATTGTATAAGCAACAAAGATTACGAGTGATTAAAATTATTTCTACTACAAGATTTACATTACCATTTGACGACCGTTTGGCGCCACGGGAGTGTAAACGACTGCTACGCCGAAGGTCGCGGGTTTGATTCCCACTCAAGTCAAACATTTGTGTGCATGAACATGGATGTTTGTTTGTCTCGGTCTGGGTGTTTCTATGTATAATGTGTATGTATTTATAAAAAATAAAGTATATGTATGTTTATTATCATTATCTAGTACCCATGGTACAATCTTCTGCTTAGTTTGGGACTAGATTTTTTTTTTCTGCCGAACAAATTGACTCCATGCTGCCTGATGTTAAGCAGTCAGTGAAGTCCCATAGTGATGGCCATCATCCCAGCAGCCAGCATGGCATTATGGCATGATGCCCCCCACACCTTGACGGCCTTGAGTAAAGCTTTTTCACGCCCCACTTAAAGGACCTGGGATCATAAGTGGAGGGAAACACGTGGACTGGTAAAGAGTTCCACATCTTAATGGTACGGCAGAGATAAGAGGTGCCGAACCGTTTGGTGCGTGACGGCATCTGTTCTACCGTGTAAGAGTGGCACCTCAACCCAGCACGTGTCGTTCGGGATAGGAAAGGAGAGGGTGGGATTAGTTGAAAGAGCTCTTCGGAGCACTCACCGAGATAGATGCGGTAGAAGACAGCCATTGAGGCCACGTCTCTGCGTAATTGCAGTGACTCAAGAGTCTTAGTGGCCTCTGGATCCCCGATGATACGGACAGCACGCCGCTGCAACCTATCGAGGGCGTCCAATAATTACTGAGCGGAGCCATTCCAAAGGTGAGAGCAGTATTCCACGCAGGAGCGAACCTGGGTCCTATATAACAGACACAACTGCTCCGGCGTGAAAAACCTCCTCACCTTGTTCAGGACTCTGAATTTCCGAGATGCGGATTTGATGACATCCTCGATGTAGTTCTTCGGGTTGAGATTTCTGCGTATGTCCACACCCAGGATATTGAGGCTGTCTTGAATCGGTAGTGGAGTGTCCAGAAGAGAAGGATGGGGAAGGAATGAAGATACCTTGGCTGAGATTGCGCACACCTGTGTTTTCATGGCGTTGAACTCGACCAGGTTCTCATCACCCCAATGCGAGATGCAATTCAGAACTCGGTCAAGCTCAGCAACAAGTATTCGCCTATACTCCTCAGTATTGGTTTGCTTAGCCGCAGGGTGTCCGAGATATCGCCCATGTACAGTACTGTCATCTGCATAGCAATGTATGCCCCAAAAGTGAGCATATCATTGATATGCAGAAGAAAAAGCGTGGGTGATAACACGGACCCCTGAGGCACACCAGCATTCCCCTGGAGAAACTTCGATGACTCACCGTCACAAAGGACTCGTATACGGCGCTCATGCAGGAAGCTGGCAACCCAGTTGCACAATCGAGGCGGCAAGCCGTAGGCTGGAAGCTTGGAAAGAAGCGCACGATGCCAGACTCTATCGAAGGCTTTGGAGATGTCGAGACTAATAGCCAATGACTCCCCATGCCTGTCCATCGCCTCACCCCAAAGGTGAGTGACATACGCTATAAGATCACCCGTTGATCGTTTCGGTCTGAAACCATACTGACGATCACTGATGAGAGAGTGATCTTCTAGGTAGTGAACGAGTTGGTTGTTGATTAAATGTTCAAACACCTTGCAGAGGATAGGGATGATAGCAATGGGTCGATAGTTGCCCGGATCAGAACGATCCCCTTTCTTGGGAATCGGTTGTAAGTTTGCCTCTTTCCAAGCCTGCGGCACTACGCCAGAGGCATATGATAGGCGATACAGACGTGTAAGCATTGGAGACAACTTTGCTGCGCATTTCCTAAGCACAACCGCTGGAATTCCGTCACGTCCACTGGCTTTCCGGACATCGAGAGATCGCAGTGTCGCGCGAACATCGCATTGCCTGATTTGGCCGCAGTAGGGAATCGAAGGCGGCTGCGCACTACGATCATCGATTCGGGAGTTGGCCGCAAAGAGATTGACAAGCAGGTCAGCTTTCTCTTGCGGCCCATGGGCCAGTGACCCATCAGGGCATCGCAACGGCGGCAGTGAAAGCTGGCAGAAATTAGATTGCACGGCTTTGGCCAATCGCCAGTATCCCCGGCTGCCCGGGGTGCGACAAGAGTTCTTGACCAAACCGTGCAATGCGCTGTGCATCCGCTCTTATATATACCCTCTTGCAGACCTTGGTGGCTCTATTATAGGCTACCTTGATGAGATGGACATTCGGATCGCAACGAGACCGAGCCCTGATCCAAGCGCGGTAAGCCGACTGTTTTTGTTTAACAGCATCGGCGCACTCGCGATTGAACCAGGGCCGTACTCCGCTGCTGCTGGAGACGTCAGTGGATGGAATATATATTCCATACCCAAGATGATTTCCCCAGCAACAGCAGACGCACTCTCCGACAGATCCCTCCCACCCAAGCAGCGTTGTGACCACGGGATGGACGCATAATAGTCTCGCAGGCCATCCCAATCCACTGACGAGTAGTGCCACGAGCGTCGCTTTGCCTTCACTGGTTGTGGAGGTGAAGCGAATGGCACTGTAGTAAAGAACCAGACAGTGGTCGGAGGAACCCAAAGGGGCTTGTACCGTCACACTGTACTGGGCACAGTGTGGTCTAGGTCTAACAACGAGGGCGCTTGACCCGATATATCTGGTATCCTGGTGGGCTGGAGTACCAGTTGAGTCAGGTCATGCTTATATTATAATAATAATAATAATAATAAATCATTTATTTGTAAGAATGCCATGCTTTAGAGCGAATGCGTGAGGAGCTCGTCCCGCGTGGTCTGTTTTGGAAGAGCCCAGCCAGGTCTCATGGTGGGCATTGAAATCTCCCAAAAAAACCAACTCGGCGGTCGGGAACTGCTCCTGCGCATTATCTGCTGCCTGACTTAAGTAGTCAAACAGTCGAGTTGTCTCGGCATCTCCGGTATGGGAACGATAAAGGCACACGTAAATCCGGGCTAATGAACCCAGACTTACGTGTACCCATAGGACAGAAAAGAACAGGTCCTCTAGGCAGAGTAGATCGTGGTGTTGTGTGAAATAGGTATAATATTATTATTACTATACGGCTTGTATGGTTATCTACATCTTGCGGTCCCGATCCGATCCCGGGCATGGAAACAAAAACATAGGATGCATCTGGGATAATAATGCTGGCTAGTGACAATGACACACACTGAAGCTTAACATAACATAACATATCTTCACGGCTTTTATCCCCGAAGGGGTGTTATAGGTGTATTATACACCCACTTTTCGCCAGTTATGTTTCGGTCCCAACGTAATAGAAGGCGAGCTTATTGCCATCTACCGGGCACATTATTAAGCGAGCGATAATTAACATTTTTAATACACACATAACTTCGAAAAGTCAGAGGTGTGTGCCCGGGGTACCTGGGGATCGAACCCGAGACCATCGTCTCACCAGTCCGTTGCGTACACCACTGGGCTATCGCCGCTTTTTTACTGAAGCTTACTATTGACATAAACCTAATGGAAGGAAAGAGGAATCCACCACGCGCCCTCGGATTGAACTCCCCAACTATTGCAACAGAAAAGGTCGACAATACCGACCTCCTCTAAACTGACTGAGCTAGTAGGCTCAGTCGTTGCCCATCGCTCCTGAGGGTGTCTCGTGCAGAGGCGAAACACGTGTCGAAGAATAGCCGGCGCATGCAGTGGGATACTGCAACTCAAGTATCTTTATCATTTTAGAGGAGTTCAGTATTGTCAACCTTTTCCTATAATATAATTTTCCTTTTCCTGCAATAGTTAGGGTCGTCGATCCGAGGGTGCGTGGTAGGTTCCTCTTTCCTTCCATTAGGTTACAATGGAGTTCCGCTAAGTTACGCCTGATACAACTATATTGACCTGGGTTTCCTCGAGGCAGGCTTGCCTAGTGAGGAAACCAAACGAAACTGGAAAAGAATTAAAGTTTTCTGCAAAATATATGCAATGTCACAGAGTTGCTACATGTTCATGCATGGAATTCCAAGACTGATTTAGCTTAGTAACGCTCAAAAATATAGTTAACTTACTCATGCTTTAATTTTTTATTGATTTATAAATGCGTGTGCATGTAGTTATTCAGTGCCACATAACTAGTTTAGTATATAAGTATGTATTGCCTTTGTATATTTCGTAGCAAATTTGTAGCAATTGACATTAAATTAATAAAAACTAAGGAAACAGTGTCGCTTTCCCATTTCATTTATCATAAATTTTACCATTATATCAAATGTTGTCAAGACCTGAACTGTCCAAAGTTACAAGTTCTCATAGTAAAGCAACGTTTTACTTTTACATAAGCTCTTAGTCTAGAAGTTCTAACTTCACCAACACTACACCTTAGTCAAAGTATGGTCAGAGGTCTTCTTTTTTTTGACTTCTCTGTTATTTGAGACAAAAAATATGAATTTGTAACACATTCCTGCTTATTGCACAAAGGGATCTGCAAGCATGTACATGTACACACATTGCTATGTGTGTGTGTAACCGTGTATGTAGGCATTTATATAATCTATACACATAAATAATTGGAGTGCCTGTTTAAACAAACAAAATTCATAATGGATGTATACACGGTACATAAATCGAAATTTTTTTTTTCAATTTCCGTCTCTCTGTCTTTCTGTCGGTCTGTCTGTCTGTCTGTTTGCTCTCGCTAATCTCTGGAACGGCTAAACCGATTTTGCCGGGACTTTCACTGGCGAATAGCTGATGTACCAAGGAGTAACTTAGGCTATAAATTAACCAGGTACGCGGAGTAGTTCCCTCAGGACGCGGGTGAAACCGCGGGAGACAGCTAGTATCTTATATAGACGGCAGTTTTAGAATCGTAGCGAGAATCACTTTCCTCATTACTCCAGCCCTCTCCAATAAATTGCAGGGCAACTTAATTTAGCACCTTTCTAACTGAACTGTGAAGTTTTACAACTTGTTAGTCTTATTTATAGATAGTGTGAGAAACTTAAGGGATTTCTTGTAATGAAGACGATCGCTTTTAATCGCTTCAATAATAGTTCACTTGCTAACAAGTTGGGATTTCTTTCGAGACTCATTTCTTTTGTCTGCGTAGGTAAAGTTTAGTACTTGTAGCTAGATTAAATAACTTAAATATAAAAAGATAATGACATGTTTTTTATCTCTTTTTTTACTAAAGGATGCCCACAGCTACACCTGCACATTTTTATTTTATTTCACCTTTTCTGCCCGATCTTGTGTGAATTTCGCAAAGTCCCTTCTTAGTGCATCCCTACCTTTCCTCAAGGACATACATGCTAAGCGTCTAGCGTCCAGCACGTCGATTCTGTAAAATTCACATTCAAACTCACATTTCACGTTGCTATTCACTCTCACTTCGCATAAGGTTCAAAATGACCTTGATTTTGAGTGCGAAGGGAGCGTCGAATTGACGGCAGAATTACCTTATAGAACGCCACTTTTTATCAAAATAAAAGTCAACATCTCGAGGTCAATCTAGTTCAACTCGCAAACACGCTTGCAAGAGTAGCGCTAGTGTAGATTCGAATTATCAACCGAGTTTTAAAATGTCAATCAAGAAACTCACAGCGGATTCAGATTCGAAGTTTAGAATGAAGTCTTACAGAATCATACTGCAGTAGTTCCGGCTACGCGTTGTCTGTTAGTCAGTCAGTAACGCAAGAATTTTGTATATACAGACTAACTGGTCCAACAGTTCGTAAAGCTCAAAAGGTAGTTGTCGTGGGCTTGGTTAACATATCCAAAGCGTTACCAAAGGCTGTTGGTGCCACCATATTTGTTCAACATCTTCACGCCTGTATCCCCTTGGGGGTAGGCAGAGGTGATATTACACCCACATTTCGTCTTAGGAATTTTAGGTCCCACGTAATAGGAAGCGAGCCTATTGCCGTTATCGGGCACATTGCCAGACTCCGTACTGCTACTGAGAATTCGGAAAAACTCAGTAACACTGCTCGACCCGGGAATCGAACTTTGGATTTCCCGATCGGCACACGCATACGCTATCTACTGGACCACAGAGGCAAGCCTGTTTAAAACATCCGTGTCGCCATATTTCTTCAAATAAAATTTATACGAACTAAAGAGTCTTTTGTACGCTTCTGCTACTCTACAACACGTCAATCTTATTATCTAAAACGCGTTCGCTAAACCGAAAAGAGCGCATTCAGCGTTTGTTTTAAGTATTTTACTCAATGCTTATAATGAAATAAGAACTTCTGTGAACTGAGTTCATTGTATTAAGTTAGATACGTGGAGCAGGTCATATTATTCCCAGGGTAACAGTGAAAGGGGTAGAGGCACCTCTACCCCTTTCACTGTTTCACTGACTTTATTCCGGGAATTGTCTCAAAATTTGAGGCACTAGTGATCCGCTAGAGTAAACATTAATGTGAGTTCTTAGTGCTTAGTAAGTGTTATGTCTGTATTGCAGGACCTAGGAGAGGTACTATGGTTTTGCTCGCTTTTAAGATTTTTCCAGAAATGACTTAAGATTTTACACATTTTTTTTTACTGAAGAATTTAAACAAACATGGCCGAATACATTACTTAAGCAACAGAGCGGCTGTTTCTGTTGTTGCCTAGTAAAAGAACTAGAATTTATTAATCAGATTTAGTATCTTAAGTCACGTATGCCTTATTTTTATGAATTGCCTATTAAAATTCTGCGTTATTTTAAATACGATGGCCTGGATGTACAGTACATCCGTGAACATGGCGCTTGCAACAGTGCCGAAATATCGTTTACTCCAACAAAGGTTGGTGGTATATATCCCGAAAGACAATTTAAAATAAGTTTAAATGACCACGAAAGTTTAAATTCCTATATTCTGCAAGGTGTGCTTGCAGACTGCAGAAGTATTAACAATCTGATAAATAATGGAAGTGAACATTTAAACTAAAATCATCTCTCGTCCTTCCTGCAAATTTTCTCACAACTTTCAATTTTCAGGTAATTTTTATCCCCAGTTTTTGACGTGACAACGTCTTATAAATTGGTTTGCCGGGTGACACTTCAAGAAACTGCGTTACGCTCCGCTCACGTTATGCGCTCACAATGAGAGCGAGTGAGAGGCACGCGTCCCGCCTAAGAGCGAGAGAGACAGACATAAAAAGTGAAAGGCACGCGTCTTTCATCCTTCTTCCTACTATACGAATGAATATTCACATTAAAATTATTTTACCACTCAAAGTCGTTGTCACGTAAAACTTTCGCCCGTATACCGACTTTACAGGCAACCAATTTTTTTTTATAGACTCACGCCTGTATCCCCGAAGGGGTTGGCAGAAGTGAAATATTACACCGGCACTTTACCATGAATTTTTAGGTTCCACGTAATAGGGGGCGAGCCTATTGCCGTACCGGGCACATTACAAGACTCCGTGCTGCTACTGAGAATTTCCTAACGGAAAAACCCAATAACACTTTGCCCGACCCGGGAATCGAACCAGAGACTTCCCAATCCCACGCGCACATTTATGCCACGAGACCAACGAAGCAGTTTTTTTCATACGTACTAGCGAGGTAGCAACTTAAGGTCGTCACCTTTTTCGCGTTGTCTCAGTTGCGACTAAATTAAGACCCTCGCCTTTGAGTCTGCTAACGACTTAGCGACTTAGGCTAATACTCAACATTTATGAAGCACTAGCCTTAGCAGCATAAAAATATTAGTCCTTGGACTAACGTTTATTCAACGACAACCCAGCCTACTCGTCACCTAATGTTTTCATTTCAACAAACAAACAATTCTGTCAAAGCGGTGAGGTATGCGGGGCAAAGAGGGGCTACAAAAATGCATTCTAATTGGCCGGTTCAAAATTGCGGTAAGTCATAATTCATTACTAGTGTTGGGATTAGTCTTATGTAAGACGTATAAGTCTAATCCCTGTCAGAAAGTGTTCGCCTTACGTCTGCCGTCTAGTAGGCTAGGTTTTCGTTGCGTTTATTACTGCCTTTTTATTTAACTATCAAAGTAAACCTTAAACATTCAGAGACTGAGTGCGTTTCACAAGCAGACAATGGTTTATAAAAAAAACGGAGTGCCTTCGAGACCACTCATCCGGTGTAATTAATATAGACCCCCCATTAACGCAGGTACTCGTAGTTGATAGTGAGGTTTGTTAATGGGAACTCTTTCATCTTTGCGACGTACCTTATGCTGAATGTCTGGCAAATGGATCTGGATTTCGTTTCTTTGTTGGAATATGCATTGATGGATGAGCTGCTGATATTCAGCTGCCTTAATCGGCTGAGGTAATTACGCATTTTTTTAACGGAAGACATTCAATTAACTAACAAAATATACCTCGGCAATGTTTTTTTTTTGCCTTTTGTGATTCTCACTTGATTATTTAGTTTTTTATACTAGTTTTACATTATTTTTTTGTTTTCGATGGTTGAATGCGCCATATTAACCTAGTAGTACTAGAATACTATGCTACAAGATACCTTTACGAGTCACAATTGTCACAGATTAGTTTTGATGAGAGCATATTTAATAGCTGCTGATTATGAAAATCTGAGAAATTATAGGAAAGCAGAAAAAAGAAACATAAATCCATGACCACGTCTGGTATAACCCTGCGAAGAAGTCTGATGGAAGGTATTTCTTTAAGATATTACTTTGACAACGGTTTGCTAAGTATTAGCGAGAAAAGACACCATCCTAGACGAATGTCTAGGCTGGTGAATCAGACTCGTCTCCTAAACAGGAGACAAGTTGCAAGATTATTTGCATCAGCAGTCTTTACTCAGGCTTCGAAACTATCTTCCAACAGTCAAAAGTTACGCTTGCACAATCTTTGCTCCTCCTAATACTCGATTATACCGATGTCAGCTATCTAGATCTCACTGAGGTCCAACTTGATAAACTTGAGAGTTTCCAAAACTTCTCTATTAGATTTATATTTGGTTTACACAAATAGGATCATGTATCTGAATTTCGTAGCAGATCTAATTTGAAATCTATCTTTGCATAGATAGTACCAATATTCTAGCAATAAGCAACGACAGTCTAGTGGAGATACCAACAGACTGCTTTGCAGAGGTTATGGGGTTCAAATCCATGTGCTTGCCCTGTGCCTCGGCGAGCACGTTAAGCAGTCGGTAACGGTTGTCAAGAACATTTTTGACAGTCGTTATAGGGGGTCAGTACCTGTGAATAAGTTGACAATAGCTTATATTGTGGAATATCACTACGTGAGACATTTTGACAAATTTTTCTTAGTCCGCCAAATTGCAGCTTTTTGAGGCCAATAGTTTTGGTCTACGCTGTCTGTCAGTTGGTCAGTAACAGAAGACTTTTATACATAACCTAATGGAAGGAAAGTGGAACCCACGACGCACCCTCGGATTGACCACCCCAACTATTGCAATAGAAAAAGGTTGAAAATACCGAACTTCTCTAAAAGGATAAGGGATAGAGGAATGGTAGGGGTTTCAGGAGCGATGGGCAACGACTGGCTCAGTCGTTGCCCATCGCTCCTGAGGATGCCTCGTGCAGAGGCGAAACACGTGTCGAAGAATAGTCGGCGCATACAGCGGGATACTGCAAGTCAAGTATCTTCCTGGAACCCCTACCATTCCTATATCCCTTATCCTTTTAGAGGAGTTCGGTATTGTCAACCTTTTTCTATTGCAATAGTTGGGGTGGTCAATCCGAGGGTGCGTGGTGGGTTCCTCTTTCCTTCCATTAGGTTACAATGGAGTTCCACCAAGTAACGCCTGATTCAGTCAACTTTTATACATAATGATAGACTTATTTAGAAGCTGGTTTTCAATAGTATTTTTTACATGTTTATCTTGTTTATGCGACACAAAAGGTACACAGGTATGCCAAAGAGCTAGGATTACTATTACCATAAGGTGAGTAAATCCTGCGAAAAAGAAAGGAAACGGAAATTATTTAAATTCTATATCTTTCCTTTTCTATAGCGTTATTTCACTCTAGCATGTGTAAATGGATTTATCAGGTATCTATTAAATAAAAGATATGTTTACCTTTCAAAAATTATTTAAGGCAATGGGTAATGCGGGCGGCGTAGTATCGTATGTTTGGAGAGCCTCGAAGGAGGCGTATGTCCAGCAGGGTAAATCTTTCGGCTAAAATGATTGTCAGTACAGATTTTCGTAATCCAATGTGCACATATTAATTCGTCACAATAGCACTACGAGTCAGTCGGAATATTTGACCTACATACAATACCATGCTGGGTACACAAAAACAAACCCTAAACAAACCGTTTAGGGTTTGATATCGACTTTGCTATGTCTTGGCTGAAATGGTGGTATTTGATCTAATTCGTAAACGAACGCCTCGTTCTTCACATCGTAAACGAACGCCTTAAATCCTATCTATCGAAGGAAATATCACCTGAGCAAGCTGGATTCGTAAAGGATAAGGGCCCGAAAACAGATTCTATCCATACGCCAAATAATCGAAAAATGCCGAGAATTCAACAAACCGATCTACATCTGTTTTGTCGACTTCTCAAAATCATTCGATTCAGTCAAGTGGCCAATGCTTTGGAAAACACTCCTCGATATGGGTACGCCGAAACACCTTGTCCCAATTCTCAGGCATCTTTATGAGAACGGGACAGCATCAGTTAGAACTGATGAGGTTCTGTCTAACGACTTTCATCCCAGCGCAGGAGTGCGGCAGGGATGCATAATTTCTCCTTTGCTATTTAACACATACACAGATCCCATCATGAGAATTGCACTTGAGGGTTGGACTGACGGTGTCACGATCGGAGGCCGAACTATATCAAATCTTCGCTACGCGGATGATACCACCTTGGTCGCCAGTAACATCACTCTTATGGAAGAACTTTTGCACAGGCTGGAACGAGTTAGCCTTGATTTCGGTCTCAGAATAAACCACAGCAAAACTTAGATGATGATCGTTGACCGTGCTAATAACAACTCTCCAGAAGTCAGGCAAATTGCTAATTGCGAAGTAGTTCAGACATACATATACCTGAGAGCACTGATATCAAACAACGGCGGCTGCATAGATGAAATCAAGCGACGCATGGCAATATCCAGATCTGCTATGGACAAACTGAAGAAAGTGTGGAAAGATCGAAATATTACCAAAGCCACGAAAATACGACTTGTGAGGGCCCTCGTTTTTTCCATACTCCTCTATGCTTTTGAGACATAGACCCTTCGAGAAAGTGAGCAACAGAAGATCAACGCACTCGAGATGTGGTGCTGGAGAAGACTGCTCGGTATATCGTGGACGGCATTCCGAACGAATGAGTCCATTCTTCGAGAGCTAGGCATCAAATAGGGGTTATTTTCTATTGTTCAGGCTCGTATACTCACTTTTTTCGGACATGTATCACGACGCGGAGACCAGTATATAGAACGCCTAGTAGTTCAAGTAGTTAAAGTAGATGGCACCAGACCACGCTGCAGGTCACTGCCAACCGCTCACCACACGAATGCACAAAAAGAGCAGAAAAACGTGACGAGTGGCGTCGAATTGTGAAGCAGACCACAGCTGTAGATGTGACCACGACCACTCTGCCAAGAGTTTAACGCCTAAGAAGAAGAAGATCTAATTCGAATTCAATTTTATTCTTTGCCTGATAATATTCATGCTACTTAACATTTTAACAGTATTTTCCTACACAGAAACTGCAAGCAGCATTTTCTTTTAGTTTTTTTATAACTTCCCTGAACTTTAATCTCAGCTTCATAAACTTGAGATCCACGACTTGACTGTATATTCTAGCCTTTTAAGCCATGACTTTGCACGGCTTAACTTTGTCACATTACGGCTTTACTAAGTCTAATACATGTATTTGTTTCTTATTTTATATCAAGAAAATGAAAGATAATTTCGCAGTGATTATCCTGTAGACTTAGATCTCAAGTCGGATGAAAAAAAACAGGGTTTTCGATTCTCAGTTTGTATAAAAGAGTACAGTATTTGAGAATATCTTAAATCGGTTATTTGTCTCAATCTGTAAGTGATTGTGTTGAAACTTCTACAGTAAGTACAGTCCATTCTTCAATATACGAAAAAGAAAATGAAGTGTTTGTGTGGTCTAATAGAATAAACATACAGTTTGAGCACGTTCACAAAGCTGTACAATAAAAAAAATATTGGATTTTATGCGTAGTTCTATTAGAATTTTGAAATTCTTTCCAAGGCGACAACGGCATCTGATTTTCAGTGAGACCTGACAAGTTAACTTCATTACAATTTTACACCTGGGAAAGACAGACACAAAGAAAGAAATGAATGATATTGAGACGCTATCCATAAGCAGTTCTGCGAATTTATTTTAGAAATCCTAATACAAATAATATTTGAGTTGACTATGGCAATTAACATATATTTTGTAATAAAGACATGCTCAATGTAAGTACTACTGGTTGAAACACCGCCAAATTCTACAAGTCTTTTCTCTAACAAGCTGCTACTAAAATTTTTCTCTAAGCAACTGATATACGGACTTAGACATACACGCGTTATAACACCCTTTCACCCCTTGATATATTCACGGACAGACAAGTCACATTCATTTGGCAATAACAATATAGAAATGCTACCCCGATCGTGCCAGCAATACGTTTCCGCGAAAACTGACGTCACTATCTACTAAATCCATCTTTATCGCACATACCATTAACAATATGTTGGAAAGAGACAACCATGTTTTTGAAGTTCAATTTATATGTTGTTTTATAAGTAAACGCATTTTGAATTTGGACAGAATGATTGATTGTCGTTTCGTTGTGTTTGATTTATATTTATTTTGAAGTCGCAATATGTTGGAGTATGAACTTATTTTGCGTACTTTGAATAATATATTTGGAGAATTTTGTTGTGATATGTTACTGGTCTGTACTTACTTTATTTATACTCAAGTTTGTACAAAAACGTATGTTCTGCAAATCTTACTAGAATGTGAGTTGAGTAAATCAGACTGTAAATTAGATCAAACAAAAAGAAAGAACATAACATAACTTCATGCTTTTATCCCCGAAGGGGTAGGTAGAGGTGTATTATTATACACCCACACTATGTGCCACCACACGCCAGTTATGTTTCGGTCCTAATGTAATAGGGGGCGAGCCTATTGCCTAGCCTATGCCTATTGGGCACATTATTATATCGAGCGATTATATCGAGCGATAATTAACATTTTTTATAAAGAAAGAAATTCCCCAAATATACTGTTTAAACTTAGGGCAGAGGTAGCATAGTGGATATACCAATGAACTGCTATGCATCAGGTTTAAACCCAGGAAATGCACCACTAACTCAGCCAAATAATTTGTGTATTTAATTGTTTATTATGGCTTGCCCTGTGCCTTAAAGAGCTAGCTAAGCCGTCGGTCCCGGTGAAGATCTTTGACCGTCGTTGTAAGGAGTAAGTACATTTCAATACATGCATTCTCTCGGCCTCTCTCCGCAACCCAAAGTTACGGATTAGCGTTATGGATCTTTCCCCTCCACACTGATATCATACAGGCAGTAATATTTCATTATAGCCAGTATCAGTTCAGCTTTCGAAAATAGCTAAACATTCAAATCCAACAACAGCTATTTCGGCACAGCACGTAATAAATAATTCAATGATGCATTCTCTTATTTCCAAATTATGAAGTACACTCAATGGCTATTAAAGCTTTTGCGTCCAAAAGTTAATTGTTAATCACCTATTTACGGTGTGTTGCACGATTTCAATTTTAAACCGAAGCATATGCTCTTTATTTGAGAATTCGAATAATCGGTTTTGATTTCGAATGTTGTTTCTAGTTTAACAGGCTGTGGTTGTTGTGGTACGTCCTTAATGTATTAGACGGATGTGAGTGATGGTGTTATTGTTATGAATTAATGTGAATATAATTAAACTAAGGGAGCGATAGCCCAAGTTTTATTTTATTACATAAATGTAGATATGACTGCCTCCGTGGTCCAGTGGATGGCGTATGCGACTGCTGATCGGAGGTCCCGGGGTCGATTCCCGGGTCGGGCAAAAGTGTTACTGAGGTTTTCTGAATACTCAGTAGCAGCCCGTCTGGTGATGTGCCCGGTAACGTCAATAGGCTCGCCCCCTATTACGTGGGACCTAAAAATTCATGGCGAAATGTGGGTGTAATATTTACAGCTCTGCCTACCCCTTCGGGGATACAGGCGTGAGACTATAAATAAAATAAAAATTTAGATCTTTGACAGTCGTTAGTTAGCATCCTTAAATTATTCATAAGTTGGTAAACTACAGGGTTGAACGTTGGTTTAACAATATTTTCGTTTGAAAATCTAAATGTAATCTAGCTTATTATGATACTAATTGTCAAAAACACTTATCATAGATAATTATAAGAATACCTACAATGAGATAAATTGCAGCTAGTCTTCTACTAATTATGTTTTCACATGCATTCCAAAGAAAATGTAATCAGAACGGCAATTTGGGCATTTATTACTTACACACAAACAAAACTCACACACAAACACACACACGCACGCACGCACGCAAGCTCGCTCGCACGCATGTACGCATGTACGCACGCGCGCACTCACACAAACACAAAATTATTTATTTATATTTCGTGCACATTACCAATATTATTTCTTAATTAATAAACTTAATTAATCCACACGGGCATGTGAAAAGTCTGCGTGCAAGTCTCTTCACTTGACAGTTTAATTAAGTCGTATGGTTGATAGATAAAAATAGGCAATACGAGAATAAACTTTAAAAAAATACGTATGTGGCAAATATACCATGCATTGTTCAGTAAATGTTTCCAAATTTAAACAAAGTTATCATCATGGTCATCCAAAAATAGCTAGATTTGATTGAATATTAGATTTTCACAGAGCAACTACCATCTAGGGTCTGAAATTGGCGTAGTCCGCTGTCGTAGGTGATCTTTTTTCATTATTTTAGTGCCTATTTCATCATTATCAGTCTTTTATAATCCACTGCTGGTCATAGGCCCCTCCTTATTTGCATCTCAATAGCATTGTGTTTATAGGCGGATTTGACCTACTTTACCTACTACTCTGGCCAGACGGGTTGGCATAGGGTTTGTTGTCGAGTTATCCGACTCTTCTGTAAGGTACTTCTTGCTTCCAGTGCTTTTCTCAGTCGCCTCTTTCGACACCCACAGAATTAAATAGGGTAGTGAGACTTGTATTTTAATTCCGTTACCATAAGAAAAAGTGCATATTTATATTATATACGGGGTGTAAAAAGACCCTTAACGAAAACTGAAATCCCATGTTGTACCAATCACTACGAATATTTTTTACTTCGGCACCATACCTGGGAAATTACTGGTTCAGGAGATATTGAGGCTCAAAGTTAGTATGCAATATTTCTAATTAGGTACAAAATCGATGCATTTACCCTGCCAATATGTTCTTTAGATGCCCTATGACCCCATGGATAAGTAGGTATTTCGAACATTGCACGCGCGCGCTTTTAATTACGGTTTAAAAATGTGAAAACTTAAAAAACAAGTTCATTTCCCAGGTATTATTTTTAGTTAGTATGACTTGGCATGATGTTCACAAGGAGTAGACTTCGGCTTGGTGATGAGTCTTGTAACACCCTGTATATTTGCAGTCTAACCTGTCCCACTGCTGGACCAAGTCAAAGTCAAAGTCACAATCATTTATTTATTCAGGACACAAAGTGACGCATATGAACGTCAAAAATTTAAGCCAATTACTAGACGATTCTACATTTACATTTACTGCCACATTCACAATGCAATAGGTAGAACCACGAGAAAGAACGGGCTATAAAACTCGTGGCCACTCTTTTTAACTGCCAATATAATGGTTTTACATGTTATCTTTCATATCTTCATCTTTTCTGTTTGTCATTTGGTATATTATTCAAAGGCCTCGCTACCCTCTTTCCATTTCTCTCTATCGAGAGCTCTTGTTGTCCACACTGCATTATAGAGCTTTAAATCATTTTGCCACCTAATCTTGGGTCTGCCGCGAGCCCTGCATATTTATTCGAGATAATTACTCCTAAGCGTCTAGTGCACATTATAACCAGTTACGTACAACATTATGCGTATAAAATAAACTAAAAGCTTAATAGCTAATTAAATTCACACTTTCTTATAGCCAAGGAACATTAATCTGCATTAAGGTGCAAATAAGGTGCGCTGGCGTTAATAAGCAAACTCTATAGCAGTAAGAGGTCTAAGTTAATTGGTTTTATAATCTTCATAATCTTAACAAGCTCTATGAAAATTAAACAAGTATCGATACAATGGGGTTATAAGATTTTAGAATTAATTCAATGGGTAATAAGTTTCAAATTAGAATGAAGGTAATGTAAGGTTTACCTCCTGTTGCCGTGATTTTTTGGGTCAGTAATTATATCTACATATTTGTAGTTACATGAAGGAAAAGGGGCTTCACTGGTGCGGTCTATAAATAATATCTAAAAATGTTATCTTTACGTGGCAAAAAAATGTAATGGACTTCTCGTCGTTTTAAACTGGAGGACATTCTTTATAAAATATCAAGCGTTTAAGTTATATTTAGGGACACGTGTACAAAATTTTTAACCAGAAGCTAGTATATAAAATTTCGTGCATGTAACTTCAAAAATGACGAACTCCCAAACAACCCTTTCATACCTTAATTTAACCTTCTAAGGGCCGCATTCCTACAAGACGACAGATTCCTTTTAATGGGAGAAGATAGTCAGTCAACTTATGTTGAATTAATTTTCGCGACAAAGTAGGAATGCGTTCTTAGAAGAGAAATTGCCCAAAATCTTTCTTAAAAATCAAAGAATAAACTGCCCATATTTCAAGTTGTAGGCTCAGCGATTAACTAAACGTTGGTGAATTAGTCAGTCCAGAAGTATAAAACTATTGTAACCATATTCGAGCAAATAAAGATATATATTATTATTAGGAGAAGTAATTTTATAATTTTGTACTGATGCTTAATAATATGATTATTATCATTATTGGAAAATATGCATTACGGCAACAGAGCTCCGTAAAAACATGACTGGTTACAAAATTTTTATACAACTTTACTCCACCATGAAACAACACATCCAATTATTGCAAGGAGCGTCTCGAGAACTTTGTCATCCATTCGCATATCCTACTCTAAAGAACTCGAGCAATTCATAATGTAGAATGATCTCTATTGTAAGCCCCTTATAAATACAGCAGCAACGCCTAAACAGTAGCAAATCCGAGATAATCTGGTGATGACATGATTCCGAAATTAGGAGCCCAAGTTTTTACATTTAAATGAGTTCAGTCGAAGTCTCAAAGATATAATATTGTTGTTGTAAAAGATAAAATATCACCGATCTTGTTTTGAGGAAATGCTGTACATTTTGTCTTTTAAGACCCTTCGTAATTTGGGCTGATGAGGTTGGATTATGGGAAAGGTCACTGATGTCAAGGGAACTTCAGGCTTGAATTGTTTTAATAATATAATATTCTACCACATTCACACAACACCATCTAGTCCTTAACTAAGCAGAAGCTTGTGCTATGGGTACTAGATAATGGATAAACCATACAACAGCGGACATTGAGGGTTCATCGGTATAATACTTTTAGCTAAACAGCAGTTTTGTGAAAAAAGTACGTAGGACAGGCGGGTCGAAGTTTTGAGCTGAGATAGAAAGAACATTTAGCGGCGTTTAGAAACAACCAGCCGGAAAAATCTCATTTTGCCGAACATTTACTTCAAACGTGTCATACTTTAAATAGCGGACATTCATTTGACGTCATACAGACTTGTCAGAAGGGTATTAGAATGTGCGTATTGGAACAATTAGAGATTTTAAAGCGGGACAAGCATTCATACTGAACGATCAAACCAACTTTAACGGGTCCCCTTTGCTGAATATATTTGCATACCGTCATAATGACTCACATCAGTCGAGCAACGGAGGGAATTAGAAAGAACAGTCGTTTATAAGACATGCACACGGTAGGAAAGCGCTCAGTCGTTGCTCATCGCTTCTGAGGATGCCTCGTGCAGAGGCGAAACACGTGTCGAAGAATAGTCGGCGCATACAGCCGTATACTGCAAGTCAGGTATCTTCCTGGAACCCATACCATTCCTATATCCCTTATCCTTTTAGAGGAATTCGGTATTGTCAACCTTTTTCTATTGCAATAGTTGGGGTGGTTAATCCGAGGGTGCGTGGTGGGTTCCTCTTTCCTTCCATTAGGTTACAATGGAGTGCCGCCAAGTAACGCCTGATTCAATCAACTATACATATATACGTTTTGTTTTGTAATCATCATCATCAGCCTTTAACAGTCCACTGCTGGACTAGGCCTCTCCTTTGAAAGGAGGAATTGGCCTACTATACCACGCTGGCCAAACGGGTTGGTATAGGGTTTGTACTTTGTATCAAGTTTTCCTTCTCTTACAGTGCTGTTCTCTGCATAATATGCTCCCTCTGTCGGCTCTTACGACACCCATGGGATGATATGGGGTGGTGACATTCCGTATTCTTAATCCGTCACCATTCACATCCGTCACCGTTGTAAAGACATATATATTATACATAGAAACACTCAGACCAAAACAAACATCCATGTTCATGCACAGAAATGTTTGACTTGACCGGGAATCGAAATGTATTATTTAATACTTTCAAATTGCTGTTTCAATTGTTGTATAGTGACTGCTTGCTTGACACTGCATCGGGTGTTGTAAGTTCGATCCTCGCACAAGACAACATTTTGTGTAATTGTTTCGAGTCAGGGTGTTCATGGTGTTTGTTAGTTGTATGTTTGTTAAGTCCCCCGCAACACAGAACCTAGTTCAAGTGGTACCCTTTGAATAATGATTTTTACATGTAACGCGTAATTATTTTGAAAGAAAAGTAGTCTTTCCTTTTTTTGTGGGTACACGCCGAAAGCTATGATAGACGCATGCCGTTATCACGGCTTGCGTATCTCACGTCATGAAATGTCTCACGAAATGTCCGGGCGAATAGAAAGCACTTCTCTCAGCACTTCTCTCATCTTTTTTAAGCAATGAAAGGATCGAGACCCGTTATTTTACTTTTTGTATTTATGTAAAGCTGTGTGATACACGATTATAAAGCTTTAAGAAACGTATAGCATATCGTACAACCACGCCGTGTATGCTGCGAAAGAGCAATTTTATATACCACTAAACCTTAGAAAAGACTGCAATACAGCGTTTGCAGACGCAAGCATGATGCGATTTTATGTGCTTTTCCATCCCAGTTTTACTCCCGTTTTGCCTTTAAAAGAACAATTGTTCATATATAAATATAAAACAGGACAATAGTAGATAAACTATTCCCATTCTCTATCCACAATTCGCGAACAATCTGAGCACAGATTCACAAATTTCGTATCCTATTGTAGACTGTCTGCCGTTGGAACTTCGGAACAACACAATTCGTGTCGCTTGTAACTTTGGACGCCCGATTTGTCCAACTAACTAATATGTTTATTCCTGTTGGGAATATTCCTGTACTGAATAATATTTGGTGCGTGAATTTTTTGTGACAAGGCAATGATAAGTATAAGGTGTGATTCATTTTTAGTCATTATTTTGATACATGGTGTAGCTAATAGCTTAGTTACCCTGACCGTAATATATCGTGATCCATAAACGTCACTCTCGGTTCATCACTTAAGGTCATCATCATCAGCCCTTTGAACTAACCCACTGCTGGGCACGGGCCTCTTCTCATTATGAGAAGGGTAAGGCCATAGTCCACCACGCTGGCCAAGTGCGGGTTGGCAGACTTCACATGTCTTTCGAGAACATTATGGAGAACTCTCAGACATGCAGGTTTCCTCACGATGTTTTCCTTCACCGTTTCACAAGCGATAATGAACAACTTAATACGCACATAACTTCGAAAAGTCATTGGTACGTGCCGTGGATTCGAACCCGAGACCCTCTGCGTAGCAGTCTGTCGGTCTCTCCACTCGGCTATCGCTGCTTTTAGGTCATTATAATAGAAAATAATTAAGTTCAGAAACTGTCCTAATGAAATAAACATGAAATGACATTGTAACGTGAGTGTCAGCTCAATTAGCATACGGGACAAAACTTGAGTGGATCTCATCTTATACAGGCTGCATGTCTTTTGTATCTGTTGTTTAAAATATTTTAAGATCTAATAATATTTGACGACTGGTTGGCGTAGCGGGAGTGTAAGCGACTGCTAAGCCGAAGGTCGCGGGTTCGATTCCCGCTCAAGTCAAACATTTGTGTGCATAAACATGGATGTTTGTCTTGGTCTGGGTGTTTCTATGTATAATATTTTATATACAATAGCTAAGCGTGGAGACCTGTAATTGGCTATATGTGACATATTTTACATATTTATTTAATTTCTATATGCTGTTGGTCTTCCTAAGATTAAATAAATAAATAAATATGTATGTATTTACAAAAAAAGGTATATATGTATGTTTATCCATTATCTAGTACCCAAAGTACAAGCTCTGCTTAGTTTGGGACTAGATGGTGATGTGTGAATGTGGTAGAAAATTATTATTATTATTTTAAGATCGACATGATACAGACATATATCCTAGCGATATAGGTTCGGTATCCGCTTCTTTATCATACCCGGTTAACAGTTTTTATGTTTATAAAATTATATTTAAAAAGATACCGCAAACCTTCTGTTACCGGAGTCAATGTTGTTCAATTATGACTATTAGGATATTAAAATTAGACTTACCATGATCAGAAAAAGCTGAGACCAATGCCTTAATACCTTAAGATCTCCAAGATACAATTGAGCAACAAAATCAACTTCTTTATTATTTCCTTGATAAAAAAGTCCTCTGCGAAATATCTGCGTGTCATAAATATCTTCCACACGTGAATAGGACTAGGATGGTGAAAATAATAGTTAAATATTTGTGCCCATACCAATATTTTTACTCACTTGTATTAAGCAACGTAACACACAGAAATAATCAAACTAAATGTAACCAATCACAAAACAAATTTTACTAACAATATAATTTAATATAATAACAAATTTGAACTGTATGAAATTTTTTTCTTGGTTTTACAGATCGTAAAACTTTCCTAAAGAACTATCTTAACACTGACATAATCAGTGTAAATGAACTAAACGAATTTAATGGTCCGCTGATAGTTAAAAAAAACGTACTTAGTAAACAAAATATCAGATAGTTTTACTACTTAGAAGATAATGCATAAAACAACTTCTATGTGTTAATATTGAAGTACATAGAAATTTAAGTAAATATATACGTCGACATTGTAAATGACACAGAAGTTGTAATATTGAAGACAAATTTATACGTGACTTAACTTAAACTTCTTACATTGAAGAAGCCAAAGCGAGTATAAATTCTTGGTGAGTTTTTGCGACCGCATCCTTTGCCATAAGAGACAAGTCCAGCCAGCCTGCCAGACTCAGTTGAAACGGCGGCTCTACCCTCGTCTTCCTGAAAATCAGATGCGTATTTTAATATATTTTTTATAGACTCACGCCTGTATCCCGTTGGGGTAGGTTAATATTATACCTATATTTAGCCATGTTATGAACTTATAGGTCCCATATAATAGAGGCGAGCCTTAGGTTGTATACTAACGGGCGAGTCTATAGACTCCATGCTGCTACTGAGATTTCGGAAAAAAGCAGTAACACTTTTGCGCGACTCGGGAATCGAGCCTCCAGTTCAGCAGATGCATGCGCTGTCCACCGGACCACGAAGGCAGTCGATATGTTATAATATTTTCATTCTTATATGGTATCCTCCTTGATATCAATCTAACTATATTAGTGAAAGGTCAATATGGTCAGTCTGCTAAGGATAGATATATAATATCATGATGACTATTATCATTATTAGAAACTTAGCTTTCACCTTTAATGATGGGGGAATATTTTATATTACGTGGAATGTTGGCGTCTTACGCGTCATCTATTTACAAATAAGGAGCACGGGCAAACAATGTATGGATTAAAGAAAGTGTTGTCTCGTGTGCGAATCGAACCCACAACACTCAGCGTAGTCACGGGGCGGTCACTTAAACCAGCACGCCAACGAGCAGTCCAACTTTTTTAAAAGAAAGGAATACCTACATATAAATGTGATAGGAACTAAAGCAGATAGCTCCCAGAGGGAGTTATCTGCAGAAGCAGAAGAGGCCGACCTCACATTGAGCGTCAGCGTTGCTCGAGCGTACGCCCAGCGTGCGCTAGGCGTTCACTCTGTAGTGCAGACTGAACGCCGGGCGCACCACTCCTAACGGACGCCGAGCGTATGCTCGAGGAACGCTCATGACCAATGTGAAAGAGGCCTAAAGAATCAGTTGCTTTTTGTGCATAGGTGGAATACTCACAAAGTACCGATGAAGTTGACCGTTTAGTGTGATGATCCCATGGTTCCTAGTAATTTCAAGATAATACATGCAACTTAATAAAACCGTTGCACTACTAAAATTATGAGCTGTATAATCCGAAATTCAATGATGGCCTTGCTGACGGCCCAAATCCATTTCATCATATCAGCCGAAAGACGTCCACTGCTGGACATAGGCCTCCCTTAAGGCTCTCCACATAGACCAAACCTGAGCCACCCATCCATCCGCTGCCCGCAATCTCTACAAGATCCTCAGTCCATCTTGCGGGAGGCCTACCTACTACGACGTCCGCTGCGAATCTATTTCCTAGCACTGAAATTCAGTGCAATCATTTTTAAAACAAATCTGAAATCAAATGTATTGGTATGTAATACTTACAATACAAGCGTCCACGCCACCTTCTTCGTATCCAGCGCAGAAAATTCTATCTGTTATCTTCTTTGCAAGAGCACGTTTGCAGTCCTTTCTACTGACAACAGGCACTTCAGCCACGTGCAGATGTGTGGTTTCAGCCCCATCTTCCTAAAAAGTTATAATATTTGCGTGAAATCTTATCATTAGTTTTGATTGTTACTTTATAACCATTTCAAATTTGGTTTCCCGTCACCCGCATTCAAACGCTTCTAAAAATACCGACGGTCTACTCAGAGGCGGTCGGCTTAAGTTCTTGCTAATAAGTGATTACCGAAAGAATTCAAATTACTTCGTGGCTTAGAAAATACGTAAAATCTGGTGTAAACTATATACATAAAGTTGTCCCATGATGTGGTAGTTGGAGATCAGACAGAATTGAGCTTTAAAAAGTTTATTTATTCATTTATTTAATCTTAGGAAGACCAACAGCATATAGAAATTAAATAACTATGTAAAATATGTGACATTTAGCCAATTACAGGTCTCCTCTCGCTTATAAATGGATAAATAAGGTTAAAATTGCTCAACTAGAGATCCAGAACTAGTTTTGGATTCCAAACAGCAAACGCATATGATCATATAACGATGATGACATAATCATGATCTATCAAGCCACTCCAAGTGAAGATGGTTACAAAATAAATATTTTACTTACCTCAGTATAACCATACCCAGTAATAATCATCATTTCGCCAGGTTCTGGATCGTCACCTTTGCTAACCAGATCGATGGGCTGCACGTTATCTTCGAATTGTATGTACAATATTTCTATCATACCAATGTCGTAATCACGCGTGTCGGGGTTATAACTGGGATGGACGAATTGCTCATCCGATTCATATGTTGTGCCTCTGCCATTTTTTATCGAAACACCAACCTTTACCATACTAACAGTGGTGCTGAAAATTGATAACGATAACATTAGAATGATGCGTTCTTTTTTGGAAAAAGGAGTTGTAAACCCGTTTGTGTTTATCTAGACACTATCTCTGGATCTTTAATACGAAATGTGTTAAATATTAACCCAACGAAATCTATTAGGCTACTAAGCAAGATTTTTTGTTTCATCCATAAAAGGTTAAAATATGAGTGTGAAGTTTGTTTCAAAATCAGAATTTTGAAACTGGCAATCAGAAAGCGGGCAACAGCTGCTAATATGTATTGTCATATAGATTAGCTTGAAAGTTACTCTCATTTCATTTCAGGCATTTCCGGCAAGTCAGTTATTAGCAATTATATTCAGAAAATGAAATACCACTTGAAAAGATGGATGAGCGATTTTTGTGCATTTGCTTTTCCTCCGAAGAACTTTAGCACTCGGGTGCTCCTTTGCTTTGATGGGCATGTAAAGCTGTCAGTCCCGGTTTATTGTCTCAGAACAAAAATTATGAGGCGCTATCAGAGGGCTTTGGACAGTCTATAAACTCTAAAACTAGAGTTGGCTACACTCATACGAAAAAGAAAAGATTGAAAATACTTACCCATCGATACAATAGGCAGTAGTCAATACAAATTTCTCAGAGATGATAGCACCCCCACAATAGTGAGCTGGTGTTACCTCCTGCGCATTGTACGACTTGATGTAGACTTGCCAAGGGTAATCCAAAATATCAGCCTCCGTACCACCCACTATGCTGCTCTCTTTGTAACGTTTACAAGTTCTACACCAAACATCTACAATTTAACAGTGAAAAATTGATATAGAGGATTATGAAAAAAGACGAATGTTTTAATCCCACAAAAAATCTGAATTAGAGTAGTATTCCTGGAGCGGGAGTTTACTTTACAAAAATAGAAAAATATATGGCTCGGCCATTTGACAACCATGTAATGAGTGTTAGGTGAAAAATGTATTCACTATCGCAACACAGATAATAATATGAATAATAATACGAAAGATAATATGCATAAAGTAAACGAAATGACAACAGACTTGGATAATTCTGTTTCCACTTAAAAAACAATGAACTGGCTAATTTATATATTGCATACATTAGACAAAATGGAAATAAAAATACCTGAGAAGAAAACAGCAACAAAAACCACGAAATAAAAACTAAACTTATCCATGTTTATCTTTACGAAGAAGAGTGAATTCTGATGTGGAGTTGAAATATCAAATGCTTAAATACTTTTTATCCGATAGAGCCGGTATTTGAAACAAGAGAAATGTTTTAATTTGTCTCCGTCACATTATATTCAATAATTATTACAAGTCGCTTTCCGCGTCGGTATGTCTGCATTTTCGCTTATTCCTTAACTAAGCAACCGATTTCATTGCGATTTTGACCATTAGTTGTATTTATTTTCTAATTTTGACGATAGGCTCTTCAAATAGTTTTCTCAGTTACAATATTGTAGTCATTTGGAAAAGCTGATATTCTGCAGTATCTGACTAGACTAGAAAGACCCTGACTTGACTGTGGTAGTACCTATATTGGCAATGTTAAGTAATGTATGTTCTGGTCACCATTTGGATGCGTGACCGCTTCTCGTGCATTTACACCAACCAGCGGCTTTAAGTGTTCTCATATGAAAGGAAATGTAAGACATTTAAACTTCTGTTCAGGCAGTTCAATGTATTCCGTCGAAAGCAGTTTTTATTTTCACTTTGTAGTAGGAGACCTTGATGTCTAGTCTATCGTATTTTGGCGCCAATTAGAAGAGGCTTAAATGTCTGCCATCCACTTCGAATACTAACGGAACGTCACGTCACACAATCTTGTCCCCAACCTTGGTCTCGCCTCCTCGTTATCATATTGTGTACTTTTAAAAATAATTATGTTTACAGTAGAGAAAATTATACTCGCATGTATTTATTCTATTTTAATTTCTTTGTGTTACTAATTATATCTACAAGATAGTATTTTGCGTTCACTTGAATGATGTATGTTTAGTTAGGTTAGGTTATGTATGTATAGAGTCTATTACAATACTGCGGTTTCACCCCCGTTTTACAGAAAATATGCCCTTAATCTTTCATTTTAATCCTTGTAATATTTTGTTTTTTAGTTGAATTTTCTAACCAATAAACTAACCTGATTGCGAAATTCGTCTTAAGGGATCAAACAGTTTAGAGAGTTGGAATAATCCACAAGGTCAGTCAATTAAAAAAGTCGTTACACTTCAAAATTTGATTATTGATTAACCCTTCAAAATAACACAGTCAAATACCAAAGTACCTGGGTCATACACAAAAAGTGAACATTGCAAAATATTTAAAATAAAACTTCACGATTTTTTAGGAAACACTATATTTATTTAAAGTTAGCTAATGTTATGCTAACAATAATATCACTAGAGATCAGCCTTGGATATTCTAGGAATTAATCACGTTTTTAGTTTTTCACGTCTACAGAAGAGATTGAGTTGTCTACAGAAGGGAACAAAAATTTATCTTACATAATCATATCAATAAGATCAAGAATAGAAACAATAAAAAAATACTTAAAATGGAGTTCTCCTCAACCTCCAAACAAAACATTATCAAAATTCTATACCAATTCAGTGCAAGAAAATAAAAAGAAATTGTCCACAGAACAGACATTATGCTTCTGTAGGCAAATAAAGGAACAGAATATTAAAATATATTATCCTCGTCAGAATCATCTCACATGGAATTCGTCGGTCGTTTTTTATGTGGTGAATCTTCAGTAGCTTCAGAGTCGTCTAAATAGATTCTTTCTCTTCTGGGGTTTATGCCTTTGGTTAAATATTTCGGTAGAAAGATCTAGAGTCAGTCTATCTGAGAGGCTTGGTAAATTTGGCTCAGTTGGAGCCTCAGGAGTAGCAGGAGCCGTAGGAGAATCACGGATAGACACATTCTCAGATAAAGAGTCTGGTGATCTTGCGTTCACTTGAATGATGTATGTTTAGTTAGGTTAGGTTATGTATGTATAGATTCTATTACAATACTGCGGTTTCACCCCCGTTTTACAGAAAATATGCCCTTAATCTTTCATTTTAATCCTTGTAATATTTTGTTTTTTAGTTGAATTTTCTAACCAATAAACTAACCTGATTGCGAAATTCGTCTTAAGGGATCAACCAGTTTAGAGAGTTGGAATAATCCACAAGGTCAGTCAATTAAAAAAGTCGTTACACTTCAAAATTTGATTATTGATTAACCATTCAAAATAACACAGTCAAATACCAAAGTACCTGGGTCATACACAAAAAGTGAACATTGCAAAATATTTAAAATAAAACTTAACGATTTTTTAGGAAACATTATATTTATTTAAAGTTAGCTAATGTTATGCTAACAATAATATCACTAGAGATCAGCCTTGGATATTCTAGGAATTAATCACGTTTTTAGTTTTTCACGTCTACAGAAGAGATTGAGTTGTCTACAGAAGGGAACAAAAATTTATCTTACATAATCATATCAATAAGATCAAGAATAAAAACAATAAAAAAATACTTAAAATGGAGTTCTCCTCAACCTCCAAACAGAAAATATTATCAAAATTCTATACCAATTCAGTGCAAGAAAATAAAAAGAAATTGTCCACAGAACAGACATTATGCTTCTGTAGGCAAATAAAGGAACAGAATATTAAAATATATTATCCTCGTCAGAATCATCTCACATGGAATTCGTCGGTCGTTTTTTATGTGGTGAATCTTCAGTAGCTTCAGAGTCGTCTAAATAGATTCTTTCTCTTCTGGGGTTTATGCCTTTGGTTAAATATTTCGGTAGAAAGATCTAGAGTCAGTCTATCTGAGAGGCTTGGTAAATTTGGCTCAGTTGGAGCCTCAGGAGTAGCAGGAGCCGTAGGAGAATCACGGATAGACACATTCTCAGATAAAGAGTCTGGTGATCTTGATCCCTCAGGGCAAACAGGTGACAGATTGTACAAGGATGAATTGCTTGTGGCATAGTAACTGAAACAAAAGATCACTGCAAGCAACATTATAAAATACTAAACTAAATAGATGTATAATGAAATAATTAAACAGCGAATAACGCTATTGGTTTTTTAGGGTTCCGTACGTAAAAGGTAAAAGACGGGACCCTATTACTAAGCCTCCGCTGTCTGTCTGTCTGTCACCAGGCTGTATCTCATAAGCCGTGGTAGCTAGAAAGCTGAAATTTTCACAAACGATGTATTTCGGTTGCCGCTATAACAACAAATACTAAAAATAAAAAAAATAAAAATATTAAGGGGGGTCCCATATAAAAAACGTGTTTTTTTCGTATTTTTTGCTCAAAATTACTAACTGTTACAGGTAGACGCTTTAAATTTTCACAGAATATGTAGTTGTATATTACCTTCCAAAATAAATTAAAAAAAGTAAATAAATAAGGGGGCTCCCATACAATAAACGTATTTTAAGCAATTTATTACTCGATCTTAATAAACAGGTAGTAGCTTAAAAAATATTTAAGTATACATACAACAAACATGATTTTATTTTATAGATGATGTTACGGAACCCTTCGTGCGCGAGTCCGACTCGCACTTGCCAATTTCTTTTTCAAACACAGTGAATTTCTTTTGCCTATTCACTTCTGTTGACATACGTCTCTTCTGTAGATACAATGTCTACAGTAAAGATGTCTACACGAGAGACATATTTTCATAAATCAAAGATGGCATCCCTTATTATGAGGTTATAATTTAAGCAATGCGATATTTGCATACTGCGCCCATAAGCTTAAACTATCTTGATGTTTTTATTTATTTGTAAAGGCTACTTACTCAGATATCCCTTGCACAGGAAAGACACACTGATCTTTACCGAAAACTTGTGTAATTAAATAAAATTGGAATTTTTAATGTCACACGCACTTTACGTAAAATCCCAACCAAGCAAATGACAGAGAATACAGTGCTACCAACATATAAAACAAAATAAAAACGATGCGTTCATCTTCGGCATATTTTGGCTTATTTTATAAGTCTACAGAAGTAGACTAAAAATTTGCGAACAACATGTGTATACGTTTTATTACAAAATTTTGAATTATATATTTTTTAATACGTAATGTTATGAATATTTGATAACTCATGTAATGAAACGATATTAAATCATCGAAAGTATGTGTATATATTTTTAACCATCACTTAAACTCAACTACTTGGTATCCGAACAGTCCACAGAAGGAGATTTTTTCAGATTCAGAAGCAAAAATTATAAATTAAATTTCAATACAACGCGATTTTTTTATGAAATGTAACTAGTTTTCAACACGAAATGTTTATTAAATGTATTTAATGTTGATATAATATTTAAATAACGGCTTTACGTTGCATGAACATTTTTTTTTCGTTTTTTGTGTTTGACCCACTATCTCCTAAAAGCTTTTTGTAGAGCAAAAAATGGTATCTACTATATAATATGTACGTAATACCGTATTCAATTATTTTGACCTACCTACTTCTCCCGTAGTTGTGGCATAATTATAAGAAAATATAGTTTTACTTCGCTAAGATGTATCATATTCTTAGCTGGTTTAGAATCCCCAAAGGTCTCGTGCGTCTTTATTATTATACTAATATAAGTGGTAGTATTAAGAAAGAAAATGTACATGATAATATGTTTATTCTTATAATATGCTGTAAATGTATCTGGTTTCACGAACATTTTTTTTTATTACTGTGAGTAGCGAGACAAACGAGTAGATGGATTGCCTGATGTTAAGCGTTTACTGCTGCCCATGGATGCAAAACCAGAGGAGACACAAATGCGTTGCTGTTCTTTGGGATGGAAAAGGGAATTGAAGGAGGAGCGGGATAAGGAGTTGCGGAAGGAGAAATGAGGGAGAAGGAAAAGATGATGGTGCTACCAACACTCACAGTCACCGACCGGAAGTAACAGCACATACATATGTTACTGATATTGTTGTTAGTTGCAGCGATAGCCTAGTGGAGACACCGACGGACTGCTACGCAGAGGGTCTCGGGTTCGAATCTACGGCGCGCACCAATGACTTTTCGAAGTTATGTGCGTATTAAATTGTTAATTATCTTATGCTAAACGGTGTAGGAAAAACATCGTGAGGAATCCTGCATGTCTGAGATTTTTCGATAATGTTCTCGAAAGACATGTAAAGTCTGCCAACCCGCACTTGGCCAGCGTGGTGGACTATGCCCTTACCCTTCTCATAGTGAGAAGAGGCCCGTACCCAGCTGTGGGACAAATTATTTACAGGGCCGATGATGATTGTTGTTACTTTACCTCCTGATTATGTGAAAGGGTAGTAACTTTCTGATCCTCAACTGCCTAAACTTGCTGAAATCAGTAAGACTCTTTTAATTTGTTAAGTATATCTGTAATCATACCAATGTTATAATATATCACACTCTTATTACATTTTAATGCCTACCTGCCTATCCTGCAGGTCAAATCTGATGACACACCGACCGCTGCGCCACCTCCCAGGGCCAGTTGTATTTTCAAACAATCTAGGAACCCAATAAAACAAACACAACATAAAATCAATTTCATCCAAATTGCTCCAGCCGTTTCAGAGAAGTCAAAAGAATCATATATGTATATTAAGATATGTAAAGTAAAAACTTAGCACGAGTTTCTCCATGAAAACAACTCTTAGTGTTTCTAGTTCGCGATAAAGACCACCTGTGAAAAAAATTAAACAACCTCACTTAAGTAGACTAAGGCATTTACATTTTTTCAAAACAGACATTTTTCCACTCTTAGCTTGAAAATAATGTCCGAAGAAATGAGTATAAAAAGTGTTTGTATCAAAATAACGTTGTTAGACTTAACGAAATGCGACAGAAGTTGCTAAGAAATAACACTGTTATAATTAACGCTGGCTTTTTACGACTTTATGGTTTTGTAAAGAGCTGATGATGCTATTTAGGTACCTCTTAATTTAAAGTCTTCTTATTTAGGACACTTAGTAGCTTAGCTACTGTTTAAAAATGCGACAAAGGGTCTGGTTATATGTATTTTTTGGTGCTACAGTGCTAGAAAAAAAATTAAATGTGAGTACCATGGTGGTCTGTATCCAATTGAAAGAAGGACTGTAAGATGGACTTGCAATTTATAAGGAGCTCGGAAGCTCGTAAAATGAAATGACTTTGTACGTCGTGCAAGGCAATATATTGTTTCCATGAGTAATTACTAAGTGAAGTCTTCTTATATTTACAATAACAAAATTGAAAAGAAGAACTAGAAAATTCATACGTATAAATCTAAAAAAGATCATAAGTTCTATTGTAATATCTCTACTCGCGCTAACTAACAAGATGGTCCATTTGAAAGGAGGCTCATCATATTTTATACCTTCATTACGAGCAAGTCATGCTCTCACAGAACATAAAACTAAAGGTAGTGCACTCAATGTGTAAAGTTATGATGTCTCATGTCTGCTATACGTTCTTGGAACTGTCATGAAGAATTTATGTCCAACATAAAACAAAAAATCTAATTATATCAAGTTAGAGTTACGCACATTGAGTCAAAACCAGTTACTCTGCTAATGCTTTCAATAGGCGGTTATTAAAGGTAATAAAAGCAAAGAAAACTACTAGGAAAAATGTTGTATCGTCAAGGACTTTACAAAACATTGCAATGGCCACAAAGAATTCCTAGACTCGAAACAACATTATATGTTGAATAACTAAAGTATTGCCTGCGGTGGGTAAGCTTTAGGCCACTTCAACTAAATACTGCGCTTTACAGACTCATCTTATTTCAAAGATTATTCGCAACACATCACCTCGTTTCTATAGCTATTAAATTAATATCTTAATTAAACGGCATCAATACGTCAGTTGCACTCAAAGTGCTTGCACAAACAGAGTGCATCCATGTTGTCACAGCATCTCGACCAAGTTTGATCTCAAAGCCGCCTTGAAAGCGATACTATGAACACCGAAACTCTCAAATATTTAGACTAATTTGCTTATCCATACAAACCGAAGTCTGGAATAGGGTTGTATTGTGAATATCCTGATGTGCATCATCAGATATTTCAATATTATTTTTAATAAAAAATCTTTTCCTGCTTTTTCGAATCGTGATTGTAATCGTATTAGGTTCCAATATCTATCTATTTACGAAATAAGATATGCGATCATTTTGCTCCAGGTAGAAGACATCATCGTGCATCGATATAAGAGCATTCTGGGAGTACTACAGCAAAAATTTGCATAACAGTTTTCGGCACATATCAAATAAATATAGCTTGAAACGATACCATTGTAAACATGTCATTAAATCATGGAATTAAAACTTGCTTGTCTCACCTGCACGTCATCGCTCAATATCATAGAATGGAATGTTTATCATTCCAAAACATCAAACACAGCCCAAAATTCCTTTCTTCCTTCATCGACATCCCAACTCTATTTTCAAACGAATCAAGAAAGTGCTTCCAAACTAAACTCAGTGCTTGCAAACACAACTGGACAGTCAAAAGTCCGTCAGCATCTACATGCAAAGTCGCAGAGTGGTAATTAAGTTGAAATCTTGATTCAATTCAATCCTTTTAATTATAAGAAAGTAGTGCCCCGATTCCTGCTACTCTATAAATTAATTTGCATCTGGTATAAAAGAAAGTTGAAAAGTGGTGCGAGTCTATTAATTTTATGTTTGGCTTGGCAGAAAGCGTCGAATAGTTGCCTGAGCCATTTTAACCCCAAAGGTCTTTATACGATTTCTTACGCTAAGAATTTTACTTAGAATTCTGATTTGTAAATTATAGGTTTAGTTTTTTATGATTTCGTGGCGTTTGTGTATTTCATGAAAACAGAAATAGGAGACAATTGAATGATTCAAAATTACTAAAGTATTGATCGAAATAACTTAAATAAAACTTTATTTTACGAATATAGTTTAATTTAAGTTATGCCTGGAGCTGATTTTCTGGCTTTTTTTAATATTAATAGTAAACTGTGAGTCGAGATTTCTTAATATTTCTAAATTAAATAACCAGTTTCAAGGCTCGTCTTTATAAAATACAGGAAATTGTTATAAAATAATAAAATGATAAAAATAACATATTTCCATCCCTCTGGGTTTATCAATGACGTTCATAATTTAGTAAGGTATCTTGTACAACAAATATCACATTATTGCTTTTCTTTGATTTCAGGTACGTGCTTAAGAAGTTTGAGACTGTTCACCGATACAAGGTGAGCACCATTACTTCTGAGATAATCTCAACTTTTTATCTTTTCCAGACTTTTCAGACAATTGTCACGTTTATTACCTAGGTGACAGAGCTGCTTTTTGTGTAACGGATATACTTCGAGATGCTGTGTGGCTACTGGCTCTGGTTCTTTTGGATGTCTCTTATAATCGTTCAATTCAGATTAACTTTGATTTAAGATTTTCACCACAGCAGCTTAAATATGCCGCTTTTGCTGCGAGACAACTGTGAACAAAACGCGATTTTGATTCGAGCGTGAGGCAAAGTAGCTTTTTAATTTTTGAATCTTCAGTGCCACGAATTGACATTGTTCAGCCATAAATTTGAAACATTCGAATTTTACTGTGCTCTGTCTCTTTCACATGCATATAAAAAGTGAGTGAAAAAACAAACCCCTTTGAATTCGAAATTCAATTTTGGAATTCGACCTCAAAGAAAACACCTACGGCAACGCAAAAAAAAAGATATTTGTTTTTTTTTTTATATTTTATTGTTTACATGTTTAATTTATTATTGGATTTTAATAAAAATAAGTCTAATTAATAGTATAAAATTAGTATTTAACCAATACATTTCTATTTAGAATTACAACAATGATACATTTGAAAAATAAACATCAGAGACGCGGTATTAAAACGCGATTTAAAAAAGTAGCGGGAATAAAAATTTCGCTGATGCTGATATAGTAGGTACCTATAGCGTAACGTGTTAAATTATGTTAATATATAAAATAATCTAAACAGATGAGTGAAACTAGCGATGTTGACTGTACTTTAACACCAGAAGAGTTAAATCAACAAGTCATTATGCAGAATTCAATCTATTCCTATTCATTTCTATGTCTCCTAAGTAATATGTGTTCTCACTGCTGTGGTGAAAAGCTATGTGTGCTACACGAGAGCAAAGTTTTTTGTATCTCGTGCTGTTGATTCCCTCACCACGCTCAGGATTCTAACTTTGATTCACTCGCTACGCTCGTGAATCAATCATAGAATCCTTCGCTTGCTCGGGACTCAAAATAAGCACTCGAAACAAAAAACAACTTTGCTCTCTTGTTGCACAAATAACTATTTCGATCTAGGTATTTACTTAACTTACTATTGACGTCTATTCTTCGGGGATATTCAATTAATCTGAAAAAGGTACAATTGTAGTCAGTAAAATAGTAACGGTGAATGATATCAATATAAAACTGTAATGTCATACTTATATAACATTATAACGGGTCTTAATAGAGTAAAATTACCTTATTTAAGTTATAAATTCCTATGTATTTCCGAAGTTTCGACCGTTGTATACCTGTCATGGACGTGACCTTAAATAAGTTAATTTTAATCGCGAAACTATGAAATCGGTAATTGCTATACTTAGTCCGAAGTTTAAGAATACTTCAACGATGCCAATATAAATATCGTTGAAAGTATTTTTAAAACACTTCCTGCAAAATCATTTCTCTATAAACTTTTTGAACATTGTTTTTCTCTCTGGTTAAACTAGAAACCCGCCATTACACCTGGGAAAAATAACGAGAAATTGCTGGAAAATAAAGCTAAGTTATAAAACGTAGAACGTGTACGTGTCTTGTCTTGTACTACTGCTTTTTAATGGTTTTATGTTTAGTATGGTTGTTGATAGTGGCGAATGAGCCATATTGAGAAGCGTAATTGTATTATAGTATTGTTTTCGTGGCTATTTTCAAATGATTCCAAAACTTGGCTCAATTTTTATCTGTTATTACATTAATTTTGTCGAGCCCACTGTAGAGCACTGACTTCTTTTCACTGTGCAACAAAATAATCATCATCAGCATCCATATAAACTGTCCCACTATTGAGCAGAGACCCCTTCTCACTATGAGAAGGGGTAAGGTCATAATTCACCACGCTAGCCAGTGGGTTGGCAGGTTTCAGGTGATTTCAGAAATCATTTTGGATATTTCTCAAATATGCAGGCTCAAGGCTCAAATATAAAGATATCATCGGGACGATGTTATCCTTCAAAGTTTTACAAGCGATAATAAGCAAAGATAATAATTATAAAAATTTACCAAAATCTTTGCTCCTCGACATCTGACGACATTTTTGTTTAAGACCAATTTGTGGCCAATGGAAATAAAGAGGAACTCACCACAAAACCTCGAATTGACCACTCCAATTATTGCAGTATAAAATAGTTGATAATAGCAAACTCCTCTGTTGTGAGGCTGGCTGCTCAGATAACTGGCAAAGTGTGGGTGTATAATACACCTGCCTACCCCTTCGGGGACAAAGGCATGAAGATATGTTATATATGTCTACAATTTGTGGCTTCATAAATCGCATTACCAGTACCATTAATTCGGTCAACCTCCATGCACTACACGTTTGTGGTTTAATCGGGGCCACCGCAATCGCACCGAGTATCGGACAGTTTCTCTATTCTCACTCCCATAGATTGTGGATCGGTTTGATTAGTTACAATGATGTTAGGTCTGTAGTCTAATTAATTCAAAATCATCTGAATCAGTGGCCAGAAGGGGCCCTTGGTGTCTGAAGTAGGATGTTGCCAGAGCACTTGATATATGTGGTTATTGGGTTTAATTAACTCAGAGAGCGATTGGTCTTAAGAAATAACGATTTTAACGTTTTTGCACCAATGGGTGATCATAAAGTGTTTAGGCTGGTTCGTGACTTTCGAACAACCATGTGTTCGAAACCATGGTAGAGAGATAAGGCGCATTGTAAGCCTTTTTCTCTATTATACCATATAGCATGCATAATGTAATAGTGGTTACAGCGGTGGCTTCGTAGTGCAACATGTCGTTGAGAGTTGTGGGATCATGCCTCACATGGTCTATAAATTGTTATTTTGAATTCTGTTTGTTATTTGTGTCCGTTGTTTAAATATCTGTGAAGTCGCGAGATGATTTGTTGGGATTGATTTCCAAGTAAATATGAACAAAACCTCCACCGCAGATTATAGGTGTCTGTTATTACAATAAAAAATATCATCTTGATGTATAAGTTTTATTTCTGTAAATTTTAATTTGTAGTAGGAGCTACATACAACTAAGGGCATCTATCGAATAACGGTGAAGAAATTCAACATGGGGTCATCTTATTGAGACGACATAACTAAAATTCTAAATCGTGCAGCGTTCTCACACATTATTACTATATATACAAGATTTATCACTTAGTTTGGTCAGAGGATCTTCCAACTACAGAGTTGGAGGAACACTACACCTTATTCCTCTACACCTCAAATTCCGTATAGTACTAACTTTTTTCTGAAAAGTGTAAAAAACATTCATCCGTCCATCCACATAAATACGTTGGTTATGGTTGTTGGGAATCGATAGGATCTTAATTTAAGATTTTTTAGAATAATCTAGATAAGATGTTATAAGATTTCATAATATCGTACTTGTGAAAATAAATTGTTTTAGGATAATTGGATTGGAACATCTACACGACATTTATTCATTATACTACTGTCCGTTCATATTAATATAATATATTTTAATACAGGTATTTTTAAGGATTACAAGGAGAAGTAATGATATTAACCAATGCGATAAGTACATATGCGATCATATATAAGTAAGAAGTTAAAAGCGCGTCATCCAATGTTATATGGTGTCGTGCCAGAGAAATGCTCATATTGAATTCCGTCCGAGTGAAGCCGGGGGCTAAATTGAGTTCACCGGTATATTGGGTTGAAGGGTACTCGATTTTTAATATGGTACTTGATCGAAACGCGGAAAATCTACGTCTTTGCGTTGTTAATAACATTCTTGTATAAAATTAGGGTTCTTTTTATTATGAAGAAGATGCCTGCGGCTCTGAATTTCGTTGAAAACGGGGCTTTAAAGACATGTAGTAGAAAATGTATGAGCCAAATACATATATGTTTTTCTCCTTTGGTATCAATGTTTAGATATTTTTTGTATATTTTGTTTTTTGTGTAATGTTTTTACTTTTGCTGTAGGTATTGATTTTTTGCAAAAATATAACATTTTAATATTATAGATACGTAGCAATAAATGTAAGTAAATGAAGAATGTTTAATTTGTAAATATGACGTGCATAAGCGTTACATTGGGATCAAAGAGAATAAATAATTTTGTCCTTGACTTTTACTTTTTAAGAGAATGTAATATGCCGTAAAACTGATCTAATGGATCCAAGAGTCAATGAAATCAGTTGAAAGAATATTAAATTGAAATCAAAGTGAATAAATCATTTTGGCTTTGACTTTTTAGAGACTGTAATATAATATCGAGTGCAACTGATTCAATGTGTGCGAGGGTCGATGAAATTAATAAATTGAAAGATTATTTTAATTATACTAGGTATATTGGTTGATCAAAGTTGTCAACTAATTTAACTAAAAGGAAACCTAAATCCAGAACTAAATATATGATTATGAGGTCGTAAGAAGGTCATTCTAACAGACAGCGATGTACTATGTTGGTGTATACTTACTAAAACATTCCGAGTAACAATAATGATAGTAGTATGGTCTCAGAAAGTATAAATAGAGAGGGAATGCGACGATATTACTCAACTTGCTTCCACTCCACTATATGTTTTGTACGATACCGTATTTATATATAAAGGCTGTTAAGAGTAGTGAGCATAACATAACATAACTTCACTCCTTTATCTCCAACGGGGTAGGCAGAGGTGTATTACACACCCACACTTCGCCAGTTATGTTTCGGTTCCAATGTAATAGAGGGCGAGCATATTTCCATCCACCAGGCACATTATTAAGCGAGAGATAACTAATATTTTTAATACACACATAACTTAAAATAGTCAAAGGTGTGGGCCCGGGGTACCTGAGGATTGAACCGAGACCATCGTCTTGGTAGTCTGTAACGTACACCTCTAGGCCACCGCCGTTAATCAACTATGAAATGGAGGAGTGAACTATGATAATATTCCGTTTGTGACACAATTCATTTATACTACTCATATAATTTATCAATTTTATAAAACAAAACCTTTTAAATCAAGCGAGATAAACATCCGGCGGTAAATAGACAACCTACCTACATGCCCTACATTAGAGGTGTTACGGATAAAATAGGAGCAAAACTAAAAAACTACTCCATGCCGACCATATTTACTCCAGGGGCCAAAGTATACAACATGGTGGGCACACCAAAGGATGTTCTACCGCTACAAACCCCAGGTGTCTATAAAATCAACTGCAGCTGCGGAAGCTCTTACATAGGGCAAACGAAGCGGACCATCGCTGAACGTATAAAGGAGTACATCGCAGCTGTAAAGAACCGTCAAACGAACAAATCGGCGATTGCGTAACATTTACTTCAATCGGGCACCAATCACTGGATTGAATTTCATCGTCCCCAAGTCCTCTCCACGGAACGCCACTTTTACCCAAGAGTTGTGCGTGAAGCGATCGAAATCAGAAAACATAAAAATTTCAATCGGGAAGAGGGCTTCAAATTGTCATCGGCTCGGAATCCAGTGATCCGGTTAACAACGTTTAATGCGCAGTCGGCGAATGTTGAATATACAGATACGGTTAGTGTGTTTTGCGCCGGCACTTCGAAAATCAACAACGCGGTGTTAGAAATAGAATCTTCTACCTCGCACTCGGAGACGTGAAATCGCTACACCAGTCAGCTTGCGACCACGGGTCGTGCAACCGTCTCGAAACGTCAAGCAAAAATAAGGTATGTTAATACCTAATGCATGTTCGCGTTAATTCCCGTATAGATATATATTCTTAAACATGCAACGCGAGTGTTTAAAAGTTTCTATACTTGCTTTGCTTGCTTATCTGGTATTGTTGTTGTTTATATAATTATACAGTTATGCTTTACTTTTCAATACTTGACTTCGTTAACGGCTTACAAATAATATGCGTATCCAATATTAAACGATCAGAAATTAATAAAAAAGCGTTTCGCTTTACCGTCTTTCTAGTCAGTGTATACAATAAAGTACGAAGACTACTGTCTTGAAGAACTCTAGAGTTAGTGTCAATCCAATCAATGATGACTCTTGGATTTTTTTAAGTCTTCCTCCAAAACATCTTGATAACAAACCCTAATATTAAATGAGATTTTTGCTTTGAAAGCGAGGGACTTCACAATTAGAATTTAACAATTTGTCTCCTATTTACGTCAATATTATCTAATATTATAATAGCAATGATTTATTATAATTATTTATATTGCCTGAAGCTTCGCGTATTTCTCGTCGGCGTGGACATTGGATATAGTGACTAGAGGCAGCCTAAGTGTTATTTCGTTGTATAAGCTTGCTTTAGCTTGAGAGATTGATAACTAACATACAAACAAACATAAACTCACGCCTGTTTCCTAGAGCGGTAGGCAGACACTACGGAACGCCATCTGCAACGATCTTGACATATCTCATATTGATAACTAACAAACAAACAAAAACACTTTTGCATCTATAATATTAATATGGATTATGGATATGCCTTCGGTAGTAGATAACGGGTATATCCTATCCTATTCAATTACAAGTGGTTACATAAGTACGTATGCCACATGTTATGTGCATACAGTTGCAACGTTGCCGGTATTTCCCTCTTGATTATCTACGCACTTCAGTTTCAAGTGTTCTCTACCGAGATCTCTACATAGCTAAGCTAATATAGGCTCATAATATTATTTATGTTAAAGGCTTTTACTTAAAAAGGCGTGTTGTTTATACAGTGCTTTTTTATTTATCTATTTCATAAAATGTTTTAATGATTATCTTAACTAATATTTCTGTTGTTTTTTAAATAATATGCTTATCTGACTGTACCATATCGCATGCTGTGGTCTTCTATAATTGAGGAAACACCTAAACCATAAAGGTATATTTACTATGTAAGAATGTTATGTGTATTTCTTGTTGAAGACCCAATAAATAAAAAAAAATAAAAAAAAACAAGTTACCTTTAAATTCAATAAAACTATGGTTTGAAACTAATTTTATGAGCGTTCGTCTAAAATTATTGAATGCAGTAAAAGTCGCAGAATTTTGTGAAAAGGCAGAGGCTGCATGGTTAGCTTAGTTTGCTATCGGCCGGTCCTGATCTATTCATGTTTGACTTATTTTGTTTGTAGCTTATGTCAAATATATATCTACATAACATAACATAACTTGACGCCTTTTATCCCCGAAGGGGTAGGCAGAGGTGTACTACACAACCTCACTTCGCCAATTATGTTTCGGTCCCAATGTAATAGGAGGCGGGCCTATTGCCATCTGCGAGCGAGGATTAACATTTTAATACAGCGGCGATAGCCTGGTGGTGTACGGAACGGACTGCCGAGTAGTGCCGAGACGATGGTCTCGGGTTCGATCCCTAGTTACCCTGGGCACACACCTCTGCCTTTTCGAAATATGTAACTATAGTAGCCAAATACATGGATAGGTCAAATATTGGGACCGGGTGTGTAAGAATAGGTACTACGACATCTGCTACGCCGTAGCATCCACGCTACGTCGCAGCTATAATACTATTATTACTGTTGTTCCGAGAATTCTAGTCGCGATGCCCATCTATGTTAGAGGATGTTAAGTCATTTTTTTGTAGGTTTAACTTGCACCGATATCTCATCTGTACTTTATGTAGATTTCTGAGGAGGTTTCCACGGTTTCGTGTAAGAAAATATATTCTATGGTAAAAAGAACCATAAAATGCATTATAATTTACTAACGATGATAGAGTGGGTCAGAGATTTTGTATGACTGCTCTCTATTTTTTTTTTACTATTCCTCGTCCAAACGTGAACCTCAAAATACATCCTAATTTTCAGATGTAAAGCCTCAGAAAAATGTGACTTAGCGTACAATATAATTATTATTTCATCATAAAATGCAGTTCTCTCAGCTGCCTTATCATAGTCTGCAGAGATATTATATCATAAATCTAATAACGACGCCAAGCACATAATATGAAGGTGACAAATTCCGTCATCAAAAGCGTACCTATGTGTCTCTAGATTTCTCTATAATGTTCGCATTTCTACGTATTCAACATACTAGATGAATTATATGGATTTCATTGTGGGACTATTACCATGTTTGGTGGATGGTTTGGAATAATTTTTAACCGAGTTCAAAAAAAAAGAAGAACTTACCTTTACACTTAATTTTTATGTTTGTTATGTGAAAACTTATTAACATTTCATTTGCTAGGCTGTCCGTCTGATCCTAGTTAATTTTTAGGACAGCAGTCGTAAACGACTTTAATGTTAAAATTTTAATTGATAATTACGTCGTATTTTCGGAGTCAAGCTTACTGACCGCATCAAAAACTCAATACTACGTTCCAAAACACAAAATCATCGATGTAGGCTACTAAGCTGCCAAACTGAAATGGACCTGGACCGGCCACGTTAACCATATGCCAGCACCGCTACGGGCGGGCAACCACAAGGTGAATGCCCAATAGCAGGAAACGGCAACGGGGAAGGCCTAGGAGGAGATGGCGCGATGAATTGGACGCCTTTAGGAGGGATTGGCAAGAGCTCGCATCTGATCGCGACAAGTGGAAGATGGAAGGGCAGGCCTTTGCCCTACCGTGGGACATTAATTAGGCTTCTAATAATAATTATTATTCTTTAATGTTATTCGCACTAAGCATAATTATATAGTACGCACCAGTACACTGTGGGATTACAAAACCATCGGACACCATAAGCACCCAGACTCGAAAATTGTTAGTTTTGTACGGCGTAGGATACAATCCAAACATGCAATTTTAAGGGCGGCGACGTTTTACCGCGATGTCCATGTAGTCAAATGCATGATATGTCAAAGTTATTATTTTTGTTGTCTGCCCTTTAACAAGATGGATTTGAAAAGGTTGGTTGCTAAGGTACTACAACATCGTTTGTAGTATAAAAATGATGATAATATTTAATGAGAATATTGCTTATGCTGGTATTAACAAATAAAAATTTATTACAATCAATATGAATACCATCTCGCTAAAAGTGGTCATGATTAATGGTTATCAACGCTAATGTATAATAATATGGAAGCTAGTACAATGAGATTATGGATTATTTATTGATTATTAAAAAATATAATAGCTCCACAATATTTTTTGATGAATCATACATATTTGCTGAACTGCTAATTATAACTTTAAGTAGCGCTCATAGCGAGCCTTGGCTTGCTGTTCGTAACAGATCGGCAAAGTTAAGCAACGCTTGCACAGGCTACCACTTGGATGGGTGACCAAGTGTGGCATTTACATCTGAGCGCTACCGTTCTTCGGAAGGCACGTAAAGCTGTCGGTCCCGGTTCTTGTCTCAGGATAAGAATCGTTAGGCCATGTCGAAGGCCTTCGGGCGGTCTGAAAACTCAGACACTAGAGTTGGCCACACGCTCACAGAAAAACAAACAGCGTTAACTTAAATAATAGTTTTAACTTTTTCGTTTCTTCTACCATAATAAGTTATCATCGTTATACTAAATTATATAGAACTTATCTTTAGCCGCGAATCTGCCCGCGTCAATTATACACCTAAATCTACCTCAAGCATCACACTATTGACTTTATTACCTTCATATAGATAGACATGATGAAAAGAGCACTTCATATATAGATTACATGCATTTGAAGTGACACCTGCATTCATTCAGTGGAAAAAAACGCTTTTTCTATTTTCTTCAACCAATTTTCACCATATTTTACAACAAACAGAACCATCACTGCTTCCTCATGCATATAAAACAACAATCAAAATAAAAAAACAAAATACATTTCCGCGGCTGTTTGCAACTCCATCATAATCATAACGCTTCGTAAAGTAATTGAAGTACCACTCAAATGCGACCTAAAATACTCCCAAATAAAATGCTTGAATTATACACACAGACAGACAGACTCATAAGGCTTTCGAATATTTGACAAAGGCTTCACTTATATAACCTACACACATTACAGATACAAAATGACGTCACGGACCTCTCCACGGGCATTTGAGACTTATGTCTTTTGATTAAAGTGGTTTTTTGTTTGGACCGGCCTTGTAAAAAGGTTTCCTATTTTTGACAAGAAAGATCGTTCCAGCGAACAAGAGATTGATGGCAGATCTCAAGTTCTAGGTGTTAGGAAACTGCGTTGTTTAATTCAACGGGCGGGTCTGTGAGAGTGTCGATATATTTTAGTGCGATTCTTTGCTTTTTATGTACGTTTTCTTTCTCTCCTTTGTTTAAAGGGTGAAATGTATATGTAATTTTTGGAATTGTTCTAAAGTTACGTCGTTTTGTATTTCGGCTGTGCTGTTTCATTTATTCTACGTAGGATTTTTTACCTTTTACTGCCGTTGGTTGCAGATAATTTACAAACGAATGTATCATGAATAATTTGGTAACCTTTTCTGGTATTAACGTTTTCTTTGTTGAACATTTTATTTCTTTTAGTCCAGGAGCCAGGTACATTTTCGGTCAATTATTTCTTCCCGAGCGAAACTTCGTAAAATGCATAAAGGTCTTATACTATGAATACTCGAGACCGTCAGCTGCGACTCCGTGGGTGGGGTGGGCAGTGGCAGCCTCCCACGCATGGAGAAAAAAAAGTTTTTTCAGTAATTTCCTCTCATTTGAAAATTTATCAGAGTATAGTTTATGTAGTATTTTGAAAGAAAAACATAGTCAGCTGACCATAACACGGTGGATTAAACGTCAGCTGGCTCCTTGAACATGAAAAAAGAAATTATATTTTCAATGATTTTCTCTCAACTAAAAATTTACCTGGTGATCGTTTATATGCTACTATGAATGAAAATTAATGTCAGCATGCTGTATCTCAGTGGAAGGTTTGTCAGCTGGTACCATGAAAGGTGTAACGCAACAGCATATATGACCTTCTGAAACTTATCAGCTGACGACTTTTCCCTTGGCTTACAGCTAGCTGATTTTTTTTATTATTTACCAGAGTATTTTAACAATTCTCTGATAAATTTTCATCCGGGAGGAAATAATGTTTCTTATGTTATTTGGCAGTATGTTTGATTTGAGAGTTTTGATAACAAATATGAAGTTTAATATTGGAGGAAATGAGTAAATTAATTATTGAATAGCTTATTTTTTCAATTAATAAACTTTTATTTTAAATAATTGATTAAAAAAACAATAAAAATTAATCATTTTCATTCTCGCTTTGGCTTGAGTCGTTTTCATCTCTCTCTGATTCACTGTCAGAATCGGTGTCAGAGTTATATGCGATCATGTCTTCATCATCATCATCTGTGAAAAAAATGAAAATAATAACTCTACTCTTACTCTGATAAATTTTCAAATGAGAGGAAATGACTGAAAAACGTTTTTTTTTCTCCATGCGTGGGAGGCTGCCCCTGCCCACCCCACCCACGGAGTCGCAGCTGACGGTCGCGAGTATTCATAGTATAAGTCCCTTATGCATTTTACGAAGTTTCGATTGGGAGGGACTTGGTCATGAAAATCTGTCACTGGCGCCTGGACTATTTTTATTATATCATTTATTATATCATTGAACGTACACAGCAACATTTTAACGCCGCATAATAAGATATTCAAGCAACAAGGCCCCTAAAATGTTGCTACACATATTCTTGTAATATCAGTTCGTATAGTTAATTGAATCTGTGTCGAGCACGGAATCACTGGCTTAAAGAATTCCCGTAACGTCGATACGCGCTTTATTGGAGGTTGGACGTTATACGAACCGATTCATTCACTATGGCGTTGAATTTCATTTCGCGTTTAATAGTGATGTGGGCCGATTTATTCTCAGTATTATATAAGTAGTTTCTTGCGATATGTCAATACTTTTAACATATTCTTCTACGAGGTATTGAAAGTAGTAAAGGTTATTGAAAGAAAATAAGCGCATCGTCATCATCATCAGACTTGTAAATAAACTCGACACCCACAATGAAAAAGATCGTAACTCATATTTTGTAACTTTACAGGAGAGCGCGTCAAAGATTCAAAATTTTCTCAATCAATTCTGTTAAGTCCTAGTGCCTTGAAACCTGAAAACTAAAAACTTGAGAGGATACTTTACATTTACATATGATTAGTATGTTAGTAACTTACGTAGTTTATTAGTTTTGTGAGTTGCAATCATATTACACGGGGTAAACATTATAATGTGATATTGTATCTCAGACTTACCATGCAAATTTGCACGGTATATTACACTTTGCAATAAAAAAAAAAAATAAGTATACAAAAATAGTAATACAGTGGCTCAAATATTTAATATTATTAATTACAGGCAAACATACTATCGTGTGACTCAATACCTGCTTATCATCTTCATTGGACGCCAACTTACAATTTTTTACTTCTGGTTAAAATCGTAACGCGACTGAATTCTGATACAAGGATGAGCGCATAAAAAATATATTTTGTTTACTGTGGATATGATTGTAACTCAAATTCATCAAAAAGTGAGTTACGATGTTTTTTATTGCAGGTATCGAACTGTTCCCTTGCTGGGCATTGTTCTTTTCCAACCATGAGACGAATTATACTATAATCCATCACGCTCTCAGTTGTGTGTTGGCTTTAACATATTATCTTTCGAGAATATTATGGAGAACTCTCAGACATGTATGTAAGTTTCGTCACGAAGTTTTTCGCGGCTGTCATGATGATCTTTGACAGTCGTTATAGGGAGTCTGTACCCCTTAACTGACACTTGTCTAAGCCATGTGGAATATCGCTATCCCGTTGGATTACGGAGGTCAGACGGCATTCGTCCTGTGAAATGCTTATATTTTGTCCAATCTGGTTGTACTGGTAAACGGACTCTGGGCTCTGGGCGTGAGACTTGGATGCGGCTGGAATAACGCTAGAACGATGATGACCTCTGCTTGAATGCATTATAAAGATGTCAGAATAAAACCAAATCTCGTTCGTTCTCTTTCTAGCATCTGAACAATCCCAAATATAAATACTAAGAGGATACAATACATCATACAATACTACGTACCATAACGTTTAATTATATATATATATATTTTTTTTTAATGACTCACGACTGTATCCCCGAAGGGGTAAGCAGAGTTGTAATATTACACCCACATTTCGCCATGAATTTTTTAGGTCCCACGTAATACGGGGCAAAGCCTATTGCCGTACCGGACAGATTACAAAACTCCGTGCTGCTACTGAGAATTTCCTAACGGAAAAACCCAATAACGCTTTGCCCGACCCGGGAATCGAACCCGAGACCTCCCAATCCCACGCGCACATTTATGCCGCGAGACCAACAAGGCAGTCAGAACTAAATCTACACATACATACATACATATCGTCACGCCTTTTATCCCCGAAGGGGTAGGCAGAGGTGTATTTCTACACCCACTTTTCGCCTGATATACTTTAGTCCCACGTAATAAGGGGCGAGCCTATTGCCGTACCAGGCACATTTCCAGACTCCGTGCTGCTACTGAGAATTTCGTGACAGAAAAACCCAATAACACTGCCCCACCCAGGAATCGAACCCGGGACCTCCCGATCCCACGCGCACATTGATGCCGCGAGACCAACGAGGCAGTCGCATAGGGTTTGATGTCGAGTTTTCCGTCTCTACGCAAAGATGGTATTTGCATCGTGTTATCCCTTAGTCGCCTCTTACGACACCCACGGGAAGATAGGGGGTGGTGACGCTTGTATTCTATGCCGTCAACCACACGGCACTAACTAAATCTATTACTAAATATTTCAATAACATACTTGAAATACACATATCGAACTCTCAATTTTCTAAACTTGTTTCTGCAAGCTCGCACCAGTGTGTATTCGTCCCAGTTTTGTTTTGGTGTCGAGAAACTTGTATTTGGTATAGCCCGGGGTACTAATTGAAGTTCTACGATTTCCGATATTTCGATACCAAAACTAAATTCACAAACATATTACGTAGGTACAGTGTGAAACGGTGTGTTGACAAATCCCAGTAGAGTTTATTTCCCAAATCAGAAGATTGGGTTCAATATTTTGCTGTTTTTATAAAAATATTTATTACTTAATTATACTTTTACATGACTTGGTGTATTAGCACAATAGTTATAATAATAATAATATTCTATCACATACACACATCACCATCTAGTCCCAAACTAAGCAGAGCTTGTACTATGGGCACTAGATAATGGATAAACATACTTATATACTTGTTTTTGTAAATACATAATATATATCTCTCGGGGATACAGGCGTGAGTCTGTAAATAAATAAAAATAATAGATTTAGTTATATAGCTACACTATAGTCACAAAATATCTAACATTATTTCTGTCCATCCTATGGTTGCCATGAAGAAATCGCCCTTGGCGATAATGCCGCCGAGTGTACATAAATTGTAGATGTAAGTTACTTTAGTAATGTACTTTATTTTGGTGTAAAGAATATTATATATCTATCCATCTACTCTAGATCAACCGTAAACAATTTTGTATCTTATAGGGTTTGGCAGCGATAGCCTAGTGGAGATACCAACAGGCTGCCATGCTGAGGGTATCGGGTTCGAATCCACGGTGCGCACCAATGACTTTTCGGAGTTATGTGCATATTGAATTATTAATTATCGCTTGTCCCGTGCCTCGGAGAGCACGTTACGCCATCGGTCCCAGTTGTCATGAAGATCTTTGACAATCGTTACAGGGCGTCAATACCTTCTAAAATAAACTGACACTAGTCTAAACCATGGAATATCACTATCTCTTCGGGTTGCGGAGGTCAGACAGGCAGTCGCTCTGTGGAAAAGCTAATATTCAGCCAAATCTGGTAAGACTAGTAAGCGGACCCCAGGGGCCCAATTCTGCTAATTATATTTGTTCAAAATGCAGTTTCGATATGATGTCAGTGTCATATTTACGTCATAATGGTATTCTCCTAAATTAAGAGACATTGAAATGATATTGCGAATATATTGAGAGTTGAACAATACATAAACGGTATTCTGCTAAATATATTTTTGTACGAAGACAAACGTCAAACTGTAAATACACTTATTCAAAACACCCATATTTTAAATGTTCGATTTCAAATCGTACGTAACATTATTGATTATGTATCAAAAAATCTCTCACAATCCAACGAATAAATTCATTTACTAAAATGGTACTGGTTAGTATTATAGACTGCCATATTGCACTGCTAGGTAGTATCATCTGTATATATAAAATTCATTCACAATTCCCTGACTAACAGCAATGCACAGCCGAATCTACTGGGCACAAGATGCTAAAAATTGGCATGTAAGTTCCTCGAGGACCGTATGCTGCACCCTTACGGTCCATGACCACATGAGTAGATAAACGGAACAGACACAGCTTCATACAACAGCACGAATCGGTTGCACTACTACGAGCACGCGGCTTATGTGTGCGTGACCACTGGCCGCTTGTCGTGTACGCGGCGAAAGTGGAAAGAACCGGTTTACGTAGGCACAGGCAGTTGACAATCTAAGTGCGGTTTCAGATTAGCGTTTTATACGCGCGTATAAGCTCGTTTTTGGAAGCGCATGTAGGCGCGTATAGGCGCGCCTTTTGGCACACGCGCAACTCGTACGAGCGTTGACGCGCTTCTAAGCTCGTATAACCACGAGCCGTCAAAATCCATGTTGACATTGACAAGACGTCACTACCGTTTCGAACGAACACGCCCGTTTACGTGAGTCTAGTTTTTTGAAGCGCGTATTGTAGCGCGCATGTAAGCGCGTATTCTAAAACGACCGTATACGCGCAGAAAAATACGCTAATCTGAAACCGCCCTTAGGGTTATTACGACGCACTTTGTTTGTTTTGTACGTTGCAAGTTTTAATATTTTAATGTAAAAAAGTGGTGTTTTATTATTAATAATGGTTGTTTATTGTTCTGTGTGTATGAATAATACTAGATGAAATAATTAAATCATTAGAAAGATTTTAACAATGGTAACGTACAAATGGGTTTTTTAATTAGGTATAACTCCTGATAATTTTGTCGCATTTGTTGAATTGCTCGAGCAAAAGTTTCGCGAATATTTCGATCTTGAAATAAATATTGTCAATGTTGGCAACGAAATACTTAACAACTCATTAGTTGTGAAATTGTGTAAAAGCAATTAATGTTTACAAAAGCAATGACTATCAGAAAGTGATCAGCCATCGATAGGGATTACAAAAAACAGGTGCATGCGATTTTCGACCTTATTGACGTAACTCAGAATTTACAATTTTAATTACGTATCAATGTCAGAAAGCAAGAAAATACCAAATAAAAGTCTGTCATGAATTGTCAATAAGGTCGAAAATCGCATGCACCTGTTTTTTGTAAGCCCTATCGATGGTTGATCATTTTATAGTCATTTGTTTTGTAGACGTTCATTTGTCTTACACAATTTCTTTTTAAACTTATTTTAGATACCTATCCCCGTGGTAAAACTAGTGGCCATAATAGCTAAAGGAGATTCCTATGTTTATTAGCAAAATAGATCATATTACCAGAAAATATTCAACACGATTAGTGGTATCGTTGGGAATGTCAAATAAATCACGTCGTCACGTCACGTCGTGTCCTTGGTAACAAATGTATATTTTTATTCCGTGCTTTTAAAAGTTTCAGGTGCATGCCTTTTTTGGTTCCACTCGCTATTTTATTTACAACAGCTGTACTTTGGCCGTATAGCGAATCCGTCGAGTCCAAGAATCTGCCCAATCCACGAATCTGTCGAGTTAGGAATCTGCCAAATCACGAATCTGTCCAATCCAGAATCTGTCGTATACCGAACAAGCGATTTGTCTTAACCTATTGTGACAACCCTACCAAAATAGGTAACAAATTTACAAGCTCTTAAGAAGCTGTCTCTCTGTTCGGTTTATTTACTCATGTGCCCTGACTAAGAAGAGATTTCCCGAAACATCTACCAGATCGTAAGGAACTGTTAAAGTGAAATAAAATGTGAGAGCGTACTTGCGTGCATATTACATAAAAAACAAATCATAGGCAACGCTGTAACATCAAATTACCAGCAATAAAGTGAATTATTTCATTAATGGCAATACCTACTCATGGCAGGATATTTGACATTAAATTGAATATATCGAAATTAGAATAGAATGACATTGTGTAGCAGAATACCGATTTTGAGTCAATTCAAAATATAATCTCATTCCATTCAAAATATGATGTCGATGTCATCTAAAATAGCAGAATTGGGCCCCAGATTGAAACTGGGATAACGCTAAGAGGATGATGATGAGGGTTTAATAAACATTTAGCCAACTGGCATAAAAATGTTTCGACTACAGAGAATAGTAGTACATGACATCTAAACTATTACACAGTGTGGGTAATAGTCATTACCATGAAATGTCTCAGCAAAAACAAGATCTTAGCCTCCGAGATCAATTCTAATCCAAGAAAGGGAATATTACATTTTCTAATAAGCAACTGCAGTCTGACCTTTCAAGTTTGAACAAGAAATCATTAAGGTGCACATTTCCTCAAATACACATTATACACCATTGAGAAGTTCATCTACAATTATCAAGATCGCGTTTATCGTGCATACAGAAGTTATTTCAATATAATAATAATAATAATAACCTAGCAACACGTCAACAAGACGACATAAATTGTTTTTCTCGAATATTTATATTTCTATTATATATCATAGTTTTGGATTCATATATATATTTTTGACTACAAGAAATACTTATTTACTTGAGAAACATACAATTATGTATAACAAGAAACCATTTAAAACATTATGAAAAGAAGATATAAAAACATTGTTCAAGATGACGGCTAACGTCAATGACAAATCGTCTAAGAAAATGTAAATAAACACATATAAGTACAACGAGGAAATGTTATGATATGTTGACAAGAGCTAGGGCAGCAGCTGCACGCAATACATCCCCGGACTCGTCGCTCAGATCCGCCTCACAGCCGCCGGCACCTACAACAGAGTTGTCGGCAATCATAGAGGCGTCGAGCTCGTCGAGCGACGAGTATTTCTCCCCGCCGACGTCGCCAACACCCGTACGCCGCCGTGGGAGAGGCCGGCCACTGCTACGCTTGGGACCCCGAGATCCACCGGTCTCGAACAGGGCCCCCGCTCCCGGTGGTAATGCGCACCGCATGAAATGGACTACAACCATGAATGAAAACGTCATGCGGGCATATTTTGTGGCTACAGAGGGAGGTACCAACCTTACGGCGTATCGTGACCGCATGCTGCCTCTGTTTCAGGGCTTGGAACCGGCTGTCAACGTTTCGGCACAGCGACTGTCGGATCAAGTGCGGGCTATCCAGCGCTGCCGCTTGCTGGATGACGTTGCACTTGAGAGGCTACGCTCTGACTTACTACGTAACCCTCCTATCCCTTCTTCTACGTGTAGCGATATACAAGTGTCAAATATTGTCAGAACGCCAAGGACTGTTGAAGAGGTGCATAGTAGGGATACACAAGTAAGTATCCAGTACATAGATGAATTAAGGAGTACTTTGGAGTGCACTATTCGGGAGTATCGTTTTGTAAATACAGCAGATAGGCCCCGCTTACCACGTTTGCCAACACACAAGAAAAATATAGCGCTGGTGTGTGCCCTGGATTCACTATTGTCCACGTACTTAGACAATAGTGAAGATCTTAGCGATACCCACTCGATTCTGTACTGTGCGGCTGTTACAGCGTGTCGAGTGGCAGGTATTAAAATACCAGATGGTAGTAATACTGCCCCTCGAACCAATGCTGTACCGGCCTGGCAGTGCAGGATTGAGCGTCTTATCGCTGAGGCCAGGGCGCTCATCGGAAAGCTAATTTGCTTCAGGTCGGGCAATACAAGACCGAGAGTGATGCGTTTTGTGACTCGGGCGTTCTTAGGTTCGGGCCTTAGTCGCCAAGAATACGAATCACGAGTCACAGAACGCATCGACTACCTGAAGCAAAAAGTTTGTGCGTGGGCAAATCGTATAAGACGGTACAAAAAGCGGGTGGACCGATACACCCAGAATAGGGCATTCCAAAAAGATGAAGGTGGGTATATAGAAGTTAGGAGCGAACTGATCCAAGTGTGGGTGATGGGCGTCTGCCGGATGCTGAGGCAACGAACGCTTTCTGGCGCAGCATTTGGTCGATGCCCATCAGCCACACTGAGGGTGATTGGTTTGGGGATGTTAAGCGAGCATGTGAGGGAATACCCCAAATGCAGCGCGTACCGGACCGGGCGGACTGCACAACTTCTGGTTGAAGTGGCTACGTAGTGCCCATGCTCGGTTGGCATCCCAATTCCAGGCATCTTTGGAATCGGGCTCGATCCCAACTTTTATGACAACTGGTATCACTCACCTGCTCTTTAAGTCAGGCTGTACCACGGACCCCAAAAATTATAGACCGATAACGTGTCTACCGACCTTGTATAAACTTCTTACATCCATTTTGAGGACGAAGATGTTATCACATATAAAAAGTAATAACATTATGTCAGTGGCTCAAAATGGATGTAAGAATGGGGCCCGTGGTACAAAAGAGCTACTCCTATTTGACATGACCATTAGCCAGCAGGTGCGTCGCAACCGAAAGGATCTGGCGACATGCTGGATAGATTACAAGAAGGCCTACGACTCCGTGCCACATACTTGGCTCTTGAGGGTGCTGGAGTTATATAAAGTCGATATAACTCTATGCACCTTCTTGAAGGCATGTATGGGGCAGTGGAGTACGGTCCTTCGCTATCCAGGGTGCCGACAGATTCGCGATAGCGGTGCACGTCTAAAGATCGAACGGGGTATATTCCAAGGTGACAGTTTAAGTCCCTTGTGGTTTTGTCTAGCTCTGAATCCTCTCAGCACTTTGCTAGAGGGGTCTGGGCTAGGCTATTGGTTGCAGCGTAGGGGTCAAGTTATATCCCACCTCTTTTATATGGATGATCTTAAATTATTTGCCCCCACCACTATCCAATTGACAGCGTTACTAAAAGTAACTGAAACTTTTAGTAATTCTATCAAGATGGAATTTGGTGTGGATAAGTGTGCGGTCATGCATGTAAAACAAGGTGGAATTGTGGAAACTGATAGAATAGAGCTTTCAGATTCCACAAAACTTAGATCTCTATCTGCAACCGAGACTTACAAGTATCTGGGTATGTCGCAGGCCTTAGGTATTGCTGAGAGTGCCATGAAACAATCATTGCGGGAGCGTTTCTTTGGCCGCCTGAAGAAAATACTGAAAAGTTTTTTATCAGGCGGCAACAGGGTGCGTGCCTATAATGGTTGGGCCATGCCAGTCTTAGCGTACTCCTTCGGCATACTCAGATGGACTCAATCAGAACTGGATGCCTTGGACAGAAATGTCCGTTATCTATTGACTGAATATCGAATGCATCATCCGCGTTCGTCAGTAATGAGGTTGTACATCCCGCGGAAATGTGGTGGTCGTGGTTTCTTAAGTGCTAAGGACCTCCACAACCGCGAGGTGCACAATCTTTGAGAATATTTTCTCAAGACGGACACGGGTGTGCATCGTGATATTGTTGCTGTAGACAACGGACTTACCCCGTTGGGTCTGGCAAAAGAGAGCTGGCGCAAACCTGTTGTACTAAGTATTGAAGAGCGCAGGGATGTATGGAAAGGCAAGGAGTTGCATGGACGTTTTTATCGGGCCTTACATAACCCTGATGTAGACTTCATGTCATCAGTTGCCTGGCTACGGTTTGGTGATCTATTTGCAGAGACCGAAGGTTTTGTTTGTGCAATTATGGACGAAGTTGTCATGACGAACAACTACCGTAAGTATATTCTGAATGATGGGACTGTTGACATATGTCGGGCGTGTCACCAGCCCGGGGAATCTCTCAGACATATAGTTTCCGGTTGTTCTCATCTTGCCAACGGCGAGTACTTGCACAGACACAATCAAGTAGCCAGGATCGTCCATCAGCTGCTTGCCTTAAAATATAGCCTTGTACCCTTTAAAGTACCATTCTACAGGTATGTGCCCGATCCAGTTCTCGAAAATGGCCGTGCCACTACGTACTGGGATCGATCTATCATCACCGATAGGACTATCGTGGCTAACAAGCCCGATATCGTGGTGATAGATCGATCAGAACGCCTTGCAATGATCGTTGATGTCACTATTCCCCATGACGAGAATCTTGTGAAGGCCGAAAAAGACAAGGAAATCAAGTATTTGGACCTGGCTCACGAGATTGTCGACATGTGGGATGTGGACTCGGCGATCATTGTACCGATAGTCGTGTCAGTTAATGGTCTCATTGCCAAGAGCCTCGACCACCATCTCAAGAGGCTCTCGTTAGGCAGCTGGATCAAGTCCTCCATACAGAAGGCAGTATTGTTGGACACGACGCGCATAGTTCGGAGGTTCCTCTTTCTGGAGCCCTAACCACCGGTAGCTTGGTCCCTGTGCCCGGTACCGGTGGGTCTCCGTGGTCCTATTTTATATGGTTAAATTTTATTTGTATTTTTATTAAAGTGATTTAATTATGTAAAATAAGACGATGAGAAAGTAATGTATAAAGAGGAATAATAATATAATATATTCTACCACATTCACACAACACCATCTAGTCCCAAACTAAGCAGAGCTTGTACTATGGATACTAGATAATGGATAAACATACATAATATATATACTTTTTTTTTGTAAATACATACATATTATACATAGAAAACATACATACATATTATTATAAACAACGAACGGTTGTAGAATTTAACATGTGACAGCGTATTCCAATATATTCTCAACTTAAATCGTATCGCAGTTTCGCGTACACATCTGTCATAATTAATTTTCTGTGCAAGCCTTTTCGCTACGTATATTAAGGGATCGCGAGGCATGTAATTTTCTCATTGAAATGTCAAATAAATGGTTGAAATGCGACGTCAGAGATTACAATCTATTTGTAAAATTACTCTCTTAGTGTAAATTATTTCTACAATTGCCTCTCGTGTAGGCAAAGGGAGTGATTACTTAGTATGTAATGGTAGATCTGTTTTATGATTGTGGAGTTATTCTGTAATCATTTGGATGATAAAACATTTTAGTCAGTAGAGTAAGTCGGATCTAGAATTTGGCGCTGAAAACTAGGTTGATTTCAAGTCGCACACGGTGGAAACCCGATGCGGGTTTTCTTTTTCAGCTCTTGGGACGGGGAGTGAGGTATTTGATGCCAACAGTGTCACGCATACCATACAACATAGTTGTAGATGCAACGAGCTTCGTCACAAGTGGCAGTCGAGGATATCGCAATAACCTTGTTGTGCGAAGACCATACTTATGTTGGTAGTGGCACATGAGTAGCAGCGGTTATTCTATTGCATAAAAACTACAGAAAATAGTGAGGCTACCATAATGGCCGGTTTCAATATCCGCCCGGATTTGTAAATTTGAAATTTGAGACACTTGATTGACATGTTTGAACAAATATGTCCATACATACATAAACTCACGACTGTTTCCCGGAGGGGTAGGTAAAGACTACTGAACGCCATTTGCAACGATCCTCACATACCTCTCTTGCTTCATTCACTCCCTTCAAGTTTCTCATGCATGCAATTCTGATATGTATCTTAAAATATCTCCAAAAATGGATAGATCTAATATGGAATTCAGAGGTAAGCCATTCGTTCTATAAATGGAATTGTCAAACGCTTCCCTCATAACTCCCTCTATCAACATTTCATACTTACCAAAACAATTCACATTATTGTGAACAAACCAAAATAATTAGTTATGACAAATGTGATACGTAATTAATATCCTTGTTCGATGTAATTGTGTACATATTGTTTCTAATACCGTTGTGATATACACTCGCGTGCAAGTAAATCGACTCAAGCCTCAAGTGCGCATAAAAAGTGATATAACTTAAAAATGCCTTATGTTAGCTCTATATAATGTTTTACATAATTAAAGCCTAGTAATAGAGCTTTAAAATGATGTAAGTTGCATGAAAATCAATTCAGTAGGTTAGTAAAAAAGTTGAAGACATTGTAAAAAATTTTGAAAATTCATACAATTTCACAGTATGGGGTTATTGAGTATAAATGAAACAAAATGTGCATAAGATAAAAAAAATATTCGTGTCAATATTTGGTGTTCCCTCTTCTAGCCCTGATCACTGCTCTCAAGCGATTCTTCATCGACCTTATCAACTTTTTAATTGATGATTGTGGTATTCGACCCCACTCTTCTACCAACGCAGTCTTGAGCTCATTGATGTTTGTCGGAGCTGGATTCCTCGCCCTAACTTTTGTTTTGAGCTCGTCCCATATGTGCTCAATGGGATTTAAATCGGGACTGAGCGCTGGCCAATCCATAGCGTGAATTCCAACTTCACTCAGGAACTCACGTGTGGCCCGAGCAGTGTGACATCGGGCATTGTCATGCATCGCGATGAAATTATCCCCAATAAAGCCTTGATAAGGGACAACTTGATCCAGTAGAACATTTTCAATGTAATGATCACTGGTCAGACGTCCTCCCTAGCCTCCCCCAGGAACGAAAACAAGGTCCGTTTTTGCTTCTAAGGAAATTCCAGCCCACATCATGCAAGAACCGCCACCATATGCAACGGTTTCAACAAAGCAGCACTGTGAAAACCGTTCACCAGGACGCCGGTACACCCGACCTCTCCTGTCGCTGCCATGGAGACACATCCTCGTCTCATATGTGAACAGGACCGACTGCCATTGCTCTATGCTCCAATCCAAGTGCTCTCGAGCAAAGTGAAGGCGTGCTTGACGGTGGGCTGTGGTCAACTTCGGGCCTGTAGCGGGTCTTTTCGGAGTAAGGTTAGCTCCCATCAACCTTCTTCTAACTGTCCACTGACTGCCAGTTACTCCGCGAACTTGACGTAGCTCCTGCTGCACATCCACGCCGGTAAGGTGTCGATTTTGGAGAGAGGTCGAGACCAAAAACCGGTCGTCACCCTCCGAGGTGCACCGGCATCGGCTGGCATTAGGCCGCCGAGTGAAGGCACCACTCTCTTGAAACCTCTTGTACACTCTCGAGACAGCAGACTGACTCATATTCAACCGACGAGCGACTTTTCGCTGGTTCAACCCATCTTGCAACTGGGCAACGACTTGAGCGGCTTCTTCAGGTGTTGTATCCATAAATTTCTTCAAATGACGGCTTCAATTTGCAGAGATGTGTTCAGGTCAACGTTTAGTGAGCAACTAATAAGAAAAAACGATTACAGGGGGTTTTTATAGCGGGTTGTGTCGCGCAAGTTGTGTATAGAGCGCAGAGCAGTTTATGGGAGGTTGCGTTCAGTTGCATTCTAAGGACATGTGTTTATTTAAATTACTGAAATTATGCTACCATTTTAAAGCCTAATTACTAGGCTTTAATTATGTATAACATTATATAGAGGTAAAATAAGGCATTTTTAAGTTATATCACTAATTATGCGCACTTGAGCCTTGAGTCGATTTACTTGCACGCGAGTGTATTATGTAATTATGTATTACAAAGGCAAATTATTTCCTTGTGCGTGAGACATGCAAGGATTCTCATCCATAGAAGTTAAGTTTCTGTAATGAGACAAGTTATTTGTATAAGTTATAATATTATGGGTCTTACCTGATGACTGATATGGAAATATTGATACATAATATTGTTTCGACCGGCTTGCATCAGTGTAGTCACAATATCACCCGTGGCTCAGAGTCGTCCTCGTGAGATGCGGATTACTTTTATCATCAATTCTTGATTTCTACTACGATGCTATTTTAATATGCTGGACTGAGCTTAGACCCATTGTCATGCATATAAGTCGCAAAACTTATAATCATTTGTAAAACAGTGGTTTGATCGAATGCACGCGTGAAAAATACAAAGTTTAGACTAATATCTGATTATTTATTTATTGTGAATGTAGTCGTGAGTTTGATCCTTGTATTTCACAAAGATTTAAGCACTCCCATTTTTAAAATGCAATGTTTTTGAAATGTAGATGCCTTATTAATAAATGTGGCTGATGGAAGTCGTGCCGAAACGTCGGATCAAATACAGATTTATCTTTATCGTCATCATCATCAGCCTGTCATTATCCACTTCTGTATAGACATCTCCTGATAGAGATTAGACTCATTAAGTAAATATTAGTACCAATATGTATAAACATGGCGGTCAAAACTACATTAACATGACATTTCTACTGAGTACAGCAGCCTGCATTCGTTTTAACTGCTTATTTTGGTCACCAACAGTGATCAACACAGGTCGTGTGTTATGCACGGTTTTCTAATTTGCCTGAGTGCTCAGACATTTCTCTATGGTAATATGTCATATCGACGTACAAATTGAAAAACATTCATTCTAGTATTCGCTCATAACGTATTGTAGCTTGGTTTCAAAAGGGGAAAAATGCTTTCGCTTATGAAATTATGATATATGAAATAAATAATGAAAACAAAACTCTTAGCGATTTTGCTACTTATGCATTGTGGAATGAAAATAGACATAATTTTCCTGTCATCCAAAATATGTTCAATGTTGGACAAAGGCCTCTCCCAAAGTTATCTACAGGGATAAATCTTGAGCCCTCCGCATTCACCCGCTTCACGCGATCCTAATAATATCGTTGGTCCACCTTGCCACTCCAGACCATAAATTTAATATACTGAGTTTTAAATTGGGAAAGTGAAGCAACGTCCACAGAGGTTACCTCTTGGATGGGTGATCCTTTGTGTGCCATTTATATCAGGGTATTACCGTGCTGCGTGTTGGCATATAAAGCGGTCGGTCCCGCTTCTTGTATTAGCACAAGAATGGTGTTCGTCGGAGTCGTTGAACTCCGCCACTATAGAAGAAAACATAAAAAAATGCATGAAGGTTTTATATTAACTTTATAACCGTCAGAATACCTCACAAATCTTTCAAAACAATAACATATCTCTCTAACATTTTCTCAATACACATGAGTATACTTATAATTTGCTAAAACACTGCGGACATTTACTTAAGCTCGTGATAAATGATTACTCATCGTGTTACGGTAATAGATGGTGGGACACTGACGTTGTTGGCTTTCAGAATTTTTAACGGGGAAATTAATTCATTTCGCTTGAAAGAATGACGCTTTTTATGTAGAATGTGTGAATGGTTACATTATTATGTAGGAAATTATGTAACTTTGCGGATAATAAACAGTGGTTTATGTTTTTAATGTTATCATATCAGTCCTCAGTGGCGTGCCATTGGAGATTCATGCATCCAGCATTAGACTGGCAAGCTGGTAACTATGAATAAATCAATGTTGTTTATAAACTGTCCGTCTGTAAACAGTCCTATATGTTAACTGCCCAGTAGTGAGACAGTTTACATAATAGACATACTCATCACATTGTGAGAAGGTTATGGTCATAGTTCACCAGGCTGGCTAACTACGGGTTGGCAGTCTTCACATGTCTTTTACGAACATTATGTAGAACTTTCAGAAAGAAAGTTTTCGCCGCGATATTTCCTTCACCATTTAGCAAGCGATAATGATTAACCATTTTATATGCTCCTAACTTCAAAAAGTCAGCAGTCTGCGTCGTGGGTTTGTAACCGTAACCCCCCCTATACGCAGCTTGTAAGTCTCTTGACTACGCTTTCACTGCAAAACTATGAAATATATGTTTATCTATCTAATGCATGGACACTTTGTAATTCTGTATATGTTAAGAAAACTGACAAGCTAATACAACATCTAAGTTGTTCTCAACAGTTCGGTTAGAAACTAGCCCCATTTTATAACTCAGGAGCTCTAACTCTCAAAAGTAAATTTACTTTAAAACTGGAATATCACTTTACATGAAATTTATCATAGAAGGTACTGGAAAAATGACTGCAACTTATAAAGAAAGTCTTTTAATATTAGATCGCACTCTATCAAAGGTATCGTTGGATAATAGTTTCACTTCGTAATATTGTTCAAATAGTGTTAAGCAGCTGTGAAAAGTTTAGAAAATATAGTTTTCGAGAAAGTTTTGTAAAATATTATGAACATATGTGACGATATACGGAGATACCGACATCTGATCAAGCCTGTCTTGCAGAGGGTATCGGGTCAAGGTCACGAATTAAATAAAAAAAAAATCTTTAATGAGACCATAATCAAGTGTACAAAGATAACTTAAAACTATGTACTTACAATTATACAGACAAATCCATAGGGACACTAACGTCTAAACTAGGCCTAGCCTGTGTCTTAGACGTTAGTTTCTTCCCGTTAAGTTTATGATATTAACATTAGTTATTTTAATACTGGTTTGCCACACTTGTGAACATATAAATGGTCAATCGTCGTTTGTCTCGTGCCTCGTAGGGTACCTTAAGTCAACACATTGGTATCGGTTGTCTTGAAAATCTGTGACAGTCGAAGGGATTCAGTATCTTTCAATTTACTGACACTGGTGTAAGTCATGGAATATCGCGAACCCTTTGGGCTGCGAGGTCAGACGGCAGTCGCTCAGCAGGAAAGTCAATATTCTATGAAGTTAGTTTATTGTAGAAAGTGAATCCTGGAGATAACTTATACATTCAAGAAAAAGACAAATATCACCTCCGTCTGCCGTGAACATGAATCCTGTATATAATTCGAAACGTCGTCGGCTAGTAATAAAAATGTAGTTTCTAGATCATTTGGTTTAAATGTAATAACTTAGTGAAACCAATATATCGCGATAAAATCCGTAAACTGTAGTTTAATTTCAATGTGTAACATTCGCGTAAACCTAAGAATATACTAAGTGGATCCTAGGCTCTAATAAGGCGAAAGTCATAAATACAACCGGGATAGCGCTAGGATGATGTTGATGATTATATTGACTGAAAATGTGGTGACGTGCATGGTCCTGAGTGTTATTGTTTCGAGTCCCATACGAGATGACACTGTGTGTGTTTCGTATTTTCGAATTTAGGTATTCTTTGTTTTCGTCAATAGAAGGTTCGAAAATCTCCCAGATAGAATTTATTCAAGGGAGTTTTTCTAAACGTAAAAACCAGCTGAACCCCGAACTCTAATCTCTTATAAGATTAACGATAATTTCTGCAAAATCAAAGGTCTATTTTCGAACAAAACGATCTTATTATAAAGTATAAACTCAATTTACGTAAAACTTTAGCTCTGGCATTTTCCGCGTAAAAGTTATTATAAGTAGGTAGACTAATAGTAAACTATTTATGGTATTTTAGATACGATCCAACAAAATTAGTGTCAAATTGAAGTATCGGACTTCTTTGAAAGACGGTCTAAAATTGTGAATCAGGGACAACTAAGTCTGGTCACAGAGAAGACAATACTATACAGTACAGATGGCGCAAGTCAAACATAAAAATTGGCCACGTTAGATCCTTATTATTAGACCTTTATTTTTATAAGTACTTGTTAATACCGTAAATAATACAACAGATGACGCTAGCGACGAAAAAAAATGGGAGTCGATGGTAGCGACATCTTACGTCTCATTTTGTAAGCAATGTTATTTAAAATTAAAAAGAAGAGATGGCGCTTTAATAAAATAGCATTCTGTCTAAAATGTTAATAATGTTATTTCACCTTGTCGCCCATGTGTGCCTCATTTCAAGGTTATAATAAGTATAACACGATCTCTACCGATCTAGTAGGTACCTATTTTACGTTTATTTATCTAGCGATATTTTTATGACTTCGTGTCTTAATGTCTTTCCGCTCAAAATTTGGTAGGTATGCACTTTGTCCACTGTTCGATTAAGCTGATATTTGACATACTTACGTAAGTTTGGTGTCTATGTTACGGTACCATTGAAATGGTGCAGTGATGAATGACCTTGTGAATGTACCTTGGTCTGATGATGAAGCCGGGAAGGTGGTTACAAGAACTTCTAAACTACATATGATAAAGTACTCGAGTTTGGGCTCGTTTAAATAGACTTGACAAAATCTATGACCTTGTAAAAATGCCTTGGTCTGATGATGAAGCCACGGTGGTCACAGGAACTCCTAAACTACACATGATAAACTAGTAGTGCTTGGGCTCGTTTGAATAGACTTGACAAAACCTATGACCTTGTGAGGTTGTCTTGGTCTGATGATGAAGCCTGCAGGTGGTCACTGGAACTCCTAAACTACACATGAGAAACTAGTAGTGTTTGGGCTCGTTTAAATAGACTTGACAAAACCTATGACCTTGTGAGGTTGCCTTGGTCTGATGATGAAGCCGGCAGGTGGTCACTGGAACTCCTAAACTACACATGAGAAACTAGTAGTGTTTGGGCTAGTTTGAATAGACTTGACAAAACCTATGACCTTGTGAATTTGCCTTGGACTGATGGTCTGTGGTCCCAGGGTCTGTGGTGCCTGTCACAGATAGTATAATAGGTACTATACTAGGTGGTGCTTTCCTTTGAGTTCTGCTTCGTGAAAATTGTTATTCTTAATTTATATTATTATATTCTTGATTAAATTGGTATTCAGGTGAAATTAATGTAACCTAAATGGCAGACCCAAGCGAAAGTTGAGATTGCAAAAGGGGAATAACTATTAAAATGTAGAAATGAAACAACAGTTAATTTTATTATTTTATTTATGAAACCATGATACCTCGTCAACTAACACAAAATGTTGCAAAAACGGGGGATTTTTTTATCTTTAACTTTCACGGGAACGAAGTCGTGCGCAAAAGCTAGTCATTATAATTGGCTTATTAATTCGGCCTTACAAGCAAGTTATGCAAACGTGCAAGTTAAGGTCACAGCTCATTAGAGCCACCCGGCACCCACTCCGCACGGCGTCCACTCGTTGTCGACGTGGACGTCGAGGTGGACGTCGCGCGGTCAACCAGCGGTCGGCGCGCGGTCATCGAGTGAACGCCGCGTGGTCAACGAGTGGACATCGCTTGGTCCACGAATTTTCGAGTAGTCTGTTAACAATTAGGGCACTAGGTCTACACGTGTGTTTCGTAATGTCAAATTTTACAAGCCTTGAATTGGCACTCATAGCTGTCGCGCTTGATGAAGAAGAAAATGAAAGAAGCAACAAAAAATCATTCGTGGGCAGCGCGCGGACCGTTTCGGACCCGCGCATTGGCGATGCGCCGTCAACGCGCGGCAAGCATGCGAGCAGCGCGCCGTCCACGCGTGGACGGCTTACGCCAGAGGCGATCCAGTGACGCTACGGAGTTGATGTAGTGAGCGCATACCCATACAAATCCATATAAAGAATACTAACCGCACGAGGCGAGGCGGTGCGGAGTGGGTGCCGGATGGCTCTAATGAGCTGTGACTTTAGTTAGATAATTAATCGGAATCGTTTCGGTGAATCGACTTTATCAATAACTCGTGCTTATGAGTAATACAAAGCGTATACAGCGGTCGAGATGTGATAGAAGATTTGCCTCGCTCTGGTAGACCATCAACGTCTGCAAGTGACTGAAACTCCTTACAAGCAAGTTATGCAAACGTGCAAGTTAGTTAGTTAGATAATTAACTCAAACCCAGATGTTGACAAATTAATATTTTTAAATTGATATATTAGTTTTTTATTCCTCCATCAAAGTGAATAGACAGAATTAGATAAAAAACAAAATTTAATTATTATAAAATCATTTATTTTGTAGGATTCGTAATTTTGATGCTGATTGTAACGATTTTTTTCGAGATTTACAATAATCATGAATTTTAACTTCAAATAATTTCCTAACTAAATAATCAAAATGATTTAAATCATGGTAATCACCTGAAAAATTAATTGACTTTTTGAAATTTTGCATGAAATAATTAACTATATTAATTTTATATAATTTCTCGATATTATCATTAAAGAAATCTAACAATTTACTGACCAAATCAAATAAATTATCACTGGGTGATTTGAGTGTGGGTGTTATAATGTTTGAATATGTTCTGTTAATCAACAATAATTGTTTTTTATCATTCAAATCAACCTCATCCCGTAATAATATTTTCTTGCAATCTAAACAATCAAACTCTACTCTACTTTACTTGCCTCCGTTTAGGTGCGTCATGTGTCTCTCCGCATCGTTGTCACTGTGGAGAGGCTGTCGATAGCCTTGGTCACCATGGCCTGTCATGCAGCAGGAGCGCGGGTCGTATTTCTCGACACGCCAACCTCAATGACATACTGCGCCGTGCTCTTGCCACCGCTGGCGTTCCAGCCCAACTTGAACCTCAAGGCTTGGCACGCGACGATGGCAAAAGACCAGACGGGATGTCGTTACTGCCGTGGAAGCTGGGTAGGCCTTTGGTATGGGACGCAACATGTGTCGATACCCTTGCGCCATCTCATCTTCCCAGCACAGCAGGTTGTGCGGGCGCTGCTGCTGCTACAGCGGAGACACTCAAACGGCGCAAATATGTAAATCTAATAGGAGATTATGTATTTGAGCCGTTTGGGGTCGAAACATTGGGGCCATGGGGTCCAAGTGCGCGATCACTTTTTAGAGATCTCGCAAAGAGACTTATAGACGCCTCGCGTGACCAGAGGGCTGGCACGTATTTGGCTCAAAAAATAAGTATAGCCATCCAACGAGGCAATGCTGCCAGTCTTCTGGGCACGCTTCCAATTGACTGCGATGCGGATGAGTTTCATGACGCCTTCTAAATTTTAATTTTTAATTTTTTTGAATTTTCCCTTGTATATATTAATTCGTTTTTTTATTATTTTAAGATTTAATTTAATTATATTGTTAATTGTAAACAAATATTAAATGATCAAACTTATCTATACAGGATTTGCCCAACCACCCAGCAAAATACACAACAGAACATGTTTCTAATGTTATTTTTATTTCAGAAGAGTGGCTTGATTCTTCCAAATTTATACCTTTGGAAGTATCAGGACAAGTATCAGGACCCTCTTCTTCTATTGCATTACTGCAAATTTGATGAACATCATCATCTGATATATTATCTTGTTGTGATACAGATGATGATGTTGATGGTTTCGGAACGGAAAGTTGTGTATTTTGATGGGTGGTTAGAAATATATCTTTATCTGATTCACAATTAATTTGATCGAATTTCATTAAATTATTTAATAAATTTGAGCGAAACATGGACCTTAACAATTTTGATGTTGGATTTTTATTGCACCCTCCTTTAATTCTATAAATACCAAATAAATTCTCAGTCACATCTTGATTTAATCTGTAAGTGATTATAAAATTAACGCCAGTGCCTAGTGTGAATTCTTCAGTAGAGAGTTGAAGAACAGCATTGATTGATTGAACAACTCCATCAAAGCAAGGAGGACGGGTTAATTGATTTTTATTATTTCTAATATATATTTTTTTCAATTTACTAAACACATCTTTACCTTTGATTAAAGTTTTATTTACAACACTATTTAAATTTTTGTTACTGCACATCTGTATGGATTGGAATCAAATTAATTTTTTGAATTGAGGCAATCAAATAAATCATTACAGAGTTTTATAAAATCAGCTTAATTCTTTGCAGTACTGCTCTTCAACTCTCCACTGTCAATAGCAGTTTTAATAGCTCCTGCAACAGAATTACTTAAAATTTGGGTGGCATATTTAACTTTCATTTTTTGAAAATTATTAGGATTGATGTGCACTGGCGTTAGTTTTTTTAAAGATTTACTTTTATTATTTCTATCAATATTATAAACACTGATTATATCATTAAATGAAATATGATTACCATCTAATTCAAAATCACTGTTAATCAAATTATTCCTAATATTTTTAATCAAATGAGGAACATCAAACCTAGCAAAAATCTTACGTCCATTGACAAAAAAGAATGGATAATCAGGATCAGCACCTAAATTTTTGATTAACTTGACATTTGATGTAGCTTGATCACAAACTATGATTTTTGGCAACAACCCACATTCAAATAATTTATTAATCACAGAATCAACTATTATACGCAATTTATCAGAATCAACTGTTTTGATGACAAAAAATTTTCCAATTTGTATAAATCCCTCTGGCAATAAATACTAACACATATTTAGCTTCATTTTGATTACGATTACCATCACCAAAATCTTCAAATCCGTCTATTAAATCATATTTGCTTGTGTATTGTAAATCAACCATAATGCTCATTTCATCGAAACATACAGCACATGCTCTTTCCTTAATAGGTCTATCAGCAAATTTGATTTTAATGTTATTAAATATATCTTGATTTAATCAGGTTAAACAATTAGTTTCTTGGAGCCACCGTTGGATTGTTGATGGACTAGCCAGAACAATACCCGATTTTAACATAAATTTATATGATGCAGGTGATTTATAATATAAAGACATACAAAACTTCTTCTCTTTATCACTCCATTTCTTTTTTGTATCTCGAAATTGCATTGTTGCCATTATTTGGTGAGACTCACTCTTATACTTGTAATTAGTTAAATTTACACAGTTTGCTTTGGTAAATGTGTTTTTTAATGATTTTATTTTCATTTCCTTACGCTTGATGCATCTTTTTGCTTGAGCTATTTCTATTTTTAACTTTTTGCATTTTGGAGTATCCTCATTCTCCTTATTATGTCGTTTTCTCCTTTTAGGCGTACTCCTGTAGCACTCATCTCGTGTTTCAATTGGCTCCTCAGTTATATTCAATATATTTTTTTTATTTACATAAACTTTCTTTGGTGTTAAAACCTTCAGATATTCTGAGCCAAAAAAAGATAACACCTTTTTTTATAATAAGGATCAATAACACATATTGTGTAGTAAAACAGTTAATTTTATGTGTATCAAAGGCAGGCCAATATTTTTGAAGTCATGACAAGATAGGGTCATTTCGCCTGTTCACGTCCATTTTACGGACCACCCTTTAAAAATGCTCAAAAATAAGTATACTAACACACTAATAAAATTAAAAGTCAGTACCGCCAATACCTCATCGTATAAGAGACACGCACAAAAAGACAAAAGTACCGTGCGCCTAGCTCATCCTATTTAAAAAAAAATAGTTAATCTTGGTTGTTCAACAAAATAGTGCAGATGCGCGGGATATAAATAAAAATATAATGTGCAGCGGTGTGTTTGACGGTAAGTATTTTATTGTTTTATGTGAATTTTAGGATACATAGCTGTTTCTAGACATTAATAATGAAAAGAGGAATAGTATGAATTATGAATTAGCTTATTTTTTTTATTGTCAACAATTAAAATAAGGTGGACGCGAAGTACAACACCGAATGTATAAAACTTCCACTTTGCGTCCGGAATGGACACGAACTCGTCTATTTATGTTTTCATTAGTTGTTTATTTTTATGTGATTAAAATGTGAAGAGAAACTAAGCACTACATAAACTTTTCATTGAACCAATTCGCTGGAACATTTTTATTTTCTCCTTCAAACTTGCCAACTGCACTAAATGGATGCGAACAGGCGAAATGACCCTAGTTTATGATTAAAGATTTTTACAAAAAAATTATCAGTTTTTATTGACTTACAAGAGAGTATTATGAGCAATAAAAATTACCTGCTGAGGAAGACTGGGAGTGATCAGAACATTGGGCCTGGTAATGTTCAGGTACTGCTGTTCTTGTTAATCTGGTTCTTTGACCCTCCCCTGTTGCGTATATATTTTTCTGCAAAATGGTCAATACACAAATATCTTGACCGCAATTTTTCTGTCGACCAATGGGCAATAGCCATATTTCCTAAAATAATAAACAAAGACTTTAGAAATGTAAGTCAACACAGCTGTATGTAAGACAGTCTTTAATCTTAATATATAAAATCCTTGCGTTACTGACTGACTGACAGACACGCTACAGCCGAATCTTTTGGGCGCAGGAAGCTGAAATTTGGCATGTATGTTCCTTGGGGACCGTAGGGGTGCACTAAGAAGGGATTTCCCGAAATTCCCACGGGATCGAGCAAAACGGGTAAATTGTGCAGGCGTAGCTGCGGGCGTCCACTAGTTATAATATAAATACTGTAAAGCTGATACTATATTATTATATTTGCAGTATGAATGGTATTTTTATATTGTCTGAAACTGAAATATATGGCAAGGAGAAACAACTGAAATGTTTGTTTGTTTTCACTTTAACAGATTAACATAATTATGTAGTTGCTTTCCACAATTATTTAGCCACAATTTTAGGCGATTTGCGTCTTTACAAGGGAAACAAAACATTGACTTTTGTTCTGCGGTATTATAACATCTAAAATATGAGCACTTGTGAGGTGCCATTTTCGTTTGTTGCCAAACAAATAAGCCAGTCCAAAAAAATTCAAGTCCGGGATATGATAGCCAAAGGTCAATCGCAAAAGCAGAAGAGCCAGATTCCGTTGAGTGTGCCAAGGTTAAACGATAACAGAAGGTTCAGGGTCCGAATTCAGTCCAAGTCACTGTTTATATCACAAAAACACCAAGAACATGAGCGCATTCGACTCGGGAACATTGATTTCTAGAGAAGTCGGCTATCAAAGTTTAAAACTGCGTTTTGTTTTTTTTATTAGCTTGATTTACAACCTACTCAACATCAACCTGTTCATTAGTTGCTAGGTACCTATAAATATAAGACGCATATTGATTAACATCATTTATGACAATTTATTATATAATACTACTTACAAACACAGAGTAAGTTTTTATTATGTATAAAATTTAAATTACACTACTTTTACGTAAATGTAAAAACAAAACGCAATCGCTCGACTATATAGGTACTTTTTAAAATAAATGCTCATGGCCGTTCATTGGTTAACATAATATCTTACTTTTTCAAATATTAGATGTATATAAATATGAATATTTATTTATTTTACTATCTACATATTAATACCAAATTAAATAAAAATAAATATATACATACGTAAAAGCGCCATCTATGAATGCCTAGTGAAAGTTAACTCATTGTAACGTTTTACTACAAGCTAGTACGTATTTTGGCCACCAGAGCAACGAAGTGCACATCATATTTTTCAAAAATATTAATATTCAATTTAATGTTTCATTTTTTTATTTAATCGTAAAAAAGATATTTTTTTTTTTCATGGCAATAGGCGGCAAACGAGCAGACTGATTGCCTGATGGTAAGCAATTACCGCCGCCCATGGACACAAGAAGCACCACAGGAGTCACAAGTGCGTTGCCGCCCCTTGGGGTTGGGAAAGGGATAGGATGAGGAGTGGGATGCGGGAGAAGGAATAGGGGATAGGGCCTCCGGCACTCTCACTCACCGAACGAAACGCAACAGTTTAGGTACTGTTACTTTACGTTGATTTTCTGTGAGAGGGTAGTACTTCCCCGGTCGAGCCGGCCCATTCATGCTGAAATCAGCAAGGCTCTACTACCTATATTTTTTATTTTTTAATTAATGAATATCATATTTTAGAACTTTATTTTGTTATTTATCATTTATGCACGAAAGTTATCAATAACAATCGATACTAGTAATGCCATCTGTTGTGAGAATTAAGAATGACTTAAAAAGTTCTAAGGAATGGGATCCCATGGTTTATGTAGTTGCTTACCACAATTATTTAGCCACAATTTTTTTAAACTTGATATTGACATTGATTATTTACTATTACTTCCTTTGTTTATTATTATATTATGACATTATGTTTTCTTTTTATTTAATGTGTATTTTTGTTAACATATTAGTGAATGAAGCGTACACATTTTTTGTATAATATTAATATATTTGTATGTCTTTAAGGCAAAACACAGCGCACTCGAAATTGTAAACACACAAGACCGTAAATTATAATGTTACCTGTGTTTGACAAATAAATGATTATTATAATTATTATGGTCTGGTCGTGGTTTCTCATTTTGTAATAAGGGCTGCTATACTATACCAGCAGCAGGTAACCAAAGTTTATGCATCCATAAGAAAGTGCCGAAACTAACAAACTGCTAGGAATGGGTCTCATGTTCAAACCAATACTGATTTGAAAAATTGGAGATCATCACTTGGTAAGCGGTAAAATAAACTTCGCAAATAGAGAGTTCTTAAAAAATATATCATAATTTTCTCGAAAAACATGTTCATCATCATCATCCTAGCGCTGTCCCGGATGCGAACCAAAACCTACGCCTTGGAGCCCGGGGTTCGCTTTCCGGCTGTATTTCCTCCACTTCGCACGGTCTTCAGCATCCCTGGTGGTTAGTTGATTGGCACGCATATCATCCCTTACGACGTCAAGCCAGCATTTTTTTGGCCTTCCCCGTTTACCAGGGCCTGGCGGAGGTAGCATGGCAAGACATTTGTTACCCACGTAAGATGCCGGTTGACGTAAGACGCGGCCACACCAGCGTAGCCGACACTCTTGCATTTTGTCAGCAATGTCACGGACATGAAGGCTACCCCGGATGCGGAAAACATGTGATGTCTGCCTAGCCGCACCTGGCCAGCATAATGAATAAGGCATCCTTCTCATATTTAGAAAAGGCTCGTGCTCAGCAGTCAGACAAATTAAACAAGGCTGAAGGATATGGGTATATATTATGATATACAGCTGACTGCCTCCGTGGTCCAGTAGATAGCGTATGCGACTGTTGATCGGAGGTCCCGGGTTCGATTCACGGGTTGGGCAAAAGTGTTACTGGTTTTTCTCCGAATTCTGAGTAGCAGCACGGAGTCTGGTGATGTACCCGGTAACGGCAATAGGCTGTGTAATTTTACACCTCTGCCTACCCCTTCGGGGATACAGGCGTGAGCCTATGCAGGCAGGTAGGAGGCAAAATAAAAAGATACACGAAAATCTACCTCACATACTAACTACACTTCATAACAAGACACCTTCAGGAAGCCATCCCGGCCCCATCGAACGCAAAATAGAAAATCAGATTTTATGTTTATATAGGATCACATATGCATAATTTTATTCAAACAACGCTTGAAGGCGGCACTAAACATCACCTTGTATAGGTAAAATTGTATGGGAAATATGGAAAATTCAATTTATTTACCCTAACTGTGTTGGCGACAGTTTATTTTTTCATGAAATGTCGGCCCAAAAGTTAAAAGCGAGATGTATTTTCGTTGGTTAGTTGCGTGGTTTGTATTTTTGCGGTGACAGACATCGCGTATGCAATGTTTTGCTGCATATGCCATAAAATTGTTGCGAATGCTCTTTGCTATTCTGATTTAAAGCTTTCCGTGTGTTTTATGGCAGTCAGAGCATTTATATTCATCTTGTGGTTTGTGGACATCTTGAATTACAGATAAGAAAAGTTAATTTCATAATTTTATGTAGGATATTTTTTTCATAATATACGATAGTTTCCCTATGTCCAGCTCTCCGCTGTTTGTTGATTGAGGCTAAAGATATTAAACAGATGGTATTATTTTTCATGATAATGTTTTTTGACTATATGTAAAACAGATTAAGTAAAAGTATAGAATATGGGTAATGCGAAAGTGATTTCTTCGTGTTGATTAATTACACATATGTCTATCTTTAAATATTTCTTTATAAAACATCGATTTCAGTAATATAACCAAATGCTGATGTTATAAAAGATTCAGTAACATAAAAAAATACAATTCTTACCAGAAAGTACAAAAAAATAACGCGCAATGCGAAACTGACATACATATCTAAACAATCATCATCATATCATTAACCCTGTTTACATAGTCACGTCCCAAATAATCCAACTATTTTCGCGTCCAAGGACGACTTGACAAGTTCGTGTAGAGGACAAAGCTCGGTCTAATCCAGGTGAAAAGCGCAAAGTTATATAATACTATGCCGTCACTATAAGTTATTTTATCAAGCACACTGCCGCTCTTACCACAGCTGATGAAAATATTATAAAATATATTTTGTTTTATAAAGAACGATTTTAGCAGAATTTTTTATACAACTAGCTTTGCCCTCTTGTCGCATTTTTATAATGAGAGGATTGTTAAATGAAGTATCAATTTTCCCTATTAAGTAGTAAGTCTTTAGGGGTACTACCTAATAAGGGTTGAAGCTTTGTTGTAACTCTTTAGGGTTAGAATGTAAAATTATTTTTATGGAAGAAAAGGTTTACCTATCCATGTGCGGTGGAGCTCAGCTTTAATGTCAAGCCGCTAAGAGAAAGCCTTAGTCTCCAGTGTTAAACCAATCAGTAGTTTCCCGCACAACCTTATGAAAAGTGTAAAGGCGAAGCTATTTTTGCTATTTCCTCCTAAACTCTTCCTCTTCTTAATGTTTATTCCTTTTTCCTTTTTCTTAACACTTCTTGGATCGGGCACAAGGGGCGTGTTAAACTCGATATACAGAAGTTTTGTTTCGTTGGTCTACACACTAAAACCAACCTAATGTCCTCCGACGTCTCGTAGCGCCGGCGATGCGATTTCGCCGGCTATTCTCAACTTTTTCAAAACGCAGAAAAATGTGTTATGTTTTATCAATGTTTACTTGAGAACTACTTTAATTAGTAACATAGTTGTAATGAATTTTGTTTGTGTTACCTACGAAATAAAATAATATTTGTTCACGAATGAGCTAATATTGATAGATACTATTCAGTATTTGCTTGTTTGTGGCAAATGAAAAGTTAGATGATTTAATTTTTTATGTTAAAACTAGAGCACGCCAGCAGCTACGCCTGAATTTTTTTTAAATTTATCCGTTTCGGCCGATCCCGCGGGAATTTCGGGAAATCCGTTCTTAGTGCACCCCTACGGTCCCCAAGGAACATACATGCCAAATTTCAGCTTCCTGCGCCCAATAGTTTCAGCTGTAGCGTGTCTGTCAGTCAGTCAGTAACGCAAGGATTTTATATATTAAGATATGCTTTGATATCAATGTTTAGAACATCTGTAAATGTTTATAGATAAGCAAATTTTGGTACATTAAACACAGACAACGTTAAAATTACTATGTAACAAAATTCACATTCGTAATACGACTTTGGGTAATTTCTTTATGCTTTGGTATATAATAATACCTACTTATAACCTCAAATACGGTAAATATTATGGGAAAACAACGTTAGCTGGCTCAGCTTAATATCAATAAATTACACCCAGTCCCAAACCAATTAAAGGTGCTTATTACATAAACAATTTTAAACTGGATAGGAGATTAACCCACGACCTATGGCATAGAGATCAAGACCTTCAACCACTAGACTAACTAGCCAGTCAAGTAGGACCAATTAGTAACAGAATGGAGTGCGAATAGAAAAGGTTTTTATCCCGTACAAGCAACTATTGGCAACGACGAGAAGACCACTTAAAACAATTGCCATCCAAGTTGCCTTGTTTTGTTTTAATCAATCAATCTACCTGTTGCTGTTTATCCCGATCGTTGCATTTCTATTCATTGCAAAATACATTAACCACATTTATGGATATAGGTTATATATTTGAAATGAAAATTCATTAACCATATTTTGGGGACAAATTTTGTACCACAAAAGAAAATGTGAAGCATGCTTTCTTTGTATGATAAGATGTTTTTTCAGTAAGCTTACAAAGGGAGAAATGAGTGTTGTCTTTTGATTTGATAATAAAATTTTGTCAACATTATGTTTAATACATTTACAGCCGGTTGCAGAAACGATATTTAAAATTTTAAAACGAGATTAAACCCTAATCTATGATTAAGTCGTTGCACAAAGCCAAATTCTTGTAAAATTTAATCCTTTATTAAATTTAATTTAAGAAGAGTCAAACCCTACATTAAAGCGCGTTGTACGTTGCACAAACAGCCATTAGCGTGAATTGACACGTGAGAATTTTAAATATGACAGATGTAAATTTTAAAATCTAATGTGAGCTCAGTGAGGTATTAAAGCTCTATTGTTGTTGAATTTATCTCTGTTCCATAATATCTTATTGTACATTGAAGTGTTTGTTGCCAAATATAGTTCTATTAAATAATATATTTCAATGCATTGTAGTGTTTTACGGTATTGAAGTGGTTTACAATGAATACCTTAGTTATGTCTTAACTAGTCTTTCATCTTTGTCTGATCCCGAAGAAGATTTTCCTCGCGGTCAAATTCCGGCAAGGCGAATATATTTTCAAGGCATGACCGCGGAGAATTACGTATTACATACAGGGTACCCATAGAAGCAGATGACCAAATACGAAACATTGTAGATAAGGAGGTTTTAGGTGGTTTTAGAAGGCTTTAGGTGGTAGAGCTTTGCTGATTTCAGTATGAATAGGCCGGCTCGACCGGGGAAGTACTACCCTCTCACAGAAAATGGACGTAAAGTAACAGTACCTAAACTGTTGCGTTTCGTTCAGTGAGTGAGAGTGCCGGAGGCCCTAGCCCCTATTCCTTCTCCCCTATCCCACTCCTTATCCTATACCTTTACCCAACCCTAAGGGGTGGCAACGGACTTGTGACTCCTGTGGTGTTGGTTGTGTCCATGGGCGGTGGTAATTGCTTACCATCAGGCAATCCGTCTGCTCGTTTGCCGCCTATTACTATAAAAAAAGGAACCCATGTCTCAAAGAAATAAATAATTATGTTGATGGTCAGACACAGTTTTTAATTTGTTTGAGGGTTTTTGCCACAGGAGCTTATCAACTGAACAGGTCTTGGGTGATTATCAAATAAACACAAATCCAGTGTCTAGATTAGTGCAAAGAGTTCTCAAGCCCTAGCAAAATTAAGCTCAAAATGTATTAAATTGCCAAACAGGAAAGTTCTACGTCTACATTTAAGATCTACGGTGAGTTGCAGCTAGAAATTGATGGATTTCCACGTGTCGTAGGCGCTTTGGATTGTACTCATGTTAACATTAACAATAGCTCCATAATTTAATTTCCGAATAAACAATAATAATGTACAAATCTTGTTCATAGTAACTTAAGTGCAATTCAATCCAGTGAAATATTCATGGTAAATAGTAATTTGCATCTCAGTGAACTTCAAACTTTTATAAACTAGATAAACTAAGTGCTCAGTGTATGTGATATTATTCACCTGAGAGAAGTGTATAATAGAATATTTTGTACAAAACAATAATAAGTGTACTGTTATAACAATAATTACGTATGACAAAAGTGCTCCACAAACGAATTATCAGTGATAAACAATAGAACAATAGTGTTCATAAATTTCATAATACAAGAATTCGTTTTTTCCATTCCAATCCGCAGTGCTGCCAACATAGACGCAATTACAACGGGTCGCGTTCCAGGTCGACATGTATAGTGTCAATTTCTAAAGGCGGACATTCATGAGTGTCTTCTTTAAGGCTGGTCATTCATGAAAGTTGTATTATTTTTGACACAAAATACTGGATCATAATAATAATAATAATAATAATAATAATCATCTTTATTGTACAAATGCCAAAGAAACTACAAAAATTAATCTATAACAAAAAGAAAAATAACAGATAGTACAATAGGCGGCCTTATCACTCTCAAGCAATCTCTTACAGGCAACCTTTGGATGGATAAGAACAACACGTATTCAGAAAAGGGTAGTTTGGCGATATTTACCAATTTAGATATATAATACGAATTCTTACATATACATAAATAAGTACATACATAGATAAATAACTACATACACACATATATAACTATATACATACATAAATAAATATACAATACATAGATATTTATATTATTGATACATAAATTTGTGATAAATAAATGAAAGGAAATAGAAAAATAAGAATTACAAGAGTAGTAAGATTAAAGAGACAAGTAGTATTCTTTGAGTAACTTTTTAAACGATGATATTGTTTGAGCTTGTTTAATTGGCATCGGCAATGCATTCCACAAGCGAGCAGCTTGGACGGTAAAGGATTTATCGTAAAATCTACTGGAATGCATTGGTATAGCCAGTCTTAGATTCACCGATGACCTTAGAGATCTAGAATGCGTGTCAGAAAGAAACTCGAAGCGTTCTTTTAAGTAATGGGGAGTAGAAGGGTTAAAGAGAATGTTATAAAGTAAAGATAGTATGTGAGTATTCCGTCGAAGGCGAATTGGGAGCCACTTGAGCGAATTGCGGAAATTGGAAACGTGATCATATTTGCGCAATCCAAATATGAATCTTATACATAAGTTTTGAAGGCGCTCAAGCTTATCAAGTTGCTCCTCCGTGAGATCTAGATAGCTAACATCAGCATAGTCAAGGATAGGTAATAGAAGAGAATTTGCAAGCGCAATCTTGGTGGCAGTCGGCAGAAAGTTTCGCAATCTTCGCAACGTCCCAGCCGCAGAAAACAATTTTCTGCTAACTTCCCTAATTTGAGGGCCCCAGGATAAAGTTTTATCAATATAAACTCCTAAATCCTTCACGCAATCGCTTATAGGTAAAGGAATACCATTAAAGTTGACTTGGGGTAAGCAGGTCCAGTCAACACGCGCAATCAGCCTGGGACTACCGACAACAATAATCTGTGTTTTCGTAGGGTTAATTTGGAGACCAAACCTGAGGCTCCATGCAGCTATACGATCTAAATCACAGTTGATAATGCGAATTGCTTCAGACAACTCATGTTCAGGAGCTTGAGTATAAATTTGGAGATCATCTGCATAAAGGTGGTAGGATGACTGAAGTTGATAAGAGATAGAATTTATAAAAATTGAGAAAAGTAAGGGAGATAGAACGCCACCCTGTGGAACGCCGACTGTAGACGTACACCAGGAAGACAAGGAGTCTTCAATCCGTACACGCTGTCGACGACCAAACAGGTAACTGTGAAACCAATCAATCACTGGTGGAGATATGTTAATGGAGCGTAATATGCCAAGCAGAATATGGAAATCAATAGTATTGAAGGCATTACTGAAATCAAGTAGACAGAGAACAGTCACGTTGCCATTTTCCATACCGAGCCTGATGTCGTCGGTAATATTGATCAGTGCCGTAACCGTGCTGTGACCTGGACGGAAACCGGATTGGAGTGGATTGAAAAGAAGGTTTTTATTAAGGAATGTGCTAAGTTGGGCATGGACAAGGCGTTCGAGAACTTTAGAAAGGAATGGTAGGATGGAGATTGGCCGGTACTCAGAAAAAGAAGACGGATTGGGTTTTTTAGGTAAAGGAATAATTTGGGCGTCTTTCCATATGGTGGGAAAAACGCCCCCAGATAAGGAATAATTAAAAATATGACACAGGATGGGAAGGATTTCATCTAATATGGGAAGGATCATTTTCCGGCTGATACAATCATTACCGACTGCGTTAGATGCAATCATAATCAAGATCATAATTCTTTTTATCAAAATAGTGTTTATTTATTGGTGTTTGCTACAACGCTTAAGCACCGCATCCATTGTGCTTCTGTTTTGCTTCTAGATGCAATCACGTATTACGCGGCGCCTGTCACTCAGATATAATGCCTGCAATAACCTGCGCCGGGTGCTTGACAACAATTAAAAGCAAGGATCGCTTGCAGTGCTTTACTTGTCACTCGTCGTATGACTTACTTTGTGCCAATATTACTGACAGGCGTTTCAAATCGATGAGTGCTGCTTGTAGGGAGAATTGGAATTGCCTCGAGTGCCGCAATCGCATACCCAAAAGCGATAATACTAATACGCCCGTCCGTCCAGTTCAGTCGGAAAGCATGAACACGACAAAGAGCACGTGTCTTAATATGAATTCGGACATAAATATTTCGACAGAAGATCGCGCGAATGTTACTCTGCGACTTGAATCAAAGAAGTCCCCGACTCATACCGTGCCCGACTTTGTCACTGAAACCAGATTACGCGAAATCCTGAAAGATGAAGTTTCCTCTGCAATCAAAACTACTATAAAACAATTAGTAATGTCTGAGCTTAAAAGCATTAACGAAAAAATCACCGAATACCAGGAGTCTATGACTTTTCTAAATAAGCAGTATGAAGATATGAAGGTGCGCCTCGACGATACAATTGTCTCCATAACAGAGCTAAAGCAGGATAATGAGAGACTGAAGGCAACTGTCAAGGATCTAACCGGTCGACTTAGTTCAACTGAACTGCATATGAGGGAATGTAACATCGAGATCAACGGCATCCCTGAAAACAGATCTGAAAATCTTATTACCACTGTAGTACAGCTAACAAAAGTGATAGAAAATCCATTGAACCTAGACGACATTCAGCTTGTCACCAGAGTTGCTAAATTAACCAAAGAAAATGATAGACCCCGTGCAATAGTAGCGAAACTGCGAAACCCTCGTACCCGTGATGCGGTACTGGCTGCTGTTACTAAATTTAATAAGAAGAACCCTCAAGATAAGCTGAGTAGTAGTCACCTGGGCATAGGAGGAACTCGATCACCAGTCTTCGTCACCGAACATCTGACCCCGAACAATAAGTACTTGCATGCCGCCGCACGTAAGAAGGCCAAAGAGATGTCGTATAAATTTGTATGGGTTCGTAATGGACGAGTATATGTGCGTAAAGACGAAACTCACCAAGCGATATCCATACGAAGTCCTGAAAGTCTTAATCTGATTAAATGAACCTCACTTATTTTAACTTATCCGTATATACACCAGAGTATTGTACTAAAATGCTTGACATTTATTATCAGAATGTACAAGGACTAAGGACTAAAACCGCAGATTTATATAAAAATGTTATTAGTTCCAACTATAAAATTATCGCTTTCACAGAGACATGGCTGAATGCTGGCATATCTAGCGCTGAGATAATTGACAGTCGTTATGTTGTCTACCGTAGAGACCGCGTATGTTCACAATCTACTAAAAAAGATGGTGGTGGGGTTATGATTGCCGTGTCACGTGATTTGTCTTCTGTTAGAGTAGAAAATTGGGAGTCTAGTGATTTTGAGGACTTGTGGGTAACAGTAGATGTTCGTGTAAATAATATAGTAAAAAAACTGTCTATTTGCGTAGTATACTTACCCCCGCCAGTAAAATCTTGCCAGCTCTCGAAATTATTGGACTCCATTGATAATGTAATCAGCGGCCAGAATGACGTCATTATAATTGGGGATTTCAATCTTGGTTTTATTGACTGGCGCGCTGGAGATGGTTGCAGTCACATGACTCCTTTTAATTATAATATAAGTTTAGGATACTCTCTTATTGATTTCATGTTGTCAAATAGCCTATTTCAATTTAATTGTATTAAAAATAGTGATGATCGTTGCCTAGACTTGGTTCTCGGGAATGTACCTGAAACATCTGTTAGCAGACCTCTGTGTAACTTAAGTAAAACTTACCAACTACATCCTAGTCTACTAGTCAGTATTAATTACAATGCGAACATTAAATATCTGATTCCTTCCTTCAGAGATAGGTTTAACTTCTATAAGACTGATTATGAGACTGTTAGAAAACATTTGAGTGGTGTTGATTGGCACAATGTTCTTTGTCATTGTAGAGATGTCAATGCAATGGTTAACGAATTTTACCTAATTTTAAAAGAAATTATTACACTATATGTACCGATTAAGAAAGCTACCAAAGCGCGGTACCCCCCCTGGTTTAGTAATACATTAATAAAACTATTGAAGGAAAAGGAAAAAGCCCGTAAAAAATTTAGAAGATATGGTAATCCCCGCGATGAAATTGAATTCCACTTGCTCCGTAATCGCTGCCATAAACTTCTTGATACATGTTATAAGAGTTATAAAAGTAAAATCGAATATAATATATCCTCAAACCCAAAATCGTTTTGGAGTTACATCAAAACAAAGCGTGGTGGACATTCTACTATTCCAGCTAAAATGTTTAAGGATGATGATGTTGCGCAAAATGGTACCGAGATTGCAAATCTATTTGCTGATCAATTCCGCTCTGTATACTCGATCTCCAACGCTCCCCACTATTCACATCACGTACAAACTCCTCTCAATAGTAAATATGTATCAAAGTTACACATTACAGAGGCCAAAATTAATAGTGCTGTAAAACAACTTGACACATTTAAGGGTGCAGGGCCAGATTTAATCCCTCCTATATTTGTTAAGCGGTGTGTTCGATCGCTTACGTTACCCCTATACTTAATCTTTAACCAATCTATTGCAGAAGGAAAATTTCCCGATGAATGGAAAAAAGCTCGTATTGTACCTGTGTTTAAGAAAGGAGATCAAGCAAATGTAAAAAATTACCGACCAATATCCATACTCTCTTGTTTTTCTAAATTGTTTGAATCTGTTTTGTACCCTTCAATTGCATCTTTAATTCAAAATAACATTTCAAATTTTCAACATGGATTTACAAGCGGCCGCTCAGTTTTGACAAACCTAGTTTCCTTTGTTTCCGACATAACTAAAGAAGTCGATACTGGATCGCAGGTTGATGCAATCTACACCGATTTCAGCAGCGCTTTTGATAAAGTGAACCATAGCATCCTATTGCAGAAATTAAAATCTTTCGGTGTGGGAGGATCACTGCTGAGTTGGTTTGAATCGTATTTGCGTGATAGACCACAAAGCGTTGTTATCAATGGTTATGAGTCGTATGCTTATAATACAGTTTCAGGAGTACCTCAGGGATCACATCTAGGGCCACTTCTGTTTCTTATATTTATAAACGATATAGTCTCTCGCGTAAAACATTGCAGAATTTCAATCTTTGCCGATGATCTTAAAATCTACCGTCCAATTAGATCAGTCATTGATTCTAAACTTATTCAAGAAGATGTGAATGAAATTGCTGACTGGTGCAATGTTAATTGTATGGCACTTAATGTTGATAAATGCTTTCATATAACCTTTACTCGCAAAAAGAAACCACTTGTCACAAAGTACGAGATTGGCGGCGTATATTTAACCGAAGTTAATGAAATTCGCGATTTGGGAGTTATCATCGATGCGAAGCTAACTTTTACATCACATGTCGATAAAATTGTTAAGAAGGCCGCGCAGATGCTTGGCTTTCTGAGGAGAAATATAGTTGGCTTCAAAAAAGTAAGAACTAAAATACTTCTGTTCAACACCCTCGTCCGCAGCAATCTCGAATTTGCTAGTATAGTTTGGTCACCGTATTATGTCGTCCATTCACAACGGATTGAAAGCATACAACGAGCATTTACCAGGAGTATTTCGTTCCCATATAGTGGTTTCTCACACAGAAATCCATATGACCGTCGGCTATCCAAATTTCGAATGACTACTCTTTATAATCGAAGACGAGTACAGGATCTCTGTTTCCTCCACAAATTAATAAATAATAAAGTTCAGTGCAATCATTTATTAGAAAAAGTATCCTTGGCTGTTCCTCACTTATACCCTAGGCATAAAATCAATAAAATTTTTCATACACCATTCTCCAGAACTAATCTTGGGCGTCAGTCACCAATAAACAGAATTCTTAATCAGTACAATAGTATACAGACGCGGAATTCGAGCATTGACATCTTTTGTGATACGTTTCCCAAATTCAAAACGCAACTAAAAAAAATGTTTTGTGGCAACTAGCACTTTAAATTTGAATTGTATTTATTGAATTTATGTACATCTACTGTAGTTAAGATTACTTTTAAGATTCTTTTTTAATTTAGTTTATGATTAGTTTTAATTTATGTTATATTGCTATTTTTTAAGCTAAGCATTTGTTGTAAGTGTTATGTACACCATAAGTGTCACACATATCGGAAGTGAGACTTTATAAGAACTTTATTGTACAATGTATGGATATGTGTGATGTGGATGTGCTTAATAAATAAATAAATAAATAAATAAACATTATTACCTATTAGCAGAGGAGGTCATCATCCAAGCTATAGATACCAGTGCAAGAAGAGGTACTTCTCCATAAGTGTAAAAATAATTGTCTTTATTCTATCTAATTGAATTATCACAACAAAACACATTACAAACAAAATATATAAAAATATTTCTTTATCGTATGCAATTTAACCAATATGTCTTGAATAGTATAACAGCTTGTTTCCTTCTCTCTTCTCTCATTTTGTGACTTCCACATAAATTAAATAACTGGGCATTTTCATATTTGATTTTATGTTAATACGAAATACAATAGTAGCGTTTGTATTCAGGTTATAGAAAATCATCATTCATGAATGGTATTAACTGCATTATATGGTCAATCATTATAATAAGCGCCAGGCTTTCTCTTTGTATGAATTTTCTCGGCTTTTCAGCTCAAAACGTAACAATTTTAATTAAAATCGTAAAAATGATTCAATACAACAATAACATAAACATGTCAATTTTTGACAAAAGTTTTGATAGTCTTGACCACAGATTTATTTTGTAAATATGTATATTTAGAATTACACCTCTTTGATATATGTGACCATTACGTTTTGTTTAATGAAATTTTTACTCATAGTACATTTCATAGATTATTGTGCATATAACTAAACGGAAATGTTCACTCTTTTCGTTCACTTGTAGGCATTAGTTCTTCATTAGTTAAATGATGTTTAATCAAGCGTAAAATGTGTTTGTGCAACGCCATTAAATTATGACACACATTAGCGATAATCTCCCTTTAAGTAATAAAGAATTAATTTGAAACTTTCTGCAACCGGCTGTTAATTATACGTAATTTCGCCCGTCTGCTTTGTGCGTGGACAAAGTTGAGGTTTACTTCTCAGACACTTATTAAATCCAAATGGGGTTGTACCGCTACAAGGCGTCGAAGGTGGTTTTGATTGAGAGAACGCTTATTGAAGAGAGTTACGTTGCCCTCTATGCCTGCCCCAAGAGGAGGCGGATGAGTCCATAATTATTTGGATTTCTACTGCGAAGCCAAAAAAGGTACTTATAAAGTGCTCGGTTTCTTTCTCGAGTGGTTAGGGCTGCAGGAAGCATACCATGAAGTTTTGATCCTATCCTATATATATAGTTTTGATCGATAAACTTAACAGAACCTCATTAGAATAGTGACCTACTAACATTATATTGTAAATTCATCGAGTTTGGATAAACGCACATCATGTCATTATTATAAATAAATGCTAAACACAACTATTACTAACACACTGACACTGTTCACGATTTCGGCTGACTTGTAGTTGTATATGTTACACTTAAGTTTTCTACAAAATTCACAACACGCAATTTTAATAATAAATGCGTCAATGTTATATGTATGTACCTATTAATTAGAAACTGATTTTAATGCTTTACCTTTTTATTTTTGTTTACGAATATTATAATTATTTTGTGGTATTTTTAAATACATAACAAGACTTGTGTAAAGGGAGAATCCACTTACTGTGATACAGTTTTCTAACTAGTACAGGAGTGGTGTTCTTTCTAATTTATTAATAAACCGCTTAGCCTTAAGTTTGATTTTATGTAAAAAGAATGTTTATGTATCTGTGTTTTTTGATAAATAAATTGAATTGAATTGAATTGATCCCCGCTCTAGCAAAAGATAGCTGGGCGCCAATTTTCCTATTTTTATATGACATCGATATTATAATTTGAATGTACTCAGAAGCGGTATTCTGATAACCTAATGTCATTATCATATTTTCATTTCATTTATTCACACAACAATGTCACATTGTGTCTGAATATTAAAACATACAATAGCACATACAATAATAGGTAGGCTATTAATTAATAAAAAATAATAAATGCGCACAAAAAACAAATACAAAACAACATAAAATCAATCACATCTATAACATTAAATTACATAATAAAAATAATTAAAACATGTCCAGAATAATTTAAAAGCAGATATGTCAAATTATAAAACGTACATATTACATTAATCAATCATTATGAGGATAATAAACATAATAAAAATTAAAATTCATACATTAGTTAAAAATTCATCTATTATAACACTTCTGTAGGAGATATGCCTTTAATTTTATTTGAAATAAATGTCTCTTATATAAATATTGCTTCAGCTCTTTTGGTAAGCAATTGAACAATTTAACACCTTGATATTCCGTACTATGTTTTACAACATTTAGATTTGGTTTCAGCTTCTGACGAAAGTGATTTTTTCGGGAACTTTCTCGTATTAACCTTTCCTCTTCAGACTCGTAAGTATTTATATTCTTTGCAAAATTACTTAAAACTGTAAAAATGTACAAACTGGGTACGGTCAGTATAGAAAGATTCAGAAAATGTTCCCTACACGATTCCCATTGTGGTATACGTACTATTGTTCTTATTGCCCTTTTCTGTTATATGAAAGCACGATCACAATTATATTTGTAACTATTACCCCAGAATTGAATGCTATATCGCAACCGAGACTCAACTAGTGCGTGATATACAGATTTTAAATATTTTTTGTTTACTTCGTCTCTTAGACTTTTTAGAGCGTAACATGCTGAGGATATTGACCCATCTATAGCATTCATTTCATTTTTCCAGGTCAGTAACGAGTCAATATGAATGCCTAAAAACAAGTAAGCAACTAGTATCATCAGTTGATTTTATTTCTACATACATCTGCCTATTACTTAAGTATGAATGAAATAGTTGTAACACCTTTTCTCTTACACCGTAATGCTCTAATTTTTGGAGTAGTATTGTATGGTCTACTGAGTCAAAAGCGGAACTCAAATCCAAGAAAACTGCAGCTACCTTCATTTTCTTATTAATTTTATCTATTACTTCACTTACCAGACTATTTATAGCATCTGCAGTGCCAACACTTTTCTGATATCCGAACTGCTTTCCATTTATAACTTGATTATGATTAAGATGACAGACTAGGCGAGCTTTTATTAATTTCTCGAAAATTTTCGAAATAGTGGGCAGTACAGATATAGGTCTGTAATTATTCGGATCACTTTGGGTACCTTTTTTATATAATGGAACTATTTTTGCGATTTTCATTTGATCAGGAAAAACGCCCTCATCAAAACATTTATTGAAAAAATCAGCAAGTGGATTTGCCAATATCTCTATGTGCTCTTTTACAATACATATTTGCACTTCATCGTAACCACTTGAACTTTTAGTTGGCATTGCGGCCACGACTTTTGCAACTTCATTAGCAGTAATATAGGGCAGTTTCATATTTTCTGAAATTCTACTGGAATCTTGAAGGTATGTAAGATACTCGCTGCTTTCAGTTAAATTTGTATTTGCATTGCTGGTAAAAAGTTTAGCAAATATGTTCGCAACTTGTTTGGGGTTATCTACACACTCATTTTCTTTTAAAATAGTAATATTTTTGAACGCTTTTTTCGTAGTTTTATTTCTGTGACGGTTAACTACTTGCCAAATTTCCTTGCTAACATTATTTGTATTAAGTAGCTGCTTTTCAATAGAAATTCTTTTTGCGGTTTTAATTACTTTTCTAAATAACCTAACATACTTTAATTTATATGTTAAAATACTATTATTCAAACAATTTCCATTATGTACGCACAGAAAACGTTTCATTTTACTTGATACTCTAAAACCTTTAGTTGTCCATTTGATACATGTATTATGTCTATTAATATTAATTTTCTTCTCTTGTTTCTTAAAACTAGATTTCAAAATAGTGTTAAAAGTATTTAAAAATGCATTTAACCCCATTGAAGTCCAGTCAGTTCTTAGAAGTAAATTTCGAAAAAATTCATTACCTTTTTTGTTAAAAATTCTTTTAGTAACAGTAATTTTTTCATCACGCGAGAGATTTTTATCATTTATATTCGGCACAATTATTTCACACAATAAACCGCCGTGCCCATCAGCTAAGCCGTTATGATCAACATATGTTTTATTTATGTATTCATCATCTAAATTTGTTAAAAATATATCAATACATGATAACGTGTCACCGCGAATAAAAGTGGCATCTTGTACTATTGCTCTAAAATTGTAACACCCTAAAAGACTCAGGAATTCAGTGCGTTTTTTAGTTTCATGAAGCAAATTTACATTATAATCACCACATATAATGGCTTTCTTATTAAATAAATAGTCCAAGGTCTTTTCTAAATATTGCATAAACATATCAAATTTTTTTTCGTCAGGGCTACGATAACAGCTACATATATAAAGATTAGTGGCTAAATCTCTGGTGCAGCATATTTCAAAAGCTTCCTCTTTGTAAAGCTGATTTATATAAGGACAATCTGAAGTCTCATTGCCAATATAGCCCATAATAAGGCTACCTCCTCGCTTTTTATTTACTCTAGTCTTATAAGTGACTAGCTTGTGATGTTGAACGTTTAACAATAATGCATTAACATTGTTTAAAAAATGTTCTGTTATACAGATATAGTCAATTTTTTAATAGTTTTCTATATATAATTCCAGTTCATCTATTTTGTTAGTTATACCACAAATATTCTGACAAAAGATATTTATGGATCTTTTGTTCTTCGTTGGCATTTTCTTTTGATTGGTAGAAGTTGGTGTCTTTGGCGAAAAACTACTATTGTCCACGAAAAAAATCATCATTCTGTGAACCTGAAATCGTTATATTGCAATCATTTGTTTGCGTTGAGACATCAATCAAAGAAGGCATGCAAAGAACATTGGAGTCTGTCTGTGTACACACATTATTACAAAGTATTGGCTTGCATGGTTTTAAATTTGTATCATTTAACTTTTGGTTGTACATATACATCTGATATTTATATCTATAATTTAAACGCAAAATTTCTCTAAGGTACCATCTACTTGTATATAACTTACTATAAAATTTGAAATCCTTTAACAGAAGTGCATTTTGAAAGTTATTACATATAAGTTTTATAAGATTATTCAACTTATATACATTTAAATATTTATTTTTCTTAACTTCACCAATTAATACATTTGTTTGTTTAAGTTGTTGCAAAGTACAAAAATGATTGCAATTTCATTGGATTATTGTCGTGGGTGCCTGCTAAAATTATAACGTAGTCTGCCTTGGTAAAAACACAACACGTTGCCACGCAAGACTCAAGAACTACGGATGATGGTGCGTTTGGTTTAATAACCGAAGTTACTGCGAAGTCCCCTCCAAGTTGGTCCTGCAATAAACTTCTCAACTTGTGTCCGTTCTCGTCAGCAAACAACATAACCTTTGACTGTGGTAATGTTTTGATAATAGGCCTATCGTTGGTTTCGTTTTGCTTTAATGATTTATAAGGAAGTTTGTTGGGAAGTGTGAAGGTTGTGTTATGAATTGATGACGAACGCTGACTAGAAGTTGTTTCCCCCGTCTGACTTTCATCTAGTATTATAGCCATATCCACATTGTGGGATTTTTCTGAAGCTGATTGTTGGCTAGTAACTTCTCTTTTTGCAGAAGAATCGGTATCACACTTCGCTATGATTTTCCTCGTTTGGCGACAGCTTTGATGATTTACAACACCAAGTGTTAATTCTCGCGAACAAGTCCTAGGCAGTCCTGGTTTTATGTTGGTGCACATGTAACGTTTTCGATACTGTGGAGGATAAAATTTCAGGGGTGTAATATTAGTTTGATTGTGTTGCATATCTGTCAAACCAATTGATTTTAAAAGTTTTATCTTATGTTGACAATCTTGAAGTTCTTTTTTTAACGCTGTATTCTCAATATTCAAATTTTCCACTTCATTGTTAGCAATCTGCAATTCAATGGTTATCTTATTTAAGTTTTCCTTCAACTCGACGAACTCTTCCCCCGTACACATACTGTTTGGTTGACTTTGATACGATATATCCATAACATCTAAATCGCTTTCATTAAATTCCAAATGTCGAATGTTGTGCTTTCTCTGAGTAATATTAGTAAAGTCATCCATAATGTTATTACAATATTATTTTCTTCACAAAAAGTGTTTGATATATGTGGGATTCGACCCGTCTCCCAACGGATATCGCTCACGATGCACGCAGCTACGGAGACTCAAATACTTGGCGTCAAATTAGCGATTGGTTTCAACTCGTAGCTGGTTATAGTTCTAAGTAAACGAACTAGATGTCACTATTTTCCTTTTAATAATAAATTGTTTATTGTATGGTATTACAAAGTTCGTCTGCGCAGTTTTTTGGTAGTGGCAACGTTTTTGTTAGTTGTCAAACAAAACGTCAATTATTTGTTTCGCCACTGACTCTCAGATGGCGCCAATTGTAGTGATAACTTATCTCGAAATGTGCTTTTTTATAGTGGCTACACTCAATTAGTTGTCAGATTCCATGTCATTAATGTTATCAGTGTACAATTTTAATTCTGCTATTCGATACCTGCAGCGCTAGTTGTATCACAAAAGTCCAAAGTTCATTTTTCAAAACAATAACTTAATGAAGTAACGGATTTGTAATGAAGTTATTTCATCTTATGCACAGTTTACCACATTTTAGCAATTTAGAATTGAATGATTCTTCTTTTTAAGGATTATATTTGATCATATTTGGTGATTTTATCCAACAGTTATTATTTATTTAGAGTTTATTTGGAATTTTGTCACTGGCTTTGTTATCACTGTTTTAAGTGTATTTATGTATATTGTTTTTAGTCACTAATAATGTCACTTGCGTACGTCGATATAAACACTGGAATTCACTGCATATTTCACTGTTTGAACTACTGTTTGTTTATTTATTCACTTTAAATACTCCCTCCTATGTACACTGCGCCAGTGTTGCCACACTATATATATAATTTGAAATAAACAGTTCGTCGTTGACACATATTTTGACACTTGTTTCAATTTACGATCTTGTTACAACTTCGTTCAATTATCAGATAATTTAGAAGAATACGCTTTTTTTGACGTAAATATGACACTGACATTATATCGAAACTATATTTATTTAGGAGAATTGGACCCCTGTGTTGTCGACAGTTGTTTTCAAATAAATTAAGTCAAATGTAGGTATATCATATTTTTGCGACTCCTATTCACGGAACTGTCACCCAGTGTTTTAATCTTCCTGTCACCCGGTGTTCCGACACCAGAGTTTTTATTTTCGTTCTTTGTCATATCTATCAAATCTAAACAAACCATGATAAAATCCGCTAGTACCAGTTTTATTTCTATGTATTCATTGAACATTTTCAAGTGTGCAAATTTTTATTTATTTTATTTATCTTACTGGTATGTTTTACCCGTCAGCTCGTTTAAATGAAAAAGTCCTTAATGGCTTTCTGAGTTCCATACGCTCGCACTTCACCCAATCAATACGACATCTGTGAATTCGAAATAATCGCATTTTTACCTTCACAAAGGGGCTAAAACACCGCTTGACTACCTATACGTGTTGTGGGGATCTCAAAACGCTGAGTAATCAAGATAAGTGAACTCCTAAGGGAACATACGGAACCCTCGCCTTCGAGGGGTGCCTTTAATTCGTTTCATGTAATGAACTTTATTGAACCCTGTTTCATTTGGCTTTTTTTACTGTTGATTGAAGAGAAACAGATTTTTTTCTGTGTAGATTTTATTGTGGCGTTGTCGAAGTTGTAAAAATGGAGTGCTGTCTAGATCATTAGAGTGAAGGACTTCTGGAGGTCATTCCATATTGTATGTTATCTTCTTAACGTATGTAATCCTTTCTTTTTGCCAATAAGTTATTCCGCAGGCAAGTTTCAAATATTTTTATTTCAAATAGTTTGTACCATGCTCTTCATGGATTTTATGTGTATGGTTGCAAAGGAAAGTAGATTAATGGAGCATGATCTGTCAAGAAACTCCATAAATACTCTTTTTGAATAATTATATACGCGTTGGACTGAGGCTGAAGTCACCCTTCATACTGTGAACAATTTCGTCGCATTGTAACATCTGTCAACTGCGTACATTCGTACAAGCAACATGCCTTCAGGGAGATATATCGCGATCATTGTGATTACTAACAGTAGTAAATGTGCTGTACGTATTGACATGTGTACTGTACATGTGTACTGTACATGTGTAGTGCACGTTGTACATGTCCTGATAATTGTTTCTCATTGTCGAATAATTCTTGGATTGTTGTTGTAATAGTAATTTTAATAAGTAATTTCAACATTTAGATATAGACCGCCTCTTTGGTCCTGGGATATGGATGGATAACGTAAGAAACTGCGGATCATTAGGTTTCAGGTTCGATTCTCGGGTTGCACAAAAATATATTGGATTTTTCTGTTAAAATTATCCAATAGAATTTCGGAGTCGGGAAGTTGGCGGTGTTATACCCCTGTGCCTCGGAAGGCACGGTAAGTTGTTGGAACTGCACCCACTCTCTTTCTGTTTATTACTTAAATATTATCATGCTATTAATATTTGATGGAAACCTGCCTTTTGAACCAAAATTAGTACCTATAATATAATAAATTATGTTCTTAAACAATTCACACACGGTCATCTGACCACAAGCTGGGCATAGACAGTATGCTTCAGTCAGTCTCATCAGTCAGTCAACTGATACTCATTCTTCTTCTTTCAACAGCTCCGGCCAGTACCTTGATCTCCTTATAGACATGTTTAACACCTATATAATAAATATTTTCTATAAATTATATATGCCTACCTCCATCGTCGAGTGGATAGCGTATACGTTTGCTAATCGAGACCCAGGTTCGATTCCGAGGTCGGGCAAAAGGGTTACTGAGATTTCCGAATTCTCAACAGCAGCACGGAGTCTGGCATTGTGCCCGGTAAAAGCAATAGTCGCACCCCCTATTACGAGAGCCCTAAAATTCATAAGACGGAATGTAGGAGTTATATAACACCCACATTTCATTTCACTTCAATGTGGACGCACGTTCACAGCAAAAATTGGATACGTCAGTCACCTGAGAGCAAATCAACGAAGCACTCAATAATGAGCTTTAAGTCGCCGTGGCCGTCTAGAGTCTGGATTACATAGTATAGTATTACACCTCTACCTACTCCTTTGGGTTTATAGGCATGAACTTAAAATACACAGACAGGTACTGAACAAATTGTAGTACTTAACTACTTGTCAGACGGGGATCTCTCCTAGGATTTCCTTTTATTAACAGTCCGGCTCAATAACCTAAACGTTTGATTTTAACATCTACGGTTTTATTGTCCTACGTGATGTGAAAACCAATTTGCGGATAACACTAATTCTGAAGGTGTGTGGGAATTACAGTCATTATGCCATCTGGACCTTTTAATAGCCTACAACCTTATATTTAGACTAAGTAATCAAAATTAGTGTTACTTTAGCGCCGAAGTATATATAAGTGGATCCCGTGGTTATACCCGCGTTATTTAGGAATACTGCGCCGCACCCGTGGCTAGTGTGGTGTTATATAGCCTATGTCCTCCCGTGATAAATGGGCAATCGAGGCGCTATCGATACCGAACCCAAGGCACGTAGGTACACACTCAATACTGAATGTGTATAAATATATGTGCCGTGTATATGGATTTGTCAAAAGCCTTCGACTATATGGACCATTCAATATTATTAAATAAATTGGAAAACTATGGGATTCGAGGCAATGTACTGTCAATGCTCAAATCGTATTTATGTAACAGAAAACAGTATGTAAAAATAACGCAAATATGTACAAAAAGTGGAAAGGAAAAAAAAATACCACTCGAACAGAAAAATAATTAAACAAGGAGTGCCACAAGGTAGTGTGTTGGGGCCACTGCTGTTCTTGCTTTATATCAATGACCTACCTAGATATGTAAAACATCCTATGGTACTGTTCGCTGATGACAGTACAGTGATAATAAAATGTGACGATCCAATAGCTTATAAAAATGAAATAAACTCAACATTAAATAATATCATAGACTGGATAAACAAGAACAAACTGGTTATAAATCTGAGCAAAACAAAAATCATGCACTTTCATCAGCGAATCCCATGCAGAAAACTGGACATCAGTTATCAAGGAAATAAAATAGAAGTAATAACTGCTACTAAATCCTTAGGCATAATTATAGATAGAGTAATTTAAATTGGAAACCACAACTTGACGAAATTTGTAAAAGAATGAATAAATTTGTGTACCTATTATATAAGCTGTCCAAAATTGTTAACATGGAATCCGTTTTGCTGGCATACCATAGCTACGTTGCATCAGTACTCAGATATAGTATAATCTTTTGGGGCAACTCAGTCCATAAAGAGTTTGCATTTAAGGCCCAAAAGAGATGCATTCGAGCCATGTGTAGATTGCATCCCACAGAAAGCTGTGCACTTATATTTAAAAATTTTAAAAGTTTTGACACTACCTTCTTTGTACATTTATGAGGTTAGTATATTTGTAAAGACCAACATAGACTTATATAAAATAGCTTTTAAAAGTCACTACAGAAAATTACGCGATAAGAACAAACTAGAACTCGAAATACCAGAACGAAGCACAGCATTAAAATACAAAAGCTTTTTCTGTATGGGTCAGTTAATCTATACATCTATACATATAAATAAAATTGAAGTGTCTGTGATTTCAAAATAACTATGGATTTTCAAGTGCATATAGTTAGTTACACGATTCTAAGTCCAAAACAACCATTTTTAACATTTTTGTCTGTCTGTCTGTCTTTCTGTTTGTCCGGGGTAATCTCTGGAACGGCTGAACCGATTCCAATGAGACTTTCACTACCAGGTAGAGGACTTTATAGCGCTACATATAGGTTACAATTTGACCCGGTAGTTGGCGCTGTGATCGCGATAATAAGTCTTTACTTATTCAACTCATCTATACACATATAAATAAAATTGAAGTGTCTGTCTGTGATTTCAAAATAACTATGGATTTTCAAGTGCATATAGTTAGTTACACGATTCTAAGTCCAAAACAACCCTTTTTAACATTTTTGTCTGTCTTTCTGTTTGTCCGGGGTAATCTCTGGAACGGCTGAACCAATTCAAATGAGACTTTCACTACCAGGTAGAGGACTTTATAGCGCTACATATAGGCTACAATTTGACCCGGTAGTTGGCGCTGTTATCGCGATAACAAGTCTTTACTTATTCAACTCATCTATACATATAAATAAAATTGAAGTGTCTGTCTGTGATTTCAAAATAACTATGGATTATCAAGTGCATATAGTTAGTTACACGATTCTAAGTCCAAAACAACCCTTTTTAACATTTTTGTCTGTCTGTCTGTCTGTCTGTCTGTCTTTCTGTTTGTCCGGGGTAATCTCTGGAATGGCTGAACCGATTCAAATGAGACTTTCACTACCAGGTAGAGGACTTTATAGCGCTACATATAGGCTACAATTTGACCCGGTAGTTGGCGCTGTTATCGCGATAACAAGTCTTTACTTATTCAACTCATCTATACATATAAATAAAATTGAAGTGTCTGTCTGTGATTTCAAAACAACTATGAGTTTTCAAGTGCACATAGTTAGTTACACGATTCTAAGTCCAAAACAACCCTTTTTAACATTTTCGTCTGTCTGTCTGTCTGTTGGTCCGGGGTAATCTCTGGAATAGCTGAACCGATTCAAATGAGACTTTAACTGGAAGGTAGAGCACTTTATAGCGCTACATATAGGCTCCAATTTGACCCGGTAGGTTGCGCTGTTGTCATGACACTTATTTTTGTATAATTATATATAAAAGCAAAGTCATTCATCTTGAAATCTGGAAAGTCACCGGCTGTATAAAGATTAGATTTGGCAGAGAACTTTTTAAAACGAAACTTTTTTCCGCGTGCGAAGCCGCGGGTACCAGCTAGTATTCAATAAACTGCCAGATGCAATCAAAACACTTGATTTGATAAAATTTAAAAGGACTCTGCATTCTATTTTAATTCAGAAATGTTATTACTCTATTAACGACTACCTTAATGACATTTCTTTTTCAATCTGACTTGATGTATAATAATGTTTAGTATTGCTTTAGTGATGATAATAATTATGTAAATGTCTAATGACAATTTTAAACTCATACCTTTTGACTGACATCTAATTATTTGTATTTAATTTAATTACTTTGGACATTTTTAATTTATTAATTTTATTTTAATTTAATTACTTTGGACATTTTTAATTTATTAATTTTAATCAAAATAAAAATATACAATAGTCAAAAATACTGGAATTGACATTAGGTATATCTGCATCACAAAGATTAGTCAACTATATTAATTTTGTAAGTTTAATAACATTTTTACTGCTTTTGATATTTGTATGCCACATGGCAAAGCATAGTGATACAAGTTATAATATGTACTATCTCATACCATTGTGATCTACCTATGTTTACAAATAAACTGATTCTGATTCTTATCCTTACCGGTATAAAACTTACCACTGGATCTGTTTGTAACTACCCTACTATAACGAACAATGTCGTCACAATCTAACACATGTTGAGTATGAATACGCAACAAGTCCGTGGACGGAGACGCGTCGTGATCATTCTGATTGTTAATGTTAATGAATCTCCATTACGTATTGAAATGTGTAATGGAAAACCATGTGCCATCAAATTAATTTTAATGTATTTAATACAAATTTGAATTATATTTTGTAACCAAGCAACTAGAGTATTTTGAGGTTTGTCGCTCATTTTTGTTGTCAAACATTTTTTCTTTTAATAAATAAAAATAAATAAAAAAACACTATTGTCGACGTAGTTCTCATTTTGGAATAGTTCTGTCAATCATCACATATTAGGTGTTTGTTTGTGTACGTTCGTGTTGTAAACAATGTTTTATTGAATAATATTGGACATTATTAAAAATGAGAACAATGCATAATAATTTGAAATAATGGGCTTCGCTATACATGCGCTGGCTCTTTCCCATTTTTCTTTAGATGAAATTATGTTTATTCGTTAATAATAAATGAATAACCTGTAAATGAAGATATTGCAACCAAATACTTAGATGCTGCTTGATGCTTAACATAAAAGTGTTATAATTCCATAATAATTATTGCAAGTCACCCGAGTCTTATTTCCAATGTCCATTTCTGTTACTTTTATCTCTCCTTCAGCAGTTTTTATTCAATATTTCAGTTACTATGAATGAAGTAAAATTTCAAGTCTCGTCTCATCCATACTTCCACCAAAGATGGAATAAAAGTGAATTGAAATTTATCACAAATCTAGCTTTTGCCGCTTCGCGCGCGTCAAATTCGGGGTAACATAAATCTAATCATATCAATCACTCCTGATTATTCTAAAGACTTCAGAAACTCTATAGGGTACAAAGTAGCTCGGTGAGTATCCATGGCATTACCTACCGATAGGTACATAATAACATCACCTTGCATACAGTCAAATGTCAAAGTCATGTTCTAATACATGTTCAATATATCTCTATAAACATTTTCGCATTTTTGATATTAGTAGGGTAAATTGTTTCAGCCGTTTAAGCTTATTACATAATTATTAGTTCATATATGCGACCAATTTAATCACATAACACATAACATAACATATCTTCACGCCTTTTATCCCCGAAGGGGTAGGCAGAGGTGTATTACACACCCACACTTCGCCAGATATGTTTCGGTCCCAATGTAATAGGGGGCGAGCCTATTGCCATCTACCGGGCACATTTTTAAGCGAGCGATAATTAATATTTTTATTTTAATACACACTTAACTTCGAAAAGTCATAGGTGTGTGCCCGGGGTAACTTTGGATCGAACCCGAGACCATCGTCTCGGCAGTCCCTTACGTACACCACTGGGCTATCGCCGCCTTTTTTTTAAATTTAATTGATGTGTGAATTTAATAAACGTGTGTGTGCACAATATGACATTATGTATGACGTGACAGTACTGACAGATATGCGATAGCACATGCGCAACACTCAATTATTAGCGCATGCGTTCTTACTTCCAAGAGGTAAATTTGTGCTGTACAAACTTCTACCCTCCTTACAATCCCTCCCAGTTTAATTTTTACATCTTATGGTAGCTTATGTCCGTCTCCATGGTCCAATTATCTCTATATTAAGTTTCAACAAAATCGGTTCAGCCGTTTTAGCGTGAAAACGGAACATACATACATACATAGACACTTTAGAATTTATAATATTAGTAGGGATTTTTCATTCTTACCTCGTGCAACTGGCAAAACGGGTTAAACTATCTATCTAGTAATAGTATTTTTATTAATTTAAAACGAGAATGATTTATGCATTTTAAATATAATCATCATTAAATTTATCACATAATTTTTCATTCTTACGCCGCGTAGCTGGAAAAACGCGTTAAACGACTGTATCCAGTGGTGTCATTTATATTTACTTTAAACGAAATTTGGCTAAATTATTAAAAAAGCATATTGCATTTAAAATATAATAAACATTGATGATAAATTCTCTGAATTATCGCCACAAAAGTACGACAAATTACAGTTAATTGATTCTGTTAATGAACAAATGAATTGAAGCTGAAATATTTTTCGTAATTAAAATTTAACATTCACGGAAAACATTGAGGTAGTTTATTTGAAATTTTCTTCTAACATACCATAACAATGACGGAAAACAAGTGTTTATTGGTATATTAAGTATGATGAGCATAAAATAATTATAATAATTTTAATATTTAATTTTTAAACAATAGTTTTTTCATTGCTTAGAACTTATTTATGGGACACTTACTGTTAATTATTTAGGTTATTTTGGGCTGACTGAATTGTGCCGCGGATTGTTTTTATTACCTGCATTTTGAATATAAAATTATATCTTATTTTTTTAAGACATCTCCTATACTAGGACTGAATCATGTGTCGCGTGGGGCATTAGAAACATATAACTTACAGACACAATGAACACCCAGACTCGAAACAACAATCTATGAATACATAAGGTGATGTCTCCTGTGGGGATCGAACCCACAACACTAGTCGCAATGTTAAGCGGCGACGCGGCTGATTAAACTTCTACAGCCAGTCATTCAAATATTGTGATGCGTACAATCTTTTGATTAAACTTAGGTACGTTAAAAATATTAAAAATATTTTACCCACTTTAATTACTCGCTGGGTGCCGGCGATTCACGTGACCTCGTCATTGGGGAAGATTAGAACAGTGCGGTGGTATATACAAGTAGTCGAACCTGGACATACGTTACGAATACTGTTAGGGTAGTCTCTCACACATTCTCCGTGACTGACTGTACCATAGCCTGACTGTACCATAGCCGACCGACGGGACAGCCCGCAAAATATTTTTTTGTACGGAGAGCGAAATTATTAGCCCAAATAGTTTCTTTTCATTTTAAAGCGATTTTAAACTCTTTATGTACTCCCTTAAATTGCTTCTAATGAACTTGCTCAAACGAACGCCCAAATTGCAAGCGTGTTCATTTTAAGTAGCATTATTTTTCACATACATTTCAAATATTCCCATTTAAAACCAGTACTGTGATACTGTGTAATTGAACTTCGTATCATGTCACGTCTATTGATGAGTTCAGAGACAATTTCCAAGAGATTAATTTATGAGGGAACCTCAAAGAGCTCAAAGACACTTTTCAGCCTATTCAGGTAATAGGTACTTTGAAAACCTTATTGCTGTAGTTATAATGAAAACTGCTCTAATTGGTATTTTTGTGACTATTTAATACTATTTATGTAAGACCCTTCCTAAAGACTACCTTTATCATGTAAAAGCTTTAATTTAACAGTCTATATTTATAAAGTAGGTAGTTAGGAATAGACTAATGCTCAAAACACTTAGGTAATCCGAAAAGGTATTAGACATCCCACTCAATGAATCCCCTGTTCCACGTGTAAATCGTCTCACACGTGTTTTATTAAACAACTCGAGCCACTAATAAATTGATTCTAATAAATAATACGCCTAAATTCAAAAGATACTATTTTAATTTATATTCAAAATAATTTCCCGTTATCCTAGCAATAAAGTGCGTAATCCTATCGACATCCTAAATTTGTTTGACATATGAATAGGTTCGGAGATAATTATGGATGCTTTGCTTTCTATACAAAATGTAGCGTCTGTAAAGCGGCTAAATTAAAATATTCAAAAGGTTTTTACCGGGCGCCGGTGTGAGGTCGTGTCTTTTTGTGATACGTAAGGCGGATACGGAGCCAGCAGTTTATATAAGATATACGTATTATTTAACAATAGCAACACACCTGATATGTGTGTAGCTTTAGAGCATGTTATAATTATTATATGTATATAATTTTAGATATCAATTAATATCTTAAAAGTCTTCAAAGTTAAATACATAAGTTATGTATACGATCTTCAGAACATATAATCATAGTTTTCAATCCTAAGGGTCGTAGCACACGTATCAACTCGGAAAAGGATCGTCACCGTATCAACTGGAGCCGTTCAGTATTATTTGTATGGAACTACCTACTGCAACGCATACTAATCGGAATCGTAACGTAATACCTCGCCTCGGGACAAGCTCACGAACCACGGTGCGCTGCGTGGTCGACTTGCAGTTTCCGCGCTTACGGTTCTCCGTACACTAGCTTACGGATCTCCGTAGCCTAGCTTACGTCTCTTCGTCCACGCCCCTCCCGCGGTCTGCGTTGCCGAACATGCTTTCATTGGCTGACAATCACAAGACAGCTTCCAGTCGTGTTCATTTTTCTCTTCATCAAGTGCTATGGCAATGATAGCCAACTCACGTATTGTGAACCGAGACATAACCGTGCGCTACACTTAAAGTTCGGATTCAAAATGATTGTAGTAGTGCCGCCTAGCCGTCATCCAGCGGTCGGCGAGCCGTAAGCACGGCGTCGCCTAGCTGTAGCCGAGTCGACGTGCCGGAGCTTCTGATCCGCTTTCGTTAAGTGGTAACGTCAGGTTGACGCCTGTTTGACGGCGAGGCGAAAGGTGATACGGTGACGATCCCTTTCCGAGTTGATATGTGTGCTACGACCCTAAAGATATCACGGTGTCTTTGAATAAACTATGAAATCATCTACGTAAATAAACGAATAAAACTTGATATAATATTATTGTCAAAAAATCTTTGTGTCTTCTTATGTCAAACCAAATACTTCTTGCTTTGTATATTATTATTTACAGATAAATTAATTAAACTTAAGGCATACTCAGACTAAAACTTATAAGTTATCGTAATATTGGAACTTGGTAGTACCCTGTATCTTGATCTAAAGTTAGTATTAGATTCAAATATCAACATTATAAATTCTAGTTTATACCAGAACATTATATAATAATGTTTCTCCTCATTCACACCATCTATTCCGAAACCAAGTAGAACTTGTGCTATCGGTACTTAATTATGGATAAACTTACTTATATCTTTCTTTTTTGTAAATTCATACATATCACTGTTAGTTAATTACAGGCTGTTTGCAACGCAAGTGTCTTATTGTTATCAACGATACTTAATATTAAGACAAAAACAACTTAAAACGGTAAGCTCTTTTTAAAACTTGTTCTAAAATTGTATAAACTTTAAGGCCTAGATGAACTGATCCTGGAATACAAAACTGTTAACGTTGTGTTCTTCATCCGTATTATTATTACTTCATCTTATTACTTGAAAGTTTCCATAACTTCCTTATTGTTTAAGTATCTGTTTTTACAACATAAATCTGTTTAAAATTAAGAATAAACAATAGTTATTCCTTCGATACTAGTGAACTATTTTATTTCCATAGCTTTATAAAAAATATGGCGGAATAAGTAGCAAATTGAAAGACGCTCCCAGAGAGTGCCATCCTTGTGTAACGGACAATGCACACGGTTTACTTGGGACATAAACTTCGTAATGAATTTATTTTAAAATTGTTTAAACAAGGACTTGCAAAGTATCTTATTGCATTTTTGGACACCACTTTTGACCAAGAAGTACGCAAGTAATATTTTATTTGTCAAAATTCTGAATGAGATTGTAAATTATTTGACAAAGTTTTAGTTTAAACTAAATTTGGCTAAGACGTCACTCATCATTGGTGCTAATTAAAAACACTGCCTACAAAAGCTTCTTTCAATAAATCAAGGACAACACTTTAAATGGATCAACAACGCTAGTTTATCATACGTAACTGTAAAGGATGTCAATGGAATTACTCAAACATATCCACTATACACACTAAGCTTCACATTTAACCCTTACTGCCGAAATTCACATTCTCCATCTCACTCATTCTTAACTATATCTCATTTGACACAAAGAGACACATGATCGCTTTCAGGAACAACGGAGGTGAAGCCTTCCCACTTTCTCATCTCAGCCCAGATTAAAATACAAATTTACAAAATTTACTCATTGAAAACGTTTTACAGACAGATTACCGTCGTATTTATTTCTTTACCTGTATTTCAATGTGACTTCTCTAAGCTTTGTTCGTTTCGTTATCTAATTAACGGTTTCCGATCATTAGGAATTTTAAATCAGTTTCAACCAGTTTTTGTTTGGATTAATATTTATGTAAGACAACCCTATTGTCGCTTTTACATTAGTATTTTAAAAGGGGAGGCATTTTGTTCCGGGAAGGGAAAATTGTTTATGCAAAACATGGAGCTGAACATCACTTTTAAGGCGGTTTGTTATTCGCAGTGCGTTGGGTACAAAATCGCTAAACGTGGCCGGCTTTTTCAGATTCATAATACGTGGCCTATAATATGCCAAAATATCCATACCGTTTAGTTACTGAAAATATTTTTTGATAGTTATAATGGTGCTAAACATGCAATGATTTGATGATAATAATAATGATACATAACACAGCCGTCATTGTTTAATTTAAGACTTGACGCATCAGTAAATAAATCCTGTGTTGCGGGAGACTTATCAAACACACCTTCCACGGACACCAAACATCCAATCTGATAGCCAATGTTTACTAGTAAGAAAAGCGCCCTAGAGCCGCGCCTAGTGGGAGAAGAAGAATCAACGGCCACAAAGAACACCCAGACTCGGATCAAAAATTTGTCGGACCAGAAAGTGTTGTCTCGTGTGATAATTGAATCTAGGACACTAAGAGCAGTGCTTAACAAGATGACCGCTTAAACAACTACGCCACTTTTAGTCAGCACAACTCTGCCTCCATGGTCCAGTGGATAGCGTATGCGACTGCTGATCGGAGATCCCGGGTTCAATTCCCGGGTCGGGCAAAAGTGATACTGGGTTTTTCCGAATTCTCAGTAGCAGCATGGAGTCTGGTAATGTGCCCGGTAATGGCAGTAGGCTCGCCCCCTATTCCGTGAGACCTCAAAATTCATGACAAAATGTGGGTGTAATATTACACCTCTGCCTACAGGCGGAGATACAGGCGTGAGTCTATAAAAAAAAACAACTATTAGAAAGCATGTATGCTTCTTAATAGTTGCATATTTTACAACAGTACTTACTACTTGATAGAAACCTGAATTACAGTCTAATTCAAAAGAGGTACTAGACATTGACAACCGAAAGTAGTGTTATCCATGTAAGTAAATCTACGCCTTTCCTGTTAGCCGAAAAAGAAATGAAATCCAAAAAGATATTATTCAAGATCTCTCAAAAATGGAATCGAAACAAAAAATAAAATATTTCTAGCAGTCTTTCAAAGATGAAAAAGATTAAAAAACTCGATTGTCTCGAAATAATGTACATAAAAGTTAGTAACGGATTGTTCGCAACAAATATCGATAAAAAAAGCTTTATTTAATTTTGCCAACCCTAGAAGTATCTACATATAATATCCGTTAAATATGTATTTTGTTTACAAAAGTTTGCTTTCATCATAGATATATGGCCTGATAAAAAGTTTAATATCAGCCTTTTCGTTTGTGTGTAATACTGCTGTTTTTGATTACTTATGAAACATAATATTATAAACAGGCGAAAGGAATTAAACCGACAGCCACGCAATTATATCAACACTTATTAAATTTACCAAAATTATTCGAAATACTTCTTCACTGGAACCTAATAAAAACAGACACTGTCAAATGACATCGTCCTCAATTCAATTAATAGAATCTTATTTAGAAAATAGATTGCAGCATACAGAAATATCTCGACTTTGCCCTAAGACCAAAATGCAGGTAAACTATCGTTCAAATGCAAGATATGTAAGATATGGTGTACGGCAAGGGAGTGTATTGGGTCCGTTACTCTTCCTTATATAAATCAATGACTTACCAAAAGCTGTGCGTCACCCTATGGTCCTGTTTGCAGACGATAGTACATCAATAATTAAATGTAAGGAAATAGAGAATTACGAAAATGAAATAAATGACACTTTAAAGGAAATTATAATATCCTACCTAGTCTAGTTCTTCCAACTGTCTTTTATTTATTTATTTAAATTTTTTCACTTATTTGCATCTTGGTGTGTTCAGATATCTGTTTGTTCTGTTTTTGTTACTCGGGAGATATTTAATAATTGTTTATTTACGTAACACGTAACTGGCGGGTGGAGTTACGACTATACATAAATATTTATATATATTCTTCTTCAATATAAGATATACATATATTATTTTAATTTTATATTAATTTATTTATTTTTAAATTTATTATTTATTTGTGTTATATTTTATTTTATTATGTTAGATGAACACTTTAGTAGTGATAGTGACAGTTTCCACTCTGTTAGTAGTCATAATGATAGTTTTGTAAGCCTTCCTTCTCTACCTGAAATGCTTCAATCAGAGTTTGCCGATGTACCCCATAACTTGAATGCTGTTCATATCAACGCCCAGAGTATTCCTGCCCACTTCCAGGATATGCTGACTACTTTCGACTGTAAAAATATCCATGCTATTCTTATTTCCGAATCATGGCTGAAACCATGTCTCTCTTCTGTTTCTTACACTTTACCTGATTTCCGTTTAGTAAGAAACGACCGTACTGTTGGCGGTGGTGGCGGTGTTGCCATTTATCTCCGTAATCATATTCCTTACAATGTTATTGATATGTCAGCACAGCCACCTCCGCTTAATGCAGGTGAACATCTCTTTTTAGAATTAAGTCTCGCTCATACGAAGGTTCTGCTTGGTGTCTATTATTCGCCTAACTGCCATATAAATTATTTTTCATCATTCGAGCGTATTTTAGAAACTCTTACAACTTCTTACACGCATTCAATAATCATGGGCGATTTTAACACTTGTCTGTTAAAGCATGATTCTCGCTCTTCTTCCTTATGTAGAATAGTGGAACCCTGTAACCTGTCTATTCTTCCTCTAAATGCTACACATAACTTTCCGAATTCAACTCCTTCTCTTCTTGATCTTATCTTTGTTTCTTCACCTTCTCTTGTCGTCAAGCATGGTCAATTTTCAGCTGATGCATTCTCCTACCACGACTTAATTTTTCTCTCGTATAAACTTCGTCATCCTAAGCCTAAGACTAAAATTCTTCTGCAACGACATTTTGGTGGCATGAATGTAGAGAGTCTCCGTAGTGATGCTCGCAACATTAACTGGGAATCTGTGGAAAGCGCTCAATCCATCGACGAAAAAGTTGAAAATCTGAATAGTGCAATTATTCGTCTATACGATATTCATGCTCCAGTCCATGCAATAAGAGTCAAGCACTTGCCTTCGCCGTGGCTAACTAAAGAAATAAAAGATCTGTTATCAAAGAAAGCAATGGCTAAAACCAAATATAAATGTCGACCGACTCCTAGCAATTGGGAAAGCTATATTGCGATTAGAAATCACTGCAGCAAGGTGTGTAGGAACGCACAACGCCAACACATCCATAAATCTGTTGAGAGTGAAGACCCAGCTAAAGTCTGGAAATTTCTAAGAACACTGCGAGTTGGAAAGTCAACACATGATCACAGTTCCAATAATATTGACATCGATTTACTAAATCAGCATTTCACTTCTTCATCGCAATTTGATGCGACTACTAAAGCTAAGACTTTACTCGATCTTTCCACGCTTCCAACTCCAAATTATCCACATTTCGTCTTTAATCAAGCTTTTGCGTGTGATATTAAAAGGTGCGTATTATCGATTTCGTCCAATGCTGTCGGTAATGATTGCGTCAGTCGTAAGATGATTCTTCCTAGCCTAGACGAAATCCTTCCCATCCTTTGTCATATACTTAATTATTCCTTATCCTGGGGCGTATTTCCAACTGCTTGGAAAGATGCCCAAATTATTCCTTTGCCCAAAAAATTGAAACCTACTTCCTATTCTGACTATCGTCCTATTTCTGTGTTACCTTTCCTTTCTAAAGTGCTCGAGCGCCTAGTCCATGTCCAACTCACTACTTTTCTTAACAAGAACCTCCTATTCAATCCTTTACAATCCGGTTTCCGTCCTGGTCACAGCACTGTTACGGCACTGACCAACATTACCGACGACATTAGGTTCGGTATGGAGAAAGGCAATTTAACGGTACTTTGTTTACTGGACTTTAGTAACGCCTTTAATACCGTTGATTTCCACACTCTACTCGATATATTACGCTCTATTAACATATCTCCACCAGTGATTGATTGGTTTCACAGTTACCTGTTTGGTCGTAGGCAGCGTATACGAGTCGAAGACTCCTTCTCTTCGTGGTGTAATACGACAGCCGGCGTTCCACAGGGTGGCGTTCTCTCTCCATTACTCTTCTCCATTTTCATAAATTCCATCTCCTATCAACTTCAGTCATCCTTCCACCTTTATGCAGATGATCTTCAAATTTACACACAGGTACCTGCACATGGGCTGTTTGAAGCATTTGGCATCATGAACTCCGATTTAGAACGGATATCTGCTTGGAGCCTGAGATTTGGTTTGCAGATCAATCCTTTGAAAACACAGATTATCGTTGTTGGTAGTCCCAAGATGATTACTCGCATTGACTGGAATCTGCTACCCCAAATTACTTTTGGTGGTATCCCAATACCTATAAGTGATTGCGTGAAGGACCTAGGTGTTTATATTGACAAAACTCTATCTTGGGGACCACAAATCACCGAAGTTAGTCGCAAATTGTTTGCTGCGGCGGGGACAGAAAACTGCGGAACTTTCTGCCGATTGCCACTAAGATTGCACTTGCAAACTCTCTTCTATTAGCTATCCTTGACTATGCCGATGTCAGCTATCTAGATCTCACTGAGGAGCAACTTGGTAAGCTTGAGCGTCTTCAAAACTTCTGTATTAGGTTCATATTTGGATTACGTAAATATGATCACGTTTCTAATTGCCGCAATAAGCTCAAGTGGCTGCCAATTCGCCTTCGGCGGAATACTCACATTCTTTCCTTACTCTATAATATTCTCTTCTCCATCTTATTTGAAAGAACGCTTTAAGTTCCTAAGTGACTCTCATTCAAGATCGGGTCTTAGGTCATCGGTAAATTTGAGAATGGAAATTCCAATGCATTGCACTACTTTTTACGATAAATCCTTTACTGTTCAAGCAGCACGGTTGTGGAATGCATTGCCTGTTTCCATCAAACTGGCTCAAAATACCACATCTTTTAAAAATTTAGTGAAAAACCACTACTTATCTCTTTAACTTTCCATAACATTGTCAAACTCACACTTTCTTTTTCTCCCCTTTTTTACTATTGTCTACTCCCATTACTTAATCCATTATATCATTGTATGTATGTATGTATTTATATTAAAGTATATTTATTAGTTTATTTGTATAGTATAGTATGTATTCGTATTTTGTTTCATTAGTATCCTACTACGCCAAAACTGCCCTATGTCTGGCTCCTTACTTCTCTTTTCCATAAGGGTTGCCTGTAAGAGATTGCTTTTTAGCGATAAGGCTGCCGTTTGTGCAACATGTATTAATCTGCTATAATTTCTGTCTTAAATTCATTTGGTGTACAATAAAGATTATTATTATCTCCTTTATTTCCTATTTTTCAAATTAAAATTACATTTTTAAATATATCATTCACTAAAAAAACACATTTAAAAATATAAAATTAACCGTGGGGTCCCACCAGCATCGGGCACAGGGTCCAAGCTGCCAGTGGTTAGGGCTCCAGAGACAGGAACTTCCTCACAATACGTGCCGTGTCAAGAAGAACTGCCTTTTGCATCAGACCCTTGACCCAAGCACCCAACGCGAGCCTCTTAAGGTGACGATTGAGGCTCTTTTATTATTATTATAATATGGTTAAACAATAATAATTTAGTTATCAATTTAAATTAAACAAAATTAATGCAATTTTATCAAAGGAAAGAAGTAGATAAGTTACATATTAATTATCAAGGATATTCTATAGAAGAGGTAAACAATACAAAGTTCTTAGGATTAACTATCGATAACCAACTTAACTGGAAAGACTAAGCAGATGAACTGTGCAAGAAATTAAGTAAGTCAGCATTTGCTCTTTTTAAGCTGGCTAAAGTAGTAAACTGTGATACAATCCTCACTGCCTACCATGGTCTCGTAGCATCTGCATTAAGATATGGCATCATATTCTGGGGACATTCAACAAACAGAGATATGATATTTAGGTCACAAAAACGTTGCATTAGAGCAATATGTAACCTAGATGCAAGAGAAAGCTGTGTTCCAATATTCAAAAAGTTGAACATTCCCACTTTACCAGCTTTATATATACTCGAGGTTGCAATTTTTGTAAAATGTAATGAAACTCTTTTCCAAAAAGTATCCCAAGTAAGGAAAGGCCCGCTACGGACACAATACAAAAATATGCTTTGTCTAAGAACATGTAAAACAGCACTATTGTATAAAAGTTTTTTCGGAATGGCACCTCGTATCTATAATAAAATACCACATTCTGTAAAAATATTATCCATACCTCAGTTTAAAAAAGCACTATACACCTTATTAATTGACAAATGTTATTATTCAATTGACGACTTTTTAAATGATAATAATATATAATTACTTTTAAATATTGTACATTAATGTTGTATTGTTAAATTTATTTTGACCTTTAGTTTTATACTTTTATTTTTTATTTGACATTGATATAATTTTCACATTAATACTATGTATTTAATTTTTTTGAAATGATGATATAACTTATAGGATTGATACTTAATTTAATTATATTTATATTGTTAGCATGCATGTCAATATCTTAAAATATTTGTATGCCACTGGCAAGACACAGAGATACTTTGACAATTTGTATACTGATGAACGCCATATTATGTAATACCTGTGTTTTTGACAAATAAATAAATCTATCTATCTAGCGTAAAAACGAAACATACATACATACATGCACACTTTAGAATTTATATCTAAGGATAGGGATAATTATTTTTATAGGTAGTAGAGCCTTGCTGATTTCAGCATGAATGGGCCGGCTCGACCGGGGAAGTACTACCCTCTCACAGAAAATCGAGGTAAAGTAACTGTACCTAAGCTGTTGCGTTTCGTTCGGTGAGTGAGAGTTCCGCAGGCCCTATCCCCTATTCCTTCTCCCTCATCCCACTCCTTATCCTATCCCTTTTCCCATCCCCAAGGGGCGGCAACGCACTTGTGACTCTTGTGGTGTTGCTTGTGTCCATGGGCGGCGGTAATTGCTTACCATCAGGCAATCCGTCTGCTCGTTTGCCGCCTATTACTATAAAAAAAAGGAGGGATTACCAATCGACCAGGCTAAACTCCAGTAGCGAAGAACATTATTATTTTCATTATTATTATATTTTATCATTATTATTAGTAACTTATCCATTTCTATAACTTAAAGCCATTCTCGTTTGCCAAAGCAATTATTTCAATAAATGAAACATTCAGACAATAATTCCTTTTTACAATAAAGATCATGGATAATTTGAAACAGATGAAGTCGCCATCGTTTCAGAAGCATCGAACTACAGTTTATATGGTAATATAGGCCGTATCGCGAACAAACTAGTGGAGATAACGTGAAAAGTGCTGCTACAAGCTAAACTCACAATTTTATTGTTTCGAAACAATTTTGTTTTGTGGATTATTTCAATTCGTGAAATGTTTTTAAAATGTAAAGTTTTGTGGATCGCTTTAACTAGATACAGTAGATCAACGTTTTATTTAAAATTGTGTGATTGCTATGCATTAAATTGAATATTGGTAAACTATTTTTCTTCTTATGATGATTTTATTTGTATAATTACGAGTATGAATATTGTGTCGTATTATTGGAACACTTTGTTGTTTGAAACTTACCAACTGATGTTGCTACTGTTTAATTTTATTTGACGTCGAAGACTTAGCTTGAAGCTTTAGCTGGTTAAAATACTTTTCACTTTTAAGTCTTTCGAATAGGTTTCAAGTTTCAAGCAATAATTATTAAAAACGAAAAATAAAGGTATGAATCCCAAAAGACAATATAAAACTAATAATTTAATACTATTGCAATTACTATACATTTATAAAAATTAAAAATATCATGCTCAAACCAAGTGCTAAAATGAAAAAAATGGCTACTTACTCTTTTTTTTTAATGACACCATGGCCTCGTTTAAGTGCCAATTGTAAAGTACGTACTTCACAGACGCGGGAGAGATAATAAAGTCGATTGTCTGACTTTGGTTAAAGCACTGTTAATTACCACTTCAACTTGGAATATATACTCAGTAATATTTTGTTCTATAAAATTAGGTGTTGAAATTTTTTACGGAGTATTCCTAGAGATATTTATATAGTATAGGATAGGTTTTTAAAATCAATTACCAAATCACGGTAAGCTTAAAGTTCAATTAATTCGCTTCTATGATTTGGCGCTTTGAGAAGACAAATCTATTATAATTTTGTGCCACTGTAAATAACTTCTCGTTAAAGTTTGGAGACTTAAGCAGTTGGAACCCCTCATTGCGGCCCGGGATCTCGGGCAACATAAATTGTGATGAAATTTGAAAATAAAAATAGGCTCAGGCAAAATTTAAAGCTCAACCGGTCTGGATTGTTTAAAGGCAGTTAGGTGCTCGATCAATTTAACGTTGCTTGTAATTTCGTGAGAGTTTCTTTTCTCTCTTATTTTGTGTTCAACTTCTGGTGTTTGTCGAATGTTTTCACCGAGTTTACTGCGTCGCGCGTCGGATTGTTTCGAATTGTTTTCCTCGAATTCATGATACTAGTGCTAAGTTTACCTCAAAATCTTAATCTAACTTGCGGCAGAACAGTCACGTAAGATATTCCTCGCCCAACAGTGGCGACATCACGTTCTGCCGACGTACAAAGTTCGGATCTTTTCTCCAGACCCTATGATTGAGGGTAAGATTTAATAGGATTAAAACAGAACCTACTTCGGGAGTTCATGATGATAAAGGTAATATAGGCTGTTTGGTTTGAGGTTATGTAAGTTGTGGAGAGTGCTTATGTAGATGTCTTAGTGCTAGATTTGTTTGTGACTACAGTGGTTTGAAGTTTACAGTTGTTTCATTTTATTTGACATCGATGAGGTGGAAATTTGGAGCAGCTTTAGCAACAGAGAGGATACTTTAGTCAAAATTATGTGAAAGACGAATACCCTATATTAAAATAACAAACCAGAACAAAAGCTTCAGCTGGTTAAAATACTTTTCACTTTTAAATCTTTCGAATAGGTTTCAAGTTTCAAGCAATAATTATTAAAAACTTAAAATAAAGGTATAAATCCCAACAATATAAAACTAATTATTTAATACTATTGCAATAACTATACATTTACGAAAATAAAAAATATCATAATATACTCGAACCAAGTGATAAAAATGGCTACTTACTCTTTCTTTTTTAAATGACACCATGGCATCGTTTAAGTGCCAATTGTAAAGTACGTGCTTCACAGACGCGGGAGAGATTATTAAGTCGATTGTCAGACTTTGGCTAAAGCTCTGTTAATTACCACTTTAACTTGGAATATAATACTCAGTAATATTTTGTTCTATAAAATTAGGTGTTGAAAATTTTACGGAGTATTCCTATTCAATGCGTTTATTAAAGTCACAGAAAATATGTTGCTTTCATTGTTTGTCATACCATTATTGTAATTTTTTTTTATTTATTTATATTTATTTCTGTTTTATTTTCCCTAGAGATAATTATGTATTATAGAATAGATGTTTTAAAGTCAATTACCAAAACATGGTAAGCTTAATGTTCAATAAATTCGTTTCTATTATATGGCGCTTAGAGACAAAATTATTATAATTTTGTGCCACCTAGCAGGTAGTGTTCTCACGAAGCAGTATAAATAACTTCTTGTTAAAGTTTGAAGACTTACGCACAATACATCTCAAGATTTAAAACAGACTTCCAAAGTCTATTTTAATTCGCAAACTTGTGAGAACGAACTTTCTTAGGAAAGAAAAACACTGAGTGTGTCTAGTTACTACAAGAAGTGGATTATCCCGATAAGTTAATGGAGAAAATTTGAAAACGTATAATTTTCACATATTAATATTAACTTGCGAAGTTCGAATTTTTCTTTTTCATTCATAGCAGATCATATTTACGTTTTCTTGCCTGGTGATATTGTCAGTCGTACTCCATTAAAAATATAAAATTACATGAGAATCCAATTCTGATTGCATAGGTCGTGGATTTTAAAGAACTTATAGATTTATCTACAATGTATTTCCTTCAGCTAATTGTAGATTTTTTAATTTTTTTAGTTCATGTATAATCACAGTCAATTGGCAGGCCAGTTTAGAATAATCCCCCATCAGTTTCCTAGCTTGCGTCTACGTAATAAATCCCTTGAGTGTACAACTTTTAGCGAAATTAACAAAGTTGGAACCCCTCATTGCAGGCCGGGATCTCGGGCAACATAAATTGTGATAAAATTTGAAAATGAAAATAGGCTCAGGCAAAATTTAAAGCTCTACCGGTCTGGATTGTTTAAAGGCAGTTAGGTGCTCGATCAATTTAACGTTGCTTGTAATTTCGTGAGAGTTTCTTTTCTCTCTTATTTTGTGTTCCACTTCTGGTGTTTGTCAAATGTTTTCACCGAGTTTACTGCGTTGGATTGTTTCGAATTGTTTTCCTCGAATTCATGGTTGTTAGTATGAAATATCTCTTTGCCGCTTTTTTACCGTATTGCGTTGGGATAATTTATTATTGCGATTACGATTTTTTGTATGAGGCTTTTTAAGCATAGTATCAGTAATCATTCCTACGAACGAATACTTTGTAAGTCATAATTTATTGTCATAGTAATAGTAAAATTTCATGAAACACTATTCAATAGTAATAGTAGTGTAAATTTAATAAATAAATTACGTATAATAATCCGACGAGTTATAAATAATCTATCTAATCAATACCAAAAATAATAAAAACTTGCTTAAAGTTGAACCCAATCGAAATATTGATTTGTCACCCTCACCGTTTGATTTACTTAAGAAGTAAAATATGGAATAGTCGAATCCCAATCGGCAAATAAACGCAATGAATTTGTAGGCTAGTTAAGGCAGGAACATTAATTGGCAACGCGGTAAATTAATTAACATCCTACTTTAATAAGACAGTTCACTAACTTGTTACAAAACTCTCTATTTCTCGAGTTATTCGCCCAATGCAATTCTAAAGTTTGTTCAAATTAAATTTTCGCATCGTTTGTTATTCGGGACAGTTTCGTTTAAGTATTATTGGGGTGCCATTTGTGGTTTTGCACAGTATTCAATAGACATTTGGAAAATGCAAGATGCCATTATAGTAAATGTTTCGGAAGTGTGTTTGGGAGTTCGCTTCGATTTAATCTAATTTGCCTGATTACTGTGTACACGGTGTTAGTAGAGTTGCATAAAGGTTTAGTCAATTTAAAGAATGTTTAAAGTTTGATTGGTGGGTTGATTATTGGTTTTCAAAGCGACTGTTTGACCGAGCCTGAATATGAAATATGGATGGCAGCAAAAAGTTGTCAGTTTGTCTCGAGTATTTTACTCTATCTATTATGTTTACACATTACGCGATGTAGATCCGTACATATATAAATATAAATTTGTTTTCTTAAAAAGACAACTCCCGCCCACTAGGAGTAAATCCTGTATCGCAGGAGATTTTACAATCACACTCGAAACAACCAATTAATGGATCACATAAAGTGTTATCTTGTGTGGGAATCGAACCCACAGCACTGAGCGCAGTGTCAAGCGGCGGGGCTGCTGCTTTAACCACTACGCCAACCGTGCAGTTAAAGTTTAGATCATTACCGTTATTTTGTTATTTACATTTACGTGAATTAATTTCAATTTATTCACTTATTTCATTCAACATGTTATCAGAACCTAATGATATTTGCACTAAATTTCGATTGATGGAGAGAATTTGCCTTTCTTAATTACTTGTGGTATTTGGCAGGTATATTAACTGATGACTTCCATTATAATTGATGAATATGACTATAAACATTCTAAAGCCCATCACTCACTAGTTTTAATTCCACCAAAGTTGTAAGATGCAAACCATTAATCCTATAAGTTTGCAAAGTGATAAAGTCGCGAGTATTCAGCTATCAACTATGGCAAGATGAATCACTCCATTATCCTGTGTCCTTAATCAATTTGATGCTGAACGGATCTCAAAGTTTACCGCAGACATATTAGTTTAGTGGTCCAAATGGCTGCTTTTGAGTATACAAGTTTTTCTAGGTGTGAGATGAAACTTAGTTTTATTAGTTTGACGATGAAGCTTGATGTATAATAGAAGTATGGATGACTCATCCTTTGATGGGTTTTACTTGGGTATCGCTCCAAAAATAAGCTGTTAATCTTTCTTGTCGATGATGATGATTTATTATTAATTTAAAAAAATCAACATTTGCTCTACAACGACAGCAGTTAGATATAGTCTTGACCGTCAAAGTGCTAGTTTTGTATTCAGAAACTTGACTTTACACAATAAATCAATCAGTTTTTGCTTTCTACTACAAAAGGTCAAAAACGACTACGCCTACGATATAAATCAATCAATGCACTGTCAAGAATACTAAATGCATGCTTCAAAAAAGTAAATAAATATTATCTCGATACCCTTGAAATGAATATTTCACCTTATTTTGAATAAATGATTCTAGGTCAGACCAAATTAAAGTCTTCAAATCTTTTTTAGTTAATTCTCAATATTGGAACTCATCAAAGTGGAATGTTTAATAAATAAAGTTTCATAATACATTTTTTGTGAACATTGAGGGGTGCTTTAATAGTAAATATTTCAGGAAGATATTATGTGAAGTACAGAAAAATAGTTGATACTGATATACATTTTCCCATGCTGTGTTCTTATTATTAATATGGAAAGCACTGAAGAGACCCAGTTTTAACAATGGACTGCGTCAAGCTGATGCTGATGATAATGAATGGAAAACAAGACCATAGCCAAAAATTGAGCACAGTGCAAGAAATCTTGCTGTCGATAAAAAACTATAACTGTCTAGTTTAGAATAACTGTCTCATAATTTTGCAACGCCACGATTAACTACGAAAAGTATAGCGAAACCATCAAGCTGACCTGACTTTTTATTAATGGATCTAGTAAAAGGATATCACCAAATTCTTATACTTATACCATTAACCCGATACATCACTCTGTTTACTCCTAAATGATAAAGCCTTCGGTACAAACAGCCTAAGTGATTGATTGATGACACTAGTTTCGTCCCCATATTCCGAAACTTTTTGTTTACTGGACCCAGTTGCAAGTTGTTCATTTTGAGCACATGATGTGTATTGATGATTTAATAAATAAATTCTTCGTGCGGGTAAAGTTATATGGGGTACGTGGGTGGTATTGTGATCATATGTGCTATAAATATTTAGGATGAAGTTGAACTATGTTTATGGGTTGTAGTTTTATTAGAAATTTTTATGATACAATAGATGTTGACTGTGTGGATAGCGTTTTTTGAGTAACATCCTGCCATAGTACCTGGCTTCACGTTCTAAGTCACACTGGTTCATACTGTGATAATTTTGCACCTGGTTATATTAATACAAAATATAAAAAAAAAACAATTTTTTAAACCTTATTTTGAACTCTCTAATATTTATAAATATAAAGCATAGAAAATGATTATGTGATTATACATAATTAAAAGGAATTCAGATTACATAAATAGTTTTCAATGCTTGTATTATAACTTCCTCACTGAAAATAAATGCATAAAATAAAATTAATCTTAAAAATAAATTAATTTAAACCAGAACTGTGCGTAATTCTTTTACAATTTTATATTACTATTTTTGAGAGCCAAATTTTCAATTTTGTCACTGCACAGCATGCATTATTGTTATGAATGTCATAACAATAATGCATGCTATGTTTGTCATCAAGTTTGTCATGGATTTTCAATTTGTACCTGAATGGCACTGTCAATAAGTTTCGTAAAAAATATTGAATAGAGAAAAAGGTTTGATACCCTTCTCCTTATGCAACACGTCACGTCCGTAACTACGGAATACTGCTAAATTTCTAAGTCTAAGCGCCACGAATATTTAAAAACCGCGGACACTTAAATTGTAACTAATTATTAGGTACATATTTCATAATTGATAAATTCATCTGCTTTTTTCCACATTTCGTATAACCAAGAACCTGCTTATAGTGTGATATTTCTGCAAACAAAAGCATTCGTTTCATTTTCCTTACGTAAAAGAATATAAAAACATAGAGAAAAATTTCACGGCCTTTACATTTTTGCGCTCGGCAGTGTGTTTGAACAAAAAACATCAATCGTAAGGGTCGGTGCATACGTGACGTAAGCGATACCTTTTGAATCCAAAATGGACGGCTTTTCCAAACTTTTATTTCTCTGAGATTCTCTACTTTTTATGCTTTTACGCCGGAGCGTGGGACGTGCTATTGCATGATATTGTTTAAGAGTGTAATAATATGTTCGCAATTAATGGATTTAATAATATGTTCGCACAGGAATAGCCGATCATGTTTAAGGGAATAATTAATATGAACTATGAACTTTAATGTTGTTACAATTCTATGAGTATTCAATTCTATGAGTGAAACTTTTAGCACGCATGTTTATTTTCTGATGATCATAAACTTTTATCTTGCTCACCTTTAGGAAATTTCCTTGTTTAAAGCAGCATTGTTTACTAAACATGTTGTTTTATGTTTATGTTTTTCATTATTTTTTTATTCAAATATGTTCTTACTTAAGAGTATCTGCAATTAGTGCTTACGTAACATTTATAATTATAATTTTTTTTTTATATTGTTTTCGTTTTTCACGTTCACTTAGTAAAGATTTATTGAAATCTTGGTAACACTTAAAATTTTTTTGTGTGATAATTAATTTCGTTTCGTTGCAACAAATTTAAACAGTTTAAATTATCTAACGTCAAACTTGGTTCACTTAACAAAGATTCAAACAAGGGTCATAAAATGGACTCATATGGAGCGTGGGACGCAATTAAACTTTTGTCCGATTGTAGAGATCAGCACTCACTGGCATAACATGACTAGAGATAATTTTCACTCTATCTATAAGTTTATCCATAAGAAAGCGTTTTATAAATAAATTCACCAGAAGCACATATAGCTACTTTCGCAGAGCGAGCTAAAACAAATAAGACACTATCGGTTTGTTGGTAAGCGACCCCGTTTGTTCAGCCGAAAGTCAAGAGCCAGGAAGCTGAACATGATTTATTCTACGCATGGGCGTTATCTATCTACAAAATATTGTGCCTAGTTTTAGATGAGTCGGGCGGGCAAATTATTCCAGGATATCATTTCAATAAATTTCTCACCGGATTTTCGATATTTGGAGATAGCTTGTTTACTGACGAAGGCATTAGCAACACGTTGATTATATTATTTAGGATTCATCTTCTTAAAGAGTATTTATACATCATCCACATATATGAGAAAAATAACTAGCAAAACATCGAATATCTTATAACCAAATTTAATCTCTGAGAGACCAAATATCCATATTTTGTATTGAAATCAAACTATGGATAACGTATTCTGTTGCAATATTTACTGACGTGATATTTAAACCAAATGATATAGAAACTACATTATTTTATATTATCTGACGTATCGGCTACTTCGACGTATGGGTGTCGACGGATGGACAACGCCGCAGGGGCCGGCCCAGAAAAAGGTGGCGAGACGAGCTGGATGCCTACCACGAGAGCTGGCTAGAGGTTGCGCATGACCACAAAATGTGGAAAGACTTAGGGGAGGCCTTTGCCCTGCAGTGGGACAGTATAGGCTAAATAAAATAAAAAAAATCGGCTACTTAACAGGAGTCCTGGTAACATATTGCTATAGAATCCGTAAACTGTAGTTTTTTGAGTGAGTAACATCCACGTATACCCAAAAAATACTTTCATGTTATATTTGCCAATCGTCATTCTAGGAATTCCACTTTCACTTGGTCTAACCCTTATTCAAACAAAGGTTACATTACCACTTCGACTTTTTTTATATAAAGCATCCTAATATTTCCTATGGTAACATGAAAGGTATCGATGTTACATATTTTTAATCTTTATTGTTTTCTTTACATATTATAAGTCATCCTACAACTCATCAACGTCATTTGTCACTATAAGATGATGTCAAAGTTCACTAAACGGTTTTCGGGTGAAAAAATCGAGTTTTTAGCGAGTGTGTTTAATAAATTTGACTCTTTGTTAAAAAAAATATGGTATTTGCTTTTTCGATTCAAACATCAAAACTATAACATTTTGTCTGTAATCTCACTTTTTAGCAGTATGCGCAATTGACTTATTCATAATAATTTAGATGTTTTAAAAAAGTGGTAAATAATTTACCACTGTCCGATCTTGCTTTGATAAAAATCAGTTTATAATATACAAAAATACGTTATCTGTCTGTATAATTTCGAAATGCTAAATATAATATTTTGAAACGTGCAAATTTGTTCTTATGTAAAGCGTAAATCGTTTGTTAACGATAAACTCAAGACATCAGAATCTACTTATTTTTTATGTTTATACGTTCAATTGGTATTTTGTTTATTTCAGAAATACAATATGTCTAAAAAAATATTATTACTTTTATGACATGCATTTTTTGTTTTACTATCTACTTTGATAAAACAAGTACACACAAGTAGAACCAAGAGGAAGTCACTAGTCTAGATACAAAAATTAAGATACGAAACGGACAATGGTAACTATTTTACCACCAAATTGCAAAATTTGGGAGTCATGAACGGACAATGGTAAATTATTTACCACCACAAAAACCCTATCCCCTACAGTTTTAATATTTTTGATGCCAAATATAGAATCTGCAAGTGATCTTTACCCTAAAACCACCCTAAATTTTTTAATAACTTGTACAGGAGCTCGCGTTTGTTTAAGGGTTAATGTATTTAGATAACTTCTTACCCGAATATCTTATTCGCATGACTTCAATAAAAATACATACTTATGCACATAAACAAGCCAACCTTTCGGAATGGCCCGGAGGAACCTTTGTTCAAAGATACCTGAATACGAGCGATCATGAATTATTGAAGAGCCGCCGTGAGGCAACTGAGTGCAGTGACGGTGCGGTATCATGGCTCATTAGTTTGATGAACCTGGATATTTATAAAGTCGTACGTGGCAGTAGCTTTATAAGAGAAGATACGAGCTGACTTATAGGTATTGTAGGTTCTGCAGTAAGCTATGAATAAATGAAATGCTCAATATAAGGGAATTAACGTTTTAAGGGAGATGTTTCTGTTAAGACTTAAAAATTAATATTGAAACCAACTATGGAGGAGCCTGTGGCTATGTGTGTATGGTTTTTAACTTAGTTAGTTAGTTAGTTGGACAGGTGTTTTCCGCAGTTAGCCACTTAATTGGGACATTGTGTGTTAGCAGGGGCACGGTTGTCGCCTGCTACTCTTACCATGCAAGCTCCTTCCAGAAGGCCATGAGTTGACCAGTGTTGCGTATGGCTTCGCTCATGGTTCTGGGGTTGTTCAGGAACCTCGTCCGTTGGTCGCTCACGCTGGTACAATGTAGGATCACATGAGCGGGTGTTTCTTCGGTCTCCATGCAGCCCCTACATAGTGGGCTGTCCGTGACGCCGATATTTGTGTTAAGCGCAGTCGGCATAGTCTGGTTTGTAGATGGTCAGATCACAAAAAGTTAAAACGGAGTGCTCGTCAAATTTAAAAAAAAAATTAGACATTTTTATCGGAGTCAGTACTTCCAGATAGCCTGACACTAAACTAAAACGTATAACATGACAGTTACACTAGAAAGAGGAAACCGAGGTCCAAGGTGAAGGTTGTGTTCACCATCACCTTCCTATTTTCAGCATTATTTGTCCCACCGCCCCTTCACCCGTCACAGTAATGGTTTGACGTGCTTGCTTGCGCGTGTGATACAAAATGAAACAGAAAAGATTTTTCCTTTTTTGTCATTACACCCATATAGCTGATTGTATAATTTGAGATTGTATAAATTGTATAATTATAATACGTGTCTTTTTTAAAATTATACCTGAAATTGTTAATGGTTACCAACATAGTAACAACAGTGTTATGTTTATATGATATTTTAAACGTAACATAAGAAGATTATTACACATCAAACCCACGAATGGCGAACTTAGATAACCTAAGCCCAGCAAATGCTTTAATTAATTGCTTAGAACTTTATTGTTACACGCCGACAGGTAATTAAATATTTTGTTAAAATAATAAGAGATTGAAAGTAGACTATAATAAGATCATTAATTAGTCCATAATTACCCTTATTATTGGGTGTATTATTTCTACGTGCCTACCAACTTACTATAAACGGGTTATATTTGTACCTATGTATCTACTTACCCTTGTATGTAACATGACGATTGTACGTTGTTATGATGAGACAATAAAGAGATTACTTTACTTTACTTTACTAATTACGAGATTGTGTTTTTTGAAGTGTGACTTTTTCAATGTATTAGAAAATGAAGTCAATTGAAAGCGTCAAACTCGCAAAATTTTTGTACGGGTTTCAGCACTAGGTCGTGTGATTCTTGAGGAAAGCATGGGTCTATAATTCACGCGGATAAAGACTAGTTTTAACGCAAAATTTAAACATCTTAATAATTCACAACTCGTTTCATTTCAAATTGGTAAGACATGTCAGTTTGTAATGGTTAAAAACTTCGCTTACTTAAATAATAATTTAACAGCATAATAAATTAAATTCAGCCTTTATCGGGACTTCACGAGTGCCAAAGTCTGTAGTTTTTAATTGACTCAGCTGAACTTATTTTGTTAAGTAGATGATACATTAGTAGTATAAAGCCAAAAGGTGAATGATTAAAAATAGAATATCCAAATCCAAGGATTGGCTCCATTTTATCTTAGCTTAGTTAAATTTGATAAATATAGAAAACACTGTCAGAAGATTTTCGAAAGATTTCGGTAAACCGCTTATGATTATATTCTCAAAGTAAAACTCCTGGTTACCTTTTAAAAATAAACAAAGCTTACATCGTTTGTTTAACCTACTTTTTTTGTTTACCTTAAAAGCAATACATATTATATGAAAACAAAACCGGCGAAGAAAGGTTGCGAGTTAGTACTTAAGATGCCGTGGTATTTAAATTTTATTTAGAACTTCACATGCGTCGTGGTTCTTTGATATGAGCAGCAAATAATACAAATAAGTGATTTGTGGTAAGCATCACTTAAGGGTGTCAATGTTCCCTCAATAAACATATTATTTCACCATGGAAAATAAATGAAATGAAACAAAATTGCAGCGTTACCAAGTTTAGTAATAATATTGATGATATTAGCAAAGAATTGACGGGTCAGAAGTACCAACTAATCATTGTACAATATTTCTGACCAAATATATATTTTTCTCTATGTAGCAGGAAAAATTGTAAGCCAATGTACGAAATTATTAATTACCATCAGTTACATATAACAATAAAAAAACATGGACGAAATTTTAATTGGTTTTCCCTTTTCATTTACGGAACCCAAAAAATCTTAAAGACTTCGTGAAATATGTACAGCCATACATCATAATTATTCGCAACGGTCCTGTTTACGTGGAAAATATTTATATCCAAGAACCTTACGGTTACCATAGTACCTTATTTAGTGATGATTTAGTGACGGAATTTATCAACACTGCTCCTACCTGAAGCCAGATTATAAATAATACAAGCTCTTTATTAAAGAGTTGTTTTGTCTATCTCATTCATCATCAGCCTTTGATAGTCAACTGCTGGACAAGGCCTCTCCTTTGAAAGGAAGAATTGGCCTACTATACCACGCTGGCCAAGCGGGTTGGTATAGGGTTTGTATCAAGTTTTCCTTCTCTTGCAGTGCTGTTCTCTGCATACTATGCTCCCTCTGTCGGTTCTTACGACACTCATGGGATGATATGATGTGGTGACAATTCGTATTCTTAATACGTCACCACACGGACAATTTGTCTATCTAATCAAGTGATAACATATCGTCACGCCTTTTATCCCCGAAGGGGTAGGCAGAGGTGTATTTCTACACCCACTTTTCGCCAGATATACTTTAGTCCCACGTAATAAGGGGCGAGCCTATTGCCGTACCGGACACATTTCCAGACTCCGTGCTCCTACTGAGAATTTCGTGACAGAAAAACCCAATAACACTGCCCGACCCAGGAATCGAACCCGGGACCTCCCGATCCCACGCGCACATTTATGCCGCGACACCAACGAGGCAGTATTTTGTAGTCTCAAGAATACAACATTTTTGGTGTGAAAGAATTCACCCAGTGTAGATAGATTAAGAATAAAAAGTGTCAATACCCCATTTCAATCTGTGGGTGTCTTAAAGCGCTACTAAGGTAAATACAAGAAGCACGTAATGAAGAAATGCTGAACTATCGTTGTTAGCCATAATTTTGATCATCGTTATCAGAAGCGATAGAAATTTATTCATGTTGCGTGAATATGTTATATGGGTAGATATATTGCTGCAATCGCTTGTTGACTGCACTATGCATGTTTCAACTTCTCACAAAGCGCTTGAGAAGCAACAGTACTATTACTTTTTCTTTTAGTTTTGTCAGTTAAGTAAAAGTTTCAGAGGCATAACAGCTTAGTATCTTTTTCTCTCCTCGTTAAAGTGATGAGAAAATGAGTAGAGACTACTTCTCTTTTCAGGAAATTCCACATGATATGAAATCTATTACATGACGAATAGGTAATACATTATATGTAAATTGTAGAAAACATTTAAATGCGTTTTGCTGTGAGAAAATTGGATTTACTTCCAGAAATCTCCCGATTTCTAGCAATGAATTCTATTTATGTCTTTATGATTAATTTGTGCGCTTTAGAGGTTGGATAATTTATAATTGCTTCCTAGAAACAACATGTAGCAAAATTATTTCAAATTACGTTGAGATAATATTTGTATAGCCGTTTCTCACATTAATTTGAGTTTTTAGTGACAGACTTCTTTTTTATGGCATAGGCGGCAAGCAAGCAAACGGATAGCCTGATGGTAAGCGATTACCGCCGCCCATGGACACAAGCAACCCTAGAGGAGTCACAAGTGCGTTGCCACCCTTAGGTAAAGCAAAAGGAATATGAGAAGTGGGATGAGGTAGAAGGAGAAAGGGATGAGGCCTCTGATACTCCCACTCACCGGACGAAAATAAGTACCTCTGTAAACATCATACAATTTAATTTAAACGGGTCTTATTCTCTCTTAGGGTGCATAGGGTTCCCACCAAGAACTTAGGGTCCCAAGCCAACCTCACCTGCAAGTGGTGCACCTGCCGATCAACAGACGAGGCTCTGGCAAACAAAATGTCCCAATAAGCGGCACTAGGCTCGCCACCTATTACGTGGGATCAAAACACTGGTGAAAAGTGGGCGTTTAATATGCCTCTGCCTACCCCTTCGGGGAAACAGGCGTGAGTCTATGTATGTATGTATGTATGGGTCTTATTCGCGATATTTAATTAATTTAAGTTATAAATACCTATTTTTTACCGACGTTTCGGCCGTCTTACAACAGCCTTGGTCGCGGCAGGACTGATGTCATCTCAGCGTCGTCCTTGTGAAGCGCGGGTTTCGGCAGCTTCCCTCGCTTGTTTTTTATTTTTATTTTTATCCGAACTGTCGGTACGTCGACACACAACACTTATGACGTCTACACACTGATGAGCTGTGTTACTGCGGCGGGGTTTACATTTGTTGATTATTGGATTCCAAGTTGTAGACAGTCTGTATCCATCTTCCCGGTTGAAATTTTTATGTGTTTTGATTTCAACCGCTTCACGTACTTTCCTGGAGCAATAGTGACGATAGGTAGATTAGACCTTTGGTTGATGTAATTCGATCCAGTGGTTTGTTCCAGACTCCAACAAATGCTCAGCTATGGCAGACTTGTTAATTTGTCGGTTTTTTACAGCTGCGATATGTTCCTTGACCCTTTCAGCGATGGTTCGTTTGGTCTGTCCGATATAGGAACTACCACAACTGCAGTCAACCTTGTACATACGGTACTTTACAGAGGTAAAATCGATTACCTCTGTAAAGTACCGTATCACTGAATATCGACGTAAAGCGATATTCTATGGTTCGGTAATATTTCTCCGGTCGAGGCGGCCCATTAATGCTGAAATCACCAAAGCCTTACATCTACACAACTATAACTGACTTAAGTATAATATATTGTAATATCTTATTCCTTATCTAGTTCGAGAACTGTTTAAAATAAAGTTAATATTTCGATAACGATCATCATCTGTAACCAAGAGTTATCCCGGTAGCATCCAAAAATTTTGCCTAGAATGTAGGTCCAATTTCCAATCTACCTAGCTTACACTGAATCTGTATGGCTTTCCACAGAGCGACTACTGTACGATATCAAAGGGAGATTTTTAAGATTGGAACAATGTCAGCATACATAAAGTTATGGACTCCCCGCAATGACTATCGAATCTCCACAACAGTTAGGCTTCTCCTGTTGCGCGGCAAGGACGGAGGTCCTTTAAGCGCATTGATATGAGATATACGTATCAAGAGGGTCGTATACAAAAACATCCGGCACCAACTGATTTACAACGTTGGTGTACTTCCTGAATCAACGGCCGTTCCTCATATTATACCCTCGGTCTCATTGCGGATAATGCTGTTTTTATTTATGACCTCATAAATTATAAGCTGTGATCCATGAGCTCAGTATGTTGCCTAGGCTTCTACTGTCCTGGTATTGACCAAAAAAGCTTGTATGAGTGTGTTGAAAGATTTGAAAATTTTTTTCAAGTAATTCCTAGTGAGCGAGTCTTCACACTGCCACGTACTGGCTGTTTATACGGTTTAAAAGTGTTCCCACTTATTCAGTCCGGTTGTTTGGCCGGTCTGGCTGTTTATCCGGACCGGCGACAAACGCGTCAGTGGCAGTATAATTTGTATGACGCTGTTCACACTTAGCCGGATTCGATCAATTGAACGGATCCCGGCGTTTACACGGACGTGAAGGGCCATCTTATCGACAGGCGTGAGTCTATAAAAAATTGTGTCCACACTAAGGATTTTCCCGGATATTAATCGAATTCATGACCACTAAACCAATAGACCATCTGGCCATATCTTTGTAAACAACATAATTCTAAATACTTATCATATTTCAATAAAATTTAAGTAAAATAGTTCACTCAACTAACCTCTAAATAAACAGGTTGTTAAACTAATATTAACTACGAAACTATTCGTCTGAAAAACAAATTTGTTTAATCACTAAAACCTATCCAACTAAATCTAGCTCAAACTGTTTGGCCTGGATTCTAAGAAGGTCTTGTTAATTAAATGCCTGAAATCTTTTATTATTGTTATCTAAAAAAGATATTGTATGAAACACGCGCGACTCGTGTAATTGGGGCATTGGGGTTCGTCTGGCTGAAAACTGGTTCAGACTTAGCTGATTGTTTGACGGCTGATAGTATGTAGCGAACTGTATTTTATGCCCCATATAAATTACCGCCACACTGTCACGCGAAAGACGGGTTCAACAATGGTGCTCGAATAACACACCGATTGAAGCTTGCAACCCATTAATAGTATATTCATTCATGTTAAAAGTTATATTAATTTACTTTTACTACTAAACGTTTATCTAGTACAATTATTTTTAAAGCATGACTTACGTTATTTAAGTAACTTTACCTCTATTTAAAATACGAGTCTTGCCACAGAAGCTCTAATCTACAATATAAGCTACAAACAAGCAGACAAATAGTCACATATTCTTTGTAAGCCTAGAATACATTGCTAAAGATATTGTTATCTAGACCTGGGTAAAGATTAATCTAGATTATTTCAGGCAGGTGTTCAGAATATATTATAATCAGAATATTTTTGACGCGGCCTGTAACGTGAGGACGCGTTTGACACTAATATGGGTGAAAAAGGGCTTGAAAAATATATTTACAAAATGCCGACGTAATATGATTATACATACGAATTTAAATTTGTATTTTGTGTAAATGTTGATGTTAGGAAAAATAAATAATGTAGGTGATGTCTACCCACTGGTACAATGTGCCTTGTCAGGTTTCGATAGTAAAAAAAAATCAAGTGCGAGTCGAACAAGCTCATGTAGGTTTCCGTAGTTGAGAGATCCACTTACCTACAAATGTTTACATGTGTAAAGTCTCAATAGTTTCAGAATAATATCGCTGTGACATACGGACCGACAGAGAGACCTCATGAATCTATAAGGGTATCGTTTTTTGCCAGTTTCAGCTACGGAAACCTAACAAGGCATTGAGGACAGAGGGACGAAAATGATGATTGGATGATGATTTTAAAGTACATTGTGGATCAGAATTCCATGTTATTGAGGGAATGGTTTCAAATAATTGCTATAGTATTATACTTGTGTGTTTATTCGATGATTTTAGCTGACTATAAAATTAGTACAGAGTCATGTGCAGTTTTACATACATACCTACATACATACGTATGCTCACGCCTTTTTCTCGTCGGGGTAGGCGGAGACAACAGAACGCCACTTGCTTCTATACCTTGCAAACTTCACGCGCTTCCTCTACATTCATTACTCTTTTCATACATGCTCGCCGGTTACGGGTGCTTCGAACTTTTTCGTTTTTCAAGACGTCCCGTATTTGGTCGACGAACGTCTTACGAGGTCTGCCGCAACCGGCTTGCCCTGTGCCCAACCTGCGATTTTAGGAAAATGAAAATTTGTTTCTTTATATATTTGCATAAAATATGGTATTTCAGGATGTTACAATATACACTCAGATCACATATATTGCTAAGGTTCTACAACAAACATTAATAATTAATAAAATTATACAGCGGTGTAAACATTTCAAAATTACTAATCCACTAATACTTTAGAATTTATGTTCAGCCAGCCAAGCATGTAATATAGTCTTAAATACGTTGACATTTAATATTTTAATATGACTAGGTTTTTAGTTATAAACGGTATAACGTAGCCCTTAATTTAGAACCCCAGGTCATTACATAATTTCTTTTTAATTTAACCTTTGACGAGAATAACAGAATGTCACTCGAAATGTCCATCAATCTAGTTAGTATAGGTGATATTAAGTTTATTTAAAATAAGCTTCATGTCTAAACAGCATTTAATTTAAGGGCTATCATTCAAACCTGACATTTATTTAAACTTATATTATTAAACGTATCTAGATTAAATTTTGTCAGTGCACCTAGACTCTTCACAGGTAAAATTTTATTTTGATGTGATAGCCTCATCCTATTTAGGATTAATTTGGATTTAAGGCAGGCATATCCAGGTTTTGAAATGTAAATTTATTTAATTTAGCCCGAAATACAATCTATATAATGGCAGGATTTGCTGAGTTAATTTCGTTTACATTTGGATGATATTATATAACAAGTACTTGCTAAGCAGTACACACTTGAATTGGGACGATACAGAGAATTTAAATTAGCTCTCATCCTGTACAATAATAACACGCAAATAAAGCGTACATTTTTTTTTGTCGAGAGATGTCCTTATGGTAATAGGAACAGACTGCCACATTGGGGATCTAAGGCGCAAAGTTACGGTTACTTCCTGGCTGTTAACACATTAAGTGCTTCAAAATAAATAGGAAATAATAGCTGGAAACCAACATATTTTAAGGTGGATTTTGACTAAGTACAAATGAATAATAATAATATACATTCATACATATGAATGTATATTGTTATTATAACTATTTTAATAATAATATTTTTTAGGATCCGAGTAGTCGGCACACAACACGCCTGAGTGCCAAATACTCGGATCCGAGTGCTAGGGATGGTAATGTGTCATTCACTAATATCATGGATATTTGTTCCGACGGTGCGTTTTTTCGTACTAATATGTGACAAGATTTTGACAAACCTGTGATTTTTTATTAAATTCAGGAACTGAATCAAAATGATTTAAGGAAACTAATCAAAACGATTTGAGAAGCAACTGAACACTATTAGCTTCCATTTACAAAAAGATCTTCGAAGCACGGTAGCGCTCAAATGTAAACGCCACACTTGGTCACCCATCCAAGTGGCGACCTGTGCAAGCGTTGCTTGTCTAATTCATTAATGTTCGTTTACACAAATGAGCGACACTGATTTTGCCATTCTTCTTTTGTACGATACTCCAAATAAAGGTCATCATTGTCTTGCCCTGGTCCCAATTTATTTGGGGTCGGCGCAGTATGTCCTTCTCTTCCATACTTCTCTGTCACCAAATTATACTCCAAATTAAGGTACGTGGCTTAAATCACGACAGATATATCAAGAGGAGGACAAAACTGCCCACAATTCCCATATTTAGTCTGTTTTATACTTAGGTCATAATTGTTGACTAATGATCCAGAACGCTATATTACTATTGATAATTTAAATGAAAATGTTCTTATGGCTACTAGAATTTAGCACCTATTACCCATACAAAAACAAAATCATTAATACAAAGAAGCTTTAGAATATCAGGTGGATAGGCAGCTTCCACCTCATTACATCGTCATCTTACTTCGGTGATCACTCATTGGGCTTAACACCTCGCTCAGTGAATAAGCTAATATTTAATATATTTGGTTATAAATAGCAGTAGTTTTAAATAATGCATCAATTGGTATTAAAAATAAAATAAAATTAGTATTTAAAATCCGGAACCACATTCATTAATTTACAGAGTGTCTAGTAATAGCGCGTATTCTGTTCGGAAGATGAAACTAGGGACAATTCTTACCCGCTAAGGTTCTCCAAATAGACCGATCTTGTGGTTATTATAATATAATTGACGTTATTAAAAACATTCAAAAGGAAACTATGATATTAATGTGACTGCTAACACAACACAGGCATTGTACGATTATAAACCAGTTAGCGAGCTATAAAACTTAGAAATAATCCATTGCGTGTGTGTGAGACGTTTGTTTCTAGGTTAGTATCATAAATCAGTCACACTCACTGTAAAAGTTTTCGAAGGCAATTCGAAATCAAACTCTATAAATTAACTATTTCTTTATTTTTTATCAAATATATTTTGATATGTTTAAACGAAGCCTACTTTGAAATGAAAAAATTCAAAGGATTGACAGTATGCTTACTATAACGAAAACTGGTCAAACTGGTGCAGAGCTTAAAAAATATGAGCGTACGTGTACGCATTGACTATTATGTCTATTAAATTATCTTTTTGTTAGATTATTTCGGGTCCAAAGGTTTTGTTGCAAACCAAAGTTTTATACTTGACTTTAGTGTGCAATATGTAGATGAAATATATTGATTGAATTCTAAGTTGGTAACCACAAAAATCAAGGTGATTGCTATTGATTTCAATGTCCTCGTTTTTTTTTATGAGGCTGCTTTCAAATTCTCCATGGACTCGAGGTCCATGCTTTGTTTTAGTTGCTTTATTTTTATTTGACCTATTCACTTCTATTTTTTTAATGCGCCTGCTTAAATGACTGCCAAGTGCCAGGCACCATCACTACGAGATGTTTTTGGTTGAATATGGCTGAAGGCCATGCCAACCGTGATTTGGTTGACTGAATTTTCAAAAAATAGGCTGATGGCCTGTTGGCTTTGGTTTTGCCTGAAGGCCTGAAGGCCTGAAGAGAGTGGCTGAAGGCTTATTCTCTTCAGGCCCTCAGGAGGTCGTGCCAAATATGGTGTCGTCTTCTGGTTTATGCAGGGATTTTCTTGGATTAACTATTTGGCTGGCCGGGATGTTGGTTGGCCAGCCGATCCATTTTTGGGTCGTCTCTGTGGTCAATGTTCTCGTTGTACTCACTAAACTTAAGTTACTGAAATACCTAATGTGTTTTATGACAACACAAGACGACAATTTAGGCAAAGTGATGTTTAGAAAAGTCAAACTAAAGTTTGTACCTTTTCAGCGGTGATTGACACACCTCTTAGTTGATAAGTCACTCACAATGAAAACTACGTAGAAAATTTTGTGAAACATACTGACAGATCTTATTTGTTTCCAGTTTTTTTTATGGTGGGAAAAAGAGAGTATTGAAATAATAGGTATTTCCATCTGTACCAAGATTTATAAAAAAGAGTGAGTGAGCAACAGTCAAAATTCAATTGAATCTTATATTTTAGTCCTCAGTGGAATCAGCAATAATATTCTGTTAAACATAAAATTGTATAAATATCTGCAATTTACAGACCTAAGTTCGTTAGAAAATGCCGAGAAAATTGCAAGTGTTCACAATTTTTCGTCCCTTAACTTGATATTCGTTTAAAAGTATCTATTTATTACGCCGTATATATTTTTACGCCATTTTATCACGACCCGAAGGAGCACGTTAGCATCATCGTTATTTCAAAGAACGGGGCTTAGTTTCTCGTTTCGACACGAAGGGACACCAGAAAAAAATACCTAACGCTTAAATCTGAGGAAAGGGAGCATTTCAGTGGGCAATTTATTGGACATGGCGACGATATTGATAAGTTGCTTTTGATTAAATTATTAAATTGCCGACGACTTGTTTTTAATGAAAGTTAGAACATTGAGAATGATTCTGTTGTCAATTTCAACTTGTTACATTAATTTTTATCGTTTATATTTATATTTTTTGTTAGTGGGCTTCTATTAAGGAATTTGTCTACATAAAATACTGCCACCATAATGTTTACGTTCATAATAACACAATGTATTGCCGTATTTAAGTATTTATATTTATTACAGTTAAAACAATCGGATTTTCTCCGTTCATCTCATGGGTATCTAACCCAAGAACAGTGCCTCAGAAAATATTCGTCAGAGTACTTCGTCTCTATGATAACCGTTCATTTCACGAGGAAAATCTTCATAAAATTTGATGGGCCCACTTCATAAGGAGCTCATAACAACTAATGAAATCAAACATCATCACCAATATATTTAAGTGCTTATCCTTATAGAAATATAATGGAATTTGATAGTATTTTCCAGCGATTGCACTTTCCGTTTAATTGGAAAACTAATTAACCAGTTTATGTCCAATATCGGGTGAACGGGTCACACCATGTTTTACGTTCGCAATGTCATGTTCTAATTTAAAAAAGGCATTTCCTCTTGATTCATTGAATATCTTATAGGGTTATAAATATTAATTACAGATTTATTATAAAACGTGGAATAAATAATGATCGAAATTTAGCCGTGGTTTTAATTATTATACGTAGGTAAACTGATTAAACATTTTTGTGAAGCATTGGTCACTGATATTTGTTGGAGCAAATGTCTTGTTGGAATAAAAACAATCTTTCTTTGACCTTTTTGTGGAGTTATATTTTGTTTCATTTTTCTAATAAGGCCTTTTGTATTTATTATTTTATACGTTGACATAAATAAAACAGATTTATGTTCTGCCCGTGACAATAGTTTGCAACAGTGTATAATAGATTAGAAAATGTATTCGTCTGAAAAACAAATTTGTTTTAGCACTAAAACCTATCTAACAAAATCTAGCTCAAACTGTTTGGCCTGGATTCTATCTAGGTCTTGTTTATTAAATGCCTAATGCATGAAATATTTTATATTGTTATCTAAAAAGATATTGTATGAAACATGCGCGACGCGTGTAATTAGGGTTCGTCTGGCTGAAAACTGGTTCACACTTAGCTGATTGTTTGATGGCTGATAGTATGTTGCGAACTGTATTTTATGCCCCATATAAATAACTGTCACGCGAAAGACGGGTTCAACATTGGTGCTCGAATAAGACAGCGATTGAAGCCTGCAACCATGCAATGATATTAGTATATTCTTTCATGTTAAAAGTTATATTAATATACTTTTACTGCGAAACGTTTATCTAGTACAATTATTTTAAAAGCATGACTTACATTACTTAAGAAAGTTCACCTCTATTTAAAATCCGAGTCTTGCCAAAGAAGCTCTAATCTACAATATAAGCTACAAACTAGCAAACAATTAGTCACATACTCTTTGCAGCCTTGAATACATTGCTAAATATATTGTTATCTAGACGTAGGTAAAGATTAATCTAGATTATTCCAGGCAGGTGTTCAGAATGTATTATAATCAGATTATTTTTGACGCGGCCTGTAACGTGAGGACGCGTTTGACACTAATATGAGTGAAAAAGGGCTTGAAAAATATATTTACAAAATGCCCACGTAATATGATTATACATTCGAATTTAAATTTGTATTTAGTGTAAATGTTGATGTTAGGAATAATGAATAATGTAGGTAGTAGTCTACCCACTGGTACAATGTGCCTTGTCACATTCGATAATAAAAAAATCAAGTGCGAGTCGAATGAGCTGTTGTTGGTTTCATGTTAGGGTAGTTGAAGGATCCACTTACCTACCAATTGTTACATGTGTGTAGTCTCAATAGTTTCAGAATAATGTCGCTGTGACATACAGATCGACAGAGAGACCTGATGAATCTATAAGGGAATTGTTTTTTGCCAGTTTCAGCTACGGAAACCTAACAAGGCATTGAGGTCAGAGGGACAAAGATGATGATTGGGTGATGATTTTAAAGTACATTGTGGATCAGAAGTCCATGTTATTGAAGGAATGGTTTCAAATAATTGCTATCGTATTATACTTGTGTGTTTACTCGGTGATTTTAGCTGTCCTTAAAATTAGCACAGAGTCATCTGCGCTTTTACATACATACATATGCTCACGCCTTCTTTCCGTCGGGGTAGGCAGAGACAACAGAACGCCACTTGCTGCTTCTATCCTTGCAAACGTCACGCGCTTCCTCTTCATTCATTACTCTTTTCATACATGCTCGCCGGTTATGGGTGCTTCGGAGTTTTCCATTTTTCAAGACGTCCCTAATTTGGTCGATGAACGTCTTACGAGGTCTTCTGCAACCGGCTTGCCCACACACCTCTGCCATATAATTTTGATTCGTCAATTTCTGCGATTTTAGGAAAATGAAAATTTGTTTATTTATATATTTGCATAAAATATGGTATGTCAGGATTCTACCATATACACTTAAATCATATAATTATATTGCTAGGGTTCTACAACAAACAATAACAATTAATTAAATTATACAGCGGTATAATCATTTCAAAATTACTAATCTACTAACACTATAGAATTTATGTTCTCTTTTTTTTTTTTTTCGACTGGCAACACTGGCCTGGTGACATTTAAGAAATCAGCTGTGTGAATTTATTTCTTATTTTACGTATTAAACTAATAATATTACAGTGAAACTAGTTAAAATAGATCCTAAAGTGACAATTATCGTGTACAAGTGTTATTAACAATAACTCACAAGTATTTATTGGAAATATTCACAAAGGAATTTACGATAGCGGTCAGCTGTCAACTGATCGTTTTGTTTCAAATTAGTTGGAGAACTTAGATAAAACGAGGGAGTATTATTTATTTATCACGTTATTCTTGGTCCCTAATTATTGTTAACCTGTCATATTATTGACTGCTTTGCAAATTACCATTAAAATCAGTTTCCTTTTGTCTTCAGACGACTTACCCTCTTACGAAATTTATTAATACCTTGAACCTGTGTTTAAAAGCTATATATTTTTTTTTTAGTACATTGACTCAAAACTTAATAATTTAGCGTGTAACCCAACCCAATTCTTAATTTTCCACTTATTATTCAGATACTTTCTATTGTCTAGTCTTCTTTAAAAAATACTTTTCTGTTTTGTTTTTTTTTTTTTTCTTCACCACTATTTCAATACTTCCAGTGACCCACTATCCGCCATGTCGATGTTGACACGCAAGGCTACTGCCAAGGATTTGGAGGTGAAACTGAAGTTGACACTTGAGGAGCTTAAAAAGTCCAAGGAGCTAAATGCACAACTGCTCAGGGAACATGAGGAAAGTGAGGAAGAAATTGGAAAAATAGTTGGCAAAAATTCAGAACTGAAGAGTGAGCTTGCCGATCTACACATTCAATACATGGATGTACTAGACCAGAGAGATCGCTTACAGGAATTAGTTACCTCTTTCGGAGAATGTAGTGAATCTCATGAGAGGGCCCTGAGTCGCATAAATGAGCTAGAAATTAGCTTAAGTGAAGCTCATAATACTATACTGAGCCATGAGTTGCTCGACCAACAACAGCAATGTGGTGCGACTCAGGATCTTTTCACCGAGTTGGTACCTACTCATTCTCCAAATGTAATAATGAGTAAGAATAAATTTAAGAAATACATAAAAATTAATAAAATTATAAATAGAATTAAGAAACAATGCCATAGATTTAAAGTTTCCCACAAAATGAGTAGTTTAATTAGGGATAGAATGAACTTAGTAAATAAACTAAAATTTACTGAAAAAGAGTTGCTTCAGATTAGATTACACCATGACCGTGAGACCTATGTCTTGCAGCAGGAAATGCTGGATTTACATAGAGAACTGACCAAAACTGTGAAAAGTTATGAAGACGCTCAGTTACAAATAAAAGAACACATTCTTGCTGCCAATGAGCTAGTCCAATTAGGTAGTGAAAATGTGGACAGGCTAGATTCTTTAACAAATAGGCTAAATTGCTGTACTTGTCAAAAAACAACATCATGTGACAATAATCAGCAACATGAAATAATTACACAGCCAAAGTCTCAAGAATTGCCTTGTACTAACACTCCTAGCAATAATGATCAATGTATACCAATTTTGGGGAGCTCGTTGTCATCAGTTAACCACTCTCACAATAATTGCTATAACTCTTGCTGTATTTTCTCTGACCAGCTGGGCAAAGACATGGGTAGTCTTATGTCTCAGTATGCAAATGGTCCTGTAATAAATCATTGCTCACCTGGTGCCAGTTATAGTCAGTTATTACATAAAATCAAGATGACCCAGCTTAATTCAAATTCCACAGTAATATTATTGTATGGAAATAGTTTAGCTGTATCAAGAAATGACATATTAAATTGCTTTAATTTAATGGAACGTCTCAATAGGAAATATAGCTGTAAATTTATTATATGTGCACTGCCTTATTCACAAAATTTAAATATAGAACAGAACAAGCACATACATAACTTAAATTTGTTAATGTACAATTGTATAACCCAGTCATCTTGCCAAAAGTATTTAAGTTATTTTGATACTAACATCTTTGTTAGAAATTTTATTTTGACTAAAGATATTATGTATCTTTCTTTTAGTTTTAAGCGACAGATTGCTAAGTTATTAGCATATAATATTTACTGTGTTTTATATACACATAGTGTAACTACTGCAGTTACAGACATTAGTATTTCTACTAATCAGTATATTGAATCAACCTGTAATTTAAACTACAAGTTGAGACAACTGGCAGGCCACACTTTTTGAATGTTGTACATCAGAACATTCAGGGCCTTTCAGGCAAAGAGTTAGTGTTAGATTTATTTTTAGACTTTAGAAATGTTCATATCATGTGCATAACTGAACACTGGAAAAAATGTAATGAATTAGTTTTGTTAAATAATTACAATTTTACTGTTAAAAGTGCATTCACAAGGAAGGAAGCTATACATGGTGGCTCGTTAATTTTGGTTCATTATAATCTTAAGTGTAAAGAACGTAATGACTTAGTTAAACTTTCTGTGGAGCGCAGTGTTGAACTATCATGTATTGAACTTGATTATTTTGTTATAATTTGCGTATACCGCCCCCCCGCAGGTGACTTTAATATTTTTGAACTGACAATGGAAGACGTTTTACAGCGTATAAAATGTAATAGTAAAAAAATAGTAGTATGTGGTGACTTTAATGTCAATTTATTGGAAGTATCGCCTTTAAGTGGAAGATTGATAAATTTATTTAAATCTTTTAATTTAAACTATTTATTTTTTGAACCAACTAGAGTAACCGCTACATCTTCAACTTGTCTAGATAATATTTTTAGTGATGTTACTGCGTCAAGCACTGTAATCCTTGACGAGCTCTCGTCTGATCACTGTGGACAGTTAGCCAAGTTTGTTAGTTACTCCAGCAAGATCTCGTCACAAATCACCTGCAGACCTATCACAAACGCTCGTTGTAATTCGTTCAAAAACAAAATACTATCCAGTGTGAACTCCTCAATTTTAAAATACACCAACCCCGATGTTTTATATGAGTCGCTTTTTACAGTTGTCAAGGACGCTTTCAAAAATGTATTTAAAGAAAAATCTGTAGAAATAGGTAGCAATAAAAGATTTAATGAGTGGGCCACTACTGGTATACATGTGAGTAGAGCTAAATTATATGAATTATATGCTATAAAATCCTACAATTTTAATCCACAGTTTATTGAATACGTTAAAAAATATTCAAAATTATTTAAGAAAGTCTGTTTTATAGCAAAATCCATGTTTTTGAGTAACAAAATAAAGCAATCGGATAACAAAGTTAAAACTATTTGGAAAGTTATTAACGAACAAACTGGCAAAATTAGAATTAATAACAATAAGTTTGAATTGAAGTTTGACACTAAAATTGTACGCGAAGATGAAGATGTAGCTCAAGAATTTAATAATTATTTTTCGCACATACCGTTATCCGTTACGAAGGGTTTAGATGCTTCTTCTAGTGTAGCTGCAACATATTTGATTAATAATATGCCAGAAATAACTTGTACTTTTAGATTTCAGCCTATTAATTCAACTGACATTTTAAATACCTTCAAGTCTCTTAAGCCTAAAAAGACAGGTGACTTATGGGGCATCTCTGTAACAGTTTTGCAAACAATTATTGACCTAGTAGCTCCGTATTTAACTGTAGTATTCAACCACTGCCTTAATTCAGGAACTTTCCCAGATCTTATGAAATACAGCAAAATTATTCCACTTTTTAAATCTGGCAGCAAAGCTGATATTGGTAACTACAGACCCATTTCAGTGTTACCAGCGTTCAGTAAAATTTTTGAAAAACTCCTACTTAAGCAATTACTACAATATTTTAATCTCAACAGCCTCCTACATACTGAACAGTACGGATTTACTAAGGGTCGATCTACGACTGATGCAGGAGTAGCTTTACTTAAGCATGTGTACAATGCTTGGGAACAGTCGCAAAATGCTATAGGTATCTTCTGTGACCTTTCTAAGGCTTTTGATTGCGTAAATCATGATACACTTTTACGCAAACTGAAACATTACGGTATCAGAGATTTGGCACTTAGAGTCATTAATTCTTATCTGAAAGGTAGAGTACAACATGTAGATGTAAATGGAGCTCATTCTTCCGGGTTACCAGTGCAATTAGGTGTTCCCCAGGGGTCCATTCTGGGACCATTTTTGTTCTTAATTTATATAAATGATTTGCCTTATTACATGAATAACTTGTGTGACGTTGTTCTTTTTGCAGATGATACGTCTTTAATTTTCAAGGTTGATAGAAATAAGGAAAACTTTGACGAAGTAAATCGAGCGCTAACTAAAGTCACACACTGGTTTACAGCTAATAACTTAGTTTTAAATTCTAAGAAAACTAAATGTGTTAAATTTGTATTGCCAAACGTAAAGAATCTGGGACCTAACTTAGCACTTAACGAGGAGATTATAGAACCAGTAAATAACACTGTTTTCTTAGGTATAACAGTAGATAATAAATTGCAATGGGGAGCACACATATTGGCTCTTACTGGGAAACTTAGCTCGGCTGCATACGCTATTAGAAAAATTAGACAGTTAACCGACGTCGATACGGCTCGTCTAGTTTATTTTAGTTACTTTCATAGTATTATGTCTTATGGTATTCTTCTATGGGGAAAAGCTGCAGATATTGACAGTGTATTTATTTTGCAAAAAAGGGCAGTCCGTGCTATTTATCAGTTAGGGCCGATGGTGTCACTTAGGGATCGATTTAAAGAAATTGAAATCCTGACTGTACCTTCCCAATATATATTTGCCAATTTAATGTACATTAAACAAAATATTGAGTCGTATAGTAAAAATAGTGATGTCCATAATATAAACACTAGAAATAAACATAAATTGTGCGTGCCTCATCTTCGATTACATAAAGTTCATAATACATTCATGGGGCTAGGTGTACGTATGTATAATAAATTACCAACTCATTTTTGTCAGTTACCTTTAAATTCCTTTAAAACTGAAGTTAAAACTTGTTTGTTAAAAAAAGCATATTACTCAATAGATGATTATTTCAAGGACAAGAATGCTTGGTAGACAAGTTCAATACTTACTGTTCCAGTTGTTGTGTACAGCTTTATATTTAATTGTTTTTATATACATACTGTTTGACATATGTTTGAATTTTGATTAACTTTATTTTTGACATAAGATTCTCTGTTTGACATGTATATTTGTTTGCGTCATTATTTTATTTGACATTTAATTTTTATATACACTTTGACATTTTTTTAATACAATTATGCGTTTATTTGTTGACGTTCTGCTCTTTTAGATATGTTATAGTGCGTTAATAATGTCGGATAGATTTATTTTAGTCTAATGTAAGTTCAAATGGCTTGTCTTGGAAAGTAGGTTCGTCATGCTCACTGTACTGTCACTGCAGGCGGTAGCGTCGGTGGTCGGGTCACCCACTTCCCTCTAATATGGTTGAGGAGGGTGATGGCTGATCATTGCGTTATACTCGTGAACGGGTGCTGCCTGTGGTGACTGGTCGATCTGCTGGACAGGATACAGCTTTTGACTTGCTGATTTATGAGTTTATTTGCAATTTGTTCCAATTGTTTCGGTACCTACCTAATTAATGCATTGTAACGTGATTTGACTGAGCAGTGATTACATAACAACATGATATTTAACATGTGTGCGGTTACACCCTACTTGTCATTTTGTTTTGGAGGCTAAGTGTTAGTCATTATTCTCAATTTTCAAGTCTTAAGTAGGTACGTAACTAAATAAATGGCAATAGGTTGTGTGATAGCTATCATGTTAACTGAAATGTGATATTATTAATTTTTTGATTATAATGTATAACTTTTTATTTAAATACGCAGACAGTACTGTGTTGCTAGGGAGTTTGTTGCGCTGCTTCTTCTTCCTAGCGAAAACACATAGGAAGCAGTGAAGGGTTGGGCTTTTTGGGGGACTGTCTATTGTAAAATTTAACGTTCAGAAAGAGCTGTTTACCAGCCAATTTTGAATAAAAGATTTTGATTTTGATTTGATTTTGTTCAGCCAGCCAAGCATGTAATATAGTCTTAAATACGATCACTTTTATTATTTTAATGAGACCTAGGTATTTTGGTTATAAATGGTATGCTGTAGCCCTTGATTTAGAACGCCAGGACATTCTGTAATTTCTTTTTAATTTAACCTTTGACGAGAAACAGAATGTCACACGAATAAAATGTCCATCAATCTAGTTAGTATTATAAATATTAAGTATAGTTTAAATACGCTTTATATCTAAGCTGCATTTAATTTAAGGGCTATCATTCAAACCTGACATTTATTTAAACTTATATTATTAAACGTATCTAGATTAAATGTTGTCAGTGCACCTAGACTCTTCACAGGTAAAATTTGATTTCGATGTGATAGTCTAATCCTATTTAGGATTCATTTGGAGTTAAGGCAGGCTTATCCAGGGTTTGAAATGTAAATTTATTTAATTTAGCCCGAAATGCAATCTATATAATGGCAGGTTTTGCTGAGTGAATTTCGTTTACATTTGGATGATAATATATAATACGTACTTGCTAAACAGTACACACTTGAATTGGGACGATACAAAGAATTTAAATTAGCTTTCATCCTGTACTATAATGACACGCAAATAAAGTGTTCAAATTGTTTTTGTTGAGAGATGTACTAATGAAAATAGCAACAGACTGCCACATTGAGGATCTAAGGCGCAAAGATACTGCTACCTACTGGCTATTAACCAACATTTTTTAAGGTGTATTTTGACAAAGTACAAACGAATGTTGGAGAGTATGTACGAATGTATATTGTTATTATTATAATTTTTATAATACTAATTATTTTTCGGCTCCGAGTAGTCGGCTTACAGCACGCCTGAGTGCCAAATACTCGGATCCGAGTGCTAGGGATGGTAAAGTTTCATTCACTAATATCATGGATATTTGTTCCGATTGTGCGTTATTGCGTACTAATATGTGACAAGATTTTGACAAACCCGTGATTTTTATTTAATTCAGGATCTTAATCAAAATGATTTAAGGCAACGAATCAAAACGATTTGCGAACCAACTGAACACTATTAGCGTCCATTTACAAAAATAGTCTGCCCCTTGAGATAGTACAACTTTAGCTCTTTTGCCCTAATACTGAATTATTGTCTGAAATCCAGGCAAGAACATCTATTATACAAAAGTGATTTATTATTTAACTACCACTGTATAGAGAGATGGAGATATATTAGCTGTTTATCTTAGAGGTACGTAATTGTTTGTCCAAGAATATTGTGTTTCTTTGCTGAAGTTTTTGCTTAGTTTTATCAGAGTTAGTTCAATACTATCCTTAAGAGAATGTTACTATTGATTTTGATATTATTGGAGTCCTGCCTCCAAAATTCTTTAAGTCTATTGGTAGTCGCTTTGTCTTTATTATGAAATCGAATCTTTGACACCAAGGTCGCTAACGCTAGGATGATGATGATGATTGATTTATTTTAATGTCGGTCATAACCTTAGTTTTTCATCTAACTTAGGTTTTGCTTGTTAAAACTAATACGATTGCGTAACTTATTTTATGAACTCAAACTCATATATATTTATTTCCATAAAAATGTTAAAATTTTTTGGACACGTCAGACGTCAGAAAGGTCATACAAATTAAAATAAAAAACTAACTTTAAATGCATATTAACATAATTGAGCATTAAGCAAAAAAAATGCCTGTTCAGAAAGTAGAGCCTCGTGAGAAGAAACTTACGGGCCACTCTTTTCATCGTCTTGATTCTATACAATATGAGAAACTACTATCTAACTACTTCTAACATAAAACCCAAAAGTTTCCATTTTACAATTTTCACTCAAAAACCCACACAAGCGAAACATCTTTCAACATGGCACAAAACAATGCATATAAACCATATTCACAAAACTCATCGTGGGAACATGTTTGATGTTCAGTTGAGTCAAAAGTTGGGGCGAAGGCTTTGTCTGTTCTGCTGAAAGGCTCTCAATGTATCCATTACTACCGGCGCACAACATGTGCTTATTGAGATTAACTCAATATTAGTGAATGTTTTACGAGAAATTATAACTTTGTGAAATGTTAACAACATTTCACAAATTTGTACTAAAAAATTCAAGTTGACTGTTGCGATTTCCGTATTTATTTCTTTGTTGCATCCAGTGATACTAGCGCATGCATTAATGCTGAAATTTTGTAGGATGCTCCAAATTAAGGTACGTGGCTTAAATCACGATAGATATATCAAGAACGGGACTAAACTTCAAAAATTCTCATATTTAGTCTGTTTTATACTTAGGTCATAATTGTTGATTAATGACCCAGAACGCTATATTACTATTGACAATTCAAATGAAAATGTTCTTATGGCTACTAAAATTTAGCACATATTTTCCTAAAAAAACAAAATAATTAATACAAAGAAGCTTTAGAATATCAGGTGGATCGGCAGCTTCCACCTCATTACATCGTCATCTTACTTCGGTGATCACTAATTGGGCTTAACACCTCGCTCGGTGAATAAGCTAATATTTAATATACTTAGTTATGTTATAAGACGCAGCAATTTTTTTATTGCCTTGAATTTGTTTTTTTAATCATTAATCAATTGGGCTGATGAATAAATTAAAAAGAGCTGTTCTAAAATCCAGAACCACATTGGTTACTTTATACATATTATTATACATACATATCACAGGTTTACTAGTTATGGCTGGCGTGCCGTTCGGCAGATGAAGCTGAAACTAAATGGAGTATTTTTATGCGATACATAAAAGTGTAAGAAATGCGCCATTATCGAATAAAACGGCTTCACAGATTTTTTGAGCTCACTCATGCAGCAAATTTGGTATTTTTTCATAGCCATCAAAATGGTTAAAATTTTATTGGTAAAGGTTTAATTTAAAATAATATTTAACATTTAACTTTGCCTTAGAATAAAAAAAATACTTAGATCTTAACCCAGCAGAGAGACGGTAATAATAAAATAACGTTATTTGATCATGTAATTGACGCCATTAAAATATTATTATTAAAAAACAAACCATTCACGTGATTGCAAACACCACATAGGCATAATTCGATTTTAAACCAGTACGTTGAAGCTTAGAAATAATCTGCTGTGTCTGCGACGTTTGTTTTTAGATTAATATCATAAATCAGTCACAAGTCTGCTGTGAAGTTTGCCTTCAAAGGCAATTCGAAATCTAACTATACACTATTTCCTTTTTCTTATCAATACGTTTTGTAATATTTGTCAATACGTATTTTAACATAGATTAGCCCAAACGTTTGATGTGCCTTTTATTTATTTTTCCATAGGTTCGTATGGATCCTTTGATTGAGAATTGAAAGAATAAATTGAAATAATTAGATTGAAATTGGATTGCATTGATTTATAGCGCAATCTGTCTTATATCTATATCTTTATCTATATGTAACTTGACTTAGCAATATGGTGACTGAATTCCAAATTTATTTTATTTCTAAATTTATATTATTAATTTGTCAATACGTATTGTAACGTAGACTAGTCCAAACGTTTGATGTGCCTTTTATTTTTTTTCCATAGGTTCGTATGGATCCTATGATTGGGAATTGAAAGAATAAATTGAAATAATTGGATTGAAATTGAATTGAATTGATTTATAGCGCAATCTGTCTTATATCTATATCTTTATCTATATGTAACTTGACTTAGCAATACGGTGACTGAATTCTAAATTTAAAACCACCAAATCAATGCGTTCTCTATGTTACAATGAAACCTTTCAAGAACCTAATTATTTTTTTAAGGTCTTGTAAATAATATATCTATTTCTATTGCTGGACTAGATTTTTTCGCCATTTTATGACGACCCGAAGGAGCACGTTAGCATCATCATTATTTCAATGAACGGAGCTTAGTTTATCGCTTCAGTTGACACGAAGGGACACCAGAAAAAAAACTTACGCTTTAAATCTGAGGAAAGAGAGCATTTCAGTGGACAATTTATTGGACATGGCGATGATATTGATAAGTTGCTTTTGATTAAATTTCCGAGGACTTGTTTCTAATGAAAGTTAGAAAGATGAGGATGATTTTGTTGTCAATTTCAACTTGTTACATTAATTTTGATCGTTTATATTGATATTTTTTGTTAGTGGGCTTCTATTAGGGAATTTGGCTACATGCAATACTGCCACCATAGTGTTTTCGTTAATCATAATAACACAATGTATTGCCGTATTTATTTATATTTATTACAGATTTTTATAAAACAATCTGATTTTCTCCGTTCACCTCATGGGTATCTAACCCAAAAACAGTGCCTAAGAAAATCTTAGTCGGCAGTTTATTCGTACTACTTCGTCTCTATCATAACCGATGATTTTATGAGGAAAATCTTCAAAAATGTGATAGCTCTACTTCATAACGAGCTAATAACAACTAATGAAATCAGACATCATCACCAATATATTTAAGTGCTTATCCTTATTGAAATATAATGGAATTTGATAGTATTTTCCAGCGATTGCACTTTCCGTTTAATTGGAAAACTAATTAACCAGTTTATGTCCAATATCGGGTGAACGGGTCACACTACGTTTTACGTTCGCAATTTCATGTTCTGATTGAAATGAGGCATTTCCTCTTGATTCATCGAATATGTTATAGGGTTATAAATATTAACAGATTTATTATAAAACGTGGAATAAATAAAGATCGATATTTAGCAGTCGTCTTAATTCAGAGATACGTACAACAGCTGCTACATTTTTGTAAAGCAATTGGTCACTAAAATTTGTCGGAAGAAATTTCGAGTTGAAAAAGTACCAACTTTTTTTGATCTATGTGTAATATTTGGTACTTTTTAATAAGGCCTTTCTTATTTATTATATTGCATACGTTGATGAAAAAAAACGATTTATCTTTTGCCCGTGACATAAGTTTATAAAAGGACGAAATAGATTTGGACAATCATCATCAACAAAGTCTGTCTTCTGTCTGTCTGTCCATACAAAGGGACAGACAGACAGAAGACAGACTTAAATCTTAAAAACTACGCAACGGATTTTAATGCGTTTTTTTTTATAAATAGAATGAATCAAGAGGAAGGTATAAATGTATAATTGACGCGGGCAAAGCTGCTGGCGACGTCTTGTGCTAAATATAAGAGTATTAAATGAACAAATTATTTTAAAATAACATTTCTCTGAAAATAATCATTCATATGAAAGTGCATAATTATGCTGCTATAAAAAGCAAAATAAAAAGGAAATAAATTATGCTGAAAAACACAATTATGTACATATTGTATACATACAAAAAACACAAGCCTTCTCCAATCTTCATGTACCAAACGAATAACTTCAAACAGTACCAAACATTTTTATAGACATTGAATAAACTCTAACTCTAACTTTTTATACAAAAAAAATCAACGAAGCTTTGGATAGCGAATTCGAAAAAAATCCGTATTGAAACGCAGACCAGATACGGCAGTGGGTTTAAAAGTGAATAATCAAAATATATTGAGCCACGCGGCTTTCGTTTTACATTGTATTGTAAACTAGATTTAGCCCGCGGATCCGCTCTACAAATGGAATCACGCTTCTCCATGTTCTATAAACACCACTATTTTTTAATTAGTACAAAAACTTTAAGGACAGATTAGCGAAGATATTATTATCATATATGTGACGTAAGAATTTCATAATATCAATAAAGAGCAAAGTTATTATCATTTGTTTATTGTAGAAAATCTCACTTAAATCATAGTCATATTTTACAATCCATTCACTAATTCATTGATAATATTCTATCCTGCTCATTCGCATTCTCTCTGTCGCACTTATGATGTAGGTAGCCATAGAAAATAAAATGAAGGAAAATAATAAATGTGGGTAGTCATTTTTTAATTTTGTTAATTCTACCCTCTCCTTCATACTTCATTCGGGCTTAGGACCGGTAAAATTTATCGTTTAACAAGTAATTAAATACGGAGGTATGTAATTAGAAAGCAAACAAATATCAAAATAAAAGGTGTTCTGGACTAAAAGAAAAGAGTAATTTTGGCGTATTTATGAAGTTAGAATCATCTGCTATTTACAAATATTATTTTATCATCATCATGTCAGCCTAGAGACGTCCACTGCTGGACATAGGCCTTCCTCGAGGTGTGTGGAGAACACAGACCGATTTTGAGCCGCCCGCATCAAATTATTATTTACTTAAGTACGTATTATTTACTAAACTTACAAGTATTTCCATTGTCCTTCGAAATGTCCACCACCGTTGTCAAAAGCATCCAATATGCACTGTTTTAATTGTTTGACACTGTCCCGGTCACTTTTGTACACTCACAATACGATGTCCATGGGTACACAGCTGCATTCGCGATTTTTCCACTCAAAAAGTACGCACGAAGCATAGCTACATACTCCCGTGATATGAACTGCAAAAACCAGCACACTACTGGCAAACGTAGACAAACAATTAACTTTTGCAACGAAATTAGATACGCTCACTTTAGCTAACAATTTAGTACTGTTTGTCGCATCGTCGGGGCGTGGCGCAGGCGCAGAGGGGCGGGGGGAGGGGTTTTAATTTATCAATGGTTAATTTTACTATGATAGTACACGGGTCGGTCATAGTATTAGTATTGCATTTACCAATTATCACGTATTTTTGTGGACAGTTTTGAGACAGTTTTGGGACATAGTGTTTTTATTTTTCAACTACATAAATATGATCAGTTAAAGATACTTAGTGCCCTGTTAAATTTTTTGTACTTGACGAATCATTTTTGTATATTGTAACATTTAAGATGCAGGTTGTAGGGTAAAATCATATTCTCATTAAATTTATTAAACTTTTCCTCACCTAATTCCTATCTACCCTCAACCTTCGCTTGATCGCACGTCAAACGTGCAAAATGGGCACCTCGCCCCTGTTCCGCGCCGACCTCCGAACGTGAAAGACATTATCCTCCTACGGTCGATGCCTACACATCCCGTACCGGACGGTATCATCTCGCGAGTGCTCGGTGTGATTGGCAACCACCAGAATACCAACCTATGGTGGACAAGGGAGACGAGAAGAAACAAACTCCAGCGACAAGCAAGGTACCTATCTCAGCTTTCCTCTTATTTTCCCCACCATATTCACTGGTCCTTCGAGCCGGATCCATATATCCTATCATTCTCAACATCATCAAACATCATTTTCCATGGTTTTATTCCATATCGTATTATATATAAATTTTTCACCTTGAAAAATTTCTACCCTCGTTTAGAAATTGTAATCGTACTTTTCAATCACGTTTTTTCTGAAGTTGTATTGAATTCCGATATAATCTGTTACATTTTCTCAATATTAGCACAGATTTACAAATAATACTACGCATTTTAGTAACTTTTTTATCTGTGTCTCTGTGACAGTTCTTACTTGACTGATTGAACGCTTATTTACTTTTGAGGTTAATTTTCGTACATATAACCTTCAATATGAGCAAAACAAACCAGTATATTGTAAAATTTAACACAATTCATAAAAACATCAGTAAATTGTATGAAATCGGTACGAGTCTATCCCTAAAGGGTGAGGACCAAGCCTTAACTAAGCAGTTTTTAGTTTGTTTTAGGGATATCGAAAAGTATCGCGAACAAATGGATGAACTGTATTCTATTCTTATGTCTGAGTCTACAAACCTTGACGAAAAGAGACGTCAAGAGCTAGACCGTGGTTATGACGAGTTCCAGGAGCAGTTTTACTCTATTCAAGTCATACACTCATCCATAGATTCACAACAATTTACATCATCTAACAACAATTCCAATAGTGTTCACAAGTCTAGTGAAATTCGCCTTCCCAAGCTGTCACTCAATAAGTTTAATGGAATTCATGTGGAATGGCCAAACTTCATTTCAATGTTTAATAGTTTGATTCACAACAATGATCAGCTTAGTGATGTGGAAAAAATGCATTATTTACTTAGTGTACTTGATAGGGAACCCCTATCATTAGTGAAACATTTAAGTTTAACACCTGAAAACTATACAATAGCATATACCTTACTAACTGATCGATATAAAAACAAAAGAGTTATTGCAGACAAATATATAGAAACAATTTTAAGTCTGCCAAATATTTCTCAAACAAATATGAAAACTTTAAACCGATTTGTTTCCACTATCAAGGAAAGCACTCAAGCCCTCAAAGGGTTGAAGTTTGATGTAGATTCTTGGTGTTTTTTGTTACTTCACATAATTCTTAAGAAATTACCTATAGAACTACGCACTAAATTTGAATCAAAAATAGATAATACTAAAATTCCAACATTTAAGGAGTTACTTGGGTTCTTGGAAAATCAGCTGCGAATTCGTGGAAACATTTCTAATTCCACAATTACTAAATCAACACCCAGTAACTCATTCAATGTTGTCGAATCAAATGTTAACCCATTAAGTTGTCCATGTTGTAGTCAAAACCATTCTTTATATAAATGTAATAAATTTGAATCCATGATGCCTTCTGAACGGAAGGCTTTTGTTATACAGAGCAAATTATGCTTTAATTGTCTGCGTAAGCATCATGTGTCTAAGTGTTTATCCCATAGTGTTTGCCAATTATGCAAAGGTCGCCATCATACTAAATTACATTTAGGTGATAGAACAAATACTTCGCCTACACCTCACTCACAGAGTGATAGCAACACCTTAGCTCATACTGCTCAAGCTCAAGTTTTATATAGTGAAGATGGTGTCTCAACTATGGTGTTAGGTACCGCAATCATTTATGTGCAGGATATAAATGGACATTATCATTTAGCCCGGGCGCTTATTGATTGTGGATCACAAGTGTCTATCATCACTGAGGATCTGGCACAGCGTCTGCAGTTACCTCGCAGCCAGTCTAACCCTATAATTGGCTTGGGTGGTGTAGTTAACCAACATACTAGGGGGCGAGTAAAATGCAACATTAAATCTGTTTGTCAGGCCGATAAATCCTTTTATGAACAGTTAATTATTATGAAGCGCATAACTGAAGTTCTACCTTCCATGAATGTTAATAAGTCTGTTCAACAGAAATGTAGGCATTTAGTTTTAGCGGATAAACATTTTGATACCCCAGGTCATATTGACTTGCTTCTGGGTGTTGGTATTTATGACATAATTTTTGATGGGATGCGGTTCAGCCTAGGTGAACACATGCCTACTGCCTACTCATCAATGTTTGGATGGATCATCATGGGCAAAGCTCCTGCAGCATTGAGTCACATTGCCACCAATGTCTCAATGGCCTGCACTGTAGATTTGAATCTTGCTATGAGTCGGTTCTGGGAAAGCGAAGAGCTTCCTAAGCGGCCCATACAGGATCCTGAAAACATCCAATGTGAAAAACATTTTGTGGAGACACATGCTAGGGATGAGACAGGTCGCTTTATTGTATCCATGCCGTTCAAGGTACACCCCAAGGCATTAGGTGACACACATGTCACAGCCTTGAAGCGGTTCCATAATCTTGAGCGCAGACTTCTCAAGGATGACAGGTTGCGAGAGCTGTATGTCGAGTTCATGCGAGACTACCAGGCAGCTGGACATATGCGCGAAGTCACCTCCCCTGTATCCTCTGAGCGTTACTACATTCCCCATCATGGAGTTCTCAAGGAACACAGCAGTACTACCAAGTTGCGCGTTGTTTTCGACGCCTCTTCGGCTAGTTCCTCTGGTGTGTCTCTAAACCAAATACTTATGTCTGGCCCTAAGCTACAGAAAAACATAGAGGATATTATTTTACGCTTCAGGGTTCACCACATAGTGTTCACTGCTGATATACGACAGATGTATAGGCAGGTCAAAATGGCTGATGAAGACCGTAAGCTGCAAACCATCTTCTGGCGTGAATCCCCTGATCATCAGCTTAAGCAGTACGAGTTGACCACCGTCACTTATGGTGTCTCCAGCTCGGCTTATCAGGCTATTCGTGTAATTCATGAACTTGCTAACTTAAATTCGGACAAGTATCCTCAAGCTGCTCAAGTGCTCCTGGAAGGGACCTTCGTCGACGATATCGTGACGGGATCTTCTTCGCTAGGTTCTGCGCGGCAGCTCCAGCGGGAGATAGTTGCTATCCTTGAGCAAGGAGGTTTCACGCTCCGCAAGTGGTCCAGTAATTCCCAGGAATTGTTGTCACTACTTCCTGCTGACCACTGCGAGTCTCCTTATCGTTTCGATGGCGAGGATAACATATTTAAAATTCTTGGCATCGAGTGGAACTCAAAAAATGATTGCTTCATCTACCATGTTTCAGAGATGAACAACACCATGACTAAGCGTGGTGTGCTCTCCCACATCGCCAGACTGTACGACCCATGTGGTTTCTTAACGCCAACAATATTTAAGGCTAAACTTTTTATGCAAACGCTTTGGTGCCTTGATTCCGGCTGGGATGATCCACTTCCCTCAGATTTTCTCGAATCCTGGAAAACATTTCTGGCCGATTTTCACAACCTAAATAAGGTTTCACTTCAGCGATGCATTCTGCCTGATCAACCGGTTGCGATTCAAATCCACGGTTTCAGCGATGCATCCGAGCGTGGGTATGCATCTTGTGTGTACCTCCGCGCTGAGAGCTTCGATGGCAGCGTTTGGCTTCGCATTCTCGGCGCCAAATCACGCGTAGCTCCTTTGAAGCAGAAGCTAACAATACCCAAGCTGGAACTCAACGGCGCTCTCTTGCTAGCTCATCTGATCGAGCACATAGTTTTAAATTTACGAGATAAAATTCCTATTCAATCCATTCACGCCTGGACGGATTCTACCATTGTTTTATCATGCTTAAAGATGTCACCACACAGATTACAAACATTTGAAGGTAATAGAGTGTCACAAGTCCAAGCCTTGTGTCCAAACATTGTCTGGAAGCATGTTTCATCGACAATGAATCCAGCTGATTCTGCTAGCCGTGGCCTGACACCATCTGAATTGGTAGAACATCCTCTATGGTGGTCCCCACCTTGGCTTGCAGAAAATCCTGCGACATGGCCTGGGGACTTGCCTTCAGTATGCGAGGTGGATTTGCCTGGAGTCAAATCAACTTCCCTTGCTTCCACTGCTGCTCGAGTTCTGCCTTCTTCATTACTTCTGGACAATTTTAGCTCGCTTACCAAGCTACAGGCTGTTGTAGGTTGGTGCAAGCGATTCCTGTTTAACAGTTGCAATGCCATTCAGCGGCGCTCCGGACCTCTATCGGTTTCAGAATTAAACGATAGCTTGAGTTGTATAATCAAGTTGGTCCAGTCCGCAACGCTGTTCGAAGAAATGGAATCACTGCGCAGTGGAAGGGGGTTAAAGGGAGCCTTGATGCGACTAAATCCGTTCATCGGTGACGAAGGGATTCTGCGAGTTGGCGGTAGAATCAGTAAATCCGAGCTGAATTTTGCTGCTAAGCACCCTGTAATATTACCGAAAAATCATCATGTAACAAATCTGATTATTGAACACTACCACAAATTATATCTTCATCCTGGCTTGGCCACCCTGCAGGCCCTACTCCAGCGCAAGTTCTGGATCATATCGGCTCGGCGAGTGATTAAGCAGGTGATATTTCGCTGTCAACGTTGGTATCGATTGCGTCCCAGGTCTACCGAGCCATTCATGGGGGACCTGCCGTCCAGTCGAATCACCTCAGCTCGACCCTTTCAACGCGTTGGAGTGGATTTTGCCGGTCCCTTTTGGCTAAAGGTTTCTAAGATTCGAAACGCCAAGGCAATGCGATGTTACCTAAGCATTTATATTTGTTTCACTACAAAATGTGTTCATTTGGAGATCGTATCTGAGCTTTCCACCGAAGCTTTCATCGCTTGCTTGGATCGGTTTATCTCCCGCCGAGGTCTTCCCTCAGATATTTACAGCGACTGCGGCACGAATTTTGTAGGTGCCCGTAGCCACTTAAAGGAAATTTATAAATTAATATCGAGTTCATCGGACGATATTCATAATTCTTTATCCAACAAACAGATTGCTTGGCATCTGAACCCGCCTGCAAGTCCCCATATGGGCGGCTTGTGGGAAAGCGCTGTCAGGTCCGCCAAATTAATTCTCAACCGCGTCCTAGGCGACCGCTCTTTATTTTTCGAGGAATTGGCAACAATTTTCACTAAGGTAGAAGCTGTCTTGAATTCTAGACCACTGTGCCCTCTTTCAAGCGATCCCAGCGATTTAGAAGTCCTAACTCCTGGTCATTTTATCATAGGGCAACCGCTGTTGGCGTTGCTGGAACGGAACGTAGAGGATAGCTTCATTAGCCCGCTGAAGCGCTGGCAGCTGCTCCGACAAATCACCCAACATTTTTGGAGACGTTGGCACTCCGAATACTTGCACACTTTATCTCAACGCCATAAATGGCTAGTAAAAACCGCGAATATTCATGTCGGTGATTTGGTCCTCATTAAGGACAGCTCTCCACCGCTTCAGTGGCGTAAGGCTCGCGTTACTCGTCTCTGTCCCGGCAAGGACAACATCGTTAGGGTAGTGGAATTGAAAACAGCAACTGGAACTATGCTCAGGCCAGTTGTCAAACTTTGTCCTTTGATACCTAAGACGAACTAAAAACCTTTACTTCATTTTTTTTTAAAAATTCAATTAAGTATTATTTATCATTAAAATCAACATATTTTTATAGATTAATTGAAAATCAGTGTGTTAATCACCACTTAGTAAATAAGCATTCAATTTAGTACTTATAGCAAATTTTACTATTCCTTTTTTTACCCAACTTAAAGAGCTGACTCGCTCTTTGGGGGGCGGTATGACGAATCATTTTTGTATATTGTAACATTTAAGATGCAGCTTGTAGGGTAAAATCATATTCTTATTAAATTTATTAAACTTTTTCTCACCTAATTCCTATCTACCCTCAACCTTCGCTTAATCGCACGTCAAACGTGCAAAATGGGCACCTCGCCCCTGTTCCGCGCCGACCTCCAAACGTGAAAGACATTATCCTCCTACGGTCGATGCCTACACATCCCGTACCGGACGGTATCATCTTGCGAGTGCTCGGTGTGATTGGCAACCACCAGAATACCAACCTATGGTGGACAAGGGAGACGAGAGGAAACAAACTCCAGCGACAAGCAAGGTACCTATCTCAGCTTTCCTCTTATTTTCCCCACCAGTACTAATTAAAAAATAGTGGTGTATATATAAAACCCTTTTGCATGTATTTTATTGTCGGTTAAGCTATTTTAGTGTTTAAACTTTTCTCTCTTAAAACTAGGGTCAGTACATATCTGACGGCAAATGCGTCGAGCGTATCTGCATCGGTCGCGTCTATACCGTCAAATTAGACTTGCCACATTATGCGTCTAGTCAGTTGCTGCGTTCTGCGTCTACAGTGCGGTTGCGGTGTGATATTGAATTTTAAAACTCCCAACGCGTCATTCAAAATACACTTGGTGCGTGGTGCGCGCGACGTCGACCGACAATGCGTTGACGGAAACGGAACAGACCCTGTACGCTCGACGCACTAACGCATCATTGGTTAGGTGTGAACGGTTGAATGTTTTATTATATATTTGTCTGTTGGCGTTACGCGACGCATTTTCCGTCAAATATGTACCGACCCCAAAACGACACTTTCATTGTTGGTAGTATCTTTTTGAAGTAGGCAACTGATTACTATTTCGAAATACTGTACATACCATTAGGATAGTTATTGCTGCAGATTTAGATGTGGTTGATTATAAAATTGCTAGTATTTAGTTTATTTATTCCTGCGTAGTAATTTCAAAATTTAAGAATATTTTTTTTGGAAATAATATACGTTTTGTGTCATTTCAGACGCAACTCATTAGTAATGTAGACCTCCCTGTTCTTCTAAAGGTCAATTCGTAAAATATATATTTTGATGAAAAATATGATATTATCAGGTTTCGTGTTAATGAGGAATGTGTCAGAGAATTATCTTTAATATTTTTGTTAAAAGTTATCCCTATTAAGAAATATGTATATGTATTTACAGATGTGCCTCGTACTACCGAATTTCAACCAAATTATAAACTTTATACTCTGAAACTACTCAGCGTGAAATATTCCTGCAAATTAAATAAGCTTGCAGATAATTAAATTAATTAATAGCGCTAATTTGAAACGAACTGGATCATTAAACGAGCAAATTGTGAGGATTAGGTCGCTATAATTTTTATTACTACTATCCTATTGTTTACTTAGGTCTTTGAAAAGTTGAACTGTTGAAAGTGGTGAATACTCCAAGTTTATTATATACATACATAGGTTCACGCCCGTTACCGAAAGCGTAGGCAGAGACTACGGAACGCCATTTGCAACGGTCCTGACATATATTTATCTCTTGCTTCATTCACTCTCATCAAATTTCACATGCATGCTAAAATGCATGCAAATAGAACGAAATTTTCAACAATATGAATTTGATCAAGTTTAAAAATTTAAGAAGGTTATTTTAGTGTCCAAGTAGACTGTTTCAGTCCTGATTTTTTTGCCTGTTTACTGCAGTATATTCTATTCACACCACCCACCCATCACTCTCTTTCGAATCTTTTCATTTTTAATTTTCTGATGATTCGTTTATTTAACGCTACAAAGTGATTTCTGCTGTTGTTTGATATTCGAAATCCAAACAGATATAAAAGATATTGAAGGTACTTCCCAAAGAGTATACAAATACTACGTAAGAAGAGGCGGATGTGCCATAGATCATGCGAGACTTTCAGATTTGTATGAAACGTGCAGGGAGAACTCGCACCAACATAAAGATACTAATTGACATCGTTTTTATGTTGTCAGCATTGTCATATTTGTCAATATAGGGATGTACCCTCTAGTGATTAACGAAATATCGATATCGATAATATTCGGTAAGAAATAATTATAATTATGTTTCGACTAGAATTATACTCTTCCAACACAAATAAAAGATGTATTTAATATTTATGTGTTTATTCAAACAAATTAGCCTATTCTATAAATCTATTCTAGATTAGCGAAGAAAACTACGCAGAACTAAAAGATATATGTATGTACATGTAATGGAAAGGTTTTCAACATTTCTTCTGTAATAGGATTTAAAGAAATGTCTATAGATACAAGGCACAGCTGTTTTTCTGACTTGAGTTCCCTTTTTTTTGTCTTTCGGCTTAAAATGCTTGCCACACACATAGTTCAACTGATGTAATTTTTCAATGGGCACATAAATCAAGTCTTGGTTTCCAGTTGCAGCTACCCATTTTTACATCTAAAAAGAAAAAAAAGAATAGAATTTTTAGTCCTTGTGCCTATTTCTAATAACGGATTATCGATAACTGACAGGCAGCACTATTGTTTACCTACAAAGTACTAGGATATGAAACTTTAGAATATTTCCTTATTTTTTATGTTTCATTGAAATATATCACATTATATAACATTATAAATATTCATTGATCTTTATCTAGGGACATTTTGCCATAAATACCTACCCTTTTTTCATTGCCTGACCGGCATGTTGTTGTATGCCATATTTCGCACGTTATTTTGCTTATTTTCATTGCGCTCCTTTCAATGCTAATTAAATAAATATAGTAACACTAACACTAGAAGTGTAAAATCACATTTATTTGGTATACACAAAGCACTTTTACATTATGTTTTTTTATGTTTTATAAACAAACTACATAACGCGGCAAGTAAGCAAAGTTCAATCTGGATAATAATGTGACAGTTGTGACATTTGACACTATTGACAGCCAAGGCGGTGATGTACGTATAACCTGTCTAACTTTGAAAGAATACTGTTCCAAGGGTACATAGTGAAGGATGCTATCTTCACGTTTTATACATATAATAGTAGCCATTAAAAAGATAGCACGTTTCATACATTCGGTTTTTTCTTAGGAACTTGCGCCAGGCTCGTACTTCCTTTCCGTAAAACAATGTCAATGATTTTTATGGCTTCTAGGACAGATAAGTTGTTGGTCCCAGTTGTCATGGAGATTTGCCACGAAAATCGTTGTGAGCATATACACTGGTCTAAGACAGAGAGTATCATAAGATAGAAAGCAGTAAATTCACTTTAAATAAAAGGCGTGCTCATCATCATCCTCTTAGCGTTATCCCAGTTTCAATCTGGGGTCCGCTTACTAGTCTAACCGGATTTGGCTGAATATTAGCTTTTCCACAGAGCGACTGCCTGTCTGACCTCCGCAACCCGAAGGGATAGCGATATTCCATGGTTTAGACTAGTGTCAGTTTATTTTAGAAGGTACTGACGCCCTGTAACGACTGTCAAAGATCTTCATGACAACCGGGACCGACGGCTTAACGTGCTCTCCGAGGCACGGGACAAGCGATAATTAACAATTCAATACGCACATAACTCCGAAAAGTCATTGGTGCGCGCCGTGGATTCGAACCTGATACCTCTCTGCATGGCAGTCTGTTGGTATATCCACTCGGATATTGCTTTCGTAAAAGACGTGCTATATATCCATTTTTATTTGAAACATGACATAACTCTATTTTCAACCCTGGAGGCAAAAAGAGCGGTGTTTCAAAATTCTACGTTTCCCTTTGTTTGTTTGTGGCTCCTAAAAGAATGACCCGAATACGATGCGAATGTTGTTTAAAATGACAGATCGAATGGATGTGATCAAGATTGTTCTTATCTGTAATTCTAGTAAATTTATGACAGGTTGCCTTAATGATCTATTTTTATGCTTATAAATATGAATATTTTATGCTTATATATATAACAAATATGAATACCGTGTGGTTGACGGCATAGAATACAAGTGTCATCACCCCCTATCTTCCCGTGGGTGTCGTAAGAGGCGACTAAGGGATAACACGATGCAAATACCATCTTTGCGTAGAGACGGAAAACTCGACATCAAACCCTATACGACTGCCTCGTTGGTCTCGCGGCATAAATGTGCGCGTGGGATCGGGAGGTCCCGGGTTTGATTCCTGGGTCGGGCAGTGTTATTGGGTTTTTCTGTCACGAAATTCTCAGTAGCAGCTCGGAGTCTGGAAATGTGTCCGGTACGGCACACACCTCTGCCTACCTCTTCGGGGTTATAGGCGTGAGACTATGTATGTATGTATGATGTAAATATGAAAAGGTGTGGATGGTTGAGACAACAAAATGTTTATCAAACAGTACAACATTGATGTACTTCAAGATTCAATTGCAGAATATAAAAGATACAATTTGGGTAGCCTATTTTCTAAACCATCCACTAAACTTCTACCCAAATTCCAAACATTTGATCAAAACACTCAATATAACTAGAGATAATAATATCACACACCAACCCTTCCGGAAAACAGGGCCCTTTCTTAGTATGTTATGTTTGATAATATCATTCGCAAAGCCTTAAGGAAGTTGGTCCAGCATAAATTGTAGGAAATTATTAATATAGGTACCTACCAGTGACGAAAATCGTCCCTATCGTAAATAGGAGCTAGGATTACGAGCTAGGAAAAGTGGCGATAGCCCAGTGGTGTGCGTAGCGGACTGCCGAGACTATGGTCTTGGGTTCGATCTCCAGGTACCTCAGGCCACACCTCTGACTTCTTAAAGTTATGTGTGCGTTAAAAAATGTTAATTATCGCTCGCTTAATAATGTGTCCGGTAGATGGCGATAGGCTCGCCCATATAGGGACCGAAACATAACTGGCGAAGTATGGGTGCGTAATACACCTCTGCCTACCCCTTCGGTGATAAAGGCGTGAAGTAATGACGTGTTATTAATATGGGTACCAGTGACAAGTATGGCGTCCCTATCGTAAATAGGAGCTAGGATTACATCAGTTCATAATTTATTCAAACCACGCCTGCCCTAATGCTAAAGATAAATTCATTTGCGTTCGATGATTATGCACAAATTAATGAGGCCGTTCATTAATTAAGAATTTCTGAGGTTTTAGGGAAAATGTTTCAGGTCAAATATTAGTACCTACTTGGGGTATTATTAATGATACCTTCTGTAGAGGGAGGCCACCCTCTACAGAAGGTATCATTAATAATACCCCAAGTAGGTACTAATATTTGACCTGAAACATTTTCCCTAAAACCTCAGAAATTCTTAATTAATGAACGGCCTCATTAATTTGTGCATAATCATCGAACGCAAATGAATTTATCTTTAGCATTAGGGCAGGCGTGGTTTGAATAAATTATGAACTGATGTAATCCTAGCTCCTATTTACGATAGGGACGCCATACTTGTCACTGGTACCCATATTAATAACACGTCATTACTTCACGCCTTTATCACCGAAGGGGTAGGCAGAGGTGTATTACGCACCCATACTTCGCCAGTTATGTTTCGGTCCCTATATGGGCGAGCCTATCGCCATCTACCGGACACATTATTAAGCGAGCGATAATTAACATTTTTTAACGCACACATAACTTTAAGAAGTCAGAGGTGTGGCCTGAGGTACCTGGAGATCGAACCCAAGACCATAGTCTCGGCAGTCCGCTACGCACACCACTGGGCTATCGCCACTTTTCCTAGCTCGTAATCCTAGCTCCTATTTACGATAGGGACGATTTTCGTCACTGGTAGGTACCTATATTAATAATTTCCTACAATTTATGCTGGACCAACTTCCTTAAGGCTTTGCGAATGATATTATCAAACATAACATACTAAGAAAGGGCCCTGTTTTCCGGAAGGGTTGGTGTGTGATATTATTATCTCTAGTTATATTGAGTGTTTTGATCAAATGTTTGGAATTTGGGTAGAAGTTTAGTGGATGGTTTAGAAAATAGGCTACCCAAATTGTATCTTTTATATTCTGCAATTGAATCTTGAAGTACATCAATGTTGTACTGTTTGATAAACATTTTGTTGTCTCAACCATCCACACCTTTTCATATTTACATCATACATACATACATAGTCTCACGCCTATAACCCCGAAGAGGTAGGCAGAGGTGTGTGCCGTACCGGACACATTTCCAGACTCCGAGCTGCTACTGAGAATTTCGTGACAGAAAAACCCAATAACACTGCCCGACCCAGGAATCAAACCCGGGACCTCCCGATCCCACGCGCACATTTATGCCGCGAGACCAACGAGGCAGTCGTATAGGGTTTGATGTCGAGTTTTCCGTCTCTACGCAAAGATGGTATTTGCATCGTGTTATCCCTTAGTCGCCTCTTACGACACCCACGGGAAGATAGGGGGTGATGACACTTGTATTCTATGCCGTCAACCACACGGTATTCATATTTGTTATATATATAAGCATAAAATATTCATATTTATAAGCATAAAAATAGATCATTAAGGCAACCTGTCATAAATTTACTAGAATTACAGATAAGAACAATCTTGATCACATCCATTCGATCTGTCATTTTAAACAACATTCGCATCGTATTCGGGTCATTCTTTTAGGAGCCACAAACAAACAAAGGGAAACGTAGAATTTTGAAACACCGCTCTTTTTGCCTCCAGGGTTGAAAATAGAGTTATGTCATGTTTCAAATAAAAATGGATATATAGCACGTCTTTTACGAAAGCAATATCCGAGTGGATATACCAACAGACTGCCATGCAGAGAGGTATCAGGTTCGAATCCACGGCGCGCACCAATGACTTTTCGGAGTTATGTGCGTATTGAATTGTTAATTATCGCTTGTCCCGTGCCTCGGAGAGCACGTTAAGCCGTCGGTCCCGGTTGTCATGAAGATCTTTGACAGTCGTTACAGGGCGTCAGTACCTTCTAAAATAAACTGACACTAGTCTAAACCATGGAATATCGCTATCCCTTCGGGTTGCGGAGGTCAGACAGGCAGTCGCTCTGTGGAAAAGCTAATATTCAGCCAAATCCGGTTAGACTAGTAAGCGGACCCCAGATTGAAACTGGGATAACGCTAAGAGGATGATGATGAGCACGCCTTTTATTTAAAGTGAATTTACTGCTTTCTATCTTATGATACTCTCTGTCTTAGACCAGTGTATATGCTCACAACGATTTTCGTGGCAAATCTCCATGACAACTGGGACCAACAACTTATCGAGTTCTCTAAGTCATGACAAAACAAAAATAATCATCTTGCGGCGAAGACGTGTTCTTGTTGCATCTAGTTCACGTATATAATAATAAGATTACAAGAAATGCACTTCCAAACTAAATCACAAAACACTATACACAAACTTCTGTAATAAGACTACCACAAGAAACATTGTATTAGACTTTAAAACTCGAAAGCGTTGGACGTCCACAAAAACATATTTAACCGTGTGAGTGCCCAGCGTTCACAAAAACATCCTTAACCCTGTGAGTGCTAAATCACACATAACTACACCCAGTGTCGTCGGGTCGAAACGACCGACTCCCGATTTAATTGTCCAACTTCAGCTTTATGCAGTTCCGTGTTTAATGGCAGTCGACAAGTTAAAATCTTGGTCGTTAAGACCGCGCCCCAGTGAGCGCGATACTTGCGGTATTTTTGTGTATATACCAAGTATCTTGTTCGGGTATCTGACGCCTTACCTGATTCACGCTTCAAAAGCATGTTAACAAAAGTCATTTTAAATCAAGAGCAGTGAGTATAAGCAGAATTTTTACAACCGTTGAATTATAAATCAACACATCAAACCGCATTCTTCGTAGCATAGCACTAAAATTCCCAAACCACTGCAGTTATTACACAAACGCCCGGTGTGCCTCCACATCCGTGCTTAAATAAGAGCAGGTATAAAGACTGAGGGTTAAAACTTGGAGTTTTACGGCAGTATTATTTTAATGAACAGCTGTAATTATACACATAGTAACGCCGATGTTCTCATAAGACAAATAAGTGTTTGAACGTTAATGTTTAAGTTTGAATTTATTTTACGGCCGTCCTGACCCACATGTATTGGAAACGGGTTAGCTTTTAATAGAACGTAAAATTATTAAGTGTGTTATTATAATATCTGGAGTACTTTTGAGGCGATTTTCGAATTAATCCAAGCGCAAAATAACTATAATGTAAACTGCGGTCGAATCCATCAGCAGCTGTATCTATGTAAAAACTGCTTGCTTATAATATCTACAACAAAAGCTGCCTGATGTAGAAATGGCGATAATGTATTATAATTTTTTTTTCAGACTGCCTCGTTTGTCTCGCGGCATAACATTTATGCGTGAGATTGGGAGGTCTTGGGTTCGATTCCCGGGTCGGGCAAAGTGTTATTGGGTTTTTCCGTTAGGAAATTCTCAGTAGCAGCACGGAGTCTGGTAATGTGCCTGGTACGGCAATAGACTCGCCCCCTATTACGTGGGGCTAAAATAAATCTGGCGAAAAGTGGATGTAGCAATATATCTCTGCCTACCTCTTCGGGGATATAGGCGTGAGACTATGTATGTATGTAATATTTTTTTCATTTTTATAATGTGCAATAAGATATGAATCTATAGATATCATAAAATGAAGTCCCCGGCTTTCAATTCAAAAACTACCTAACAGATTTTTGTACGGTTTTCACAGATAGTTTAATTCGAAAGGAAGGTTTAGGTGAACAATTCACGTGAGCAAAGCCGAAGGCAATGGCTGGTAATTTAATTTAATGTAATATAGATAAAGCTCAAAATTCTTAACAAACGTAGTTTTCCACAATACACAAACAAGTTTTTCTACTTTGGCAAGCCCCGGACTGTTTGGCTCCTAATTGTGAAGCTCTATAATGCCGCAGTCTTTATTAAGAACCTCTGAGCTTTCACAAGACTTTTTACAACAAAAATAATTATACGTTATATCTTTACCTATTATAACATGACATCCTCCAGTCATCGTACATACATACATACATAGACTCACGCCTGTTTCCCCGAAGGGGTAGGCAGAGGCATATTAAACGCCCACTTTTCGCCAGTGTTTTGATCCCACGTAATAGGTGGCGAGCCTATTGCCGCTTATTGGGACATTTTGTTTGCCAGAGCCTCGTCCGTTGATCGGCAGGTGCACCACTTGCAGGTGAGGTTGTCTTGGGACCCTAAGTTCTTGGTGGGAACCCTATGCACCCAGTCGTCGTGTCTGTCTGTAAACGTGATAAACTCAAAAACGACTAAACGGTTTTCACCAATAGATACTGTGATAAGGCAAATTTCAGTGTATAATTTACGCGAGTGGATTCGCAGGCAAAGCCTAGTGCTTGTGTAAATTAACTATGTCTATTTTATATATTACAGAACATGTGATGAGTAAACCTCTCATTATTTTTTTTTTGTTTACTTTAGTCTGCTGACGCAAATGAATACAGATGAATCCAGTATTTTATGTTTAAAACTTACTTGAAAAATATTCCCTTCAAAATATTTTATGATTACACACGCCAAAACAAATTTTTACACCGACCCACAAAATTACAATATTAAAGTAATCTACAAACATTTATTTAAAAAGAAATAGACTTAAGACACGTAAATACGTCGAGGTAAACAATGTTAAAATAAAAAAGATATAAAAATAAAAACGATTATACAACCATGCTGAAGGAGAGATACAAACAAATTTGTTTTAGCAAAAAGTAGGTGATAATTTTGGCGAGATTTTTTTAGATAGCCGAGGACTGTTGGTGCGAAGGAATTATGAGGCGTGCCGCGGTCGCGTGATGACAAACTTAATCCTGTGTTTTACGACGCAAATGCAACATTTGCTGTAAAAAATATACATACATACAAACATAGAGTCACGCCTGTTTCACAGAAGGATAGGCAGAGACTACAGAGCGCCATTTCCAGCGATCTGACATATCATACGAGTATACTCTTGCTTCATTCACACCCATCAATTTACTCAAATTCATTCGATTGTTGAAATTATACACAGGTATTTAGCTTCCAACAATGTTGGAACGAAAATGACAAATCAGCTCGAAAGGATAGTTAAGTAGAACCTTGATGATTTCAGCACGAATGGGCCGGCTCGACCGGGTACTACCTTCTCATGGAATATCGACGTAAAGTAACAGTATCTATGCTGTTGTGTTTCATTGGTGAGTGAGAGTGCCGAAGATTCTCTTGTATTCTACCGGAAAATGAGAGTGTAGGAAACCCCATCCTCTTATCCTTCTCCCTCTTTCGCTCTTCCTCCTATTCCTTTTTCCATCCCAAAGGGCGGCAACGCCCTTGTGATTCTTTAGATGTTACTTGTGTCCATAAGCAGCGGTAATCACTAACCACCAGGAAATCCGTCTGCTCGTTTATCTCCTCTCCTAGTAGATACATAAAAGAGGAGCTGAATAAAAATGTGTTTGATGATGACCGAAAGATTTCTTCGCCTTCGTAGATTTTATTTATATCGGCAAACTTAGTTGGAGTGTCCTTCGACGATAATTGCAGCGATATCGGATTACAATGAGATATAGAGTTAGGCCAGTAAGGGGCAAGATTCTGATATATCGAATACTTAGATTTTTTATTTCTTTTTCAATAATCGGCTGTATACCGGCATTGAAATGAGTTTAATAATTGTATATATTTGCAATAAGGTATGTTTGCGAGGATTTTAAAACATGTATCAAAACATATTTCCATTTGTTCATCTAATAAGTAGAATAGGTATTAATTCTTTTGAATTGATTAAGATATTGTACTGGTAAGTCTACATTCATAATACGCGTATTAATTGTGATCTAACGTATTTGTACAAGGCTTAAAGGAGCAAGATAAAAAAATATATTATTAGGTATAACCGGGTTTTGGGCACGTAATTATTTTAAAATAAAGGTAAATTACCTTCTGTTTATCCCGACGTTGTGGCATAGATTATACTAGCTGTGTTCACCAGTAGCTGCTTATTTAAATGCTTTATATTTGAACAAATCATGTAAGTTTGAAAGTAATATATAAAAAATTAAAAGTTTCAACTACAAAAGTAGCTACACACCTCAAAATCTTTTCTGAAAGTTTTACGGATTATTCATAAGTTAGGATTAGGTTATAAGGTCTGAAACAATCATAAAACATATTGAGAATCATATGACTATTCAACATAACGTATATATATATATATATATATATAATATATATATATATATATATATATATATATATATATATATATATATATATATATATATATATATATGGACACACATGTAACTGAATGTATGCGCGTTACAGCTCATATACAGAATGTCCTCCATTTTTAGTTTCAATCGTAACACAAATATTAATTTTTTTTTTGCTAACTACAGTAACAGTACTTTGTATAAGAAGATAGAAAACTCGGCACGAGTCTCAGTATTTAAAATACAAATCCCATCTAGTATGCTCTGACCTACCTACTACTACCTAATCACGCTGATTGAGACCAGTTATTAGCTTCTAGCCTTATTACGTCTGCTTCATTTTTAAACTAGCTGTTTTAATAACTAAAATAAAAATGAAATGGATTCAGTTGATAATATCGTAAATTATAACGTCTTAAAAGTATTTGGACATTTTAAATGCTAATTGGATTGGCGTTGAGCCTAAATACTATAAAAAGGAGATGACACCTATAAACGGATAAATTAATGAAAATATTTTTAAGGAATGTAGCGATATCACTGACATTTTAAACGCTGAAGCTTAAACTGAAATATTTTTAGGAATCAAAACAGAAAAATTGCAGCATATTGCAGCTTTTGAAAAATATTGCTTATGTATTGTGTTTTTTTTGTAATTTCTATGGTACTAATGCTATCTTTTGTTTACAGGTAGTCTCATCTGGATGATTTCAAATGCTTCAACGGGTAAGAAACACATTGGTTGTTTTATAATAATTTATTATAATCTAAATTGGACTCTTTACTTGTTTTGTTTGAGAAATATCATTACTTGTTTGACATAGTCACCATTATCTTACATATCAAAACGCAATGTCGCAATTTCATTATATATTAGGTTTTGAGCATAAGATATAATATATTTTTCTTCTTCTCGAAGCTGGATGTTTAATAAAATTTTGTTCAAACAAATGTTTTAGAATTTATTATGTACATATTTTAAACAATCAAATGAACAAATAGACCATGATATTGAAAACACATTTTAATTGCCCCGGAAAAAACCAAAAGCACTCAGAAAACACAAACTTGTTTTGAAATTAATAATATCTGATCTAGAAACCCTGAATAGAACAAGAATCTAGTAACCAACCTGAATCAACGCTATCGTTGTTTTAGGTTGATCACTAGATTGTTGATAACTGAAAACAACTTAAACATAACATAAAAATAATGAGCTTCACAAAATCAAATAAGCAAAAGAAACCATCTACAGAAAAAAGCAAGAAAAGTTCACTGAACTTTACCGATCGTATCAAAGAGTTAACTTGAAGATACTCCTAATACGCGACACAAATCCTATGATAAAAATAAATCACAATCGTATCAGGTAGACGATCTCGAGAAAATACTAGATCAAAATATTTTCCTACGTTTGTTTGATGTAGCCAAACTACTGTTACTTTATGTAAATACGTTGTCAGAAAAAATATCACAATACGAAAGAAGGGAACAAAATATAAATGTAACCGTAACCTTGAGATCTCCTCAGAGAATTGTAAAGAATTTTACACACTTTTAGATAAAAGTCGTACGTTTACTAGTCTCTATGGACAGAGTTGTATTTTTCTAGCAGTTCTAGATTTTAAGGCGGTACCTTAACCTTTTAAGCGGTTTATGCTTTTTGAATTAGTTTCTTGATTTTACGTTTAGATCCAGCAACTTTAGTAATACATTACTAAAACTTGACAGAATGTTTGCGACGTAATAGAAAACACTACGAGTGCCTTACTTTCTACAACTGACTTCTGTAGAATTTCATATAATTACTGCAATATAGTATAATTTCGCTTCACTATAATATATATTCTTTATTTTTGATCATCAGATATTCAAAGACACTTTCGTAAAGGATCAACATTTCTGAGGCAAAATTTATTCATCTTTTAACAGTTCGTGAACAAATTCAATGCCTTCAAAACGAAAGTGCCGGCATTAAGATATCACTGACAACTTACACAGCACAAAGCATGAGGTCAATTTAATAGGCGGCAATGTACTTATATTTAAAAGCTTGTATAGACTTTTATATGTGATAGATCTGCATTTACCAGATACATGAAAAAATTAAAACATGAATAACTCATTCTACGTAAAGACCATCTTAAAGGAATTCATGAGCTAAGTAGTAAATTACTCTATAAAAATTTATATTAACTAGACCTATAAAAGTTTAACAAATTTTACACATCATATAATTTAAAAATAATACAATAAAATAAATTTATATTAAAATAAAAACAATAAAATTTCAATAATATTACATCTCAACAATGAATAAATATAAAATTATTAAAATCCGTTAAAATACAATTTATAATAAATGTGAAAAATTAAAATACAATTCAATAAAATTTATGGTTATGTCCGAAAGATTTATCAAAATGACATATACAATTACAACCCCTACTATTTACCTAATATATACTGGATAGACACTGTTATTAACATCGCCTACTAAACGGCTTTGCCTGAACATGCCTGCTGCAGCAATGCAGCATGTAGGCGCAATCCAGCCTGTCAGCAATCATCGCCAGGACTGTGTTGAAGCTCGCCCGTACTCTGCCCACCAGAGAGATGCTCCGCTTGCGCATAATCGCACATAGGAGTATTGTCATGTAAAATCCGGACAAAATTATTTAATGACTTATTTAGTAATAAAACATTGTAATACGATTTAAATAATCTTTAATAATAATAAAATGTACACATATACCATACCCATTTTTGTTTGGACTGAGTCTTGAAAAATGTCAGAGTACGATCCAAATTAATATTTTTATCATCAGGACATTGGGTGATTTCAACAAATTTTGTTCCCAAAAACTCCAACTTTTCTTAAATGTTTTTTTCCTTTACACTCACGCATGATATCGTACAAAGCTTTTCTGGTAAAACTAACTCTTGATTCTTCATTATCTGAAAATAAAACTATGTAAAGCCAAAAATATCCCCATTATACACTTATATCTTCAAATAATCGAAAATAAAAATGGCGCGCGTAGGCGCAACAATTTTTTACAGATTTTACTAAAACATATTCTTGGCAATATATTAATAAAAAAATAAAGGTTTGACAAGCCTTGACAAGTAAACAAAAACGCAATTTAATAAAATTATTGACACAATTTATTTGAAATTTTCGGTTTATCTTTATATATTTTTTAAACACATAAATGCAACATAAACTATTGAATAATTATGTTAAAATAATCTACGTACCTTGTACTTCCATATTCACAATGTTTTTTCTCACTTTTTATCACACCAAACATACAGTTCAAACTCTAAAGCAGTGAAAATAACGAGTGCCGAGAACAAAAACATGCGACTAAGACAACGACTGAGTTCCGACTGCATGTGCGGGGAGAGTCGACTACCTGAATTACAAATGTGTCATTTTTTCAATGGACCGGTTATTAAGCTGCAAAAATGTGTGACTTTCATAGATTTTTATTTAACTTCGTAAATTCGACTTTTGACCGGATTTTAGATGGAAATACTCCTATGTGAGTCGCGTGAAAACAGGCGGTGCGCTCCTCAGCGAACATGCCCGAGGCGCTACAGAACCGATGCAGCCCCACCACTATCCTAAACGCATTATTGTAGAGAACGCGGAAGTCGCTATAGCACTTCTTTGTCTAACGAGCCCACAGACTGCAGGTGTACAGGAATGTACAATCCGCCCTAAATAGCGTGACTTTGTGTTTATGAACTTCAATTTACAAGTTTTGAACTTATTTCTGTTCAAGTGTCTACTTATTTACAAATTGTTAAAGTAGTACCAAATTATTTCTTTGACTTCTGGTTTTAGGTCCTTGAAGTGGCATATTATGTTAGTATTAATGGGCTTGCCCAATATTTATGAGAAAATTAATTAGTCAATTTTAAGACAACTATCGCATACATAATAATATTTAACTTTGTCATGTGCTGTACACATATGACAAAATAAAATATCGACGAGTTTGTTTGAATCACTAACATACATATGTGTCAAGCTGAATCATTTTTATGTTGTCATATTCTTCTCCCCAGTCAATCACTGGTTTGACGTTTCTTTTTTCAGCGCCAGTAATATCTACAGCTACTAGTACATTCATCATAACGGCTTTCTTGTTATCTTTACAATTCGCGTAAAATAAGAAAATACATTCTCCCGTCATATTCAGATCACAGCGCGCTTTGATTGACACACATAAATTACTTTTACGCATACCTTTTTAGATTGTTCCCATTTATATTTTTCTTTGTTTTCCTTAATAAAATGCAGTGGTAAAAAAGGATACGCGCCTTCTATAATATTTATTTATACTTCCCTCGCATTCATTCTTTTAGTCTGCCGTCGAGGTTCGGCCAAGGCTTAAGTGTCAGCGATTTTTTTGTTTAATGTAAATACGGTCGAGTTATATTTATATTATATTAAATATGTTGTTAAGTGTTGTCACTTATTATACATATAGGATTTATTGATCTAGTGATATGAATGATCAATTTACAAGATAATCGTTAAAATTTTCTGGCCTTCATTATAATGTGTGAAGGTGTGATAATGTGTAACAATATATTGACAACTTGCAATATGCTTGTACCAATGCGGTAACAGTTACGCGTCTTAAGCGTTCATGCCGTTCGTTAAAAATATAAACAAAGTTTAGCAACTATAGTAGAAATTACCACACAATACAGTGACCATTCACCATCGGGTGGTTTACAAACTAGGGGACTCGGATTTCGAGATAGAACAATTTATGATTGCTAAATACAGAGATAATGTGTGAAATGAACTATTCACAATAATTAGTCAATCTCAAAAATGTTAAAGAAACCAGGACCAATGTTCACTCGACAAATAAACAAAAGGTGTCAATAATGAATAGTACATAGTACAAGCTCAGCTTAGTTTGGAACTAGATGGTGATGTGTGTATGTGGTAGAATATTATTATTATTCCGTTTATTCAACATTTTTCTCATTGTCACATTTTATACACTTAATAAATATTACAATAAAAGATCTATATATTAAAAGAATTTGTGTTTTATAATACGAGTCGGCTAGCCCGTTCTACCCAACCGATTCGCATGATTTTTCTTTTAAATGAAAGCTCTCGCTGCGTAGATTTGTCATCAAGCATTAGAAATTACCTAACTTGCACATTCATCAAGTCATATGCAAAAAGAGTTTTCTCCCATACATTTTTTACGTTTTCGTTGCCGTAGTCAATGACTTTCTGCTTCTATATATCTGGTTCTCATTGAGGTGGGCGTTTCGTTATAGGCCTAAAACACGCGCTGAAAAGAGCTCTTTAATTTGATGGTATGCTCATTTAAATTGGGTGTAATAAGTTTGAAGGAAGATAGGTGTGGACATTGAACTTATTTTTCAATGTTTTCCTATAAATTTCTTAACATACCATTGCTTTCTCTCTACATGGACGGTTCTAAATTCAAAAATATTTCTATGGCATCTAATAAGTTCCTTGCGGTAACTGCCAGGAAAAAACGTTATGCCTCCTTAAGGTGACCTTGCCTTACTTTCATACGGGTGAGTGTGGTGGTGTGTAAAATTATATCCGATGTTGCTCAAATTATCACTATAGTGAATTATCGCTGATGGCAGGTAATATTCCCCGAATGTTACCAGTTAACCCTTAATGTTGGGTGAACTGATTTTTCGTGTCTTAAATTACGGACTTTCTTTGGGCATCTTATTTTTTTTATGTGGAACATATTACAGCGGTTCATAGTACTATTGTTATATAATTATATTATTACAAGTGGTAGTTATGGTAGAAATTGTAGTATTGGTAAGAATAGTAGTTTTGAGAGAAAAGGTAGGTACTTTTGACAGCACCGGCGGTTTTGGTAGAAATGGTAGTTTTGAAAAAAATGGTAGATATGATAGTCTTAGTACGAATACTAGTTTTGATAGGAATAGTATTTTCGGTAGGAATAGTAGTTTTGGTAGAAATTGTATTTTTTGACATATATTGTAGCTTTGGTAGCAATGTTACTTACGATTGCTACCAAAGCTACCATTCCTACCAAAACTACAATTTCGACCACAACTATAAACGTCATTATTACATTTCTAAATTATGATGGATTAATCACACCCATACACAACACAAAATAAATCGTGCTTCTCACAGACATATTTAGTCCAGCTAAATATGTCTGTGAGAAGCACGATTTATTTATTATTAACAGAAATAAAACCTATTTTCTTACTTATAAAAAAAAGCTTTTTTGTATATTTTTAATTTTGATAGTAATATATTGACAGATACATAAAGGAAAAAGTGAAGTTAGCGTATGTTAGTTACTTAAGTTTCTGATTTAAAAGCGTATTTTTTGTGAGTAGTTGTGTTTTCAATTAAAATGATGGTTCTTGACAGGAAATTTAAAAATGCCCAGAGAAAGTTTGAACAAAGAATCTTGGTTAATGACAAATCGCTGTTGGAGATTTGGTACCGGATGGTCCTCCTATCAGTTCAGTTTTGAATAATTCTACCATCAACAATTTTATTTTCAAGTGATTTCCATTCTTGGTGACGGTAATTGCTTATTCCGCGCAATTTCTTATTGTTTATATAAAAGTGAGAATAAACATTATGAAATTCGTTTGGCCGCTGTTGATAACATAGTCAATAAGTAGGTATATAGTAACTTCATTGTTGGGAACGAAGCATATGGCCAGACCATTACAAATGCAACAGATTACAAACGTGTGATGGGTGCCAATGGACAATACGCAGGGCATGCTGAAATTCAGAGTGTAAGTGAGCTATATCCCGAGTGTCAATTCAGAGTTCACCTGGAAAACAGTAATACGATTACTGACTATGGTGTTGGCGAAATTGTTCATAACTTGCTATTTTCTGGGCACCTGGACGAAGGACATTACAGTGTCCTAATGGAAAGAATTTTAATTGAAGAACTTTCTTTCGTCAATGTTCAGTTATACATATTATATATATATCCCTATTGCGCGGCAAACTATTCAGTAATGCCAAGGTGGAAATTTCACGATACCTAAGGTAAAGCCAATGTTGTGAGAAAAGAAGTTTTGTGATATATATATTTTTGGTTAGAATATCATCTTTTTACTTATTTAATAAGGCTACAATGTACTAATCATACCTATATGTAAGAGCTTTTTTATAGCATTAAAATATGCTGTGGAGCAGCACGGGTCCTCTAGTACATATTTAATTATAATATAAATTTAATTATCATTATTATTATTAAAAGAATAAATTGTACTCAAATATATTGTAATGTTTTTTTAATATCTTGGACACATATTGGATTTGAGCAATCAAAGTTCTTCGTTCTGGTATTCGAACTGATTTCAAAACACCACTATCGGGAAAAAAATTGCTTGATCTTTTGTACTAAAAAGTACTCTTTTTCACAGATATTGGTAGCGCCATCTACCTTCCTATCTATAACTAATCGCATCAAAGTCAATCGTTCCACGCTTGTCTAGTGCGAGCGATACCATATTTCCGTCCCTCTCTATCCCACTCCCTGGAAGAGGCACTGCCTTTCGCCTGATTGGTCGCCGCGATCGTCGACGCGAGTGACAGTCCAGAACCTTCAAGAACATTCGATTCGCGACACGCGTCCGCTATACCGGATCACCGCACCGCTCCCGCTATAGTTATTACCTCTTAAAAAACCGCTCGCAAGTGGAAGTGACTGTGTAGTGAAGTGAAAACAAGCAGCTGCATCACGAAACCACCAGGAGACTGCCCTTCGGAAACGAAGAAGATTGCCGTATAAGATAAGTGCCCTCCATCCTTGGAATATCCGATACCCACTCACAATCACCTCTTCCCGTATCCAATCCTAGGCGGCTAAAGACCCGCTATTCTTTGAATACAGTCCATTCCATTAATCCTTCCCAAGTCGCCTAGAACCTACGGTTTCGGTGTATCGCCGAACCATTTTTTTGATCCATACGAGTCGGATTCATTTACGTTTTTATACGTTATATCGCTATACCTAGGCAGTTATAGCCACCTAGCTATACTCCTAATATATTCACATAAGCGTCATATGGTTGTTTCCACCCGCATCAGTAGGTAAACTTTTATGTAGCTACCTACTTACTAAATTATTAATTCTGGAACTATCATAGTTGTCTTATAAATCTCATATTTTAAGCAACTTTTAATTCCACAGCTCTAAAGTGTTGCCTACTTAGCCTACTTAGGTAAAATAATAGGTACATTAGATATTCTTATTTTGTTTCGTTCTCATTAGCTTATACTTACGTAAGCATGTCACAACAAAAGAAGTCACACGTGTCGGAAGACAAAGAGATGACAATCTTAGAAGCAAAACGCAATATTTTATTTGAGCGCATTCAAAACATCTATGAACGCTCAAAAACCGCATCTATGTCTGACAGTAATAGCGAAGCATTTCTCAGTTATTGTATGACAGAAGATAGTATTCGAACAGATTTTCATAAGTTGTTAGACGATTATAACGCAAGATTACTTTCTATCAATCCTGATGAAAAACCGAACTATCAGGCGTATATCTCATTCGAAGATCTTTATTGTATTATTAAGCGTATACAATCGCAATTGGAGGGTAAATGTTCAGCAGAGCCCGTTGCCCGCAAACCGAGATTACCGCCAATCGAGATTATGTCGTTTGACGGAGATATACGAAATTGGCCGTTATACTATGCATGTTTTAAGTCTACAGTGCACGATAATGGTTCTCTGACAGATGCTGACAGGTTGTACTATTTAATAGCTAAACTGTCACCGAAAGTCCAGTCCGTATTTGCAGGTGTCACACCCAGTGCTGAGAATTATCAGGTCATATTTCAGTCACTACTTGACAGATATCAGGACACGCGCGTCCTAGCGTCTACCTACTTTGACCAAGCTTTAAATCTCAAACTGTCCGGCAACGCGTCTGTCTCGAATTTCCAGCTGTTTATTGATAACTTCGTAACCGCGGTTAATTCTATTAGGAATTTAAAATTAGAAGATCTTTCCGACTTTATGTTGCTTCAACTCGCTTTAAAAAAGTTTGACACTGATACAATTCGCGCATTCAAAATGACGGAACGCAATAATAAAATACCTACACTGTATAATATACCAACATTTCGTTCATAAAAGATCAGTGTCGAATATTTCATAATACGCAGTCTGGTTCACCTGGCCCGTCTAACACTAACAGCAACAAAGGTTGAATAAATCGCGAAATAGTAATAATAACTCGGTCCCTAATCCACAATCTTACGTTACATGTTCGGAATCTAATAGTAATAATTCACAGAAGTGTCTGTGCAGTAATATAGTGCACGACGATTTATATAAGTGTCCCGCCTTCGATAATCAGAATGCAACCGCTCGTTTTAAATGCGTAAAAGATAACAAATTGCTTAAGCATAAAACATAAAACAAGTTATTGTTCTAGTAAGACAAAGTGCCGCTTTTGCAATAAAAAACATCATTCATTGCTTCATTTCAATAAAGATAACCCGTTGTCAAGCCAAGCCGCTAAACTTGACACACTTACCTCACAGGTGCAGGCCACGGTGACTTCCCCCTCCACGCCTCACAATGAGATATCGTTGTGTACGACATCCATTGCGCGGGCGGCACGCACGCGCGGACGGCCTTCGCGCGCTTGTAGTGATCAGAGCAGTGCTAGGCCGCCATGTATGGCGTCTAAGACTGTTCTGTTAGCGACAGCGCAAGTTATCATATATGATTTTAATGGGTCGCCGCACATGGTACGTTGTCTGCTAGATAGCGCATCTCAGACCAATTTAATAACGTTAGAATTGTTCAAACGCCTCGGATTATGGAATAACTTTAAAAATACGAACTCAATACTCCGAGGGATAGGCGGATCAGAAAAACATTGCAAGGGTTCCGTAGATATTAAAATACATTCGCGTTTTGATAGGGACATTAACTTTAACATTTCTTCCCTTATCGTGGAGCGTATAACAGACACATTGCCAAACGCTAATGTGGACGTGTCGCTTTTCACACATCTCGAGTCATTGCCACTAGCGGACTCGGAGTTTGCGAATCCGGCAGACATTGATGTTTTGATCGGAGCCGCAATATTCCCGCACTTGCTACTTACTAAATTGGTACGTAGTGAGCAAAATAACTTACCGCCCGCTATTGAGACGGTATTTGGGTATGTGATTATGGGTACCGTACCTACATTACATACTTCTCAATACGTTACGTCTTGCTGTTGTTCTGTTCTTCAAGAAAACAATATTGACTCACTTCTCAAGCGATTTTGGGAGCTTGAAGAGGTTACCTCACCGCCCTCGATGAGCCGTAAAGATCTCGAGTGTGAAGAGCATTTCCGCGCTACCACTGTTCGTGACAACAGTGGCAGATACGTTGTGGCGTTGCCATTCTGTGGTGACCCTTATTCGTTAGGCGACTCGTACGTTGCTGCGCTCAGACGTTTCCATTGTTTGGAACGTAAACTTGATGCATCACCTAAGTTACGCAGCGCCTATAATGACGTCAGTCGTGACTACATAGATAAAGGTTTTTTGAGTGTAGTTGTAAACAACGAGGGCAACTCTCTGCCCTCATATTATATCCCGCATCACAGCGTAGTTCGCGAAGATAAAACCTCTACTAAACTCCGTGTGGTTTTAGACGCTAGGTGTAAGACTGCATCGGGTCAGTCGATTAATGACATTTTGCATGCCGGCCCCAATTTACAGGGTGATTTATTTAACATCATAATAAAGTTTCGTCTTTTCCAAATCGCTCTGTCAGCTGATTGCCGCCAAATGTTTCTCAATATCGGCGTTCGCGAATCTGACCGTAGATTTCAACGGGTCTTTTATCGTTTTGACAAGAAAGAACCTTTATCTGTGTATCAGTTCAATCGTGTTTGTTTTGGACTCAAGTCTAGCCCATATCACGCGTTACGAGTTGTTCGCCAGTTGATCGCTGATGAAGGCGATCACTTTCCCGCCGCAGCGGCTGTTGCCACTTCCGCTTTGTACATGGATGACATTGCCTGTAGTGTCATATCCGCTCCGCTAGCAATTTCGCTTTGTGAAGAGCTTATTCAGCTTTTCAAGCGAGGCCAGTTTGATCTTGTCAAATGGACAAGCAACTCTAAGGAGGTTCTCGCACGCATACCAGATTCTCATAAGGCTTCTCCAGACATTGAGTTTGAGAAGTCTGTACCGCATAGGGTTCTCGGTTTACGCTGGGACAAATCCTGCGATAGTTTTCGGTTTGACGTCTCACCACCAGATGATAAGTGCACCAAACGCACTATGCTGTCCACAGTGGCTCGACTATGGGACATAATGGGTTTTGTGGCTCCCACAATTTTGTACGCCAAGCTCTTGATCAAAGAGCTTTGGCTATCAAAGTGTGAGTGGGATGAAACACCCCCTGACCATATTGTCGCCGCTTGGGGCCAGTTTTGTATTGAGCTTACCGTGCTCAATCAAGTTACTATTCCGCGTCATCTTGGGTTGGTAGATGGATGTACCATCAACTTAATAGGTTTCGCTGACGCCAGCGAGCGTGCTTACGGCGGAGTCGTATATCTGCAAGTCCGCATTGGTTCTAACTACTCGGTGCAGTTAGTTTGTGCCAAGTCTAAGGTCTCACCTGTTAAAACCATTTCAGTTGCGAGACTGGAGTTGTGCGCGGCCCTTCTGCTGTCTCAGTTGCTCCGCAAGGTTCAAGACACAGTTTTGCCCCACTACCCCATTAATAAATTATACGCATTTTCCGACTCCAACGTAGTGCTCGCTTGGATTCATTCTTCTCCTCATCGCTGGCAGACTTTTGTCGCCAACCGCGTTAGCAAATTGATTGAACTGGTTCCTGCTACTTGTTTCAATCACGTCGCGGGTATTGAGAACCCCGCAGATTGCTTGTCTCGTGGTGTCACTCCACTTAATCTTCTGCATCATCCATTGTGGCGTCGTGGACCTTCTTGGATCTCCCATGATCCGTCAGAATGGCCCATGCAACCCTTTGACCACAGTGCAGAAGACGAAGATGTACGCGAACGGAAGTCTGTTTCTTATCCCGTGATTGCTGAGGTTGCGGAGTCTCCCATCTATGCACTCGCACTACGCATGTCATCGTGGTCTAAGTTACTCCGTGCCATCGTTTATGTCTATAGGTTTCTTAGGCACCTACCTAATGAGACTTTTGTATCAAGTACTGATATCAAATTCGCAGAACGTAAATTATTAAGAGCTGTACAAGCTGTTCATTTTAGTAACGACATTCAAAATTTAAAAGACAATGTACCTTGTTCTCCCGCTATCCTTAGACTCAAGCCGTTTCTCGATGAACACGGCGTCATACGCGTTAGGGGTCGTCTGTCAAATTCGGATGAACCTTATAACTACAAAAATCCTTGTATTCTGCCGCGACATGATCATGTTGTCGACCTTCTTGTTGATTTTTATCACAAGAAGCACCTCCATGCCGGTCCGGAGTTGCTTATGTCCTTACTTAGGCATAAGTATTGGATTTTAGCTGCTCGACGAATAATTCGTCACAGAATACATAAATGTAACGTCTGTTTCAAATTTCGTCCGCGTCCGACTTTCCCTCCCATGGCCAATCTCCCTAGCCAGCGCGTCAACCAGGTTGCTAAAGCGTTTACACATACCGGTTGCGATTACGCAGGACCACTGCAGTATACGCCAGTGCGTGGTCGAGGTGTTAAAAGCCGTAAGGCCTGGCTATGTATTTTTACATGCTTAACGACGCGCGCTACGCATATTGAAGTTCGTACTAATTCGAATATCGTACTCGTCTTCAGGAAGAACTTTCCATAAATCATATTGACTGGAAGTTTATTCCACCAGCATCACCACATTTCGGTGGATGTTGGGAAAGCATGGTCAAAGTAATTAAAACGCATCTCTTCAAGGTCATAGGTCAACAGATCCTCGCTTACAAAGAGCTTTTAACTGTCCTTGCACAAGTCGAGGCACTGATCAACTCGCGTCCGCTCACAGCATTGAGTAGTGACCCTGCAGAACCATCCACGTTAAGCCCTGCACATTTCCTGAACACAGTGCCATTATCGTCATTTCCGGCTCCTGAAGCAGACTCTTCAAGTTGGCTCCAGAGACATACTCTGCTGGATAAACTCGTGCAGTCGTTCTGGCGGCGCTGGCGTGCGAAATATCTACACCAGCTTCAGGCTAAATCCAAGTGGAATAGTCCTGCATCCCCTATACAGGAGGGTACGTTGGTCGTCATAATACATGATAATGCTCCGCCGCTTTCATGGCCGTTAGCCATCGTAGAGAAATTGCATACTTCCAAAGACGGTACAACTCGCGTTGTTACCGTGAAAACCGCTAAAGGGAGTTACGTGCGCCCTGTTGTACGTCTCTGTCCGCTTCCAACTCAGTGAGATCTAGCCTGAAGTTGGACCTACCTCTTAGTTTAAGTATTTAGTTAGTAGTTTTCGCTATTATTGCGTTTGTAGTTTTCGCTAAAGTTAATTTAGATTAATTTTATTGTCATATCGCTGTCTTAGCCTATTGATGGGTTATGCGGTAGTACACCCAACATAGCTAAGTTCAATTCTATTTTTTTTAAAGGCAACGCTTTAGGGCCGGGGGGATATGGTAGCGCCATCTACCTTCCTATCTATAACTAATCGCATCAACGTCAATCGTTCCACGCTTGTCTAGTGCGAGCGATACCATATTTCCGTCCCTCTCTATCCCACTCCCTGGAAGAGGCACTACCATTGGCTTGATTGGTCGCCGCGATCGTCGAGGCGAGTGACAGTCCAGAACCTTCAAGAACATTCGATTCGCGACACGCGTCCGCTATACCAGATCACCGCGCCGCTCCCGCTATAGTTATAACCTCTTAAAAAACCGCTCGCAAGTGGAAGTGACTGTGTAGTGAAGTGAAAACAAGCAGCTGCATCACAAAACCACCAGGAGACTGCCCTTCGGAAACGAAGAAGATTGCCGTATAAGGTAAGTGCCCTCCATCCTTGGAATATCCTATACCCACTCACAATCACCTCTTCCCGTATCCAATCCTAGGCGGCTAAAGACCCGCTATCCTTTGAATACAGTCCATTCCATTAATCCTTCCCAAGTCGCCTAGAACCTACGGTTTCGGTGTATCGCCGAACCAGATATATTCTCCCAAAGTTATCTCAAAGTTAAATCCTTTCACAAAGAGCCACGATTCACATACACCACGCTATCTATATTTACATTATAAGTGTCACCATTCACACATATTTCCTGCACTTTAATTCGCCCGATGCTGAATTAGATGCGACAGACGTCTAGACGACACCGTTCGATATGCTCAATATGTTGTAAAGACATTTATTTCCATAAGTTACGCTTGAATTTTGAAGACATTCGCCGCGAACATTTTGGTTGAAATATGATAAACGTAAAGCTTTGTCTTTTGATTTCACACGATGTTGAAACTTTGATGCTGACTGAAGTTATGTGAAATTAAGAATTTTCTCAATAAAGTTTTCGATGTTTTTCATTTGTAATTTTATTTAGATTGTTATTCAAACTGTTTCGAAATACGTGGCACGTTTTAAATCGAAATGGCTTTGAAAATAACAATAAAGTTTTCAATAGATAGTTATTGCTAGGCTTACACAGCAAAACTGAAATACAATACTAACCCAACATTCAGTAAAAAAAGAAAAAGCAATCCATACAAGTTTAAGCCATATAGTTTTAAACTCTTCAGACAGACAGTCGCTCTGTGGAAAAGCTAATATTCAGCCAAATCCGGTTAGACTTGTAAGCGGACCTCGGTTGAAACTGGGATAACGCTAGGAAGATGATAGTTTTAAACGCTTGGTTAGTGATCAAAGCCATCTATCGAAGAATTTTGTAAACTATTCAATCACATTTTAAAAGCACGCTATACTGCAGTAATGAGCTATCACCGATATAACATAACATAACAAACATATCAATATGGAATGAATTTGATGTACACTTCTTGCCTATAACCAATTGATTAAAAACTCTCTGCGTAACTAGCAGAGAATTTATTCAAAAATCTTAAACAATTCTATTATTCACATTCTTTCAAAGGAATACAGACAAAGAAAAGATCAGTAAGCCTTTCCTGTTCAGAGATCACATCTTCCAATAAACGCTGGCTCAATCGCCTTCCATAGCGCCTTCGCCTTAGTTTTATATAAATTTCAGACCGCCATTTTATTACGGCCCACACAAGGTACATAATATGTAGTGCGATGAATTATGGAAAGTCTTACACACATATTGGATTCGACGCACCTCAAATCTATACTAATATAATAAAGCGGAAGAGTTTGTTTGTTTGTTTGTTTGTTTGAACGCGCTAATCTCAGGAACTACTGGTCGGATCTGAAAAATTCTTTTTGTATACGATAGCCCAGTTATTCCGGAAGGCTATAGGCTATAATATAACATAGCGCTTCGACCCTTTGGGGCCGGGCAAAAGGCTAAAAAGGCTAAAACATAATGTCGGCTTATCTCAGGAACTAGCAGTCGGATTTTAAAAATTGTTATTGCCTATGATAGGGCAATTATTCCGAAAGGCTATAGGCTATATAAAATTACGCCACAACTTTTAGGGGCCAGACAAAAATAATAAAATGGTCAAACGAGACGGGGGAGGGTTGGGTCAAAGGCAAAAAAAGGCTAAACGGATAGGATACAATCTATATGGGTATCGTTTTCGAGATTTTCGGGACGCTGATTAATAATATGAAATTTATTTAGTAATCCAAGATGGCGGACGGGAAATCAAAGATGGCGGATGAGAAAATTTTAAATATCAATATGGGTATCGCCTTCGATATTTTAAGGGGTGGAGAATCGAAATACAACATCTATTTCGTGATCAAAGATGGTGGATGGGCAATCAAAGATGGCGGATGGGAAAATTTAAAAAAAATCAATATTGGTATCGTCTCCGATGTTTAAATGGATGGGGAATCCAAATACAACATCTATTTCATGATTCAAGATGGCGGATGGGAAATCAAAAATGGCGGATGGGAAAAATTTAAAAAATCAATATTGGTATCGTCTCTGATGATTTAAGGGATGGTGAATCCAAATACAACATCTATTTCGTGATCAAATATGGCGGATAGGAAATCAAAGATGGCGGATAGGATTTTTTTTTAAATCAGTATGGGTATCGTCTCCGATGTTTGAAGGGATGGAGAATCCAAATACAACATCTATTTCGTGATCAAAGATGGCGGATAGGAAATCAAAGATGGCGGACGGGATTTTTTTTAAAAGTTGATATGGGTATCGTCTCCGATATTTTAAGGAATGGAGAATTCAAAACCACCATCTATTTCGTGATCAAAGATGGCGGATGGGATTTTTTTTAAATCAATATGGGTATCAACTCCAATATTTAAAGGGGTGGGGAATCCAAATCCAACATCTATTTCGTGATCAAAGATGGCGGATGAGAAATCAAAGATGGCGGATGGGAATTTTTTTTAAAGTCGATATGGGTATCGTCTCCGATATTTTAAGGAATGGGGAATTCAAAAACACCATCTATTTCGTGATTCAAGATGGCGGATGGGAAAAAAATTAAAAATCAATATGGGTATCGTCTCTGATGATAAAAGGGATGGTGAATCCAAATAAAACATCTATTTCGTGATCAAAGATGGCGGATAGGAAATCAAAGATGGTGGACGGGATTATTTCTTAAAGTCGATATGGGTATCGTCTCCGATATTTTAACGAATGGGCAATTCAATATTATATAAAAATCTATGTTTGTTTTTGCATCATTTATAGACCCTGCAATGATAAAAGATTAAGCGCTAAGTCAATAGTAACTTGGAAAAGGGGCTTGGAAAAAAGGGAATTCAATAAAAACTCTGAAAAAGGCGATACGGAGTTCGCTGGGTCAGCTAGTATTGAATACGTAGAGGAATAGAAGTAGTTTTGTCTTTCAATAACGTTTCGGTTTTATTGACTAGTGTTTGAAGCTTTAAATGAAATCCGATCCTTTGGTTATAAATATTCGGATCTGTGATGAGCTGGTCAGTTTGTAAAGATGAAGATATCATGATTGGTCTAGCTCAAACTATGAAATATTTAGTACTGAATAGAACGGGATTATCTTTATTCGTCAATTTTGTTCAAAGATACGTAGAATTGACTTGAAGGTTTAAAGATATTTTAGTTTTGCTTCGAATCTCTCTGGTCATATTTATTCCGTGAAAACCAAACAATGTATGTCCATACATCATGACATAATTGTGTACATTGTTCAATAATGCTTTGGTTGATTCGGCTAATTCATTATATTTTATATAATTATTATTTGCTATCTTAAGTAGTTATTATAATAGAAATTTATTCAATATCGCATATAAGTGGATCACACAGCTATTTATTATAATACGAGGGTCAAACTGAAAGTTCTTAGAAAATCAAAAACTGATTACATTAGCCAGTTATTAGTTTTATTACATCTTTTCAAAATATTGTCCATTGACGTCAATACACCGCTGCATGCGATGGAACCACTGGGAAAAACACTTTGCCCACTCGTCCTTAGGGGTCTCTTCAATGGCATCGCGATACGCAGCCACCGCTTCTTCAGCATTCATAAACCGCTTTCCTTTAAGTTTTTCTTTAATTTTTGGAAATAAATAAAAATCACAAGGCGCGAGGTTGGGGCTATACGGCGGGTGACCCAGTAATTCAACGTTTGATGTCGCCAAATAGTCGATCGTTCGCTTGGCGGTGTGCGACGAGGCGTTGTCGTGGTGAAGGAGGATCCTACTGCGAGGTCGTTTCTCTCGAACTTTTTCCAAGACAAGTGGCAAACAATTGGTAGTGTACCATTCTGCAGAAACTGTTTTTTGATCCTCTAACACAATTGTTGCGAAATGACCTATCCTTCCAAAGAACGAGGCCACCATTTTTTTTCCCGCACTTCGATCTCTCTTCACTTTAGTTGGCAACTCCTCGAAAGGAAACACCCACTGAGCAGATTGTCTTTTGGTTTCAGGATCATAACAGTAAATCCAGCTTTCGTCACCTGTTAGTATGTCGAACACAGCATTTGAGTCACCTCCGTTAAATCTTTCAATCATTTTACGGCACCAATCCACACGATGGAGTTTTTGAGCCTTAGTCAAATTATGAGGTATCCACCGGGCGCAAAGCTTCCTGACCGCTAAATGTTCGTGGAGGATTTTGTGCACTTGACTCATACCGATGCCTAAGCTTGTCCGAATCTGCTGATAGGTCACTCTTTTGTCAGTCTCTATCATACGCCGCACAACACAGAAGTTATTTTCAGTCGTCGCCGTAGAAGGCCGTCCCACACGTACATCATCAGTGAGATTAGTGCGACCACGTTTAAACTCATTAAACTAGTTGTAAACATTCGCACGAGATGGGGCTTCATCGTGAAAGGCCAATCGTAGTCTATCATAACTTTCTTGTTGACTTAAATGACATCGAAAGTCATAAAAAATCATTGCACGAAAATTTTCTCGTGTTAAATTCATGTTGACGTGACAGACAATTTTCAATTTGCCACCAAATCGTAAAACAAATGACAAATGAATGAAATATATACTCAGTAATATTGGCAAAGAATTCTATTTTCAAATTTTAGAATATTTTTTTTATTATATTGTTTATAAGTGGCCAGTTCTAAGAACTTTCAGTTTGACCCTCGTATTGCACGGTGGCTGTTTTTGAAAGGTAATTATTTAGTTAATGAATGATTTTGGTTGTTCCATATATACCAAAACACATAACATAATTTTAGTCACATGCGAGTAATTGCTATACTGCATGACTGAACTGAAATATCTCTCTCTTTTCTGTTTCGGTTAAACTATGTAAAATGTAATGAAATCTATCAAAACTACTTGATTATGAAGTGTCCTTAATCCCGAAGAATCAGAAAAAAAAATGATATCTTTATAATTTCATCTTACCTTTTCTCGCATTCTGTTTTAGTAAAGAAAAGTAATGGCACAATTTTAGTCAAGTGTACAATAAACGTACTTATTAGAATCATTTTCTTCACAACTTTGTTCAGTAAATTTTATTATTAGGTATTTTGTTTTATTTAAAACTAATGACAATCCACACGAATATTTTTATGCGACACTGATTTTGTCTGTTTATTAGACTATCGTAACTAAACCACAGAGAAACCGTAAACACAATTTTCCAATTCAAACCCATGTGGTCAAAGCCACGGCCTTAACTAGTACTATTACATAATTAGCACACCGCACCAAATTTATAGCAGCATACACCCAGAACCTTTTAATAGTTTTACTTAAAATTCTTTACATAATTTCTCAAACGGTTACCCTAAGCTTTTGGCAACATTAATAATCCTGAAATAGCTTTTAAGATAACGCTAACTTTGGAAATGTTTAAGTCCTAATAACGGGAGTAATGTAACTACTAACAAATCTTCGGAGGATCTGCTATTTATTTTGTTGGGAACTTATTTATCTTCACAATTTTCATCGTTTTAAGTGAACTTAGCATCACGGCTTGGTCCCGGGGGTGCCGTATAAGTAGATTTTACGAACGTTAGGTCTGTTACGTTAGAATTGCTTGAAAGCACAGGAAAGTTGCTACCAAGTTCAGTATTTTATCTTATAAAATGGTAACAGTGAAGTATAAATATTTTGAAATTAGTTTAGATCCCAAGCATTATTAGGAACAGGTATTACTTACTTTATGATTATATATTTATCAAAACTTGGTAGACTTTTAGTAGACTATGGTGTGATGATGATGATAAGAAAGACCATGCATGAATATAATTCCCGAAGACTAATTCAAGTTTCAGTTGTAAATTGATTGCGCTGTTAATACGAGACATAGGGACAAAGTAACATTCTAGTATTATGCCAGTAATATTGTTCTGTGACATAATTTAATTTAGAATGGGTTATAATCTGCCTCCTTGGTCTCGCGGCATAAATGTGCACGTGGGATTGGGAGGTCTCGGGTTTGATTTCCGGGTCGGGCAAAGTGTTATTGAGTTTTTCCGTTTGGAAAATCTCAGTAGCAGCTCGAAGTCTGGTAATGTGCCCGGTACGGCAATAGGCTCCCTATTACGTGGGACCTAAAAAAATCATAGCGAAATGTGGGTGTAATATTACACCTCTGCCTATCCCTTCGGGGATACAGGCGTAAGTCTACAAATAAAAATAAATAAAAATATAATCTGATAAAATTTTATACATTAAGTATATCATTAATTGAACATTACTTTTTATTTGATTTATTCGACTGCAAAAAGGCTGCTTCCAAGGGTTGTTTAATATCTCAAAATTTGTTGCCCAATACCCTTACTCATCGAGATATATTTGCAATAACTTCTAATGTTTTGCATATTAATTCAAGGTCTAACACAAAAAGAACATAGTTTTTACCTACAAACGCTTTCTACTGCGTCTCAGTGTGGTAGAAATTCAACATTGTAATCAAATTGAGTACTCATTCTGTGAAACAGTAGGGGTTGACACAAAAACCTTCGGGTCTTGTGCCTAACCGCGAAACTGAAACGGTCTATTTTAGTCTTGGACTTCGCTCAAATTCAAATTCAAATTCTTTATTTGCTCAAATATAGGTACAAAATGGTGACAAAGATAGGTACAAAATAGATCCACTATATTTTACCTTGCGGCATGCAAAAATTATGTCCAGTTAATACAATTTAAAAATAACTAATTAAATAAAAGAAAAACAAAATGTCAATAAATTACATTAATAAATTATAACCATACAATAATTAATTTCAATAAAAAAGTCAATAAATCACATTAATACATTATAACAAAACAATACAATGAAAATGTCCTATAAATTAATCATTAATAAAATATCAATTTTAATGTTATAATTACTCATATTTATTAAACAATTTGATCATTTAAAAATTCGTAAAACTGAGATGTAAACAATTCACGGTCATGATATTTTCACAGGAAATATGAAATGTAGCTTTTTGTAGAATATTTTTTCTAGTTCTTTTAAGTTCTTAACAAATTTTCTTTGATATCAGTATTTTATTCGTTTTGAATTTTATGTTCGCCCAGATCACGTTGTTACCTGAACAAAATCAGTACCTTGCCTCAACTGCAATAATTTAACCTACAAAATATAGTAACAAGGGTCGTCGAACAATCATTGCATCGTCTACAATGAAATCTATTTCATCGTGCAGTGAATCAGTAATATGGTCTTTTATTTCAAATCCGTCTTAAATATCTATTAGTTCTCTTCCAGTAAAATTACATTGTTGTTAAAACAATCTGATACTAAATCTGCTATACGATTTATTGTCTCATCCTAGTCGTAGGAAATAAGTCTTCCAGTGTTAGTAGTTTAGGACAAAAGAAAATTATACATATATAGGTATGTGTGGCTCTCTTAAGTTTGGACTGAAGTGGTTTTTGTCTGTATTAAGGGTCACAGGTCTGATGTGTTACTAACTTTGGCCTTTATCTGTATTAGATACATTTGTGGTTTCATTTACTTGTTGTTAGGTGTAATTGTTGTTTGCCTTTTGAAATAATTTAGGTAATTTTGATGTTTCTTGTGACAAGTGCCATTACTATTCTCGAGTACAGGGCCCATCTTTCACATTATGTATGATGAAATAATTGAAGGGCGTAGTTATTGAAGCCCTTGCACTCTTTTAAATTTTTATAAAATCTTTACTAATACATATTATAAAGCTTAAGAGTTAGTTGGTTTGGTTGAATCTCAGGAACACTGGTTTGATTTAAATAATTAATTTAGTGTTGGAGAGCCCATTTATCGAGATAGGATAAGACTAATCAAAATCACGCTATGAGCCACGGATGCCAAGTAGCCGTAAACAACGCGGGTGTAACCGTGGGCTCAGCTACTAATGTATAAATTGACTAAGTTGATAATTTACATAACATATCGACTTATTTGTAAAACACTGTAGGGTTGTAGAAGAGTGTATGTCAAGTAGAATGGTAGTGCGAAGTAAAAGTCACATATTGAAGAAAAGAAGTATGAAAGTTTATTAAGTAGGCGGAAAAGTTCACAGACACAGTTTATAGATACAAACAAAAGCAGAAGGAGTGAAAGATAGCGAGAAGAAAGTTTTTAGCATAGGCACAAGAATATAGTACGCGCGGAAGCGATGATAATAATTCACAAGTACTAATAAGTTTTAAGTACTAGGCGGTTCGCGTCTCACCGCGTGACGACCTCATCGCCCTTTGACTTGTCACTGCAAGCAGTCACCTTGGCTCCTCTCATAGAGGAGTGAAGGATATCCTGCTGTACCCCTTGTTTGGAGGGGTACAGCTGCGACGGGTCCAGGCACTCACGTTTTACGAGTAGTTGGATAGATAAATCTACCAACCGTGGCAAATCGTAATCCTGGCATTGGGTCGCAGACATATTTTGTGACCTAATGCTGGGAGCGAAGGTCTTGGCTTAACCGCCCGGGCCGCTAGGAAGAAAACCTCTATAAAAAAATACCCCAACTCCAAGGTTTGGCGCGCGCCGATATCTATCGGCGCGCGCCAAACCGCATGGCTGATGGGAAGATCAGTCGCGAGCGCTCCTCCAGTCAGGGCAAAGGCCGTCCCCCTGGTTGGGTACTAAATGTAGGCTTACCCGGGTACAGGGGGCACCACCCGGGCGGACCATCTATTCCCCCACTCTCGTGGGAACCAAATGTATAGTTCGCAAGCCACTAATTCGAGCGAAGAGCCACGCTCACTAAACTCTGGCTCCACTCTTCGCGCCGATAATGACGCTGATGATGAGGTAGAGGATCCATCACTACCAAGGGTAGCTTTACTTGGTATTGCAGCCTGTGACCGGGGCCGCTATCAGATGGCTATGGCCGCTATGGGCAGATCCCGGGGGCGTTCGGGTTCTTCTCGTTGAGCCACCCCTTGTCCGGGGCTGTCACGGGTACCAGCCACTGCCATATCCGCGGCCGTCTCCAAGACCACCACCACCACTTTATTGGGGGCCGAAGGCCCTGGGTTGATTGGGTGGGCGTCGCCAGACGTTTCTGATGGCGGAGGCCGCGTAACCCGCTCGGGGAAGAAGAAGGCTGTGGGTGATCCAGCTGCGCATACCCCGGAGTCGTCAGTTGAGCGGGTCGCAGACAGTACGCGTGAGAGCGATAGCTTCGCCATGTCTGTCGCATCAGTCTCGACCCGAGGTGCACGAAAACGCACCGTGAAACGTCACCCAGAGGGACCGGATGAGGGGGTGGCCCGGGTTAGGGCAAGGACGGCGGAGGTCTCTAATTCGGACGAAGAACTAAGGTTATTGTCAGACCCATTAGCTTCTTCGTCCGACTCAACAAAACGCGCTCGCGAGATCGAGCAGGGTTTAGAGGAGCTGCGCAGGCAACCGACAGCCGCAATACAGAAGAAAGCGCACCTCTCTGTTGCGGTTGTAGAGAGAGTGGCCAAGGAGAGCCGCAGCCTGAATCCCTTCAAGCCTCTGATAGACGCGGCTCAGGACATCGCTGCTGCAATTGCGGCTCAGACTGAGTGCATCTAACGACCCACCATAAGCGGATCCGAGAAGGCAGCGGACTGTGTGGCGCAGTCTGCTGTGAAAAGCATTGCACACCCCGCCTTTCACCGGGCACGCGTCCCAAGCAAGGGGACGGACGCGACAGGTACAGCGTAGCAATACAACCACAGTTCCCGTTGTACCTGCAAGGCGTCGAGCTACGGAGCCACCGTGTGGTTTTTAGTCGGTAACCCAGCCCACAGGGTGGGAGTCCGACATAACCCCTTCGACCGCTCCCCGTTTGGAGGGGCGGGAAGTAACTCATTTTCCACACGATAAAAAAAATAATAAGAAAGGCGGTTCGCGTCAAGACAAATCTTAGACTGCTGATGGGCCGGCGCGGTGACGCGGGGGCACGCGAGTTACCTGCGACGCGAGCCGCAATGCGCGCGTGCGCGACGCGCCTAGTAATATTATCTTTATAAATCATACTGTTAGACGCTTGACTATGCAGACGTGTTTTTTGTTTTAAGTAATTAAATAATTACGAATAATATTTCGCGACGTCGTGTCAGCAGTCTGACCCTAACTGTGTCGTGTGTGTTAATAAACAATCAGCAAATATGATCTAAATTGATTAACTACACAAACAATATTAGCTAGTTATGTCAAACCCAGGTTTTAGCCCGTTTGGCCGGAGCCAAAAAACAGGACGTAGTCCTCCGTCAACACCAACTCCGCCCTCCCTTCCAGTAGTAGAAAATCTGCCCAAGCCGCTTAAAAAACCAATCCAGAATGATCTGCCCCAGGAAGTCGTGCCTACGCCGGAGATTGAAAGGTGGCTGGATACGGTGGAGACTTCCCTTAATGAGTTGTGCACTGTCGTTGGCGAAGGAAAAATGAACTCCAACCAGAAGGAGCTCGTTTCAGGTCTGTGCTGTAAAGTTATGGGTGCAACAGCGCATATTGCCGTGGTATATCAATCGTTAAAACAAAAAACCATCCTTGCGCACTCGAACATTCAACACCTACATAGCCAGCTGGACCTAAGTAGGTCTATCAAGGAAATTAAGGCGACAGTGGAGGATAAACTACAACCCGTAAGCAGTAACTCTTTTGCAGATATGGTGAAGAAAGGAACAGATAAGTTTGTTCGTCCTAATAACCTGAGTACTATTGCAATTTATCCCAGCGACAAATCGAAAACTAGTGACGACACGAAATCTCTCGTCCAAAAGATAATTTCACCGGAGGAACTTAAACTTCACGTACGTGCACTGAGGAAAGTACGCAATGGAGGCGTCCTTATAAGCACCGAAACTAAGCAGGACATTGAAAAGCTAAAGATCTCGCAAAAGCTGGTCTCATCGGGCCTTACTGTGGAGGAACCAACAAAACGTCGTCCAAGAATTACCATCGTCGGTGTACCCGTATCCCTTAGCGAAAAGGAAGTCCTCGACTGCGTTTATGAGCAAAATCTTGCCGACAAATTCCCCAAGTCTAGTCGTGATTCCTTCTTAGCCGCAATTAAGTTGAGCCATAAATCAGGTAAGAAGAACCTTCCTACCTGTAACTATTTATTGGAAGTAGCGCCCTCTATCAGAAAGGCACTGGTTAATCAAGGACGCGTCTTCGTTAATTGGACGTCATGCCCGGTGCGAGACTTTACAATTGTCACGAGATGCTTCAATTGCCAACAGTTCGGTCACGCCGCAAAGTATTGCCGAGAAACCAGCCCCACTTGCAATCATTGCGGCGAACTTGGTCATTCCTTCAAAGAATGTAGCAACAAGTCGGCCGCTCCTAATTGTGCAACGTGTAAACGTTTTAAGAGGAAATCCGACCATCAAACTGGTGACCTAAACTGTCCAGCACGTAAGTATGCTGAGGACAAATATATACACTCCATAGATTATGAGGGTGCCTAAGAGCGTCAACATCTATTGTTCTTAGTAAGCGCTTTTACTTATTTAACTTATATAGTCTACTTGCATACAGTTTATTTCATATTATTATAATGACTAATCAATTGATCGGTGACCTAGATAATTTTTCTGTGTCTGAAACAAAAATATGTGATGTCGAGGCTTGTAAATATTCTATACCAAGTAGTGAAAAGGTGCTGACTTTGCTGACACAAAATATTCACGGCATAAACCGTAACATAAATGGATTTGAAGTTTTATTGCATAATCTCGATGTTAGCTGCGACATTATAGTGTTAACAGAATGTTGGCTGTCAAGCCAAACAACTGCTTTTCCACTTCTTGATGGCTACTGTGTACACAGAACAGAAATAAATTTAAATCAAAATGATGGTCTAGTAATCTACTCTAAAAATAATTTAAATATATCAGTAGAGGAACCTTTATTTCTGGGCAGTAATTGCTTGTTAGTTAAGATCAATTTAAAGACAGTAGTTTTAGCAATTTATAGGCCCCCTTCGCAAAATATTGAATTATTTTTGGAATCACTGGACTCACATTTAAAAAGGCTATCACATTTTCAGAACATTATACTGACAGGTGATATAAATATTAATATCGCGGCTCAAAGAACCGACATTCATGCACATAATTACTTAAACATTTGCTCATATCATGGGTTGCTACCAACATATTATCACCCAACACACCAAAGTGGCTCATGCTTAGACCATTTCGTTATAAAATCAACTAAGCCAACCATAACATTAATAACTAATTCATCATTAACAGATCACTGTGCTATTCTATTAACCTTAAAATTAACTTTGCCCAGGAACCACTGCACACGCAGCTATGCAAAATTGGACATGAAAACCCTCGCAAGTAGTATAAATAGCATAGATTTTAAACCAATTTTTAATTCGAACGATGCGCATAGTTCTCTACAATATTTTATAAGCTCAGTACAAGATGCAGTAACAAAACATACTTCATTTATACATACGTCACGAAAATATACTAACATAAAACCATGGATTACTCCCGGCTTGGTTCGTTGCATAAGACATCGAGATAAACTCCATCAAAAACTAAAATTGGCACCAGACAATGAAATACTTTCCGTATCATATAAAAGATACAGAAACTTCTGCAACAATCTTTTAAAAAAATTAAATATTCAATACGACAAAAATCAATTGCAAAAGGCAGGGAAAAGCAGTAAGTTCGTCTGGCAATTTATAAAGAAAAATACATTTATTTGTAAAAACTCAGAAGCACCACTCGACCTTCTGTCGACAGACATAAGGCCAACATCAGCAATTGATATGATAAACGATTATTTCATTAACGTCGTCGGTAGAACATTAACGGAAAAAACGCCTAAATCTAATAGCTTTCCGTCTCAAACTAGCCATTCACCAACGCTAAATTCGTTTGTGTTGCTGGATACGGACGTTGATGAAGTAATAAGTATCATAAGTGGTTTGAAAGAGGTGTGTGCAGTTGGCTGGGATAATATACCAAACAATATTATCAAAAAATTCAAACACATATTTGCGCCGGTGTTAACACATATTTTAAATTTATTTTTACACAAAGGAATTTTCCCTAGCTTATTTAAAAAAGCAGTAGTTACTCCTATTTTTAAATCCGGTGACAAAAAATGTATATCAAACTATAGGCCAATCTCAGTCTTAACGGGCCTTTCTAAGATCTTAGAGAAAATAATAAACATTAGATTGGTTAAGTACCTCGAAGATAATAAGCTGCTTTCAGATAACCAATTTGGTTTCAGGCCAAAAAAATCCACTAACCAAGCAGTTCACCAGCTTACGGCGCACATAACCAATAGTCTAGATAAGAGCATGCACTCCATGGGAATCTTTTTAGACCTTGCCAAGGCGTTTGATACAATATCCTGCTCCATACTTTTGCGCAAGCTCGAGACATTCGGTATAAGGGGTACACAACTTGCATTGTTTTCTGACTATCTTAGCGATCGCTATCAATGTGTGAAAATTGGTAAATATGTTGGTGCTGAACGTAAAAACAGTGGTTTTGGCATACCACAGGGTAGTATTTTGGGGCCAACTTTGTTTCTTATCTATATAAACGACATTTACAGCTTAAATGTTCAAAACCGTATATTAATATCATATGCTGACGACACAGCGCTTTTATTCTCGGCCAATACATACTCTGAGCTTTATGACCGTGCGCAAAATGGTTTTAATATTGTTTCAAATTGGCTACACTAAAATCTCTTAACCATGAATATAGACAAAACGAAATACATTTTATTTAGAATGAGAAATACTAATCCATCACCTGCTAACCTACACATTTATGCACACAACTGTAGAATGCACGCTGACCTAGCATGTACTTGTCCTACATTAATTAAAACTGACAATATTAAATATCTAGGTATTATACTCGACACAAATCTCAATTTTCGTAAACACATTGATATTGTATGCGCGAGAACGCGTAAATTAATTTATATCTTCAAAAAACTACGTAACATAGCCGATTACAAATTAATAAAACAGGTTTATTTAGCTTTGTGTCAGTCCATACTAACATATTGCATTACAACGTGGGGTGGCGCGGCTAAATCAGTTCTATTGCCGCTAGAACGAGCACAAAGAGCAATACTTAAAGTTGCTACTTTTCGTCCTTTTAAATTCCCTACGCACCAACTCTACTTGTCATGCAACGTGCTAACAGTGCGCCAACTATTTATACTCAATATTATACTAAAACAGCACACTGAAATCCCTTTTTCTCCTATTTCTTTTGAAAGAAGAAGAAAGGACCTAGTTTGTACAACACCTCACACGAATCATGTCTTTGTTAATAGATTTTACACATTTCTAGGCCCGTTCTTGTATAATAAGTTTAATTAATTACTCAATATATATAGTCATAGTTATAAAATGTGCAGTACAACATTATTAGAATATTTACAAAAGCTCAATTACGACGACACAGAAAAATTACTAGACATCTTAAAATGAACTTTACCAATATTATCAGAATATTATCCTTATTTTTACGTATTGTGTTTTATTTTTACGTGTGGTTACGCACTGATAATTTCATTACTAACTTATCTGAAATTTTAAATTGTATTTCGTATTTGTATTATTATTTTTAAATAAATTAGTCTATAAAATTTTACTATAAATCATAATAAGTTTTATTACTTAAATACTGTGTTTTAATGTTTGCATACAACAAAATATTATCGTCGATTGTATCATTATGTAATAATCAAGCGTCAGCTCGAAACACAGGTATAACCTAGTTCGAGCAGGTAGTCGATGTATTATAACGCAATCTTTGTTTTTTGATAGTGCAAATAGATATTTTTTTTTTGCCTTATGTACACTATTGTTTTTTAACCATGTATGATATTATGTAAGACTAAATATAAGACATTAGACTAGTTATTCCAATTAAACTAATTTAAGGCTTATTGTTGTGTACCTTTTTGTATTTTTGAGGATAAATAAATATGGATACGTACATCTAATGTTGAAGAAAGCGGACGTGTTTCAATTTTTACGAAATTTTAATTAAAAGTTTTACGCAGTATTAACCTGTATACATATCGGGTCATAAGCTCGGTATTCGTGTGTAGTGCGCCGAGTCGTATTTGAGAATAAATTCGTCGCTCGCGTACCTCGCAGCGGCCGTGCTTGCTGAGGTAGGCCCCTCCTCACCTCGCGGGAGAGAGAGGAGCTGCGTTTCGAAATAATTCGTTCTTGTCGCACCGCTACACTTCGCTCGCCCAGCGCTGTAACAAGTGAGTGAGTCACCGCAACTTAAAACTAGAAGCACCTACATTTGTTTTATAAAACATAAAATATAAAACATAACACGGCTACACAAATAAAGACAATGCTTTGTTCAGCGTGTCAATCGATTATTGAAGACCATGCATGTTTAAAATGCCGATTGTGTTTGCTCTATTATCACACACTTTGTGTCGGCATATCCAATAAAGAGTTTAAAAACCTCACTACTGATACTAAATCGAAGTGGTCATGTCCGGCCTGTCACAGTAAGGCTCCTAAGAGTGATAACTCAAACACGCCAGTCCGGCCGATATTATCGCCTAGCTCGCGTTCTAACGTTAACGTGGCTAAACGCGGGACTACTGAGCTTCGCGCCACTAAGGATGCGAATACTGGCTGTTTACCCTCTTGCTTGTCACGTTCGGATCTTCGCTGTATTATAAAAGAAGAATTACGGGCCTGTATTACTGATTGCATTGCAGATTTCAAGAGTGATATTAACAATCAGTTGCGTGAAATGAAAGACGATATAAGAAATTTTAACGAGTCGATTACTTTTATGAACAGTCATTTCGAGAAGCTAAATGCTGAAATAAAAGCGTACAAAATTGATATCGATCGCATTAAAAATGAAAATGAATCTCTAAAAAATGATCTTAAGGCCATCTCCGCGCGCTGTATTCAATTGGACCAACTGATGCGTTCATCAAATCTTGAAATTCAATCAGTCATCATCAAAACATAATGACAGTCGTAAAACAATTGGGTAAAGTGGTAGCTTGCCCCTTAAATGATACAGACATTTCTTATTGTAGTAGAATTGCTAAGAAGGATCCTGGAAGCCCACGCCCCCGTGCTATTTTGGTTACACTGTGCAGTCCTCGTCTGCGTGATACGCTTTTAGCGGCTACTGTAAAGTACAATAAGCAACACCCTAATGATAAACTAAACTCAAGTCATTTAGGGCTCAGTGAGAATAAGAAGTCGGCAATATATGTCACCGAAAATTTATCGCCCGAGAACAAGTCGCTTCACGCTGCAGCACGTCTCAAAGCCAGGGAACTCAACTACAAGCATGTTTGGGTGCGCAGCGGCCGTATATATATGCGAAGAACTGATACATCTGAGTATATCTATGTTCGCAACGCAGCAACTTTAGAAAGACTGTGTAATCAATAGTTATTTTGTACTAAATATTCAATCTCTAATCTTACTCTGATATATTCTGTCAAAATTCTCATCTTTAAATATATATTTTCAAAACGTTAGAGGTTTACGTACTAAGACTTTAGAATTATATAAAAATGTTTTATGTTGCGATTATGATGTTATTATACTGTGTGAAACATGGCTAAACCATACCATATTTGATTCGGAACTATTTGATGATCGTTATGTCACATATAGACGTGATCGAGAGACCAGTGAATATCACAACAAGAAATCGGGTGGTGGTGTCTTAGTTGCCGTATCTAAGCGTTTTGAATCGCGGAGACTAACCCAGTTAGAAAGCGGTTGCGAAGACCTTTGGGTGGAGTTAGATAGGGGTAATAACCGGAAATCCCTAGATAATTTATACATATGTGCGGTTTACATACCTCCTCCGGTTCAAAAACACATTCTCGAGCATTTCATTGACAACACCAATCGAATTTTAGAATCACATAATAACACGCTAATACTAGGGGATTTTAATCTAAGCTCGATAACATGGCCCAACAATGTAAGCAGCGTATCCTTACCGGCATCTTTACCTGGCCCACTCGGGAACAAATTGGTCGAATTTATAGCCTTTAATAATTTAAAACAACACAATACAATCCTGAATAACCAAGGAAAGATTCTAGACCTGGTACTTTCGACTGAAAAAATTTACCACATGCAAGTAGGTAAGTACATTCTTAGCAATATTGACCCATACCACCCGCCTTTGGAATTTGTCTTATCGTGTAGTAGTACTCCAAGTCTTTCCCCCAAAATTCCTAGTGACAAGTTTAATTTTCACAGAGCAGATTTTAACAAAATTATAAGCGAACTAAACTCTATTTCTTGGGCTAATGAATTCTCAGTCTTGAAGGACGTTGATGATATGGTTGATGTATTTTATAGGGTTATTAGAGAGGCAATAGCAAAACACGTACCTTTAAGTAAAAAGTCTAATCGCAAGTATCCCAATTGGTATACTAAGGAACTTATAAACTTATTAAATGAGAAATATAAAGTTCGAAAAAGGTACCGTCAACATAAAAATCCTTTGGATGAACTGAGTTTCATGTTACTGAAAAAACGATGCTCATCACCGATTGAATCGTGTTACAAGAACTACATTAGTAACATAGAAGATTCCTTGTCTAAAAATCCAAAGTTGTTTTGGAGTCACTTAAAAAATAAGCGTCAAAACAAAAGTATGTACCCGTCATCTATGCATTTAGATAACGGACGCGCTTGTAATGGCTCAGATATTTGCAATCTCTTTGCATCCTTTTTTGCGTCCGTTTATAAGGCACCCTCTTCTACCTCGGCCCACTATAATGACGCTCCTAACTCTTTGCCTACGAATTGTTTGCCAGGGTTGTCCTTTTCACAACAGACTGTTTTAACGGCCCTTAAGCATTTAGATCAAAGTAAAGGTACTGGTTCTGATGGTATACCAACTCTCTTTGCAACGGAATGTCGTGATGCGCTATCCTTGCCACTCTCATTAATATACAACAGGTCATTGGAATCTGGACATTTTCCTACCGCGTGGAAGGAATCAAGGGTTGTACCTATTCCCAAATCAGGAGATACTGCGTCCATAAAAAACTATAGGCCAATTTCTATATTGCCTGTCTTCGGTAAACTGTTTGAAGTATTAATAAGACCCACAATTACCTGGCATATAAAACATTTGATATCGCCACAACAGTTTGGTTTCTGCAAAGCACGATCGACAACATCTAACCTTATTTCATTCGTGACCTTTTTGACTGATTCAGTTGATTCCAATATTCCAGTTGACACCATTTATACTGACATAAGCAAGGCCTTCGATACAGTGGACCACAGTGTTCTTATTTACAAACTTTCTTGTTTTGGAATAACAGGTAATTTGCTAAATTGGTTTTCCTCGTATTTAAACAATCGGATTTCCAGGGTAGTTGTCAATGGATACTCGTCTGAATCATTTTTAACCCCATCAGGAGTCCCCCAAGGATCAGTACTTGGGCCAATTTTGTTTAATATATTTGTTAATGATATTGTACCACTTTTTAAACACAGCAAATGCTTCCTTTACGCCGACGATCTCAAACTTGCAAAACAAATAAAAAGCAAGCAGGACGCCTTTCTTTTGCAAGAAGACTTAAATCGCTTGGTCGACTGGTGTGAGAGAAACGGCTTGGCACTGAACATCGACAAATGTAAATATATACGTTTCTCTCGTAGTGTTGGCATGAATTCGCAAACCTATACAATCAATGGTAAAACATTAGAAGAAGTGGCTACAATTAAAGACTTGGGGGTTCATTTGGATAGCAGAATTAGATTCCATACTCACATCGACAAAATAACGACTAAAGCTTTTCAAATGCTGGGCTTTATCATTAGAAATACCAAAGATTTTAAAAAGCCACAGTCTAAGATTAGACTTTTCTCAGCCTTAGTTCGATCAGGTCTGGAATATTGTGCTCAAGTCTGGTCACCCCACTACGAGATACATGTTAAGCGGCTCGAGAGGGTGCAAAAGCGTTTTCTCTGGCACCTGTCGTACCAGTGTAACATGGCAAAATTGTTACCAACATATGAAAGTCGGTTAAAGCATTTTAATCTCCATAGTCTGTTGGATCGAAGACGGTTATTGGATCAGACTTTGCTATATAAATTAGTTAACGGTGAGTTGGACTGCCCCTTTCTCGTTGAGAAGTTAAATATATATGCGCCATCAAAGTTACCTCGTGCAAGTAAATACACACCTTTTTCGATAGAAAAATCAAAAACCAATTTGGGTCAAAACGCTACTATCAGCAGATTACAGAGTGAGTATAATAAGCTTACGAAAAATAATTACATTGATATAGATATTTTTTCGAACAGTCTTTCTAAATTTAAAAGCAAAATTATTGCATCATTTAATCTTTCTGGAAAGATTAAATGATGCAATAATTTTGAAGAAGTAAAGTGCTTCAATAATTAAGTCCTGTTGTCTCGATCATGTTCTGTGTCTTTTGTATACGACTGACATAACTAGGTATATCTCTTTTGTAAGTATATATATTCACAAGTAAATTCATTTTTTGTTCTCTTGCCTACATGTAAAATATTTTGTTAATTTTAAGTTTAATTTAGGTACCTTAATTTAAACAGTCCCTTACCATGCCGTGGCAACTTGTAAGTGGAACAACACTTAGCATGCAATTGTAAACATGTTTGTGAATTTTATATTAGTGTATGTTTTGTTAGTTGTCCAAATAAATAAAATAAAAATAAAAAATTATTATTATATTATTATTATTATAAAATCATTGTAAGATGTTTGCGTGTATGTTGAATTTTAGTTTAATTTAAATTACAATTAATTTGTTTTAGGGTGCATAGGGTTCCCACCAAGAACTTAGGGTACCAAGCCAACCTCACCTGCAAGTGGTGCACCTGCCGATCATCGGACGAGGCTCTGGCAAACAAAATATCCCGAAAAGCGGCAATAGGCTCGCCACCTATTACGTGGGATCAAAACACTGGCGAAAGGTAGGCGTTTAATATGCCTCTGCCTACCCCTTCAGGGAAACAGGCGTGATGAGTCTGTGTGTGTGTATGAACAATTAACTTTTATGCTAATTAGAGATAATTACTTTTGTGTAATATAATCTAAACCAGTAAATATAAATTTAAAAATTATGGTGTCACTACAACACTATAAAAATCAGAAATGAATCCTGATAAAGTAATTAAAATGCCAATCTGTAGCAAACATAAAACATCATGAAGTTTAGTAATACCAACCTATAGTTACGACCATTAAAAAGGCTATACCAATTTACAGGCACCACTAACACCGCCTTCAGTAAACAGTGGCTGGCAGCTTTACAAATATTTGAGAGTCGGGACCCTTAGCCCGATCTACCCCTATGGTTAGGCGATTGGACGAAACTAGGCCAATTAAAATCCACATTGTTGGTTGCTATGTGTAAGAATGCGTTGAAAACACAAGTACGCTATATTGAATTGTACAGAACCGATGTAGGTATAGTTTTGTAGTGGATCACTATTGATAAAACGAATTGTATGATAGGTTGACTTCACCCGCATGCGTGTCGTGCTTAGAAATATTTACTTACCTCCTCAAGATGTTAGAATCAATACTTGATTATATTGTATAGATATTTATTGCATTTTCCGACATTGTCAATCATTTATAATTGGTCCGAAAACAGGAATCAATCAATATCAATAAACTTGTAGCAGATGCTTGCTCTAAATAGACTTGAAACTCCTCTTACTTAATTGTCTAAATTATCTACGGAAAATTTCAAAACTAAACTTTCATTCTAATAATATTCAACACTTCCAAATACTGCCTATTTGGAAGTGAGCGTTGAGCTATGGCTGACTTGTGTGGTTCATTATTTTTGACTGCCCTTATGTGTTCCTTTATCCGGCAACAGATGGTGCGTTTAGTCTGTCCTATATAGGAACTCCCACAGCTGCAGTCAATTTTGTATACACCTGGCTTTTCTAAGGGAAGACTGTCTTTCGGCGATCTTATATATTGCGACAGTTTCTTAAAAGAAGTGAAGATAGTTTTAACTGAGACCTTCTTAAGGATATTGGCGACCTTATCTGTCACTCCTTTGACGTACGGCAAGTACGCTTGGTGTCGTTCAACCTTGAAGTCCAGGTGTTTCTTAGTATGTCTGGGTGGTCTGATTCGCCTACTGTACCCTCAGTACATCAGTGAACATGGCGCTTGCAACAGTGCCGAAATATCGGTAACTCCAAACAAAGGTACGTGGTATAAATCCCGAAAGACAATTTAAAATAAGTTTAAATGACCACGTAAGTTTAAATTCCTATACATCACACCATCTAGTCCCAAACTGCCAGTTTTATTTATAAAATAAAATTAATGCATGAGTAGATCCTAGCAAATGGCAGTCCATAGTCTGTGCCTTCCCCTAACAAAAACAGGTGAGTGAGTGAGCGTGAGTCTACGTATGTAGGTTATGCATGCCATTTACTACTAGCATTATCGTTAAAGTTAACAAACTTAAACGAAAAACGGAACGCTTACGCCATCAAAAACTCAATTTATATTTTCATCTCACGTTATTTACAATTTTGCTGAAAACCGCTTCAAGTATTATTTGTGACGTTAGCTGTTTCCAGCAGTCAAATCGTCAATTTGTCCCGTAAATTACATTTTATGAGTTTTCTTTCGATACTGAAACAATTTGAGGGTAGAATAAAAGGTGAATTCCTGAAGTAGACATTTTTTGGAATATAAACATTTATTTTTCTATTTACATACAGTCATCATCATGTCAGCCTAGAGACGTCCACTGCTGGACATAAGCCTCCCTAAGGGTTCTCAACACAGACCGATCTTGAGGCACCGCATTCAACCGCTTTCCGCAATCTTAATCAGATCGTCGGTTAAACTTGGGACGGAGGGAGGTATAACCCTGCTGCGTCGTCCGGTACGTGGTCGCCAATCCAGAAACCTCCTGCCCCAACGGCCATCGGTTCTTCGAGCTATTTGCCCTGCCCATTGCCCCTTCAGCATGGCTATTCGGAGAGCTATGTCGGTGACTTTGGTTCTCCTGCGGATCTCCTCATTTCTGATTTGGTCTCGCAGTCATATTACAGTCATATTTTAATTAAATTATTAAGACCTATTTTATTTAATATAATGTATATTATGTGGCTCGCATATTACAAATTGAATTATTTTAAATCCCCTTTTGTTATCCTCAGTTATTGATTAGGTTGGAGGCCCTTTGCTTCTCCCTAATAATTTTATTAACATCGTATCACAAAATGCACCATGCCACATAAAAATTACATCGTCAAACCTGCCTACGACGACAAGACTACACTGGAGTTAGCTCACATGTATGGTGTAAGCATAGCTCTTCTTTAAAATAAAAGCCGACTTGACCAAGCGCTTTAATCACAGAAGAAAACGTACCAACCTTTCGCGAGACCCCATATATCCCGACCCTTTCTTTTCTCAACCCCATTTACCCCCTTTGGGGTAAAGGGCCTCTCCCTAATTAACCATCCAACATTTATTAACTTGTTCACCAGAATTAATAACAGAAATAAAGTTATAAATGTATCAATGAATAACTCAGCCCTTTTTGAAATTAATTGGTAATAAAATTAAGACAGGGCAGTGTAATAAACCTTATACTTTAGTCGGTAAAAGTAAATAATGTTTTAGAGGGCATTTCGCGAATTTCACTGGCAGACGTTTTTTTTGCTCTGCTCGCATTTAATTGTGTATATTGTAGGCTATATTTTTCATCATAAGACTGTTTTTGGACACATGAATATTGTGCCTTGTGAAATTGTGAATATTGAGATTTTATTCGGACAAGGTTAATGTTATCAATCGTTATTCGTTTGATTTTTGATAATAAGCTGCAAGAATGCATCAAAGCGCTACAATATCTCTAAACGGCGAAATTCAGATGTAGGGATCCATGGAAGCAAATATGCGATACATGAAGTAGTTGAAAATTATAGTTGGTGAGTGAAGGCGGCGTGGGCTAAGTAACTTTCCTACGCACAGCTCCCATCTAGCTCCTTTTCCTTTCCCTTCTTCTTTTGAGCTAGTAGCAACTGAGATGTGCTAAGTGGTAAGTTGAGTAGATACCACTACCAAAGTATGCAATGGTTTTCTGTGTGGTGTCAATGATGTTGGCAATGATGTTACAAAAGTAAAAAGAAGTAGAAATGTTATTGGTGTACCAAAAGCAGGACGCTAAACATAAGCCAGTTGGCAAGTCTGACATGTGTGTGTGACGTCGCGAGCCGGCGTCAAAGTGAAACTGACACATCTTGTCAACCGAAAATAAGATAAAATAGGGCGTTATCGATGTGTACGTTAGTGTACCGTTTCTATGGATTGATTACTACGTAGGTAACGTATCTACCTGGTGTCGGATTAAGAATACAAAGTGGCACTAACTCATTTCAGTCCATGGAATGAAATGAGTTAATGAGTTAGTGACTCCTGGACTTTCCATTGTCGCCTCCTACGAGACTTAGGCAAGTACATACATAGACTCAACCCTGTTTCCCGGAGGGGAAGGCAGAGACTACGAAACGCCATTTGCAACGATCCTGACATATCTCTCTTGCTTCATACACTCCCATCAAATTTCTCAAGCATGCTCTTCGCTTAAAGGTACTTCTAACCTGTAATTTTTTTAGGATGTCTCCGATCTGGTCAGTGAACGTCCGTCTAGGTCTTCCCCTTTCTCCTGTCCTATTCACACTTGACTTATATAACTTCTTGGTCAGTCTTTCGTCTAAGGCAAGTACTCGACACAAATAGTATCTTGCGGAGGTGATGGAAAACTCGACATCGAAACCTATAACAACACGTCTGGCCAGCGTGTTATAGTAATGTGGATTTCTCCTATTGTCTCACTGTGATACTGTGACACAAATTAAGACATCGGTCCAGTGGATAGCGTATGCGTCTGCTGACCGAAGGTCCCGGGTTCGATTCCCGGGTCGGGCAAAAGTTTTACTGGGTTTTGCCGAATACTCAGTAGCAGCACGGTGTCTGGTGATGTGCCCGGTAACGGCAATAGGCTCGCCCCCTATTACGTGGGACCTAAAAATTTATGGCAAAATGTGTGTGTAATATTTACACCTCTGCCTATCCTTTTGGGGATACAGGCGTGAGACTATAAATAAAAAAATAGGAGAGGAATTGTTGTTGATTACATAAGGATGATGATGATGATATACAAGAATTTGTACCGTCAATTACGTAACTTATGCTAGTTGACCCAATAAAATTTCGTACACTACAATACGTCCAAATACATCTCATACATGCAGCACAGAGTCTGGTGATGTGCCCAGTAATGGCAATAGGCTCGCCCCTATTACGTGGGACCTAAAAATTCATGGCGAAATGTGGGTGTAATATTACACCTCTGCCCATCACTCCCCCTGCCTGTATCCACAGGCGTGAGACTATAAATAAAAAAGTAAACAAATAAAACATCACATACTTTCAAGCGTCCCGATACATCGAAGCAGTAACTTAATAAGGGTTAATTACAAGTAATCCTGTTAAGTTGGAAGTAATCAAGCTACATACATATGCAGATGAGGGGCACGTACTAAGTATATTCACACGAGTAGCTAACTTTCTTAGAGTTTGGAAAATCACCCAATTAGAAGCGTCTGCTGTGCATATTTAGAAGTGGGGTTAAGCACGCTCCGTGCGATTGGTAATTTGGATTGATATGTGAAAATGTCTGATGCTGCATATTTCAAATAGATGAAGTTAAACACGCTTGGTGCGGTTAGTATTTTTATGGGTTGGCATTTGGCAAGAAGTAGTACCAAATCACATATTATGACCCTTTCCAAAATTCCTAAAAAAAACACAGTGCTGTAAGCAAAAGAAAGATCTCAATGATCTTACGTTGATATCAAACTATTTAAGGAGTACTACTACTTACTTTAAGGTACGTTTCCATGTTTGCCAAGGCTCAACAAGCATCTACAAGCCCCAAGCGTCCACAAATCCCGCTTGTCATTTGGAAGTCGTGTACACGCTTGTGAATGCGTCAGTGTGCTACGTATATCCAAGCATGGTGGACATCGAACTTGTATCGACTATAACGTTTGTTTTTTTTTATAGACTCCCGCCTGTATCCCCGAAGGGGTTGGTAGAGGTGTAATATTTCACCCACATTTTGCCATGAATTTTTAGGTCCCACAAAATAGGGGGCGAGCCTATTGCCGTAACCGGGCACATCACCAGACTCCTTGATGCTACTGAGAATTCGGAAAAACCTAGTAACACTTTTGCCCGACCCGCGAGTCGAACCGACCTCCGATACAACTACTAATCGGAGTCCGATTAGTAGTCGCATACGCTATCCACTGGACCACGGAGCAAGTCACGTTTGGTTTAACCTACTTTTATTTCAAATACAAGTTAAGTAAAGCGAAAGCAAGATACAAATAAGCAAAAGAAGTTCGACACCAGCCATTCATTTTGAGACAGAACTAGACGTGCGTTCGTTGCGAGATCCCTGCTGCTACTGAGCGCGCGCCAACGTGTGAATGCGTCGCAAGCGCTTGCCGCAAGCGCCCTTTGATCTGGGTTCAAAAACCGACACTAGACCGGAACCTGTACAAGCGTCCAGAAGCTCACGCAACGCTTTACACGCTTGCGCTTGTGGACGCTTGTCGAGCCTTGCCAAGCATGGAAACGCAGATTTAGATAAAAGTTTTCATGGTGCTTTTCCACTGAGCCCTCTGTCGGAACTGACACCCTGCCATATCCAGCCGTTCCCACCTAATACAAAACGAAAATTAAACACTTTTTGTGAGAAATCAGCAACACTCTTCATACAAATCAGTCCACTTTTCGTGAAGTTTCATTCAGAACTGATATCCTGCCATGTCCCTCTCAGAAACCTCCTACAAAACGTGAACTCCTCGTTTCCAATAAATTGTGCATTAAACTTCAGCACACATCAGACGTCGCTCCTAACTGAATTACATCGAAGTAACGAACAACCAACAAAGGCATGTTTAATCCAGTTAAGACCTGTTCTTGATTGTTTGGATCAATTAACTGGTACAGTGACGATGTTGAACTATTGAACTCAATGAGTAGTTTGAACACAGGCTGGTTGCTGTGTAAAATTCTTTGTTTCTATCGGTGAGAAAATGCTGGCGAAACTTGGCCGTTCTGTTGGCATAATAGAAGCATTGAGGTATATGTACTAACGTACTAGAGAAGTCATCGTATTCAAAAATCATGCTCCATTTTGTTAACGAGTCACAACTAATATCCGCTGCAGCGCTGAAGGCCGTCTAACCAAACTGTCAATACACGCCGCGCTAGATCGCTGCTAGGATGTAGTTCACAACTAAAATCCGCTGTAGCGCTGAAGGCCGTCTAACCATACTGTCAATACACACCGCGCTAGATCGCCGCTAAGATGTACCTAGTTACTTTGACAACAAAGACTAGTTCAACACACTACAGAACGGTCATTTAATAGCATTGGATTTTGATTGTACCTAATAGGCTTTATGGTATGTACCTAAGCTTTGTATTTATTTTTCGTAAAACTAAATACATATCAGAGGAAAAAAAGATATAAAAACATTATGATTAAAAGAATGTTGTAAGTACTAAAGAATTTAATCAAAATTCGATTTCGATTCGAATTTAAAAGAAAGTTGTAAGCACTATACTTGATCCTTGTTCTATATGTAAATGGAATGTATTATATAAACGAACATAGGAATAAAACGAGAGGAGGATTTTAATGATCCAATATATTTATTTTCCTTCAAACAATATGAGTTTGGTAAACTTTTGCCGTTTGCTCGTCCAATCATTTGTTATTTTTGCCTCGTGGTGCAATCGAACAGTTGTATATTTATTTATTATTGCACGTATCAGATGCACTCTGTGATTTAATGTCGAAGGTTGATCAAATGAATGATCAAGCAAACAAGCAAATACATCTTTCTCAACAAAACATTTCAATGCCTTCGTTGTAATGTAGTTGTAGTCGTATTTAGACGACAGGCCATTATCGTCACTGCACTGAATTAAACGACGTATAACGATTTCCGTCATTAAACAAATTCTATATACATCGTCAGTGGAATAGCATAAACCACCCATGTCTTTTATTGTAATAAGTTTATGATGCGGAAGTTTTTCTGTCGTGGTCAAACTATCAACACATTCCTCACATTTTAAAGTTTTGGTCAACCGTCGGCTTACATACCCGGAAATATAACCAACTATGAGCTGAGAAGCTTCCGTTATATTTTCCTCGTTCAATATGTTTGCGAAAATACTACAATTATTTTCAGCCTCTATATCACTTTCAAGGGCTCTCGTACTTTCCAAAACTTCATATTCAAGTTTGTCGTGTCTATTAGTGGCTGTTGTGCTGTTGATGAGAGTTTGAGACGAATAATGTAAAATGCTAAAATTGTCTAAAGGGATACAATTTCCCATAAAAGACGACCGCAGTTCAAGGTGACACAAAATTTTTTTATAAGCTGATCTAAACTGTAGTATATTGGGGTTGTTATTATAGACACCGTGTTTTCTTATTAAACCAAAAAGAAGTTCTAAGTGGTCCTGACTTATGCGATACATAGAAATGTAGTCCAGATATTTTTTGTCTTCTACCATGTGGTTATATAATGTTTTCATCGACTCAATACATATGATGGCACCCAAAAATCCGGTTTTATTTAAAGATTCAACAAGTTTTTTTTTTAGTTATATGTATTATTATTCTGGGTTCATGATTCTTCCGTCTAATCACTCTTCTTGATTTGGAAATAAATCTGAGTTGTAGTATATATGTCTTCACTTCATCCAATAATGCAAAAATTTCAGATTTATTTTTATGATCTATTGGACTTTTGTAACCATAAAAGTTAATTTTTCTAGAATTCATTGTATCGAAGAAATTATTCATCAAAGTAATAAATTGTACTGTGCCAGCGGTATCCTGAAATTGTCTATATTTTAATACTTTTTCACAAGTAGTTATTGCTTTAGCAACGCTCATACTAAGTAATTGTGTGGCGAGTTTAACTTTCATAATTTGGTGACGAAAATGTATGTGACGGGGCGATAATTTATTACCGAACTGAAGGCCTTCATCCTGTTGAAGTTTGTTTAATCGAATAAGGAGTTGCCACTTAATTTTGTTATCATTTCCATCAACCAATAATCTCTTCAGTTCAAAAGTATTTCTTATTAATTTAATAACATGGCAGGGATCAATGAAAATATACACTTTTTCTGATGTGGTGGGATGAAGGAAAAATGTAACAGCAGTACCAACCTCGTGGCACTTCTTTAAGCAAATGTTTATTAAATTTGCTTTGGTTTCAGATGTGATTCCAGATGTTAAAAAGTATCCAACAGGCAGTTTCCAATTTTCATTTAAGGACACAAGCATAAATACAAAAGCTTGGCTTGCCACTGTGTCCTCTTCTGCACCTTGCACTTGCTACTCCATAATTAACCGCGCCAAGTTTGCGTTTATTATGAAATAGCTTTTGCTTTCTAATCGCCATCTCATCAAATACTAACGAGCACACCACAGGCCTGTCACTTGATTGACATTTTTCTTTTAGCACTTGAAACGCTTCGGCAGTGAAGCCCGGTTCTGCATCAACTGATGAATACCATCTGCAGATGGTTCTTGGATGTGGGAGGGCTTTATTGTAGATGTCTCTGACATATTGATAGGCTGCTGTAGAATAATAATGCAAAGTCAAGGTGAATTTGCGTAATGGTGCAGTGTATAATAGATATTGTTTATTCTGCTTCCTTCGTTTGACCAAAGATTTTTGTAACTCTACAACCTCGGCTTTAAATATTAAATCAGTTTCAGCTTTCGGATCCAAACCAAATTTTTCTTTTAAATTAGTAACCAATGTCTTATATGATTCTATTTTTTTCTTCAAATACCTGTTTTGACGCTTTACTTTCTTTAATTGCACTGATAAGTTCTTTCTCGCCGTACTTTCTTTTAAAAGTTTCTTTTTTAGCATAGTTTTCCTAGGCGTGTCAAAAATCGATTCTGAATCGCTTACTGGCTCAGATATTGGATGCAAACTCGATACATGTGATGTTGAAGGCTGAAAATAAAATAATACTTTTATACTGTCTGCTGGTGTCAGTCCTGCATAGTACTACCCCCTGTCTTTCCGTGGTAATGGTTAGAGGCGACAAAAAGATCGTAGTAGACTAGAGGACGGGCAGCATTAATAGGCAATAATGGCGTTTTAACTTTAAACATTAATAAAGAAACAATACTTACAGATACTTTTGTGGTATTTTTATCATATGGTATAGCAGTTTTCTTAAGAAAAACTCGTCCTCCTTTTGTATAATATTTATCCTCATCCTTAAAGTGTAATGAACATATATATGTATAAGGAGACGGAAGCCATGTTTCCTCATTTCGGTTTTGTTGAACAAATTTAATCCAGGTTTCTCTTTTTTCATGACCCGGACGTAGAAACCTTTAAAAACAAGTTATTATTAGAGTTTTTCATATATTCATAACCATTATAAATACTACATTAAACTGTTAAAGAGTTTATACACAAACTGAACAATAAAATAAACGTAGGTACAAATGTACATTACGTGTCTGTGCCTTCTATTTTTATTACTCTATGATTATTGTCGTCACAAAAAGTAAACTATTAAAATAAATATGTTTGAAATGATTTTCATCTACTTACCGATGAAATGTTACACCATCAGTTTTATGTGATGACCTCGAGTGTTTGGAACAGTCTTTAAGGACGCAATTAGGCATTTTAAAGCGCAATTTCACAAGCAAAATACGACACGTTGCGACGGGCGTTATCTATTGGCGCTAGATGCACACTGAACAAATTGCGGTCCATGGACCGCAGTGCGTGGCGCAAAATTTTACTACGTGTTGTCTTCTCTATACGTTAGTAATAATACCTCAGTGAATAGAAGACATTCTAAAGATCCTTCCGAGTGAAGTCGGATATTATGGCAAAAAGTAGCGTTTGTCAGTCTGTAGCCTCCTAAGTATCGACACACACAGAAATCATACCATAATACTGCTAAATTGCGACATAAAATAAGGACAAACAAATAAGTAAACATATATACACACTTTCGAATTTATAAATGAATATGGATATCTACCTATAGAAGAGCAATGGTAGCCAGGTCAAGGTTATTGAACCTCAACGCTCTCTTTCGCGGGAAAAGAAAAACAGTGTTTTAGTAAACTGGTCAAACTGTGGCTGGAACAAGAAAGCAGACTTGGCGAAAGCCAGCTACGCTCGCACATTTTAAACGTTTTCTTCTGCTCCCGTGAGAATTTCAGGAAATTCCTTCTTAATAATAATAAATAATAATAATATTCTACCACATTCACACAACACCATCTAGTCCCCACTAAGTAGAGCCTGAACTATGGGTACTAGATAATGGATAACCACACATATACAGGGTGTAAAAAGACCCTTAACGAAAACTGAAACCCCATATTGTACCAATCAATACGAACATTTTTTACTTCGGCACCATACCTGGGAAATTACTGGTTCAGGAGATATGGAGGCTCAAAGTTAGTATGGAATTTTTCTAATTAGGTACAAAATCGATGCATTTACCCCGCCAATATGTTCTTTACATTCCCTGTAAACCCATGGATAAGTAGTTATTTCGAACATTGCACGCGCGCGCTTTTAATTGCGGTTTAAAAAATGTGAAAGCTCATAAAAAAAATCGTTTCCCAGGAATTATTTTTGGTTAGTATGACTTGTCATGATGTCCACAACCAGTAGACTTCGGCTTGGTGATGGGTCTTGTGACACCCTGTATATACACCACTATTTTTTAATTAGTACAAAAAATTTAACGGGGCTCTAAGTAGCTTTAACTGATCATATTTATGTAGTTAAAAAATAAAAACACTTAGTCCCAAAACTGTCCACAAAAATACGTAATAATTGGTTAATGCATTACTAGTAACAGTAGTAAATTATTTCATTGATAAATGCCCACCCCGTCCCTCTGCGCGCGCGCCGCGCTTCGATGCTACAAACAGTACTAAATTAGTAGCGGACGTAAGCGTGTCGATTGTTTTCGCTGCAACAGTTAATTGTTTGTCTACGTTTTCCCGACGCGATGGCTTATCAGTTCATAATATCCCGGGAGTATGTAGCTATGCTTCGTGCGTACTTGTTGAGTGGAGGAATCGCGAGTGCAGCTTTGTACCCATGGACATCATTTTGTAAGTGTACAAAAGTAAGCCGGTTAGTGTCTAACGATTAAAACAGCGCATATTGGACGCTTTTGACGAAGTGAAAAGACTGTGATCTGTGAATTTACAATAGTGGTGGACATTTCGAAGGACAATGGAAATACTTGTAAGTTTAGTAAATAATACCTACTTAAGTAAATAATAATTTGAGGCGGGCGTCTCAAAATTGGTCTGTGTTGAGAACCTTGAGGGAGGCCTATGTCCAGCAGTGGCCGTCTCTAGGCTGACATGATAGTGATAAAATAATTTGTAAATAGCAGATGATTCTAACTTCATAAATACGCTAAAATTACTCTTTTAGTTTATTACAAAATAGGTAACTTCTTTTATTTTGATATGTGTTTTCTTTCTAATTACATACCTTCGTATTTAATTACTTGTAAAACGGTAAATTTTGACGGTCATAAGCTCGGATAAACTATGAAGGAGAGGGTAGAATTAAGAAAATTAAAAAGTAACTACCTACACTGATTATTTTATTGTCTAAGGCTACCTACATTAATAAGTGCGACGGAAAGAGTGCGTAAGAGTAGGACGGAAAGTAATTACTATCAATGAAGTAGTGAATGGATTGTAAAATATGTCTATGATTAGGTGAGATTTTCTACAAAAAACAAATGATTATAACTTAGCTATTTATAGATATTATGAAATTCTTATGTCACATATATGATAATAATGTCCTCACTAATATGTCCTTAAAGTTTTTGTACTAATTAAAAAATAGTGGTGTGTATATATATATGTATATATATATATATATATATATATATATATATATATATATATATATATATATATATATATATATTCTTTTTTTTGTAAATACATACATGTTATACATAGAAACACGCAGACCAAGACAAACATCGCACACAAATGTTTGACTTGAGCGGGAATCGAACCCGCGACCTTCGGGCTAGCAGTTGATTACACTACCGCTTCGCCAACCGAGGCAATTTGTCAGTATCACGTTTTAGATAGCCACATTTGAACAAGAATTTTGTCGAGTTCCAAAGAGTTATTAAAAAAATTGGTTCTTTAAATCTCTTTGCGCGCATCCAAAATCTATTACACAGCGAAAGCAACAAAATCCAAACCGCTTGTTGTCATTATTTCCCAACGGTTTCGTTAATAGAAAGCTGAAACTTTCATTCTACTGACACTTCAGAGCGAATATTTCATTTTTCTTCGAAAATAAAGGCGTTCATTCAATCGTTTAAAATTCTGCCTCAAAGCGCTTTAATTAAGCAATTTTTTTAAACCATAGAGTTTTCGAATCGTGTGGTTTTACGTCGCGAATGGTTGGAAAGCCGGGGATTTTTCGTATGTCTGTGGTGGACAAATTTTCTGGTGATGTCTGCATTTCTTATTTTGTAACAAAAAATCAGGCGGTAAGGATAAAAACACTTTCACACTTTCACAATTTTTAAACATACATACTTATCTTTATGTAATTGATCGTAATCGCGTAATTATTTGAGACTCAAGGTGAAGTATTTGCTCTGACTTCGTGGTGTTACAACTTGCTGCAATGTAAGGGGCAAATGAAAATAAATGGGACAAATACTTAAAAGCAATTACTTATGAAGTTTACATTCACATTGATGTGTGTTCATCATCGTCTAAGCGTTATTCCGATTGTATGTATGTAATCGGAATAACGCTAAGACGATGATGACAAGACTTTTTATTTTACAGCCCATCATCAGCCCAGTATATATACTACGTCCCACTGCTGGGCACGGGCCTTTTCTCCCTATGAAAAAGTTTAGGCTATAGTCCCGACGCTGGCCAAGTGCGGGTTGGTAGACTTAACATGTCTTTCGAGAACATTATGGAGAACTCTCAGAAATGCAGGTTTCCTCACGATGTTTTCCTTCACCGAAAAGCAAGCGATAATTAACAATTTAATACGCACTTCGAAAAGTCATCGGACACAGCCTGCCGTGGATTCGAACCCGAGATACTCTGCGTAGCAGTCTGTTGGTCTCTCCTTCTCCACTCGGCTATCGCTGCATTTTACAGCCGTCTGTTTATTTGCCTTGCCATATTTGACAGAATACTACCTTAAAAAAATGACTGCCGTCTGATCTCCGTAGCTATATGTAGATAAAGATATTCTTTGGTTTAGATTGGAGTCTGTTGTTAGCTGTTCTTTATTTTGTGATTGATTTATATTTGTTGACCCTTTAGATCGATGCATCCATAAAATAATCATTATCTAAGTGATTGTACGTGAATTATTTTTTAGACCGTTGACCGTAAGGGTCAAATTTTCAATATAATGTCAAACTAACAAATTCTAACAAAATTAGTTTTTTACTTTATATGCGCCCAATTTATTTCATTTATAAACGAAATTAAATTACTTGTTGACGAAAGTATTCGTCCGAATAAAATTGCGATTAAAAATAAGCAATCACTATGATATAGATAGTTTTAAATTAGAATTTCTTAATTAATATTTATCATTCGAAAACAAAGTTGGGGTAATCAGAAATCTTTAAATTTAAAATCAGACAAAATAAGATCTGTAAAACAATGATCAAAAAACCTTTAAGTCGAATAGAACTAAATGATTGTATTGTTTTTTAATATTAAAATTTTACAAGTTTAGTTTTTAGAACAAGTTTGACAGAATTGATTGAAATTACTTTGAGAACACCTTCATATTAATAATTCAAATTAATATTGATGACTCAATACAGATTGAGTCCAAATCAGAAACAGACTTTAATTTACAGATTTAGTACACAAATTAAGTTAAGTAGGTACTTTATATTTTTAATTTTTAATTACTGTAAATTGTCTCACCTGGCAGTAAAGGCCAATTTGATCAGTGGTAAAATTGTGCCGTGTGGCAAGGCCTTAAAGATGTCTTTCTTTATTCTTTCCTTTAATTTTAACTTCATGTGTTCAAAATGCGGCACTTATGAACGTCGAAACAAGTTAATACTTTAAAAATGTCTCAAATATAAAACCAACTATGCTTTCACACCGAAAACTTGAACGAGCACACCGAAATCCTTTCTTCCCTTCATTTCCAAAACCCAAGATACTTTCTCCGTACATCGATCTGTACCTAATCGAAATAGTGCCATAAGGGAGTAACGAGACGTGGCCATTTTTGCCCACCCTACCCTTAGACTTGATTAAAACACGGAGTTGAGATGTCCAACAGTCAGACGAATGTTCTTAAGAACAATACGATGAAAATATATTAGGTTTGTTCCACGTTGTTGATTAGTTTAGGCACCTGATTTTTTTTAGGAAATTTAAAGTTTGGTCGGTAAAGTTATTCATCATGTTGGCCTGAGGGGTGTGAAACTGGGATTACTAAGTAATCTGATGTGATTGATTACTGGTCTTTGTTGAAGTCTCAGCTAAATCGTGCGAATAAAAAACTAGCTTTATGAACGAGCTTTAGAATTAAATACATTGCATGAGTTCTTATCTGTCTCCTAGAAAGCCTAGAAATCGTATATGAATAAAACTATTCTTTTGATATAAACCAAATAATGTAACAAAAAATTATAATAACTGCCGTAATAAATATGTACTTCTGATGATTCTTGAGCGTGGTAATAAAATTAATTAATAATTAGGTATAGTGTCCTTTTAGTTTGAATCGTTTATCATTTTAGTCATATGGCATTATCAGTTTACTAAACTTGTCTAGGAAGAATAAAGCGATTATTTTTAAATGGATAACTTTAATGATCGCGAATAATTTGCCAACGACCAACAGCACAAAATTGCGAAAAATGGTTTAACAGGTGTAACTAAATTACCAGCATGCCTATCTCACCTACAAAAACATTTTAAAGAGCAGAAATCTAAAGTAACAGCTAAATAAAGCTACAACTTTAATTTCCTATTTAGCCATAGAAACGTACGATCTCTTTTATGGCGAGGTCTTATGACGTAATTATTTTTCATTGTACAAAAAATACGGATACACATTTTACAGTCAAATTCTTATGGGATATAAACATTCTGAGGGCCAAATTGTTTGGGGCTTCTGAATTTGCGGCTCCTAAATTTGCAGCTCCTTAAATTTGCGGTTTGATGCTAAAGGTTGTGTAGTATTATTGCTGGATGTATTGAAGCATTACAGAGGCAAGATTAGTAACAACTATTTCGTGTTTACATAGTTCGTAATCTGTTAAATTTACAAACGTTAATATAGTTGTAACTTGTCGTTAACTGCGGTAGAGTTTAAAAGTAATTTGTTTTTAATTTTTTGTTATAATTCTGTATTAATCCTTGGGCTAAGCCATGGAATGTCTCTATGCCCTTAAAGTGAGTCTTTTAATGTACAAATACATGACTGTGTTTTCCGGCATTGTGCAATAGGTAATAATAATGCATTATGTAAGAAAATCGTGAAAAATTCTTGTTTAGTTTTCCATCCACCGATTGTCTGCATAGGCCATATTTTTTACAATCCCAGCACATTTTCTCAATTCAGTTTTACCCTTCAAATACTAACTTACAATGCAGCTACCCAAATATCCTGTGTAATAGTACCAGGACGTCTGTACCTAGTCCAAGTTACGGCAAAGAACTCAGATATTTACATAGAGGCGCATTTCCTACGGGCTAGAAGAAGACAAACTTTCTGTGACCCAAATTGCAGCTTGGCGAAGTGGCAGTTGCGCTGTAACAACTGCCTCTACGAGAGCAAGAGAGACGAACGTTCCTCCTGTGTATCTTAACTAAAAGAGCAAGAGAGATGAAGAACGACGCCAGCGCCGCCAATGGCGCCAACTACGAACTAAACTGGAGACAGTCTCCACTTGGAATCGGCACACGAAATCCTTAAGAACTGCGCTTCTATGTAAATCTGTATTCATTGGTAACGATTAAGTAATATAACTATTGGTTGACCAACTATCATCCGGACAATTAATAGTTCAAATTCAATAGATTACACCTCAGTGCCGTAAAATGGTTGACCAGACAAGATGTCGCTTTTGCTTGACTACTTCAATTGTGGGTAGTGGCTAGGAGTAGACCGAATCTATTGTCGAACTAATTAGCTGTTCTCATGAATATAATTGTTATAAGTGCTACAACACTTAATCTATTTACAACTAAGACCAAAATTTTTTGTATATAATTTAATTTCAAAGTAAAAAGGTACATTATACCGGGTCAAAAGTTTAGGTGTCACAGAATTCCTCCGCATGATAGTCATTGCGTTACGTGCCCAGAAAATTGCTAAAAAGTATTATATTTTAGCCTAACAAGAAGGGCAGGAAACAATTATGTTTTCGTTTTTTTTAGAAAAAATGCAATTCTTGGTGTTAACATTTTAAACATCCCTTGTCACACACTTATATAATAATGGGTATGTAATTTTCGCTCATCATTTTGGCAGAGGAAGTGACATGACAGTTACCTCTTGCAGATTAACTTTTATGATTTAATGTTAGTGTGAAAATGGTGGATATAAGTACATATTACTATAAATAAAAATTTAAGTAGACAAGCTTGTAGACAGTTAGGTATCTACCCATCAAATTCAGACTACAAAGTATACAATGTTTTAACAAGATGCGCTCAAGTTCTATCCAGACGCTTGAAACAATTTCTTACAGCCAATTTTAATTTCGATTGAAAAAATTTTAAAAAAGATAAATACGACATGATGTCTGCATGAATGTGGTTAGCTCTAAAAGTAGCGAACGGATTTTTGGAAGATTTTAACCAATACTTATGCGATTCCTGAGGAAGGTGTAAATGTCTACTTCCCGCGAAAGGTGCCTAGGACAAAATCTAGTAATGTATATGAGACGTAATATATTTGCATATCTTTATAGACAATGCACCAATAGCTTAATCTTAATTATCTGCGGTGAACGTTTCATGAAAGAAAGACAGAAAACATTTATTAAACACACCAATAAAAACACAACAAAGTATGACAGTAAAAACAAAACTGAAATTAAAAAAAAACCAAGAAAGGGAAAAAATATGTGTGTGTCCAAAAGGTCACAGCTCAGCCTGTGCTACGGATGAGCACAGCGCTATTTATCAGCTAAAGGGCTAGTCACGGACGATTACCATAGTAGGACAGTAAATACTATAAAATTTAGGCTAGAAATATATAGGATAACAGTAGTATACATAGACAAATAATATTATAACAGCAGATAATATTATAGTCAATAATTAAAAAATCTGCACTTTTACACTATCGATATATATATATATATAATAATGCTATTATGCACTTTAAGTCAATGTGACCCACACACATTCACCGCGCCACGCACTCGCCAAAGTAATTTCGTTGGTGGTCTAATATGCGGCGTTTTAATTGTACAAGGATGAATGATCTTTATTTGTATTTTAACTTCTTTAACACTAGACCAATAAATCCAACCTCTTATTAGCATTCCAAAGTCTACCGATAAAAACCAACCAAATCTCGCAGGCTTTTCAGTCCACTTAAACTCGAACATTTAATTATCAATGAAAAAACCTACATTTTTTCTGATAAAGTCGGATTGTATTGGTTGCCTAAAGTAAAACAAATGCTGCAAATGCGGGCAAATTAACGTTAGGAAGTAGAGCGTGAAAATTAACGGCAGAATCAAGGCTTGGTTAGCTATCTTGTCTATTTTGATTATTTGGTTTGGGATGTAGTGTTACGAAGAGATGTTTAAACGGATCTGGTTGGTTGTTAAGGAATATTGATCCGTAATCAGCAATCTTGGTACTTGGTTAGACGATTGTAGAGGAGAAACAGAGGTGTTTTTGGTATTAAAATTGTTAATTTATAAAGTTAAAGTGATGGTTTTGATGAAATATGTCAAATCAGGTCTTTTATATGTTACCGTTTTTTGAAATTACTTGTAATATTGATTTAAGAGTACATAGTTAGAATACAGTTCACAATTGTTTGAAGTTCTCTACCTATAAGAATTAATGACTTATTTCTTTGATGCTTTAATAAACAATTCGTTTTAATCTAAATTGCATTAATTATTCGTCGTTATCATTATTATTTTAAACAAAATTTGCTCTTGTCGTCTAATACCAAAAAATATTGAAACATCTAAATCATAATTCACATAAGTCGTATTGTAACGCTGATGAACGTCAAATTAACAAGTTAATTACTTAAAGATTCTAGAAAATTATACATTTAGTGCCACTTTCGCCATGCAAGGGCATAAGAAAGAACGGGCAATAAGGCGTAGTAGTACCAATTTAGATACTAGTGCAAGTTTTAAAGGCTTTAGCTGAATATTGCATAGAACACTGCACTCAGGTGTTCTCACAGTTAGCAGAATATTATAGCACGTTAAACTTTCTACGATAGTTAGGTAAAATGTAAGAGCATTTTTTAACCCTTAGCTACACTCGCTATTTAAAACCACACATAATACACTCGTGGGGGAGCTACGTCCCCAATAAATTAGTTTTCATAGAGAATTCATAATTTTCATCAGAATTTATTTATATAAAATAAATTGACGCATATAAAAAATATGAAAGCGTGTCTTGTTTTTAAATTGAATCCAAAAATGACAATTTGCTGACGTTTTAAGAAAATGAGTATCTTTTTGGTCAACATTTTTAAAGTTTACAGGTAAAAATAAAAGTGAAAAATAGATATAAAAATCAAACGAATATTTTTTTCCTTTCAAACATATAACCAAAATTACGAAATAAGAATAATATTTTGAAATTTAAATAACATGCAAAATCACAACAGGTTATTGATCAATTGCATACATATTATAGACATTTCCACCTTAATCGAAATCTGTTTCATAGAAAAGAAAATAATTTTTTTTCTATAATATTTAAATCTATTTAAGATTTCAATTTTGACATGTTAGTTGGCCACTAGTTCAGAGTTCTCTTCACAATATAAACTGACATTAAATTTTATAAATCCATTTATCGAATAAAAACTAAACAATCTACTTACCTACGAAATATATGTTCATTCTGTGTTGAAACACAAAATCGAATATTATCCCACGAACTATAAAATCAAATAAATCTTTTACTGAATTAACTGTTAAGATTGGCGCTTAAATATAATTTTATTTCAGTTCAATATAATGTTTTATATCATCTCATATATACTATAAACCCAATTAAATAGTCCTATGGACTGAAATTAATATGTACCTCTAAAATGTTAACGAACAATTCAATACAATACAAACAGCCGTTACAGGCTTTCATAACATTAAATAAAACTTTGAATGCCTCATAACATATCTCAGTCTCATAACGTAAACAAACCAGACTACACTTCAAGCCTGTTTTCCTATTAGTAACATTTATTTAGCTATTCGAACCTAAATGTTGTGCTGAGTAACTCCTAGCCCCAGATATTCAACACAGTATGCCTTTTTTATAAGCCCATTCACTTCAAGCCTTTAGCTCTACAAAGCAGTGCTTACGTTACACCCATACAAGAAAGTTTTCTGTTTTAATGGCTCTCCACTATCTTAACTTACGAAACTTATAGCAAAGATAGGGTCCTTTACTTTGTTTAATCATTGTTAATTTTGCAGATTGCGCTGTATGTTCTCCAAGAAGAAAAGTTTTGAGACCCACTTTGTTATTTTAATGTTAACACTCAGTGAGGGCACTTACGAATGTTGTTCTCGCAATTGCGGTAATTTAATAACGAAATCGTGTTGCAAGTTGTTTGAACTTTGTTTGCTCTTTTGTTACAAGTTGGATGTGTGTTTACATAGTTCTGAAACGGAATGAGTAACTAGTGTCATTTTAAAATAGATGACAAAAATGCAAATAAAGAAAGAAACAGAATGTAAAGTTTTTTTGCACACACATTATTTCAGTCACTTAGTGATTTTATAATTCCTTTTTAATGAGCCACAAGCTTATAATATTATGCCATAGCGCTAAATGTCTAGAATCTGTATAGCTCAAATTTTAAATTTTCTCATTTGGGCTTATAGTCTGAAAGTGTATTATTAGAATTAAGTCTGAGAATGAGTTCATTAGTTGACAAACGTAAAGCGTGTCTAAGAAAATATGGTAATAACAAACCTACTTTAAAAGTTTCTGCATATTTTCACGTACTAAAACAATAAAGAGCTATTTTTGGAAGCTACCCTAAACATTGTTAGTTCTTCAACAATTTCACTCACCCCATCGTCCTAAGTTCCTGCTAAAATAATCTTAAACTCAACACATGAAGTTTCGGAATTTATAATTTCCAGAAAGTTCGTCGAGCTTTGGACTAAATATTTTACCTGCGCAAACTTTATAACGTTAGAGCTCTTATTTGCATCAATTACGCATTAGAATTTAGAGTGACATAATTAAGTTAGTTGCAGACGAACGTTTATTTCTCTATAGATCATCTTAGGCCTCATAACATCTACATATATCAGATGATTTATACAGCGTCAGAAGATTTATCGCACTTTTTCTGTTACCTTCACAAGAATTGGCCACTAACGCAACATCACATAAATAAGTTAATCAGTATTTCATTGGACATCTTTCCTTCCTCATAGATTGAGAAAGGATAGGGTAAACTTTCACTAATCATACTACTTCAGTTTCTGCAAGTGGGCTTTGAGGTGGCAGATGTTTCTTATCGCCCTCTTCAAATTGTGGGATAATTCATGAGCCTTGGTTGATTTCATTGACGCTCTCATCGGCATTTTATCTTGTAGTTTTTTTTAGTTCTACGTGCAACTGATATGGCTTCTGCAATATTCTACTTCGACCTCTTGTTTGATTCTTCTAATATTTGCTATTATCTCTTTTTGTATTTTGTAACCAGCCACGTCTTTATCAAGGTAAATAACAATTCTATACAGACCATCAAGTAATGAAATAATATTTTCTCCAACAATATTAAATAAGGGTGTAGTAACGTCGTGCTACACCCGCCGTTCTGTGCTCCACTGTAATTACAAGGTTAAAGGAGTTTAGAGTGGGGCGGTCACGTCATTACACAGGTTTAATACAAGTCGGTTGGGAATTAAGCGAGCGACGCCATGTGTTATCGACTATATTTTGATGACATGGTTGTCTTTGGAAACTTGTTTCCTGGGTGGGCAGGTTAATCGTGTGGCTGTGAGTGTGAGTATGAACTGATATTAATAAAAAACATAGCTATAATTTTGTGGACTAGATGGCATATGGCATATGATTATGTTTACGTGGTCATTCAGTTGTTAACGATGTGGTGTAACATGTGTATTTAGTTTCCAGATGTGATGAAAATGATGATTTGCATATTTCAAAATTATGTTTAAGAGATTATCTATATTGAGCTCACTGGTAAAATATGAACTAACGACAAGAAATGCTTCATACCATTACTAAAGCATTAAATATTAGCAAGATCTCAAATCTTGAAATGTTTAATGCACAAACCGCAGTACTTAGGGTTAAACTTGTTTATTATAATATCGTTCAAATATCCAGGTTTAATTCAGTTTAATATCTGTGTCGAGCATTCCCTACATCAGAAATGTTAAATTCCATTTCACAAAATCGGCACCTAAATCTCCAAATCCCACTCAGCTACATCAACCTCAGTTCAAAATAAAATACAGCACATTTTAACACATAAACACATATCTCAGTTCATTTAGAGGAAAACAAACAAACTCATGACTGTTGGACGCGGAAAACGTATGAAAAACATGACGTAGGCATAAAGTTTGTAGCCGCTTTTACTTGTGTAGGTATGGATGTACACAGTTGCAGTTAAAAGGATCATTTGTCACGTGCCATGTAAAAAGCTTTAAGTCGTTATACTCTTAGTGTCCTATAGATTTATGTTGCTGAATATTTTTGCAACTTCGTTGATAAAACGGGGCATCAGTTTTGGAGATATACTTTGAATTATTAATGGGCCTCAGTTGAATGACTGAAGCTCACTAACTATAGATGTCATTCAATAATCTCTAATATTCAATCCATGCAATGTTTCTATGACAGTGTATGGATGGATTCTCGTTACGTTTGTAAAAAAATCACAATAATCGCGCGAAGCCGAATTTCGAAGCCATTTACACTCTTACTGAAATGTTCTAAGGAACGCCATTTACTCTAGTACTCTAGTTTTGAGGATATTTCAGCTCTGCAAATGCCATTACCACCGATGCTATGAATTGTATCATATTTGGAAGCTACGTATTATTGTCAGATTCGTAGCCAAATAGTTTTAAAGGCAATAGTTTGAATGTGGTGACTACAAATATTGCTTATATAGTTATAGTGTAATAAGCGAGCAAACACTATGTACGAGAGTCACCTAAGTTCGATTCTGAAGTTGGTAATTTTTTTATAGTCTCGCGAATTTTGGAAGCATGCTCATGAGATGGTAATATCATGCAAAATGAATATCTGATATTTTTTGTGTGATAATTGTGCCTGTGTACAAAAATATATTTGGTGTAATTCAGCTGTGATATACCTCTGCCTATCCCTTAGGAGAATAAAGCCGTGAATCTACGTAAATCTGCAATCTCTATACGCATATTATGTACATAATTTATTTGAAATTCAAACCATTTTTTTCGTATGGATTGTTATTGCTCACCATTTGGACGGTGCGGAATCATTCACAACGGACTTGGTCGTTTTTATAGGTTTCATATTTCTGCTTTTATTGCATCAAAATGGTACTTTGATTTGTGGGAAGTTGGTACGTAATATTAGAATATGGTCGGCGTATGTGTTGGAGTTTAGGTTTTTCCTAGTGATCTGCGATTCTAAGCTGATAGTTTTATGTTTATTCAAGGGACCGTCCTTGTGGATGTTACTGTAAGATGGTTATAGCCGTGATATAGTTACGTCTGTTGAGATTCAACTATATCCGGAAATATAGTTATATAGTTAGCAGGTAGGTTTGTTAGGGGGTTAATATAATGAACACCATAAAATGCTTTGATACCCTTAGTTCTTTAACCAAAAATATATACTTACAACCAGAAAAATAAAGTCTACAATTACAATAGTCCAAGTAAAACACGACTGCACTTAAAATTGTATTCGAACACCAAATGTATTAAATGATCACCAAATAAATAGTTTATGTTAGGTTCTCTTGTCACCCTTAATTCTCCGTTAACTTGGTTTATTGTAGTAGGTGGTGTAACCAAATCCAATTTATGTGTTGGAATTTAAGTCACCTCACAAAAAAACTTTGGTTAAAATTTTACATTAAAAAGCTGGTTCAATTTTGGTGATCATTTACTGCTTTTGGGTTAACAATGATTTATTTGGGGTCATTTTGCTTAAAGGCCTGTTCAGACCTAAGTGGTATTCGCTACCGTCTGCGGCAGAGAAAACCCAGTGGGTATGCGGTAATATTACTGTTCAGACCTAAGCGGTATTCGCTATCCTTGTGGGTAGAATAACGCGCGGTAGTCGAGTTTCGCTCAGAGAGGTAAGAACTAGCCGCGGTACTTGATACCAGTAATACCTGAGCGAAACCCGCGCGGTATGTACCTCTACCCACAGCGGCAGCGAATATCGCTCAGGTCGCTCTAGCCGCGGTACTTGATACTAAGTACCTGAGCGAAACCCGCGCGGTATGTACCTCTACCCACAGCGGCAGCGAATATCGCTCAGGTTTGAATAGGCCTTAAATAGGATAGCGAAATGTTAAAACTTTGTTTATAAATTTACATTTAAATGCGGGGTTCATTTTGGTGATCATTTACTATTTTTGTCTGTTATATGTTACTATATCTAGTGGTAAGTTAAAAATAAGCCGTTTGTTAGGTACGTTTGTTTTAAACCTCAACTTTGAGCTTGAATCTGATTTCTGTTGCAGTTATCACTGAATATCTTGACTATCTTAATGTATTTTGTAATTGCTCAGAAAGATTATGTCATATTATTTGATTAAAAGGAGCTGCTTCTATGCCAATAAGAACAATTTAACCTTGATTTAACATTATGCATGATTAGACTTAAAACATTTTTTTGTAATACCTTACGCTCTTATTTAAATTTCTAATTTAAATAATGCTCAAGGAGTTCCTAAAAAAATGACTGATGTTTCGTTCGTTGCCATGTCAAAAGCAAACAAAATGTGGAAGCGTTGTTGCATAAAAATAATGAAAAAAATTTGAATATGAAACAACAATAAATTCATTGTGAGCAATAAAATGCCAGGGCCATATAATAATTATGTAAATCAGAAAAAATATTTTTCTTTTCACCAGGTCTGGTGGTAAAGAAGTTATCATAATATCTTTTTTTTTCGAGCAGACGCATCGCCTGATGGTAAGCAATTACCGCCGCCCATGGACACAAGCAACACCACAGGAGTCACAAGTGCGTTGCCGCCCCTTGGGGTTGGGAAAAGGGATAGGATGAGAAGTGGGATGAGGGAGAAGGAATAGGGGATAGGGCCTCCGGCACTCTCACTCACTGAACGAAACGCAACAGTTTAGGTACTGTTACTTCGACGTCGTACGTCTACTACGTCGATTTTCTGTAAGAGGGTAGTACTTCCCCGGTCGAGCCGGCCCATTCATGCTGAAATCAGCAAGGCTCTATTACCTGTATAATAAAATATTCGTGCGGTGAAGGATTAAGAATACAAAATCACTACCCCATTTCAATCCGTGAGTGTCATAAGACTAAGGAAAATACTCAAAGCAAATAATACCTTTGCGAAGAGAAAACTCGACACCAAACTCTAGGTATTGCCTACACTACTGACCGGCGTGATGTCATTAAGTAGCCAAATCCTCCTATTGACCCACAGTGCTACTGCGAGTCAAATTAGGAGAGACTTAAGTGCATCAGACTGTCCAGTGGATAGCGTATGCGACTGCTGATCGGAGGTCCTGGGTTCCATTCCCGGATTAGGCAAAAGTGTTACTGGGTTTTTCCGCATACTCAGTAGCAGCTCCGATTCTGGTGATGTGCCCGGTAACGGCAAGAGGCTCGCCCCCTATTACGTGGGACCTAAAAATTCATGGTGAAATGTGGGTTTAATATTATACCTCTGTCTACCCCTTCGGGGATACAGGCGTGAGTCTATAAAAAAAATAAGTGCATCAGTCGACTACAAAAAATTGTAAAAGAAAAATTCTACGACAAGCACATTACACCATCGGGGGACTTCTTTCCCTTACATTTTTCGTCCCTCCCACTTTGATCGAATAAGCTGTTCTAACATCATCGACCCTGCATATACTGTCCCACTGTTAGGCACGGGCCTGTACTCACTATAGAAAAGGTTCACTCACTCACTGTTGTAACACGACCTCGTAATTAAATATTTATCATGTCACCACCATTTTCATTACATACATACATACATAGACTCACGCCTGTTTCCCCGAAGGGGTAGGCAGAGGCATAATAAACGCCCACTTTTCGCCAGTGTTTTGATCCCACGTAATAGGTGGCGAGCCTATTGCCGCTTATTGGGACATTTTGTTTGCCAGAGCCTCGTCCGTTGATCGGCAGGTGCACCACTTGCAGGTGAGGTTGGCTTGGGACCCTAAGTTCTTGGTGGGAACCCTATGCACCCATTTTCATTAAAGACATACAAATGCCTCATCCACTACAAATAACACAAATAAATTTCCACGTTCCACTGCACCCGCCATATTGCCCCGACGTCACCAAACAAGGACGCGGTTAAAAGTTTGTTTATTTATATCACATTGTGAAGACATCTATGTAAATTGTATTTTGTTAAGCAGAGTAGTTTCTGCTATTCTGTTTCCTTTCACGACCCGCTTTATGCAGTAAGGTTTGTTACAGTAAGTAACAAGGGGCGACAAAATTGTTTTATGTACTTTGTTAGATTCTATAACTAGAATTGGTTTGGGATCTTTTATTTAGACGCCTGTTTTCCCGAAGAGGTAGGCAGAGGTGTAATATTACACTCACATAGCGACATGTTATGTATTGTAGGTCCCACGTAATAGGGGGCGAGCCTAATGCCGTTTTCCGGGCACTGTATCAGACTCCGTGCTGCTACTGAGAATTCGCGGAAACGCAGTAAAACTTCTGCCCGACCCGGGAATCGAACTTTGTACCTCCTGATGACCTATATATTAGATCATATGGTGTCAAAACGGTCAAAATACTCTTAAGAGGTACGGATTTGAGAGGTCTATTAAAAGAACTTTCGAACGGTCTTCGTTTTTTACTTGTACCATTGCTGATTAAATTCTAGTAAAATGGTAAATTATTAATTGATGACCGTGTGAACGGTCATTAATTTCTGTATGGTATAAATTGCAGGGTAACGATTGTAAGTAGTGGTTTTATTTTAATTATACCATAAGATTGTTGACTAGCTGGTTTACTAAAAATCACAAATAATTCGTACGGATAACCCAAACAAGCTATATCTAGTTGAAATTAGAATTCCGAGGCTATATGGTGACCAAGAGTACACTCAAATTGCCAGTGGTCTAAAGCAAAAACTAAAGACGGAACTTACCCCTAGGCCCCCTTGGTTGTTACGGAGTTCATAAGTCAATTTTTCGATGAAAAAGCTAATATTATATCCAACTGGGTCAGAGTAGAAACGCACTCGGGCTCAAGCACCTTGAATACAACCGGATTAATCATTATAATTCAGGTTGATAATGATGACCTAATAATATCCAGACTTCTACATTCTGAGGGAGCAAAAGAAATCAAAATTCACCAACAACCAATAACCTTAAGCTAAGGGCTCGAGGAACCTCAATAAACATTTCTATTACTGTCCTTTCCTAAGTTTATGTGTTTGCAATGATTGATCACACATATTGGCATTATTGGCTCCAAGTTTTTAAGATGGCTCAATAAATTTGTATTGAGTGCTTTTCATTTTGATATGAATTTTAGACTAGTTTTGATAAGGTTTCTTAGGGATATTTGCTGTTTTGGGTCCTGTCAAATGCTTTGTGACAAGATAAACATAGAATGAACATCCACTTTCCGGAATTTTTTCTAATGGGTTAAAGTGGAAAGCTGCAATATAAAAAAATGGGCAAGTGCGAATCGGACTCGCGCACGAAGGGTTCCGTACCATCATCTATAAAAGAAAATCACGTTCGTTCTATGTATAGATACTTAAATACTTTTTAAGTTTCTTCCTGTTTATTAAGATCGACTAACAAATTGCTTAAAAATTACGTTTGTTGTATGGGAGCCCCCCTTTATTATTTACTTTTTTTAAATTTCATTATTTATTTTGAAAGGTAATATACAACTACATATTCTGTGAAAATTTAAAGAGTCTACCTATTACAGTTAGTAATTTTGTGCAAAAAATACGAAAAATAACACGTTTTTTGTATGGGACCCCCCTAATATTTTCATTTCTTTTATTTGTTGTTAAAGCGGCAACCGAAATAAATAATTTGTGAAAATTTCAGCTTTCTAGCTATCACGGTTTATGAGATACAGCCTGGTGACAGACAGACAGACGGACAGATAGACAGCGGAGGCTTAGTAATAGGGTCCCGTTTTTTTACCTTTTAGGTACGGAACCCTAAAAATGAAACTTAACTTCTATACTAAAAATATAAAATAACATGATACTTAGTCTTTTTATTTTCGTGTGAGTATGTGGGAACGGCTCCACGAAGCTAATATTCAGCCAAATCCGGTAAGAGTAGTAAGCGGACCCCAGGTTGAAACTGGGATAACGCTGGATAATGATAGAAGGATGATGATGATGATGTGGGAACGACTCCGATGTTGGTGATTTTAGGCCGCCAAAGTTACATTACGATTCTTGTTGCTTACTTTGCAATGCAATTACAATTGCCAAATCAAGCCCCGCTATGCTCATTACAATGCAACTATATACAGTATCCTAAAGGTGGTATAAATTGTGGATTAATTCATACCATTACTGGGATTATTTGCAAGAGACTCATGTAAAGTTCATAATTGTTAAATAATGTTATAGGTCATTACCGTTAATCATTGCTAAAGCTTTCATCGTTTCACTAGAAATTAATTTATGCCAATTAGACATAAATTGGATATCATATTGAAATATATTATGTTCAATGTAATAATGTTTCATTTGAATTTGTAAACTAAAATGATCATATAATTTGTTGACTTATATATGAACAACATGTAAATTTGTTCAGTTGTCTTAAAGACATGTTGCAAAATGTAGTGCAGTAAATAGAACATGCATGAGAAACTTGATGGGAGTGACTGAAGCAAGAGAGGTATGTCAGGATCTTTGCAAATGGCGTTCCGTAGTCTCTGCGTACCCCTCCGGAAAACCGACGTGAATCTATGTATGTATGTAAATAGAACATCTATATAATATGATAGAAATAAAGGTAGTTGATTAAATAATGTGACTTGATCTGGCGAACAGGCAGGTGGCCAAAAGACTGGACAGAATCCATAATCTTGCCACTTCACAAAAAAGGCTCAACGAAAAAGTGCGAAAACTATCGCACGCTCGCTATTATCTCTCATGCCAGTAAGGTTATGCTGCATAAATTCAACGCCAGATTACGCCACTTTCTCGACTGGCAAATACCTCAGGAGCAGGCGGGTTTCGTCAAAGATAGAGGCACTCGCGAGCAAATTCTAAACATCCGCCAGATCATTGAAAAATGCTATGAGTTCAACACGCCTGTTGTCATGTGCTTCATAGATTACAGTAAAGCTTTCGACTGTGTTATCATGCTTGTGGCAAGTCTTGTCCGAGTTTGGAGTACCCCAACATCTTATCGCTCTAATTAACTCCCTATATACCAGCAGCCGGGGAGTGGTAAGAATTGAAAAATCCCTATCAGAACCATTTATGTTCGGGAAAGGAGTTAGGCAGGGCTGCATGTTGTCGCCGATACTATTCAACATCTACGGCGAGTATATTATGAGACAAGCTTGCGAAAGATGGGAAGGGGGTATCAACATAGGAGATAGGAAGATCACAAACCTCAGATACGCCGATGACACAACGCTATTTGCTGCGAACGAAGATGAAATGGCCGACCTCATCGAAAGAGTGGAACGAGTAAGCTACCAAATAGGTCTCTCTATAAAACTGAACAAAACCAAGGTGATGGTCGTAGATCGCTCTAAACAACTTGAGCACACAAGAAGCTTACAACTGGACACTGTCGATGAGTTCATCTACTTGGGGTCATGCATAAGCAGTGACGGCTCTTCGAAAAAAGAGATACGCCGCAGAATCGAAATGGCATTGGATTATGTCAAAAGTACTATAACTAGTGACATCACGTTCCTATTTTTGAAAATCTTTTTAGTGTTTAGAACAGTTTTACTTAAGTGAAAGTGCTACAAACCTGTTATAGAAGGACGCGAACGCTTGTTACATTGTTCGTAAGTCGTAAATCTAACAACAAAGTAATTTATAATAACACTAGAGGACGCCAGCAGCTACGCCTGCATTTTTTTTAAATTTTCCCGTTTTGGCTGATCCCGTGGGTATTTCGGGAAATCCCTTCTTAGTGCACCCCTACGGTCCCCAAGGAACATACATGCCAAATTTCAGCTTGCTGCGCCCAATAGTTTCGGCTGTAGCGTGTCTGTCAGTCAGTCAGTAACGCAAGGATTTTATATATTAAGATTATGTGAGTGGACAATTGAAAAAACATTGATCTATTTTTCCATTTTTCGAATATACCCACTTAATTAAATAACAATCTCAAACGTCAAATAAACTCCTACATTGAAACCTGGGCTATTGAGATCTGCGCTTGTTTGGTCAGTCCAGTGTGACCAATTTATAAAATTTTCCACATATATGGGCGAATTTAGAAAATTATTGCCTATTTCTTTCTACGTTATCTGAAAAGCCCCAAACCACACGACCGCCTGAATAACGCGGTTAGCGACCACAATTTCAAGATTGCGCTGATGGGAAGATATCCAAGTGCACATTATTTTAGTTTATTGGGAAATAATTGCTTTGGAGTTTAATGATGTCTGCTACGTCTAACTCCTGTGCTGGATGCCGTACCAGAATCGCATCCAAAGAATGCTTGGTTTGTGCATTTTGTAAACTGAAATACGATCTTAATTGCGCTAATGTGTCCGAAAAGCGCTTTTCTGTTATGAGTGCTGACCAGAAGAATAAATGGAAGTGCCCCGGATGCCGTGCTAAACAACCCAAGACAGATAATAGCAACACCCCTTTACGGGCTGATGATCGGTACGACGTAACTTCGGATACTTTGCCATCATCTGTCTCGAAGAATGACTCACCACCCAATAAAGACAACGTTACACTGCGCACTAAAGCATTTCCGTCTCATAACTCAAGCTCCAAAGTAGACTTAAATCTCAGTAGTGCGCTCACCAAGGAAGATATAAGGGAAATATTTAGGGAGGAGTTTAACTTGATGAGATCTGAATTAACAATGGAGTTTCAAAAAACATTAAAGCAAATGGTAAGGGATGAATTTCAATTAATTAAAAACGAGATATCAAGCCTCGAGACTAGTGTGAAATTCTTAGACCAAAACTACGAGTCAACCAAAATTGTGGTTACGTCATGCCAGGATTCACTTAATTTGCTACGAAAGGAAAATGCTAACTTGAGCAGCACTGTAAATGGCTTACTCCTGAGACTCCAAGACATGGAACAACACAACAGGTCTAGCAATCTTGAAATACAATGTGTCCCTGAGCGTAAGCAGGAAAATCTGGTAGCAACAGTTGCGAATCTTTCAAAAACTATATCATTTGACCTGAAAGAAAAAGACATACATCATTGTACTCGAGTGGCAAAAAGCAACAGGGATGATACTAGACCTCGTTCAATTATTGTTAAACTCGCAACACCGAGACTGCGCGATACATTTTTGGCAAAAACCATCAATTTCAACAAGACCAATGCCAATGATAAATTAAACACCACTCACTTGGGATTTGGAGGCAACAAGGCCCCAATTTACGTTCTGGAACACCTATCACCTTTAAACAAAAAGCTATATGCAGCGGCCCGTCATGCTGCCAAGGATAAAGGCTATAAGTTCGTGTGGGTGAAACAGGGAAGGGTTTTCATGCGAAAAGCTGAAACATATGAAGCAATATATGTTAAAAATCTTGAAACGCTTGACAGACTTAAGTGAGTGATTCTTTGTTCTTTGCTGGTATATCATAGTAATATATGTTTTTTAAATTCTATTCGCTAAATTTATACTACCAAAATGTCAGAGGTCTCAGGACCAAAACTCATACATTCCTTTGTAATATTGCTATTTCCAATTATGACATAGTAATTTTGACTGAAACTTGGTTAAATGAAAGAATCAATGATGCTGAATTATTTGATAACCGGTACACCGTATATAGGAGAGATCGTGAGAGTACAGGGTTTCATGCTAATAAAGATGGTGGCGGAGTTTTAATAGCAGTTGCTAATAAATATAACTCATCTCGCTGTACTAATGCAGAGAGTCAATGCGAGGATATTTATGTGAAAGTTGAAATAAGTAAGAATTGTAGTTTGGTTTTTTGTGCTGTATACCTGCCTCCTCCGATAAATAGAAATATATAAGAACATTTCATAGATAATTTCAATAGAGTCAGTGACCTAATGGAAAATGTTTGTATTATAGGCGACTTTAACTTGAGTTGTATAACTTGGCCCAATGTTTCGGCAAATTGTGTTAATGATCCTTTTATTCACAATGGGTCCTCTTTGGGACAGTTGCTAATTGATTTTGTGTCGCTCAACAATTTTACGCAATTTAATAATGTTACAAATAACAGAAATCAAATTCTTGACTTAGTGTTAGCTAATAATATTGATATAAGTATTAAAACATCTACTAGCGTAATAATATCCGCCGACCCGTTACACACGCCAATCGATATGACCGTAGCGCTTAGGAAGAATAAAGCATTAAAAACTAATAATAGCATTAAGTTTAAACATAATTTTCATAAAGCAGACTACACAAAAATAAAGGCTGAACTAGATTGTATACCTTGGCTGAGCAAATTTGGAAAATGTAACAGCATAGACGAAATGGTATCAGTATTTTATGAAAATATTAATAACATCATTGATAAATTCGTGCCCAAGACTCAAGCTAAAACAGAAAAACTGGCAAACTATGGCATATGTGGATCACTTTTTCAATGGTTCAAATCATATTTATTAGACCGAACCCAATATGTGGTTGTTAAAGGGTTTCAGTCGAAGACTTATTCAGCTACATCAGGCGTTCCCCAAGGCTCCCATTTGGGACCATGGCTATTCAACTTGTTTATAAATGACATAATCACTTGTATTAAACATAGTAAACTTTATCTTTTTGCTGATGATTTGAAACTACTGAAAACTATAAAGTCCCCTTCGGACTGTAATTTACTACAAGAAGACCTAAACGCTATATATGATTGGTGTGCAAATAATAATATGTCAATGAACGAAAACAAATGCAGTTTTATAAATTTCACACGTAAACATAACATCATACAAACTCAATATCATATAAACGGTGTAACACTTAAAGAACAAACAATGGTACGAGATCTAGGAGTACTCTTCGACAACAAACTCACATTCTTACCACATTTAGACAAAATTATTAAGAAATCATTCAATATGCTTGATTTCTTATTCGTAATGCAAAATTTTTCCGTAACCCTAAAACCAAAATATCATTATTTAACGCTTACGTGCGAAGTAATGTCGAATATTGTAGTGTGGTGTGGTCACCAAGTTACAAAGTGCATCAGCTAAGATTGGAGCGGATCCAAAAAAGATTCGTAAGACATCTTGCATTCTCTAGCAAGTTAGACAAACATCTAAGCTATAAAAATAAATTGGATCATTTTAAAATGGATTCCCTATTGACCCGTAGACAGCTTCACGATATGATTTTCCTACATAAAATCCTCAGAAATGAGTTAGACTGTCCAAGTATCTTATCTGCTGTCCCAATCCGTGTTCCCCGTCGAATACCCAGGCGCGCAACATTGACTAACGGGTTACTTCAACCACCTCCCGCAAAGACCAACTTCAAACAGTTCAGTGCCCTGTCTAGAATCTCCAAAATGTTTAACTCTATTAGCTGCAAGGTAGATATATTTAACACTGGCTTGAAAAAATTTAAAACAAATGCGCTAAAATTGTTGAGAAACAAAAACTATGTGTACCCCAGTCGCCTTTAATTTAACCTAAGAAGATTTAGCAACTTTCCGTAACCTTAGATAAGTTTTAGTTATAAGTTCTGCTAACAGTTAATTTAAATGGGTCAAGCTGTGACACCTTAAAAAGTTGTGCATCGTGAACCTAACCTGTGCTTAATATATAGAATAAATTTCGATGTAACAACTACTGGCTGTCCATAGAAATAAACAAATAAACAAACAAATGGCAAAATCAGCCATGTCACGGCTCCTCAAGATTTGGAATGACAGAAGTATCACCACAGCAACGAAAATGAAATTAGTTAACACTCTCGTCTTCCCTATTTTTCTTTATGGAGCCGAAACATGGACACTGAAATCGGCAGACCGTAAACGCATTGACGCGTTTGAGATGTGGTGTTGGCGCAAAATTCTGAGGATACTGTGGACCGCACGAAGGACAAACACCTCAATACTGAGCCAACTCAGGGTTACTATAAGACTGTCGACCATATGCCTCCACCGCACAATGGAATACTTCAGGCATATTGCGAGACGTAATCCTGACAATCTAGAGAGGCTAACAGTAACGGGCAAAATCGGAGGTCGTAGACCCAGAGGACGCAGCCCCATATGATGGACCGACCAGATTCGCACCATACTCGACAGCGGGATTCACAACGCTATTCACTTTGTTCAGGATCGCAAAAAATGGAAAACTATTATAAAAGATAAAATATACTGACGCATAATGTAGTACACAGCCATTGTATCCCGGTAATTAGAATTCGTCCGTCATGCCTTGTGCAGACATGCGACACCGGTTTTATTTATTAAAAAATATTTTTAGTTATAATGGCCTGGTCCCTAGATGGCCCAAGTGATTCAAATTCAAACTTTATTCATTAACAATTTTCACATTGTGTTTGAAATACATAGCTATAAAAATAAACAGACACTAATATTTATCCAATTCAATGAAATTACAGAAGAAAAAAAAAACAATTAATTAGGCAGCACACCATTAGAAACATACAAGTCACGAAAATTTACTAAAATAATACAATCAGTAGTCAATAATAAATTATAATTAAATAAAAGCAAATTGTTAAATAATAAAATAATAATGTCAATAATGAAATATGAATGTCAATAATATAATAACAATAAATAAATGAATTACGTTAATAGAATTTGTTGTAATAATTATAATTAATTATTGTTCCTCGATGTCACGATAAATACACTTTTGCATGTCGTCGAGAGAATATAAACACCCTTCCAGCAGAAACGTCTTAAGCTTACTTTTAAAATTACTTTTATATAGCAAGCTCTTCAAACCAATGGGCAACTTATTAAAGATTTTGATAGCGCTGTAATAACTACTGTGCTTTTACTATAATAATAATAATAATACCTGGCAACACCGTAAAGTCAACAACCAAATTTTCTTGCATATTTTTATTTTAATTTATATTACAGTTTTACGATACAATTTATATATTTATACCACAACAAGAAGTTATAATACCTAAAATATACGGATTTACTTATAAAAGCCATAAAATTTAAGAAATAATATTATAGATAAATATACTGAAGATGACACCATATGTCAAAATGAAAAACACAAACAATAACAATAATAAAGGCAAGGAAATGTAATATAAATGTTGACCAGAGCCAGGAAAGCAGCTGCAGCACGATTAACACCTCCGGACTCGTCGCTCAGCTCCGCCTCACAGCCGCCGGCACCAGCTACAGCATCGCCGGTGAGTGTTGAGGCGTCGAGCGCATCTAGCGACGAATTTTTCTCCCCGCCGTCGTCGCCACCACCTGTCCGCCGGCGAGGGAGAGGCCGGCCACCGAATGGCTTAGGACCCCGAGGCTCATCGGTCTCGAACAGGGCCCCCGCTACCGGTGGTAATGTGCACCGCATAAGGTGGACTAGATCCATGAATGAGAATGTCATGCGGGCATATTATGTGGCTACAGAGGGTGGTACCAACCTTACGGCGTACCGTGATCGCATGCTGCCTCTGTTTCAGGACTTGGAACCGGCCGTCAACGTTTCGGCGCAGCGACTGTCGGATCAAGTGCGCGCAATCCAGCGCTGTCGTTTGCTGGATGACGATGCACTTGAGAGGCTACGCTCGGACTTGCAAGGTAACCCTCCCATTCCTCCTTCCACGCGTGAACGTGTAACGGCAGTGATAGTTGACACACTAAGGCCGCAAAGTGTTGAAGAAGTGGATGGTGGGGATATACAAGTAAGTGCCCAGTACATGGATAATGTAAGGAGTACTTTGGAATGTGCCATCAGGGAATATCGTTACGAGGCCTTAGTAAATAGGCCTCGTGTGCCGCGTTTGCCCACGCATAAGAAAAATTTGGCGCTGGTGTGTGCCCTGGATTCTCTATTGTCTACATACCTAGACAATAGTGAAAATCTCAGTGATACACACTCAATTCTGTACTGTGCGGCTGTAGCGGCATGTCGGATAGCCAATGTCAAGATAGAAAAGAACATTGATATGGCTACCCGAAATAATGCTGTGCCGGCTTGGCAGTGCAGGATTGAGCGTCGTATCGCTGAGTCTAGGGCACTCATTGGCAAGCTGATCTGCTTCAGGTCGGGCAATACTCGCCCGAGAGTGATGCGTTTTGTGACCCGCGCCTTTGCAGGAACGGGTATTAGGCCACAAGAATACACGTCGCGGGTCACAGAACGCATCGACTTCCTGAAGCAGAAGATTTATGCGTGGGCAAATCGTATCAAACGTTATAAAAAACGTATAGGCAGATATTCCCAGAATCGCACATTCCAAAAGGATGAAAGGTGGGTGTATAGAAATTGGGAGCGTCCCGGTCTAGGTGTGGATGATGGAGGTCTACCAGATGATGAAACTACAAATACGTTCTGGAGTAGCATCTGGTCGACCCCCGTTAGCCACACGGGGTTGGTTTAGGGATGTCGAGCGATCATGTGCAGCAATTCCTAATATGGATGCCGTAGCTATTACAGCTACAGATGTAATGTAAAATAGCTAAGTGCACTTCGCAGCCACTTCAACCAAAAGTTGTGCAATCCGTCCGGACCTGCCGCTTTCCAGTTTGGTAACGGACGGACTGCACAACTTTTGGTTGAAGTGGCTGCGTAGTGCACATGCTCGTTTTGCGTCCCAATTCCAATCATCTCTAGAATCAGGGACGCTGCCAATTTTCTTAACAACTGGCATTACCCACCTGCTCTTCAAAACTGGAAATACCACGGATCCAAAAAATTATAGACCTATAACCTGCCTACCGACGGTCTATAAACTTTTTACATCCATTTTGAGAACCAAACTGGCCAAACATATTATATATACTAACAAAATCATGTCCAGTTCTCAAAATGGATGTAAAAGTGGGTCACGTGGTACTAAAGAGCTACTCCTTATAGACATGACCATTAGCCAACAGGTTCGCCGTAGCCGAAAGGATCTAGCGACATGCTGGATAGATTATAAGAAGGCTTACGACTCTGTGCCACATACATGGTTCTTGAGAGTGCTAGAGTTGTACAAAGTTGATTCAACTCTATGCACTTTCCTGAAGACGTGTATGGGGCAGTGGAGTACGATTCTTCGCTATCCAGGATGTCGACGGACTCTCGGATGCGGCGATCCTATAAAGATCCAACGAGGAATCTTCCAAGGTGACAGTTTGAGTCCCTTATGGTTTTGTCTAGCACTGAATCCTCGTAGCACTTTGCTCGAGAATTCGGGGCTAGGCTATCGGTTGCACAGCAGAGGTCAAGTAATATCTCACCTTCTTTTCATGGATGACTTAAAAATATTTGCCTCCACTGACCTCCAGTTGACAGAGTTAATAAAGGTAACTGAAAACTTTAGTAAGTCTATCAAGATGGAGTTCGGTGTAGATAAATGTGCGGTCTTGCATGTAAAGAAGGGCAGGATTGTGGAATCTGATGGTATAGAACTATCAGATTTCACACAACTTAGATCTCTATCTGCAACCGAAACCTACAAATATCTAGGTATGTCGCAGGCACTAGGTATTGCTGAGGCTGGCATGAAACAGGCGTTACAGGAGCGCTTCTTTGGCCGTCTGAGAAAAATCTTAAATAGTTTTTTATCAGGCGGTAACAGAGTGCGCGCCTGTAACGGTTGGGCCATGCCAGTCTTAATGTACTCCTTCGGCATACTTAGATGGACTCAAACAGAACTTGATGCTTTGGATAGAAAAGTCCGTTGTCTATTGACTACATACCGGATGCATCACCCGCGGTCATCAGTAATGAGATTGTACATCCCGCGGAAGTGCGGGGGTCGCGGCTTCTTAAGTGCCAAGACCCTCCATAACCGCGAGGTGTGCAATCTCAGGGAATATTTTTTCAGCACTGACGCGGGTGTCCACCGTGATGTGGTCACTGTGGACAACGGGCTTACCCCGTTGGGTCTGGCTAAGGAGAACTGGCGCAAACCTGCCGTACTTGGTGTTGAGGAGCGCAAGGAGGTATGGAAAGGTAAAGAGCTGCATGGACGTTTTTATCGGGCCCTGCATGGACCCGATGTAGACTTACCAGCTTCTGTGTCCTGGCTACGTTTTGGCGATCTGTTCGCCGAAACAGAAGGTTTTGTCTTTGCGATTATGGACGAGGTTGTCATGACGAATAACTACCGGAAGTACATCCTGAGGGATGGGACGGTTGACTTATGTCGGGCATGTCACCAGCCTGGTGAATCTCTCAGACATATAGTATCTGGTTGTTCTCGTCTTGCCAACGGCGAATATTTGCACAGGCACAACCAAGTAGCTAGGATCATCCATCAGCAACTTGCCTTAAAGTACAATCTTGTAGACTCTGAGATACCGTACTACAGGTATGTGCCCGACCCAGTTCTTGAAAATGGTCGTGCCACCATGTATTGGGATCGATCTATCATTACTGATAGAACTATTGTGGCTAACAAGCCAGATATAGTAGTGATAGATCGATCTAAGCGCCTTGCAATGATCATCGATGTCACCATTCCCCATGACGAGAATCTCGTGAAAGCCGAGAAAGATAAACAAATAAAATATTTGGATTTGGCTCACGAGATTGTCGACATGTGGGATGTGGACTCGGCGATCATTGTACCGATAGTCGTGTCAGTTAATGGTCTCATTGCCAAGAGCCTCGATCACCACCTCAAGAGGCTCGCGTTAGACGGTTGGATTAAGTCCTCTATACAGAAGGCAGTATTGCTGGCCACGGCTCGTATCGTCAGGAGGTTCCTCTCTCTGGAGCCCTAACCACCGGTAACTTGGTCCCTGAACCCGATACCGGTGAGCCCCGTAATTTTATTTTATATTTTTATATTGTTTTTTCTAAATCACATAAAAATGTAAAATATAATTTATGAGAGAACGTTTAAATAATGAGAATAATAATAATAATATATTCTACCACATTCACACAACACCATCTAGTCCCAAACTAAGCAGAGCTTGTACTATGGGTACTAGACAATGGATAAACATACATAATATACTTTTTTTTGTAAATACATACATATTACACATAGAAACACCCAGACCAAGACAAACATCCATGTTCACGCACACAAATGTTTGACTTGAGCGGGAATCGAACCCGCGACCTTCAGCGTGGCAGTCGCTTACACTCCCGCTGCGCCAACCGGTCGTCATACTATATTTAGTTGAGGTATATTTTTGCACTGAAAATCTTTTCTATGCGTGTTTTCCCTGAGTTGGCGTTCCTCTTCCGTTTCATACTTGTGAACGCACTTCGCAAAATTTGACAATAAAACCAGTATGTACAGACTCGGCACTGTTAAAATTTCGAGCTCGGCAAATCTCCCTTTTCTGCAAAATGAACGCTCTGGAAATATTATAATTGTAACTGCCGCCCCAAAATAATATGCTGTATCTTAATTTGGATTCGACCAGAGCATAATTTACTATTTTTAAATATTTAATACCAGGCTTCTTAGCACGTAACTACACCGCTTGAAATTATAGACTTACAGATTTTTTGCCATCAAACAGAAATCCTTTTAACAGAGGGAAATTGTAAGGGTAAAATATTTTATTGAATTAATTCTTTTTTTCCTCACGGAGTTGTGACGGACATTGGATAGGGTCCATTTCACGAAACTCTTAATAGAATTATTGGTAAAATGACAATTGAAATTACATCCAAATCATCGCTTGATTCATCTTTAAGGTTTTTGAGGGTAATAAATCGAATTTTGATTAAATGAAATGGTATTTTATGAGGAAACGTTTTTGAGTACCTACTTATTTTTTTATCCTAACAGGAGTTCAGGAAAAAGCTTCTATTGAGAAGAGCCTGCGGGAAACGCAACAGTAATCCTTTTTGTTTAATTTGGTCGGTATATGAAATTATCACATTTTGTTTTAAATGAAAGCAGTTCAATTCCATGCGTTCTGGTCGTCTATACGTCTGAGGCCCAACTCTCCTAAATAAATTTGTTCTTATTTCAGTTTCGATTTAATGTCAGTGTCATATTATGCCACAAATGGTATTCTTCTTACTTAACTGATATTTGAATGAAATCGTGACTAGATCGTAAATTGAACTAACTGTGCAATTATGTGTCATCGTCGAACAATAGACTATGATAGACATAACCTTAGAAGAAGAAAAGGTAATTTGATGGTGTAGTGACAGATGAAACATAACATTTGTTTTAACATATACATATATACAAATAAATACAATAAATACATATAGGTACTTATAATATATATCTATAAGTATATACATATATATTATATATTTCAATATATATAAATATAATCTCATATAATCATATAGGGATTTGAGGAATAATGACGCAATTACATTGACAAATAGTGTTGCTTCAATACATTTTTGAAAATGCTTATCTAGTGATCTTGCTCGTCTAATCTCAACTGGCAGCGCATTCCACAAACGCACAGCCTGAACAGAGAAGGATTTATCATAGAAGTTTGTGGAATGCGGTGGCATCTGCAATCTCAGATCCTCCGACGACCTCAGGCACTTTGAATGTGTGTCATGAAGGAACTAAAAATGTTCTTTGAGATACATGGGTGTGTTAGGATTGAACAATACATTGTATAGTAAGATTAGAATATGAGTATTCCTGCGAAGACAAATCGGGAGCTACTTGAGTCTGCTACGAAATTCAGATACATGATCATATTTGCGTAAACTAAATATAAATCTTATACAAAAGTTTTGGAGGCGCTCAAGTTTATCAAGTTGCTCCTCATTAAGGTCAAGATAGCTGATATCGGCATAATTGAGTATTGGAAGAAGCCCCCCCCCCCGTGGGATCTCCACCTTGTCGTGGTGGGGGGGCTTAGTAACCGTGGATTGGTCACCCGCGGTGAAGCTAAGAGGGATCCAGGAGGGGACGCTCCGCGTGGGCTTGACGGAGGCCTGCGCAGGATGCATCCAAAGGGGCGGGTGCGAGGGACAGTTCTTCTGTCCCCCATTGGACGAGATTGAAATTATGCTCTTTTTAACATCACAACCGAAAAATTGCTCGAAAACAAAAGGTGAATATTTGGGAGTTGGGATAAGTGAAATATCTTTTAAAGTATTCGTTTTAGTTGTCCCATCAAAGTTGGACGAAGCAGTGAAATGTGCATTGAGTGCATCAAAATTTATGTCTTTGGGGATTGCGTCATTGCACGACTTACCAACTCCCATCGTTCTAAGAAATTGCCAGACTTTAACTGGGTCTCCATTTTCAACAGAGTTTTGAATATGTTGGCGTTGTGCTTTCCTACACACCTTATTGCAGAGATTTTTTGCACTAATATATTTCTCCAAATTATAAGGGGTTGGACGACATTTATACCGCGCCTTAGCTGCAGCTTTTTTAGACATTATGTTTTCGATATCATCAGTCAGCCAAGGCGATGGAAGATGTTTTAACTTTATGGCTCTGATAGGCGCATGTATTTCGTACAACTGAATTAATTTGTCTGTAAATATGTGCACTTTGGTGTCTATGCAGTCTGAGGCAAACAACGGACTCCAATCAAGCTTACTCGCATCTTCGCAGAGCTTCGAACGATCCATCCCACCGAAACTACGCTGCATAATAATCCTCTGTTTAGCCTTGGATGGACGTATTTTATAGGAAAGATAGATCAAGTCATGGTAGGAGAAAGCGTCGGCAGAGAATTGACCATGCTTGGAAACAAAAGTAGGGGATGATACAAAAATGAGATCGAGGAGAGAAGGAACAGGGTTTGGAAAGTGATGTGTGGCATCAAGAGGAAGAACAGATAAATGACTAGAGTTTAAAATACGCAAAAGAGTGGACGATCTTGCATCCTGTTTTAAAGTACAAGTGTTAAAATCACCCATTATAATTGTGAGACTGTAAGAGGGAGTCAAAGTTTCTATGAGGTGTTCAAAAGAAGGAAAGAAGTTTAAGCGTGATGAAGGGGAATAATAAACTCCTAGAAAAACTTTAGAATGATGAAGTTCCACTTCTAAGAAAAGATGCTCGGCGGCGTTAGCAGGTGGTGGCTGCGAAGAAGTGCTTACTACATGATATGGAATTTGGGCACGTAAGTACATAGCAACACCACTACCTCCACCGACCGCACGATCATTCCTTATGAGATGGAACCCAGGAAGAGAGTAGGAAGTTGAGGGTAGACATAGTTTTAGCCATGACTCCGAAACAAGAATAGCGTGTAAGTTTTTACAGTCAAATGTTGCCAGCATATCCGGGAAGTGGGCAGGAATACTTTGAACATTAATATGGACTACATTAAAATTCCTCGGTACGTCAGTAAACCGAGACTGAAGATTATCAGCGAGCGAAGGCAAACTAGCGAAACTGTCATCGAGACTAGTAGCGTTTGCAAAGCTATCGTCATCACTGTTTGAGTCAGTCATTACAAATATGTATTAATATTTAATAATAATATACTATAATATATAAATAAATATATAATAATAACAAAAATAAAAAAATGGAATCTACCTAAAATAGTAAGTCTACCTGCCAGTTACGTGTTACACAAAACATTAATAGTCACAATACAATAAAAATAGCACTGTGATAATATAAAGTTATAAACTAAAAAGAAACGATTTTTTTAAATTTCGACAAACCGGGTGAATTGCATTTTTACGACTAACAGATTTCAAAGATTAAAAGACTCGTATTCCAATAACAAAATTTAGAAGTAGTCGTTTGTGACAGCTATGACAGATGGCAAAATATGTCAAAGTGAAAAGCAGTATATTGTATATTTTATAAATAGAAAATTAAAAGGGTAAAATTAAGTAAACAATTACAAACAAAGAAGGTAGAAGCTGTGATATGGAAAACAATTCACCCATACGTGTAAACAAAGGACAAATAAAAGTTAAAAACCTATTTTTTGGGAGCTGCAGCTCATCTAGATTTCGCGGTTTTCGTCTTCACACCAGGTTTCTCCGGGTCGGCGCCTTTAATCTTGACTAGATCTCCCAGGGTCCGAATCCGGTGTCGAAGCCCATCCGAGCCAAGAACGTAGACGGAGCCTTCTCTGGTCCAACATTTCGCAACGCCAAATTTCTCCCTAGCTGCCATGAATGTTGTATGTCGCGACCGGGTTAGAAATTCAGACAGCGTGAGACCAGCCCCTTTTAATTTGGTCTTGGAAAAGCATATGCTGTCTCGCACCAAAACACTATGAAGCTTGACTAGAATGGGTCTGGGCTTCTTATTAGATGGTTGTCGGCCCATTCGGTGGCAACGCTTGATGTCTGCAGTCGTGAATGTATCAAGCTTGAGCTGCTGTTTGACCACCTGACAGACCACATCAGCTGTCTCCTCATTCTTTTGTTCCTCTACTCTATGCAGGAGAAGCATCTTCCGACGGCTACGCATCTCCATATTGTTGACCTGACGAGCAACAATATCAAACTGCTGAGAAATTGACTTCGAAGTTTGCAATATGAAGTCTTTGAACTTTGCAAATTCCTCTTCCAAGCTGCTGGTACTAGAAGTCTTTGAAGTCTTATGAAGATCCGCTTCAAATTTGGCCATCCGCTCCTCAAAATACTGCTGTAGACCGAGTGTTGAAGCTTCCATAATGTTGTTGAAGTGAAGTGTTTAGAAGTGGACTTTTGTTGTGCTATAGTGGAGATAACACTCAACAGGCAGGTACACAATGTTAGCTATCTTTATTATTCATTAAATTGATATAAAATAAACTTAAACTATTTTAATTTAAAATTTCGTCAACAGCTGATTTAAATACAGGTGTTTGATCAACTACCCATGCAACAAAATCCATCCAACCATCTTCCAGGTAAATTCAAGATTAGAATAAAATTTGTATGCATTTAAGCAAACTCATTTTAGAATTTATTGACCAGTGGTGAAACCGTCCCATAAATTCTAAAATTACTGTCCATTGTGTTCTTAGAACTCGCAAAAAAATGCGCAACAACACTTCGACTTATTCCAAGAGAAAAGTCGCTAAGTCGTATCTGAACAACGTTTAGGCGACACGATTTGTCTGTTATTTGTTACGTACCCAAACCCTTTTCCATGACATTTGTTCCAAACCTATTCACTGATCGTATCGATACATTTAACTAAAGATTAACTATCCTATTTGTTTACCCCCTGTATAGCGATTTATATCGGTCAGTTTGTAGTGTTTTATGATTGGGTTATATAGAATAATGCTAATAATTATGGGATTTGAGAAGGGTGTTTCAGTTATGTGTTTTGGTGTTTCGGTTGATATTGGTATGTTATGGCTTTCTATATACTTGGTAATATAATTATGTTGTCAAAACATGATGCTTTTATTACTTTGAATAATTAACGGTTGAGTAAATAAGAGAATGTTGTGGGGTAAAAGAAGATGTAGTGACAAGCTTTCTCGATGAAAGGGATGCTAAGATGGTTTGGGCACGTGGAGAGGATGGATGACGAAAGACTGACAAAGCAGATATATAAGGCAAGTGTGGAAGGGACAGGACGAAGAGGAAGACCTAGACGGACGTACTCTGACCAGATTGGAGACATCCTAAAAACAGGACAGGTGAGAAGTACCCTGAACAGAAGAGCATACATGAGGAATCTGATGGGAGTGAATGAAGCAAGAGAGTTATGTCAGGATCGTTGCAAATGGCGTTCCGTAGTCTCTGCCTACCCCTCCGGGAAACAGGCGTGAGTCTATGTATGTATGTATGTATGAGTAAATAAAATAAATACGTACTTACTTTATATTTTATAGGACATGTTACTTTGTTTAGTAATATTGATGTATCAGTTATATATAGCAAAAATATTTAAAAATAGACACGCAAAATGCCTTATATTTATCTCGACGATGTCACTAGAGGTTACAATATTTTACTTGTTGTACCCATTTGGGTACATCCCTTAATAGAAAAGTTTGAAAGAAAGTTACTTATGTTTTCAAAAGCTTATCTTATTATACTTAACGCCATATTTCAAACAGATAATAAAAACGATAGCATAAATATTTATGAGAACAATCAATATAGTTTTTTTTTATATATACTACATAACTTATAGACTCACGCTTGCAGAGGTAGTCAGGCTACGTAATAGGGGCTATTGCCGTTTCCGGGCACATTGCCAGACTTCGTGCAGCTACTAAGAATTCGTGAAGACTTAGTTACTCTCTCTTGTCCTTATGGTGACGGATTAAGAATACGAATTGTCACCACCCCATATCATCCAATGGGTGTCGTAAGAGCCGACAGAGGGAGCATATTATGCAGAGAACAACACTGTAAGAGAAGGAAATCTTGATACAAACCCTATACCAACCCGCTTGGCCAGCGTGGTATAGTAGGCCAATTCCTCCTTTCAAAGGAGAGGCCTAGTCCAGCAGTGGACTATTAAAGGCTGATGATGATGATGATGATGATAGTAACTCTCCAGAACTCTCCAGACCCGGGACCCGATCAGCAAACGTATACGCTATCCATTGGACCACAGTGTAACGGGTTCTAGAATTAAAACGCAGTAGAGGTTCTAAGTGCGTTTATTGCCGAGTATTGTCTCACTTCCCTTGCCACGAGTATGACCGATCAACAACACGACACTGGCCTGAACACTAAGGGCTGCAGTCTCCCACGCTGTTCCCTCCGGTGGTGTGCAGGGCAGGTTGCTCGAAGGGCTGCGCGTAGCGGGCAGATCCTCGCAGGACGTTAGTTGATTCGCGAAGAGGCGTCTGCCAAAAGGACTTAGATAAGTCTATACTACTTAGATATCTAGCGTTCCTAAGATTGTCTAAAATTTCGGATACGTAAGGTAGTTTGTACGCGTCTTTTTTATTAATAGAATTAAGTTTCTGACTATCTAAACAAAACCTTAGTTTACCGTCCTTCTTAGGCGTTAGTAAAATAGGTGACGACCACGGACTTTCGCATTTTCCTACCACTCCCAATGCAAGCATTTCGTCTAATCCGTCAATAATTATTTTTAATTTCGCCGGCGGTAA